>CM035091.1:87517414-88910229 GCA_020205505.1 Panax japonicus
TAATAGTTACATCTATTTATTTTTAAATTTTTTGTAGGGCAAATCTCCTTCTTATTCTCATTGGCGTTTTGGACAACGAAGATTCACGGCGGTGTAGCGGCGGAGTATGTGCGGTGTAGCGGTGGACTATTATTTTAAAGTGTAACGGCGGAGTATGTGCGGTGCAGCGGCGGTGTATGTGAGGGAGATGAAGATTTGAATTTGAATATTTAAATTTGAATTATAATTTTGAATTTGAATTTTTTTTTGGTGTTAGATCCAAATATTTGAATTTGAATTATTAATTATGACAGTTATTTGTCATTGATTTTAGGTTTCTTTATTAATATAAATTATACTATTTTTGTAATATGGGTCCTAATTACACTCTTTCTGTAATTATTTAATTAATGCACTTTTCTTGTAATTACTTTCTATTTGTTGTATACTTATGTAAAGAACCCTAGTTTTAATCTGTTCAAAATCTTTTGTTATTTGAGTTGACTCTTAACTTTAATTTTGACTTAAATAAATTTATAATGCCCGGAGTCATTTAGTGGACCTATTACTGTGGGAGAGTCCAAGTGTTTCAGACATAATCCCGCAGATACCGTACCACTGCCTTTTGGACCTTTATATCTCTAGTCTTCAATGTTCAATTTAGGTTCAGCTCATCCACAGAATTTTGGCCTTGTTTTGCTCCATCAATGGTCAGGTGTTATGTATTCCAAGGTTTCAAATCAACATATATATATATATATATATATATATATATATATATATATATATATATCGGAAAGGATCTAAATCAGATCAAAAGAACGGACCAAAGAGCGGACCAAGGCAAAAATACGCGGATTTCAGGGTCTGGGTCTGAAAAACACACGGTTGACCCTAAAACCCGCGTGTTTTTGTCTTGGTCCGTTCTTTTGGTCCGCTTTAGATCCTCCCCGATATATATATATATATATATATATAGGCCGGATCAGGTCCGGACCAGACCAAAATTCGGACTTTTTTTTTAAAATAACTAAAAAAATTAAATAAAAAATTATGAAACTTGAATTTTTACATAATACAGTATTTTGAGTGTGATTTGGATATATATAACAAAATATGTATGTACAGTCTGTGCAGACTGTATATATTTTTTGGTATAGGTATCCAAATCACACACAAAATATTGTATTATGAAAAAATTTCAGTTCCATAAAATATTAAATATTTTTTTTAGTTGTTTTAAAAAAAAAACAAAAAAAATAATAATAAATTTGGTCCGTTTTTGATCAGGTCCGGACTCCCGGACCTGATCTGGACCGTATATATATATATATATATATATATATATATATATATATATATATATATATACACACACACACGGTCCGGATCAAGTGCATACCCATTATCTTACTCACCCGTGCTCACCCCTTTAGGCGACGATTTCATTCACACAACCGTCGTTTATACTTTTAGTGACGCTATATGTTGTCCGTCGCTAAAAGTATAGACGACGATTGTATGACCGAAACCGTCGCCTAAAGGGGGGTGAGCACGGGTGAGTAAGATAAGAGGTATGTACTTGATCCTTGATATATATATATATATATATATATATATATATATATATATATATATATATATATATATATATATATATATATAGGGTCTCCATCCACAGCAACCGGTTGTTGGGGAGCAACCCCTTTTTTCCCAGCCGCTACAGCTTGTACCGGCCACTTAGAATTTTTTTATAAGCCGCTACAAGCTGTAGCGGCTGGGAAAAAATGGGTTGCTCCCAACAACCGGTTGCTATGGATGGAATCCCGTATATATATATATATGCACACACATAGAGAGCTTCCTATGCGGGTGGTCCGCATGCGAATCACCTTTAACGACAGACAAAATCGTTGCTAAATCCGTTGTCATAGGGTCTAAACCGTTGTCATAACCAAGAATTATCGCTATAGCTCGGTTCAGACCATATGGCGTCGAGTTTAGCAATGATTTTGTCCGTCGCTAAAGGTAGTCCGCATAAGAAGCGATCTGCATATATATATACCCGACATTTTAAAAAATCTTGAGTTCTACTAAAAATCAAATCCGTTGAACTCTTTATGTTCCACGAAAGAATCTCATACGCAAAAATAAAAATAAAAAAAACTAATTAAATTTTTAAAAAAAATTCATTTCTATTGATTATAATATAAAAGAAAACATTAATGTATTTCAAGTATCATCACATTTCAATTACTATTATACTAGACAAAATAAATAAGGAAATTGGACTTTATTTTGATCGAACCAAGTCTAGATCAAGGTTCAATACACCATCACACGAGCAGTACTATCTTCTTGACCCACAATAATTTTACCAAGTGCCGGACAAGTTATTGATATTCTTAATAGCATAGTTGAGACAAAATATGTTCTGGCAGGTATACCAATATTTTCATTCGCTCAAGTCTCAAGATAAAATTCTAACATATTATACAATTACTTGCTAGCTGTGTCCCGTGCCTCCAGCACTCTATAGACGGAATTTATTCTAAATTTTAGACGGCTTAAATTATTTATTAGGGTGAACGAAAAATTCAAAATCAATTGTATTTTGTTAGATATATTACTTGTCATGCTCATGATCCAAACTCAACAGAAATAACACAATCACAAATCTCACTCATCGTGTAACCATGACAAATGTTTTGCGATTTGGTATAATGTATCTAAATGACTTATAAATCAGTTTGATCAACTTATAAGTTATTGTTGAACCCCCTACTCCCTTAGTCATGAGAGCCGCCCAGTCTCATATATAAATTATTAATTATTTTGTAAAGATCATTTAATATATTTTCATATATATAATTGACAAGAATTCATTTTATTTTAGTCCATATTGTTATAAATTCTTTGAAAATGAAGATTTATTATATTTCATATATAATTTTTAATAACTTATCTTAATTTTAAATTTGAAAATAAAAAATAGCTATCCAAGGAGAACGCATTCTAAAAAATTAGCCATCCAAGGAGAACCCAAGCCTATTCTCTCTCTCTCTCTCTCTCTCATAATTGGAAAAAAAATTATATAAGTTATAATTAATAATATTTTTTAAATAATATAAAATAATTACAAGTATACATATTTTATATCAATTTTAAAAAAATCAAAACTGGTTAACATAAAATGAACTTCATACCCAATAAAGTGTTGACACGCAGACGGAGAGATCACCTCCCGCTTGTATATCAACACTGTATTAGACATGAAATAAACTTATCTTAAAATTCATTTCATACTAACGGAATCCTTAAAAATCTAACTTGTCTATTTCTCTCCATGTAGTACATGTTATTGTTGTCATCTAGCTGTGTTTAGTAAGGGCTACAAAATCGTTACTTAAAGCTGTGGGGGCATTATTTGATCAACTCCATAATGTCTTCAACTGTAGACATGATTTCATGTAGATAGTAGAGATATAATTTAATTATTTAAAATTAATTTATAAAATTTTAAAATTTAAAATTGATATAATTTTATTCAAGTTTTAGAAACAAAGAAAGATGATACTAGGAATAATTTATAGTTAGTTTACAATTCTTATATTTGTTTGTATTAAAATTAAATAACTTTATATTAATTTTGAATTTTAAGATATCGTGAATTGACTCAAAAAATTCAAAATATATCTATAATTTTGAAAACAATATACAGTACAATTTTTTATTTTATGTTTTCAGCTTGTGTTAAAAATGATCAAATGTTAATTAATTTCAGTGAATGTAAAATATTCGATTGATGTCCTCATCTGTGGACATGATATCATGCACGAGTTATACATGATATATATATATAGAGAGAGAGAGAGAGAGAAATTTGATATTTTTATATGAAAAGCGTCGTTATAGATCCTATAGCGACGGTAAAAACCATTACTATGCATCCCGAGTGTCTTGTTTGTTTTCAAATTTAGATTTGGGACTATTAGTCTAGGAATTATAAAATGACTTAATAATTTTTAGAATATAATTATAATTCCGGGATTATAATCCTATGAATAATAGTCTTGATATTATAATCTCATACATTATAATCCTTGGAAATAAACATAGTCATACAGTACAATTTTTTATCCTAAGTTTTCATGTTGTGTTAAAAATAAAATGATATACTTAATTTATTTAATATATAGTATTCAACCACTAAATTAATTATTCACATATTTTGAGAAGTGGAAGGAGTTTTTATGGTTCTGTACATGTCTATCAATTAATTTAAGAGTAATAATATCATCTCATTAATTTTTTACAAGACTTGCATGAGATCTAATCTAAAAAGTTCAAATTTAAATTATTTCAAATAGTTGATTGAGTTAATTTTATCCATATTATCATAATATAAATGAGTTAATTTAAATTTATACATGTCTCAAATACTCGCAAGTAGCTTGACTAAAAAACGAGTCTAGTCGAGTCGCAGTGAGAATCGGCATCAAGTACTCTCTCCGTCCCATAATACATTACGTTTTAGATGATTTTATTTTTCTCAAATTATTTGTTGTTTTATATAATTTAGAAGAATTAACTACAATCTTTCCAAAATTACCCCTCATGAAAAAATGTTACAGAAGAGTATGCGATAAGTATAGTAATTATGAGAATTTAATAATATTATAGTATACAATTTATATTATATTTAAAAATATTCGCACATCTAATGATTCGTAGGACACCTACTCTTCATTTTTTTTTAATGATAAGAGTATTTTCAAGACAATTTATGCGTTAATCGATTTTTTTTTTTGGATCCTTAAAATTATGGCATCATGAAATTAACGTAGATGCATAACTAACATGAATAGAAGTTCTTGAAATTCCATATTAAAGTTTGTTTACAAAAATATAGATAAAATATGACTATTTTTAATAATTTAACATTATTAGAGATTACTTTATAGTTCGTTATTTAATTATATGGTTAATACTTTATTACCTTTTGAGAATATTATATACTCCCTCCGTCCCAAATTAATTGCTCAGTTTTGACTTTTTGAAGTCAAATTGACTATTTTCAGAACTAATCTTTTTACTATTTTTGCTAAAATATAAGTGAAGAGATTATAACCAAAAGAAAGTATATACAATTTATTACTAATCCTAATTTTTATAATTTTAGAAATATATTTATATATGCTTAATTATTAATTTTAAAAATAGTCAATTTGACTTAAAAAAGTCAAAACTGAGCAGTTAATTTGGGACGGAGGGAGTAATATTCTATTTTTTTTGGGATTACAATTTATCATCAAATGACATTAAAATGACAAAAATGAGATTATATAAGTGACCATCAGATAAAATAATTCAGTGTTTAATGATCTTTTTTCGTGATAGATCTTAACGACCTTCAGGTTGTGGGTCTCTTTCAGAATGAGTTAGATATGGTGAAGTCAGAGAAACTGATAAAGAAGCTGATGTTCAATCACCCAAAGAGCTTGACAAAGACGTTTGAGAAAGCTGAAGGCTTCATAGTAGTGGAAGAATCCATGAGCAATTTAAAGCCGGGCTCTTCGGAAAACTGCATGCAATTTGCCAATTTTGTTGAAAATTAACAAGAAATTAAATGATTACCTATTCAATTAGTGTGTAAATTGTTAGCACCCTTACATTGCGCGAAGGGCCAAATCATGTTGTACTCAAGTGATAAAAATACAAAGGGGTTGTAATTTGTTTACATCTAAATAAATTTGAATATGACAGAATAAGTCATTCATACGGTTGTTTTATAATTTTTAAATTTTGAATGCGTTTGGACAATTCATCTAAAAAATTATGGTTGAATCAATATATTTACCTACCCTCGTAGACAATTAAAAATTATATTTAACATCCATCTTGTTTTACTATTGTAAACAAATTTTTTTATGTACAAATTAATTTTTTTAACAAATTGGTCAATAACCAATTTAATGAATGTTGTTGTAATCTTTTGTTTTGATTTTATGGACTGATATAATGTTATTAAAAAAAATAGTGTTCATTCCTAAAATTATATTACTAATAGTATACTCCATCAAAGATTGTGTACAAGTTTATATTTAATTTTTTTAGATAACATTATTTATTTATAATTACATAATAAATTTGTTCATAATAGTTTAAAATGTTAAAATATGAAAATACACGTATTCAGATATTTTAGACAGATAATTATCAAACACATCATTTCATTTTATATTTAAAACTTCTACTTCATTCAGCTCATTTAAATTCTCTTATACATTCAGAACTTTTCATTTGATTTTATCAAACAACACCTAAGTTGTAAAAGTACTTGTACTAATCAAGTTGTTGCATGTTGCCGCAAACGCACAAACAACCATTTAAAACTGCACAATTTGTATGGCTGCGGATACACCCTTAAAATCGCACCACAAATCACATCGCACTTTATAATAAACTATATATGTTTTATATATTAGTGCATAAAGTTGTTAGTAAATAATATAATTTAATTTGTTTTTTATTCGATTTAATCACTTGTACGTGTACTATTACATCTAGTGTATATCTTCCTAAAAATTCATTAGTTCTCTTTAACTTTATGCAAATTAATATGAAAGACAAGATAATCTATGATAATCATTATTAGTACAAGAAACATAGATGACGTGTTAGAATTTTATTTGTGGTGAGTTATTAAAATTTCTTTAATTAATGTAATTAAGTACATGACTCTATTTATATTTAGTTTAACATATGTAATAGTAGTTCTTTACATATTATTTATGTATAGTTACAATTTATAAATTGAACTTTTTATTATTTATGTTATACACAAGATTTTAAATAGGTATGTGTTGAAGTGAAAATAATTTTCTTAATGTGAATTAGTAGTATAAAAATTATATAATATATTTTTTTATTTTTTATATATATATATATAGAGTCCGGATCAGGTCCGGACTCCCGGATTTTAATAAAATCCGGACTTTTTTTTTTTTTTTTGCTTTTTTTTTTGAAACAACTAAAAAAAAAAATTTATGGAACTGAAATTTTTCCATAATACAGTGTTTTGGGCGTGATTTGGATGCCTATACCAAAACATTTATGTACAGTCTGGGCAGACTGTACATACATTGGTTGGTATAGGTATTAAAAACACACCCAAAACACTATATTATGGAAAAATTTCAGTTCCATAAATTTTTTTTTTTTTAGTTGTTTCAAAAAAAAGAAAAAAAAATTTGGTCCGCATTTTAGGACCTGTCCGGACTCCCGGACAGGATCCATTATATATATATATATATATATATATATATATATAGGGTCTCCATCCACAGCAACCAGTTGTTGGGGAGCAACCCCTTTTTGGCCAGCCGGTACAGCTTGTTACGACTTATAAAATAAATAAAAAATTCTAAGGCCGGTACAAGCTGTTACGGCTGGCCAAAAATGGGTTGCTCCCACCAACCGGTTGCTGTGGATGGAACCCCATATATATATACGGGAAGCTTCAAGAGCATAATTCTTAAATAGCATAATGCCTTAAATAGCATAATTTTATCAAAACGACGTAGTTTTGTAAATACGCGGTGACATTTTTGTAAATACCATGCCACCGCGTATTTACAAAAATGTCACCGCGTCCCTCCAAAACTACGTCGTTTTGATAAAATTATGCTATTTAAGGCATTATGCTATTTAAGAATTATGCTCTTAAAGCTTTCCGTATATGTATATATATGTGTGTGTGTATATATATATATATATATATATATATATATATATATATATATATATATATATATATATATATATATATTTATATCCACAGAGAAATTAGAGAGTCGATTTTGAATTTTAGTCAATTGTCAATTACGAATCTTAATTCATTTAACTTTTGAGTAATCCTTATGTTTTATCTTCACTATTTTATCAAATGTTGAACTAATTCTAATTATTTTTTCAGGAACTTTTCTATCTATTTCTTCCAAG
The DNA here is from genome assembly GCA_020205505.1 of Panax japonicus. NCBI lineage: Eukaryota > Viridiplantae > Streptophyta > Magnoliopsida > Apiales > Araliaceae > Panax > Panax japonicus. The sequence goes on from CM035091.1 coordinate 87,525,398, forward strand.
TTGCCCCGGCAAAGCAAGGCTATAATGGACGTTTATATTAAATTTTATTACATGTATGAATTTAGTGTAATAAATTTACTTATTAAATATTTAAGTTCCATATTTTAATTTTAAATATTTAAGTTTCATCTTCTTACTTATATTATTTATCTTATAAATATTCAGAACCGAGATTCATTTTTCAAAAAACATATTACGTTGTGCTTAATTAAATTAATTAATAACAAGAATTTATATAATTAAGATTTATGTAGTCTGTGTGGGGATTGACCTCCTTGTATCCTTAATTTGTTCTATATAATGTTAAACTCCCCCAGATTTTTGCCCCGAATCGAATCCAATCCAATCCATCCAAATAAAGCCTTAAATCAATGGCCCAATAGTAGTATAATTTAGGATTATCTTAGCCTACACAGGTTCACCCAAAAGGTCATGACTGAAAGTACTATTGTTAGTAATTTAATTTCTTATATACAGACAAATTTTTTCCATATCTTTCGATGTGGAACTGGGGTGTTACAATAATAGCTTCAACTTTTCATACATAATATACAATTTATGATTTTACCTTAACAAGAAGTAAATATAGATCATCCTGCAATATATTTACTACAGGTACATCATGCAAAAGAAGCTTGATTGCAGTGATGAATACTACCTAGACTATGAAGAAGCAAACAAGGCTGTTGTATCTTAATCATGCAAATATTGGTCTGAGTTAATTTTCTGTACATATATTTGATATTTAAAATCGATCATTATATAAATTTCTATTAGAAAGAGGTAGCTGAAATGATCCAATAATATATTCACCTGATCAGAAATTAGCATGTATATAATCTGATTTTTACTGCATGGAATAAATAATTAGTTGCATGTTAGTTTTGTCCCAGCTGTTGGCAATGACATGGGTAATTTCAATCATAATACTCCCTCCATTCCTCTTTAGTAGACTTTTTAGGTGAAAGCACACAGATTAAAAAAATGTCATTAATGCTAGGATTAGAGTAGCAGGATAATTGATATTCCAGGTACACTGAAAGCTAATCCCCTTGCAGAATCAGCAAGGGAAAACTATTCCAAGCATCAAATGAAAAGCACATCAAAAATCATATGCTAGTTAGTATGAAATCCTTCTTCGCTACCAAAGCTGTTAATGATGCCGAGTTCGCACTCAAGAGTCCCATGCTCATAGAAGAACTGAATTACTACCCTGATCTCCTCCCTCATCACCCCCCAAAATTTGTGAAAAAACAATAAACTTAAAACACATTTGATCAGGGGCCTTTTCTTCATTCGTACTCATCCAACCTACTTATCAAAAGGTCTTTTCAAGTAATTAACATCTCCAAACTCATCATGCCATACTCAAATATCGTTTAGACTTGTGAACTAATCCTTAAAAGAACACTCCACACCACAACATTAACATACACGGAGAGGGAGAAGGGGGAGGGAGGGATTTAGAAGGCACCCTATGCAGAGGAGGAAAAAAAAAATGGAACGGCACAATTACTACAACCAAGAACAACCCCAAGAATCTTAGCATGTCAAGAGAAGCACATGCTGCAGTAATATACCTTCTTGAAAGTAAGATTGTATCCCCAACATGATTTTACAAATGACTACCAGACTTCAACTTTAAACAATTTACGTTACCATTGCAATTGTGATTTATCTTGCAGTGACCTGAAAATGAGAATGACTATCATGGTAGGTAAAAAAAACTCAATCACCTGGTAACATGCAAGCATCAGTCCTAAAAATTGCCAAGAATCCGGGTTCATTTGAGAGGGCCAGAAGCTCAATTCATTATTGAATGCAGCCATGCGCATCTGTGATGTCTAAGCTTTATCCATGAAACTACCAGCTGAAGTGATCCGAGAACTTTGATATTTAGAACCACTAAATGACTATTTGTTGCCCTGATAAAAAAGACAACATATCCCAGTCTCCAATTCAAACATTAAGACCCAATACTAAGAAAATGTTAGCATCTGGCTGCAAAAGTTATTTATCGCAACTTCTAATGTACTTATAGGAAGTTGACCCTCAACTAACAACTCTAGGGTCTAACAATATGTTTCAAGATCCAATTAAGTAAAGGATTACATAATGCTCTTAAATACCTGGTGCATCTTACACCGCAAACCTTATGAAGTCAACAAAATGAAAATAATTTACTTTAACAATTATGTATTCATAACACAATTACATTTTCAAGGACCACTGTATCAAAGTATGGACGTACCCAACAACTTATGACTTATCTTATGTACTAAACAGCATCAGGCATGGGCCTTTCGCAGCTTGGGGGAATCACAGCCTTTCAGGTGTGCAACATTGAAGGTTTTTAAAAATTCAAAAAAGAAGAATATCTTGTCAAATAGTTTTTGTATTAGATCAAAGAAATTAATCATATTTTTAGTAGTCGCCTTTAGTATGTTTATAATTTCAATAATTGCTTATCAGGGGAATAATAACATTGCTAGAAACCGAGTAGGAAAAAAAGAGTAAGAAAACCGTAAGGACATGGATGCTCCAATCAAGCAATAAGCAGATTCTGAATCAGATATTTGCCAGCACATATGGCATGAACAAGTATAGAAAGATTTCTGTTAGTAATATCTTTATAGAAAGATTCAGCCAGTAGCATCATGCTTTCCTTACATTAATGTATGCCAATAATATTTTAGTACGAGTGTGTGAGAGAAGAGAGAGGAGAGAAGCAGTGTAGAAAGAGATCTGCATCTCATAATATAAAAATAAAGCTAGATTCGACTTCACAATCTTGGATGATAAGAAAAGCTACAAATGTTTTTACAATGTAATGTATGAAAAAGTTTCTAAACCACAACAGGACAAGGAAAAAACTTTTGGGGGGAATAAGAAAGTAAATTTAAATGCACAATTGAGTAATTGGAGATAAGATTGACAATCCTATATTGCATAGGCAGTTTAAGCTACGGTTGCAAATATACCTCAAGACCAGAGTAGAGCAATTAACACAAAAAATATAACTACCATGCACAGCAACTTCAAAGAGAAATCAGCCTGCTCTTCTTGACTTGCCCGCCGAAGAGGGAATCCATGTGCATGGCCCCCATGAAATGGACTAGAATATCCATAGGGAATGCCAGCAGCTCCACCATACATGGAAGTACCAGGAAATCTGTGCACGTGAACGTTAAACATAGACGGAATGAGACCACCAAACCCCGCAGAGAATGAGAAGTTGCCAACCCTCGTTGTGGCTGCAGGTGCAAATCCACCTAATCCACCCATGAACCCAAACCCTTGTTGTGGAAAATGGTTTGTATCTGGTGGAGGAGCCGTTTCCGGTCTCTGCCCAGCTGGACGATGAGGAATCTCAACCCCAGCAATCGACTTAGACCTCGGGTCTGTTGAGCTCTTTCCCCGGCCATACAGAGGGACCAATTTCTGCTCCTCAACAAGGGCCTTACAAACCGGGCATTCCTGAGAATGCGAGTGAATGTGAAGCCATTTGTATAGGCAAGGCCAGCAAAAGAGGTGACCACATAGAGTAACAATCGGGTCATGTGCTAAATCAAAGCATATATTACACTCAAAATTACCAACATCTCCATTGCTACCATTATTACTGGAGCAAGAAGAGCTCTCATGCGGTAAGCTTGTCGGTTCCCCAAACTCACTAGACATCTCAAAACTGGTAAATACCCTCAATTTTCCTGTAAATCATACATAAAACCCCTTAATTAACAATTGGCCAAAATAATACTACATCTCCCAAAATCAAAGATAATCAATTTCCAAAAATAAGAAAACCAAGACATTGATAACCCATTTCACCAACCATAGCAATAAACATAAATTACCATCAAATAACTGAAATTTGAAAATATACAATCAAACATACAATCCGAAATCAAAACCTAAAATTCCAATAACATGAAGTACCAAACCATGAATTTGCATTCTTAAAGTCATTAAAGTGTCAAACTTTTTAATACAAATGATCAAATTTACCAAAAATAGAGTAAACCCCAATAAAATTTAACTACCAAACAACACAAGATCCGAGACAATCACAAACATATACGAACAATAAGCATGGAAATGAAAACCCTGCACGTATATAAATAAAAAAATTAATTTCAAAGGAGGGATATAAAAATTCCAAACCTTTTCAGTATTCAGATGAGAAAACAGAACAAGTGACCGATCGACCAACTACGGATCGATCGATCGGAAAGTCAAAATCAGAAGGCCAGGAAACAGAACTTTAACAGGGGATTTTATAATTTTATACCATAGAAGTGTCTGCCAACGAAGATTGCGTCATAGTCCAGGTGGCACTTTTAAGTGGTGTAAAAACCGCGTCGTGATATCTGACTAGGAATGCCAATCGGGCTTCAGGGTCGGGTACCCGACACGAAACTCCACCGAATATGACTATTCTACCATTAGGAAATTTCCAAAATTTAGTTATTTTGGACCAAAAAAAGAAAATTCGACAAGGCCGAAGAAAATTTCAGCGTAACTTGTTTCGGTCGAACCACGTGGTCCAACATGCAAAAACAAGAAAATGTGGAAGGTTTTGGTGCAGAGAAATATTAATTTTTACATACATTATTGTTACTTTTATTTTGAATATTTTAACCTATAATATGGATCCTCTAATCTAATCTACTCTAAAATGATCCTCTAATTTTATTTTTTTTACGTTCTTCCGTTTAATTCTCATTTTTTAGGGTTTTATTTCTCCTAGTTTGATTTTTTTCCCTCAATCTATGGAGCCTTTTTTTCTTCTAATTTGAGATTTTCTCATTCTATTGAGCTTTTTTTCTCATGAACTCTCCGTGAATGAGGTTTGATTGACATTAATCGGGGTAGACAAATCTATTCAGATTTAGGTATGGATTATTATAACAGCCTCCTTTTCGTTGTTGGTGCTGAAGAACTACATATATATGTATATTTTTTGTCTATTTTTTAAGAAATATATATGATCTCGAGTTTCGAATTTCAATTTAGGACGGGAGAAAGTATGACATTAACTCTAATATTTTTGTAATTTGATTAAATTATTTTCTATTCTTATTCTATAATTTTGACAAAAACAAACTACTATAATATAAAAATTTTGTGATTTAGTCATTCAAATTAGGAGCACTATGACCATTACTAAACATAGAGGTGATAAATGGATAAGAATTTAATGAGTAATGGATCAATAATGAGTTGGATAATAAATGAATAAGTTTAAAAGAGTTACAATTCCAAATGGATAAATTTTAAATAAATATGGTAAAACTCATCAACACGTGTAACCCAAAATTTTTAATATGTATTATTTTTTCTCAAGCCAATATCAAAATTTTAATATTTTTATCCATGTGACATAATGGTACTATTCCTAATTCCAATATGCTGTCAGAATAAATATACAATATTTTTATAGTTGTTTTAGTAATATTTAACACTTTTCGCTCTGAACCTCTAACAATAATATTTTTGCTCTTGTAATATCAATCGTCTATTTTTAATCGTAAGAAATACTACCTCCGTTTCATAATAAATGTTTTTTTTAGCTTAAATAACATATACCAATATACAAGTTAAAATAACAAAAATATCCTTAATATATTTTCTTTGAAGTTGAAGAGTTAATGAGTGTCATTTAATTATAGTGATGGTAAGATGCAGTAAATATCATTGAATGCATAAGGGCATATATGAGAAAATATTGTAAAAATTGTATTGGAGTTCTAACACATCACTTATTTTGGAAAAAAAATATTAAGCCTAAAAAACACTTATTGTGGGACGGAGGTAATAATTTTTCAGTACAACTTTTGATATATGCACACTAAGTTTATACTACTTCTGTTCTTAAAAGATTGTCGTTTAAGATTTTGGCACATGGATTAAGAAAGTATCATTTACCAAGCAAAATTTATTAGAAATTTCATCACTACCCCTTTATGGGAAGTTGAAAACTATTAATACAAGGAAGAAAATTTTTTTGGACAATGAGAGAAGGTAGGGGTAATATAGAAAAGTAAATAATTTATTCTCTTTGAAAGTTGTAAACGACAAACTTTTTAGAACACATTTTTTCTTCTAAAACGATAATCTTTTAGGAACGGAGGGAGTACAACATAAATCGTGCTAAAAAAATTATTATTACACTAAAAATGCCTGTATATTTCTTACACTAGGATTCTCTTCATTTCAAATAAATAGAGACTCTTTATTTCATGGTCTAGATTTAAAATATTCTCTCATTTCATGGTCTAGATTTAAAATCATTTCTCTCCTGTCAGCATGATGTCATATTTCAACACATTTTAAATCTGGATCCTGAAATAGAGAATCTAACAGAGAGTATCCTTATCCCCTGTAACCCTTAGGGGCTGTTTGTTTAGAACTTAATGGGTCTGAATGGCTGAATCGATAAGTGGCTGAATCATTAAGTGCGTTTGTTTTGAAAAAAAATCGTCTGAATGGCTGAATCGGTCAGATGCGTTGGCTGAATGGTTAAGGCCGAATTTTTGGTCTGAATGGCTGAATGGTTGGCTGAATGAAGTAAAAAAAATTAAAAATAATAATAAAAATAATAAAAAATATTAACTATTATATTATGTAATATTAAATAAATTTACAACAACTTTGAATTTTTTCAGAGTGGTAAAATATTAAAAATATGTCATTCAGATCTTTAAGATATGTCAGTTATCAAACAGTTTTTTCCATTCAGATTCAGATTCAGCTCATTCAGATTCAGATTCAGATTCATTCAATTTTTATCAAACACCCCCTTAGTCCCTAACTACTAATCTCTCCGTCCCATGATAAAAGTCATTATTACTATTTTGGGTAGTCCCATGTTAAATATTCATTTTTCTTTAATAACCAAACTTTTACACATATTTTTTTATTATACCCATAGCATTAAATATCTCATACTTTTCTTATTTTAATTCTCTCTCCATATTTAATGACATTATTATGGACAATTTTATCATTTTATTCATTTTCTTAATATGCGTGAAAAGTTTATGAGGACTATTATCCTGTGACGGAAGGAGTATAACATTGAGGCACACACACGAGCAAGGTTCATTATCCTTGATGAGCACCCAAAGATAGTGATAATTAAGGGTGTAAACGAATCGAGTCGAACCGAGTATTGAGTTGCTCAGATTTGGTTCACTAAATTTATCGATTATAAAATAAGGCTTGATTGAGGCTCATTTAGCTACCGAGTCGAGTACGATTCCGATTCGAGCCCAAGCAGTTTGAACTTTTCGAATAAATATGATCCGAATATCAATAAAAAATTATAATTTGAGGAGGTTCGAGTAATTTATCGAATTTTAAAATTTGCTCATATTTGACTCATTTATATTTCGAGTCGAGCTTGAATCGAACTTTTAGTTGAGCGAGTACGAATCGAGCACAAACTGTTTGCTCATTTTACAGCCTTAGTGATAATAAAGGGAGTACGGTAATGTATTACCCCAAGCAGGAGAATAAACATTGTAGCTTATTATAAATCAAATTAAGATATTTTATATATATTTTATACGGGAAAAAACACATTTGCTCTCTTGTGGTAGTCGTGTTTTAAGCAATTAGTCACTATAGTTACCTTTACCACATTGTGTTCATCGAGTTGTAAGCATTGAGCCACTGTATTTTAAAAAAATGAAATTGGCCCACTGTGATTTTAAAAAATGCTTAATTGGGCCATTTCGTCAAATTTAGCGGATGTCTGTATATTTATTTCTTACACGACATTTTAAAAAAATCAAGGAAATGACGTGGAATCAAATAATCAGACACACATAGATATGGTATACAAATGCTAAAATGAGGTAGAAAATATTTATAATATGTATAATATTAATAAAAATTAATATTATAATGTTTATAATATGTATGTTTTATTTTGAAAATAAAAATAAAAATACTTTTAGGTTTTAAAATACGTATAAAATTTTTAAAAATAAAAATACTTTATGTTTTATTTTTTTTCTTTTTCTTTACCTAAATATTTATAATATGTATAATATTAATAAAAATTAATATTATAATATTTATAATATGTATGTTTTGTTTTAAAAATAAAAATAAAAATAATTTTATGTTTTAAAATACTTATAAAATTTTTAAAAATAAAAATACTTTTATGTTTTATTTTCTTTCTTTTTCTTTATCTAAATATTTATAATATTTATAATATTAATAAAAATTAATATTATAATATTTATAATATGTATGTTTTATTTTAAAAATAAAAAATAAAAATACTTTTATGTTTTAAAATACGTATTAATTTTAAAAATAAAAATATTTTTATGTTTTATTTTTTTTCTTTTTAAAAATAAAAAATACTTTAAATTAACCCAGATCTGAAGGAAATAATCCAGATGAAGAAAGAATTCAGAGAAGAGAGAGACATAATAGGTAAAGAAATAAAAGTATAAAAGAAAAAGTTACATACGTATTTTAGGTAAAGAAAAATATAAAAATATTTTTATTTTTAAAAATAAATAAAACAAATTATTTCCTACGTAAGCTAATCAGCCATTTTGTTCCCTCACACACTTTTTTTCTTCCACTTTTCTTGTTTCTCACCCTGCCTAATCGGGGTCTCCATCCCATCTCTTTTTTCTCTTCTCTCTCTCTTCATGTCTATGGGAATGGGAGATCACCATGATTTTGAAGCTCTCTGCACTACGATTCATTTTCTTCAAATTCCTTTTTTTTACAAACTAACTTCTTGGATTCCAATAAATTCACCAGGACCCAGATTTGAGCGAACGTATCATATCATGCGAAATACCTCATATTTCAACTACCCTCCTCCAAATCTAATTATAATAAATAATTAAGGTGAGAGTTTTGGATAGAAAGAAGCGCGCAACGGAGACTTCGGCGGATGTTTTGTCTGTCGTATGATATGATATGCTCACTCATATTTCAACCCTCCTCCAAATACCTCACCCCCAACTTCTACCAAAAAACTTGGCCCAGATTTAACCAGCTCGTGCAAGACACCACCACCAATAAACAGATCAACTCTCCCACCACTGACGTCGTCGCACTTCGCCTCTTCTTCCACGATTGCCTCATCGACGGTTGCGACGCCTCCATTCTCATCTCCTCTACCCCCTTCTCCAAAGCCGAGCGGGATGCCGACATTAACCACTCCCTCCCCGACGACGGCTCAAGAAAAGTGGAAGAGAGAGATAGGGAACACAATGGCTGACTGGCTTGCCACATAGGAAATAATTTATTTTATTTTATTTTTCAAAAGACACGTAGGAAAATTGGTCCAATTTCTTAACGTCCGTGAACAAAATTTAACGGAATGGCTTGATTAAGTATTTTTAAAAATCACAGTGGGCCAATTGAAGATGCTCTAATCTAATCAGCCTCATTCACAAATCTTTTCATCTTCTCTTCTTGCATAATATCATACTTCTTAACGTCCGTGAACAAAATTTAACGGAATGGCTTGATTAAGTATTTTTAAAAATCACAGTGGGCCAATTAAAGATGCTCTAATCTAATCAGCCTCATTCACAAATCTTTTCATCTTCTCTTCTTGCATAATATCATACTTCATACTATATATAAAAGTAGACTACACTGAAACTAAATTTTTCTCTCCAAAAAATTTTTTGACACACAATTTTACCCCCCAAAACTTACACTATCATCTTATATACTTTTACACGTTTAACAAAAAAACTCTTCATTTCTTTTATATCATTGCCCATTTAACAAGAAAATATCTCACTCCCCATCTTTAATGCTATTTATCACCATCAATGGCATTCATTTATAACCAGATTCTCTTTTTCTGATGGATTCAACTCGAATTAGTTATTTGATGATGATTTGACTTACACACTATTAACTCTTCATCGCCCTAACCCAGCCAAAATCCTTTCACATTCGACTTTTACACTTCATCTTTAAAGATGCCCTAACCCAATCAGCCTTATTCACAAATCTTTTCATCTTCTCTTCTTGAATAGTATTTATTGTCGAGAATACAAAAGGGTATTCTATTAGATAATTTTGTGGATTTTGAATCAACTTGTAGATGAAATGATTTATTTTATTCGTCTTCTATCTTTAATTCGGAGGAGTTTTCAAAAATCCCTCGATATTTGTTTATGAGCTATGTATATATATGATGATTGGATTCATTCTGATTACCATATTATATTTTCTTCTATTGTCATTTTTTAATTTTGTAATGTCTTTTACTGTCAATGGCTCGAAGAGTGAACTTCATTTTTTTATAACAGCACACAGACATGTGGACCATCTCACATATTAATACGATTGAGATGATATTTCTCGATGAAAATGTATCATTTTTTATTGTAACACCCCCTTTTCGAAATAGAAAGAGAAGTTACTCAAAGCACAACAAAACTGATGAATATATAACAAGGCTCTAAACCACAAAATAATAATCTCATAATGATTAAATGTCATAAGAGAAACTATAATAAATGTCACACTAGCACAAACCACAATCTGAAATAACTATTACAACTCTAAATAAATCAATGTATTATAGCCTAACAAAATATATCTAAACAATTGGATAGAAGGGAGCTCTCATCACACTTGCCCTTGATCCCCCTGATTAACTGTCGGAAGAAAAACACAGTATGAGCCAAATGCCGAGGACGAATATAGAGTACAAAATAAAGAACTAAGATAACTAACTCAATTTAATAAACTAAACTGTAACGTACAAAACTAATACAACAAAATAATAGGCTGAAGTAAATGGCTGGGGTTATTTCATACCGAGCTCAAAATAAAATAGAAATATACCTTGCCACACATGCAAGTCAAATAATGCCACGCAGACAAGTCACACACATTGGACCGTGAATCCAATTCATGTAAAATTGGAAGGCGTGTTTGACACAAACATCACTAATCCGTAGAACATAACAGAACAGAAAAACTAGGGTCGACCCATACGCCTCACACAACAAAACACCAAATGGCCAACACCCGAACGGAGTACAAAACGGAGACGCCGTGGACTGATCAGTAAGACCCCAAATTTTTATTAATAAAAAATCAAATTTTCTCTAATTATTATTGTGAATACTAATGTGTTAATTTGATACAATGCTTTGGTTATGGGTGAAATGTGCAAATTTTACAAAATAAGCAAGTGGTTATAATATATTCATTGTTATCGGAAATATTAGTTTGGTCGTGGAATATTCTTGCTGTCGGGGAATATTCCGTACTATGGCGCAGCCATTTTTGGACTCCATAACGGAAAACCGGTCGGATAAAAAAATGACAAGTTTGAGTTTTTACAAATAACGGACGTAGTTGTTACCGTTAACACTGTTGGAATATCCGGTGGTTAAAATACAGTAATACGCGTGGTTGCACAGTAGTACACATTATTGTACAATATTTTTAAATTATTGATTCTTACGTAAGAAGGCATTACTCAATAATTGTTACAGTAATTATTGTTCAATATTTTATTTTATTGATTCAATAATTGATACGTTGATATTTTATATTATTGTTGTTTCAATAATTGTCAGTGTACAGTATTTCCCATTATCAGATCAATAATTCATATTATTTGAATAATATTATTAGATAATATTATTGGCAATGTTTAAGGAAGTTCTGTCTAGGAAATGGATTTGGTCACCTAATTGCGCGCCAGTAAGGAGAAATCCTTATCTGAAAGCCCCCTCTTTTCTGAGAATGACCTGGTTGTCATAATTGTGATTCTGTAATATTATTTGTGAATAATTAATTATTGATTTATATGATAAGGAAATATTTATTTTTATGTGGATTTAAATGAAGGAATTAATGCTGATGTGTTTTATTAGTATTTTGTTGGAATTGAGGTATTAAAAATCGTCCTTATGTGGATTTCGGGCATTTTCTGTTTGGAGTTTAGAAAATCTTTCTTCTACAAAGTTGTAGAGAATTAAATTTTCTACTGAGATAGACAAAAGAATCGAATTTTTCTGATAGAAGGGCTATTTTCTTTTATGAATTATTGAAGTTTCAGAAATAAATGTTTTTATTTAAAACATGGTGGACCCCACTTTTGGTTGGTGAGAAATATGCTGAAATTTTATTTCAAAAGTGGTGGGCGTGAATAGTAGCAGGTAAAGCCATCAGGTAGCAGGTTAGTCTGCTTTGGCGTTCTAAGCATTTCCCTATAAATAGGGTGCTTAGTTAGAATTAAAAATCACACCAAAATCATAAGCTTTCTCTCTCTATATTATCAAGCATATTTTGTGTGTATTTAGATACTTTGAGAGTTTCTATTCAGTACAAGTTTCCTTCAGCCTTATACCTGATATTTCAGCTAGAAATACTGTTCTTTTGAGATAAGAGATGATGTTTTCTTCGTAAATGATGTTATTTCGTTCAATATCATTATGATGAAATATTGGTATGAATTTTATTGTGAAATTTTTACCGTTTTATGTCGAGATTACTATTCACGTATACGTCACTATTCACGAATACGGTACTATTCAAGAGTACTTTTCACGAAGTATGAGTTTTCTTGTGGAATTTCTACTTTTTCGTGTCGAGATTAATATTCACGTATATGACACTATTCACGTATATGACACTATTCACGTATACGACACTATTCAGGAATACATCACTATTCACAGAAAAATGAATTTTTTTTCCTTTGTCCAAGATGTCTATTATGATTACTATCTTTGATTGTATCCATGTTTTGATCTTCATTCTTGAATTTCACTCCACTATGGTTTATTATGGAGTATTTTTGAACTTGGATTATCTAAAAGATAAATCCCTAATCTTTGTCTTTTTATCTCACTGGATTCGTTTCTTTAAAATATTTTTCATCATCCTCAGTCCTAAATGATGATATAACTGAATATCTTTGGCATGTAGTGCAAAGATGAATGATTACATGATGAATATCTTTTGCACGTAGTGCAAAGATGAACATGTGTTGTGATGAACATGACCAACTGGTGATACAAATGAATATCTTTGGTCCCGTAGTGCAGAGATGAATATTTGATTCAAGATGTATATCGATTGATGTTACAGGGATAAAATATTGATAATGAACTTTTAAATTCATAGATGATAGTAGATTTCATTCTCTACTTAACTCTTCTAAAAAATTGTTATTTTCGCTTCGAATATTGATTTAAAACTTATTTTTCATTATATTTTATCTGATTTATTGAAGGCTAATGATAATTTCTTGTTCATTATCTTAGTCATAATATTCTTTATTGGGCTAGTTGAGCTCACCATTTTTTTTTTGTTCTATTTTTCTTCTCAGGAGGAGAGAATATAGAGGGAACTAGTAGGGGTATGGAATGATGGATCAAGATAGTTGTTTAGCAGTACTCTCTATTTTGTAAAATAGTGTATCAATAATTATAATGAGGACTTATTTGAGTATGAATACTGTCTAGAAGACAATATTTGTATTTAAACTCACAGTATATGTGTTGTCGTATTTTGCACGGCAATTATAATAATGAAGTAAGTAGTTATTTTTGTACCATGTATGTGGCGACTTAGAATGAGTGATGTATACTGTAAGACCTCAAATTATTAATAAATAAAATTTGATTCCTCTATTATTATTTTAAAACTAGTAAGGGTTGACTTAATTAATGTGGTTAGTATGGGTAAAATGCGCAAATATTTCAAATAAGCAAGTGGTTATAAAATACTCATTGTTGTCAGAGAATATTCGTTTGGTCGTGGAATATTCTTGCTGTCGGGAATATTCGTACGACGGCGCAGACTTGTGTGGGCCCCATAACGAAAGCGATTGGATGAAGAAAACGACAAGTATAAGTTGCTTATAAATAACGGCGTAGTGGTTACGGTTAACACTGTTGGAATACCCGGTGGTTAAAACACAGTAATACGCGTTGTTGCACAGTAGCACACGGTATTGCACCAATTATTGATTCTTACGTAAGAAGGCACTGCTCAATAATTGTCACAGTAGTTACTGTTCATTATTTTATTTTATTGATTCAATAATTGCTAGCATTGATATTTTATATTACTGTTGTTTCAATAATTGTCACTACATAGTATTTTCCATTATCGAAGCAATAATTCATATAATCTGAATAATATTATTAGAAAATATTATTGGCAATGTCTAGAAAGTTCTGTCTAAGGAGAGGTTTGATCACCTAATTGCGCGCCAGTAAAGAGAAATTCTTATTGAAAAGCCATCTCTTTCTTGGGAACGGCCTGGTTGCTAGTACCATGATTCTGTAATATTATTTATAAATAATTAATTATTGATTTATATGATGAAGAAAATATTAATTTTATGTGGATATAGATGGAGAATAATTTTAAAGTGACAATTGTTAAAAATTGATATTTTATCTTTTTTGATAAAATAATATTTTATTATATTATTATAATATAATAATGATGATATTTTTACAATGAATATGGGATATATGAGTATATGTGGAGAAAGAGTATTTTTGTTGCAAAAGTTGTTTAAAACATGTTAAACATGTCGGTGGGTCTATTTCTTGACTGAAATTTGATTATATCTTGTAAAATCGCCCGTGTATGGATTTCGCTCAATTTCTGTTTGGAATTTGGAAAAACTTAAATTTACAAAGTTGTAGAGAATGAAATTTCCTATGAAAAAGACGTGGTTCAAATTTTTCTGGTAAAAGGGCTATTTATTATGAATAATTGAAGTTCTGAAGTTCTAGAATAATTGATTTTAGGAAGTTTTATTTATGTTTTAAAAGAAAAATGTTTTTGAAATGTTTGTGGGCATCTTTAACATGTGCTAGGTGGCTGAAATCAGATTTCAAAGTGGGCGTAGGAATTTGTTTTATATATAATATTATTATATTTAATTTTCTACTTTGGTGTTCTAAGCAATTTCCTATAAATAGGGTGCTTAGGTTAGAATTGAAAATTACACCAGAAACTGAAGTTTTCTCTCTCTTTCTCTCTCGATATACTGAGCGTATTTTTGTGAGTATTTTAGTACTTTGAGTATTGCTATACGGTGCATGTTCTTTCAGCACTATATCCAGTATTCCAGTCAGAAGTACTATCCTTTTGAGGTAATGGATGTTATTTTCTTCTTAAATGATATTATTTTCTTCAATATCATTATGCCGAAATATTGGTTGGAACTTTTTATCAAATTTGGAACTTTTTTCATGTCGGGGTTACTATTCATGAGTTACTATTCTTGAGTTACTATTCACGAGTTACTATTCACGAGTACTATTCACGAAGCATGATGATTTCTTATAGAATTTCTATCTTTTGATGTCAGAGTTACTATTTACGTATACGACACTATTCACGTATACGGCACTATTCACGAATACGACACTATTCACAGAAAAATTAAATTTTTGTTTTTCTTCCAAAATATCTATTATGGATACTAGCTTTGATTGTATCCATGTTTTGATCATTCTTGAATTTTACTCAACTATGATTATTTATGAGGTATTTTTGGACAGGGAATAGCTGAAATACGAATCCTTAATATTTATTCTTTTGTTTCACTGGATTCGTTTTCTTTAAAATATTTTTCATCATCCTCCGTCCTAAATGATGATATAATTGAATATTTTTGGCCTGTAGTGCAAAGATTAATGATTTCTGATTAATATCTTTGGCCCGTAGTGCAAAGATGAACATGTGTTTAGATGAACATGACCAACTGATGAATATCTTTGGCCTGTAGTGCAAAGATGAATATTTGATTTCAGTTATATATTGATTGATGTTACAGGAATAAAAGATAGACGATGAACTTTTAAATTCATATATAGAAGATAGTAGATTTCATTCTCTACTTAACTCTTCTAATGAATTATTATTTTCGCTGTGAATATTAATTTCAAACTTATTGTCTATTATATTCTATTAGATTTTTCCCTATTGAGGACTAATGATAATTTGTTTTATATTATCTTAGTCATAATGTTCTTTACTGGGCTAGTTGAGCTCACCCTTTTCCTTGTTGTTCCATTTTTCTTCTCAGGAGGCGAGAATGTAACGAGTACTAGTCAGGGTGTGGAATGATGGTTCTAGAAGTGGTTCTAGTAGTCCTCACTATTCTGTAAAATAGTGTATTAATAATTGTAATGAGGACTTATTTGAGTGTGGATATTGTCTAGATGACAATATTTGTATTTAAACTCACAGTTTTGATGTTGTATTAATAAAGTTGTAGCTGTTTATGTACCATGTATTTTGACGACTCAGAATGGATGTTGTATACCTATTTTGGGGGCGTCACATATACCTATTTTTGGGGCGTCACAGTTGGTATCAGAGCTTAGGGATATAGTCTCTGGCGGAGATTGGGTAATATAACTAGGAGGGGAGAGACGAGTAAATTATTTGTTAGTGTGTCCTACCTAAGCTTATTTATTGGTTGGTCAGAATATAGGGGTATTATATTATATGTCAATTTCTTTAATTAACCCTTATATTATGGCAGTATTTGAGAATGACAGCTTGAGAATGTTAACAATGGAGTGAATGAAACCGTGGAGACACCTTTAATCACCAACCAGGGGAACGTGCAACAGGAAGACAATATTCCTCCTGTAAACAACACTACCGAACAAACGATGAATGTGGGGATGTTTAGAAGCTTTTTACAGTTCATGCAAAATCAAACAAGGGAGACTCGTATACAAAATACAGGTAGAAATAATAGCAATTCGCGACTTGTCACAAGCCAAGCAGTTCAAAGAGTTGGGACCACCAAAATTTATGGAAAAGTCAGATTCGATCAAGGCGGAAATGTGGGTCAAGTAAATTATCAAGATATTCAATGTCTTGGGATGTACGGAGGAAGAGAAGGTTCCATTTGCCACATTTATGTTCTGTGGTGAGTCATACTACTGGTGGGAGTCTGTGAAGCGTACCCAGCCCGCCGCACTCAATATGTCTTGGGAAACATTTCAGAAACTATTCAATGACAAGTACTTTCCTGAAAGTATTTGTCATATGAAGGAGATAGAGTTTATTAGACTGAAACAGAACAACATGACTGTGTCCCAGTACGAGGTGAAGTTCGCAGAGTTATCCAAGTTTGCACCTCATTTGGTAGATAATGAGGAACGTATGAAGCGGATGATTCTAAGAGGTCTGAACTTGAAATTCGACAATATCTTATTTCTCACAAATTTTCTCTATATTCAGTTGTTGTGAACATGGCTCAATTATTAGAGCGAGATAATGAGTATGTTTAACCGAGGGACCACAACCAGGGTCATATCGGTGGCAGCAGTCATCAGAGCAATAATAACCAGCGGGGAGGGAAAAATACGGACAAAAGCGGTAACCACTCTGGTGGTAATCGTGGCCATGATAATAGAAGATGCGAGTTGGGAGCAGATTTCAAAAAGAGAAGGTACAATAATGACAACGTGAAGACGTTAGCACCAACATAAATTGTTCCTAGGGGAGGAGAACGACCACTGGTCATTTGTTATAAATGTGGGAATGAGGGACACATCTGCCCAAACTGCCCACAATAATCCAAGGTGTGTTATAACTGTGGAAAAGAAGGTTATATAGCTAGAGATTGTCTTGTAGTGAAATCAAGTCCAGCGGGGATGGTCAGAATTATCAGCATGGGGAGAATCTGGATCATTATCCGGGACCAGCTGGTGGGAGTAACCCAAATCTTATTTTGATAGCTCCTTGTACTACTTGTGGGGCTAATCATCCGGGGAGGCAGTGCCACAGACTCACCGGTGCATTCTTCTTGTGTGGACAGATGGATCATATGGCTAGAGATTTTATTGGGCCACGTGGTTATAGTGGAAGTAGTGATAATGGTGGCAATGGAGGTTAACGTCATGGTGGTCAAGTGTTTTCTTTGACGTATAATTAGGCGGCAGGTGCACCAGGTACTGTTTCTGGCACTCTTTTAGTTGCAAATCGAAAGGCTTCTATTTTGTTTGATACGGGTTCTACTCATTTTGTTGTTGCTCAGTCTTTTGTTCAGCACCTGGGTGTGTCATCTCAGTCCTTAGATTCTGTTATATCTATTTATACCCCGATTGGGACTTCTGTTGTTATTTCTGATTTATATCGAGGGTGTCCGATCAGTTTTGGGGATAAGATTTGTAGGGATAATCTTCTTCCGATGTGTATGTACGATTTTGATGTCATTCTTGGGATGGACTGGTTGGATAAGCACCATGCCACTATCGATTATCAGGTGAAGAAGGTTATATTTAGAGATGTGAAGTCTCCAGAATTCATGTTTCAGGGTTCTCAGCCGAGTAGAGTGGTGAAGTTAATTTCAGCTTTGAAAGGGTGGAGAGTTGGTGGCAAAGGGTTTTGAGGGGTATTTGGAGTTTGTGAAGGATACCTCTAAGGGTGAGTCTCATATTAAGGATGTTTCTGTTGTTCGTGATTTTCATGATGTGTTTCCTAAAGAGTTATCGTGGTTGCCCTCGCGGCGGGAAGTCGAGTTTGATATTGAGCTTGTTCCTGATGCGGAGCCTATCTCTAAGACGCCGTATCGAATGGCACCATTGGAGTTGCAGGAGTTAAAGGAGCGGTTGAAGGAACTGTTAGATCACGGTGTGATTCGGCCTAGTGTTCCGGTCTTGTTTGAGAAGAAGAAAGACGGGTCTATGAGGTTATGCATAGACTACAAGGAGTTGAATAAGATTACCATCAGGAATCAGTATCCATTGCATAGGATTGATGACTTGTTTGACCAACTTAGGATTGATGACTTGTTTGACCAACTTCAAGGGGCTAAGTATTTTTTGAAGATAGACTTAAGATCGGGCTATCATCAGTTTAGGGTGAGGGATGAGGTTATCCCTAAGATGGCATTTCGTACTCGATATGGGCATTATAAGTTTCTAGTGATGCCATTTGGTTTAACTAATGCTCCGGCGATATTTATGGATTTGATGAATTGGGTGTTTAGGGGGTATTTGGACCAATTTGTTATTATCTTTATTGATGACATTTTGGTTTACTCCAAGTCTAAGGAAGAGCATGAGGAACATCTTTGCAAAGTATTGAGGATTTTACAGAAAGAGAAACTGTATACTAAATTCTCTAAATGCGAGTTTTGGTTGGAGCAGGTTGCATTTTTGGGCCACGTTATTTCTGCTGAAGGCATTAAGGAGGATCCTGCGAAGGTTGAGGCTATCAATAAATAGCCGAGACCTACTACGGTGATAGAGATTAGGAGTTTCTTGGGTGTGACATGGTATTATAGGCTATTTGTGAAAGGGTTTTCTTTGTTTTCCTTTCCATTGACTCAGTTGATGAGAAAGGGCATAAAGATTGTGTGGAATGAGGAACGCAAAAAAAGTTTTGAGGAGTTGAAGAAACGACTTATGACCGCTCCAATACTTACATTGCCGTCTGGGATATGAGGTTACCAGATTTATAGTGATGCTTTTAAGAAGGGCTTGGGGTGTGTTTTGATGCAACACGATAAGGTGATTGCTTATGCTTCTAGATAGCTTAAACCTTACGAGGTGAATTACCCCACACATGATTTGAAATTGGCAGCAGTGATCTTTGCCCTAAAGATTTGGAGACATTATTTGTATGGAGAAACTTGTGATATCTTTACCGATCACAAAAGTCCTAAATACATTTTCACTCAGAAGGTGTGATGCCCCCAAAATAGGTATACATCACCCATTTTGAGTCGCCAAATACATGGTACAGGATTCAAATACAAACTTAATTATACAACTGTCGTGTAAAATACGACAAAACATAGCTGAGAGTTTTAACACGAATATTGTCTCGTAGACAATATAAAAACTCAAATGGAGTCCTCATTACAATTATTATCACATTATTTTATAAAAATAATGAGAACTACTACAACCACTATCTCGGACCGTCACACCATTCCCCGACTAGTCCCAGCTATGTTCTCATTTTCTGAAGAGAATAATGAAAGTAAAGGGTGAACACAACTAGCCCAGTAAGAAATAATATTACTAAGATAATGCAGAATAAATTATCGTTAGCCTTCAAAAGTGTTAAACTAATAAAATATCGTTAGCCTCGTACTGGGACACCGTCATGTTATTCTGCTCTAGTCTAATAAACTCCACTTCCTTCATATGGCGAATACTTTCAGGAAAGTATTTTTCGTTGAAAAGTTTCTGAAACGTCTCCCATGACATGCTGAGTGCGGCTGGATGTGTACGCTTCACCGACTCCCACCAGTAGTCTGCCTCGCCACGGAACATAAAGGTGGCGAATGGAACCTTCTGTTCCTCCGTGCATCCCAAGACATCGAATATCTTGGTAATTTGCTTAACCCACGTTTTCGCCATGATCGGATCCGGCTTTCCCCAGAATTCTGGTGGTCCCAACTCTTTGAACTGCTTGGCTGTGACAAGCCGCGCGTTGCTATCATTTCCACCCGTATTCTGTACACGAGTCTCCCTCGTCTGATTTTGCATGAACTGAAAAAAGCTCCTAAACATCCCGTCGTTTATCGTCTGCTCTGTGGAGTTGTTCACAGGAGGAACATTGCCAGCCTGTTGCACATTCTCCTCGTTGGTAAGTACAGTCGTCTCTACGGTCTCATTAACTCCACTGTTAATATTCTCAGTCGACATTCTCAAATACTGCCATAAAACAAGGGTTAATTAAACAAATTAATAAATCACATAATACCCCTATATTATGACCGACCACCAAATAAGCTTAGGTAGGACACACTAGCAAAGGATTTACTCGTCTCTCCCCTCCTAGTTCTATTCCCCGATCTCCGCCAGAGATCATATCCCTAAGCTCTGATACCAACTGTGACAGCCCCAAAATAGGTCCATTCCACCCAACCCATTCTGAGTTGTCAAATACATGGTACAGAAACAACTACAACTTTTACAACCCATAAGCTGTGAGTTTGAATACAAACATTGTCATCTAGGCAATATTCACATGCAAATAAATCCCCATCATAATTATTGATACATAATTTTACAAAAAAAATGGTGAGGACTACTAAACAACTCTCTCTAGAACCTTCATTCCATACCCCGACTCGTACTCGCTACATTCTCGTCTCCTGAGAAGAAAGATGGAACAACAAGGAAAAGGGTGAGCTCAACTAGCCTAGTAAAGAATATTATGACTAAGATAATGTACAACAAATTATCCTTAGTCTTCAACAGGGAAAAATCTGATAGAATACAATAGACAACAAGTTTTAGATCAACAACTGCAGCGGAAACAACAATTCATTAGAAGAGTTAAGTAGAGAATAAAATCTACTAACATCTATGAATTTAAAAGTCCATCATCAATATTTTATCCCTGTAACATCAATCAATACATATCTCAAATCAAATCAAATATTCATCTTTGCACTACAGGCCAAAGATATTCATCAGTCGGTCATGTTCATCTAAACACCTGTTCATCTTTGCACTACGGGCCAAAGATATTCATCAATTGTTCATGTTCATCTCAACACCTGTTCATCTTTGCACTACGGGCCAAAGATATTCATAATAAAATCAACCATCTTTGCACTACAGGCCAAAGATATTCAGTAACACCATCATTTAGGACTGAGGATGATGAAAAATATTTTAAAGGAAACGAATCCAGTGAAACAAAATAACAAGTATTAAGGATTCGTACTTTAAACAATCCGGGTTCAAAAATACTTCATAAATAATCATACTGAAGTAAAATTCAAGAATGATCAAAACATAGATCCAATCAAAACTAGTATCCAGAATAGATATTTTGGACAAAAAGAAGAAATTTCATTTTTCAGTGAATAGTGCCGTATACGTGAATAGTGACGTATACATGAATAGTAACTCCGACACCAAAAGATAGAAATTTCACAAAAAAACATCTTCACGCTTCGTGAATAGTACTCGTGAATAGTAACTCGTGAATAGTAACTCATGAATAGTAACTCGTGAATAGTAACTCGTGAATAGTAACTCATGAATAGTAACCCCGACATGAAAAAATTTCAAATTTGATAAAAAGTTCCAACCAACATTTCAGCATAATGATATTGAAGAAATAATATCATTTGAGAAGAAAATAACATCCCTTACCTCGAAAGACAACACTTCTAGTTAAAACACCGGATATAGGCTATGACTTGAACTTTCACCGTATAGCAATACTCAAAGTATACTCAAAATACTCACAAAAATACGCTCGATAATATAGAGAGAGAAAACTTCAGTTTCTGGTGTGATTTTCAATTCTAACCTAAGCACCTATTTATAGGAAATTGCTTAGAACACCAAAGCAGAAAATTTAATATAATAATAATAATATATATAATCAAAATTCTCTACGCACACAAATCTGAACCAAGCCTCAGCCACACATGTTAAATGACTTTCAAAAATGAAAAAAACGTTTTTCTTAAAAACAATATTTTAAACTTCCAAAAATCAATTATTTCGGAGCTTCGGAACTTCAATAATTCATAATAAATAGCCCTTTTGTCAGAAAATTCAAATCTTGCGAGTTTTTATAGGAAATTCAATTCTGCACAACTTTGCAGAAGGAAGTTTTTCCAAATTCCAAACAGAAATTGACCGAAATCCATAAACGGACGATTTTACAGGCAATAATCAAATTTCAGTCAATAAATAGGGTCCACCGACACATAAAATATGCTTTAAATATTTTTGGTAACAAAAATACTCTTCCTCCTCATATACTCATATATCCCACATTCATTATAAAAATATTACCGTTAATATATTATTAAAATAATATATTTAAATGAATTATTTTATCAGAAAAAGATAAAATATTAATTTTCAATAATTGTCACAATAAAAATTTTCTCCATCTATATCCACATAAAATCAATATTTTTCTCATCATATAAATCAATAATTAATTATTCACAAATAATATTACAGAATCACAGTACTAGCAACCAGGCCGTTCCCAGGAAAGAGGGGGCTTTCCAATAAGAATTTTTCCTTACTGGCGCGCAATTAGGTGACCAAACCTCTCCTTAGACAGAACTTTCTAGACATTGCCAATAATGTTATCAAATAATATTATTCAGATAATATGAATTATTGCTTCGATAATGGAAAATACTGTGTAATGACAATTATTGAAACAACAGTAATATAAAATATCAATGCAGCAATTATTGAATCAATAAAATACTGAACAGCAATTACTGTAACAATTATTGAGTAGTGCCTTCTTACGTAAGAATCAATCATTGGTGCAATACCGTGTGCTACTGTTCAACAACGCGTATTACTGTGTTTTAACCACCGGGTATTCCAACAGTGTTAACGGTAACAACTACGTCGTTATTTATAAACAACTTATATTTGTCGTTTTCTTCATCCAATCGCTTTCCGTTATGGGGCCCACAAAAGACTGCGCCGTCGTACGAATATTCCCCGACAGCAAGAATATTCCACGACCAAACGAATATTCCCCGACAACAATGAATATTTTATAACCACCTGTTTATTCGAAATATTTGCGCATTTTACCCATAACTTTCAACATTAATCAAATCAACCCTTACTATTTCAAAATAATAAATAAAGGAAATTAAATTTCATTTATTAATAATTTGGGGTCTTACAAATGAGGACTTTTACCACATCATTTGCAACATTACAGGTCATGATTATACCGATACATAGTCTTAATCATACCAATCAATAGTCCATCTATGAAGTATGAGCCAAAGATGACTTTCATCACAATATAAGCATGAGGATGATGACAATGATATAAAAAATTAATTAAGTAAGAGCAAGGATAAATTTTAAAGATTTATAATTCAATTTATCTAGAGTTCAAGAATGTCCAAATTGCCAACATGATCTAACTGCTTTGTGGAGTAAAATTTCAGAATAATATTGTGTCAAAAATAATTTGGACAGAAAGAAATCAATTTTTTTGTCATGAATAGTACCCGAGTGAATAGTACTACGGGAATAGTAACCCGTGAATAGTACCTCGACATGAAAATATCAAAATTTAACAAGAATATTCAGAAAAATATTCTTGTGAAACGATACTAGATGAAAAACAAATTTCAAGGATATTTTGATAATTTCAAGGAGTATAGAAGCAATACTTATCAAAATAAGTGTAGAATTAGAAATATGAAACGAAATAATATTAATTACATACTACAGAATATGAAATAAAATATTATTTCTTAAGAATACTGAATAAAATAATATCCCTTACCTTAGTAGGAGAGTAATTCTGACTGGTGTAGCGGAGATATTCTTGAAAAAAACTTGTAATATTTTCTACAGTTAAAGCTTCCTTAACTCAAAAGAAATACGCTCAATATTATGGAAGAAGAATTCTCTGATTCTGATGTGATTTTCATTTCTAAACTAAGCATCCTCTTCACTGCTATGCTTTTTGTGAGACCCCGAATTTTATGAATAAAGATTTAAATTTCTCAAAATATTTTTTTAAATATTATGGTGTGGATTTGATATAATGTTACAGTTGTGGATATTATTTATAAATTTTACAAAGTAAGCACGTGGTTATATAATATTCGATTGGTCGGGGAATATTCGTTTTAACATGGAATATTGCACGACGGCACAATCATTTGTGGACCCCACAACGGAAGTATTGTCGTAGTTAAAAATGATAAAATTATCTTTCTATAAAAATAACGGCGGAGGTGTTACCGTTAAAACTGTTGAACTACCCGGTAGTAAAAGTACAGTAATACGCGTGGTTGCATAGTAGCACATGATATTGATTATTGATGCTTACGTGAGAAGTCACTCAGTTATACTCAATTATTGCTACAATAATTATTGCATCACATCTCTCATATTATTGATTCAATTATTGTTACAGTATCATCTGCATAATATGATATATTATTAAATCAATAATTTAGACATGGTTGTTAAATATTGTGAATTATAATATTAATGATGAATAAGTTCGCGTTAATTAAAGATGAATTTTATAGTTCCATTGTGTTGGAATTATTTGTGTTAGTGGAAATCGACATTTGTTTCGATAATAATTGATATCTGGAGGTTATATTGTTCAATCGGGTATTCGGGGCACTTTTCGTGTCAGAGTACTATTCATAAGTTACTATTCACGAGTTACTATTCACGAGTTACTATTCACGAGTTACTATTCACGGGTACTATTCACCCATAAAATATATTTGTTTTCGATCCAAATTATTTTTGGGTACAATATTATTCCATGAGGAGATGTTCTAATTTTTCAGACCGTTGGTTGAAGATATAATAGTAAATCAATATAGATCGCTGGTTGAAAATTATAATAGTAAATCAATATGGATCGCTGGTTTAAAGTTTTAATAGTAAATCAGTATGGACCGTTGCTTTAAGTTTTAATAGTAAACCAATATGGACCGTCCGTTTAAAAATAAATCAATCTGGACCGTTCATGAATTAGTTATTATTCAGTCTATTCTCCTATAAATAGAAGCTCATTCCTTCATTATTTCTTACGAATTCACTGAAATTCTAGAGAGAGAAACTATAGAGAGAAAGAAGAAAAGTATTCTACTACTTTACTACTCCAATATCCAGTTTCTTCTAAGGTAAGGGGTATTATTCCTTCATATTTATGAAGAGAACTATTTTTCTTTCAATACTCGTAAGAGATATTATTTGTTGTACTCGTAAGGGAGATTATTTGTTGTACTCGTAAGGGGTATTATTTCTTTCTTATTCATGAAGAGAACTTCTGTTATTCCATTATTTATTATTCCATTGGAATAACCTTTATACGCGAGCTACCCTATACTTGGTGAAATTCTTCTGTTATTCCATTCTTTATTATTATGTTGGAATAACCTGTCTATGCGAAGTACCGCATACATGGTGAAATTCTTCTGTTATTCCATTCTTTATTATTCTGTTAGAACATCCTGTCTGTGCGTTTATGTCGGACCTGGTTCCATTATTTATTATTCTGTCGAAATATCCTGTCATTTACGCTGGACCTGGTTCTATTATTTATTATTTCTCTTTCGGAATATCATGTCTGTGCATTTATGCCGGACCTGGTTCTATTATTTATTATTCTGTTGGGAATAACCTGTCTGTGCAGTCTATCACACGCATGGTGAATCCTTCTGTTATTCCATTCTTTATTATTCTGTTGGAATAACATGTCTATGTGGATTACCACATGCATGGTGAATGATCCTTCATATTCATTCCTTATTAAATTGAGGAAATGATCTGTCTACGTGGATTACCACATGGCGGGCAAAAATCTATTTACAGTTTCATATATTATATTAAACTCAGTTGGTTAAAGCTTTGGCTTCTATACTCCATGAAATTAGTGGAATATCCTTGATATTTACGCTTCATCCAATATCTTTTCATGGAAATATTCTTCTGAACATTCTTGAATTTTACTCCACAAAGCAGTATCATGTTGACAATTTGGACGTTATTGAGTTCAGGATAAATTAATTTATAAATCTTTAAAACTTATTCTTGAACTTGTTTTATTGAATTATTATGTCATTGTCATCATCCTCATACTTATATTGTGATGAAAGTCATCTTTGGCTTACGTGCATAGATGACTTGGGATGATTATAACCATGGATTATTTGGTATAATGATGACCGTAATGTGACGAATGATGTGGTAAAATTCCTCATTGGCTTGTAGTTCATTGGTGGACAGTTGTTGGTATGATTATGACCAAGGATTATTCGGTATAGTCATGATTCGATTTTATTTATTAAGCTGAGTCTTAGCGATAAAGTTGATGAAAAACTTTTTAAATCATAGAAGATAGTAGATTTTATACATTACTTGACTCTTCTAATGGCTTGATCCACTGCAATTAAACTTGTTGTCTATTATATTCTATCAGTTTAACATTATTGAAGGTGAATGATAATTTATTATGCATTATCTTAGTCATAATATTTCTTACTAGGCTAGTTGAGCTCACCCTTTTGCTTTCATTGTTCTCTTCAGAAATGAGAACGTAGTAGAGATTAGTCGGGGAACAGAGTGATGGCCCTAGATGGTGCATTAGTAGTCCTCACTATTCTGTGAAATAGTGTGATAATAAATGTAATGAGGACCCCATTGAGTTTTTATATTATCTAGATGACAATATTTGTATTAAAACTCACAGCATATGTTTAGTCGTATTTTACACGACTATTTTATAATTAAGTTGTATTTGAATTCAGTACCTTGCACTTGGCGACCCAAGATGTGTGATGTACACCTGTTTTGGGCGCGTCACAGTTGGTATCAAAGCTTAGGGATATGATCCCTAGCTGAGATGTGAGACACGAACTAGGAGAGGAGAGACGGGGAATTCCTTCGCTAGTATGACCTACCTAAGTTTATTTGGTATTTAATTGGTCGGTCATAGTATAGGGATAATATATGATATGTTAATTAACCCTTGTTTTGTGACAGTGTTTGAAAATGGCTTATGAAAACGCTGAGATAAGCACAGAAGCACATGAGACCGTTGAGTCAGCTCAACCAAAAGGTAACGACCAACAACACGATAATAATCATACCGGTGGCAACGGCCATCGGAACAATGATAACCATCGTGGGGAAAATTATCATGCCAAGAATGGTAACCACTTCGGTGGTAATCATGGCTAAGATAATAGAAGTTGAAATTTCAAGAAGAGAAGGTCATTTAGCTCGATTTTGTTGTATAGTGAAGTCAAGTCCAGCTGGAATAATGACACCAAAGGCGGATTCGGACAAAACAAAGTCGGTGGTTTCAAGAAAAGCGTTTTTCGTGACTTATCAAAAAGCGAGTAACCCGAACGAAGTTAGCATGGTTTGTTAATTATAAATTCTTGCGAAGTCTATATCTTATTAGATACCGGTTCTACCCATTTTTTTATTTCTCTTGCTTGCGCTCAATGTTTAAATTTGACTTCAGAGAAATTAGACTTTGACTTATTGGTTGAAACTTCGATAGTAGAAACCTTCGTTACCTCCACTGTTTATAAATCTTGTTGATTCAAATTGATACTTTCACGTTACTTGTCGATCTTATCTCTTTGAAAATACTTGTCTTTGATGCGATTTTAGGAATCGATTGGTTAACTACTCATCATGCTTTTCGTAAGTTTGTTAGCTTTCATATTCTTAACCAACCTGTTATGCGAATTCAAGCAACCAAACCACTAAAGTCAAACATTGTCATATCAAGCCATAAGTAAAGAGCACCGGTCCTTTCGTTGTTGACTTCCTTATGTGGTATGCACAGAAGCCAAACTTTCTGTAGGCGACGTCGTGAATGACGATGACAAGTTGATAGGTATCAATGTGACGTACTATCCTAGTCTTGGATGAGGGTCACAGTTTTGAATGATATTTCTATTGTTAATAAATTTTCTGACGTATTCTTGAAGACTTCTTAGCCTACCCCTAGAGCGTGAAATCGAATTTTGTATTTACCCCAGTACAAAACCCATTTCTTAAACCCTCAAATATTTCTTCAACTAAAATGAACGTAACATGCTCCAAAGACGTTGACTCGAACTATTGAAGATTACGATCGTACCATTCAATAACATCGTATGAAAATCGAACATGGTAGCTAACACGTTGAGAAGAAGATCGTATGCGGTTACAAGTGCGAATATACGAACCCACGTGAAGATAATGAATATACAAGTAGAATCGACTTTAATTGATAAAGTTAAAGCCACTCAAGCTACACACCCGGAGCTGATGAATGTGAAGAAGAAGGTTCAAGAGGGCGTTATTCTTGAAGCAAGAATCAATGAAGAGAGGAAATCTCAACCCTCGATTTTATTAGCCCATTTGAAATCCTTAATCGAGTAGGAACTGTTGCCTATAGACTCGTTTTACCGCCAAGTATGTCGCGTGTTTATAACATTTTTCACATATCGATGTTATGTAAATATGTGGACGACCCAAACCACATTATTGAATTAAAATTGGACGAGATAGTAGAAGATTTAACGTATGAAGAGATACGTGTTAAAATCTTGAATAAGAAAGATTGTATTCAACACTTAAAGGTTATACCTCAAGAGTTGGAATCTGAAATAAAGTCAAGGTATCCTCATCTCTTCGGCATATCAGGTACGTACGTAAATTTCGAGGGCAAAATTTCATAAGGAGGAGAGATTATGAGACCCTGAATTTTATGAATAAAGATTTAAATTTCTTGAAATATTTTTTTAAATATTATGATGTGGATTTGATATAATGTTATAGTTGCAGATAGTATTTATAAATTTTGCAAAGTAAGCAAGTGGTTATATAATATTCGATTGGTCAGTGAATATTCGTTTTAACAGAAAATATTGTATGACAACACAATCATTGGTGGACTCTACAATGGAAGTATTGTCGTAGTTAGAAAATGACAAAATTATCTTTCTATAAAAAAAACGGCGGAGGTGTTACCGTTAAAACGAATATTTTATGACAACTTGCTTATTTTGCAAAATTTATAAATATTACCCACAACTATAACATTATATCAAATTCATACCATAATATCTAAAATGACATTTATAAAAAATAATATTTATTCATAAAAATTGGGATCTTACAAAAATAAAATAAACTAAAATTGATTTTCACTTGTAAATTAATAAAAAGTGTCAATGAGTTGGTCAGAAATTGAGCAACAGTAAAATAAATGGGGGTCCATTATGAATAGGAAATTTTAGAGCTGGTCTCTTATATTGCAGAGTTGGCATGCCCCACGAGGGCCACGTCCAACTTTCTTTTTTCTTCCAAAAAAAAATATAATTACAAATATACTACTAATATATTTTTTATTTTTTTAGTGTAATAGAAGTAGTTAAACACCAGACTATGTTTATTTATAAAGATTATATTTGACTATTAATTTTATGTGTTTTGTTTATTTTTAAATTTAGGCTTAAGACTATTAGTCTAAAAATTATAAAATAATTTAATAGTTTTGAGATTATAATTATAATTTTGAGATTATTACCTTAGGATTAAAATTTTTGAGATTATAATTTCATGTATTATAATTCTTACAAACAAACATAGCGCAATGCCAAAAAAACTCAGAAAAGTAAACTCTGGGTACTCCAAGTCTCCAATAAAATCCTTATTACAAAAATAAAGAATGAAGAATATTTATTACTAGTAATTGCATGTGCTTCAACAATTTAACTTTCATTTCCTCTCTCTCCTCCTTCATGTTCCCACCACTATTTTTTGCCAAATCAATTAGAATAAATCTGAACCGTACTTGTGATTTTTCGTCCAAATCAATTAAAATGAATCTGAACCGTTCTTGTTCTTTCCCGCTAAAATTCAAAATGGATTCTGTTTTATTATATAGATTTGTATAATAAATATATACAATTTTAAACACATTAATAAATATTTGTGAGTATTTAAAATAAAATATATAAATATACGGAAAATTTATCTAACGAATTCGTTCATTAAGAGCATCTCCAGCAAATCGAAGATACTCAAATCATAGACTAAATTTAGTCTAAGACTCAAAACTTTGTTCCAGTAGGCAGACTAAATATAATCTAGGGTATTTTCTGGCAAAACAAAGAGACTATATCTAGGAACTTGATTTAGTGGACTATAAATTTTTAATATATTTAAATAGGAGTGTTGAAGAATGATTGATGAACAATAATTCATTAAATATAATATAATTTTTTAATATTATAGTCTACGAGATAGTCCATTACTGAAAGAATTGAAAGATTATCTCATGAATTGATGTTATATGGACTAAATATAATTCATGATGTAGTTCACCTTGGTGGAAATGTTCTATATAAAAATAATTATAAAAATATTTATAAATATAAATGGCGGCACGAGGACAGGGAGCATAGTTGGGACTTGGGTGGGTTGTCCCTTTGGGATCAGTAGGCTCAGCGAGTTCAGGGATTATTGTCATCCGTACTCCCCGACCCCTGTTGTACCCATAGACACAGGCACACAGCATGTATAATTCAATCCACCTATTTATTTGATAAAAAAAAAACACCTATTTGTAATTTATGACTTAATAGACAAATAAATACTCCCTTCATTTTACAAAAATAAATAAATAAATCATTTGATTGTATAGTTTATTAATGAAGACATTATAATAAATTTGTGATGCAAAGTTTCATAAAGTGTGTACTTTTTTTTAAAAATTTTATTCTTTTAATAAATTATCATTAAATAGTCTTAAGACATTGCTATCCACACAAATTGTATAAATAAATACAATTTTGTAATTTAATGATGCGGAACAACCTCATCAATATTCAATAGCCCATTTGTATAAATAAATAAATCCAATAAAAAGAAGGAAAAAAATTGTAAGTTGTAACCAATCAAATTGGAGAAAGATGATTGAGATCGGGGGAGTGAATCAGATCTCAGATAAATCCAACACGGATATACCACCTCAATACAACCACATATTCTGTTCATCGAAGAAACGCAATCAATTTAGCTTCAGCGAATGGTACGGATTCTCCCTTTTACTGTTTTATATATTCCCTTCAAATCATGTTCATGCAGCTGCACAGATTATATTTCTATCGATTGTTTCTGTGATTTCTATTTGGTAACTGAGAATCCGTGTTGTTATTCTATTTCCTTTTGTTTACGTGATTTCTCTGCATCCAATCGGAGATCTCTCAGTTTCTTTTATCCGTTTATGTAATTTGTGCTCAGTTATAGTTTAGCTTAAGGTGTGATTGTTATAGCTATGCAAATTAGTGGGTTTAAGATGAACTCACATTTTGTATGATACTTCCCTCCGTTCGAATTTACATTTTACACTTTTGTTCATCTCCAAAATTAGAGAGAATTTTATAATTTTAGACTATAAAATGTCAATTAAGTTATAACATGTTATTACTTTTATTATTATAGTACATGACTACATTCTTTTACTACATTTTCCAGCTAATGTGATAAGTTTGAAAGTGTAAAATTTTCTCCCTTGTACAAGACACAAGTGTATCTCTAATTTTGTAATGGAGGGAGTGTAAATTTAAGAAAAAGTAAGTTGGGTGTGAGGTGAATGATTTAAGGTATGCTCTCTCCTTTCCATTATTTATAATGACGTTCATGATATATTCACACATTAAGAATCTCATTAATAATACTGTTAGGTATTTAATGTTGGTTTGAAATTTCATTACTATCCTCCATGCACTAGTTAATTACTCCTCTCTTCCTCTTAACTACTCCCTCTTGATGAGATTTTTTAGGGACAAAGCAGGAAGTGATTAGATTTTCTTCTACTAGTCCTTGATATATGTAAAACATCTTATATTATGGAAAAAAAATTCTTCTAAAACGTCATATATAATGGAAAGGAGGGAGTAATAAGTACAGATTTGGGAGGATTTTGTTGTTCAAATTTTGTGTTACTGAGTAAATCTTCCCAACTCTTGGAAAGTATGGAAATGATATTGTTAGAATATAGGATCACACACACGCACACAAACGATAGAGAATTAAGAAGAACACAAGAGATTTACGTGGTTCCCCAATTTGGGTACTCCACAGGCGGCTTGTTGTTTATTGATGATTCATTGGTTATATAGGGCTTTACAATAGATAGTATATATACCTACTAATCCTATTTCAACCCTACTTCACATTATGGTCAATTACCCATAATGACCTTTCCAATTAACAACCCAGAAAACCTCTGCTCCCCGAACGGCTCGGCCCGCGCCGCTCACAGGCACACCATGGCGCGGCCCGCGCTACATAGGCAGTAGCTTCTCGAGTACCGGCGCGCCCCCTGCCACTACAAGCCTTACCCCATACCGCCCCCGCACCCCCCGGCGACCTTCGGTGCAGCCCTGATGGGCTAGGACGTCACTCCGCTCCACTAGGCTCCGCACTAGCCTTTTCCAGTGGCTTCTATATTATGAGTCACAAGTTCCCAACAAATATGTCTATGTTGTGAGCTGAAAACCATTACTCCAATTTGATGTCTCCTTTTATTTCAAAGTTTTTGTGAAGGCTGCAAATAATCTCATATGTAAGAGTAGAAGTAAAAAGGTAAGGAGAAAAATAGAAAGATAAAATAGAGAAGAATAAGGAAAGAATAAATGAAAACAAATATAAAAAACACACTATTGAAATATGCATGTATTTTACATACATATTAAACTAAACAAAAAGGAAAAAGAATATTATGTCAATTGTTTGGTTCAATTGGGTTTATAATTGTCGGTGAATTAAATGTGTGCAAGATGTTCATAAAACTGGGGATAGTAATAGTGTATTTATTGGAACATTAAACATCTTTCTAATGAATAGTTTGTGCATTTGTCCTGTAATCCACTTATTATATAACTTCAGGACAAATAATCTAAGAATGCAATGTACTCATTCTAATGCGTGATCATACTTGAGTTTTTATTTTTGATACTGTTTCCAGATTGAAAAGGATGTAATGCAGCTCGGTAGAGAATTTGTTGTTTGTAAACAACATTGCAGGATTCTTTTCACTAAAATAAAATTAAACGAAGCCTGCAAGACAGTCATTAGGAGATGAATATTCTTAATAGTGTTGGTTTATTCCTGGGAATTATTTGTTTTTCAGTTTCTGTATTAACTTGTCTGGATATATGGCGTCGTGATTGATTTGAACCATAATGCAGCATAATGCATCTTTATCTCTGTTATAGTGAGATGGATGATATAGTTCTTCTCACATATTGACTGCGATTCCTCTTGCTGATATTTTAGGGCAGATGTGATTAAAGATTATTTTCATCACACTGAGGGATTTCCATCATTCTATTCCCTCTTGACCATGTATTTTTCTTGTTCTCCTTTGCCTATTTACTTATTACCTTATTACTGCTTTTTCTAGTCATCAAAAGAATGTAAATGAATTTAAGAATCTTTGATTTGGACAATATTACAGTGGCTTTTAGGAGGGAAGTTCGAAACGTGAAAGCATTTGGAAGAGATGGAAGTTTGCCAGACCCACGACGCTACTAATGGACTTGAGGCATAGACCATTGAATCCTCTTAGGGTACTAAGGGGTTTGATATGTTTAGTGGTTCTTCTTTTAACGGCATTCATGTTTTTGGTTTATTTTGGACCCGTGGCTTTCATACTGTTGCGGCTTTTCAGCATACATTATAGTAGGAAATTAGTATCATTTCTTTTTGGTCATTGGTTAGCTTTGTGGCCTTTCTTATTTGAAAAGATAAACAAAACTAAAGTGATTTTTTCTGGAGAGACTGTTCCACCTAGGGAACGTGTTTTGCTTATTGCCAACCATAGAACTGAAGTAGATTGGATGTATCTATGGGATCTAGCATTGCGGAAGGGGTGCCTGGGATATATCAAATATGTCCTTAAGAGCAGTTTGATGAAATTACCCGTCTTTGGTTGGGGATTTCATGTACTGGAGTTCATCTCAGTTGAGAGGAAATGGGAAATTGATGAATCAACCATGAGGCAGAGTCTTTCAACTTTTACTGATCCACGGGATCCACTATGGCTTGCTGTTTTCCCAGAAGGAACTGATTTTACGTAAGGCCTTCAGTTTGTTTTCCGCGTATTTGATGTTAATGCATCTTTCTACTACACATGAAGTTGATATTTTCATTTTACTTTGTTTATATGTTATTAACCTAAAAGTTTAGTTGCTGATATTTATATTATGCTACTATATTGTGGCCAAATTTGCAGAGGATTGTAACTTGTGTACATATTTATGGGCTCCCTATTGCAATATATTACTTAATTATTCAATGCACTTGGCAAATTTCTTATAATGTAATACTTGTGCACAACAATCATATATCATCTATTCGGTATAACAGTTTCCCCCCTATCACTGCACGCAGACAACAAAAATGCAGAAGGAGTCAAAAGTTTGCGCTTGAAAACAGATTACCAGTACTGAAGAACGTGTTGCTTCCTAAAACAAAGGGATTCCATGCTTGCTTGGAAACTCTGAGGAACTCCTTGGATGCAGGTATACTTCCTCTATCATTGTTGTCAACATATTATAATGCAATAACTCTAGCTATGTATCCAATTGTATGTTCATGCTGTGAAAAGTTTTTAGTGCTCCTTAATTGTAACACCCCCTTTCCGAAATAGAAAGAGAGGTTATGCACAAAGTATAACAAAACTTACAAAACAAATTTAGAGCTCTATGCTATAAAAGAATAGTCTCATAACCGATAAATGTCACCACACAAACCATAATAAATGCCAAACTGACTCAAACCACAATCTAAGATAATTATTACAATTCCAAACAAACTAATGTATCACAACCTAAACAAAATATATCTAAATCATTGGAAAGGAGAGAGCTCTCATGCCCTTGATCCCCTTGATTACCTGCTGGAAGGAAAAAAACAACATGAGCCAAATTCTCGATACGGATATAGAGTACAAAAATAATGAACTGAAATAACTAACTCAATTAATTGAATTGAATTGAAACGAACAAAACTAATACAACAAAATAATAGGCTGAATCAAATGACTGGGTGTTATTTCATATCAGTTAGAAACAAAATAGAAATATACCTTGCCACAAAGGCAAGTCACACACATTTGACCGTGAATCCAAATGCATGTAGAATCGGAAGGCGTGTTTGGCAATCACCAATCCGCAATCCGCAGAACAGAACATAACAAAAATCTATGTTCGACCCATACGCCTCCCACAACAAAATCACCATATGGCCAACTCCCATCGGAGCACAAAACGGAGACGCCGGACTAATTATACTGCCATGGAAGGTGTCATGCCTCGGTGCCAAGAGGACATACCTGTTGCACCCCCACATGTGGTTATAGCTCAAGTAAGGGTGTAAATGAGTTGAACCGAAATGAACAGAGAGCTGCTCGAATTCGACTCGAAATGATAAATTCGTACACGAATTCGAATTGTATTTGAAAATTTTTACTCAAATTCTACTCGACTCGAATATTTATTACTCGAATCCGATCCGACTCAACTCGGATCGAATTATATTCAAACTACTCGCGAGCTTCAAATTCAAGCTCGAATTCGAGTCTCCATATAATAACTAGTTTTATATTAAATATAATTATAAATTGAATTTGTTATTTTACTTAGAAATAAGAAAATATATTTACTATTACAATTTACAAATATAAAATCACAATTAAAGTTAAAAACAAAACAAAATAATAATAATTAATTATCGTAATCTAATTTAAATTTCTATATATTATAAGAGAATGTATCGAACATCTAATCAAATCTGTATCAATCGAATATGTATCGAATCACAATCAAGAATTCGAGTAGTTTGAATCTTAAACGAGTCGAGTATAACCTTGCTCAGATTCTACTCATATTTTTATTCGAAACTATTTTTAATGCTCAGATTTGGATCATATTATTAACGAATCCGAGTGTCACTCGTATTTTTTCGAGTAGAGTCCGAACTGTTTGGCTCGTTTATAGCTTTAAGCTTAGGTATACCCTACGGTATATATTCTAACAAGATACCATATCACAACACATGAGATAAAATATCAACACAAATGGGTTCTAATATGTACATGTTAAATCGAAACGAATCGTCAACACAAGTCTTTAAAATATATTAACATGTACTTTTCTACAAAAATCGAAATAAATACTAAACATGATACACTAGATGCAAGAGTACAAACACGAGTTCTAAGTATCAATGCCAAGACGAAACTATCACATAAATTTGAGAATGAACAATCATGTGAAACAAAAACCAATTTCTAAACGAAAAGCAAAATGTACATAACAAAATTTAAAATGATTATCACTGAAGGTGTACAGAATCCGTACTTGGATTAAGTAACGTAATACTCGGAAATTATAATCCCAATATAGTTCGTTAAACTCCTTTCATCCGAACTAATTACACAAAATAATAATAAATATAATTACACTTGTAAAAATATTCTTTCATCTTTAACCCGTTAATAAACTCATATTATTATTATTATTATTATTATTATTATTATTATTATTATTATGTTTCTGTAAATTTCCAATTTTAAATTTTTGAATAGTCTTATATAATACCATATCAAATATTATACTCCCTCCGTCCCAAATTATCTGCTGTTTTAGAGTTTCACACAGATACCAATATGTATGATAAAAATACTAAAATACCCTTTGTGCTGACTTTTTTATTAATTGAAGAGAAAGAAAAAGCAGCTAATTAATTGGAGAGAGAGAGAGAAACATTGAAGAGAGAGAGAGAAAGCAGCACATTAATTGAAGAGAGAGATAGAGAGAAACAATTATTAATTGAAGAGAGAGAGAGGGGCATGAATGTGGATGTTTAAAAAAGAGGAGAGGTATTAATGAGAGTAATGATTATCAACAATTAAGATAAAGGGGCAAATTTGGAAAACAAATGAAAAAAATGCATTGAAATATTAAAAAAGCAGATATTGTGGGACAAATTTTTTTTACTAAAACAGCAGATAATTTGGGACGGAGGGAGTAACAATTAATTACTGGATACAACCTTATTCGAAATCTTGATTGCAGGTTCATTCATGTACAATCCTCTTTTATATATATATATATATATATATATCTAATAAAATACAAATGATTTTGAATTTCCCGCTCACTCAATAAATCATCTGGGCCGTTCAAAGTTTGAGATAAATCCCACCGTCTATATAGTGCCGGAGGCTCGGGACCCAACTAGTATATATATATATATATATATATATATATATATATATATATAAAATAAACCATTCCAAACAAAGTGCTTAATCAATTCATGCTTAGGAAATCTGTCAATTGTTATGTTCATTTATTAACAATTGTTTTTTTAGACTATTTGTATGATCCCACCAAAGCAATCATAATATATATAATCAATTAATGGTCAAAGATGGTTCCCCTGGTTACTATATATATATATATATATATATATATACATATTTCCACCCGCCAACCCTTTTATCAATTATGCTTAATTAGTTATGCAATTGTTATCACTATTATCACGATTTCTAATGAAAGTACACAATAAAAGGAAAATTCACAGTTATTGTCAAACCTGACAAATTCCATTCTCTATGTGAATTAGTTGAGCCTTTGATTTTTCAATTCCAGCTACTTAGTGCCGCCTCTGTTCTCTATTCTTTTCCTTTAGCGTGGAATATAATGCCTGAGTAGGTTAGGTTTTATTTATTAATTCTCCTAATTATAATTGGATT
Organism: Panax japonicus; assembly: GCA_020205505.1. Lineage (NCBI taxonomy): Eukaryota > Viridiplantae > Streptophyta > Magnoliopsida > Apiales > Araliaceae > Panax > Panax japonicus. The sequence continues at coordinate 87,563,699 of CM035091.1, forward strand.
AATATTACCCACATATAAATTAAACCCAACTAGTTTTAAGGCCCAATTTTACCAAATTAATTTATCCATTACTTAATAATACTTATTAGTCCACATAAATTAAATGACTAGTTTGACCCAAATAAATGACGAAGTCCAATAAATGGCAAAAAGCACCTTTTGGCCACTGTGGTTATAGTGATTTAACGAATTAGCCACTGTGCTTTTAAAATATTCAATTAGCCCACTAAACTTTTTAAAAATTAACAATCAACCCATTCCGTCCAAAAAATTGAACGGACGCTAAAAGTTGGCTTTAAAAAAAAATGATGTGGTAATTACGTGGCAACAGATTTTAAAAAAATTAATGCTGACGTGGCAAAAAAAATACATAATATTCATTTTAAAGTTTTAAAAATAACAAAAATATAATAAAATAAAACAGATTTTTTTAAAAAAATTATTTTTAATAACAACAGATTTTTTTAAAAACATAATTTTTTAAAAAAACATAATTTTTTTTAAAAAATATAATTTTTTTTAAAAACGGAACTTTTGTAAAAAACAGATTTTTTTAAAAAAAATTAAAAACGGATTTTTTTAAAAAAAACAATTTTTTTAAAAACAGATTTGACAAAATTTTGTAAAAACAGTTTTTTTTTAAAAAAACAATTTTTTTAAAAAAACAATTTTTTTAAAAAACAGAATTTTTAAAAAAAACAAATTTTTTTAAAAACAGATTTTACAAATTTTTTAAAAAACAGATTTGAAAAAATTTGTAAAATCTGTTTTTAAAAAAATTTGTTTTTTTAAAAAAATCTGTTTTTAAAAAAATTGTTTTTTTAAAAAAATTATATTTTTTTAAAAAAATCTGTTTTTTAAATTATATTTTTTTAAAAAAATCTGTTTTTTAAATTATTTTTTTTAAAAAAAATCTGTTTTTTTAAAAAAATTGTGTTTTTCAAAAAAAATTAGTTTTTTTAAGAAGCATAATTTTTTTTTAAAAAATACTTTTTAAAAAAAAAATAATTTTAAAAACAGATTTTTTAAAATCTTTTTTTTAAAAAAAATCTGTTTTTTAAAAAATTTGTAAAATCTGTTTTTAAAAAAAATTGTTTTTTTTTAAAAAATCTGTTTTTAAAAAAATTTGTTTTTTTAAAAAAAACTGTTTTTAAAAAAATTTGTCAAATCTGTTTTTAAAAAAAATTGTTTTTTTTAAAAAATCTGTTTTTTACAAAAGTTTCGTTTTTTAAAAAAAATTATATTTTTTAAAAAAATTTATGTTTTTTTAAAAAATTATGTTTTAAAAAAATCTGTTTTTATTAAAAATAATATTTTTAAAAAAAATCTGTTTTATTTTATTATATTTTTGTTATTTTTAAAACTTTAAAATGAATATTATGTATTTTTTTTGCCACATCAGCATTAATTTTTTTAAAATCTGTTGCCACGTAATTACCACATCATTTTTTTTAAAGCCAGCTGTTAACGTTTGTTCAATTTTTTGGACGGAATGGGTTGATTGTTAATTTTTAAAAAGTTTAGTGGGCTAATTGAATATTTTAAAAGCACAGTGGCTAATTCGTTAAATCACTATAACCACAGTGGTCAAAAGGTGCTTTTTGCCTCCAATAAATATATATATTTTTAAAAAATATATAATTTTTTATATTATTATTATTATGATTATTATTTTACCGGATATTACATTACCTTTCCCTTAAAAGGATTTTTTCCCCGGAATCAAAAGAAAAGAACGTACCTAATTATCAAAAAGATGCAGATACTTTGCTCGAATAGCAGCCTCTATCTCCCCAGTAGCTTCCCACTCCGATACCTTCTCTGTAATACTCTGAACCCGCTACAGGTCCGAAGTGATGCACGTCGCAAGCCCAAAGGCCCACAAGACAAAAATATCAATAGTGCGCAGTCCAAACAAAACAACTCAACAATAATCCTAAATTAAAACCTAGCAATAACATTTGGGTTCTTTACAGAAATATACAACAATTAGAAAATAATTACACCATTAGTGCATCAAAAAATAATTACAAAAATAATACACTTTCCCATATTTATTTACAATATTAGTGCAATTAAGATTCCTTAATTTAGGGAATTAGTATATGATTCAATTTATAAAAATAAGGAAACCTAAAATCAAGGAGAAATAACTGACATAATTAATAATTCAAATTCAAATATCTTGGATCTTACAACAAAAACAAATTCAAGTTCAAATAATCAAAGTTTAGCAACGTCATCTTCCTCCTCCCCTTCGCCGGTGAGACCCAATTTCATGTCCAAAAGAAAATAAGAACACTGCATAGGAAAGAGAGATAAGAGAGTGATGTGTAATGTAATGTTGATAACCAAACCTTCTTAAAAAGGTAACCAAACCTAGGTATAAAGGTAACTAAACCTTTATACCAAGGTAACCAATCTACCTCCACACCTACAGTATGAATTGGTTACCTTGGTCTGAAAGTTTGGCAACCAACTGCATGAAGGTTTGGCTACCAACTGCATCACATTCAAAATAATTGGTAACTTAATAAAACTGAATTAGTTACCTTGGAAACCCACTGCAATATGAAAAAACTGAAGGTGTGGAGGTGGATCAATATATTCTCCATGGCATGATGATGATTGTTGTTTTGGTGGCCGCAGAGGCTGCGGTGGTCGTGGTGGATTTGGAGGTGGGCATGGTGGAGGTCTTGGTGGTGGAGGTGGGTGTGGTGATGATTGTTGTTTTGGTGGCCGCAGAGGCTGCGGTGGTCGTGGTGGATTTGGAGGTGGGCATGGTGGAGGTCTTGGTGGTGGAGGTGGGTGTGGTGATGATTGTCGTTTTGGTGGCCGCAGAGGTTGCGGTGGTTGTGGTGGATTTGGAGGTGGGCATGGTGGAGGTCTTGGTGGTGGAGGTGGGCGTGGTGGAGGTCTTGGTGGTGGGGGTGGCGGCGGACTTGGAGGTGGGAGAGGTGGAGGATTTGGTAGAGGTGCTGGAGGAGGTGTAGGTGGGGGTGGAGGCTTAGGGGGTGGCGACAGACTCGGAGGTGTGAAAGGTGGAGGATTTGGTGGAGGTGCTGGAGTAAGTGTAGGTGGGGGTGGAGGCTTAGGTGGTGGATGTGCTATATGGTTTACTTATTAATTATTTAATTTAATAAGTAAATTAATACTAATCCCCTAAATTAAGGAATCTTAATTGCATACTAATTCCCTAAATTAAGGAATCCTAATTGCACTAATATTGTAAATAAATATGGAAAGTGTATTAATTGTGTAAATATTTTATGAGTGAACTATTGTTATAATTATTTTAAAAAATCTAATAGAATATGTAATTGATCCTAAACATTTTTCAATCGAATTCAAAATGAAAATCCAAAATCGTAAAATGGAGACGCAGCTCCCCAAAACCAATAGTTTATCAAAATTCAACAACAAAAAGAAATAACATCTAAAACTAAAGCTATCCCAAGTGTATCAAACAAGTGCTCAACTATCAACGATGTGACCTATAAAAATTTATGCAAGGGGTGATCGATAAAAGCTCAACAAGTGATAATCCTTACTATTTAGGTAGATCAAGTATAATTTGCAAAATATTTTTTCGAAATATCTTTTTGTTCGATAAAAATAGTAGGAATGCTTTCAAAACTAAAACAATTAATAACAAAACGAATTCACATTCAAAAATGTTTTTAATGTATACAATATATCTTTTAATCCATAACCCTAGCAACTAAGGTTACAATAGCACTGTAATACTACCCAAAAATTTGATAATATCAATGATCATGCACCCTACTAAGGTATCTATAAAGTGCACGTTTTAGTGCAGTTAGTGCAGAACTAACAGCCTGGGGAGCGTGGCATAGGGTAGCTAAATTTAAGTGATTGAACCCGCTAATCTTTGAAAGTGGCTACAGGCCCTGCCTTCTCGAGAAGTGAATTCAAGAGATGGAGAAGGCGTTTGACTTGCTAGGAAGTAATGAATCTAAAAAGGTGACGTTGACGATTTACCAAGTTAAGGTGGGGCTTATGATTGGTGGCTTATGTAGAGAAGAAAGCACGAGGAGAATCCTGAACCCCCAAGTAAAGAAACATTTACCAACAAATACTTTCCTAGAACGGTCCGGGAACAAAAGGAGACGAAATTTATCATGCTCGAACAAGGGAGTAAGACAGTTGCTCAATATTAATCCGAATTCTCAAAATTCGCAAAGTATGCACTGACCTTGGTGGTAGATAAGGCGACAAAAGCATGTAGGTTGGAGGATGGATTGTGGGCTGACATAAGACATGGTGTGGGGTCTTTTGAGCTACCCACGTATGATGTGGTGCTCAATAACGCATTAGTAATTGACAAGGGCTTAGCAGAAATGAAAAAAAGGAAGAACAATAAAACGGGTAGAGCCATTAGGAGGGTCGAACAATGGGGGACCTGCGAAAAAGTTAAATACCCAATCCACTAGGTTTAGAGGGAACCAATGGAATCAAGAGAACAAGGTGAGGTGTGTTAAGAACCACCCAAACAAGGAATGCCGCTGGAATATGGGAGCATGTTTTCATTGTGGAGAGTTCGACCATAGGATTGCGCAATGCCCGAAGAACCCTCCACCTAGAAAAGATGGAAAGAAGAAGATAACTTTGGCAAGCCTAAGACCAACTCGAGGACGTGTGTTTCAACTTCGGGCAACCAGAATTAAGGTATGAAACTCTTTTATCAGTTGTGTTTAGTAATTAGATAATAAGTTTCTTGATTGTGTGGTATTTTTTTTATTTTCTTTAGAATTGTGATTTGGGATTTTGGAGGACCAAATTCTTTTAAGGTGGGTACAGGGGCGGATCCAGCCGCGTAGCTCAGTGGGGTCAAATTGCACAAAAAAAAAAATTCCTTAAGAATAAAAATTGTAGCTATATATAATATACATACTTTTTTAAATCCAATATAATTTTCAAACACTTAACTCGTTAAATTATATATATATATATTCATAATTTCTTACGAGGAAAATACTAAAATGGTTTTTTTATTAGTATTTTTTTTTATTAAAAACTCAATGTAGTATAAATGTGACAAATTCAAAAGATTTGGATAAGGCCACACAGAGCCGCTTCATTTGTAGCATTCTTAGTCCACATAGCTATTTTTTCCCGGCTAGCTCTGACATTGACAACACTCCAAATATTTCAACTCCATAATCATAGTGCTCTCTAATCATTGCTAGCAGCTAATAAGAAAAAGTAGAATAAAAGTTAAAACCTTAAGTTTCACCCTGATTGCTTTCTTCATATAAACCATTTAACCAAACATATTGCTCTATGGACCTAAAAATATTGTTTGGTAAAAAGTGTGATATGTGGATCAGGGTGTGATATGTTTGGTAAAAGGTGTGATATATTTGGTAAAAGGTATGATATGTTGGTTCACAACATTCTTAGCATAGCATAGATGTGATATGATAAGGGTAAAAGGGGACATATAGCATAGCACAGCTTGCCCCATGCGTGATATGAAAATTCAGTGGGGGCGGGTGCCCCCCTGCCCCAGCCGTAGAACCGCCCCTGGGTGGGTAGAATGTAATATCTGGATATAAATAATAATAATAATAACAATATAAAACAAAAATAAATATACATTTAGATGATGAAAAAGTATTTATTAGTACATATCTTAAACTTGTTAGGATAAGTCGGTTGGACTGTAACAAACTTTTAATTCTAAAAAGAACTCTTTTACTTGGTATCCTATTTTGCAAAGAAATTAAATATATTTAAATAACTAGAGAGAGAAGAACGTAAAAACTATTTAGCTTTGGAGTATTGCAGAATAAAATAGAAGAAAACTCAAATAGGTAAATCTAAATCTTCTTTTTCAATTTTGAGATGATACTTGCCTTATATATATGATTAATTTTGTAAAAAATGATTATAATAATAAACTCATGAAAACAAAGATATACATAATCTATGTGAATAAAAGGAATTAGTATGTCGTTTTTTTCCTTTTAAACAATATATGTATACTTATATTTCAATACGTGTTTATTGATTTTTATCAACAGTGGGTATAGATATATGGACGTGTGTAGCGACACATTGGATACATATATAAATATATATATATATATATATATATATATATATATATGTGATGTCAGTTAGTATTCAAAAGTTACGTTTGTGTGTATATATATAAAGGTCCCTATCCGTGGCAACCAGTTGCCACAGGTACTATTCCAGTAACCATAATCTATACTATTGATCGCGACATTGGATGACACAGATTGAAATGGATTTCCCCCTGCCGCTACAGGCTGTAGTGACAGTAATATGGCTCGTAGCGGAACGAGAAATTACTCATTTGCCTATGTGTTGCTGCATTGCCCGCGCTACAAATTCTAGCGGCAGTGTAGCTAATTAATAAATTAGAGTGGTATAACGGTAGCTATTGCCCAACAACCCATAGGTCCAAGGATCGAATCCTAGTTGTGCCATAAAATTTTTGCTTCATGTGTTATATTTTTTGTGTATTAGATAAATTTTACTACCATCTATATATATAAATGTTTCTCTTTACAAAAAAAATATATTGTTGTAGTCCAATATTTTTAAATTTATTCTACCAATATATATATATATATATAAATGTATGTATATATATATATATATATACATATTCTTTTTTAAATTTCTTGTCAAACTAAATCCAATACTAAACAAATCTAACATTAAACTAAATATATATAAAGTAACTATGAATATTTTTATATATAAATTTATATATATATTTATAAACAAATATTCATATAAATATTTAGAGATAAATTTTATAAACAAATATTCATATAAATATTTAGATAAATTTAGATGAATATTCTTATATAAATATTTATATAAGAACAATCAACTATAATCATTTATATAAGAACATCTAAAATTTATAAATACTTATATAAACAAATATAAATATGAAATTTATAAATATTTGTTTATAAATATTTATATGAATATTTGTTTATAAATATATATATATATATATATATAAATATTCATAGTTACTTTATATATATTTAGTTTAATGTTGAGATTTATTTAGTATTTTATTTAGTTTGACAAGAAATTTAAAAAAGAATATGTATATATATATATATATATATTTTATTTATTGGTAGAATAAATTTAAAAATATTGGAGACTACGAAAATACTCTTTTTTTATAAAGAGAAACGTTTATATATATAGATGGTAGTAGAATTTATCTAATACACAAAATATAGCACATGAAGCAAAAAATTTATGTCACAACTATGTTTCGATCCTTGGAGCTATTGGTTAATAGGCCACTGAGCTACTGCTGTGCTACTCTAATTTATTAATTAGCTACACTGTCGCCGGAACTTGTAGCGGTAGGCAGTGTAGCACATGGGCAAATGAGTAATTTCTCGTGCCGCTACAAGTCATATTACTGCTGCTACAGCCTGTAGCGGTAGAGGGGGAAATCCGTTTCAATCTGTGTCATCCAATGTCGCGATTAACGGTATAGATTATGGTTGGTGCAATAGTACCCGTGGCAACCGGTTGCCACGGATGGGGACCCTATATATAAATGGTTATAGTATACATTCTGGATCATAGAATCGAGTTTATTGTTTGTAATTATATGTATTGGTTTTCTGCTTGCCAAATGGTTATTTAGATACATTAATTTATACGTATAACGAATTAATTCTAAACTAATAACAGAAAATACTTGTTTTAATTTTAAAGTTATGGTTTCAACACCTAAGTTATTATAATTTCAGAAAATCATTATAATTTTAGGTATATTAACTGAATACAAATTGAATTAAAAATTAATAAATATTATGTATCAGTGTGTGTAAGATATGAAAATAAAAATACGTTGAGGTAGGATATTTTATTCTAATAATTTCTATTTGTTCTAAATTTATATTTAGGATTTGTATCGGTTAATATTTTTGTATTTCACAATATCGAGGTAAGTGGTTTTCCGAACTATTTAATGTTTTTAAATTATTGTTTACTTTTATGTAGCCTTAGTAATTACTCGGATGCCTAAATGTATTATTTCAAAATTTGGTTAAGGCTTCCATTTAAATTAAAATGTTATGTTCTTCTATCTCAAACTTCGGATCAAGTATTTATTTTTGAACTGTGAAATAGGATTATATAATTTTGAACTGTGAAATAAGTATATTTTTGAATATCGATGAGTTTGTGAAATGTTCCTCAGTTTAACTATGTTTAGAACCCGTTAGTATTTAGTTCCGAAGCTAATATAAGACTTACTAAGGCGCACACCTTTTAGATGCCATTTGGGGAGTGTGCACTTTATAGATACCTTAATAGGGTGTGTGATCATTGACATTATCGAACTTTTGGAGCCGTGTTATAGGGCTATTGTAACCTTTGTCGCTAGAGGTTGTGGATTTAAAGATATATTGTATACATTGATAACATTTTTGAATGTGAATTCGCTTTGTTATTAATTGTTTTAGTTTTGAAAGTATACCTACTATTTTTATCGAACAAAAGGATATTTGGAAAAAGGGTTTTGCAAATTATACTTGATCCACCTAAATTGTAAGGATTGTCACTTATTGTGCTTTATCGCTCACCCTTACATAAATTTTTACAGGTCACATCGTTGATAGCTGGGCACTTGTTTGATATACTTGGGATAGCTACTTGGAGTTTAGTTTTAGATGCTATTTCTTTTTGTTGTTGAATTTTGATAAAACTCTTAGTTTCGGGGAGCTGCGTCTCTATTTTACGATTTTGGTATTTAGTGTTATTTCATTTTGAATTGGATTGAAAGATGTTTATTGTTGGGTTTTAGTTTAGGATTTTTGTTGAGTTGTTTTGTTTGGGCTGCGCGATATTGATATTTTTGCCTCACGGGCCTTTGGACTTGCGGCGTGTAGCACTTCGGACCTGGGTTCGGGGTGTATAATGGGATCGTTGTTGTTTTATTTCAAAAATGACTAGTGGATATATCAACCAGTGGGTTATCAGTATATATATCTCCCTTCAAGAAAAGATTCCAATGTATGTTCTTTCATGCCCCCACCGAGAAATTAAATGACTTCACTGTTTGCCAGATCAATGCCCCTATGGATGGTTTTTTGTTATTCTGTTAGAATGTTTGAGATCTTTGCCCTAGTTTGTCTTTCTGTATACCATGCGTGTTAGAATATCATGTACTAGTAATTGCCCGTGCCTGAAGGCACGGCGTAACGAAATTCTCCCTCTCTCCGTTTCAACAATCTGAAAATTAGAATGAATCTAAACCATCCATGTGCTTTCTTGCCCAAATTCAAATTGGGTTCTATCTTATTATTATAGATATCAACTAAACTTAATCTTTATTGCTTCATTACTTTACAGGATATCAAGAAGTGGGTGGGATTAAACAGGTTGTTTCATACAGAAAAATTAAAGTTTGCATCAATCGGCTGATTCACTTATCTTCTTCAGTGTTTTTGTGTATGAATGTGTTTCTTCTTCTTCTTTTTTTTTGTTCTGGGATGGGGTGCGGGGTTGAGGGGTATATGGATTAAGCTAGAATTGAGGTAGTGATTTTGTTAGTGAGTTGCTTCAGGATATGTTGTGAAGGTAGATAGTTGGAACGTTATATTGGAATCCCTGGGAAGGCATTTAAGAATATCTGACGAGGTCCTGGTCCATTTTAGTAATTTACTCCATTAATGCTTTAAGCCAGTGAGAAGAACCATTGTTCATGTTGATTGAAAGGATTTTTTCCATAATATAAGTAGCAACTACAGCAAGGACTTTCTTTCATTTTATGAGTAACGACTTTGGTAATTATAATCTGTATAATAAATAGTTGTAATATACTTGTGTATCATGAGACGCGATTAAGTTCTTGGTACAAATATTCTTTGTTAATGCTTTTTAGCTCCTATCCTAAATTCCTCATGTGCTCCTACATGTCTTTCAGTTTATGACGTGACTATTGCATACAAACATCGATGCCCCTTTTTCTTGGACAATGTTTTTGGTGTGGATCCTTCAGAAGTTCACATACACATTCGGCGCATATCTATTGCAGGGATCCCAACTTCAGAAAGTGAGGCCGCTGCTTGGTTGATAGACGCGTTCCTTGTCAAGGATCAGTTGCTCTCAGATTTCATTTCCCAAGGTCATTTCCCTTGTCAAGGAACTGAAGGAGAACTTTCAACGGCAAAGTGTTTGGTAAATTTCACTATAATTGTTGCTTTGACCTGTGTATTCACAAATCTTGCCTTTTTTTCGTCTATATGGTTCAGAATATACATAGGTTTCTCTTGTGTATCCCTTGCTTCTGCTACCTATTTCAATATTCGACCAATACCAGTTGTAGATTATGTCAAAGCATTGTTAGCTCGAAAGAAATCCGCCTAGGCTAGGAAAGGAGAAAAGATTATTGCCGGAATGCCAAGAAGGTACCGGCTTTTGTAGTTTTTTAGGGCAAATTGTTGCTTCTGAATTTGAGAACAGAATATTTGAGAATATTTCTATGTTGGAACGTTGGTTGGACTGTTTACAAGGTAGTAGGCGGTTGCAACTTTAATTTGATTTCTTCTTGGGACATGTAAGAATTGCAGAATCATCAAATCTGGGGCCTAGATTTGCATATTTTAATTCTATAATTTGTTTTTAGATTTTGTTTACTTGATTGGAAGGGCCTGCACTTTTAACTATATTCATAGGATAGGAGGGTATAAAGAATGGACTTCGTTGGACATAAACTTCTTCTGACAGACAGAAATTTAGAAGCACAAGCAAAAAGGGTCGATCCAAATGAAGTATTTGTGTGATATTATGAAACTCTTTCAACTTTTTTGTGGGATTTTATTCTCATCCTTATTGAACAAGTCAGAACTGAACTTTAACTATTTGAATATTGTGTCAGATTGGCTTTGGCTGGCATTTTTTGGAAAGTATGGATTATATATTGGTTCTTCCAAGCCTGCCATTTGTCAAACAATCCAAGAATTATAATGTTAAGGAATATAATTTGCTAATCATATTTGTATTTAGATTTTATTGGATATAAGTTGGAAAGTTAATATATCTTTTTATTTTTTATGAAACAATTCTTAGTTGGCTAAACAAAGTTAAAATTTTTAAACTATAATTATTTACAAAAAAAATGTTATTGTTTCTAATTGCATTATGCCAAATAGTGTTGACCCAAAGAAAAAGATTGTGTCACGCCGCAATTTTTTAAGGTAATTTTTTTGTTAACAAATAAAAAGAATAATTAAAAAAAAAAGAAAAAAAGAAACGCCAATTAGGCCCTCCCTCTTTCACGCCTCCCTCTTTCTGTTCCAATTCACCCAAAAGAAAAAATTAGTGTCCGTTGCTCCTAAAAATGATGAAGAATACTATAGACACAAATTATTCTATAAATATTTTATAAACGGTTGATTTTGCATACTTCACTTCGACTTTTTATGTGGGATCAGAGACTATATTAAAATAATTTGTTGATCAATATATTGAGTTGGAGTATATCACATCAGCAATTTATAAAATATTTATAAAATATTAATGGTGTTCAACTAGTTTTAATTAGATAAAACAAATCACAGTACTATTATATATGGGAAATGATTCATAGCGAATACTTGTTATAGATAAAAAATGAACAAAAATCATCATTAACTTCCAATGCAGGAACTAACAACAGATATTAAAAAATTCACGTCCATTATTATTAGTAGTTGTCGACGGACGTGAATTTTTCAATTGTAATCTAGGTCGTTAGATGATATTTGTCCATTTTTGATCCATAACAAGTACGTGCTATGAATCATTCTCCATTATATATATATATATATATATATATAATTTTTTTTTGCTGATCAATTGTAGCATTAATTTCAAATAATTGAATGATTCAATCTTCTTGGCAAGATATAGATCTTTGTTACTTAATATAACATTCTGACAAAAAAGCTAATTAAAAATCAAAAGAGTACTAACAAAATTACTACTCCCTCCGTCTCATGATAAAAGTTCTTATTACTATTTTGGTTAGTCTCATGTTAAATATCCACTTTCCTTTAATAACCAAACTTTTACATATTTTTTTCTATTATGCCCGCAACATTAAATATCTCATACTTTTATTATTCTAATTCTCTTTCCATATTTAATAAGTATGGAGAGAGAATATTTTGAATTGAATAGCTAGAAAGTCACTATCCCACTTATATTGAAAATAATTAATGACATTATTATGGGCAATTTTGTTATTTCATTCCTCTTTTTAATATACGTGAAAAGTTCACCAGAACTTTTTATCCTGAGATGGAGGGAGTAGGACACTAAATAATTGACCTATGCATATATGTAAGCTTTGCATTTCTTTTTTTTTTTTAAAAAAAATTTATTATTATTATTATTATTATTATTATTATCATAACATGACATTCTTGGACTTTGGAATTAATTAATAATTCGTTCACTTAGTTTATAATATTCACAACAATTTCCTCAAATCACTTTCTATCCCCAATTTTGAAGAATATATCAATAAATTATTATCCAATAATTTTCTTATCCTTATTTAATTTCCTATTTCAATCTCTAGATAGGATTTTACTCCTCAGGACTGAGAGTCAAAAGACCGTTCTATATGTATTCAAAATGATATTTCACACCCTCATTTAAGTAGACAACTCATCAATCATTATCCAACTCATCTTCATTTTTAAATTATAAAATTAATATTGACTTATTTTTTTAAAATTAATTTCAAACGTATTCAAATTTAAAATTGATATAAATTTATTTAATTCATGTCAATAAAATTATAAATATTATAAAAGTACTATTAATTATAAAATTTATTATTTTCAAATTTTAAATGAATCATATTAAATTTAAATATAAAAATATAACAAATTAACTTTTTAAAAGTTAATATTGATCTTATGTACATTTGCAGATACAGTTCATTCAATACTCACTCCATAAATTACTTAAACTTTAAAACAAAATAAAAGTTATTTTACATACGCTCTTTTATAAATTATAAGATTATTATTATTTTTATAAGTCAATTTGATGCATTCTCAAACGTAATAATAATGCTAAAAATTGTAGTAGTATTTTTTTTAAATAAGTTACTATATGTATTGATTAAATTTAAAAATATCAAAAACTTACTTTAAAAAAAATTAATAAATTAATAGCGATTTTATAATTAAAAACAAGAGATTGTAGTTACAACGGTCAAAACATGTTTTGACCGCTGGAACTTTCAAATTTTAACTTTTAATTTTTATTATTTAAAAAATAAATATAAGGAATTTGCTGGATACATATTAGAAAAATTGAATCTCTATCTTGTCAGGATGAGGATGAGTCAACATTACTACGGAGTAGAGATAGATATAAAGAAACCATACTCCTATTTATATGTCAACGAAAACAAAGGGGAAGAAGATTAGTATGTAAATGGGCCAAGAAAAAGAGTCGGAATTTGGTTAACTAACTATAAATAGTATTTCTTTTTCCTTATAACTTCCACTATATATCTCCTACTACTAACATTCTCTCCGGTCTCCTCTCTTTATATTCAAACATTCATAGGTGGTTCTCTCTCCTAAACAAAAATGGCGATTCCCCAAAATCTCTTTCTTCTTCTGCATCTTCTCTTCTTCTTAGGTACTATATAGCAACGGAGTGGTCAACATGAAGTTAATTTTAGTCAATTGACTAATACAGTATCGACACGCAGACGAGATATGATCGTCTCTCTCTGCATGGTCAATTGATCAGTTAACTTCATGATAATCGGATCCCATAACAAATCTTTAATTTGTTTAAATATATTTTATGCTCTTCATTTTATTTCAATAATTAATTAATTTTGAATACACTGTATCTTTTTATCTGTCTTCTTGGGGAGTAAAAAATTTGTTGTTTAATTTGTAGATTTGTTGTTTATCTGTCATTTAATGTTTACATATTATTTTAGGGAGTAAAATTTATTCTCTTTTATTTGTTGTTGGTAGATTATAGAAAAACATTAACAATTATCAAAATCAGATTTTTTTTTATTATTATCATAATTAACTTGACATTCTTGGACTTTGGAATTAATAATTGGTTCACTTAGTTTAGTAATTTGGCCGGTAAATAAAATAAAAAAATATATTCCTATTTATATGTCAACGAAAACAAACTATAAATAGGGTTTCTTTTCCTTATAATTACTTCCAGTCTCTCCTACTACTACTACTACCACCACTCTCTCCAGTCTTCTCTCTTTATATTCAAACATTCATAGTGGTTCTATCTCCTAAACAAAAATGGCGTTTCCCCAAAATCTCTTTTTTCTTCTGCATCTTATCTTCTTCTTAGGTACTACATAGCAACTCTTTAATTTGTTTAAATATATTTTATGTGCTTCATTTTATTTAAATAATTAATTTTGTATATTTTTATCTATCTTTTTAGGGAGTAAAAAATTTGTTGTTTGTAGATTATAAAGAAACATTAGTTACTTAATTTTTACATATTATTTTAGGGAGTAAAATTTATTTGTTGTTGGTAGATTATAGAAAAACATGAGCAATTGTCAAAATAAGAGGTTTTAACCCGGTAGTTGGTGCAGTGGTTTAAGGTGATGAGCCGTAAATTCGGATATCTCGGATTGGAGATTAATCCGACTACGATTGGAAAACTTATATTATAAAAAAAAAATAGATTTTTTTATTGGTTAGCAATTTACTTAATTACCCCTTGTGAATTTCACACCCATTTTTATTTGTAATATGGCAGGAACCAAGGTTTCTTCCACAATATTCAATCTTCAAAACAATTGTACCTACACAATCTGGCCCGGTACACTCTCCGGCAACGGAGCCGCTGTTCTCGGTGGCGGCGGCTTTGCATTATCACCGGGCGCATCAGTGCAATTCCCGGCGCCACCCGACTGGTCCGGCCGTTTTTGGGGTCGGACCGGCTGCACCTTCGATGATGCCGGCATCGGAAAGTGCATCACTGGTGATTGCGGCGGTGGCCTAAAGTGCATCGGCGGCGGCGTACCACCGGCCACCCTAGTAGAGTTCACACTAGCCGGAGTCAACAGTGACAAAGACTTCTACGACGTGAGCCTGGTGGACGGGTACAATGTGGGTATGGGAGTGAAGCCGGTTGGCGGCACCGGGGACTGCCAGTACGCCGGCTGCGTGAACGACCTGAATGCAAATTGCCCATCGGAGTTACAAGTGGTTAACAGTGGGGACGGTTGTGGCGTGTAAGAGCGCGTGTTTGGCGTTTAACGCGCCGGAGTTTTGTTGTACGGGGGATCACGCGACCCCGCAGACATGTTCTCCGACGCATTATTCAGTTATATTTAAAAATGCGTGCCCAAGTGCGTATAGTTATGCTTATGATGATTTGTCTAGTACGTGTACTTGTGCTGGGACGACGGAGTATTTGATCACATACTGTCCAAAAGCTTCTCAAGTTGTTTGAGAATTATTCTAGATACAACTTAATTTGGTGCTAGAAATTAAATTATTTATTTTTTTGTTTTAATTTTGTTTTTTGAATTCATAGATTATTTTAATTTTTTTATATTATAATCCACGGGATAGTCCATCTGTTGGAAAGATGAAAGAGTAAATGACATTTGCTGATGTCATATGGACTAAATATAGTCCATCAGATAGTCTAGCTGCCGAAGATGCTTCGACATCAATTTGACTTATAAGTCAAATATTAAGTTAAAATAAGTTATGAAAGTGTTCGGCTCATAATGACTTATAAGTTAAAATAATGTAATGATTACTAAAAATGACATTAATAAAAAGGTGCAAAATAGACATTACATTTAGTCAAACTAACTTATTTTAAAATGACTTATAAGTCACAAATAGTTACGTATTTTTTTGACTTAACAACTAACTTATAAGTTAAAAAATAAATAGCTCCCAAATACTTGACAAATGACTTATAAGTTAGTTTGACAAACTTTAAGTCATGACTACCGAACACCCCCTTAGTTATAATATTGTACTCCATCTGCTCCTAAAAAATTATCGTTTAAGGTTAATGCACACAGATTAAGAAATATAATTAATACCTAGCGAAAATACTATACTACCTTTATTAATTGTCTCAACCAATTATTTTTTCCCCAATGTTTCTTATTCAATTCAACCAATTACTACTTATTCAACCAATTACTACTTGGATTATAGCATTGAATTGAATAAGAATCGTTGGGAAGAGAAGAAAGCTTTAAATAGGATAAAACTTTAAATAATGGTATAGTTGAGAAAAAATAGCTAATATGTATTGATAAACTCAAAATGACAATCTTTTTGAAACAAAAAGTACTTCTTAAAACGACAATCTTTTAGGAACAGAAAGAGTAATTGGTAACTTCTAAAGTCACAATTAACACATGTATTTTTTTTTGTTGGTGTGTTTTGAAGATTTCTTTTGCTCTTTTTTTGTTTAATCATTACATTCCTTCTGCATGTGTGGTATTCATGAAAATTTAAAGAAGTTAATTTCAAGGTTAGTTGAAAAAAAGACAATATATAGTTTTGAGAAACAACTGAGGTTTAAGCAAGCAGAAATCATACACTCAACCTCATGACTGACCCAAAAAGGTTTTTGAGTGATATCTTTAATTTATTTTATGAAACGTTTAAGGATATGATTCAATCTGCACTTAATTAGGTTAGCTAGCTAGCTCTTCGTTACCCAGATCATTAATTCGCTCCTGGTTTTTGTTCAATTATAAATAAATAACCATTTTAATGGAGATTTGTGTACTAAGTCATGATAGCCAGAGATGGTAATAAATTAAATGATCAAGAAAATATATAAGCACACTGTACTTAATTTTAGATTTGATAGCTAGAATCTCTCTTTTTTTCCATTCTCATTCTCCTTCCCCTCCCCCATCAGATGAATGAAACAACCATATCCCACATGAAAATGACATTTAGGAAAATAATATTTTCACATGAAAAGTGTCCTATAGCGACGATTTTTTCCATCGTTATACATCTATAGCGACATTTTTTTTGATAAAAATATCAGTTTCCTAAATTTATTTATCCTTGCAGAACACACCCTCAATTCCACAAATATGAAGAGAGCTTCAATCTGGAATATGTAGTTTTCTATGTATATTGCTGGCCTAGCTGCCTCTGCTAGTTTTTTTAGGTAGAGATGTAAGTTAATACACTCAAGTGAACAAATTAATAGAAGAGTTAAAAAGATATTTTTTTTTTCCATAAACCAATTTTAAATGCAAGTACAGAATTCTTCTTAGTTTTAAGACTTGATGGAATCTTAGAAGTATACACAACATCAACGTGTGAACTGTGAGAGATTGTTTGATTCAAGTTTGATATTTTTTGTTATTGATTTTGTTCACTGTAGTTATTGGTTGTTTGGTCTGATTGAAATTTTATTTTTGGGGTGTTTGATCAATTGAAAATGAGATCATTTTTGTTTAGTAGTTTCTGTTAATAGCCCGGATTTTTACTAGCCAAAAAAAATAAATTCATAGCCCGCGGGCTCACGGACGGGTCGGGTCGGGCCGGCCCGCGAGCCGAAAGTGGTTTATGCTTATTTTTTGCATTTATTTCAGCCCGCTAAGCCCGCGGCCGAGCCGGGCCGGGCTTTGAACGGGCCGGGCCAAAAAGGCCCGTTTTTTTGTGGGACAAAAAAGTGCGGCCCAAAGCCCGCTTTTTGGCTGGCGGCCCGGCCCGGCCCGCAGGCTTTGGTCCCGTTTTCCAGGTCTAAATGTGAGCCAGAAAATCGTGCCTTGCTAGTGAGAGTTTCATGTTGACTGAGGAGGAGAGAAATCTACGAATATCACATAATTGATTGATTGATTGATTGGGAAAAAAACAGGTGGACGATTACTCCTAGACACGTGGCAGAACTACTAGAATCCGGAAATCTTGTTAGGGTAGCGGGTATTAAGGGAGCCTTCTTGAATGCTTCGAGTTGAGAGAAAATGTCCAAGAACCCTTAGAATTCGAAAACCTGTTAGGGTAGCAAGGATCCCAAGAGATTTTTCATAGAATGGAAGGAATATTTATAGAGTATCCTAGAATTTAAGTATTCACATGTCAGACACATGTCTTTAGGAAAATTCCAAAATACCTTTAGTCATTAATTGGAATAATGACCATATCGTCATGTCTTTCTAGCCACCAATCTAATCCCTCAACTAATTCTCAAAACGAGCCGCATCCACAAGCATTAATATGACTCGGGACACGTGGAGGCAATTCTTTCGGGACTAGTACATTTATTTTCGATTTTTCCGTCCACATTCAATTAAGTCATACGAACCCTAATTTGAACATTTAATAAGGTCATGAAACCTTAATTATGCATTTAATTCAATTAGAGATCATGTGAACCCTAATTTACACTTGGCCCACATATAATAAGCACAACAATGCAGGACATTTGAATATGTCAACCATTAACCAAGCTAAAGTAAATCTCAAAAAGATGAATTACTCAGACCAAGCATGCATGTTAAAAATAGGTATGGTCAATATTCCATACCCCCTTCACTCTATAGAAAATCTAGGTTGTATCCTAATAATGTGTTTGTTCATGCGTAATCAAGA
Organism: Panax japonicus; assembly: GCA_020205505.1. NCBI lineage: Eukaryota > Viridiplantae > Streptophyta > Magnoliopsida > Apiales > Araliaceae > Panax > Panax japonicus. Next base: position 87,582,340 of record CM035091.1, read on the forward strand.
TTGCTCGTTGGCAAAACTGAAGATCATGCAGTATCCATTTCACCCAACTTACTCTAAAAAATTAATGTAATATTAACTACCTTAATTCGTGACATTTTTTGTTGACCTCTGATCTCTGTGAAAAGATACTAAATTCATCTATTATGGAGCAAAGGCCAAGGTTTAGTAATTAATGAAGGATGAGATTTAAATTTAGCAACAAATTTTTTAGTCTCCACCTGTTAAAGAATTTAAAATCTTCCAATGAAATAGTGACACTTTCCATCAACACGTACAGTCGGTCTCCATCCATTAACCCAATGAAGCAGCAGTGACACCTTCCATCAACACGTACAGACTCCATTTAAATGACAAGACACAGGAACCGCATCTATCTATGTTACAGAGTTCGTGATAAGCTAGCTGGACACGTAATTTAGTTCACCTAAACAAATATAAAAAGGACAACGTCAATCAATAAAGAAAGCCTCAAGGCGCATGGAGAACAATTATATAAGTTCAGATAGAAGATTATATATATATAGTAGTACCATTGAAACCAGAAAACTGATCGAATTAGTCCACCGCCTTCTGAGAGCACATTCTATAACGATCAGACATATATATATATAGGGTCCGGATCAAGTGCATACGAATAGAATATAAAGAGAGAGGTAATACTAATATTGTATTATGGTTTCTTGTATATTTTACAATAGAGATGTTCTCTTTATATATACATGTATGATAACAACTAAGGCTAAAATCAAGGAATCAAATATTCTAAGATGACATGAATCAAGGAATCAAATATTCTAAGGAGATGATTGTGGAAATTCAAAAACAATATCTAATCTAATCACTAATTATTAGCTAGTGCTGATATCCCCCCGCAAGCCAAAGGGTAGGCTGGAAGACACTTTGAGCTTGTTCCGGTTGTACAAAAAATGGCTGGTTGGTAGTGGTTTGGTGAGAGCGTCAGCAACATTGTCTTGAGAGGAAACAAACTGAATAGAGACCTGTTTGTTTGCAACCATTTCACGAACAAAGTGGTAATCAATCTCGATGTGTTTCGTACGGGCATGAAAGACAGGATTGGAAGCAAGGTAAGAGGCACCAAGATTGTCACACCACAATACAGGCAAGTGATGAAGGGGCAGTCGCAGCTCTGTGAGCAGGGAACAAAACCATTTTAGGTCTGCGGCTGCGTCAGCAATGGCTTTATATTCAGACTCTGTAGAAGAACGGGCAACGGTGCGTTGTTTTCGGGAAACCCAGGAGATTAAGTTGCTGCCCAAGAAGATTGCATTACCGGCAGTGGATTTGCGATCATCTAAGTTACCAGCCCAGTCCGCATCTGTGAAGGCATTTAGAGTGTGAGAGGCCGTTGCTGAGAAAAATAAACCATGGGACAAAGTGCCTTGTAAGTAGCGCAGAATTCGTTTTACTGCAGCCCAGTGGAGAACAGTGGGTTTATGCATAAATTGACAAACTTTGTTTACAGCAAAGGAGATATCCGGCCGAGTGAGACTGAGATATTGAAGTGAGCCAACAATTTGCCGATATAGAGTAGGATTGTCAAACAAGGTGCCTGAAGCGGTGGACAATTTATCGGATGGAGACATAGGAGTTGGTTGGGGTTTACAGTGTGACATAGATGCACGAAGTAAAATATTTTGGATATATTTTTTCTGAGAAAGAAGAAGACCAGCCTCATTTCGTACAACCTCGACACCCAAAAAATAGTGTAAAGACCCTAAGTCTTTGAGAGAGAACTCAGCACTAAGAGTAATCAGCAGATTAGAAAGAGATTGTCTTGAATTTCCTGTGATTAAAATATCATCAACATATACAAGGACAAATAAATGAGTGTTAGAATCTTTATAAATGAATAAAGAAGTATCATTTTGAGACTGGTGAAAATTGTGAGTCAGAAGAAAGGAAGAGAGACGTGAAAACCAGGCCCTTGGTGCCTGTTTCAATCCATATAGCGACCGCTGCAGCTTACACACATAATCTGGATGGTTGGCATCAATAAAACCTTGCGGTTGCTGCATATAGACAGGCTCTGTTAAAAAACCATTGAGAAAAGCATTGTTCACATCAAGTTGGCGAATGGGCCACTGGTTGGTAACTGCCAAGGATAAAATTAAACGAATGGTCGTTGGTTTAATGACCGGACTGAAAGTTTCAAAATAGTCTATCCCAGGTTGCTGATGAAAGCCTTTGGCAACAAGACGAGCTTTGTATCGGGCAAGAGACCCATCAGCGTGGGTCTTAATACGAAAGACCCACTTATTCCCGACAATATTCATGTGAGGAGATTTAGGCACCAGAGACCAGGTTTGATTTTTGTACAAGGCAGTGAGTTCATCTAGCATTGCTTGACGCCAAACGGGACTTTGATTTGCTATTTGGAAGGAGGTAGGTTCTGTGGTGAATACAGAGATATTGTGAGCTTGTTTATGAGAGCGAAGAACCATGGGGTGAGGTCGATGGAGAGACGAGGATTGGGTGGTAGAAGAATGGGATGAAGAAGCTAAAACAGGTATATGAGAGGAATCAGTGGGAGGAAACTGCAGTGGAGTATGGGAGGAGGAGGATTGGACAGAATGTGGGGATTGAGAACCAGGAGGAGGGAGAGAACGAGCATAGATGGCACTTAAAGGGGCAGTCCGATGAGGGTGGACAGACGAAGAAGAAGAGACAGTGTGAGAATGTGGCGAAAGAGGAGTCAGTTGTTCGCCAGACTGTCCGGATTGAGTCTCGTGGTGTCCGGATAGAGTAGCAGACTGTCCGGAATGGGTCTCAGGGTGTCCGGATTGGGTCTCAGGCTGTCCGTATTGGGGCGTAGGGCGTCCAGATTGGCTGGAGTGCGAAGCAGAGTGATGGAGATTGTCTGGAGTTTTTCTGGATGTAGGAACGGACGGATCAGACTGTCCGGATGCTGCATATTTGAAAGCTGAACCAGGAGAAAGAAATGGACTTGATAAGAATGGAGGTGTAGGAGGGGGATGAGACTTAGTTGTCAAAGGTGACAAAGCCAAAGCGTGAGAGTGAGAAAAAGGAAAATGACGCTCTTCAAATCGTACATGGCGAGCATGATAAATTTTTTGGGATTTGGGTTCAAAACAATAGTATCCTAAGTGGGTAGAACTGTAACCCAAGAAAATGCACGGGAGAGACCGGTATTCAAATTTGTGTTTATTGTATGGCCTTAAGAAGGGAAAACATAAACACCCAAAAATTTTCAAAAAATTATAATTTGGTGGCTTGGAAAATATTTTTTGAAAAGGGGAGAGATTGTGATTAACTGAAGATGGCATGCGATTTATTAGATAAGTTGCACATTCAAAGGCATAGTCCCAGAAAATCCCTGGAACTGAGGCTTGAGCCAATAATGTTAAGCCTGTTTCAACGACATGACGGTGACGTCGCTCAACGAGCCCATTTTGAAGTGAAGTGTGTGGACATGAAATACGATGAATGATGCCATTTTGAGAAAAATGAGATTTTAGTGGTAAAAAATCCTTAGCACCATCGGTTTGAAAATATTTAATTTTGGAGTGAAAAAGACGTTCCACCATGGATTGAAATTGCAGAAACTTAGAGGGAACCTCACTGCGCAACTTAATAAAATAAATCCAAGAGAATTTTGTATAGGCATCGACAAAAAGTACATAATATTTATTTCCATGCAAAGAGGTGAAGGGAGCAGGACCCCAAACATCACAAATTATTAATTCAAGAACATGTTGGGCAGAAAATGAACCACTAGTAAGAGGAAATCGACAGGCCTTGCCCATATGACATGCCATACAGACAGAAGACCCTTTATTAGATGACACACCTAAACTATTTTTGGAAATAATGTGACGAAGAACACGTTCATGAGGATGACCCAGGCGTTGATGCCAATCGAACAAAGTGACCTTGGAAGCAGAGAGAGCATGGAATGAGCGAGGAATTTGGAGAGTATAGAGGCCATCCTTAGTTGGGCCGCTGAGAAGCGTTTTCTGCGAAATGGGATCCTTAACATAAAAACAAGATGGGTGAAATTCAAAATAGACATTATTATCTCGACAAAACTTATTAACAGATAATAATTTTTTTGAAGCAGATGGAACATGCAGAATTTGAGAAAGATGAAAATTTTTATTTTTGGAATTGAATGTGGTGGAACAGAGATTATTTATAGGAGCAATATTACCATTTGCAACTTGAAGATGATCCAATCCATTGTACTCATCAACATGATTGATACCCGCTAAGTCTGGTGTGACATGATAATTAGCGCCTGTATCAGGATACCATTGGAGAGACGAGAGGGATGGTGATGACTGGTTGGAGGAATTGATGGGTGTAGTGGCAACAAAGTGAGCAGCTGGAGGCGAGGAGACAGGAGACGGACCAAGGAGACCTGCAGAAGTTGAGGATTGAGGGCGAAAATAACACCTGTACGAGTCATGATTGGAGCCACCACAAAACACACAGCGTGGACGAATAAAATTGGAGGAATACGGAGGGATAGGTGGGTGGAAATTTCCTCGCCCACGACCTCGGGTGCCACGGCCGCGACCACGATGGGTGTTGAAGCGTGGAGCATGGGTGGGGAAACGTTGTGCAGTATTGGCCGATGGCGCAGAGGGAGGATCAACTAAAATATTTGGTTCGGTAATGAACTCGTGGCTGAGACATTTGCTGAGTAACACAGAGAATGACAAGGGAGTATCAAGCATGGAGAGAGAGGATTTGAGAGACGCAAATTCAGTACGAAGACCTTTTAAAACAGCAACGAGGAAATCAGATGGAGAGATGGGTCGTGCAGAGGCTGATAATTCATCAGAAATTCGTTTTAGACGATGAAGATAGGCACTCAGAGTTTCATCATGTTTTTGCGGAGAATGCAGTTCCATGGAGAGGCGAAGCATACGTGTGTTGGAAGGACTGGCAAACGCTGCAGAGAGGGTGGACCATAGTTCAGCAGATGAAGTGAGTCCTATTGCAAGGGGTACCACATCTTCACTGAGGGAGGAGATGAGTAGACTCATAAGAAGTTTGTCTTGTGTATCCCATGTTTGTGCCGCGGGGTTGGATATAGGAGAAGTGATAGAAGTAGTGGAGGAAGGACTGGATGGTAGAAAAGATGGAGGGCGGGCGAACTCGCCGGTGACATAACCAAACAGATTGTGGCCTTGCAAGTATGGATCAATTTGTGTACGCCATAAGAGATAGTTGGAAGAATTTAATTTTAGTGTGATATAGTGATGGGCTTGAGAGAGAATAACAGATGAGGAGGGAGGATTGAAGATTGTGGTAGAGGTGGTGGACATTGTGGTAGAATAAAGGAGAATTTCCGTAGGAAAAAAAAATGAAGAATTGCAGGTATGGCTCTGATACCAGAATAGAATATAAAGAGAGAGGTAATACTAATATTGTATTATGGTTTCTTGTATATTTTACAATAGAGATGTTCTCTTTATATATACATGTATGATAACAACTAAGGCTAAAATCAAGGAATCAAATATTCTAAGATGACATGAATCAAGGAATCAAATATTCTAAGGAGATGATTGTGGAAATTCAAAAACAATATCTAATCTAATCACTAATTATTAGCTAGTGCTGATACATACCTCTTATCTTACTCACCCGTGCTTACCCCCTTTAGGCGACGGTTTCGGTCATACAACCGTCGTCTATACTTTTAGCGACCGACAACATATAGCGTCACTAAAAGTATAAACGACGGTTGTATAACCGAAACTGTCGCCTAAAGGGGGGTAAGCACGGGTGAGTAAGATAAGGGGTATGCACTTGATCCTTGCTATATATATATATATATATATATATATATATATATATATATATATATATATATATATGTGTGTGTGTGTGTGTGTGTGGGAATCCATCCATGGCAACCGATTGCCACGAATACTGTGCAACAACCTCTTTTCAGACCGTTGATCAATTTATTGGAAGGCTGAGATTGAAATATATTAATACCAAGCAGTGACAAGCTCTACCGGTTTCTATTTAAATAAGAGGGGCCCACATTTAAACATATTGCCAGTATAGTTAAACAAAATGAATATTTAATATTAAAATATTACAACCGGTACAGCTTGTACTGGCTTATTCTTTTTTTTACGCATTTCTCCACAGCAAATTAAAATAGAATAAAAAAATAAAAATAATATTAAAATATTACGGCCGGTACAAGTCGTACCGGCTTACCTTTTTTTTAACACATTGATGCTAGCTTTATATGTCATGCATGTGAATGTCTATTATTAATTTTATTAGTAAGCAATTCTTATAAGAATGTAATAACCAAGATATAATATATTATTAATCAAGATGTAATATATTATAAGAATTGCTTAATAATAAAAATAAATATCAGTCTTTAATAAAATATAAAAATATATTATAAAAATTGTAATTTTATTATTAAGCAATTCTTATAGTTGATATAATTAAACTACTTTATATATTTTAAAACAATAAAGATATTCTACTTTAGTTGATATGTAGTTGTAGTAATATTTTAGTTTTAAAATGTACCAAGTATAAAAGTTGTTAAATAAAATTTTATTAATTTTAATTATAAGATGCCATGGATTAATTTTTAAAAAATTAAAGTGAATTTTTTAGGATAGGGTAAAAATACAAATAAAAAAGATAAAAATGGTGTTTAGTTATATAGTAATTGTAAAAGTGTTTCTAAACGAATTTAAGTTATATAGTAATTGTAAAAATAAAAAATATCAATCTTTAATAAAATATAAAAATATATTATAAGAATTGTCAACTTATTATTAAGCAATTCTTATAATATATTACATCTTGGTTAATAATATATTACATCTTTGTTATTACATTCTTATAAGAATTGCTTACTAATAAAATTAATAATAGACATTCACATGCATAACATATAAAGCTAGCATCAACGTGTTGAAAAAAAAAGGGTAAGCCGGTACAACTTGTACCGGCCGTAATATTTTAATATTATTTTTATTTTTTTATTCTATTTTAATTTGTTGTGGAGAAATACGTAAAAAAAAAAAGGTAAGCCGGTACAAGCTGTACCGGTTGTAATATTTTAATATTAAATATTCATTTTGTTTAACTATACTGACAATATCTTTAAATGTGGCCCCTCTTATTTAAATAGAAACCGGTAGAGCTTGTCACGGCTTGGTATTAATATATCTCAATCTCAGCCTTCCAATAAGTTGATCAACGGTCTGAAAAGAAGTTGTTGCACAGTATCCATGGCAACCGGTTGCCATGGATGGATTCCATATATATATATATATATATATATATATATATATATATATATATATATATATATACGGGATTCCATCCACAGCAACCGGTTGTTGGGGAGCAACCCTTTTTGGTCTAGCCGCTACAACCTGTAGCGGCTTGTTACTTAGTTTTTTTTTATAAGCCGCTACAGGTTGTAGTGGCTGGGCCAAAAGGGTTGCTCCCACCAACTGGTTGCTGTGGATGGAGACCCTATATATATATATAATTAGCTTGGTACCACCACCCACTATCCTCTAGCAAAGCAAGTGTCGTTTTTGAAACAACCGATCGACCTTGTGTACTACGTACTACTGAGCCCGTCATAATCTCATTCATCAGAAGCCTTTTCTCCCTGTGGAAAATTAGGAGACTTTGGATATATATTAGAGTGATAATATTCTTCATGATTCTCATGAGTTACATGATTCAAAAACATAATAACAAGTGATTAAAAAACAATTAGGAAAGTATTTTCTTTCCATATAATCCTGTTTTCTATAAGTTTATGTACTATAAAGCAGTGGTTATCAGTTTGCAGCTCTAAACATCAAAATGGTAAGCACAACATTTCAATCAATGAAGTTCAACTTCTGAAAACTCTAAAAAGTTAAAGAACTATTTGAATGCAATGGACTTCAACATGCATTAGTAGTAGTATTACTACTACTAGAAACGTAACAGTTTAAAAAAATGATATTTTCAACGCTAAATGTCATCTGATGTACATGCAGTAAGGTTGTAATACTATTCTTGCTAGGAAAACTAATAAATAGCTAGAGCTGGAAATGGAAATGGAGAAGGCCAATATGAAATAAAAACAGATCATTGAGGGTGACCAAAACAGATCATTGAGGGTGACCTGTACTTTTTTTCATTAATGATCCATTATGAAAACAGTTGGGAGAAAAACTAACTTTGTCACTGATTATCATCAATTGATAAAATCAACATGATCTACTCATTTTCATACCTCCTAATATATGCCTCTATATATACGCAAGGAAAAAGAAACAATATATACACATATATATATTCTAAATTAAAATTATTCAAACAAAGACAAATCATGTCTCATCCCATCCACCAAGCTAATGAAAATAGCCCTTATGGAATCCTCACTAGGGAAGAGTTCTACAAGAAACATCAAATACTCCATCAACAAAAGGTCATGTTAAACAAACAAAGAATGAAAATATTCACCCAATTATGGCGCCCGGATCCAAATATTTCGCCTCGGCTACGTGGGATTGTAACTATGGTCCATGGTTACGCAACAGAAAGCAGCTGGCTCTTTGAGCTAACTGCGGTAGCTATAGCCAAAGCAGGATTCATTGCTTGTGCACTTGACCTACAAGGCCACGGATATTCTGATGGACATCCCGGTCACATACCAAATATCCAAGTCATTGTAGGTGATTGTATCCAGTTCTTTGACTCCGTTCGAGGTGATAATCCGAAGCTCCCAGCTTTCCTGTATGGTGAGTCATTAGGTGGCGGAATAGCCATACTAATATGCCTAAAACAAACTAGTCAATGGAATGGTTTGATATTAAATGGAGCTATGTGTGGTGTTTCTAAAAAATTGAAACCAATGTGGCCACTCGAAAAACTACTTCCTCTGGCTGCTTGCATTGCACCAAGTTGGAGAATTGTGATCACAAAGTCTCCTGCAAGTAAGTCATACAAGGAAGAGTGGAAGAGGAAGTTAATCGGAAAGAGTCCTAATCGCCACCGCTTGACTTCTGGGAAGCCACCAGCAGCGACAGCATTGGAGTGTCTTAGAGTTTGTAAATTTATAAAGAGGAATTGCCAGGAATTGGAAGTTCCGTTGCTAATGGTTCATGGTGGGATGATAAATCATGTGACCCTAAGGCTGTTATGAATGTTTATGAATCAGCAGCTAGTAAGGACAAGAGTCTTCGGATTTTCGAAGGCATGTGGCATATGTTGATGGGTGAACCAAATGATAGTGTGGAACTAGTGTTTCAGACTATAATTTCATGGATTGGGGAAAGAGCAGATAAAGCTAGCTAAAAGTAAATTATGATGCACGTACAAATGTGTAATAGCAAACTGGTAAGCATTTGATATTATATAGTAACTGAATGTCGTTATACTATATTCCATTATATTTATAACTTTTTATCAACAGTACTTGATTATTCTTTGGATGTTTCTTCCATGAGATCTCAAAAGGAAAGCTCCGATCCTCTCATGTGAAAAGATTCTAAATTAATGTAATATTAACCTTTGTTGGAAAAAGTCATTACCTTCCATTTGGTTCAAGTCATTGCCTTCCATTTAAGTCCGAACCTTTGATTTTTCCAAAGTCCAACCCTTTGATTTTGGCTTTCACAGGCCATTTCTTGTTCTCCTCTCCAGATTTCTCCTATAAAAGGGAGCTTGAGCTCCTCATTTCAACAAACCACAACAACAAGAAGCTTAGCAAAGCAAGAGAGAGTTAGAGAGTGAGAAGCTCAGTTAGAACATTCTGAGAGTGAAAGTGTAGATAGAAATAAACAGTTAGTTTATTTCTCAGTTGAGAATTTTTAATCTCTATATTATTTTTATAGTGAATTTCTGAGATCTCTCCCTGTGGTTTTTCCCAGTTGGGTTTCCATGTAAATTTGTGGTGTTATTATTTTATATCTCATACAGTAGTGCATTTGTATTTATCTTAGTGTATTTGTGTGAGCCTGATTTCTCAACAATTGATATCAGATCTTTTGGTTCACGCCGTTGATGTCTAGGAAAGTGGTTCAAAAGGCAGCGCCTTTAAGAAATGTGGTTATTTAACTAGTCATCGTTGCAAAAGCACGAAGAGACTCCCACCCGACTTACACTTACCTGGCCAACTGGTACGATCCGTTTAAAGAGAAATTAGGCATGTCACAAATACGAAGATGACAAGCACAAGTGCGCTGTATGAAATTGAACCATTTGACGATAAGTCAAATTTCAGTATTTTTGGCAGTGTATACAGTCAAAGATATATTGGCTCAACCGGGATTGGCGAAGGCACTAGAAGGGAAGAAACCAACGACTATGACAGATGTAAAATGGATGGAACTTGAAGCAAAGGTCGTGGCAAAACAATCCAATTGAGTTTGGAACCACATATCAAATATCAGGTTTTGACAGAAACCTCTTCGAAAGACTTGTGAGAGAAACTTGACAAAGTTTACAAGTCAAAGTCTTTGTCAAACCGGTTGTATTTGAAGAAGAAATTGTACCGGCTTCGGATGGAAGAAGGGTCAAATTTGGCCAATCATATTAATGAGTAATAGATTGGTGACCCAACTAACCAGTATTGATGTGAAGTTGGACGAAGAAGATAAAGCCTTATTGCTTCTTGTCTCTCTGCCAGATTCATACTCAACTCTCAAGACTACACTTCTTATAGGGAAGGAAAAGCTTGCGTTGACGATGTGATGTCAGCAGTCCTGGACCAGGATAAGTTCAGGGGAACTACTTCCAGAGATCAAGGAGACAGTCTTCTTGCTTTTTCAGATGGGCATGACAGGGGTCCTAATCGAAAGAAGTATTCTGAAAAGGAACGAGAAAGGTCTCAGGCAAGACCATGCAAGAAGGATAAATCTCAGGTTGAGTGTTATCATTGCCACGAGAAGGGCCACTACAAAAATCAGTGTCCATTGTTGAAGAATGATAACAAGAAGAAAGATAAGCAGATTGTAAATTCTGCTAATGTTGCTGAGCAAGCAGATGTGTACAAGGACGGAAAGCTGTACACAGTAACAGAAAATGATGCTTCACAAGGTGATCTCTTATCTGTTAGAGACGGTGGCAACCTTATAGATTGGTACATGGATTCCAGTTATTCTTTTCATATGTTCCCTCACATGGATTGGTTTGATACGTTTACATCCTGCAATGGTGGTATAGTTTTATTGGGTAACAATGCAGTCTGCAAAGTTACTGGATATGCACCATCAAAATTAAAATGTTTGACGGGATTGTCAGAACATTGGGTGATGTAAGGTATATTCCAAATTTGAAGAAGAGTTTGCTCTATAGGTTGCAGTATCTCAGTCAGAGATGGTGTCATGAAAATTATCAAGGGTTCGATGGTAATTATGAAGGGCCAGAAGAAGGGCACCCTCTAAAAGCTGACAGGGGACACAGTTATCGGTGGAGTGGCAATTTTTGTGCAGGATAATTTCAACAGTGATAGCACAGACTTATGGCACATGTGACTTGGTCATTTGAGTGAAGGTGGAATGAAAGAACTTCATAAAAGACAGTTGTTGAAAGGTGTCAAAACGTATAGTTTGGAATTTTGTAAGTTTTGCATGTACGAAAAACAACGAAGGGTCGGCTTCAAGACAGGATCACATACCAGTAAGAATGTACTTGATTATGTACATTCGGATGTGTGTGGCCTGATAAAGCATACATTAATCGGTGGAGCCCATTATTTTGTTAGCTTTATAGATGACAACTCCATAAAGGTGTAGGTGTATTTTATGAAACAGAAATCCGAGGTTTTCAGAATCTTCAAGCAGTGGAAAACTAAAGTAAAGAACCAGACCGCAAAAAAGCTGAAGTATTTCAGATCATATAATGGCACGGAATTCAAGGATAGGTCATTCCTATAGTTCTGTCAGGATGAAGGTATCACCAGACACTTCTCGGTCAAAAGAACTCCAAAGCAAAATGGGGTTGCCGAGAGGATGATCAAAACTCTATTGGAACGTGCCAGATGTATGAGGTTGAATGCAGGATTGCCCAAGAGTTTTTGGGCTGAGGAAATAAACACAACCAATTATCTGATAAATCGATCTCCTTCAGCTGGAATTGATTACAAAATCCCCGAAGAGGTATGGAGTGGGAAACCAATTGATTTTTCTATGATGAAAATCTTTGGTTGTCTAGCTTATGTTCATCTGCCAGTCGAGGAGCGACAGTCCAAACTTGATCCAAGGTCAAAAGAGTGTATTTTCCTTGGATATGAAGATGGAGCCAAGGGATAAAGGTTATGGGATCCAGTATCCAAGAAGAAGGTTGTCAGCAGAGATTTGGTTTTCAATGAGAATGTAAGACCCCGAAAATTTTTAAATAAAAAAGAATTTCCTTTATTTATTTTTTTGAAATAGTAAGGGTGAATTTGATTAATGTGGTTAGTTATGGGTAAAATGCGCAAATATTTTAAATAAGCAGGTGGTTATAAAATATTCATTGTTGTCGGGGAATATTCGTTTGGTCGTGGAATATTCTTGCTGTCGGGGAATATTCGTACCACGGCGCAGTCTTTTGTGGGCCCCATAACGGAAAGCGATTGGATGAAGAAAACGACAAGTATAAGTTGTTTATAAAAAATGGCGTAGTTGTTACTGTTAATACTGTTGGAATACCCGGTGGTTAAAACACAGTAATACGCGTTGTTGCACAGTAGCACACGGTATTGCACCAATTATTGATTCTTACGTACCAATTATTGATTCTTACGTAAGAAGGCACTACTCAATAATTGTTACAGTAATTACTATTCAGTATTTTATGTTATTGATTCAATAATTGCTGCATTGATATTTTATATTACTGTTGTTTCAATAATTGTCACTACACAGTATTTTTCATTATCGAAGCAATAATTCATATTATCTGAATAATATTATTAGATAACATTATTGGCAATGTCTAGAAAGTTCTGTCTAAGGAGAGGTTTGGTCACCTAATTGCGCGCCAGTAAGGAGAAATCTTTATTGGAAAGCCCACTCTATCATGTGAACGGCCTGGTTGTCAGTATTTTGATTCTGTAATATTATTTGTGAATAATTAATTATTAATTTATATGATAAGAACAATACTGATTTTATGTGGATATAGATGGAGAAAATTTTTAATGTGACAATTGTTGAAAATTAATATTTTATCTTTTTCTGATAAAATAATTCATTTAAATATATTATTATATTTTTAATAATAAAATAATGGTGATATTTTTACAATGAAAGTGGTATATATGAGTTTATGAGGAGAAAGAGTATTTTTGTTGTAATAAATATTAAAAACAGATTTTGTGTGTCGGTAGACCTATTTCTTGACTGAAAATTTGATTATAGCCTGTAAAATCGCCCGTTTGTGGATTTCGGTCAATTTCTGTTTGGAATTTAGAAAAACTTCCTTCTGCAAAGTTGTAGATAATGGAATTTCCTATAAAAACTCGCGAGATTCGAATTTTCTGGCAAAAGGACTATTTATTATGAATTATTGAAATTCCGGAGTTCCGAAATAATTGATTTTTGGAAGTTTAAATTATTTTATAAAAGAAAAACGTTTTTTTTTTACTTTTTCTAGAAGGGAGCATGTGAGAAATGCTAGGAATTGAAATCTAGAATGAGTACGTAGAAGATTATATATATATATATTAATATTATATTAAATTTTCTGTTTTGGTGTTCTAAGCATTTTTCTATAAATAGGGTGCTTAGGTTAGAATTAAAAATCACACCAGAAACTGAAGTTTTTTCTCTCTATATTATCGAGCGTATTCTTGTGAGTATTTTGAGTATACTTTGAGTATTGCTATACGGTGCAAGTTTAAGTTATAGCCTATATCCGGTGTTTCAACTAGAAGTACTGTCTTTCGAGGTAAGGGATGCTATTTTCTTCTCAAATGATATTATTTCTTCAATATCATTATGATGAAATGTTGGTTGGAAATTTTTATCAAATTTGGAACTTTTTCATGTCGGGGTTACTATTCATGAGTTACTATTCACGAGTTACTATTCATGAGTTACTATTCACGAGTTACTATTCACGAGTACTATTCATGAAGCGTGAAGATGTTTTTTTGTGAAATTTCTATCTTCTGATGTCAGAGTTACTATTCACATATACGGCACTATTCACGTATACGGCACTATTCACGAATACGACATTATTCACCAAAAAATGAAATTTCTTCTTTTTGTCCAAAATATATATTCTGGATACTAGCTTTGATTGTATCCATATTTTGATCATTCTTGAATTTTACTTCAGTATGATTATTTATGAAGTATTTTTGAACTCAGATTGTTTAAAGTACGAATCCTTAATACTTGTTATTTTGTTTCACTGGATTCGTTTCCTTTAAAATATTTTTCATCATCCTCAGTCCTAAATGATGGTGTTACTGAATATCTTTGGCCTGTAGTGCAAAGATGGTTGATTTTATTATGAATATCTTTGGCCTGTAGTGCAAAGATGAACAGGTGTTGAGATGAACATGACCGACTGATGAATATCTTTGGCCTGTAGTGCAAAGATAAATATTTGATTTGATTTGAGATATATATTGATTGATGTTACAGGGTTAAAATATTGACGATGGACTTTTAAATTCATAGATGTTAGTAAATTTCATTCTCTACTTAACTCCTCTAATGAATTATTGTTTCCGCTGCAGTTGTTGATCTAAAACTTGTTGTCTATTGTATTCTATTAGATTTTTCCCTATTGAAGACTAAAGATAATTTGTTGTACATTATCTTAGTCATAATATTCTTTATTGGGCTAGTTGAGCTCACCCTTTTCCTTGTTGTTCCATTTTTCTTCTCAGGAGGCGAGTATGTAGCGAGTACTATTCGGGGTATGGAATGAAGGTTCTAGAGAGAGTTGTTTAGTAGTCCTCACCATTTTTGTAAAATAATGTATCAATAATTATGATGGGGATTTATTTACGTGTGGATATTGTCTAGATGGCAATATCTGTATTTAAACTCACATTTTGTATGTTGTAATGTAATAATAAAGTTGTAGTTATTTCTGTACCATGTATTTGGCGACTCAGAATGGGTTGGATGGAATGGACCTATTTTGGGGGCGTCACAGAGAATCACATGTTGAACAATCTGAGATTGAAGAATCTGCAGCAGGTGAGTTGCAGAAACGTTAACACCCAGTTGAGGTGGAGCTTCCTGCAGAGATTGAAGATGATCATCCTTCAGATCCCCAAGAGAGTTCCTATAATCTTGTTAGAGATCTGGAAAGGTGAGTCAGCAAACCAGCGCAGAGATACGAGTTTGAAGACATGGTTGCCTTTGCCTTGATTGCTGGTAGTGGAGATCCAACTAACTATCAGGATGTTATTCAGTCCGAGGATAATGATAAATGGGCGATAGCGATGGCAGAAGAGATGAAGTCTTTACAGAAAAATTAGACTTGGGAGTTAGTTCAACTTCCTAAAGGATCGAAGGCTATAGGATGCAAGTGGGTATTCAGGAAAAAGGAAGCTCAGTATGATAAATAGGGTGAAAGATTCAAGGCCAGATTAGTGGCAAAGGGATTCTCTCAGAGAGAGGGAATTGACTACAATAATATCTTGTCACCAGTTGTGAAACACATGTCGATTCAGTTGATCTTATCTATTGTAGCATAATAGGATATGAAGTTAGAACAACTTGATGTGAAAACAACTTTTCTCCATGGTGATTTAGATTAAAAGATCTACATGAAACAGCCTGAGGGGTTTATTGAACGAGGGAAATAGGGCTTAGTTTGTAGTTTGAAGAAGTCTCTCTATGGTTTAAAGCAGTCCCCAAGACAGTGGTACATGAAGTTTGACAACTTCATGGTGGCTCATGGTTATTCTCGTTTGGAGTATGATCCATGTGTGTATTTCAGATCTGATCCCTTGATGATGGCTCTCTAGTATTGTTGATGTTATATGTCGATGACATGTTGATAACAACAAAGATGGAGTCAGATATTCTTCAGCTGAAGAATTTGTTGAGTAGTGAATTTGACACGAAGGATCTTGGGTCAGCCAAGAAGATCCTAGGTATGGAAATTCACAAGGATAGTCAGGCGGGAAAGTTGTGGCTAACTCAGAAAGGATATGCGCAGAAGTTCTTGGAGAGGTTTAACATGAACAATGCTAAACCAGTTAGCACTCCGTTGGTAGCACATTTCAGGTTGTCTTCACAGTTGAGCCCACAAACAGAGGATGAGGTGGAGTCTATGTCCAAAGTACCGTATGCAAATGTGGTTGCATGGGTTGTCTAATGTACTCCATGGTATGTACAAGGCCAGATATCTCACAAGCAGTCAGTGTGGTTAGTAGGTATATGATAAATCCAGGTGTGACACCCCCAAAATAGGTATACATCACCCATTATGAGTCGCCAAATACATGGTACAGAATTTAAATACAAACTTAATTAATACAACTGTCGTGTAAAATACGACAAAACATAGCTGAGAGTTTTTACACGAATATTATCTCATAGACAGTATTCAAATTCAAATTCAATCTTCATTACATTTATTATCACACTAAATAATGAGTACTACTAAAACAACCATCTCGGACCGTCACTCCATTCCCCGACTAGTCCCGTCTACGTTTTTATTTCCTGAAGAGAACAATGAAAGCAAAAGGTGGAGCTCAAATAGCCCAGTAATAAATATTATGATTAAGATAATGCATAATAAATTATCGTTAGCCTTCAACAGTGTTAAACTGATAAAATATAATAAACATCAAGTTTAACTGCATCGGAACAAACAATCCATTAGAAGAGTCAAGTAGAGCATGATATCTACTATCTTCTATGATTTAAAAAGTTTATCATCAATTTTATCGTTGAGACTCAGATTAATAAATAATCCAGATCATGTCCACAAATTATCCATGCACTACGGGCCAAGGATATTCGTGTTATCATCAATGATCTTGATCATGCCAACAACTGTCAATCAATGCACTACGGGCCAATGAGGACTTTTACCATATCATTTGTAACATTACAGGTCATGATTATATCGAATGATCCCTAGTCATAATCATACTGATCAACAGTTCATCTATGCACTACGGGCCAAAGATGACTTTCATAACAATATAAGCAGGAGGATGATGACAATGATATAAGAATTCAATTAAATGAAAGCAAAGGTTACAGTTTTAAAGATTTATAATTTAATTTATCCATAATTCAAAAATGTCTAAATTGTCAACATGATACTGCTTTGAAGAGTAAAATTCAAGAATAATATTGTACCAAAAATGATTTTGGACCGAAAAAAAAATCAATTTTTGTCATGAATAGTAGTACCCCGGATGAATAGTGCCCGACTGAATAGTACCCCATAAATAGTATTTCGTGAATAGTACCCCGTGAATAGTACTCCGGCATGAAAAAGTTAAAACTTATCAAGAATGTTCAGAATAATATTTCCATGAAAAGATATTGGATGAAGCGCAAAATTCAAGGATATTCTACTAATTTCATAGAGTATAGAAGCCAAAACTTAACAAAATGAGTGTAGAATTCTGAATCTGAAATGAAATAATATTACTTACATACTACAGAGTCTGAAAAAAATATTATTTCTTACGAGCATTGAACAAAAATATTATCCTACCTTAAAAAGAAGAGTATTCCAATTGGTATATCGGGGATATTCTTGAAGAAAACTTTCACTGTTTTCTACGCTCAAAGCTTCTTAAAACTCTAAAGAAATACGCTCAATATTATAGAAAAAGAATTCTCTGATTCTGGTGTGATTTTCAATTCTAACTAAGCATCATATTTATAGGAGAATGAAAGGATACTATTTGGACTTATCACGGATGTACAGAAGGAAGAGATCACGAATGGATTTTTTTTTAGGTAAATTTTCCGATTTTCAAAGTCACAAGTGTCACTTTCATCATATATATATATATATATATATATATATATATATATATATATATATATATTAGCATACACTATTTTGAAAATTAATACGCTTAACTTACAATAAATACTTCATAAAAATCCCCTCAATATTTTTAACAACATTTATTCATCATTATTATAACTCGCAATATTAACAACTAGATCGTTCCTAGGAAAGATGGGGTATTCCGATAAGGATTTCTCCCTATTGACGCGCAATTAGGTGACCAAACCCCTTTCTTTGACAGAACTTTCTAGACATTGTTAATTATGCAGATAATAATATGAATAACTTGTCATCTCAATTATTGATTTAATAATATAAAATATTGACAATAATTGAATCAAATAACGTGAGATAATATGCAGCAATTACTGTAGTAATAATTGAATATAACTGAGTGACTTCTCACGTAAGCATCAATAATCAATACCGTGTGCTACTATGTAACCACGCGTATTACTATACTTTTACCACCGGTTATTTCAATAATTTAACGGTAAAACTTTCGCCGTTATTTTTATAAAAGATATTTCTGTCATTTTCTAACTCTGACAATAATTCCGTTATGGGATCCACCAATGATTGTGCCGTTGTACGAATATTTCCTGTTAAAACGAATATTCCCGACCAATCGAATATTTTATAATAACTCGCATACTTTGCAAAAATTTATAAATTCTACCCACAACTATAATATTATATCAAATTCACACCATAATATTCATAAATATAATTCGAGAAAAATTAATCTTTATTTATGAAAATTGGGGTCTTACACCCGGAAAAGAGCATTGGAATGTTGTAAAATGGATTTTTCGTTATCTAGTAGGTACAACCAATTACGGTCTTATGTTTAATCGCGATACCGCAAGAAGTGGGGTTATAGGATTTGTTGATTCGAATTATGCTGGAGACCTAGATGCAAGGAGATCTACGACAGAGTTTGTATACACCTTTTGTGCATGATGTATATGTTGGAGGTCAGTGTTGTAGTCTACGGTAGCATTATCAACAATAGAGGTTGAGTATATGGCATTGACAGAGGCAAGTAAGGAGGCTTTGTGGCTTAAGGTACTAATTGAAGAACTAGGTTTCAAGCAAGGCGCAGTATCCAGATTCAGTGTTATAGTCAAAGTGTTATTCATTTAGTAAAGAACCAAGTGTTTCATACCAGAACCAAACATATAGATGTTCGGTATCACAAGATTCATGAGTGGTTGAACAATGGTGACATTGCAGTTCGCAAAGTTCACACAAAGGAGAATGCCGCAGATATGCTCACAAAGTCAGTTACAACAGAAAAGTTCAAGCACTGCTTGGACTTAATTCACTTCTTCTAATGCTGAGTTCGTGGTGGAGTATCTAGGGAGAGAGATATATTCATAGATACAAAGAAGTTCACAGTATTTGACAAATTCAAGCTAATATAGAGATTGTTGAAAAAAGTCATTACCTTTCATTTGGGTCCATTTGGTCTTAAGTCCGGATCTTTGATTTTTCCAAAGTCCAACCCTTTGATTTTGGCCTTCCCCATTAATTTCTTGTTCTCCTCTCCAGACTTCTCCTATAAAAGGGAGCTTGGGCTCCTCATTTCAACACACCACAACAACAAGAAGCTTAGCAAAATAAGAGAGAGTTAGAGAGTGAGAAGCTCAGTTAGAGCATTTTGAGAGTGAAGTTGAGAGTTTGTAATCTCCATATTATTTTCATAGTGAATTTCTGAGATCTCTCCTTGTGTTTTTTTTCAGTTGGATTTCCACGTAAATTTCTGGTGTTATTATTTTATATCTCATACAGTAGTGTGTTTGTATTTATCTTAGTGTATTTGTGTGAGCCTGATTTCTCAACAACCTTGGTGATGACATTTTTTTTTGACCCCTGATCTTTGTGAAAAGATTCTAAATGCTTCTATTATGTCACTACAATTGCATCCTACGTAATCTTTATGGACTCAAGGTTTAGTAATGAAGGATGAGATTTAATTTTAGCAACAAATGTTTTAGTCTCCACCTCTTAAAGAATTTAAAATCTTCCGAGGACCACCAGCCACCAGGAAATAATCGGTGGTAGTTGGGCTTGACAACTACATCTTCATTCTAGTTGCTCCAATATATATACTTGATTCAATATGTGCACAATGTTGCTCAGATGTAACTTTCCCTAACACATCTTAATTTGCAAATTAAGAGACTTGAGGAGATCGTGGAACTATTTCAAAATTTATAACCAGCATAGTCAAAACGACGGAACTCACAGACTTCATTATCATATATGCCACCATGAAGGCTGCATTGTTCATCACAAACAGCCAGAGGCGGAACTAGGGGGCGGGAGGGGGCATTTGACCCCGGTAGGGAGGCAGTCAGGCGGGACTAGGAGGGGGAGGGGGAAGGGCGGGGGTAAGAGGGAGCAGCACCGCAGCATCCAGTCAGCAAGCGCCGCCGCGCCGGCAAGGAGTTCACTGCTCCGGTCTTCCAATTTTTTCTTCTCCGACTCTGCATTTTTTTTACATGAAACGATGTCGTTTCATTTAAAAAAATAAAAAATAAAATAAAATTTTATTAGGGATTCTTCACTCTTCAGTTCCACTTTCGCCTCTGCTTATTCTAGCACATCGTAGCTTCTCTTCCCTCTTCCACGCGCGACTTCCGCCTCCACTGCCGCCACTGGACCACTGCTCCTGCTGGATGCCTCTGTCGCCGCCGCCGCTACTGGACACTGCTCACCCTCTTACAGGTTTTGTGATGTACTGATGATATTCATGGTTATTGTTGTTTTTTCCCCTTTTTATTTATTTTTTATTGTTGTGATATACTGTTTTTTTATTTTTTTCCGCCACTGCAAGTATGGTAACATATTATGATACTATTACACTAACATGGGCTATTTATTTTTCTCGGCTTCTGTTTCTATATATAATAACTCCCACTTTGGGATTATATCCGAAAAGAAAATTAGACTCTCAATTTGGAAATTTAGTAATTTGGGATTCTATATTAATCTTTTAGTAATTTAGTTTTCAAAATTGTTACTGTTGGAGTAATCTTAAATTATTGTTTAATTTCTGTTTTCTTAAATCCTAAGAGAATTGATGAATGATGAAATTATTATTATTCTATTATTATTATTATTGTTGTTGTTGTTGTTCTAACTTATGGTTATGATATTTCTTTACTGGATCTGAATAACTTTCTACATCATTATTCTGGATTTGATTCTTTATATCTGTGAATTGGAACTTTGTATGTTTGCGTATTTGATTTAATCCTTATTGAAATCACTTGTAGGAAAAAATCTCATACTAGCTGGTGTCAAGTCTGTGACATTGCATGACGAAAGGAATGTGGAGTTGTGGGATTTGTCAAGCAATTTCATTTTTATTGAGAACGATGTTGGTAAGAACAGAGCACTTGCTTCTATTCAAAAGTTGTAGGAGCTCAACAATGTTGTGGTTGTTTCTACCTTAACTAAAACATTAACTAAAAAGCAACTATCTGATTTTTAGGTAAGTTTGTTTAAAAATTTAAATGGTTCAGTGAGTATACCTTGTTTATTAATGCAAGTTATTGTGATAGTTTCTTACTTTCAGTCCTTTTTGTTACTTTGTTATACATATCAGTTATTATTTGCATATTTGAATATATGAAATTGTTCTTTGTTTTTTTGTACTTTACAATGTTGAAAGTGGTTGTTTTGTGACCTATAAGAAGAAAGTCGGACAATTTAAACTAGTTGCGGTATTTAAGGCATTGAACCACTATTTTTGGTGATTGCTATCTTCATCTGGCTTTACCTGTGAAATATATTGCTTTCTGGACATTCTGTTTAGACATTATATTGATGTATGCATAACTGATACTTAAACTGTGATCATTTGGACTTTACTCTGCTGCTCCATTTTTGTTGGTTTTTCTGTCCCAATGTTTTCTATTGGCATCATCATCATCATCATCATCATCATCATCATCATAAACAAAACTAGATAGTATGAGCATAGGCTCATCTCTGTCAGTCGAAAATTTGGCGGTCGCTGCTGCTTCCTTTGTGACAACCCCAAAATAGGTCCATTCCATCTAACTCATTCTGAGTCGCCAAATACATGGTACAGAAAACAATTACAACTTTATTAATATAATTGTCGTGCAAGATACGACAACACTCAAAATGTGAGTTTAAATACAAATATATACCAATTGTGACTCATGTCCCAACCGTGGACAGCACCTCATAATGACACCTTACTAAAGGTATAGTCGATAACTGTTTTAGAAATTAAAATTTTTGGGAAGTGCTCAAGGAAACCTTCGTACATGGGAGGCCATGCGTCTAGGTTATGATAGATATCATATGGCCACAGAATTATCCTTGGTTGACCCAATAGACCCAAAAAAAACGAGAAGATTACTATCATATTCTTCCCAATGGTGAGTCTTCTCTTGACATATCATTATCTCCACTGTCTCTAACTGGGTATTATACTCCAAACAAACACCAAGATTATATAGGTAGTACTTTTAAATATACTCAGGAAGTGGATGAGCACAACCTTGTCTTATGATGACACGGGGTTGTATGTCATTAGACATCTTGTATGACAGTGACAAAACACCCTTCCAACTTTGGGTTCGCCTCACCCTAGTTGATTCACCAAATATAACTACTAAATGATGACCACCGTTATATTCCCTTGTTACCCTCGCTCGACCCAGTTACACTCTTATTACCTGAAAGGAATTGTGAAGCAAAAGGGTGAGCACAACTAGCTCAGTAAAGAATATCATGACTAAAGATAAATAAATTAACAATAACCTTCAACAGTAATAAATCAGAGATTTATAACATATGGTAGCTGATAAAACTTTTCAACCATAGTTGCAGCGGAATGAGCAATCCATTAGAATAGTCAAATAAACCATAAAATCTATTATCTTTTCCATGTTAAAAGTCCATCAACAATGTTTTATCCCTGTAACATTAATCAACAATTCATGTCCACAATCACGTGTATAACTCATAATCGTAATTGTAGTTCTAAATTCCTTTCTTCATCCAGGACAAAGTTAATTTTCATCACCTGAAACATCAAAGATCATGGTTATACCAAATCACAGTTCATGTTCAATTTCATACTGATAAATTCATCTTTGCACTACGGGCCAAAGATATTCATCAACAGTTCATCTTTGCACTACTGGCCAAAGATATTCAACAACATGTCATCTTTGCACCACAGGCCAAAGATATTCATCAGTTGGTCATGTTCATCTAAACACCTGTTCATCTTCGCACTACTGGCCAAAGATATTCATCAGAAATCATTCATCTTTGCACTACAGGCCAAAAATATTCAGTTATATCATCATTTAGGACTGAGGATAATGAAAAATATTTTAAAGAAAACGAATCCAGTGAAACAAAATAATAAATATTAAGGATTCGTACTTCAGCTATTCCATGTCCAAAAATATCTCATAAATAATCATAGTGGAGTAAAAAATTAAGAATGATCAAAACATAGATCCAATCAAAGATAGGAATCATAACAGACAATCTTGGACAAAGAGAAGAATGACGTATTTGTGAATAGTGCCGTATACGTGAATAGTAACTCCGATACCAAAAGATAGAAATTTCATAAAAAAACATCATCATGCCTTGTGAATAGTAACTCGTGAATAGTAACTCATGAATAGTAACCCCGACATGAAAAAGTTCCAAATTTGATAAAAAGTTCAAACCATTATTTCGGCATAATGATATTGAAGAAATAATATCATTTATGAAGAAAATAATCTCCCTTACCTAAGAAAGAATAGTACTTCTGACCGGAATATTGGATATAGTGCTAAAAAAACTTGTTCCGTATAGCAATACTCGAAGTACTAAAATACTCACAAAAATACGCTCGATATATAGAGAGAGAAAGAGAGAAAAAACTTCAGTTTCTGGTGTGATTTTCAATTCTAACCTAAGCACTCTATTTATAGGAAAATGCTTAGAACACCAAAGCAGAAAATTTAATATAATAATATTATTATTATTCCACAACTTCCTACGCACACTCATTGAATCCAACATCAGCCATCTACTCAAATAAAAACAACAAAAACATTTTTGTTAATTAAAACAATTAAAACTTCCAAAATCAATTATTTCGGAACTTCAGAACTTCAATAATTCATAATAAATAGCCATTTTATTAGAAAATTTGAATCTCGCTACTTTTTATAGGAAATTCAATTCTCTACAACTTTGCAGAAGAAAGTTTTTCCAAATTCCAAACAGAAATTGACCGAAATCCACATACGGACGATTTTACAGGCTACAATCAAATTTCAGTCAAGAAATGGGTCCACCGACATGTTTAACATGTTTTAAACAATTTTTGCAACAAAAATACTCTTCCTCCTCATATACTCATATATCCCACATTCATTGTAAAAATGTCACCATTATTATATTATAATAATATAATAAAATCTTATTTTATCAGAAAAGATAAAATATCAATTTTCAACAATTGTCACTTTAAAAATTTTCTCCATCTATATCCACATAAAATAAATATTTTCCTCATCATATAAATCAATAATTAATTATTCACAAATAATATTACATAATCACAATAATGACAACCAGGCAGTTCCCAGGAAAGATGGGGCTTTCCAATAAGAATTTCTCCTTACTGGCGCGTAATTAGGTGACCAACCCTCTCCTTAGACAGAACTTTCTAGACATTGCCAATAATGTTATCTAATAATATTATTCAGATAACATGAATTATTGCTTCGATAATGGAAAAAACTATGTAGTGACAATTATTAAAACAACAGTAATATAAAATATCAACGCAACAATTATTGAATCAATAAAATACTGAACAGTAATTACTGTAACAATTATTGAGTAGTGTCTTCTTACGTAAGAATCAATAATTGGTGCAATACCGTGTGCTACTGTGCAACAACGCGTATTACTGTATTTTAACTACCGGGTATTCCAACAGTGTTAACGGTAACAACTACGCCGTTATTTATAAAAACTACCTTTTGTCATTTTCTTCATCCGACAGTTATTCTGTTATGGGGCCCACCAATGGATGTGCCGTCGTACGAATATTCCCCAACAGAAAGAATATTCCACGACCAAACAAATATTCCCCGACAGAAAGAATATTTTATAACCACTTGCATATTTTGAAAAAAAAATTCATATATCACCCTTAACTTTAACTTTTATCAATTTAACCATTTACTAAATTGTAATTATAAGAAAAATTGAATACCTTTATTTCATAAAATTCGGGGTCTTACATTCTTGCTCCGCCGTCAATAAATAAATTTTTTTTATTGATATATTTTTGACCCCCCTATAAATTCGTTCTGGTTCCGCCACTGCAAATAGTTAGCTGCATACCATGCCAATCAAGACAATGCTATGTAGAGAAAAACAGCAAATCAAATAACAAGTGTGCATGCCTACAAGTAAGTCGAATTTTAACCTTTGATTTACTTCTTTTACTAGCTTCTTTTTTTTACTCTCCTTTTACTTGTAAATATCTGGGTTTTTTTTTTGTTATTGCACTTAATGGAATGAAATTTAATGATTGTCATGTAAAATGATACAGTTGACTACATCTCAATTTAGAAAACAAATTAAAACAAGATATATTGAATGCATGCATTATTTTCAAACTGATGCAACGCTGGTGTGCCCAATATTTTCACACTCACAGACACCATCTTGAAGGCACTTGCCGTGTCCATTACAATTGCTAGGCAGGAGCCTGAAAATAAGATGGAAATAAGAATTAATTGCAAGAAAACGTACTCAAAGTAGCTAGGGGGTTGAGTGGGGGTGTGAAAAGGAGAATACGATCTAAGGTACTTGTGTTTGCTACAATCAAGACCACTAAATTAACCCAATGAATTAAGCAGCAGTGACACCTTTCATCAACACGTACAGTCTATATCCATTTAAATATAAACTAGCTGGACAAGTACGTTAGTTCACCTTAAAAAATATAAAAAAGACAAGATCAATCAATAAAGAAGCCTCAAGGCCAGAAAACTGAACTGGTCCACCTGCTTCCGGGCATACTTTCCAAAGGCCATCCAAAGCAACCTAAAACAAGAGCACATTCGCATGCATTTGAGGAAAATGTACGTACAACATGACATGAGTATATCATAAAGCTCCAAAGCAAGTATTTTAACTCCTCAATGGTGTAAATAAAAGTTGGTAGGGCATGTTAAGTTTCTAATTCTACGATTAGGGTTGGTTTCTGTTAATAAAACTGAATGGGCAGACTATATATATATATATATATATATATATATATATATATATATATATAAACTTATCTCAAGTAAACCAAATTGTATAAGAAGATTTGTCAAGATTAGTACTTAATTGGTACTAAGAGTTGATAGCATTTGGCTCATTTTCTAACAAATAAGTTAAAAAATCTAGACTATAAGATTTTGATATTCTAGCACGTTTACTACGTCTAGGTTCATCAATATCTTCTAATCCATGATCACTGTCACTAACAATGTCATAAGTTCTTTTGTTTGAACTTGTTTCCTGTTCATCAGAACTTGGCTCTTGTTCATTTTTATTAGGAAATATTGTTTCAAAGAATTCAACATCTTTTGACTCAATAATATTTTTTTCATGTATTTTCTCTATTTTTGATTTATTAATCAAAAATTTATATGCACTGCTATTATTAGCATAACCAAAGAATATACAATATATTATTTTTGGTCCTATTTTCACTTTTTTGGGTGGAGAAACGATTACTTTTGCTAAGCACCCTCACACTTCTAAGTGTTTATAAGACTGTTTGCATCCTTTCCATAATTAATAGGGTGAAGCATTAGACTTCTTTTGAAGAATTCGGTTGAGAATATAATTTGCTGAAAGAATTGCTTCCCCCACGAATTTTGAGGTAGTCCAGAACTTAACAATAATGCATTCATCATTTCTTTCAAAGTTTTATTCTTCATTTCAGCAACACCATTTTTTTGTGGTGAATAAGGTGCTGTTGTTTGGTGTATTATATACCATGTTGTGAACAAATTTCAACAAAAGGAAATTCATATTCCCCACCTCTATCATTTTTAACTATCTTTATCTTTTTATCAAGTTGATTCTCAACCTTATTTTTGTAATGTATAAACATTTTCAAAGCCTCATCTTTAATTATTTCTCAATAAGTAAACATAAGAATATCTTGTACAATCATCTATAAATATAAGAAAATATTGCTTACCTCCTTTTGTTTGTATATACTTTTAATTACAAATATTAGTATGTATCAATTTAAGAGATTCCGTACTTCTTTCTATTGATTTAGAAGAAGATTTTCTAAATTTTGCCTCAACGCAAACTTCACATATTTATGATTGGAGTTAATATCACATTTTGGCAAACATTCCATATTATTAATTAATCTACATATATATAGTATTATAATTAACATATCTTAATCTACCATGCCATAAATTAGATGACTCAATCATATCAGCAGAAGATGTAATTTTATTAATATTTGAAGGTACAATTGCACTACATTCATTTTGAAGAGTCAATTGCTCATATATTCATTCTTCATATACATCTTATTTTTAGTTAGGACAAACTTGTCCGCTACAAAAACAAATTTAAATCACTTTTGACTAAGAAGAGATCCTGAAACTAAATTCTTTCTAATATAAGGCCCATGGAGTACGTTGTTGAGGGTGAGTTCCTTGTCAGATGTCATCTTCAGAACCACATTTATCTTGGATGTAGAAGAATTTCACATGTATAATTGTTCTCCATTCTCAATTTCTTGATATATAAATAACATATTCCTGTCAAAATACACATGACGGGTTGCTCCAGTATCTACTCATCATTTCCTGGGATTCTCAACCATGTTTACTTCAGAAACAACCGCTGAAAGGTTCATTTCATAAACATCTTGAAGAAGACCATTCACTTCTGTTACATTGGCTTGTTAGAATTTCTTGTTATGGTATTTGCATTTACGAAAATCCTTTGCTCTATGTCTGGGCTTGTCACAAATGTATCATTTGTCTTGGAACTTCTTATTTGTTCACTGTTGAGGCCCATTGTCGGAGTACTTTCTCTTTTTAGACTTCAAACCTTGTTCCACCACGTTGACTTTATATTCCACAAAGGTCCTTCCTGATTTCTTCTTAGAAGTACGGTTGTCCTCTTCTATCCTTAATCTTACAATTAACTCTTCAAGTGTCATCTCTTTGCGTTTATGATTGATATAATTCTTAATCTCTTTTTACATTGGTGGTAGTTTTTCAATAATAACAACAACTTGGAAAGATTCATTTAGGGACATACCTTCTGCATGTATTTCATGCAGTATTACTTGTAATTCTTGGACTTGGTTGATGACAGCCTTGGAATTTATCATCTTGTAGTCCAAAAATCTGTCAACTACGAACTTCTTCATGCCAACATCTTATGTTTTATACTTTTTATCCAAGGAATCCCTTAATTCTCTTGTTGTCTTAAGAGAACTATATACATTATATAATTTTTTATCCAATACATTGAGGATGTAATTTCGACACAAAAATTCAGCATGTTTCAATTAATTTATTGTCGCAACAACTTGTTTGTCTGTTTCATTCTCACTAAGCATTGGGAGGATATTCAGAAAGAAATTTTGTCAAGTTAAGAGTAATGAGATAAAACAACATCTTTTGTTGCCATCTTTTAAACTTTATTCCATTGAATTTTTCTGGTTTTTCACCATGGTTCACATGAATATTTGGTATCACAGGTATAGAAGAAGAAAAGTCGACTATAGTTAAAGAATCAGTAGCAATATTTATTGTAAGTATATATATATATATATAAATTTATCTTAAGTAAATCATATTACACTTGTCTCCAAGGATACAATGACAACGTATACTATAACAGCACTACAAATAGTATACTCAATGAACCAAATATAATGCTCAGAACTCTCTCTCTAAATGAACTATGAAATGAATACTAGAAAATGATTGAAAATGCTTGGATTTCAATTATCGAAGTGGCTGCCTCATAGTTAATTTATAAAAGGGGTTAGTGACCCTTTAGATATATGGGATACAAACACTTGAAAAAGCAAGAGATAGGGGTGCTCAAAAAATTCAATTTTTTTAATTTTTATCGAACAGGTTGAAACCGGTACCAGTTTTTTTCGATTTGGCTTTTTCGGTACCAGTTTTTCAGTTTTTTTATACTTTTCGGTACCGGTAGCGGTAATAAAAATTTTAAATTTGGTAAATACCGAAAAATTGAAAAGGTCAAATTTTTTTATCCAGTGGCTGCATATCATCCGGAAGATATAGATGAACAAAAAAATCTTATGAACCCAATCAGCCCAAGGGAGAATGGAGATGCCAACTTTGGGCTATATAATAGGCCAAAGTTCTCAGTCCTAATAAGAAAAAAATAGCTTGTCACTGCTTGGTATGAGCATGGAAAAAATAATATGATTACTTTTAGGGTCATTTACATAAGTATACAACAAATAGAAAGTAATTACAAGAAAAGTGCATCAACTAAATAATTACAAAAAGAGTGTAATTAAGACTCATATTACAAAAATAGTACAATTCACATTAATAAAGAAACCTAAAATCAAGGATAACTAATAATTCAAATTCAAATTCAAATTCAAATCTTGTCTCTAACAACAATTTCAAATTCATATTTCAAAATTCAAATCAAAATGAGAAAATTAAAAATAAAAAATTATGAAGGAGCTAATGTTTATCATCCTTCTCTCTCGCCGCCACCGCTGCCGCCGCCGCCACCGCCACAAAAATTGACTAGTAACTGCATCACATTTAAAATAAAATTGGTAATCAAATACAACTGAATTGGTTACCTTGGTCTAAAAGTTTGACAACCAATTTCATGTTGGTAAATAAAAAATAGAACACTGCATATTTATACCAAGGTAACCAAAACTTTATACCAAGGTAACCAAACTTTTATACCAAGGTAATCAAACTTTTATACCAAGATAATCAATCTACCTTCACACCTGCAGTATGAATTAGTTACCTTGATCTGAAAGTTTGGCAACCAACTGCACGAAGGTTTGGCTACCAACTGTATTACATGCAAAATAAATTGGAAACCTAATAAAACAGAATTAGTTACATTGATATAAAGGTTTGGCTACCAACTGCATTATAAAAAAACTGCAAAAATAGAGCGACGATGGCAGAGGGAGGGGGTGGGACGTGGGCAGTGGGAGGAGGAGGAGGGGGTGGCGGAGGGAGGGGGGAGGATGAGGGGGTGGCGGAGGGAGGGGGGAGGAGGAGGAGGAGGGAGGCGGAGGGAGAGGGAGAGGGAGAGGGAGGGGGAGGAGGGAGGGGGGAAGAGGAGGGGGTGGCGGAGGGAGGGTGTAAGACCCCGAATTTTATGAAATAAAAGTATTCAATTTTTCTTATAATTACTATTCAGTAAATGGTTAAATTGATAAAAAGTTAAAGTTAAGGGTGGTATATGAAATTTTTTTCAAAATAAGCAAAATATTCATTGTTGTCGGGGAATATTCGTTTGGTCGTGGAATATTCGTACTGTCGGGGAATATTCGTACGACGGCGCAGCCATGTGTGGGCCCCATAACGGAAAATGATTGGAGTAAGAAAACGACAAATATAAGTTGTTTAAAAATAACGGCGTAGTCGTTACCGTTAACACTGTTGGAATACCCGGTTGGTAAGATAAAGTAATACACGTTGCTGCACAGTAGCACACGGTATTGCACAGTATCTTGAATTATTGATCCTTACGTAAGAAGGCACTACTCAATAATTGTTACAGTAATTATTGTTCAGTATTTTATTTATTTGATTCAATAATTGCTGTGTTGATATTTTATATTACTGTTGTTTCAATAATTGTCATTGCACAATATTTTTCATTATCAGATCAATAATCCATATTATTTGAATAATAATATCAGATAACATTATTGGCAATGTCTAGAAAGTTCTGTCAAGGAGAGGTTTGGTCATCTAATTGCGCGCCAGTAAGGAGAAATCCTTATTGGAAAGCCCCCTCTATCCTGGGAACGGCCTGGTTGTTAGTACTGTGATTCTGTAATATTATTTTTAATCATTAATTATTGATTATTATGATAAAGAAAATATTTATTTTATGTGGATATAGATGGAGAAAATTTTTAATGTGACAATTGTTGAAAATTAATATTTTATCTTTTTCTGATAAAATAATTCATTTAAATATATTATTTTAATAATATATTGATGGTGATATTTTTATAATGAATGTGGGATATATGAGTATATGAGGAGGAAGAGTATTTCGGTGGCATTAAATGATTAACACATGTTTTGGGTGTCGGTGGACCACAATTTTTGACCGAAAATTTATTATAGACTGTAAAATCGTCCGTTTGTGGATTTCGGTCAATTTCTGTTTGAAATTTGGAAAAACTTCCTTCTGCAAAGTTGTAGATAATTGAATTTCCTATAAAAACTCGCGAGATTCAAATTTTCTGATAAAAGAGCTATTTATTGTGAATTATTGAAGTTCCGGAGTTCTGAAATAATTGATTTTTGAAAGTTTTAATTATTATTTTAAAGAAAAACGTTTTTGTGCAATTAGTGAGCTCACATGTGATATAAATGGGCTGAATTAAGATCTAAGAAGGTGGGCTAAGGAATTTTGTTTATAAATAATATTATTATATTCAATTTTCTACTTTGGTGTGCTAAGCATTTTCCTATAAATAGGTGCTTAGGTTAGAATTGAAAATCACACCAGAAACTGAAGTTTCTCTCTCCTTCTCTCTCTATATTATCGAGCGTATTCTTGTCAGTATACTTTAAGTGTTGCTATACGGTGCAAGTTCGTTCAGCGTTATTCCAGTCAGAAGTACTGCTCTTTTGAGGTAAGGGATTGTAAGGGATAGTAAGGGGTATTATTTTCTTCTTAAATGATATTTTTTCTTCAATATCATTATGCCGAAATATTGGTGAACTTTTTAATCAAATTTGGAACTTTTTCATGTCGGGGTTACTATTCACGAGTACTATTCATGAAGCGTGATGATGTTTTTATGAAATTTCTATCTTTTGGTGTCGGAGTTACTATTCACGTATACGGCACTATTCATCGAAAAATGAAATTTCTTCTTTTTGTCCAAGATGTCTATTTTGGCTACTATCTTTGATTGTATCCATGTTTTGATCGTTATTTTTGAGTTCTGCTTCAAAATCAGTTGTTATGAAGTATTATTGATCTGTTGTTTGATAGCCTTGACCCGTAGTACGAAGATGGACAGGTGTATTACATGATCATGACCATTGGTGATACTAATGAATATCCTTGGCCGTAGTGCGGGGATGGTTTATTTAGCTGAGTCTCAGCGATTGGTTTTATAGTTGAATATCTTTGGCACGTAGTGCAAAGGTAGACAACTGATTGTTATGATCATTGTCATTACACTTGAATATCTTCAGCCTTTGGGGTAAGAATATTGAGTAAACAATCTATTAAGCCTTGTGGCAAGAAGGAATTGTTAATTCATGTTATTATAAATATGAATTGTGAACTTAACTAACATCTTTGGTGGTTCAGGTGAAAATAAGTGATGAAAGTTTTATTGGTCTTGAATATAAATATGAACTGTTGAGGAATATCTTTGGCCTGTAGTGCAAAGATGAATTGTTGAGGAATATCTTTGGCATGTAGTGCAAAGATGAACTGTTGAGGAATATCTTTGGCCCGTAGTGCAAAGATGAACAGGTGTTTAGATGAACATGACTTGTTGATGAATATCTTTGGCCTGTAGTGCAAAGATGACTTGTTGATGTATATCTTTGACCGTAGTCCAAAGATGAATTTATTAGTATGATTATGAACAGGAACTGTGATTTGGTATAACCATGATCTTTGATGTTTCAGGTAAAGACATGTGATGTAAATTATCTTCGTCCTAGATGAGAAGAGGAATTTTTAAGCACACTTATGGTTATGAGTTATTCATATGATTGTGGAAAGGAATTGTTGATTGATGTTACAGGGATAAAACATTGTTGGTGGACTTTTAATGTGGAGAAGATAATAGACTTTATAGTCTATTTGACTCTTTTAATGGATTGCTCGTTCTGCTGCAATTATGGTTGAAATTTTTATCATCTACCATATGTTCTAAATCTCTGATTTATTATTGATGAAGGCTATTGATAATTTAATTATCTTTAGTCATGATATTCTTTACTGAGCTAGTTGTGCTCACCCTTTTGCTTCACAATTACTTTCAGGTAATAAAAGTGTAGCTGGGTTGAGCGGGGAATAACAGGGGAATAGAACGGTGGTCTATAGATGTTGAGGGTGAGGTGAATTCAACTTTGGAAGGGTGTTTTGTCATACAAAATGTCTAATGACATACAACCTCGAGTCATCATAAGACAGGGATGTGCTCATCCACTTGCTGGGTATATTTACAAGCACTACCTATATAATCTTGGTGTTTGTTTGAAGTATAATTCTTAATTTGAGACAGTGGAGATAATGATAAGTCTGGAGAAGACTCACTATTGGGAAGAATATGATAGTAATCTTCTCGTATTTCGTTGGGGTCTATTGGGTCAACCAAGGATAATTCTGTGGCCGTATGATATCTATCATAACCTAGAAGCATGGCTTCCCATGTACGAAGGTTTCCTTGAGCACTTCTCAAAGATTTTAGCTTCTAAAACAGTTTTTGACTATACCTTTATGTAAGGTGTCACTGTGAGGAGTTGTCCACGGTTGGGACATGTGTCACATTTGGTATATAATTGTATCCAAACTCACAGTATATGTGTTGTTGTATTTTGCACGACAATGGTTGTAATAAAGTTGTAGTTGTTTTCTGTACCATTTATTTGGCGACTCAAAATGGGTTGGATGGAATGGACCTGTTTTGGGGGCGTCACAGAGGGGGTGGCGGAGGGAGGGGGAGGAGGAGGAGAGGGGCGGAGGGAGGGGGAGGGGGAGGGGGAGGGGGAGGAGGGAGGAGGGAGGGGGGAAGAAGAGGGCGTGGCGGAGGGAGGGGGTGGGGGTAGCGGATGGAGGGGGAGGGGGAGGAGGAGGAGAGGGGCGGAGGGAGGGGAGGAGGGGGTGGCGGAGTGAGGGGGTGGGGCGTGGGCGGTGGGTGGAGAAAGGAGGCGGAGGAAGAGGAAGGAGAGGGTGTGGGGCTGGGGCTGGGGCGAGAGGAGTAGTGGCGAGGGGCAGAGGCGGGAGGAAGGGGAGGCGGAGGGTGGGGAGGGGTTGTACAGGAGGAGGAGGAGGAGGAGGATGAGGAGGCGGAGGGAGGGAGGAGAAGAAGAAGGGAAACATAAATGGAGTGGGAGAAAATCGTGGGAGAGATGAGGAGAAAATTGTGGGAGAGATAGTTGAGAATTAAAACACATCCCATAATTAAAGGAATCATAAATATGTACTAATAATAAAAATAAAATTTTAAATATATTAATTATGTAAATAATTAATGAGGGCACTTTTCTTGTAATTATATTTTTAAATGTACTATAAAATGTAATTGTTCCTTACTTTTATTTGAAGTTTAATTATGAGTAGAGAGAAAATAACATACGGATCCTATCATTTAAATTATTAATAAATTTTATTATTTTGTTATATTATTTGATACATGATCAGTAATAGCTATTTATTTTTAATTTAAAAAGAACGTGGTAATTTAATTGTTTACCCTAAATATATGATAATAGTTTAGTTAGATTCTTTTTATGAAAAAATATAGTTAATGAGACACATTTTGTAGGATAAAAGACTAAAAGAGAGACTAATATATATGGTTATTTATTACTATTTACTACAACTATGATAGTTAAATACTCTTAGACTAACAATTGTAATTAGTATTAATTTGTAAGAATGTAATTTAATAGTCTCATTTCTTAGTTTTAAAAAATGTGTTAATATAAAAAAAATTATTTAATTATTGCGGTATAACCAAATCGAAAAAACCGTTACCGACTTTGTACCGAATCGGTACCAAAACCGGTTATTCGGTACCAGTACCGATTATTGATTTTCTAGGTTTCTCGGTTAGGTACCGGTTTGGTTTTTTACCGATGAGCACCCCTAGCAAGAGATGCTTCTGAAAAGGCATGGCATGGCATCCTTTGGTTAAAATAACATAGTTTTGAGCCTTTACAGAATGGGCGCATCTGTTCGGACCAGAAAGGACATAGTTTTGGGTTGTCCGATCGAGCAGATAGCGCTTCCCAAAACAACATCATTTTGATAATAGAACTAACAAAACAAAATTTAAATAAAAAATTTAAATGAAGTTTCTCCAAAAAATTATATATAATGACCCAAACCCATGAACTGCGAGCCACGAGCCGGTCGTTGGCGGGGCGCGTGTAGGTTCAAACCAAGCATTAGATAAACCCTCTGCCTTCAACAATAGTGGGGTGCACCTTGGGGCCCAAACCCAATAGTAACTTTATTGTATATAAACCAATTAATACCCCTAGCAAGAGATGCTTCTGAAAAGGCATGGCATGGCATCCTTTGGTTAAAATAACATAGTTTTGAGCCTTTACAGAATGGGCGCGTCCGTTCGGACCAGAAAGGACATAGTTTTGGGTTGTCCGATCGAGCAGATAGCGCTTCCCAAAACAACATCGTTTTGATAATAGAACTAATAAAACAAAATTTAAATAAAAATTTTTAATGAAGTTTCTCCAAAAAATTATATATAATGACCCAAACCCATGAACTGCGAGCCACGAGCCGATCGTTGGCAGCGCGCGTGTTAGTTCAAACCAAGCCTTAGATAAGCCCTCTGCCTTCAACAATAGTGGGGTGCACCTTGGGGCACAAACCCAATAGTAACTTTATTGTATATAAACCAATTAATACTTTAGTTCTTAACCGATATGGGACTTGACTTCTCACAAGTATTTATTATCATTTCCAAAGGTGATCTTTGGAGTTAATTTCTCATTCATTACTCCATAGATTTAAACTTTTAAATACTTAATTTAATCTACTCATGTAGTAAAATACATTGATATGTGGATTCACTTTAAATAATTAATGAAACCCACTTCAAATTTGACTTAAATTCTATCAGTTTCAATAATCTAAACATTTTAATCCTTTATTTTTGTTGTTGGGTTGTGAACAAAGTTTAGTGCTTTTTTGAGGTCATCCTATATAGCAACACGAGATTCTGGACTACATTGTTTTTGCTTCTGAAGGATTGTCAGAGCCCAGATGACCTCCACAAGTACATCTATATTATCCCATAACAGCAACTCTCATACCAGTATGATTGGTATATCTTCCCCAAATGTTATGGTGGGCTGAGAGTGATGTTTTGACTTTCTACATTACAGGCAATATTAACACTAGCTAATACTCAGCATTTAGTTAGGATATTGTTTATGAATTACCATAAGTATCTCTTGAGAATATTTGATTTTATAAATGCCTTGATTATAGCTTAAGTGATTTTGTAAATCTCTTGATTTTAGCTTAGGTGGTTATCATATAATAGTAGTATTAAATAAGATATTATCCTGAAGTTTGTCATCATAATTTTATTATTACATTATTATTTATTCAAAATAATTTATTTTTAAGGATAAATATCCAATAAAAACACATTCATAATATTTATATTGTCTTTTTTAATATAAGACTCTTTTTTATAGGACTGAGGGAGAAATACTTTTTCACAATATAGCTGATTATATTCGACTATGAGAACGGATCTAAAGCATACATCTTAAATAACATACTTTTATTAAAACTACGTTATTTTAGAAATTCTTTTAAAAAATAAATAATATTAAATGAGAGTGGTCCCAATTTATTTCCTTTTATTTACAAATGTAAATAATGCCCGTCGGGATCCCACTTGTTTTTTAAAAGAATCTCTAAAACGACGTAGTTCTAATAAATATATGTTATTTAAGAGACGTATCTTATTTAAGAGTTATATTTTTGATTCGTCTTCATCCGACTATTTCCAAACTTTACGCTGACTTTGTTTGAGCTCTTAGGCCATGTTTGCTTGTAATAATTATAATCTCGGGACTATATTACTATGGATTATAATCCAAGATTAATAATCATGAGATTAAATAACTAGTTACATGCTTGTTTAAAATAAAATTATTCATGAAATAATTTAAAATAATCTCATTTCATGTTTGCTTTGTCCATAATTAAAATTATCGTTTGGACTAGCCATAATTTACGCAATAAATAATATGTACTTTATAACAACTTACATAAAATAAGACACGACTATTAAATGGTGGACATCCAGAAC
This sequence comes from Panax japonicus, assembly GCA_020205505.1. Classification (NCBI taxonomy): domain Eukaryota; kingdom Viridiplantae; phylum Streptophyta; class Magnoliopsida; order Apiales; family Araliaceae; genus Panax; species Panax japonicus. The sequence continues at coordinate 87,619,685 of CM035091.1, forward strand.
TACTAGACAATTTACTTTTGTTATAAAAAATTATGGGAAAACTAAGGAAACCCTCAATGTAATTTGCACGTTTTACTTATTATACTATTATACTATTATATTATTAAATTTTTTAAATTTCAAATTATCCCATTAAACTAAATAAAATTTTGAAATTTCACCATTTTATTAATAAGATTTGACGTCCGTCAAATTAGCTCAGATTCTTCCAAACAAAACTAAGGAAAACCCCATTATAGTTTGCACATTTTACTTATTACACTATTAAACTTTTAAAAATTAAAATTACCCCATTGAACTAATTAAAATTTTGAAATTATATCACTTTGTTAATAAGATTGGATCGGCGTCAAATTAACTCAGATTTTTTCAGACGTGGCTAGATTTTTGTTTCAAATTTACAAACCAACCGGAATTACCCATAGATTTATGCTTCAAATTTATCAAATTGATGAAATTAATGATGTTATTTGGCAAAATTAAATATACTCAAATTTGATTTTTTTTCTTGATATTCAATTTGTTCAAATTACATTATTAATTTGATAGATTTTATAAAATTTGAACGAATATACACCACCATTTTTATAGACAAATTAGAGGAAGGGTTTAGAACCCTAACTACTATAATGAGTATTTTTTTCTTCTCCATTCTACTAATTTTCTCTTCTCGGTCCTCCTCCACCTACCTTTTGCAATCACAACTTCTACAACCCTAATCGCCTTTATAGAAACCCCAATTCTATTTACCAAAATATAACTCCATTATTAGCTCCCAACACCTCAAATTAGCCTTTATTTGCCTAATTACTAGCACCAACCCCGCTGCAATTTCATCCCACATAGCCTAGATTAAAAAAATGGAGAAGAAGTGAATTAGCTAGCAGCGCACCCAGCACCGTCGTTGCAGGCTTCAACATCAAAGGAGCTTCCGCAACCATAAGGAGCCTCCATCGTTGCCTCACCTTGTGTCAACGCCTTCTTCTACACTTAGTAGGTTCTCTCTTTGCGTATTTTATTTAGGCTTTGAAAACGTGCTTGGGAGATAAGTTAATTTTATTGTCTAATCCACATAGAAATGACATGTCATTTTCTTTTTTATTTCTTTTTTATTTTCACTAGTCACGTCTGAAAAAATCTGAGTTAATTTGACGGACGACTAATCTTATTAACGGAATGGCATAATTTTAAAATATTAATTAGTTCAATGGGGTGATTTTAATTTTTAAAATTTTAATGGTGTAATAATTAAACGTGTCAACTATAGTGGCATTTTCTTAATTTTGTCTGAAAGAATATGAGCCAATTTGACGGACGTCCAATATTGTTAACGGAATGCTGTAATTTCAAAATTTTAATTAGTTCAATGGGGTAATTTGAATTTTTAAAAGTTAAATGGTGTAATAAGTAAAATGTGCCAACTACAGTGATATTTTCCTTAATTTTGCCAAAAAAAATTATGTACCAACACAACTATTAAGCGATGGATATCAAGGGATGTAAATAAACTGGTCGACTCGAATATTGAGTTGTTTACATTTAGTTTATAAAATTTATTTAGTATAAAATGAGATTTGATTGAAGTTTGTTTAGCTGAGCCCGAGTAGTTTGAACTTTTTGAACGAATTTGATCTGAATATCAATAGAAAATTATAATTTGAAAAGATTTTAATTAATGTATCGAACTTAGTTCGAATCAAACTTTTAATCTTACTCATTTTACTTTCTTAGTAGACGTCCAGACAACTTACTCCTGCAATAAAAAAATTTATGTACCAAAAAAAGATAAAGATAAGACATGACATGACACCCTACAAACATTTTTTTAGAATAAACGCTATGCTCCATCCTTTAAACAAGTTATAAAATCCAAAAAATCTATAGAATAAATCAAATAACATTTCCCAACCGTTGCTTTGATATATCAAGCTGAAAGTAATAGATTTGTGTTTGATAAATAGACTGTCCTTGTAGAATTTTTTTCACAAAAGAAAAGGCATCCGAGTATTTATTCTTTGCAAAATTCTAATATTCCATTTGAAATTTTATGATTTTTTGGACAATTATATATATATATATATATATATATATATATATATATATACACGATCCGGATCTTAAGCTCACCCCTTATCTAACTCACTTTGCTCACCCCCTTTTAGCGACGGACCGGACGACGATTCGGTCCGTCGCTATATATAGAATCGTCGTCTAAGCTTTTAACGACGGATAACATATAGCGACGGACAATATATAGCGATAGACTGAATCGTCGTCCGGTCCGTCGCTAAAGGGGGGTGAGCAGGTGAGCAAGGTAAGCTAGATAAGTAGTGAGCTTAAAATCCGAACCGTATATATATATATATATATATATAGAGAGAGAGAGCAAGGATCAAATGCATTCCTCTTAAATAGCACTCCTTTATTAAAACTATGTCATTTTGGAGTGGTCGCGGGTGGCATTTTTGTAAATAAAAAGAAAACAAGTGGGACCACTCTCTTTTAAGTCACTCCAAAACGACGTAGTTTTAATAAATAAGTGCTATTTAAGAAATAATGATCTTGATCCTTGCTATATATATATATATATATATATATATATATATATATATATATATATATATATATATATAGGGTCAGGATCAGGTGAGGGCTCCCTTACTTTGTTAAAATACAGACTTTTTTTTTTGGTTTTTTTTTTGGTTTTTTTTTAAACAACTAAAAAAAATATTTAATATTTTATGGAACTGAAATTTTTTCATAATACAGTGTTTTGAATGTGATTTGGGTACGTATAACAAAATATGTATGTACAGTCTGGGCAGACTGTACCACCACTTTTTGGTATAGATATTCAAAACACGCCCAAAACATTATATTATGAAAAAATTTCAGTTCCATAAAATATTAAATATTTTTTTTTAGTTGTTTAAAAAAAACCAAAAAAGAAAAACCGCATTTTAACAAAGTAAGGAAGCCATCACCTGACACTAAATACCACTTCAGAAATTTCACGTATGGAGATTAGATGTATATGTTCCATCAAAGGACTTGTAGAATTTTCTTTTAATTTTTACAAAAAACGTCTCTGCCACTAAATATGGATTTGATGTTATTATGGGAATTTTATTTTATTTTTGCGGGAATTTAATTACTCCTTATGTCCGGTAAAAACCGACTTAATTTATTTTTCAATCAAATTAACTATTTTTGTGATTAAAATTTATAATATTTTTTCTTGCAAATATAAGGGAAAACCCTATAACTATAAGAATATCTATCTAATAAAATACAAATGATTTTGAATTTCCCGCTCACTCAATAAATTATCTGGGCCGTCCAAAGTTTGAGATAAATCCCACCGTTCATACATCTATCTAATAAAATACATATATCTACCTAATAATCTAATAATAATTTAATAAAATACAAATGACTTTAAATTTCCCGCTTTCTCAATAAATTATTTTGGTCGTTCACAGTTTGAGATAAATTATATTGTCCATACAGTGCCGGAGGCACGGGACCCAGCTAGTATATATATATAGGTTAATGATCTATAGTTATTTGCCATGAATCAAAAATAGACAACTAACATTTTTAACTTCCATTACAAAGAGCAACGATTGTGATTTAAAAATAAAATCTGGCGTCTGCTAGTTATTCTAGCGGACCGGATTAAACATAAAAGTGACCCATTATACCCCAATCATACCCTCATGCCCCCATCAGTTAAAACAACACCTAGTCCCTGCTGCGATTTTCCCAAACTTACTGTTGCGACATGCGAAACCTATGCGGGTGGTCCGTATATGGACCACTTTTAACGACACCGTTGCTTCCTATAATACATTTTCTTTCCTATACATTCCAAAAATAAAAGTCCCATTGCCACAATATAAGGTGAAGACTAAATTCATTTAACATCAAGTCTTATATTTGTATTATCTGGTGATTTAAAGATAGAGATTCATATTTGAAAGTCTTATACGATCGTTTTGAATGGCCGCTAGAGGGAGTAACGGCCAACATAAAAGAATTTGGCTGGCCGTTAGAGGGAATAGCGGCTGGCTCCAACCCAGCTCCTTAAATCTTCCATTGGTTGGCAGGAGAGTGCCCATAGCTGACGGAAGCTATATATATATATATATATATATATATATATATATATATATATATATATATATATATATATATATATTACATAATATTGTTACGTCATAATCATAATAATAATAATAATAATAATAATAATAATAATAATAATAATAATAATAATAATAGTAATAGTAATAGTAATAGTACGTTTATAAGAAATATTTGCTATTTTCACAAGTCAAGATAGTAGGGATGGTAATGTGAAGTAGTTGATGTTAAAGCATCAACTAACTCCACAAAAACTTGCTCCTTTACATTGATACTAGATGACATTAAAAACTAAAAAGTCAAGTCATTAATTTTTTTTATCTTTGTAAATTTAACGGAAAATTGTCTTGTCTGGCTAGATAATAACACCAGTACCCGGGCTTTTGTTGTTATTCGGATAAAAGGCTCTGCAAAGTTGCTCATATTTCTCCACATCAAACTTGTGACTCTTCATCAGCTTTGCTTGCTTCACTTTGAACCTACGCTGAAAATACCCTTCAAAACTAGGCTCTTTCGATGTCCTAAGGAAAAACCCATATGCAAGAGCAAAGTGGAGTGAGGTCACAAAAAAGCAAATGGGCTCCATAACATCCCAACTCAGCTCCCAGAAAGTCAGCCTCATGAACCCCACAGTTTGGACTACCACGAAGCCCAGCCCACAGTAGAGTTCGCGTCGGACCAGCGACTCGGCTTTATTGTCTATTTGGGCCTTTTGGTTCTTCATTTGTTCTAGTTCTTCCTTTCTGGGGTCATCTGGGGAGGCTATGGATTCATAAATTAGTTTCTCCATTGATTTTGCCACCTAATCATGTGTTCACAACAAAAAGTTAACACATAAGGCAGGTTCCATTTACATAAATAGTAAATGAGACGCAATATATAAATTTATTTAATAAAATACAAATAATTTTGAATTTTTCGCTCACTCAATAAAGTATCTGGAGCTGTTCAATATTTGAGATAAATCTCACCGTTCATACAGTGCCGGAAGCACGGGACCCAGCTAGTCTATTATAAATACCGACGAAATGTACATAGAAAGCTTTTGCATTAAATGATTCTACATCTTATTTTTCAATTTGTAATAGTACTCATTTTTAAAATTAGTTTATTTTTTTGTAACAATATAGCGTGCTTTTTATAACTTTACGCGAGATACGATATTAACTATTCTCGTTACAGTTCAGAAAACACCATATCGCTGAACGATTCTTTTCAAATATGATGAATACGCGCGAAATTATTTATTTATTATTTCAAATTATTATGTAGCGTTATTTTACAAATTTAACAAATTTAGGTGTTGTTTTTTTATTATTATATATAGGACCATTATTGCTATAACAGTTGTTTATTGGAATTTTTATTCAAATATAAATGTGCTCAAATTTTTAGAAATATGTATTATTGTGTACACGAGCTCATTATTCTCATGTAAAGAGCTCATTATACTAATATTTTAATTATAACAATAATTAGGCGTTTGATAATGTTAAAACAAAAATCTATTGGTCTAATTTAGTGATTATGTATTTATATATTGATCTATTCAAGTAATAATAAAATTGTACTTAAGCTATAATAGTATACTCATATAGTTCATAGTTAATACTTTAAATTACAATTAAACATTAATTAAATAAATATATAAAATAAGAGATGATGATAAAGATTTAATTATGGTAATAAGACTGGGTGGAAAGAATTTAGAAATCCAATAAATAATAAAATAAAGTAGTTGAGTGAATCTTTCTCTATATTTTTTTATATATTTTTAATGATATAATATACTCCTTATTTTCCTAAATACTCAGATTGAATGACCAAAGTATAATAAATTTTTTAATTTTCTATATAGACTAGATATATCAATAATTCTTTCAATCTATTAAAAATTTGTTACGTTAAAATATCAATTTATAAAGATAATCGTGTAAAAATTCTTTTTGCTGGAAATTAAAACCCGATAATGACGCATAATAAATTCATGACTTCAATGTTCTTCGCCACGATCGTCGTGACAACTGACAAATTGTAAGAATATTTACAGTTGAAATTACCTGATCGGGCCGAAGAAACACCATTTTCCCTAACACGATGACGTTTCCGGCCTCATCCAACGATTTCGCATTCTCCAAACCTTGCTCACGGTTTTCACACGCCTCACAGCAAATCTTAACGAACTCGGAGTAAGAAATCGAGTTCGCCGGAATCTCCTTCAATGCCGATCGGAGCTTCTCCAGTTGCGACGACCTGTGAATCTTCTTCAGGTCATGGACGGATATTCCGTCCGCCGTAGCAGTCACCGGAGAGATCAGTCCGTCGAACCGGATACGATCTCCGGCAATGCTATTTGGCCACAGCTTTTCCCTCAGCTTGTCACCGACCGGAATCGAGAGGAACTCCGGCAGCCTCGCCGACTGGTTGATTGAACGCCGGTGGAAAAACCGGCTGAGGAAACCTTTGCCAGCGGATTCCATGACAAGCTCGCGATTGAAGTTTGTTTTGGCTGCATTTTGGATCGAAATGGCGGGCGGTGAATCTCTGTTTCTGTTGAACAGGCGCTTTGCGATTGTTCTTCGTAGCGCCATTGTTGAACAGAGGAGATAGACAATTGATTTGGATAGGAGATTTTTAGAGAGAGAAAGGAGGGAGAGGTCCGGTGAACTCGTTTGAGTGGCAGTGGGGTTTATATACTAGTCATGTGGGGAAGAAGGTAAATGGAGAAGAATCTTTTAAATTTATCGCGAGTTGTCGTTATTTTTAAGAGAACATAAATATTAGTTATTCCCTTATAAAATTAGAGATTCGTAGCTAATACTAAGAGCATTTACATCGGTTCTCTAATAAATTATTTATTTCTAATTTTGAAAAATATATTAGCAAATTATTATTTAAGAATTTTTTATCCTTATTTAACTCTCTATTTTAATCTCTATATAGAATTTTATTTCCAAGAGTAAGGGAGTCATAATACAATTCTCTATATATATAAAATGACATTTCGCACCCTCATTTAAATGGACAATTCATCAATCATATACATCTTGACATTATTGTCAAACGTATACAAATTTAAAATTGATATAAATTTATTTAATTTATGTCCATGTAACTTATAAATATTATAAAAGTACTATTAATTATAAAATTTATTATTTTCAAATTTTAAATTAAATGAATCATATTAATTTTAAATTTAAAAATATCACAAATGAACTTTTTAAAAGTTAATATTGATCTTATACATTTGCAGCTACAATTCATTCAATACTCACTTCATAAATTACTTAAAATTTAAAATAAAATAAAAGTTATTTTACAGTGGAATACAATTGATAAATTATACTCTCTTTTATAAATTACAAAATTATTATTAATTTTTATAAGTCAATTTGATGCAGTCTGAAACTTAATAATTTTGCTAAGAATTTAAAAAATAATAAATTTATAAGTAATAGTTCTTTTCTAAATAAGTTACAATATGTATTGATTAAATTTATATTAATTTTAAATTTAAAAATATCACATACTTACTTCAAAAAAGATTAATAAATTAATAGCGATTTTATAAATAAAAACAAGAGGTTCTAGTATATTACATCTATCATAAATTTTAACGCATAAAATCAATACAAAGGTCAAATCGTTACAATGGTCAAAATATGCTTTGACCGTTGAAACTTATTTTAACTTTAAATTTTAAAATTTTATTATTTAACGAATCAATATAAGGAACATGTTGAGTACTTAGTGAAAAATTAAATAATTATCCTACATAATGACTCAATGACAGTGCAAAGTAGGGATAAAGATAAAAAAAATTATTGTAGATACTCTAAGAGTATATTTAAGAACATAAAATTATTTTTAAAAATCGTTATTTTATAAATATATGTCTAATTTTAGAACATGGATAAATGACATCGTTTTTATATGATATTCCTTCCGTCCCTTAATATAAGTCGTTTTAGAGTTGTGCACAACAATACAAGTATTAAGGAAATAATTGTATAACATTAAATATAATATTAATTATCTATATTACACTTGTATTGAAAAAAGATAGTGTTATTTATTGGGGTAAGAAAACCAAAATTATATTTATTACTTTTGGTAATTCACACGATTATATGCATTATTCCCTACATCCATTTGCCATATTTAAAATGTAACTCATAATTTATTTAGTTGAAAAAATTAAAATTAAATTCTTAAATATTACTCTATTAAAATATATCAAAAATATAAAAGAAAAATAATTAATATTTAAAGTAAAGATAATATGAAAAATTAAGTTATTGTTATTTCTTTTAAATTTACAAATTAATTATAAATAAATCAGACTATTAAAAAAGGAAAATAAAAAGAAACAAAGGATATAACTAAAATGCTAAAATAAGGTGTTATACATCTTAAATAGCATAATTTATTAAACTACTACGACGCTTTAGAGATTTTTAAAAAAAATAAGTAGGGTCGTATGTGGCATTTTTATTAATAAAAGGAAAGCAAGTAAGATCACTCTTAATATTATTTTATTTTTTAATAGCATTTCTAAAACGACATAGTTTTAATAAATATACGCTATTTAAGAGACTTATGATATTTAAGGGTGTAAATGAACCAAATCTAGTCTAGCTGAGTATTGAGTTGCTTAGATTTAGCTGTGACGCTCCCAAAATTAAGTATACATCACTCATCTTGGGTCGCCAGATAAATGGTACAGAATTCAAATACAACTGTCGTGTACAATACGACAAAACATAAATTGTGAGTTTGAATACAAATATTATCTACTAGAGATTGTACAAACTCAAAAGGAGTCCTCATTACAATTATTATCACACTATTTCACAGAATAGTGAGAACTACTAATGCTATCCTCTGGACCATCACTCCGTTCCCCGACTCGTCCCAACTATATTCTCATTTCCTGAAGAGAACAGTGAAAGGAAGGATGAGCTCAACTAGCCCAATAAGAAATATTATGACTAAGATAATGCAGAATAAATTATCATTAGTCTCCAACAATGTTAAACTGATAAAATATAATAGACATCAAGTTTAACTGCAGCGGAACAAGTAATCCATTAAAAGAGTCAAGTAGAAAATAAAATCTACTATCTTTTATGATTAAAAAAAGTTTTTTATCACTGTTATCGCTGAGACTCAGCTTAATAAATATTTCACATCATCGAATCACCCCTGCACTACGGCCAAGGATATTCTTTAGTATCACGACCACAATTATCCATGCACTACGGGCCAAGAATATTTGTGTATTCATTAATGGTCATGATCATGCCAACAACTGTCCATCAATGCACTACGGGCCAATGAGAATTTTTATCACATCACTTGTAACATTACGATCATGATTACACCAAATAATTCTTGGTCATAATCATACCAAGTCCATCTATGCACTACAGGCCACAGATGACTTTCAACAAAATATAAACATGAGGATGATGACAATGATATAAGAATTCAATAAAACAAGTTCAAGAATTATTTTATCCAGAAATTATTAATGTCCAAATTATCAACATGATACTGTTTTGTAGAGTAAAATTCAAGAATGATCAGAAGAATATTTCCATAAAAAGATACTGGATAAAGCGCAAATATCAAGGATATTCTACTAATTTCATGGAGTATAGAAGTCAAAACTTTAACCAACTGAGTATAATAAAGAATAGAATAACAAAAGAAATTAACATGCATGCGGTATTTCGCATAGACAGGTTATTCCAACAGAATAATAATAACGAAACCAGGTCAGACAAAATTTGCACCGACAGGATGTTCCAACAGAATAATAAAGACGGAACCAGGTCCAGTGTAAAACACACAGACATGATGTTCCAACAGAATAATAATAAGTCGGAACCAGGTCCGGTATAAAACACACAGACAGGATGTTCCAACGGAATAATAATAAAGACGGAACCAGGTCCGGTGTAAAACACACAGACAGAATATTCCAACAGAATAATAGAAGAATGTCACTAAGTATAGGGTAGACCGGGTATACAGGTTATTCCAACAGAATAATAAGAAATGAAATAACAACAGTTCTCTTTATGAATAAGAAAGAATAACACCCCTTACCGTAAAAGAACTGAATATAAGAGTAGTTAAGTAGCAGAAATCTTTTCTTCTTTCTCTCTATAATTTTCTCTCTCTAGAGTTTCAGTGAATTCGTAAGAAAATAATGAAGGAATGAGCTTCTATTTATAGAAAATGGACTGCATAGTAACTAACTCATGAACGGTCCAGATTGATTTACTTTAATCTGACGGTCCATATTTAAAGTAAAATCTTTTAAATAAAATATAATATATTCTATTTATAATCTAATAAAACGAATAACTTTATAAAAGATTTTACTATGCAAACACTATGCATAATAAAATATAATATATTCTAATTATTGTTTAATAAAACAGATAATTTTATAAAAGTATTCTATTTTATATAAATAGATTTTACTATGCAATACACTATGTAGACATTATGCAACACTATGCATAATAGAATATAATATATTCTATTTATAAAACAACTTTATAAAAATATTCTGTTTTATATAAAAAGATTTTCTGTATTATTACATTAATAATACCAGCAAAACTGAGTGACTTATCACTTAACCATCAATAATTAATATCGTGTGTTACTATGCAACCACGAGTATTACTGTACTTTTAACACCGGGTGTTTCAACAGTTAACGGTAAAACTTCCGCCGTTATTTTCATAAAATATTTTTGTCATTTTCTCAATCCGACAATAATTCCGTTGTGGGGTCCACCAATGATTGTGCCGTTGTACTAATATTTCCCGTTAAAACAAATATTACCCGACCAATCGAATATTATATAACAACTTGCATACTTTGCAAAATTTATAAATATTATCCACAACTATTATATCAATTTCACTCCATAATATTCAAAAATAATATTTATAGAAAATTCATCTTTATTCAAAAAGTTGGGGTTTTACATTAGTTCACAAATTTTATCGAGTATAAAATAAGGTTTGATTGAGGCTCATTTAACTACCGAGTCAAGCACGATCTCGAATTGAGCCCGAGCAGTTTGAACTTTTCTAACGAATATGATCATAGTATCAATATAAAATTGTAATTTGAGGAAATTTGAATAATTTATCGAACTTTAAAATTTGCTCATATTTGACTCATTTATGTTTTGAGTTGAGCTCGAATCGAACTTTTAGTCGAGCAATTACAAATCGAGCCTGAACTGTTTGCTAATTTTACAGTCTTAATGATATTTAAAAGGTATATTTTAGATCCATCCTCTAACAATTGAAAAAAGGGTCGAGGAGAAAATAATGTCTAATTTGGAGAAAATTAGCGGTGTTTGATTAGGATGGGGCGGACATCATGTTTTCGGAATACTCCATCCGTTTCTAAAAGATTGTCGTTTTAGAAGAAAAAATATTTCAATTTATTTGTCGTTTACAACTTTTTAAGATAATAAATTATTTACTTTTTTATATTACCCATATCTTCTCTCGTTGTCCCAAAAAATTTTCTCCCTTGTATTAATAATTTTCAACTTCTATTAATAGTTTTCAATTTCTCATAGAGGGGTAGTGATAGAATTTCAAACAAATTTTAATTGTTAAATGATAGTATTAAATGACTTTCTTAATCCATGTGCAAAAATCTTAAACGATAATTTTTTAGAAACAGATGTAGTAGAATTTAGAAGTATGTTTTTGCAAGACGAAAATATCCTTCTTTTATGTGTCATCTCATTAAATTTTAAATCTGGATATATATTGCGACAAATTTAGGCTAAATTATAATTACAAATTTAACTATATATGAGATTAATAGTATATATATATATATATATATATATATTATTCTATTTACAGTAATCGGTTGCTGTGGAGCAACCCTTTTTTTACCTGTGAAATTTCGGCTAGAGCAAAAAAAAAATAGATTTCATTCACCAATCCAAACAAAAGTTGATCCACAGCAACCGTGCTTGCGAGAACCCCATATATATATAATTATTATCATTATGTTTTTAAATCATGATAATAGTTTGTACACAATCAAAAAAATCGACGTATATCATTTTCTTTAAATGTTTTTCGGTTGATAAAAATGAATTATGAAAAAATAGGATAAAACAAATACTAAGAAGGGCCCACAATTTAGTGTTTTACATACGCTTTTCTTTACTAGAGATACATAGTCATTTTTGGCATGCAGTATATTTTAGGTGTAAATCATTTAAGGGGTACAATACAAGTCTTCTTCTTGGGGAGTAGTCGAGTAGGTGAGGGGTTGACTAAAAATACATATTATGTATAAAAGACATAAAATATAATATAAAAAAAACAAAAAAAACAACATAATGAAATTCTATCATTTCTAAAAAACCTTGCTTATTTTGAACTGAGATAAAGGCACTTTTATCCATTTGATAAATTTAGTTTATTTTTACTTTTAAAATAAATTTACACAAATTAAAATGCAAAACTATTGTGCGTTTATTTAAGTTTTAAAAAATAATAAATTATATACTTCCTTATTATTATTATTATTTAAATTCCCCCCATTCAAGCGGTACAAATACAAGTTTTCTTGGGGAAAGGCCACGTAGGCAGTGACTAACTTAATAAGGAGGAAGATCGACCCATGATGGCTCTAACCTCTATCCTATCCCTTAGGCATCAATAACCCATTTTATATGTTGGTACATAACTTTTTTGTTAATATTGATATTTTTCCCTCCATTATACTAGTAATATTCTAGGTCCCTTTAAACTATATAACACAATACTAGAAAATAATTAACAAAAATAAAATACACACTAACATAATTACACCAATAACTCATGCAGATTAATAAGGAAACCTAAAATAAGAAAAATATCTCCAGAAACTAATTATCAAATTCAATGATCTGGGATCTACCAAAAAACAAATTCCAAAATTCAAATTTCATAGGAAAGACTGCACAAATTTTGTACTTTGCAGGAGTTACGGAGGCAATTTTCATAGGAAGTGGAAAGCTTTTGGAGGAGGTGACAGCTTCGGAAGAGTGGTTATGGGCTTCAGAGGGCGCGTGATGGCGAGGTAGAGGTAACAATGGCGGTGGCGGGGTGGGAGAGGCGGTGGTGGCTCAAGTGGGTGGATACAGAGACGGTAGGGAAGGACGCTGGGGCGTGTAGGGCGGGACATCAAACATTTTCCCTGGTAGTAAAAGGAAATTCCGTCAAGATACTGCAAGATGAAAAGACGTAGTAATTTCATGGATAACCCAAACCTTTTATAACAAGGTAATCAAACTTTTAATACTAATGTAACCAAACTTTTATACCAATGTTAACCAAACCTTGGTAATTACCAAGGTAACCAACTTTTATACTGATAGTAAACCAAACTTTTATATTAAGGTAACCAAACTTTTATACCAAGGTAACCAAAACTTTTATACTAAGGTAACCAAACTTTTATACTAAGGTAAACAAACTTTTATCCACATCAAACGTGATATATTTTTTCCTCCATAAAATTGGCGTCATAGTTGGCGGGAAGACTAATTGCGGCGGAATGCTAATAACTACCGCAAAGTGGTCGTTGAAATATCCACATCAATTCATATTAGCGACTCCATATGGTCGCAGAAATCGGTCGATGATCGTTTTTCATCTCATCAGCTACTGCAAAGAAAAAGAAGAGGAAGAGGAAATAAAAGAAAGAAGAAATAAATAGGTGAATATGCATGTGGATTTTTTTCTCTATTAAACGTGCTTCTGTTTTTTGGATACATTTATTACAAGTTCTGGGTACGTAATTAACTCATATATATATAGGTTGGTGAAAGAATTTATTTTGTTTTTTGAATGGTGTTAAACTAAGTGTTGGTATATAGTCCCAAACTGATTTCCTATATTATAAATAAATTTGGTTAAGAATTGGGGAAATGTTATTCTAGGGTTGTATCTGAAGCTAATTTGAGGGCCAATTTTCATTAGTTGGGTTTGAATTTGAATGTTTAGTCAATTAGGTGTAGATTGTCTTAGAATACCGAGTAGAGATGTATAAAGAAGATTGAAGAAGGTCAAAATCAAATCAGAGGGAGATAGATAAATGAAAAACTCGTTGATGGCGGATGTTGTTGTCTCATGATTGCAATTTAAGTTAATTGCAATTATCCCTAGGAATTCCGAAATTTTTTGTTTTTATTTTGATTTTTAAAAAATGTATAGTATTTTTTTAATTGAAATTTTTATAAAATTCAGTGATTTTGGTGTAGTTTGGATACATATAAAAAATTGTCTTGTACAATCTATGTAACACTGTTTTTTATATGTATCCAAACTACACCTAAATCACTGAATTCTGTAAAAAATTTAATCGTAAAAAATAAGATACATTTTTTGGTAGTCGAAGCAAAAAAAAATAATATATTTTTTTAGACCGGTCGAAATTCGTAGAAGGACTGTTTAAGTTGAGAAATTAGAACTTTGTTAAGGTGATGTTTCTTGAGAAATGACAATGCACCCATCTAGTTAGGTGCTTATATGTTGATTTTTTTACATTTGGGTTGTTTCTAAGTAAGCGGTAGTTTATGTCATTGTTATCGTTGTTGTGATGCTTTTTTTTTTGACATATGACAAATATCATTGTTGAGAATAAAGAATAAAGAAGAAAGAAGAAAGAAGAAAGAAGAAAGAAGAGAGGAGCGACGCGACGCCGCCGATCACCACACGCCGCCCCCATTTGGTTCAATATACAAGTATGTATTTTTTGATGAATTGTGAAATTATTTTATGTTTAGTGGTGTGTTTGATATAACTTTTATTGCGGGATATTTATTTTTATTCTCGTTTTTGTTGGATTTGATTTGATTTTTGACTGATGATGATTGAATAATTCTAGGACAACCGGGCCTCTCTTTCTTCTTCTTTTTTTTTCAAAAAAAATTATAATATTTATTTGAACTCAAATTTTGAGTTTAGGGTTTAGGGAGTCGGAAGAAAAAAAATTGGACAAACTTTTTACATAATTTATTGATTTAAGTGTAATTTGGATACATATAAAAATTAAAATTTAAGATTTATAGTTTAATGTTTTAGGATTTAGGATTTAGAAATTAGGGTTTATAGGAAGTAAAAAAAAAAAGAGGGCCCGATCGCAAATCCCGATTGCCCTAGAAGGACTATATGATGATTATTACATTTTACATAATGAATTTGGAATATTCACCTATTTGGGTGGGGGGACGAAGTGATTTGTACTTTTATTCTCATTTTTGTTGGATTGGGTTTGATTTTTGTCTGATGATGATTATTAGTTTTACATAATGACTTTGAAATTCACCTATTACATAATGACTTTGTCTGATGATGTGTTATTCTGCAACTTTCAAGATTCTCAAATCAACTTGGAGATACAGTTAATTAGCAACTTGCTTTTCAACGGGGTTAAATGTTTTTTCGGTCACCGTACTATATGTCAACTTACAGATAGATAATTGAATTTTTTTTCTTACAGTCAACTCACTGTACTCGATTTTACTAAAAAAAATATTAAAAAAACAGTTAAGTCAAGGTTGACTTAACGGAAGTGATGATGTGGCAGCTGACTTGTCTAAAAAAAGCCTACGTGGCAGTTAGTATGCGACATGGCAGTGATGATGTGGATTTAGAGGAAAGTTTTTATGAAAAAATGGAAAAAAATATTTTAAAGTATAGTATCAATTATAAAAATTAGCCAAAAAAACAAAAAAATAAATAAATAAATAAAAATAATTATTTTTAGTAAAAATAAAATTAAAATGCATTTTTTTAAATATTTTTTTTAATTTTAATAAAAAAAAATTAAAGCGCAGTTTTTTAAAAAAAAATTAAAAAAATGCAGTTTTTTTTAATAAAAATAAAAAAATGTTGTTTTTTAAAATAAAAATAATTAAAAATGCAGTTTTTTAAATAAATTTTTTCTTGTTTTTTTATTTTAAAAAATTTAAAACGCTGTTTTTTAAAATAAAAATAATTATTAAAAATGCAGTTTTTTAATAAAAATAAAAAATGCAGTTTTTTAAATAAAAATTTAAAATGCAGTTTTTTTTATAATAAAAAAAATTCAGTTTTTTTAATAAAAATAATTAAAAACGCAGTTTTTTTTAATAAAAAAAATTAACGGATTAATTTTATTATAAAAAAATAATAATTTTTTTAAGTCAAGGTTGACTTAAAATTAACAGATTAATTTTAAAATATTTTTAATTAAGAGATTTTAAACTTTTAACATTTTTAAAATTAAAAATATTTTAAAATTAATTTGTTAATTTTTTTTATAAAAAAAACTGCGTTTTTAATTATTTTTATTAAAAAAACTACATTTTTTTATTAAAAATATTTATTAAAAAAATGCGATTTACTTTTTTTTAATAAAAAAAAATAATAATTATTTTTATTAAAAAAATGCGTTTTAATTGTTTTTTAATAAAAAAACTGCGTTTTTAATTTTTATTAAAAATAATTATTTTTATTTATTTATTTATTTATTTTTGGCTACTTTTTAGAATTTATAGTATACTTTAAAATATTTTTTTCTATTTTTTCATAAAAACTTTTTCCAAATCCATATTATCACTGCTACGTCGCATACTAACTGCCAAATAGACTTTTTTTATACAAGTCAGCTACCACAACATTACTTCCGTTAAGTCAACGTTAAGTCAACCTTGACTTAGCGGTTTTTTTAATTTTTTGTTAATAAAATCGAGTACAGTGAGTTGACTGTAAGAAAAAAAAGTTCAGTTATCCATCTGTAAGTTGACATATAGTACGGTGACTGAAAAAACATTTAACCCCTTTTCAATGTCTTTGTAGTAGCATTCAATTAAAAACAATTTGGACATGAGTGATAATATATTAATATATATTTATATATATTAATTACGTTACTAGGTCAATAACTGTTCGACCACTGGTGGAACTAGTGATCCATCCACCCAGTACATTTTCAAGTTTGATGAATTAAACATATGATTTTGATTAGTTGTGTTTTTGAATTTTGAATTTTTATTAATTTGGGCGTATCCATTTTATCAAATTTAACTTCCTAATTTTGTGCCAAACGATGTGATAAATCTTGTATGATTGATATTGATAGGTAGTGGCGGAACCAGAACTATATTAAAGGGGGGTCAAAAATTTTAAACCAAGCGGGCCGAAATTATTAATACCACCATTTGCTTCGGAACTTAGTAACTGATTATTAGAAGAATCAATAGTTTTTTTGTCGTTTAATCAAGTTCTTACGGAACTTGTTAATTGTTAAAAATATATGATATTCTATTTGTTCTGAAATATAAGACAAAAATGAGCTTTTAATTATTTTGTTCAAACTAAACTGGTAAACTGCATTGGAAGAGTTAGCTAACAGGTAGACCGTGGGTGTTTAATTGTTGAAAAATTCAATAGCAGAAACATTCCCTTAGGCCTTAGCTTAAAATATGAAAGGAAATTAAAAGCGAGCTAGTACATTAAATTATAGAATTGTTACTTTATTCTGATAAATAAACATAATTAATATATTTAGCAATCAGAAATCACTACAAGAAAAAGGCCTAACATCGACCAATAATATCAGCGACCGCATATCCGGTCGCTGATAGTCGTAATAGCGACAGACATCTGCGACCATTCTTTAATCCAGTCGCTATATTATATTAGCGACCGTAAGCGGTCGCAGATCGGTCGCTAGAACAAATTTCCCTCCCAAAATTTGGCAGAAAATGTTGGCGCGTAGATTTTTTGAGACCACTTACAATCAACGACCGCATGCGGTCGCTGATAAGTCCATATCATTAAAATTCAGCGACCGCATGGAGTCGCTGATAGCGGTCGCTGATCAAACTTAATGTTATCAGTAACCAGTATTCGCTCGACACAGAGGTAACTCACTTGAAATCCAATATAGAGGAGAGGGAGAAAGGGGGGAGAAGAGAAGAAGGAGAAGAAGTTCAGCCGCCGCCGCCACCTACCACCTGCCACCGCCTCTACAATGGTAACTCACTTGAAATCCACTAAAAACCTTGAATCTGTTGTTAATTTGTTAATTGAATGTGGTTTAGACAAACCCTAGATCAAAAATGAATATGCCAATCAAAGAGCCAAGTGTTGCCACATTTGCACTGTTAAGAGATTGTAATCCGTAGCACTGTTTCTCTCTGTTAATTAAGATTAAAAGGCAACTAATGACAATGAACTAATTAAAGTTTATTTTAAAATTTATAAAATAAACTGTTATTATGAAACATAGCCTAACTCTTTTTATTTTTTCATTTTTGTTACTATTGGTACTTGAACTTTTGGTTTGTTTGACTTAGATATGAACTGGGGTTGCTCTAATTAATCAGTTGGAATTTGAATAGGATGTTATGCAATTGGTTCTGTTGATTGTGTTATTTGCTCCTATATATAGAAATTAGCTTATATGGGCCTCATTGGTTAAAGTAATTTGTATATTGGTAATGTTTTGGTTGATATGTATGCTAGATTGGAATAGTTTGATTTCAGGGTATTGTTCAAATAGATATTGGAAGGAAGCATTGGTGATATTTTAGCGATTAGGAATCAATTGGTATAAATGTGAATGATGACTTATCAGTTGTCACAGCGTGATGTGACTGCTAGCATATATGACTATATTAAGGAAAAGTAGCTTTTGAATTTACTCGCACATATAATACAATAATTGTTAGATTTAAGATTCCATATTAACCACAATCACACAAAAATTATATAAAGAATAGAAAGTAAATAACATATGATATATTTAGATTCATTAAATTATGACTAATTTTATATGCCTGATTTATTTATTAATATGTCTGGCACACTCTAAAATAATTAACACATCAAACATCGATTATAAGTAACTAAAAACTCATAATTGCTATAACATGAGTTCAAATACATAAAACATAAATTATTAAATAAGCTCAAGATTGACTTGCTAATAAATCACCAAACTCAAATCCACATGATTTAGTGATATCCCGACTACCCTGTCGTAGCGACTATTATTCGGAACTGTTGGAGTATGTACGTGGCAATCCTAACAATACTTCCTCAATAGGTACTTTAAGTTTGCCATTACAAATGGGGGAAATATATATTTTGTGATTTTGGCTTCATTCCAGATTTATATGACTGTGTCTGATTCAGAATCTATGAGTGTTCAGTAAGACATAAAATAGAGTCCTTTCTAACATCCTTATCTCAATGTTCAGTTGTATTACACAGTCGGTTACTCATATGTTCAGTTGTATTACACAGTCGGTTATGGCGACGGTTTTTTGGGCTATTTGATTTAATTTGCATTCAATTGTTATTGTTTTGGTCTTATTGTATTGGAAATTTGTATATTTCTCTTTGTTTGTGTCTTGGGTGCCTAGAAATGACCATATATGCATGTCGTCGTGCATGTGGCTAGTTCATATTGTATGGGAGACTCTGACGAAATTTTGTTATTTGTCGGGTAGTTGCGAACATTTATAATATTAACGAGCTCTTTATGTGCTTACTATTAATTAACGAGCTCTTTAAAGTACTTGCTACCCGAATTTAGATGTCCTCAATAGTTAGTCCTGCGCGTATGCTCAAGTCATATGATTACAGGTATGCTCTCAAGTCATATGCTTACAAGTAGGTTTAAATGTTAATCATATGCTTACAAGTATACTCAAGCCATATGGTTACAAGTATGCTCAACTCATATGCTTACAAGTATGCTTAAATGTTAATCATATGTATGCTTACAAGTATACTCAAGTCATATGGTTACAAGTATGCTCAAGTCATATGTCAACATTTATAATGTTGTCTGTAGTAGGTACCGTGGAATCATGGACCTCTATTCAGACCTTAGTTGGATGGCACAACGAAAGTCAAGTGCCCAGATAGGTGCTACAAATAAATTTAGAGCTGGTTGCCAAGTGTTTTTGGAGTATGCGTATAGTCACCCATAATGTATGAATGGTCAGTCGCAGATACGATGTCCATGTTTGAAGTGTAAGAATGTAAATTATATGGACAGAGACGTGGTAAACTATCATTTACTTGTTTCTGGGTTCATGAGAAATTACGAAGAATGTTGGTGGGCACATGGGCAGAGAAGAGATGGTGGCATCATAGAAGTACACAATTCGAATAGTATTACTCATCGTATAAATGAAATGGTTCATGATATTGCAGGGCCAGATTTTGATTGGGAACAAGGCAGAGAGCAACCTATGAATTCTGATGCCAAAGACTTCTTTAAGTTGTTAGACGAGGGTAGCGAGCCATTATGGCATGGTTGCACCAAACACACTACATTGTCTACCGTGGCTGACTTAGTCCCTGTCTGGTCCCATAGCTAGGACTTGTACATTAGCCAAAAGACGAAAAGGCTAAAGACGAAAAGGTCCCATAGCTAGGACTTGTACATCATCGCCTGGGGAGTTAGCTGAAGCAGTAGCGGCAGCAGCAGGACAACATGGGGATGCCGATGAGGTATAAAATCAATTTGTTGTATATATTGTCGTAATATATACCAGTATCAACATAGTTACTATATTTGTAACTTGTTTTATTATTTTGTTAATTACAGGGTGATCAAGGAGGCGATGATGCTTGACGTACCTGCTTTAGATCAGTTTTATAGTTATTTGATAAGCTTGTACTTGTATATTCATTCAATTCATATTGGTTTTCTGTATGTTACTTAAACAATATTAGATTTGTTTATATTTATTCAATTCATATTATTTTTTAAAGGTTTATATAGTTTATATACTATGGTTTGGTGTATGTGTCGGTGGACGATGTATGTTTATATTGTTGTGCATGATGTTTATCTTGTTGTATATGTGTATTGGGATAAAGCAGGTACAAAACAGGTACATGTTTTTGGGAATTCTGCAAAACAGCAAAATTTTGGTTTTGCATTTTTTTCAGATTAGCGACCGCATGCAGTTGCTGATAGTTATTAGCGACGGCTAAACATTTGAGGGTATCAGCGACCACATGCGGTTGCTGCCACGTGGACCACGTCAGCTTTGGCCCTGGACCATGTTGACTCAGCTTAGCGACCGAATTTGTCATTTCGGTCGCTCATATCGGTCGCTAATAGCGGTCGCTGATGTGCATCCCAACGACCAAAATTTATGCGACGACTATCAGCGACCGCAGTCGGTCGCTGATAGGTTTCTGCGATCATGTGCGGTCGCTGATAAACATTTTTCTTGTAGTGAATTAAACAATAATTTAAGATTACTCCAACAGTAATAATTTTGAAAACTAAATTAAAAAACAAGAAATTTGGTCTAAGAAATTATCCACCAAAATTTAACCAATATAAAGAATAAGTAGTCCAAGTTATTACACTCGGCCACACTAAATAAAAGCAATAGCTTGTTATTGACTAATTACTCTACAATTACACACTGTAACTCCTGACTAAGACCCCCGAACTGTATAAAAATGGAGTCCTTCTGGTCCGCAGTCTGAAACTTTTAACCCCTAAATCTTAGTCTAATTTACTGTTTTTTGCCAAACTGGTTGTACGATTGAATGAAGGAGCTAAAAAAGAAAAGAAAAGAAAAAGAAAAGTTCATAGTTTGTTGTGAGAAGGGAGAAAAGACAGAGGAAGGTAAAAGATTGGTGTTTCTTAGAGACATTTAATCTTTTTCTCAGATCCCATTTCTATCTGTAAATCAAAGGGTTTGTAGATCCGCTGGCTAATTTTCTATTTCTGGCTTAGTTTCTTTCTGGGTATTTGATTTTTTTTCCAACTGTTTGTTAAAGATTTTATCTTTGATTTAGATACTAAAATAGTCTTTATTTTGTCAATTTTCTTCTGGATCTGTTACTGCTCGCTTGAGCTGGCGGCTGCACCCCTCCCCCGCCCTCGCCCTCGCCCTCGCCCTCCTATTCCGCCTGGGCTGCCACCCTACCGGGGTTAGATGCCCCCTAGTTCCGCCTCAGTAATGATAGGGAAATTGGCTGCATCTGAACAAATTTATTAGGAAGTTAATATTTCCACAATATTTTTTAATATTTTCAAATGAAAAGTATTGCTAAAGATGTATAACGACGGTTAAAATCGTCGCTATGAGATCTATAGCGATAATTTTCATATGAAAATATCATTTTCTATTATGAATTTATCAGTTTTCTATTATTATTATATCGAGTACTCATGCACATGTTTCATGTATTACCTTAATTCATTCTTAATACTTATTATGTATGTTCTGAATTATAAGATTAATATTAATTTTTTTTTAAAATTAATTTTAGATATTTTAAAATTGATATAATTTATTTAAATTTTGAAAATAATAAATCTTATAATTAGTAATACTTTTAAAGTAGTTCATTATATTCATAATTGTTTTAATATAAACTAAATTAATTCATGTCAATTTTTAATTTTAAAATGTTTGAAAATAGCTTTTAAAAAAAATAACATTGATTTTATAATTCGAAACAGATGGAGTATTATTCTATATTGACATAACTATATTTTTTTAATTTTTTAGATATGATGTAATACTTAAGTATTGTGTTAATTTATATTATCATTAATAAAAAGAGTGCCATTTTTTTTTTCAAAATAAATGCAGCATCATGATAGACAAAATGGAAAAACAAGAAAGAAGAGATTTCTTATGTCATTTTATCACTTTATGTGACATTTAAATTAATAAATGCATGAATTTATGGCATGGTTTGTATCTCCCCTCTGAGTCTGTCTAATGGATGGATAGAAATTTAAGCTCAAATATAATAAATTTGCTTTAAATTGTTTTAACTTTAAATTTAAGCTCACTTTATCTTCCCAAACTTTTAAATTGTTTGCTTCCACAAATGTGTGGAATATCTTGTACGTTTCAAATAAACGTATGTAATTATAAGTTTTGGCAAAATATATAATAATAAGAATTATAACTAAATATATATATATATATATATATATATATATATATATATATTTGTAATCTATCTATTAAATATATTAAATTGCAATACATAATTAACATCATTGCATGACATTTATTATTCCCAAATTACAACACATGTCCTATATATTTAATGTGCTCATCAATTACTCTGGTTTTCACTTGTTTTACATAATTACACCAATTTTTGAATTTTATAATATTATATCATACATATATATATATATATATATATATATATATATATATATATCAGTTCCAACATTACTAACTGTGATAACCCAATAAATCTATTTTTTTTGGAATTTTACAGTATTATAAACCATTTATAATCTTATACCATACATTATACCATACATATATATAATCTCACACTAATATATTTATTAATCCCCAAAATCTATTACTTTTCTAAACTGTTACTAATTTAATTATCTTAAAACATAATTATTGTATCCTAAAATTACTGCTTTTCAAATATTATACAATTCATAATTATACCATACCTTATATCATACGTGTATGATATAATATTATAATACACGTATATAACATCACTATCTATCTAAACTGTGCGGATATTATCATTACTAATTTAATTATATTACAACATAATATTATAATATTTATAATTATATTACAACTGTGACACCCCCAAATTCTCTACACTCTCTGTACGTAGCAGATTCGGTGCTCACGCGTATATAAATATTTTATAATATAAAATTCCTATCTCTCCAAGATTCACAGTATCCCATAACAGATAGTAGTTTCCGTCAGAATAATCTCTGTGTTTGGATACCCTCATTTGTATAAATAGGTTTATATCTTATGTATATTCCTTTCATATTCATAGTTACCATATATCTAACATTCACAGTATAAATTAAAAGATTGTTCTTGGAACTGAGGAGCGACCTCAATGCTTACAGAACTCCCAAAGTCATTTAACACCCTCATTCAGATGTATAGTTCATATGAATACTGTATTAAATCAATATTATCCTCTAAAACATCTAATAATGTAAATACAACGCAAAAGATGTATCAAAAGATTATAATATATTACATAACTTGAAATTCAGTTACAACATTCTCAATATCTTGTTCTTATTACAACAAAGTCTTATAAGACTTGAAATTACATAAACAACAAGATAATACTAATTTAAACACGGTCTCTTTTCATTGTCCGTCCCTGAAGTTCCGGGATTACTATCTAAAACTTTTTTGAGTAAATTTTGTTTTCTACTCTTTGATTTTGATCATTCTATTTTGGGTTTTGCTATGGTGTGTATTATGAGTGTTTAGGTTACAGAAATTCGTAGGTTTTGAGTTAAGAAGGGTTGCTATTTATAAAGTTTTGCAAGTTAGGGTTTTTAGGTCTTTTTTCCACTTTTGCCACCACAAATATCCTAGCTTGTGTACTTGTACTGCTAGGGATCAGATGGTTAGCCATCTGATTGTATTAGGTCATGTGGTGGTGTGTTGGCTCATGCTTGCACACTTATTCAAGTAGTTCAATTAATTAGTAAGCTTAATTATCTTGATTTAATTCACACTAATTGGTATTAGGGTTTTGTAATTTGTGTTTAGGATAACTTAACGAAGTTATTAATACCTTAATTAAGTTTAGAATTCATATCCTTGGTTTTAGGATCTCAAATTAATGTTAGGATTTTGAAAAAGGCTTATCTGCGACCGCTTATCAGCGACCGAAGTCAGTCACAGATCTTTATCAGCGACCTACTGCGGTCGCTGATAAGCGTCGCTGGAATGAACTATCTGCAACCTATATTAGCAACCAAATTTTTCGCTAAGCTGAGTCAGTATGGTTCAGGGCAAAGTCTGACGTGGACTACGTGTCAGCGACCACTATTAGCGACTGCGTGCGGTCGCTGATACCCTCAAATGCTTTCTAGTCGCTAATACTTATCAGCGACCGCATGCAGTCGCTGATGTTAAAAAAATTGAAAAACAACTTTTTCCTGTTTTGCAGAATTCCCAAAAAATTGTACATGTTTTATACCTGCTTTATCCCAACACACATACACAACAATATAAACACCCATCGTCCATATATATATACCGGCACACATACACCAAACTAGTATATAAAATATATAAACCTTTAAAAACCAATATGAATTAATTGAATAAATATAAAGAAATCTAAGGTTTAAGTAACATACATACATCAAAAGAATGAATATAAAAGTACAAGATTCTAAAAGAACTACAAAAAACACTAAATCGGTCGTCAAGCATCATTGTCTTGATTAGCTTCTCCTTGATCACCCTGTAATTAACAAAATAATAAAAGAAGTTACAAATGTAAGACCCCAAATTATTAATAAATGAAATTTAATTTCCTCTATTTATTATTTTGAAATAGTAAGGGTTGATTTGATTAATGTGGTTAGTTATGGGTAAAATGTGCAAATATTTTAAATAAGCAGATGGTTATAAAATATTCATTTTTGTCGGGGAATATTCGTTTGGTCGTGGAATATTCTTGCTGTCGGGGAATATTCGTACGACGACGCAGTCTTTTGTGGGCCCCATAACAGAAAGCAATTGGATGAAGAAAACGACAAGTATAAGTTGTTTATAAATAACGGCGCAGTTGTTACCATTAATACTGTTGGAATACCCGGTGGTTAAAACACAGTAATACGCGTTGTTGCACAGTAGCACACGGTATTGCACCAATTATTGATTCTTACGTAAGAAGGCATTACTCAATAATTGTTACATTAATTACTGTTCAGTATTTTATTTTATTGATTCAATAATTGCTGCGTTGATATTTTATATTACTGTTGTTTCAATAATTGTCACTACACAGTATTTTCCATTATCGAAGCAATAATTCATATTATCTGAATAATATTATTAGAAAATATTATTGGCAATGTCTAGAAAGTTCTGTCTAAGGAGAGATTTGGTCACCTAACCTAATTGCGCTTCAGTAAGGAGAAATTCTTATTGGAAAGCCCCCTCTTTCCTGGGAACGGCCTGGTTGCCAGTACTGTGATTCTGTAATATTATTTGTGAATAATTAATTATTGATTTATATGCGAGTACGTTTAACCAAGAGACCGCAATCAGGATCATACCGGTGACAGCAGTTATCAGAACAACGATAACAAGCGGAGAAAGAAAAATATGGACAAGAGCGACAATCACTCTGGTGGTAATCGTGGCCATAAAAATAGAAGAAGCGAGTCGGGGGGAGATTTTAAAAAGAGGAGATTCAACAATGACACTGCGAAGACATCAGCACCAGCAGCTGGTTTTAAGGGAGGAGAACGACCACCGGTCGTATGCTATAAATGTGGAAAAGAGGGACACATCAGCCCAAACTGTCCACAACAGTTCAAGGTATGCTATTATTGTGGAAAGGAAGGACATATCGCTCGAGATTGTATGGTAGCGAAACCAGGCCCAGTGGGGATGGGGACTCAAAAGGCTATCCCAGAAATGTCAAAGTCAATGGTTCCTGGAAGAGCATTTGTCGTGATTGGTCAACATGCGAGGAACCCAAACGAGGTGATCACGGGTAAGCTAATCATAAATTCATAAGAAGTTTATACATTACTAGATACCAGTGCTACCCATTCATTTATCTCTCCTGCTTGTGCTCAACATTTAAACTTGACTCCTGGAGAAAATTAGATTTTGACTTATTTGTTGAAACTCCGTTAGGAGAAACTTTCATCACATCCACTGTTTATAAATCTTGTTTGATCCAAGTTGGCACTATCGCATTACCTGTTGACCTTATTTCTTTAAAGATACTTGCTTTTGATGTGATTTTGGGGATTGATTAATTAACTACTCATCATGCCAAAATTGATTGCTTTCGTAAGGTTGTTAGTTTTCATATTCCTAAGCAACCTGTTATTCGAATTCAAGAAACCAAACCATTGAAGTCAAACACTTTCATATCAAGCCATAGAGTCATTCATTTATTGAAAAAACGGATGTCAAGTTTTCTTAGCCCATGTTATGGATTTAAACAAAAATACGCCAGATTTGAATGATATTTCTATTGTTAGTAAATTTCTTGATGTATTTCCTGAAGAATTTCTTGGCTTACTCCCAAAGTGTGATATTGAATTTTGTATCGACTTTGAACCCGGTACAAAACCCATTTCTAAAAATCTCATGGCTCCTATTGAACTTCAGGAGTTAAAAATTCAAATATAGAATTTGGTACCAGACCCTTTATCTGGTGACTTCTTTTGTGGAATGCACCGAAGCCAGACTCTCCGTATGGGACGCCATATTCGTGCGGTAGTAAATTGATAGGTGTCATTGTGACGTGCTATCCAAGATTGGGATATGAGTCACATTTGAGAGCAACCTAAGTCAGTAATCGAAATACGTAGCTTTCTATGCTTAGCTGGTTATTATCGAAGATTTTGTGGAAAGATTTTCTCGAATCGCTACTCCATTAACTTAGTTGACTCATAGAGATACAAAATTCGAATGGAGCAAGGAATATGGGAAGAGCTTCGAAGAACTCAAAGGGAGACTCATTTCGGCACATGTTCTGACCATACCATCCTGGAAAAGCGAACGTGGTAGCTGACGTGTTGAGTAAAAGATTGTATACGAGTACGAATGTGAGATTGTCAAAGACCCATTTCATATAACTTACAAATAATAGATATAGAGTTAAAGACTCTAGGGACTCACGTGATGATATATAAGTAGAACCGACTTTTATCGATAAAGTTAAAAACATTCAAGCTACACACCGGAGTTGATGAATATGAAGAAGGAGGTACAAGAAGTTGTTATTCCAAAAGCGAGAATTGGAGAGGGGAGGAAAATCCTTCGATTTATTAGTCCATTTGAAATCCTAGATCGAATAGGAACTGTGGCCTATAGACTCATTTTACCGCCAAGTATGACACGTGTTCATAACGTTTTTCACGTATCGAAGTTACAAAATTATGTGGACGACCCAAACCACGTCATTGAGTTAGAACCGGACGAGATAGCCAAAGACTTAACGTATGAAGAGGTGCCTGTCAAGATTTTGGATAGGAAGGAGTATGTCCTACACACGAAGGTCATACCAAAAGTTAAAGTTTTGTGGAGAAACTATGCTATTGAAGAAATGACCTGGGAGTTGGAAACAGAAATGAAAGCGAGGTATCCTCATCTTTTCGAAACACCAGGTACGTACGTTAATTTCGAGGACGAAATTTCATAAGGAGGGGAGGTTGTAAGACCCCAAATTATTAATAAATGAAATTTAATTTCCTCTATTTATTATTTTGAAATAGTAAGGGTTGATTTGATTAATGTGGTTAGTTATGGGTAAAATGCGCAAATATTTTAAATAAGCAGGTGGTTATAAAATATTCATTTTTGTCAGGGAATATTCGTTTGGTCGTGGAATATTCTTGCTTTCGGGGAATATTTGTACGACGGCGCAGTCTTTTGTGGGCCCCATAACGGAAAGCAATTGGATGAAAAAAAACGACAAGTATAAGTTGTTTATAAATAACGGCGCAGTTGTTACTAGTTAATACTATTGGAATACCCGGTGGTTAAAACACAGTAATACGCGTTGTTGCACAGTAGCACACGGTATTGCACCAATTAATGATTCTTACGTAAGAAGGCATTACTCAATAATTGTTACAGTAATTACGGTTCAGTATTTTATTTTATTGATTCAATAATTACTGTGTTGATATTTTATATTACTGTTGTTTCAATAATTGTCACTACACAGTATTTTTCATTATCGAAGCAATAATTTATATTATTTGAATAATATTATTAGAAAACATTATTGGCAATGTCTAGAAAGTTCGGTCTAAGGAGAGGTTTGGTCACCTAACCTAATTGCACTTCAGTAAGGAGAAATTCTTATTAGAAAGCTCCCTCTTTCCTAGGAACGACCTGGTTGCCAGTACTGTGATTCTGTAATATTATTTGTGAATAATTAATTACTGATTTATATGATGAGTAAAATATTGATTTTATATGGATATAGATGGAGAAAAATTTTAAAGTGACAATTGTTAAAAATTGATATTTTATCTTTTCTGATAAAATAATATTTTATTATATTATTATAATATAATAATGATGATATTTTTACAATGAATGACGGATATATGAGTATATGAGGAGGAAGAGTATTTTTGTTGCAAAAGTTGTTTAACACATCTTTTGTGTGTCGGTGGACCCCATTTCTTGACTGAAATTTGATTATAACCTGTAAAATTGCCTGTTTGTCGATTTCGGTCAATTTCTGCTTGGAATTTGGAAAAACTTTCTTTTGTAAAATTGTAGAGATTTGAATATTCTATAAAAAGGTCACGAGATTCGAATTTTCTGATAAAGGGCTATTTATTATGAATTATTGAAGTTTCGAAATAATTATTTTTTTAAAAGTTTTAAATTTGTTTTAAAAGAAAAACATTTTTGTGGTTGGTTGGTGGGCACATGTGTTGCAAAATATTCTGAAATCAGAATTTCCAAATTTGCGTATGATTTATATACATTTAATAATATTAATTTATTAAATTTTCTGCTTTGGTGTTCTAAGCATTTTCCTATAAATAGGGTGCTTATGTTAGAATTGAAAATTACACCAGAAACTAAAGATTTCTCTCTCTTTCTATCTCTATAATATCGAGCGTATTTGTGAGTATTTTAGTACTTTGAGTATTGCTATACGGTGCAAGTTCTTTCAGCACTATATCTAGTATTCTAGTCAGAAGTACTATTCTTTCTGAGGTAAGGGATGTTATTTTATTTGAAAATGATATTATTTCTTCAATATATTATGCCGAAATATTGGTTGTAAATTTTTATCAAATTTGAAACTTTTTTATGTCTGAGTTACTATTCATGAGTTATTATTCACGAGTACTATTCACGAAGCGTGATGATTTTTTTTGTGAAATTTCTATCTTTTGAAGTCGGAGTTACTATTCACGTATACGACACTATTCACAGAAAAATTAAATTTTCTTTTCTGTGTCCAAAATTATCTGTTATGATTCCTATCTTTGATTGGATCTATGTTTTGATCTTCATTCTTTAATTTTACTCCACTCTGGTTATTTATGAAGTATTTTTGAATGGAAATTGTTTAAAGTACGAATCCTTAATATTTGTTCTTTTGCTTCACTGGATTCATTTTCTTTAAAATATTTTTCATCATCCTCAGTCGTAAATGATGATATTACTGAATAACTTTGGCCTGTAGTGCAAAGATGAATGATTTCTTGATGAATATCTTTGGCCCGTAGTGCAAAGATGAACAGATGTTGAGATGAACATGACCGACTGATTAATATCTTTGGCCCGTAGTGCAAAGATGAACAGGTGTTTAGATGAACATGACCAACTGATGAATATCTTTGGCCTGTAGTGCAAAGATGAATATTTGATTCCAGATATATATTGATTGATGTTACAGGGATAAAATATCTACGCTGAACTTTTAAATTCATATATAGAAGATAGTAGTTTGCATTCTCTACTTAACTCTTCTAATGAATTATTATTTCCGCTGCTAAGATTGATTTAAAACTGGTTGTCTATTGTATTTTATTAGATTTTTCCCTGTTGAGGACTAACGATAATTTGTTATATATTATCTTAGTCATAATGTTCTTTACTGGGCTAGTTGAGCTCACCCTTTTCTTTGTTGTTCCATTTTTCTTCTCAGGAGTCGAGAATGTAGCGAGTACTAGTCGGGGTGTGGAATTATGGTTCTAGAAGTTGTTCTAGTAGTCATCACTATTCTGTAAAATAGTGTATTAATAATTGTAATGAGGACTTATTTGAGTGTGAATATTGTCTAGATGACAATATTTGTATTTAAACTCACAGTATTTATGTTGTATTAATAAAGTTATAGTTGTTTCTGTACCATGTATTTGGCGACTCAAAATGGGTGATGTATACCTATTTTGGGGGCGTCACAACAAATATATTAACTATGTTGATACTGATATTACGATAATATATATACAACAAATTGATTACCTCGTCGCCATTCCCATGTTGTGCTGTTATTGCTGCCGCCACTGCATCAGCTAACTCATCAGGACTAAGAGCCGCCAGATGCACTCCCAGTATCTTTAAAAGATCGCGATCTCGACATATAGCTCTCACACAGTCAGCAGGAGTATGAACAGCTGGATGACTCGATGACTGTGAAAACTGGGTAGCAGAGCTGCCTAAACCACAGAAGGATGGGCGTCGTCATTGTCTTTGACCTCTAATGTAGTTTTTCTTCACAACAGACGCCCTCTCTCACAACTCTTGATCGATTGGCGGACGTGGAGTGCCTTCAGGATAGTGCTCATTCAATAAACGCTTATAAGTATCATGTCATCATGTTAACAATTAAATAGTTAAAAATAAATTCCATAAGCATTGATAAACAAGATCAAATTGTTAATACTTATTACCGCTATGTGGATAGCATCAAGCAGATCATCACGGGTGGCCACGTACACATCCTGCCAATGGATAGACTGACCTTGAGACCGAGACTCCTATACACGAAATATTCCAATATTACTAAGTAAAAATGTGATATATATAAGACACCTAATTTTATAAAATAAAAATATTCAATTTTCTTATAATAACTATTCAGTAAATGGTTAAATTGATAAAAGGTTAAAGTTAAGGGTGATATATAAATTTTTTTCAAAATACACAAGTGGTTATAAAATATTCATTGTTGTCGGGGAATATTCGTTTGGTCGTGGAATATTCTTTTTGTCGGGAAATATTCGTACGACGGCGCAACCATTTGTGGGCCCCATAAGGAATAACTGTTGGATGAAGAAAACGATAAAAATTGAGTTTTTTTAAATAACGGCGTAGTTGTTACCGTTAACACTGTTGGAATACCCGGTGGTTAAAATACAGTAATACGCGTTATTGAACAGTAGCACACGGTATTGTACAGTATTTTTAAATTATTGATTCTTACGTAAGAAAGCACTACTCAATAATTGTTACAGTAATTACTGTTCAATATTTTATTTTATTGATTCAATAATTGCTGCGTTAATATTTTATATTATTGTTGTTTCAATAATTATCACTGCACAATATTTCCCATTATCAGATCAATAATTCATATTATTTGAATAATATTATTACATAGCATTATTGGCAATGTCTAGAAAGTTCTTTCAAGGAGAGGTTTGGTCACCTAATTACGCGCCAGTAAGGAGAAATTCTTATTGAAAAGCCCCCTCTTTCCTGGGAACTACCTGGTTGTCATAATTCTGATTCTGTAATATTATTTGTGAATAATTAATTATTGATTTATATGATAAATAAATATTTATTTGATGCGGATTTAAATGTTGGATATATTTATGTGGTTATAAATGAAGGAATTAATTTTGAGGTATTTTATTAGTATTTTATCGGATTGGAGGTATTAAAAGATCAAATTAGTGTTCTTACAACTTTATTATGCGAGTTACAATTTTTAATCTGATCGTTGGATCGTTGTAATTTTTGGATATGTTATACATATATAAGTTGAGTATATGTCCACAAATTTTGAACCGTTAAAAATGAGCGTATAATTTGTTATGAATTTTAAGAAGTAACTGATTCGGAAATTAGGTTTTGGTGGAAAATTCTAGAATTGAGTGGACCCCACTCTTGGTTGTTGGGGGAGATGACTGATTTTTGGTGGGTGAAATAGTAGCAGGTAAAGCTGTAACAACCCCAAAATAGGTCCATTCCATCCAACCCATTCTGAGTTGTCAATACATGGTTCAGAAACAACTATAACTTTATTATTACAACATGTAAACTATGAGTTTAAATACAGATATTGCCATCTAGATAATATCCACATACAAATAAATTCCCATCATAATTATTGATACATTATTTTATAAAAATGGTGAGGACTACTAAACAACTCTCCCTAGAACCTTCATTCCATACCCCGACTCATACTCGCTATATTCTCGCCTCCTGAGAAGAAAAATGGAACAAAAAGGAAAAAGGGTGAGCTCAACTAGCCCAGTAAAAAATATTATGACTAAGATAATATACAACAAATTATCGTTAGTCTTCAACAGAGAAAAATCTAATAGAATACAATAGACAACAAGTTTTAAAATCAATATTCGCAGCGGAAAATATTAATTCATAGAAGAGTTACGTAGAGGATGAAATCTACTAATGTCTATGAATTTAACAGTCCATTAACAGTATTTTTATCCCTGTAACATCAATCAATGCACATCTTGAATCATATATTCATCCTTGCACTACAGGCCAAGGATATTCATCTGTTGGTCATGTTCATCTAAACATCTGTTCATCTTTGCACTACGGGCCAAAGATATTCATCAGAAATCATTCATATTTGCACTACAGGCCAAAGATATTCAGTAATATCATCATTTAAGACTGAGGATGATGAAAAATATTTTTCAAGAACCGAATCCAGTGAAACAAAATGACAAAGATTAAGGATTAAGGATTCGTACTTTATTTTACCCATGTCCAAAAATACCTCAAAAATTTTTATAGTGGTGTAAAATTCAAGAATAATCAAAACATGGATACAATCAAAGCTAGTATCCACAATAGATATTTTAGACGAAAAGGGAAAATTTTCATTTTTCGATGAATAGTGCCGTATTTGTGAATAGTGCCGTATACGTGAATAGTGCCGTATACGTGAATAGTAACTCCGACACCAAAAGTTCCAAATTTGATAAAAAACTTCAGATCAATATTTTGGCATAATGATATTGAAGAAATAATATCATTACGAAAAAAAAAATATCCCTTACCTCGAAAGATTTATACTTCTAGCTGAAACACCGGATATAGGCTATGACTTGAACTTGCACCGTATAGCAATACTCAAAGTATACTCAAAATACTCACAAGAATACGCTCGATAATATAGAGAGAGAAAACTTCAATTTCTGGTGTGATTTTCAATTCTAACCTAAGCACCCTATTTATAGGAAAATGCTTAGAACACCAAAACAGAAAATTTATTAAATATTATTATTTTTTTTTCAAAATCCTCATACGCACATGTATTTAGCTTCAAAATCTCAGCCACCAAATAGCCCACCTCACAAGACTTGCACAAAAAACGTTTTTCTAATTTAAAATAATTTAAACTTCCAAAAATCAATTATTTCGGAGCTTCGGAACTTCAATAATTTATAATAAATAGCCCTTTTGTCAAAAAAAATTGAATCTAGCGAGTTTTTATAGGAAATTCAATTCTCTACAACTTTTCAGAAGAAAGTTTTTCCAAATTCCAAACAAAAATTGACCAAAATCCACAAACGGACGATTTTACAGGCTATAATCAAATTTCAGTCAATAAATGGGGTCCACCGACATGTTTAACTTGTTTTAAACATTTATTGCAACAAAAATACTCTTCCTCCTCGTATACTCATATATCCCACATTCATTGTAAAAATATTACCATTATTATATTATTAAAATATAATAATATATATATATATTTAAATGAATTATTTTATCAGAAAAAGATAAAATTTCAATTTTCAACAGTTGTCACATTAAAAAATTTTCTCCATCTATATCCACATAAAATCAATATTTTCCTCATCATATAAATCAATAATTAATTATTCACAAATAATATTACAGAATCACAATATTGACAACCAGGCAGTTCCTAGGAAAGAGGAGGCTTTCCAATAAGAATTTCTCCTTACTGGCGCGTAATTAGGTGACCAAACCTCTCCTTAGACAGAACTTTCTAGACATTTCCAATAATGTTATCTAATAATATTATTCAGATAATATGAATTATTGCTTTGATAATGAAAAATACTGTGTAATGACAATTATTGAAACAACAACAATATAAAATATCAACGCAACAATTATTGAACCAATAAAATAAAATACTGAACAATAATTACTGTAACCATTATTGAGTAGTGCCTTCTTACGTAAAAGTCAATAATTGGTGCAATAACGTGTGCTACTGTTCAACAACGCGTATTTCCGTGTTTTAACCACCGGGTATTCCAACAGTGTAAACGGTAACAACTACGCTGTTATTTTTAAACAACTTATATTTGTTGTTTTCTTCCTCCAATCGCTTTCCGTTATGGGGCCCACACATGGCTGCGCCGTCGTACGAATATTCCCCGACAGTACGAATATTCCACGACCAAACAAATATTCTCCGGCAACAATGAATATTTTATAACCACTTGCTTATTTTGAAATATTTGCGTATTTTACCCATAACTATCCACAATAATCACATCAACCCTTACTATTTCAAAATAATAATTAGAGGAAATTAAATTTCATTTATTTATTATTTGGGGTCTTACAACCTCCCCTTCTTATGAAATTTCGTCCTCGAAATTGACATACGTACCTGGTGTTTCAAAAAGGTGAGGATACCTCGCTTTTATTTCCGTTTTCAACTCCCAGGTCATTTCTTCTATAGCATGGTTTCTCTACAAAATCTTAACTTGTGGTATTACCTTCGTGCGTAGGACATGCTCCTTCCTATCCAAGATCTTGACAGGTACCTCGTCGTACGTTAAGTCTTCGGCTATCTCATCTGGTTCTAACTCAATAACGTGGTTCGGGTCTTTCACATATTTACGAAGTACAGATATGTGAAACACATTATGAACACGAGACATACTCGGAGGTAACGCGAGTCTATAGTCTACATTTCCTACTCGGTCAAGAATTTGAAATGTGCCAATAAATAGTGGATTGAGTTTTCCTCTCTTCTCAAATCTTGTAACTCCCTTCCATGGGGCAACACGAAACAATACAAGATCCCCAATACTAAATTCTACGTCCTTTCGATGAAGATCCGCATAACTCTTTTATCGATCTTGTGCTGTTTGTATATGTTGTCGAATTATTTGGATCTTTTCGGTAGTCATACGTACTAACTCGGGTCCCAACAATGTTGCTTCACCCATCTCGTCCCAACATACTGGAGAGCGACACTTTTGTCCATACAATGCTTCAAATGGGGCCACACCTATACTTGCCTGATAACTGTTGTTGTAGGATAATTCCACCAATGGTAAATACTTATCCCAACTGCCCTTGAAGTCTAGGACACAGAGTCTTAATAAATCTTCAAGAGTTTGAATAGTCCTCTCTGATTGTCCGTCCGTT
This sequence comes from Panax japonicus, assembly GCA_020205505.1. NCBI lineage: Eukaryota > Viridiplantae > Streptophyta > Magnoliopsida > Apiales > Araliaceae > Panax > Panax japonicus. Next base: position 87,656,037 of record CM035091.1, read on the forward strand.
TGAGGATGGAATGCCGAACTGAATCATAAATCCGTGCCCATAGCTTTTTGCAAGCTAACCCAAAATCTTGAATTGAATCTCGGGTCACGATTCGAAACTATAGATACTGGCATGCCATGCAATCTCATAATCTCATTTACGTACATTTGAGCAAGACGTTCAAGGGAATAAGTCTCCCGTATCGACAAGAAATGAGCAGACTTGGTTAATCTATCAATAATAACCCAAATAACATTGACGCCCTGAGAAACCGTAGGAAGACCCGTAACGAAATCCATAGTAATGTGTTCCCACTTCTATTTCGGAATCACAAGTGGTTGCAATGGACCCTTTGGTACTTGATGCTCCGTCTTTACACGTTGACAAGTTAAACACGTTGAGATAAACTTTGCAATCTCTCTCTTCATATTGTTCCACCAAAATGTATGTCGAAGATCACGATACATTTTAGTACTTCCAAGATGAATTGCAAACGGTGTATTGTGTGCCTCCATCATGATCTTGTACTTCAAATCAAAGTCGTTAGGAACACAAAGTCTGGAGTGGACTCGAAGTATTCATTCTTCATCGATTCTCGCTTCCGGAATAGCACCTTCTTGTACTTTCTTCTTCATAATCATCAGCTCCGGGTCGGTGGCTTGAGAAAAATATATGTTCTGAGAAAAATATGTGTTCAATATGGGACTCTATTCTACTAAATTCCAGAAAAGAAATATTTTTGGAACTGATTTGGTATTTTTTATGAAAATGGACTAGTTATGAGTAAATGAATTAAATATGTTATATGAAGTAAGAAAATTGGAAAATATGATTTTATGGCTTGAGAATCATACATGAGTTATATGCAGATTTTTGATGAGGGTTTTGGTTATTGGTGATGAAATCTTATGAATTTGGCATTTTAGAATGATTAAATATATTATTTAGTAAAGTGTAAACAATTAAAATAAATTGTTTATAAGTTTAAGAAATGTTATTTCAATATCATTATACCGAAATATTGGTATGGATTTTATTGTAGAATTTCTACCTTTTTGTGTTGGGTTTACTATTCACGAGTTACTATTCATGAGTTACTATTCACGAAGTTACTATTCGTGGATTACTATTCATGAGTTATTATTCATGACAAAATTGGTTTCTTTTTCTAACCAAATTATAGTTGATTTATGAATATTACTCTTGAGATTAAAACTGTATGTTGATCATATTATTTTTATTATTATATATAACATTTTTATAACCCTAATGATGATATTTCTATTTGACTTGAGTGTAAAGATGGGTAGATTTTTGATATGATCATGACTATGGGTTCTCTTTGGCCAGTAGTGCAAAGTTGAATTGTTGACAGATATGATCGTGACCATTGAATTTATAATTGAATATCTTTAGCTTAAGTGCAAAGGTGAAATGATCAAAATGGTTATAATTATTGTTTATATAAATTCTGAAATGATTATATATTTCTTTGAGATAATAATATATTTGGCCTGTAGTACAAATATGAACTGTTGATGAATATATTTGGCATGTAGTGCAAATATGAACTGTTGAGAAATATCTTTGGCCTGTAGTGCAAAGATGAATTGTTGATGAATATCTTTGCCCCGTAGTGCAAAGATGACATGTTGTTGAATATCTTTGGCCAGTAGTGCGAAGATGAACATGTGTTGAGATGAACATGACCACCTGGTGATACAAATGAATATCTTTGGTCGTAGTGCAAAGATGAAGTTATTAGTATGATTATGAACAAGAAATGTGATTAGGTGTAACCATGATCTTTGATGTTTCAGGTAAAGATAGGTGATTAAAATTATCTTCGTCCTAGATGAGAAGAGGAATTTAGAACTACAATTATGATTATGAGTTATTCATATAATTGTGGACCAAAATTGTTGATTGCTGTTACAGGGATAAAACATTGTTGGTGGATTTTTAACATGGAGAAGATAATAGACTTCATAGTCTATTTGACTCTTCTAATGGATTGCTCGTTCTGCTGCAACTATGGTTGAAATTTTTATCATCTACCATATGTTCTAAATCTCTGATTTATTACTGATGAAGGCTATTGATAATTTAATTATTATCTTTAGTCATAATATTCTTTACTGAGCTAGTTGTGCTCACCCTTTTGCCTCACAATTCGTTTCAGGTAATAAAAGTGTAGCTAGATCGAGTGGGGCATAACAGGGGAATAAAACTGTGGTCTATAGCTGTTGAGGGTGAAACGAACTCAACGTTAGAATGGTGTTTTGTCACTATCATACAAGATGTCTAATGACATATAACCTCGTATCATCATAAGATAGGGATGTGCTCATCCACTTGCTGAGTATATATACGAGCACTACCTATATAATCTTGGTGTTTGTTTGAAGTATAATTCTCAATTAGAGACAGTGAAGATAATGATATGTCAAGAGAAGACTTACCATTGGGAAAAATATGATAGTAATATTCTTGTTTTTCTTTGGGGTCTATTGGGTCAACCAATGATAATTCTGTGGCCATATGATATCTATCATAACCTAGACGCATGGCCTCCCATGTACGAAGGTTTCCTTGAGCACTTCCCAAAGATTTTAGTTTCTAAAACAGTTTTTGACTATACATTTATGTAAGGTGTCACTGTGAGGTGCTGTCCACGGTTGGGACATGTGTCACATTTGGTATATATTTGTATCCAAACTCACAGCATATGTGTTGTTGTATTTTGTACGACAATTGTTGTAATAAAGTTGTAGTTGTTTTCTGTACCATGTATTTGGCGACTCAGAATGGGTTGGATGGAATGGACCTATTTTGGGGGCGGCACAATATATATTCTACAATTCATGATTGTAAACATATTAAAACTTGTAAATACGTACCCTAGCAGTGATATGCTGTAACTGTGAAATACTGTCGCCTTTGTATGTTCCTTTAGCCTTTTAATTTCGCCATCGGGTACACCCGAAGATTTGTTGGTGGCGGCAGTCTTTCGTCTTTTCACCCAGCTCTCAGCTCTCCATTGGGAACACATCTCAGCCCATATGGACTGAGTGCACCACCAGGGGCTATACTCTTGCATGTAATCCTCTCCCTGGCCTGGATGGTCGATCGATGTATTGTGAAGGACTTTTTGTCGTTCTTTGTTCAAATTGTCTTTGGTGCGGACGTCGCACTTTTGCAAGAATAATGTCTGTATCGCAGGGACGAAACTATGTAAGGGCTGCAGGGGGCCATGCCCCCCCCCCCCCCCCGCCAAGATCTGAATTTTTATTTTTTTTGCTAAGTGATGTGAACAATTTGTGGTTTTGATGTTATCTTTTTGCAGTTTTCATTTTCAAAACTAGAAGAGTACTATAATACAAAACTTTTTTGTGATTGTGTGACGTTTTCATTCATGAATTTAATTAATTAAAAATTTTCTCCCTTAAACTACAATTATTAATTTAAAATTGTACCTTTTAAAGTATAATTAACCGTAAAAAAGGACTTATTTTACACTATTAATTATACCATGAGATATTATTACCTATGTACTAATCTACTAGGCTTTCTAAGAGTTTAAGAGCTCAAGCACGGTTCATACTAATGAGTGAATATGTTAGCACCACACAGACACACAATAAAAATGCTATGTATATTCTAAAGTTGAATTTTTTTATTTTTTGTTATAGAATCATGGGAAAATCACATACTATGTTCTAAAAGACTTTTTTTTGTTATGTTTTGTTGTCTTTGGTAAAGCAAATCTATTACTACATTATCTTTGTTTTAGTAAAAATATGTTTTGTAATGGTGGAACTTTACTTTTTAATGATGAATATATATTATGTTGTTAAAATTTTTTTGCCCCTCCCCCAAGATCCAATCCTGGTTTCGTCCCTGACTGAAGCATGTGCGTCCTCCCATCTATACATTTTCTATAAATAAAATAACAATAATAACATTACTAAACAATTATCCTTAGAATATTATATTATTTGTCATAATTAAAAAAAACATACCTGAAATTCAGCTCAAACTGCATCCTTGTGGGCGATATGTGTGCTAGCCCACGTAATCACAGGTGTAAACCAATTCTGTAAGCACAATTGTGATATGCACTTGACGATCTTATTATATGAAAAATCACTATAATATACAACAATTTACATCAACGATAAGTAGATATATTAAAACAACTTACATCTAAGTTCTATATAACTTGTATAAATAGAATCTAAAATGCTTATATATAAATGATGCGGGACGTACGTGTTATTCGGAGGAGGATGGATCTGAATAAGAATCCGATCATCCGGATTTGAGCCGAATTCGAGTACGAATTTATCATTTCGAGTCGAATTCGAGTAACTTTTTGTTCGCTCCGATTCGACTCGTTTACACCCTTACTTGTAACAGTTAGAACAATTAAAAAAGGACTAATGCCAATTAAAAAGGAACTACAACTTCAATATATTATTATTTTGTAATATTATTAATTCTTTATTTGACCGGTTGTACTATTACTATATATTCACATGTTTATTGGAGCGATATTGACACGATCAAGCAGTTCCATACTCTCAAGCCTTGATGACAATTTGCTACTGTGGTTGCTTTTCCCTCACGTATAATTAACGTGACATATTTTAAATGATCTCTCATTAATTTACAAAAATACAGTCTACGTTTTAAAATAAAATTCTTATTTTTTCAAAAGTTTGGGTTCTATAAAATGTTACAAAATATTTCATGTATCATCTTAACATAATTAAATGTCAATATATATTAGTATTAATGAAAATTAAATTAAACTACTTTTTATTAAGACTGTTTTATTATCAGAACAAAAAAAGATGATGCTAGAGTGAATATTATATATTTCAAGTATCCCTAGAACAATATTACAAACCTGTATATTGCTCTGCTTAGATATATAATATCAGTAGCCATAATATGTGACCTTAATATATGGATTTTAGTTCTAACTTTAAAGTGTAATTAATGTTTTGGAGAATTATTAATGGCCTGGGTTTTTGTTCCAATATTATTGTTAAGTTCTCATACGTCTGATATATAAATATATATATATATATATATATATATATATATATATATATATATATACTACTATATATATATGTGTGTGTGTGTGTGTGTGTATGTGTGTGTGTGTGTTTAATTCATATAATTGTTGTTTGAAGGGTTCTTCCATCTTTGAATATCGAGTTGTCTTTAACTGGTTTACTTTATACATTTCATATGAAGAACATAAAATCATATAGGAAGTGCCTTTTCCTTATGAAAAGAATTCTTTACGCAACCTAATCCAATAATTTCACATGAAATGGGATGTATATATAGGCTGCTGACATCAAGAATATACTATACTAGCGTGTGTGTGTCTATATATATATATATATATACACGGAAAGCTTCAAGAGCATAATTCTTAAATAACATAATGCCTTAAATAACATAATTTTATCAAAACGACGTAGTTTTGTAAATGCGCGTTGGCATTTTTGTAAATACGCGGTGGCATGATATTTACAAAAATGTCACCGCGCATTTACAAAACTACGTCGTTTTAATAAAATTATGTTATTTAAGAATTATGCTTTTGAAACTTTCCGTATATATATATATATATATATATATATATATATATATATATATATATATATATAGGGAATATATCTTAAGCTCACCCCTTATATAACTCACCCGAGCTCACCCCCTTTTAGCGACGGACACGACGACAGTTCGATCATACAACCGTCGTCTATACTTATAGCGACACTATATATTGTCTGTCGCTAAAAGTATAGACGACGGTTGTATGACCGAACCGTCGTCGGGTCCGTCGCTAAATGGGGGGTGAGCTCGGGTGAGTTAGATAAAGGGTGAGCTTAATTAAGATCCGGACCGTATATATATATATATATATATATATATATATATATATATATATATATATATATATATATATATACAACAAGGATCAGGTCCGGGAGTCCGGACCTGATAAAAAACGGACCCCATTTTTTTTTTGCTTTTTTTTTAAAATAACTAAAAAAATATTTAATATTTTTTGGAACTGAAATTTTTTCATAATACAATGTTTTGGGGGTGATTTGAATACCTATACCAAAAAATGGTGGTACAGTCTGCACAGAGTGTACCACCATATTTTGTTATACGTACCCAAATCACACCCAAAACAATGTATTATGAAAAAATTTCAATTCCATAATTTTTATTTATTTATTTTTAGTTATATTTTTAAAAAAAAGCAAAAAAAAAGGTCCGGATTTTAAACCTGTCCGGGAGTCCGGACAGGATCCGGCCTCATGTATATATATATATATATATATATATATGAATGAGAATAATGGTCATACACAATTGTGTATGTTTATTTGTGCACAGTATGTCAAAACTACGTCGTTGTAGCATATTTGTTTTTAATTTCTGATTTGGAAGAAGATGAGTTGTTTCTTTTTTAAAACAAATCTGTCAAAACGACGTAGTTTGGTAGACTATATATATACACAAATAAAACATAATCACACATTAAGAAATCTCATTAACTCTAATGTTAAGTAATTAATGTTGATTTTAAATTTTATTACTACTCATATACTAATTAATTACTCTACCTTTTAAGGGGAAAAGTAAAAAATAATTCGTTTTTTCTCATAAATATATGTAAAAAATGACTTATATAATGAAAAGGAGAGAGTATAATAATATTATTATTAATTATTTATTGATATTGTCATCAACTTGACTATTAATTGCTAAAGCTCCCATCATTATATATATATATATATATATATATATATATATATATATATATATATATATATATATATAGTGCAAGGATCAAGTGCATACCCTTTATCTTACTCACCCGTGTTTACCCTCCTTTAGGAGACGGTTTCGATCATACAACCGTCGTTTATACTTTTAGCGACGCTATATGTTATCCGTCGCTAAAAGTATAGACGACGGTTGTATGACCAAAACCGTCGTCTAAAGGGGGGTAAGCACGAGTGAGTAAGATAAGGGGTATGCACTTGATCCGGACCGTATATATATATATATATATATATCCGGGAAAAGAAGTCTATGAAGAAAGATTCAATAAAAAGAAAAGCAGTGATGGTAATTTCCATTATACTAATAAATAAATAAGAAGGTTGCATCCCCTAATTATGAGTGACAAATAATTTTTACACACAAATATTATGCATATATATATATATATATATATATATATATATATATATGTATAGGGAATATATCTTAAGCTCACCCCTTATTCAACTCACCCGAGCTCACCCCCCTTTAACGACGGACACGGCGACGGTTCGATTATACAACCGTCGTCTATACTTTTAGCGGCGCTATATGTTGTCCGTCACTAAAAGTATAGGCAACGGTTGTATGACCGAACCGTCGTCGGGTCCGTCGCTAAATGGGGGGTGAGCTCGGGTGAGTTGGATAAAGGGTGAGCTTAAGATCCGGACCGTATATGTATATATCATATTCTTATGACTGATTGATTATTGATATTTACAAAGGCAATAACAGAGATCATATTCTTAAACTCCCGAGTGGATTTTGTGTTGGGTTGAAAAATTAAAGTGATTCAAAAATTAGGATTACTCGTGTACATTTCTATAATGACATGTTTTAAAGAAAAAATATTATTTTTTAAAATTAAAATCTTAACATTATCTAGAAATATAATATTTTATTTTCAAGCATACCGACTTGGTACGTATTACTCAATCACTTAAGAATAAAAAGGACTGACATGTGTCAAAATTTCATGTAACTGGATATTCTAAAAATATACTCCCTCCGTCCCAAATTAACTGCTCAGTTTTGACTTTTTAAAGTCAAATTGACTATTTTTAAAAGTTATAATTAAGCATATATAAATATATTTCTAAAATTATAAAAATTGGGATTAATAATAAATTGTATATACTTTCTTTTGGTTATAATCTCTTCACCTATATTTTAACAAAAATAATAAAAAGATTAGTTTTAAAAATGGTCAATTTGACTTTAAAAAGTCAAAACTGAGCAATTAATTTGGGACTGAGGGAGTATTTAATTTTGAAACAGATAATATATATATATATATATATATATATATATATATATATATATATAGCAAAGATCAAGTGCATACCCCTTATCTTACTCACCCGTGTTCACCCCCTTTAGGCGACGGACAACATATAGTGTCGCTAAAAGTATGACGGTTGTATGACCGAAACCGTCGCCTAAAGGGGGGTGAGCACGGGTGAGTAAGATAAAGGGTATGCACTTGATCCGGACTATATATATATATATATATATATATATATATATATATATATATATATTTGTGAGATGGTGACAATGATACAAGGACTTGTATATAAATGTGTATATAAACAAATTACAAATATATATTAAAGTTTGGCCGAGGTTCGTAGCCCTGTGGAAATGAAACATTCCATATTCTAGAGAAGAGAAATGCATGTGAACACATGAATCAGGCAGGCAGCAGAGGTATAGAATCCCAACAAATTGGGAAGTGGGAATCACACTAGGATATTGGATTCTGTTGGGTTGCGTGAAGGAGATTCCAAGGCACTAAGCTAGAGGGATACCCCCATTTGTACCTTGCGTGAAATATTTCATCTTCGTTGTGTAAATAATATAAAAATAAAATATATAAAATTTAGAAGATTAAATCAAAAGATATAAAAATTAAAAAGGATAAAATAATAATATCACTAAATTTACAAAAATAAAAATAAATAAATTTTGTATATATTTGTTCTATTTGTGACAAACACTAATATGCATTAAAAAAGGATCAAAATACTTATATTTTCAACTCTCAATTTGATTGGAGGTAGAGTTAGTCATCAATTTAGATTTGGTGAAGCTGCCAAACTACTCTTGATCATATACAAATTCATAATTACTTTTTGTAGCTTTTGCTATATCAAAAATTGCATACCATCTTCTGCTTTTTCATGTGTATATCCATCGAATTATATATATATAGTCCCCCTATCCAGCAAACAATAAGGAGCAAATCAAAAACGAATCGATCGGTTATAGCGATAATTTTTATATATATTTATATATGATCGAAGTTGTGACATTCATAGAATCCAGATCCATTAGTGATATATATACGAATCATAATGGTATCTAGCTAAGCTAATCCATAAGTTAGTGTTATTCTGGCTGCACTAGTGATATATTGTAGGAGTATTAGACAGGGAGAATCACATGCATTTTCGAACTCGCAATGCTGGGCCTTTGCTTAGTAGCGCTACTACGTTTATGGCCATTCAGATCCTAAGCATGATTCTGCCTCTACTTGATGCAGTTATTAAAACTCTTGCATAACTTTTATAACTTCCATGCTAATATGTTAGTATAAAGTTATACTCCGCTCTTACTTTCTCTGATCTAACTAGGAGGCTGACGCCTGTTTAAAGGTCAAGGAAATTGGTGACATGATGACAAAGAGGAGTATAGCATGAGATGAGCTCAAGTTACAAGTAACGGCAACTCGGGATGAGGGGGGAATAAGGGTAGAGTTATTATTAGTGATTTGAGATATCTAGCCTATGATCTAGGGTTTCTGCGTAAGCTCCAACTAAAATTGTTTTGTATATTTTGGAAAGCGATGGAGACTGGCCTAGTGGTGATGTCATTTTAGATGACCAAAACGCAATTAAACTTTCATAGACGATTTCCACTTAGCCACTAAGAAAAGCCAATGTTGGGGGAATATATATGATGATAATGTTATAAAAATTTGGAGGAACAATATGACATCCTCCAATCTTTTGTGAGACCTCAGTTAGTCAGTTGTGTGAATTGGACAATCATCTTTAGAATTAGGCATTTAGCTATGTCCATCCAGAGGCGGAACCAGCGGGGTCGAGGGGGGGGGGCATATGACCCCCCTAGGATGAAGTTTACTGCCGCCTATCGCCTACCGCTGCCGCTTGACGCTGCCGCCTGTGACCTGCCCCTGCCCCTACCGTCGTTCGATGTTCTTATTTCTTGGGGTTTCTTCTCTAAAATTACAATAGATCTATTGGAGAGAGATTACTCAGTGGCCCCTTCAATTCCTGTATTCTGAGATTGCCTTTGAGCTTGATGGAAGGAGAAAGCTTGATCGATGGAAAGAGAAAGCAACCAATACTACAAAATGGTTGGATATTTGTTTTCTCTATTGTTATTTGAAGTCGGTATACGGAAAGGGGAAAGTAGTGATGAAGTATAATCTGACCTTTCATTATCAAAAGTAATTAAGTAATATAATTGAAGCAAGAGAAAGAGGGTTATGACTTATCAATATAGATTTAGTATTTATTTAAACTATATGAAGTAAATATTGGATAAATAAATTTAGTTTTTTTTATAGATAAATTAATTAATTTACATATTTATTAATTATTATATAAAATATATAATAATTAATATATTTAATTATTTATTATTTATTACATATTAATGATGTTAGTGAGTCAATAATGGTTCGACCATTGATTGGACCAATAAACCATCCACTCGATACTTTTTTCAGTTCGAACGGTCAGAATTTAAAAACCTTGCTTTAAAAGGCAAAATAATTTTTTAAGAAACTACAATCCTTCCAATCTTTTCAATTAAGAAATTGTTAAATCCACAAAAAAATATTATTTCCACAATAAAAGTGTCTCTATAGATCCTGTAGCGACGATTTTTACCGTCATTATACATCTACAATGACACTTTTATTGTGGAAATAATAAAAAATATTGTGAATTTAACAATTCCCTTTCAATTAACCTCCAAGAGAAAATACAAAGACAACAGGTTTTTTAAGAAAATGTACTCCTTACATTCTAAAACTTTTTAAATTCTTTTCAATTAGGGTTTAAGAACACATTAATAAATAAAATATAGCTAATACTTTATCTAATATATTAAACTTTTGATTTAATAGATCTCGAATTAACCTACACGTTGCTGCTCCGAACCTTCGGTAACCGCCTTTAAATTTTGACCCCTCTCAACTTTTGTTCTGATTCCACCACTGTGTCCATCCCATCATATCTACCTATCTATATGAATTTGTCACATTCTTCATCATATATTGGTTATTAATATTTTGTTGCGTTTGATATATATATATATATATATATATATATATATATATATATATATATATATATATATATATATATATATATACGGGAAGCTTCAAGAGCATAATTCTTAAATAGCATAATGCCTTAAATAGCATAATTTTATCAAAACGACGTAGTTTTGTAAGGACGCGGTGGTATTTTTGTAAATACCAAGCCACTGCGTATTTACAAAAATGCCATCGCGTCCTTACAAAACTACGTCGTTTTGATAAAATTATGCTATTTAATGCATTATACTATTTAAGAATTATGATCTTGAAGCTTTCCGTATATATATATATATATATATATATATATATATATATATATATATATATATATATATAAATTGAATTTATTATTTGTCTGTTAGAATATTTTATTTTCTTATATGGTATCTACTATTTATATAATTATTGGTCTTATATATTGTATTAATTTAATTATTTTATTTATGGATTTGGTAATTAATTATATACCCTAAATAATCTTACTAATATTATTTGGCATAATGGGTCCTAGGATTTCATAATTTTAATGGATAATTTTGACCCTTAGCTATTTTATAAATAAAATAGTCAGGATTTGGTCTCAATTGTCTTCTCATGAATTTTATACACACCTACACATCTATCCTAAAATTGAGAGAGACAATTAAGGCTTTCACCCTTAAGCACAACGAAAGCGTGATACAAATAAGATGTATTCTCTCAATTTATGTAAGTACCTAATTAATTTTATTTTACGCAATAACACGTTCTGATATAAGTATTTAACATATAGTATCAGGGTTATGGTTACGTTATTGTATAGAATAAATTAACTACGTTGTTATGCTATAAATTTTAAGGCTTAAATATGAATTAGTACCCTAAACTATAGGTCATATTCCACTTCGGTGATCCACCTTTCAATTTTGACAATTAGGTGATTAAACTATTAATTTTTTCCAATTATAACAAATTGAACACGCCACGTTAGAAATTGCTGACGTGGCTAATTATGTGGGGTCTTAAGCAGCTTATGTGGAAAAAAACCATTTTTTATTCATTACATAAACAAATCTATTTAAATAAAGGGCAAAATCGTCAAAACCTAACTTAAAATCCCTAATTAAAATAAAATAAACATATCAGTAGAAAGAAAAAAAAAATCAAATTAGTCGATCAACAGCTCTCCCCCAATTCGAAATAATCAACCATTTCGGCACGAAATAAAACTCACTACAATACCCAAAAAGAAAAACGGTAAGACAAAAGCTAAATAATACAGATTATCTGTACAAAACAATCATTCGAAGCAGCATCAATCGATGCCTGATGATTACTGCTCCGGCTACAAGAAAAATACCGAAGTTATTTTCGATCACTCAGCCGGAGACACCGTTTGCTCCGAATGTGGACTTGTTCTGGAGTCTCACTCCATTGACAAGACCTCCGAGTGGCGTATGTGACGCCCCCAAAACAGGTATACATCACCCAACTTGGGTCACCAAATACATGGTACAAAATTCAAATATAACTTAATTATACAACAGTCGTGTAAAATACGACAAAATATAATCTAAGAGTTTTTAATAAAAATATTGTCATATAGACAATATACAAACTCAATGGAGTCCTCATTACATTTATTATCACACTATTTCATAGAATAGTGAGAATTACTAATGTTATCATCTGGATCGTCACTCCGTTCCCCAACTAGTCCCAGTTACGTTCTCATTTCCTGAAGAGAACAATGAAAGCAAATGGGGTGAGCTCAACTAGCCCAGTAAGAAATATTATGACTAAGATAATGCAGAATAATTTATCATTAGCCTTCAACAATGTTAAACTGATAAAATATAACAAACATCAAGTTTAACTGCAGTGGAACAAGCAATCCATTAGAAGAGTCAAGTAGAGAATAAAGTCTATTATCTTCTATGATTTAAAAGGTTTTTCATCACTTTTATCGCTGAGACTCAGCTTAATAAATAAACCACATTATCCCTGCACTACGGCCAATGATATTCATTAGTATCACAACCACAAATTTTCCATGCACTACAGGCCAAGGATATTCGTGTATTCATTAATGGTCATGATCATACCAACATGTGTCCATTAATACACTACGGCCAATGAGAACTTTTACCACATCATTTGTAATATTACGGTCATGATTATACCGAATAATCCCTGGTTATAATCATACTAAGGCCATCTATGCACTACAGGCCACAGATGACTTTCAACATAATATAAACATGAGGATGATGACAATGATATAAAAATTCAATAAAACAAGTTCAAGAATTAATTTATCCAGGAACTAATAACGTCCAAATTGTCAACATGATACTTCTTTGTAGAGTAAAACTCAAGAATGCTCAGAAGAATATTTCTATGAAAAGATACTGGATGAAGTGCAAATAGCAAGGATATTCTACTAATTTCATGGAGTATAGAAGTCAAAACTTTAACCAACTGAGTATAATAAAAATGGAATAACAAAAGAAATCACCAGGCATGCGATAGACCGCACAGACAGGTTATTCCAACAGAATAATGAATAACGGAACCAGGTCATGCGTAAACGCACAGACATGATGTTTCAACAGAATGATAAATAATGGAACCAGATCATGCGTAAAGCACAGACAGGATGTTCCAACAAAATAATAAAGAACGGAACCAGATCATGTGTAAAGCACAGACATGATGTTCCAACAGAATGATAAATAATTGAATAACAGAAGAATTTCACCAAGTATAGGGTAGCCTGCGTATACATGTTATTCCAACAGAATAATAAAGAATGGAATAACAGAAGTTCTCTTCATGGATACAAAAGAAATAATACACCTTACCGTAGAAAAAAAACTTGATACTGGAATAATGAGGTAGCAGACTTCTCTTCTTTTTTCTCTCTATAATTTCTCTCTTTAATAATTTCTCTAAAGCTTTTGTGAATTGGTAAGAAATGAAGGAAGAATGAGCTTCTATTTATAGGAAAATAAAGTTTCGATAATTGCACATTTTGGGGCTCAAAATATTACAGTACAATACCTCCAACTTTTCTTTCATTTTTAATTTAGTCCTGCAAGTATTATTAATCTTGCACCACTTCCCCTAATAGTAATAATGTGAATCAATAGTTCAATCATGTGAATCAATAGTATAATCATGTGAAAAATACGAATTACAGTATAGTACCTCCATCTATACCTCCATTTTTAACTTAGTAATGCAAGTATTATCAATCTTGCACCAACTCCCCTAACAGTACAAGAATGTGATTCAATAGTACACATATGTGAACAAACAGTTATATAAGCATGTGAATTAGTAGCAATTAATTGCTCATTTATCCGATAAATTACCCGATTTATCAATATAAACCCCAGACATCAATTATCATCTGAATAAATGTCGATTTCCACTAACAATAATAATCCAAACACAATGGAACTATCAAATTCATCTTTAATCAACACGAACTTATTCATCATTAAAATTATAACTCGCAATATTTAACAATCAGGTTGTTCTCATGAAAGAGGTGGCTTTCCGATAAGGATTTCTCCTTATTGGCGCGCAATTAAGTGACCAAACCTCTCCTTGACAGAACTTCTAGACATTGTAAATATTGCAATTTAATAATATGAATAACTTTGTCGTCTCAATTATTAATTTAATAATAAATCATATAATGCAGATGATACTGTGACAATAATCGAATCAATAATATGAGAGATATAATGCAGCAATTACTATAGCAATAATTGAGTATAACTGAGTGACTTCTCACGTAAGCATCAATAATCAATACCGTGTGCTACTATGCAACCACGCGTATTACTGTAGTTTTACTACCGGGTAGTTCAACAGTTTTAACGGTAACACTTTTGCCGTTATTTTAAAAAAAGATAATTCTGTCATTTTTTAACTACGACAATACTTCCGTTATGGGGTCCATCAATGATTGTGTCGTCGTACAAATATTCCCTGTTAAAATAAATATTCTCCGACCAATCGAATATTATATAACCACTTGCTTACTTTGCAAAATTTGTAAATAATACCCACAACTATAACATTATATCATATCCACACCATAATATTAAAAAATATATTTTGAGAGAATTTAATCTTTATTCATAAAAGTTGGGGTCTTACAACCTCCCCTTCTTATGAAATTTCATCCTCGAAATTAGGGTACGTACCTGGTATATCGAAGAGGTGAGGATATCTTGACTTCATCTCAGATTCTAACTCCCGGGTCATTTCTTCCACGTCGTGGTTTCTCCACAAAACTTTGACTTGAGGTATAACTTTGGAGCGTAGAATATGATCCTTCTTATCCAAGATTTTAACAAGTAACTCTTCATACGTTAAATCTTCCTCTATCTCGTCCAGTTCTAATTCAATAATCTGGTTCGGGTCTTTCACATATTTACGTAACATAGATATGTGAAAAACGTTATGAACACGAGACATACTTGGCGGTAAGGCGAGTCTATAGGCCACAGTTCCTACTCGATCGAGGATTAAAAATGGGTCAATGAATCAAGGGTTGAGCTTTCCTCTCTTTCCAAATCTCGTAACTCCCTTCCATGGAGCAACACGTAACAACACATGATCTCCAATATCGAATTCCATGCCCTTTCGATGAAGATAAGCATAACTCTTTTGTCGATCTTGTGAGGTTTTTATACGTTGTCGGATCGTTTGAATCTTTTCTGTAGTCATACGTACCAACTTCGGTCCCAACAACGTTGCTTCACCCACCTCATCCCAGCATACTGGAGAACGACATTTTTTTCCATACAATGCCTCAAATGGAGCCATGCCAATACTTTCTTGATAACTGTTATTGTAGGAAAACTCCACCAATGGTAAGAACTTGTTCCAACTTCCCTTGAAGTCAAGGACACAGAGTCTTAATAAATCTTCAAGAGTTTGAATAGACCTTTCCGACTGCTCGTCTGTTTGAGGATGATATGCTGAGCTAAATCGTAAATCCGTGCCCATAGCGTTTTGCAAACTAACCCAAAATCGTGAAGTGAATCTTGGGTCTCGATCAGAAACTATGTGTAAGACCCCAACTTTTATAAATAAAGATGAATTTTCTATAAATATCAATTTTTAATATTATAGAATGAATTTGATATAATGTTATAGTTATGGATAATATTTATAAATTTTGCAAAGTACGCAAGTTATTTTATAATATTCGATTGGTCGGGGAATATTCGTTTTAACAGGGAATATTCGTACAACGACACAATCATTGGTGGACCCCACAACGGAATTATTGTCGAATTAAGAAAATGACAAAAATACTTTATGAAAATAACGGCGGAAGTTTTACTGTAATGTTGAAAAACCCGGTGTTAAAAGTACAGTAATACGCGTAGTTGCAAAGTAGCACATGGTATTGATTATTGATGCTTACATGAGAAGTCACTCAGTTTTGTTCAATTATTGCTACAGTAATTGTTGCATAATATCTCACGTTATTTGATTCAATTATTGTCAATATTTTATATATTATTAAATCAATAATTGAGACGACAAAGTTATAAATATTATTATTTGCAATATTAACGATGTCTAGAAGTTCTCTCAAGGAGAGGTTTGGACACCTAATTGCGTGCCAATAGGGAGAAATCCTTATTGAAAAGCCCCCTCTTTCCTGAGAACGACCTGGTCGATTAATATTGTGAATTATAATAATGATGATATATGTTGTTAAAATTATTAATGTGATTTTTTTATGAGGTACTTGTGTAAGTTTTGTTTATTTTAAGAATCTCCATTTACCCAGTTTCCAAAATAATCGGTAGAAAATTTTTATAATAAAAGTGCGGCCCACATGTGGGGTCCATTTGTGTTGGAAAAATGATTTTGGAAATGGAGGGAGAAAGAGTATACGTATGGAAGATATATATATATATATATATATATATATATATACACACGTATGTATGTAATGAGTATATGGTGGGAGAAAAGGATAGGTGAAAGTGATAGGCGTGTGATGTGTGTGGGTGGAAAATAGTGGAAAAGTGATAGTATGATAGTGATGTATAAGAGTGTAGTGAAAGTGATTTTGGGAGGGTGGGGGATTGATGTTGGTTATAGGGGGATAAAAAATCAAGTGGTAGATATATATATATAATATATATTTAGCTTGTGTTTATATATATATGTCTTATATTTTAATTTTTGCTTTGACCATATTGGTTAGTTGATTAACATTTGCATTAGTGTGATATCAAAACCTTGATCCGTGAATCTGCAAAATTATTTCGTCCATGAACCACTCCCTTCCATTCTCCTATAAATAGAAGCTCATTCCTTCATTATTTCTTACGAATTCACTGAAACTCTAGAGAGAAAAATTATAGAGAAACTATAGAAAAGTATTCTGCTACTTCCCTACTCTTATATCCAATTTCTTTTACGGTAAGGGATATTACTTCTTTTGTATTCATGAAGAGAATTTCTGTTATTCCATTCTTTATTATTCTGTTGGAATAACCTGTATACGCGGGCTACCCTATACTTGGTGAAATTCTTCTGTTATTCCATTCATTATTATTTTGTTGGAATATTATGTCTGTGTATTTTACGCTGGACCTGATTCTGTCTTTATTATTCTGTTGAAATATCATGTCTGTACGATTTACGCCGAACCTGATTCAGTCTTTATTATTCCGTTGGAATATCCTGTCTGTACGTTTTACGTCGGACCTGGTTTCTTTATTTATTATTCTGTTAGAATAACATGTCTGTGCGATCTATCGCATGCCTAGTGATTTCTTTGTTATTCCATTCCTTATTATACTCAGTTGGTTAAAGTTTTGACTTCTATACTCCATGAAATTAGTGAAATATCCTTGATATTTGCACTTCATCCAGTATCTTTTTGTGGAAATATTCTTCTAAGTATTCTTGAATTTTACTCTATAAAGCAGTATCATGTTGACAATTTGGACGTTATTGGTTCCTGGATAAATTAATTATTGAACTTGTTTTATTGAATTCTTATATCATTGTCATCATCCTCATGTTTATATTTTGTTGAAAATCATCTGTGGCCTATAGTGCATAGATGAACTTGGTATGATTATGACCAGGGATTATTCGATATAATCATGACCATAATATTACAAATGATGCGGTAAAAGTCTTCATTGGCACGTAGTGCATTGATGGAAAGTTGTTGGCATGATCATGACCATTGATGAATACACGAATATCCTTGGCCCGTAGTGCATGGATAATTTATGGTCGTGATACTAATGAATATCATTGGCCGTAGTGCAGGGATGATGTGGATTATATATTAAGCTG
The DNA here is from genome assembly GCA_020205505.1 of Panax japonicus. NCBI lineage: Eukaryota > Viridiplantae > Streptophyta > Magnoliopsida > Apiales > Araliaceae > Panax > Panax japonicus. Next base: position 87,674,569 of record CM035091.1, read on the forward strand.
AGTCCCAGCGATAATAGTGATGAAAAACCTTTTAAATCATAAAAAAATAGTAGATTTTATTCTCTACTTGACTCTTTTAATGGATTGCTTGATCCGCTGCAATTAAACTTGATGTCTATTGTGTTTTATCAGTTTAACATTGTTGAAGACTAATGATAATTTATTCTACATTATCTTTCACTGTTCTCTTCAGGAAATGAGAATATAGCTGGGACGAGTCGGGGAACGGATTAATGGATCAGATGATAGTGTTAGTAGTCCTTACTATTCTGTTAAATAGTGTGACAATAAATGTAATGAGGACTTATTCTGAGAATGGATATTGTCTAGAAGACAATATTTGTATTAAAACTTACAGCTCTCTTATTGTATATTAAAGATTGTATTTATATTTTGTACCATGTATTTTGTGACTCAGAATAGGTGATGTATACCTATTTTAGGGGCGTCACAGTTGGTATCAAAGCTTAGGGATATGATCCCTGGCTGAGATGTGAGACAAGAACTAGGAGGGGAGAGACGGGAAATTCATTCGTTAGTATGACCTACCTAAGTTATTTGGTATTTAATTGGTCGGTCAGAGTATAGGAATAATATGTGGTATGATAACTAACCCTTGTTTTATGGCAGTGTCTAAAAATAACATCCGAGAATGTTGAGAATAGCAATGGAGCACAGGAGACCGTTGAGTTTCCACATATCAATAATCAGGAGAGTGTGCATCAGAAAGGAGAAAATCCTCATGCAAACAACAACACTGACCAAATGATGAATGATGGAATGTTCAGAGGCTTTATGCAATTCATGCAACATCAGGCGAGAGCGGCTCCTGTCCAAAATGTAGGTGAAAATACTGGAAACTCTCGGACGCTCACCGCTAAACAGTTTAAGGAGCTGGGACCACCGGAGTTTATTGGAGAGCCAAAATCACTTAAGGCGGAAGCATGGATAAAGCAGATTACCAAGATATTTGATGTCTTGAGATGCTCCGAGGAGCAAAAGGTTCCCTTTGCCACCTTTATATTGCGAGGAGAGGCAAATTACTGGTGGGAATCGGTAAAACGTACTCAACCTGCCACATTAAATATGACATGGGAGAAGTTCCAAGAATTGTTCAATGACAAGTACTTTTTCGAAAGTATTCGTCACCAGAAAGAAGAAAAATTCATCAAGCTGGAGCAAAACAACATGATCGTATCGCAGTACAAAGCTAAGTTTGTCGAGTTATCCCAGTTTGCGTCCCATTTGGTTGATAATGAGGAGAGAATGACGCGAATGTTTTTAAGAGGTTTGAAATCAGAGATACGTCAAAATGTTATTTCTCATAAACTGTGTTTGTATTCAGATGTTGTAAATAGGGCTCAGTTATTGGAGCGCGATAATGAGTCAACGCAATTAAAAGAGAGTAGCCCTCAAAATAATAATACCAGTGAGAGCGGTCATCGAAGCGGTGACAACAAGCGTGGAGGGAATCAACAGGCCAGAAATGGTAATCATTTTGGTGGTAATCAGGGCCAAAATAATAATAATGGACATTTCAAGAAGAGGAGATTCAACAATAATGGAAAGACGTCAGCACCAGAACCCATTGTTAAGGAAGGAGAACGACCACCTATTATATGCTTCAAATGCGGAGAGGAGGGACACATCAGTCCAAACTGCGCGTTGCCTTCCAAAGCATGTTAAATTATGGAAGAGAAGGTCACCTAGCCCGATTTTGTCTTTCACCGAAGACAAGTTCAGCTATGATGGAGGCACCAAAGGCTGTCCCAGAAAAGTCAAAGCCGATAGTACAAGGGAGAGCGTTTGTAGTGACCTCCCAGAAAGTAAGGAACCTGAATTAGGTCATCACGGGTAAGCTTATCATAAACTCTAGCGAAGTCTTTACCTTATTTGATACCGGTTCTACCCATTCTTTTATTTCTTCTACTTGCGCTCAACGATTAAATTTGACTCCGGAGAAATTAGACTTTGACTTATCTGTCGAAACTCCGTTGGGAGAAACCTTCATTACATCTACTGTTTATAAGTCTTTTTTGGTTCAAATTGGTACCCTTACATTACCTGTCGATCTTATTTCATTAAAAATAATTGTATTTGATGTGATTCTAGGGATTGATTGGTTAACTACTCATCATGAAAAAATTGATTATTTTCGTAAGGTTGTTAGCTTTCATATTCCTAACCAACCTATTATAAGAATTCAAGCAACCAAACTATTAAAATCAATAACTGTCATCTCAAGTCATAAAGCTATTCGTTTATCAAAAAATGGATGTCAAACTTTCTTAGCTCGTGTCACGGATCTAAACAAAAATACGTAAGTTTTGAATGATATTTCTATTGTTAATAAATTTCCTGACATATTCCCTGAAGAACTTCATGGCCTACCCCTAGAGCGTGAAATTGAATTTTGTATCGACCTTGAACCCGGTACAAAATCCATTTCCAAAGCCCCATATCGAATGGCTCCTATTGAACTTCAGGAGTTAAAGACCCAATTGCATGAAATGTTAGACATTGGTTTTATTCGTCCTAGTAATTCTCCTTGGGGTGCTCCTATTCTATTCGTGAAGAAGAAAGATGGTAGTATGCGACTTTGTATTAATTATCGGGAGTTGAATCATGTCACCATCAAAAATAGGTACCCATCGCCACGTATTGATAACCTGTTTGACCAGTTTCAAGGCGCTAAATTCTTTTCAAAGATTGATTTTCGTTCCGGATATCACCAATTGAAGATTAGAACCGATGATATTCCAAAGACGACTTTCAGAACTCGGTACGGGCATTATGAATTCCTAGTCATGTCCTTTGGATTGACTAATGCTCCTGCTGCCTTTATGGATATGATGAACTGAGTATTCAAGGAAAATTTGGATCACTTTGTGGTCGTCTTTATTGATGACATCTTTATTTATTCCAAAAGTCGTGAAGATCATGAGCGACACTTGAGGCTAATACTCCAAAAGCTTTGTGAATACAAGCTTTATGTCAAGTTGAATAAATGCAAGTTCTGGCTTGAGGAAGTAACATTCATTGGGCACGTAGTATCAAGTCAAGGAATATCTGTTGACCCGGCAAAGATTGAAGCTATTCAAAGCTGGTAGCAACCCAAATCAGTGACCGAAGTACGTAGTTTTCTCGGTTTAGCTGGTTATTATCGGAGATTCGTGGAAGGATTTTCTCGAATCGTTATTCCATTAACTCAGCTGACTCGGAAAGATAAAAAATTCGGTTGGAGCGAGGAATGTGAGAAGAGTTTTCAAGAACTTAAGAGGAGACTCATTTCAGCACATGTTCTGACAATATCATCTGGCTCGGAGGGATTTGTCGTCTACAGTGATGCTTCAGGTAAAGGGTTGGGATGTGTTCTCATGCAACATGGGAAAGTCATAGCCTATGCCTCAAGACAACTCAAAGAATATGAGTGGAATTATCCTACTCATGACCTAGAGTTAGCAGTTGTTGTCTTCGCACTTAAAATTTGGAGGCATTACTTGTATGGGGAGAAGGTGAAGATCTTTACGGATCATAAAAGCCTCAAATATTTCTTCACTCAAAAGGAAATCAACATGCGACAACAACGTTGGCTTGAAATATTGAAAGATTTTGATCATACCATCTAATACCATCCTGGAAAAGCGAACGTGGTAGCTGATGCATTGAGTAGAAGATCATATGTAAGTACGAGTGCGATATTGTCAACGCAAAGGCCCATTTTGTGTGACTTGCAAATGATGGAGATAGAGTTAAAGACCCCAGGGACCCATGTGATGATGGCGAATATACGAGTAGAACCGAATTTAATTGATAAAGTTAAAGCTGCTCAAACTACAGACCTGGAGCTGATGCGTATGAGGAAAAAAGTGCAAGAAGGTGCTATGTCGGAAGCAAGAATCGATGAAGAAGGAATACTTCGAGTCAACTCCAGACTTTGTGTTCCTAACGACCCTAAGTTAAAGTATAAAAACATGATGGAGGCGCACAACACACCGTTTGTAATCCATCCTGAGAGTACCAAAATGTATTATGATCTTTGTCATACATTTTGGTGGAGAAATATGAAGAGAGAGATAGCGTTATTTATCTCAAGGTGTCTAACTTGTCAACGAGTCAAGGCGGAGCATCAAGTACCAAAAGGTTCATTGCAACCACTTTAAATTCCAGAATGGAAGTGAGAGCACATTACCATGGATTTCGTTACTGGTCTTCCCAAGGTTTCCAAGGCATAGATGCAATTTGGGTCATTGTTGATAGATTGACCAAGTCTGCTCTTTTTTTACCAATACGAGAGACTTACACACTTGAAAGTCTTGCTCGTATATACATAAACGAGATTGTAAGACTGCATGGTATGCCAGTATCCATAGTTTTTGATCGAGACCCGAGACTTATACACTTGAAAGTCTTGCTCGTATATACATAAACGAGATTGTAAGACTGCATGGTATGCCAGTATCCATAGTTTTTGATTGAGACCCAATATTCAATTCACGATTTTTGGTTAGTTTGCAGAAAGCTATGGACACGGATTTATGATTTAGTTCAGCATATCACCCTCAGACAGACGGACAATCAGAAAGGACTATTCAAACTCTTGAAGATTTATTAAGACTCTGTGTCCTTGACTTCAAGGGAAGTTGGAACAAGTTCTTACCATTGGTGGAGTTTTCCTACAACAACAGTTATCAAACAAATATTGGCATGGCTCCATTTGAGGCATTGTATGGAAGAAAGTGTTGTTCTCCAGTATGCTGGGATGAGGTGGGTGAAGCAATGTTGTTGGAACCGGAGTTGGTACGTTTGACTACGAAAAAGATTCAAACGATCCGACAACGTAAAAAAACCTCACAAGATCGACAAAAGAGTTATGCTGATCTTCATCTAAAGGACGTAGAATTCGATATAGGAGATCATGTGTTGTTACGTGTTGCTCCATGGAAAGGCGTTATGAGATTCGGAAAGAGAGGAAAGCTCAATTCTCGATTCATCGGCCCATTTTTAATCCTCAATCGAGTAGGAACTGTGGCCTATAGACTTGTTTTACCGCCAAGTATGTCTCGTGCTCATAATATTTTTTACATATCTATGTTACGTAAATATGTGAAAGACCCATACCACATTATTGAGTTAGAATCGGATGAAATAGCGTAAGATTTAACGTATGAAGAGGTTCATGTTCAAATCTTGGATAAGAAGGAACATATTCTACGCTCCAAGGTTATACCTCAAGTCAAAGTTTTGTGGAGAAACCACGATGTTTAGGAAATGACCTGGGAGTTAGATTCTGAAATGAAATCAAGGTATCCTTACCTCTTCGACATACCAGGTACGTACCCTAATTTTGAGGGTGAAATTTTATAAGAAGGGGAGATTGTAAGACCCCAAATTTTATAAATAAAGATGAATTTTCTATAAATATCATTTTTGAATATTATGGAATGAATTTGATATAATGTTATAGTTGTGGGTAATATTTATAAATTTTGCAAAGTACATAAGTTGTTTTATAATATTCGATTGGTCGATGAATATTCATTTTAACAGGGAATATTCGTACAACGACACAATCATTGGTGGACCCCACAACGGAATTATTGTCGGATTAAGAAAACGACAAAAATAATTTATGAAATATCCTATCTGTTGGAATATCCTATCTGTGCATTTTACGCTGGACCTGATTCTGTCTTTATTATTCTGTTGGAATATCCTGTCTGTGCGTTTTACGCCGGACCTGGTTCCTTTATTTATCATTCTGTTAGAATAACCTGCATGTGCGGTCTATCGCATGCCTAGTGATTTCTTTGTTATTCTATTCCTTATTATACTCAGTTGGTTAAAGTTTTGACTTCTATACTCTATGAAATTAGGGGAATATCCTTGATATTTGCGCTTCATCCAGTATCTTTTCATGGAAATATTCTTCTGAGCATTCTTGAATTTTACTCTACAAAGCAGTATCATGATGACAATTTGGACGTTATTGGTTCCTGGATAAATTAATTATTGAACTTGTTTTATTGAATTCTTATATCATTTTCATCATCCTCATGTTTATATTTTGTTGAAAATCATCTGTGGCCTATAGTGCATAGATGGACTTGGTATGATTATGACCAGGGATTATTCGGTATAATCATGACCGTAATGTTACAAATGATGTGGTAAAGTTTTCATTGGCTCGTAGTGCAATGATGGACAGTTATTGGCATGATCATGACCATTGATGAATTGACGAATATCCTTGGCCCGTAGTGAATGGATAATTTGTGGTCGTGATACTAATGAATATCCTTTGCCGTAGTGCAGGGATGATGTGGATTATTTATTAAGCTGAGTCCCAGCAATAATAGTGATGAAAAACCTTTTAAATCATAAAAGATAGTAGATTTTATTCTCTACTTGACTCTTTTAATGGATTGCTTGATCCGCTGCAGTTAAACTTGATGTCTATTGTATTTTATCAGTTTAACATTGTTGAAGACTAATGATAATTTATTCTACATTATCTTAGTCATAATATTTCTTACTGAGCTAGTTGAGCTCACCCTTTTGCTTTCACTGTTCTCTTCTGGAAATGAGAATATAGCTGAGATAAGTCGGGGAACGGAGTAATGAATCAGATGATAGTATTAGTAGTCCTCACTATTCTGTTAAATAGTGTGACAATAAATGTAATGAGGATTTATTCTGAGAGTGGATATTGTCTAGAAGACAGTATTTGTATTGAAACTCACAACTCTCTTGTTGTATATTAAAGATTGTATTTGTATTCTGTACCATGTATTTAGCGACTCAGAATAGGTGATGTATACCTATTTTGGGGGCGTCACACTATGGATACTGGCATACCATGCAATCTTACAATCTCGTTTATGTACATACGAGCAAGACGTTCAAGTGTATAAGTTTCTCGTATAGGTAAAAAATGAGCAGACTTGGTCAATCTATCAATAATGACCCAAATCGCATCTATGTCTTGAGAAACCTTGGGAAGACCAGTAACGAAATCCATGGTACCATTCTGGAATTTTAAGTGGTTGCAATAGACCTTTTTGACAGTTGATGCTCCGCCTTGACTCGTTGACAAGTAAAATACCTTAAGATAAACTCCGCGATCTCTCTCTTTATATTGCTCCACCAAAAGTATGTTGAAGATCACGATACATTTTGGTACTCCCAGGACGGATTGCAAACGGTGTTTTGTGCACCTCCATCATGATTTTATACTTTAAATCAGGGTTGTTAGGAACACAAAGTCTGGAGTTGACTCGAAGTATTTCTTCTTCATCGATTCTTGCTTCTGAAATAGCACCTTCTTGCAATTTCTTCCTCATACGCATCAGCTCCAGGTCTGTAGCTTTAGAAGCTTTAACTTTATGGATTAAAGTCGGTTCTACTCGTATATTCGCCATCATCACATGAGTCCCTGGAGTCTTTAACTCTATCTCCATCCTTTGTAAGTCATATAAAATGGGCCTTTGCGTTGACAATAATTCACCCGTACCCGCATATGATCTTCTACTCAATGCATCAGCTACTACATTCACTTTTCCAGGATGGTATTGAATGGTATGATCGTAATCTTTCAACAACTCAAGCCATCGTCGTTGCCGCATGTTGAGTTCCTTTTGAGTGAAGAAATATTTGAGGCTTTTATGATCCGTATTGATCTCCACCTTCTCTCCATACAGGTAATGCCTCCAAATCTTAAGCGCAAAAATGACTGCTGCCAACTCTAGATCATGAGTAGGATAATTTCTCTCATATTCTTTGAGTTATCGTGAGGCATGGGCTATGACTTTCCCATGTTGCATGAGAACACATCCAAACCCTTTGCCTGAAGCATCACTATAGATGACAAATCCCTCCGAGCCAGATGGTATTGTCAGAACAGGTGTTGAAATGAGTCTTCTCTTGAGTTCTTGAAAACTCTTCTCACAATCCTCGCTCCAACCGAACTTTATATCTTTTCGAGTCAGCTGAGTTAATGGAGTAGCTATTCGAGAAAACCCTTCTACGAATCTCTGATAATAACCAGCTAAGCCGAGAAAGCTACGTACTTCGGTCATTAACTTAGGTTGCTCCCAGCTTTGAATTGCTTCAATCTTTGCTGGGTCAACAGATATTCCATGATTTGATATTACGTGCCCAAGGAATGTAACTTCCTCAAGCAAGAACTCGCATTTCTTCAACTTGGCATATAGCTTGTTTTCACGAAGCTTTTGGAGTATCAGCCTCAAGTGTTACTCATGGTCTTCACGGGTTTTGGAGTATATAAGGATGTCATCAATAAAGACGACCACAAAGTGATCCAAATATTCCTTAAATACTCAGTTCATCATGTCCACGAAGGCAGCAGGATCATTAGTCAATCCAAAAGACATGACTAGGAATTCATAATGCCCATACCAAGTTCTGAAAGCAGTCTTTGGAATGTCATCGATTTTAATCTTCAACTGATGATATTCGGAACGAAGATCAATCTTTGAAAAGAATTTGGCGCCTTGCAACTGATCAAACAGGTCATCAATGCAAGGCAACGGGTACCTATTTTTTATGGTGACATGATTCAACTCCCAATAATCAATACAAAGTCGCATACTTCCATCTTTCTTCTTCACGAATAGAACATGAGCACCCCAAAGAGAATTACTAGGACGAATAAAACCGATGTCTAATATTTTATGCAGTTGGGTCATTAATTCCTGAAGTTCAATAGAAGTCATTCGATATGGGGCTTTGAAAATGGGTTTTGTACCGGGTTCAAGATCGATACCAAACTCGATTTCACGCTCCAGGAGTAGGCCATGAAGTTCTTCGGGGAATACGTCAGGAAATTTATTAACAATAGAAATATCATTCAAATCTAATGTATTTTTGTTTAAATCTATGACATGAGCTAAGAAAGCTTGACATCCATTTTTTAATAAACGAATAGCTTTATGGCTTGAGATGACCGTGATTGATTTTAATAGTTTGGGCTCTTGAATTCGCATAATAGGTTAATTAGGAATATGAAAGCTAACAACCTTATGAAAATAATTAATTTTAGCATGACGAGTAGTTAACCAATCAATCCCTAGAATCACGTCAAATGCAAGTATTTTTAAAGAAATAAGATCGACAGGTAACGTGCGGTTACCGATTTGAATCAAACAAGACTTATAAACAGTGGATGTAATGAATGTTTCTCCCAACGGAGTTTCAACCGATAAGTCAAAGTCTAACTTCTCCGGAGTCAAATTTAAATGTTGTGCGCAAGCAGGAGAAATAAAGGAATGGGTAGAACCGGTATCAAATAAGGTATAAACTTCGCTAGAGTTTATAATAAGCTTACACGTGATAACCTCGTTCGGGTTCCTTGCTTTCTGGGAGGTCACAACAAACGCTCTCCCTTGAACTACCGGCATTGACTTTTCTAGGACGGCCTTTGCTGCCTCCATCCCAGCTGGACTTGTCTTCGGTGCACGACAAAATCGGGCTAAGTGACCTTCTCTTCTACAATTATAACACGCTTTAGACTGCATCGCGCAGTTTGGACTGATGTGTCCCTCCCCTCCGTATTTGAAGCATATAATAGATGGACGTTCTCCATCCTTAACAATGGGTGTTGGTACTGACGTCTTTCCATCATTGTTGAATCTCCTCTTCTTGAAATATCCATTCTTATTGTCTTGGCCATGATTACCACCGAAGTGGTTACCATTTCTAGCATGTTGATTCCCTCCACGTTTGTTGCCACCGCTTTGATGACTACTACCACTGGTATTATCATTTTGCCGGCTGCTTTTTCTTGGTTGTGCTGACTCGTTATCGTGCTCCAATAACTAAGCCCTATTTATAACATCTTAATACAAACACAGTTTATGAAAAATTAGATATTGACGTATCTCGGTTTTCAAACCTCTTAGAAACATCCGCATCATTCTCTCCTCATTGTCAACCAAGTGAGACGCAAATCGGGACAACTCGGCAAACTTAGCTTCGTACTGCGAAACGGTCATATTGTTCTGCTCCAACTTGATGAACTCTACCTCTTTTATGTGATGAATACTTTCGGGAAAGTACTTGTTGTTGAATAGTTCTTGGAACTTCTCCCAAGACATCTTCAGTGCGATAGGTTGAGTACGCTTTACCGATTCCCACCAGTAATCTGCCTCTCCTCGTAACATAAAGGTGGCAAAGGGAACCTTTTCCTCCTCGGAGTATCCCAAGACATCAAATATCTTGGTGATCTGCTTTATCCACGCTTTCGCCTTAAGTGGTTTTGGCTCTCCTATAAACTCCGGTGGTCCCAGCTCCTTGAACTGTTTAGCGGTGAACGTTCGAGAGTTTCCAGTGTTTCCACCTACATTTTGGATAAGAGTCACTCTCGCCTGATGTTGCATGAATTTCATAAAGCCTCTGAACATTCCATCGTTCATTATTTGGTTGTTGTTGTTTGCATGAGGATTGTCGCCTTCCTGATGCATATTATCCTGATTATTGATCTTTGGAGACTCAACGATCTCCTGTGCTCCATTGTTATTCTCAACATTCTCGGATGTCATTTTCAGATACTGCCACAAAACAAGGGTGAATTGACATGAAACATATTATCCTTAAAATCTGACCGACCAATTAAATACCAAATAAACTTAGGTAGGTCATACTAGCGAAGGAATTCCCCGTCTCTCCCCTCCTAGTTCTAGTCTCACATCTTAGCCAGAGATAATATCCCTAAGCTTTGATACCAACTGTGACTCCCCCAAAACAGCTATACATCACCCATCTTGAGTCGCCAAATACATGGTACAAAATTCAAATACAACTTAATTATACAACAGTCGTATAAAATATGACAAAATATAATCTAAGAGTTTTTAATAATAATATTGTCATCTAGACAATATACAAACTCAATGGAGTCCTTAATAATTTTATTATCACACTATTTCATAGAATAGTGAGGACTACTAATGCTATCTTCTGGACCGTCACTCCGTTCCCCGACTAGACCCAGCTACGTTCTCATTTCTTAAAGAGAACAATGAAAGCAAAAGGGTGAGCTCAACTAGCCCAGTAAGAAATATTATGACTAAGATAATGCAGAATAATTTATCATTAGCCTTCAACAGTGTTAAACTGATAAAATATAACAAATATCAAGTTTAACTGCAGCGAAACAAGCAATCCATTAAAAGAGTCAAGTAGAGAATAAAGTCTACTATCTTCTATGATTTAAAAGGTTTTTCATCACTTTTATCGCTGAGACTCAACTTAATAAATAAACCACATCATCCCTGCACTACGGCCAAGGATATTCATTAGTATCATAACCACAAATTTTCCATGCACTACGGGCCAAGGATATTCGTGTAATCATCAATGGTCATGATCATGCCAACATCTGTCCATCAATGTATTACGGCCAAGGAGAACTTTTACCACATCATTTGTAACATTACGGTCATGATTATACCAAATAATCCCTGGTCATAATCATACCAAGTCCATCTATGCAATACAGGCCACAGATGACTTTCAACATAATATAAACATGAGGATGATGACAATGATATAAAAATTCAATAAAACAAGTTCAAGAATTAATTTATCCAGGAACTAATAACGTCCAAATTGTGAACATGATACTTCTTTGTAGATTAAACTCAAGAATGCTCAAAAGAATATTTACATGAAACGATACTGGATGAAGCGCAAATATCAAGGATATTCTACTAATTTCATGGAGTATAGAAGTCAAAACTTTAACCAACTGAGTATAATAAAGAATGGAATAACAAAAGAAATCACCAGGCATGCGATAGACCGCACAGACAGGTTATTCCAACAGAATAATGAATAACTGAACCAGGTCATGCATAAACGCACAGACAGGATGTTCCAATAGAATGATAAATAATGGAACCAGGTCATGCGCAAAGCACAGACAAGATGTTCCAACAGAATGAAAAATAATTTAATAATAGAATAATTTCACCAAGTATATGGTACCCCGCGTATACAGGTTATTCCAACAGAATAATAAAGAATGGAATAACTGAAGTTCTCTTCATAAATACAAAAAAAATAATACCCCTTATCGTAGAAAAAAAACTTGATACTGGAATTGTGAGGTAGCAGACTTCTCTTCTTCTTTCTCTCTATAATTTCTCTCTATAATAATTGCTCTAAAGCTTTTGTGAATTGGTGTGAAATGAAGGAAGAATGAGCTTCTATTTATAGGAAAATATAGTTTCGATAATTGCATATTTTGGGGCTCAAAATATTACAGTACAATACCTCCAACTTTTCTTTCATTTTTAATCTAGTCCTGCAAGTATTATCAATCTTGCACCACCTCCCCTAATAGTAAATAATGTGAATCAATAGTTTAATCATGTGAATCAATAGTATAATCATGTGAAAAATACGAATTACAGTATAGTACCTCCATCTATACCTCCATTTATAACTTAATCATACAAGTATTATCAATCTTGCACCAACTCCTCTAATAGTACAAGAATGTGATTCAATAGTACACACATATAAACAAATAGTTATATAAGCATGTGAATTAGTAGCAATTAATTGCTCATTTATCCGATAAATTACCCGATTTATCAATATAACCCCCAGACATAAATTATCATCTGAATAGATGTCGATTTCCACTAACACTAATAATACCAACACAATAAAACTATAAAATTCATCTTTAATCAACACGAACTTATTCATCATTAATATTATAACTCGCAATATTTAACAACCAGGTCGTTCCCAGGAAAGAAGGGGCTTTCCGATAAGGATTTCTCCTTATTGGCGCGCAATTAGGTGACCAAACCTCTCCTTGACAGAACTTCTAGACATTGTAAATATTACAATTTAATAATATGAATAACTTTGTCGTCTCAATTATTGATTTAATAATATATCATATAATGCAGATGATACTGTGATAATAATCGAATCAATAATATGAGAGATATGATACAGCAATTACTGTAGCAATAATTGAATATAACTGAGTGACTTCTCACGTAAGCATCGATAATCAATACTGTGTGCTACTATACAACCACGCGTATTACTGTACTTTTACTACCGGGTAGTTCAACAGTTTTAACGGTAACACGTTCGCCGTTATTTTTATAAAAAGATAATTCTATCGTTTTCTAACTACGACAATACTTTCGTTGTGGGGTCCACCAATGATTGTGCCGTCGTACGAATATTCCCTGTTAAAACGAATATTCCCCGACCAATCGAATATTATATAACCACTTGCTTACTTTGCAAAATTTGTAAATAATACCCACAACTATAAAATTATATCATATCCATACCATAATATTAAAAAATATATTTTGAGAGAATTTAATCTTTATTCATAAAAGTTGGGGTCTTACAGCGTACTTTCGCCAACGAGTCCGGTGACAACTGTAAGACCCCGAATTTTATGAAATAAAAGTATTCAATTTTTCTATTCAATAAATGGTTAAAGTGATAAAAAGCAAAGTTAAGGGTGCTATATGAATTTTTTTTCAAAATAAGCAAGTGGTTATAAAATATTCATTTTTGTCGGGGAATATTCATGTGGTCGTGGAATATTCTTTCTGCCGGGTTTTGTACGACGGCGCAGCCTTTTGTGGGCTCCATAACGGATAACTGTCGAAAGAAGAAAATGACAAAATTGAATAACGACGTAGTTGTTACCGTTAACACTGTTAGAATACTCAGTGGTTAAAATACAGTAATACGCGTGATTGCACAGTAGCACACGGTATTGCACAGTATTGTTGAATTATTAATCCTTACGTAAGAAGGCACTACTCAATAATTGTTACAGTAATTACTGTTCAATATTTTATTTTATTGATTTAATAATTGCTGCGTTGATATTTTATATTATTGTTGTTTCAATAATTGTCACTGCACAGTATTTTCCATTATCAGATCAATAATTCATATTATTTAGAATAATATTATTAGATAGCATTATTGGCAATGTCTAGAAAGTTCTGTCAAGGAGAGGTTTGGTCACCTAATTACGCGCCAGTAAGGAGAAATCCTTATTGGAAAGCCCCCTCTTTCCTGGAAACGGCCTGGTTGTCATAATTGTGATTTTGTAATATTATTTGTGAATAATTAATTATTGATTTATATGATAAGAAAATATTTATTTGATGTGGATATAAATGATGGATTTATTTATGTGGTTATAAATGAAGGAATTAATGTTGAGGTATTTTATCAGTATTTTGTCGAATTGAAGGTATTAAAAGATCCAATCGGTGTTCTTACAGCTTTATTATGTGAGTTATAATATTTAATCCGACTGTTGGATCGTTGTAATTTTTGGATATATTATACATATATAAGTTGAGTATATGTCCACAAATTTTTGAACCGTTAAAAATGAGCGTATAATTTGTTATGAATTTTAAGAGATGACTGATTCGAAAATTAGGTTATAAATAATTTTGGTGGAAAATTCTAGAATTGGTGGGCCCAACTTTTGGTTGGTGAGAAATGTGCTCAATTGAATTTTCAAATGTGGTGGGTGGGAATAGTTGCAGATAAAGCCATCAGGTTGCAGGTTAAGTCTGCTTCGGCGTGCTAACATTTTCCTATAAATAGAGGGCTAAGTTAGAATTAAAAATCACACCAGAATTCATAAGTTTTCTCTCTTTTTCTCTCTAGATTATCGAGTATATTTTGTGAGTATTTAGATACTTGGTGAGTTGCTATTCATCGATGCAAGTTTCCTTCAACGTCATATCCGATATCCAGTCAGAAATACTGCTCATTTGAGGTAAGGGATAGTAAGGGATATTAAAGGATGTTATATTCTTCATAATGATGTTATTCTTTCAATGTCATTATACTGACATATTGGTATGGATCTTATTGTGGAATTTCTACCTTTTTGAGGCGGGGTTACTATTCACGATTACGGCACTATTCACGTATATGGCACTATTCATGTATATGGCACTATTTACGTATATGAAATTATTTACGTATACGGTACTATGTACGAATACAAAGTACTATTCACGAGTTACTATTCACGGGTTACTATTCACGAGTTACTATTTACGGGTACTATTCACGACAAAATTGATTTCTTTTTCTGATCAAATTATCGTTGATTTATGAATCTTACTCTTGAAATTAAATGCAGTTGTTGATCATATTATTTTTATTATCATATATATCATTTTTATAACCCTAGTGATGGAATTTCTTTTGACTTGAGTAAAAAGATGGGTAGATTATTGGTATGATCATGACTATGGGTTCTCTTTGGCCAGTAGTGCAAAGATGAATTGTTGACTGGTATGATCATGACCATTGAATTTACATGTGAATATCTTTAGCTTAAGTGCAAAGGTGAAATGATCAACATGGTTATAATTATTGTTTATATAAATTTTGAAATGATTATATATTTCTTTGAGATATTAATATATTTTGTCTGTAGTGCAAATATGAACTGTTGATGAATATATTTGGCCTGTAGTGCAAATATGAACTGTTGAGGAATATCTTTGGCCTGTAGTGCAAAGATGAATTATTGATGAATATCTTTGGCCGTAGTGCAAAGATGACCTATTGTTGAATATCTTTGGCCAGTAGTGGAAAGATGAACTGTTGATGAATATCTTTGGCCCGTAGTGCAAAGATGAATTTATTAGTATGATTATGAACATGAACTATGATTTGGTATAACCATGATCTTTGATGTTTCAGGTAAAGACAGGTGATGAAAATTATCTTCGTTTTGGGTGTGAAGAGGAATTTAGAATCACAATTACGATTATAAGTTATTCATATGATTGTGGAAAAGAACTGTTGATTGATGCTACAGGGATAAAACATTGTTGGTGGACTTTTAACATTGAGAAGATAATAGACTTTATTGTCTATTTGACTCTTCTATTGGATTGCTCGTTCCGCTGCAACTATGGTTGAAAAGTTTTATCATCTAACATATGTTCTAAATCTCTGATTTATTACTGATGAAGGCTATTGATAATTTAATTATCTTTAGTCATGATATTCTTTACTGAGCTAGTTGTGCTCACCCTTTTGTTTCACAATTCCTTTTCAGATAATAAAAGTGGAGCTGGGTCAAGCGAGGGATAATAGGAGAATAGAACGGTGGTCTATAGCTGTTGAGGGTGAGGTGAACTCAACTTTGGAAGGGTGTTTTGCCACTATCGTACAAGATGTCTAATGACATACAACCTCGTGTCATCATAAGACAGAGTTGTGCTCATCCACTTGTTGAGTATATCTACGAGCACTACCTATATAATCTTGGTATTTTTTTGAAGTATAATTCTCAATTAGAGACAGTGGAGATAATGATATGTCAAGAGAAGACTTACCATTGGGAAGAATATGATAGTAATCTTCTCGTTTTTCTTTGGGGTCTATTGGTCAACCAAGGATAATTCTGTGGCCATATGATATCTATCATAACCTAGACATATGGCCTCCCATGTACAAAGGTTTCCTTGAGCACTTCCCAAAGATTATAATTTCTAAAACAATTTTTGACTATACCTTTATGTAAGGTGTCATTGTGACGTGTTATCCAAGGTTGGGATAAGAGTCACAGTTGGTTTATATTTGTATCCAAACACACATCATATGTGTTGTTGTATTTTGCACGACAATTGTTGTAATAAAATTGTAGTTATTTTCTGTACCATGTATTTGGCGACTCAGAATAGGTTGGATGGAATGGACCTATTTTGGGGGCGTAACATTTGGTATCAGAGCTTAGGGATATGATCTCTGGCGGAGATCGGGGAATAGAACTAGGAGAGGAGAGATGAGTAAATCCTTCGCTAGTGTGTCCTACCTAAGCTTAATTGTTGGTCAGTCATAATATCGGGATATTATGTGATATGTTAATTTGTTCAATTAACCCTTGTTTTGAAGCTGTATTCTAGAATGATATCTGAAATAAAGGAGATGAGCAATGGAGAAATCCTGATGACAAGGAAGATGGAATCTGAAATGAAAGCAAGGTATTCTCAACTCTTTACAATACCAGGTACGTAAATTTTGAGGACGAAATTTCATAAGGCTGGAAGATTGTAAGACCCCAAATTTTATGAAATAAAAGTATTCAATTTTTCTATTCAATACATGGTTAAATTGATAAAAAGTAAAGTTAAGAATGCTATATGAATTTTTTTTCAAAATAAGCAAGTTGTTATAAAATATTCATTTTTGTCGGGGAATATTCGTTTGGTCGTGGAATATTCTTTCTGCCGGGTTTTGTACGACGACGCAGCCATTTGTGGGCCTCATAATGGATAACTGTCGGAAGAAGAAAACGACAAAATTGAATAACAACGTAGTTGTTACCGTTAACACTGTTAGAATACCCGGTGGTTAAAAAATAGTAATACGCGTGGTTGCACAGTAGCATACGGTATTACATACTATTGTTGAATTATTGATCCTTACGTAAGAAGGCACTACTCAATAATTGTTACCGTAATTACTGTTCAATATTTTATTTTATTGATTCAATAATTGATACGTTGATATTTTATATTATTGTTGTTTCAATAATTGTCACTGCACAATATTTTCCATTATCAGATCAATAATTTATATTATTTGGAATAATATTATTAGATAGCATTATTGGCAATGTCTAGAAAGTTCTGTCAAGGAGAGGTTTGGTCACCTAATTGCGCGCCAGTAAGGAGAAATCCTTATTGGAAAGCCCCCTCTTTCCTGGAAACGGCCTGGTTGTCATAATTGTGATTCTGTAATATTATTTGTGAATAATTAATTATTGATTTATATGATAAGAAATATTTATTTGATGTGGATATAAATGATGGATTTATTTATGTGGTTATAAATGAAGGAATTAATGTTGAGGTATTTTATCAGTATTTTGTCGAATTGGAGGTATTAAAAGATCCAATCGGTGTTCTTACAGCTTTATTGTGTGAGTTATAATATTTAATCCGACCGTTGGATCGTTGTAATTTTTTGATATGTTATACATATATAAATTGAGTATATGTCCACAAATTTTGAACCGTTAAAAATGAGCGTATAATTTGTTATGAATTTTAAGAGATGGCTGATTCGGAAATTAGGTTATAAATAATTTTGGTGGAAAATTCTAGAATTGGTGGGCCCCACTTTTGGTTGGTGAGAAATATGCTCAATTGAATTTTCAAATGTGTTGGGTGGGAATAGTAGCAGGTAAAGCCATCAGGTTGTAGGTTAAGTTTGCTTCGGCGTGCTAACATTTTCCTATAAATAGAGGGCTAAGTTAGAATTGAAAATCACCAGAATTCATAAGTTTTCTCTATTTTTCTCTCTAGATTATCGAGTGTATTTTGTGAGTATTTAGA
Source organism: Panax japonicus (assembly GCA_020205505.1). Lineage (NCBI taxonomy): Eukaryota > Viridiplantae > Streptophyta > Magnoliopsida > Apiales > Araliaceae > Panax > Panax japonicus. The sequence continues at coordinate 87,692,967 of CM035091.1, forward strand.
TACTTGGTGAGTTGCTATTCATCAGTGCAAGTTTCCTTCAGCGTCATATCCGATATCCAGTCAGAAATACTGCTCTTTTGAGGTACGGAATAGTAAGGGATATTAAAGGATGTTATATTCTTCATAATGATGTTATTCTTTCAATGTCATTATACTAACATATTGGTATGGATCTTATTGTGGAATTTCTACCTTTTTGAGTCGGGGTTACCATTCACGTATACGGCACTATTCACGTATATGGCACTATTCATGTATATGGCACTATTTACGTATATGACATTATTTACGTATACGGTACTATGTACGAATACAGAGTACTATTCACGAGTTACTATTCACGAATACTATTCACGACAAAATTGGTTTCTTTTTCTGATCAAATTATCGTTGATTTATGAATCTTACTCTTAAAATTAAATGCAGTTGTTGATCATATTATTTTTATTATCATATATATCATTTTTATAACCCTAGTGATGGAATTTCTTTTGACTTGAGTAAAAAGATGGGTAGATTATTGGTATGATCGTGACTATGGGTTCTCTTTGGTTAGTAGAGCAAAGATGAATTGTTGACTGGTATAATCATGACCATTGAATTTACAAGTGAATATCTTTAGCTTAAGTGCAAAGGTGAAATGATCAACATGGTTATAATTATTGTTTATATAAATTCTGAAATGGTTATATATTTCTTTGAGATATTAATATATTTTGCCTGTAGTGCAAATATGAACTGTTGATGAATATATTTGTCCTGTAGTGCAAATATGAACTGTTGAGGAATATCTTTGGCCTATAGTGCAAAGATGAATTATTGATGAATATCTTTGGCCCGTAGTGCAAAGATGACCTATTGTTGAATATCTTTGCCCAATAGTGCAAAGATGAACTGTTGATGAATATCTTTGACCCGTAGTGCAAAGATGAATTTATTAGTATGATTATGAACATGAACTATGATTTGGTATAACCATGATCTTTGATGTTTCAGGTAAAGACAGGCGATTAAAATTATCTTCGTTCTAGGTGTGAAGAGGAATTTAGAATCACAATTACGATTATGAGTTATTCATATGATTGTGGAAAGGAACTGTTGATTGATGCTACAGGGATAAAACATTGTTGGTGGACTTTTAACATGGAGAAGATAATAGACTTTATTGTCTGTTTGACTCTTCTAATGGATTGCTCGTTCCGCTGCAACTATTTTTGAAAAGTTTTATCATCTACCATATGTTCTAAATCTCTGATTTATTACTGATAAAGGCAATTGATAATTTAATTATCTTTAATCATGATATTCTTTACTGAGCTAGTTGTGCTCACCCTTTTGCTTCACAATTCTTTTTCAGGTAATAAAAGTGTAGCTGGGTCGAGCGGGGGATAACAGGGGTATAGAACGGTGGTCTATAGCTGTTGAGGGTGAGGTGAACTCAACTTTGGAAATGTGTTTTGCCACTATCGTACAAGATGTCTAATGACATACAACCTCTTGTCATCATAAGACAGGGTTGTGCTCATCCACTTGCTGAGTATATCTACGAGCACTACCTATATAATATTGATATTTGTTTGAAGTATAATTCTCAATTAGAGACAGTGGAGATAATGATATGTCAAGAGAAGACTTACCATTGGGAAGAATATGATAGTAATCTTCTCATTTTTCTTTGGGGTCTATTGGGTCAACCAATGATAATTCTGTGGCCATATGATATCTATCATAACCTAGACGCATGGCCTCCCATGTACGAAGGTTTCCTTAAGCACTTCCCAAAGATTCTAATTTCTAAAATAGTTTTTAACTATATCTTTATTTAAGGTGTCATTGTGACGTGCTATCCAAGGTTGAGATAAGAGTCACAGTTGGTATATATTTGTATCCAAACTCACAGTATATGTGTTGTTGTATTTTGCACGACAATTGTTGTAATAAAATTGTAGTTGTTTTCTGTACCATGTATTTGGCGACTCAGAATAGGTTTGATGGAATGGGCCTATTTTGGGGGCGTCACAACAATGACCCCGTCCGTGTTGGTGGTCCCACCAACCCTCTTCTCACAGATGGCGGTCTGTCCACCATCATATCCAAACCCAACGGCGTCACCAGTGATTTCTTGTTTTCATCCCTGGGTCGCTGGCATAATCGCGGTTCGAACCCGGATCGGTCTCTCATTTTGGCCTTCAAGACCATAGCCACCATGTCCGACATGTATACTCTATATGTATCTGCTATGTAAACCCTGATAGGGTTATGCTTTGATTGTGAGGTGTTCTGGTAATCGGAATGAATAGGTCATAAATTTTGGCCAATAATGGTTGATTATCAGAAGTTCGGTGCTTCGGTTGAGCTTCGTTCGAATTGGGGGAGAGCTTCGTTTGATTTTCTTTCTTGATATGTTTGTTTTATTTTAATTAGGGATTTTAAGTTAGGTTCTGACGATTTTGCCCTTTATTTAAACAGATTTGTTTATGTAATGAATAAAAAATATTTTTTTTGCCACATAAGCTGCTTAAAACCCCACACAATTAGCCACGTCAACAATTTCTGACGTGGCGTGTTCAATTTGTTGTAATTGGAAAAAATTGATAGTTTAATCACCTAATTGACAAAATTGAAAGGTGGATCACCGAAGTGGAATATGGCCTATAGTTTAGGGTACTAATTCATATTTAAGCCAAATTTTAATTTTGCATAACTTATTTATTAGTAGGGAAATGATCCGTGGAATACGTTAGCCAGAGGAACTTTTTCAACTAACACTCATCCAGCCGTCCAAAATTAGAGTGAATGGTTAAGATGAGGGCCCAGCCGCTACTCCCTCTAGCGGCCAACCAAAATTTTTTTGTTGACCGCTACTCCCTCTAGCGGCCAGTCAAAACGACCGCGTTTTGACTGGCCGCTAGAGGGAGTAGCGGCCAACAACAAAATTTTGGCTTAATTACATTAACCTGATTATTCCTAATTATCTTTATACTTATCCTTATACTTATTAACAAATTATCCTTATACATATTACTTATTAATCAGTAAAATAAAATAATAAAAAATTATAAGGATAATTATCCTTATAATTATTGATTATCCTTATAATTATCCTTATAATTATTGATTATCCTTATAATTATCCTTATAATTTTTTATTATTTTATTTTACTGATTAATAAGTAATATGTATAAGGATAATTTGTTAATAAGTATAACTATAAAGATAATTAGGAATAATCAGGATAATGTAATTAAGCCAAAATTTTGTTGTTGGCCGCTACTCCCTCTAGCGGCCAGTCAAAACACGGTCGTTTTGACTGGCCGCTAGAGGGAGTAGCGGCCAATAAAAAAAATTTGGTTGGCCGCTAGAGGGAGTAGCGGCTGGGCCCTCATCTTAGCCATTCACTCTAATTTTAGACGGCTGGATGAGCGTTAGTTGAAAAAATCCATCTGGCTAACGTATTCCACGGATCATCTCCCTTATTAGTATAATATATAAATATTCAGTATGCAATATGTTAAGGAATTTCTGAAAGAATAATGAATTGATGAATTCATTCACATGCGTTACCGTACTGCAAAGAAACTAATTATTGATAGAATAATTATCTACTGTGCATATAATATATTCTTTTGATGATATATATCAAATAATTTTTCTATTTTGTAATTCAACCTATTTCCCCTACTGAATCCACCAAATATGGCGTGTTTTTACTCTCCTTCACTTGTAATTTCTTTAAAATTCCCTTGTTTTATCACATGAATTTTCGTTCCATGTTGAACACATGTGTCAAGACTAAAGAACTATACTTTAAAGGAAGGAATGTTGGGGTCACTCTGGGTATTAAAGGAAGGAATGTTGTTTTGCAAAACAAATTCTAGTACATAAATTATATGTAAATTATAAATTAATGGGATTTTTAAATTATTACATGTAAATTATAAATAATGTTAATTTTCAAATATGATTAATATGTTGTTTAAAGAAAATTGAGTTTGATCATAATAATTTATATGTACGCGTGATTCTTTTATTGCTAAAATTAATAATCAGCCCAACATAGAGTTATTAATTGAAACAATTAAGGATTAAGAAAAGTCACATAATGTTACATTTAATAAATAAAAATTTTAATTTTACTCAACGGAAAAATTAGAATTAAAATTTATTAAATAAAATTTTATTTCATAAGTAATATGTTTATTTCGTTTCTTCCCAACAATGCTATGTGGATAAATTTGTTGTGCATAATTTTATGGAAATGTTATTATTATATTATTAATTGGATCAACAAAAGATTGATAATTATGCACCAACATCTCATTAAAATTTATTTTTGGGTGTTGTAAATAGATTTTATGTAATTAATTGATTGCCCTGCAATTGGTTTTTATTATGATTAATTATTAATTATTGTTGCACATTGTGGATTTCTTTTTATTTTTTGTAAGCAAGCTTATGATTGCTTGACTATGTTTCAGCGTTAACTCCAACTAGTATTTCTCGGTATCTCTCTAGAATTGAAACTTTAAATGAAACTAATTTTACTGTTTGAAAAGAGTAAGTGAAAATTGTTCTCGACAGTATGGATTTGGACGATGAATTACAAATGAATTCTCCTGCTCCACTTCTGGCTACTAGCTCAATTGAGTAAAATGGTATTATGAAAAGTGGGAGTGATCCAACTGTATGTCCCTTGTAAGACCCCAACTTTTATTAATAAAGATTAATTTTTCTCTAAATATATTTTTGAATATTATGGTGTGGATTTGATATAATGTTATAATTGTGGGTAATATTTATAAATTTTGTAAAATAAGCAAGTGTTATAAAATATTCGATAATTCGGGGAATATTCTTTTTAACATGGAATATTCGTACGACGACACAATCATTGGTGGACCCCACAAACGAAATTATTGTCGGAGTTAGAAAACGACAGAATTATCTTTTTAAAAAAATAACGGCGAAAGTTTTACCATTAAACTGTTGAAATACCCGGTGATAAAAGAACAGTAATATCCGTGGTTGCATAGTAGCACACAGTATTGATTATTGATACTTACGTACGAAGTCACTCAGTTATACTCAATTATTGTTACAGTAATTACTGCATAATATCTCTCATATTATGGATTCAATTATTGTCACAGTATCATCTGCATATTATTTTATATTATTAAATCAATAATTGAGACGACAAAGTTATTCATATTATTATTTGCAATATTGACAATATTTAGAAAGTTCTGTCAAGGAGAGGTTTGGTCACCTAATTTCGCGTCAATAGAGAAAAATACTTTCGTTTTGTATCCCTAATTCTACACTCATTCTGTTAAACTATTGTTGCTATACTCCATGAAATTAGTAGAATATTCTTGATATTTACGATTCATCCAGTATCTTTTCATGAGAATATTATTCTGAGCATTCTTGATAATTATTGATTTTTTTTATGCCAGAATACAATTCACGGGATACTATTCACAAAGTACTATTCACAAGATACTATTCACGGGTACTATTCACGAAGTACTATTCACGGTATACTATTCACCCGGAGGATTATTCATGACACAAAAAATTGATTTTTTGATGTCCAAATCATTTTTGATACAACATTATTCTTGAATTTTACTCCATAAAGCAATATCATGTTGACAATTTGGATATTATTGAATTCTGGATAAATTAAATTATAAATTTTTAAAAATTTATCATTTGCTTTCTTTTAATTGAATTCTTATATCATTGTCATCATCCTCATGCTTATATTGTGATAAAAGTCATCTGTGACTTACGTGCTTAGATGTACTATTGATTGGTATGATTATGACCATGAATTATTCAGTATAATCATGATCGTAATGTTACAAATGATGTGGTAAAAGTCATCATTGACCCGTAGTGCATTGATGGACAGTTGTTGGTATGATCATGATCATTGATGATTACATGAATATCATTGGCCCGTAGTGCAGGGATGATTCGATGATGTGGTTTATTTATTAAGCTAAGTTTCAGCAATAAAGTTGATGAAAAACTTTTTAAATCATAGAAGATAGTAGATATCATGCGCTACTTGACTCTTCTAATGGATTGCTTGTTTCGATGCAGTTAAACTTGATGTTTATTGTATTTTATCAGTGTAAAACTGTTGAAGACTAACGATAATTTATTCTGCATTATCTTAGTCATAATATTTCTTACTGTGCTAGTTGAGCTCACCCTTTTGCTTTCATTGTTCTCTTCAGGAAATGAGAACGTAGTCGGGACTAGTCGGGGGACAGAGTGACGGTCCGAGATGGTGGCTATAGTAGTCCTCACTATTTTATGAAATAGTATGATAATAAATGTAATGAGGATTTCATTTGAGTTTGAATACTGTCTATGAAATAATATTCGTGTAAAAACTCTAAGTTACGATGTTGTCGTATTGAATAAAAGAAGTTTGTATTTGATTTATGTACTATGTATTTGGTGACTCAGAATGGGTGATATATACCTATTTTGGTGGCGTCTCATCCCTTATGATTTTGAAAAACTCTATCAAGACAGTAATTCGAGGAGCCATTCCTGACTCTGAAAATTCTAAATAGTTCTTAACTTCAGTCGAAGAATAATTTAAGGGGTTTTCTAAAACTCATGTAAGTACCTTTATTTTTAAAATGCTCACTAGCAGGTATGATGCGGTTAGTGGAGTGTGCGAGCACATTATGATGATGAACAACATGGCCTCTAAATTAAAGGGAATGGACATAGAGATTTCTGAGGGTTTTTTTGTTCACTTCATTATGATTTCTCTTCCTGCACAGTTTGATCCATTTAAGATCAATTATAACACGCAGAAAGAAAAGTGGAAGATGCGCAAGTTAATCGCCATATGTGTCCAAAGGAAGAAATACTTGAGGTTAAAAAAACCAATGTTACTCATGTAACATAAAGAAGATGAAGAAGCATGGAAATTATAGATAATTTATTTTAAGGGTAATTTGAAAAAAATTATAACTAATTCTCCTAAAAATCTTAGAACGTCAACTATTTAGGAACAAAGAAATTATCCATAAACATAATAAACATAAGATAAAAGGGAGAAGATTTGGCCATTAACAACGTTAACGTGGAGAATTTCATAACAATATATACATATATGGTAGTACAATTGTACAACAGTAACGTTTGATTGCATCTTAACAACACACATTTTAATACATTTTAACGGTACACATCTTTGTATTAAGAAGTACTCTCTGCATTCCTATATGTAGGTCGTTTTAGACTTTTTTTTGTTATTCCTAATTATTTGTCGTTTGTGGTTATCTAGGAGAATTGATCACTATTTTTCCCAAATTGTCCCTTATTGCTCCACCTAATTTTTTGATCCATATCTATGAGATAATGTGAGGTGAAGGGTATTATAGACAATTGATAATATAGTTAATATTTTCAATCATTTCCTTAATTCTTGTGCACATGTCTAAAACGACATATATTAAGGAACGGATGGAGTACCCTGAATAATTAAGATATAAATATTGGTCTAAACTATTTACAGAACCTCTTAATAATACAAAGATGTGAGACGTTAAGATGCATTAAGAGATAAATCGTTAAGCTTGGCCTATAATAACTTTTATGTTATCATTTTTAACTAATTAAATCAAATCAGAATTCACTAATAATAACATATTGTTATACAATTTGATTCAGATTATTTTGTGCTCCTCCTAGAAAATATATGAATGAGAATCATCTGAAAGGTAATTAATTAAGACCCACAAGCCCGAAATGGTGGCAGAAAATTCTCAATGTTGATGAATCAATGCATGGGAAATTGTGGGCATCGGCAGACAAGTGAAAGTGTCTCACCAAGAGTTGACATGATTGTTTGTTCCATCAAATTGATGAAGAAACTAATTAGACTAAGGTCCAATACCTTAATCTTAGGAGTATATAAATGGTCGAGTAGGTAAGAATTTGATGATGAATTTTAGTGATATAAAATGCAAATATTCTAATATTCATCTTACTTGGAAGAGATTTCATTCTTTGGAATAATTATGTCAACTTAATTGTCACCTCAAATGGAGAATTCTAGGGACCATTTTTATAGTGGTGAACTTTTGAAAGAGCTAAATGGAACAAATTCTCGCAACAACATTTGATAAATTACTACTACCTCCGTCCCACAATAAGTGTTTTTTAGGTTTAATAGCTTTTCTCAAAATAAGTGATGTGTTTGAACTCCAATACAATTTTTGCAATATTTTCTCATATATGCCTTTATGCATTCAATGGTATTTATTGTATCTTACCATCACTACAATTAAATGACACTCATTAACTCTTCAACTTCAAAAAAAATATATTAAGGATATTTTTGCCATTTTAGTTTGTGTATTGGTATGTGTGATTTAAGCTAAAAAAAACACTTATTATGGGACGGAGGTAGTAGTATCTGAATAATTAATGCTTTTTAAGTAAAAATAGGTTCAAATTAATGAATCATATTATCTGTACAAGTTTTGAATAAACTCCTATTATCAATTAATTTGTAAAATTTGGTGCTCTGGTATAGACCTGACAATATAGTTGGATAACTGTCGGGTCAACCCATATTAATTGAAACCAAATGGGTTGGTTAACTGTTTTTATTTATTTAGGTTAGTTAAAGTTTGGAACCATATTTTTAAAAAGAAATATAGTTCCAACCCGGTTAACCATTTTTCGACCCATATTTTATTTCAAATCCAAATCAAAAGTTTTTTCTCCCATATTTACATACTAGCCGTGTCTCCGGCATTGTATGGATGGTGAAATTTATCTAAAACTTTGAACGGCCCAGATGATTTATTGAATGAGCGGAAAATTCAAAATCATTTGTATTTTATTAGATAGATTCAATAAGCACAACCACCAACCCCCCCTCACACTCCACCCCCACCCCACCCCCATCCCACCCCCATCCACATCCACCCCACGCACCCCCCCACCCCACCCCCCCCCCACTGATAGAAAATTGTTTGATAAAACTATTTTTCTTTAGTTTCATTTAATAGAAGTTTATTTTATTTTGGAACAAAAGGAAAATAGTGAGACTATTCAAATTCTATTTAACTATTAATTATTACTAATATGTAACTTACATAATTAGTACTAATAAGTATAGTTAAATATATAATTGAATAGTTATAATGTAACTTATATATACATGTATGTTTGTGTATATATAGAGATATGTATACATAAGAGAAACATATATGATATATAGAGAAGTTACATGGAAGATTTATACAAGTGAACTTTTCTTCTATCTTCTCCATTTTTCTTACAAACAAATAACTACTACGTACAAAGTAGTGTTCATTTGGAATTTTCTGTGAATTGCTATCACGGATTATTCACCAAGGCTTGACATATATCCTGGAGGTATATCGTCTGCAACCCATAGCAAACCGATCGTGGTGGGGGCGATAAAGACCTTAAGGACAGAGATCACCCGTGTCACGTCTTCTACAACAATCTTGACTCTAAGAAGCTATGGTTCTAACAATCTTAAGGTCTTTATTGTATTTGTTAGTCATGATTTTGGTGAGATGGAAGACAACACGGTTTTCAAAGATAAGTGTCATTTTTCTTGTATCTATTTTATTAATGAAATTTTTATGATAATTAGTAATATATTGAGATATTAAACTAATTATTTTTATTGATAATTCATGTTAGAAGATGGATTGTGGAGAAAATTGAAAGTTAAAATGATTACTATTTACATGTTTGTAAATTGATGCGGAGAAGATGAAGAGTGATCATCATGGAAAAACACCAAATGTTGATGCTTAGAAATCTTTCTGAAGAGATTATGTCGTTCTTCGGATTTAATTCCAAAAGGTGTGTTTTTTAACATTAGCCTTTATTTTTATAAATGATAATTGTGTATCATTTTGTATGTGTATTTACTTGAAAGTATATGTTTTATGTATTATATCATGTGTAGATGATATTGTATGTTTGAGTATTATTTTACTTGCATTTTGTTGTAATAAATTAATTAATTAGTTTTGTGAGATAAGAAAAGTAATTAAATTTTGTTCATGATGGAATAAATTTAATTTTATACATATATATATTTTGGTTGTAATATTTTATGAGTAGATAAAATATTATGATGTGTGTGTGTATATATATATGTATGAGATTTGAGATAATTATTTTCTTATACACTAATTGAGATTAATTTATTAAGAGAAAGTTGTAGTAAAATTTGAGAAATTTACTTGTCTCTATGTATAACAAATTAGTTGTAAATTAATTTATTTTGAGAATAAAGTAAATTTATGTTCTTCTTGAACAAAATTATGCATATAAATTTGAGGTAATATTTAGTATGTAATATTACTTGGTATTTGTATGCATGGATTTTGAGATAGATTACTTTGCTTGTGGATAATAAAGTAATTTTAAACTAATAGTTAGAAGAGATGTTGTAGAAGTAGATTTAGTTGAAGTAAATCTTATATACAATATGATTTTGATGTTGAGAAAACACTTAGAAATGATATTCGTAGTATTTTTGGGATAATCATAATTGGTATATGTTGATTTATTTTATGTGTACTTCTTGTCCAATAAGTAGTAAATTTTAATGTGATCATATGAATTTTGTATATTCTAATTGAGATAAACATTTTATTTTTGATTTTTTATAAATATAGTGAAGTTCAAGTATTTCATATTATTATGAAGATTGTCTTGAATTCTATATTGTAAATGTCAAAAGATATATTGTTTATGATATTTTCTATCCAAGTTGGGACAAGAAAATACTTGAGGATATATTACTTCATGTGTGTGAATTTTATTTGTTTTCTACATATATTAATTTTGTGTGATAAATTAATTTCTTAGAAAGTAAATATAAATTTTTATATCTTATATGCAAATAAATTTGTGCAATATGATGAGTTGTGCTATAATTTGTATATAATGAATTTTATACTATTTACATAAAGTCAAGTGTTACGTGTTGGTATACTTGAAAAATGTACATGTATAATTTATTAAGTGCTTATATTAAATAATGTTTTAGATTTGAGATTTTATGTAATTCAAAAAATAAGAACTTGTTTTCTTATGTGGGGGTATTCTAAAAGATTCTTATGTTGAAACAATCTTTATATGAATAACTAATACATAAAATGTGCAAGAACTTATTTTATGTTTTGAGAAGTGTTCCTTAATATTCTTATGTGGAAGTAATATTTATAGGAACATTGTTACATAAAATGTTAATTAATCTAAAATTTATTTTAAGTTGTGAGCATAATATTGTGAAGTGAAATTATTCAATGAGATTTCAATTATTTAAAGGTGTGGGGGTGATTCATTAAGATTTTTATTTATGGACTAAATTTAGCTTTTGAACTATTTGGAGCATAATTTTATTTATGTAAGAAATAGTAAGGCTTATGAATTTCATGTTGCGAAATTCAATTCGAATGTGTAGTTCTGGGAAATGAAAGTCTTTGAAACACAAACTTTTGAATAATATTGAAATGTGAACTTATTTCACTTAATTAATTATCTAAGGTTCAACAAAGTTATAAACTGAACCTAGAACGAGCAATATTGATTTGGTGAAGAAAATCTATATAATAATTTGGTAAATAAAATATTGATTTTATTAGCCTAAATATGATCCAAAATATTTATAGTGATTTAGTTCAATAGTGAGTTTGAAACTAAGTTATAAATATTCAAGTGGATATATATTAGGTGATAATATGTGCATATTAACCTTGAGATTCTATCAGATATAGAATTATTTATATGTTTACACTAACAATATAATTGTATAAACTATAATGTGATAGTTTTTGTGTATATTAATGATATGTTGATCATTTTACATAGTATTGTTATTTAACGTAAACGAGTTTAAGAAATATCTATTTTTGTCTTTATGTTGAAAGACTTGTAAAATAGATGTTGTCTTATTATCATGTGAAAACATAGTGAGGATTCCAACTAGACCAATTAAATTGTATTGATCGAGAGGCTATACTAAACTGAGTTTGATATACCTTGAGATTGAAGAATTTAATAATTCTTTAATAGTAGTGGTACACTAAAAGTTAATTCTGATATAGCTATTGTAAAGTTGAAGTACACATACGCTAGTGGGAGCCTTGTGTTTGATATGCAATGCACGAGATCAGATATTACATACAGTCTTAAACTTAGTATACTAATGATTTACATTGGTTTTTGTTAAATCTCTCATTGTTTTAATAGATCACATAAGTGTCACTTATATTTTAGTGATGAAAATTATAAATTTACAAGTAGGTAAATTTTCACTCAATCTTGGGTTTTGTTTCTTAGATGAGTAAGAAACAAATGAGTATTTCTCATTTCACAATATGGATCTAATTTTATTATTTTATGAGGGAAGTTTAATGGATTAGGTTGTTTGTTAAAACATTGATTGTAGCCTAGTCTAAAGCCTCATATTTCATAATATTGTGTTAGTGCAATTTTCATGTAGTACAAATTATTAATCTTGGATTCATAACTAGTTGTGATCTTGAATGAGTATGAAAATATTCACAAGTAGGTGAATATATAATTATATTTTTACAAGTAGGTGGATATATTATTACCCTTGGTGAGGGAATAATTTACTTGGAGTAGCAAGTAATATTATTGCTTTATATGATGGAGAAAGCAAATGGAATCGAAATTTGTTGTTAAAACATCAAATTGTGGCCACTTCCATTGCTTAGTTCATTATGATGTGATAATGAAATTATTTTGTATAGAGCATGTGAGATTACCTTTAATGGTAAGTCATGACATGTTGGTCATAGACATAATTTTTGTTAGGTAATTAATACAAGAAGGTATTATAATATTTATCTACAAGAAAGTCAAGTGACGACTTGACTTATCTTTTTACTAAGACTTTGAGGAGATTTTAGTAGGTTTAACTACTTGTGATATGGAACTTAAACCACTTTGCGTCAGAGGTGATGGGAACCCAACATATTCCTAGGTTACCCCTAGTTTATAGGTTCAATGGGAAAAACAAGTCACAGTTGCTGACTGTGTTACTATCGATGTGGTTCCATATGTAGTTTAAGATAGTAACGTCTGTTGCATAACCGAGGCTGAGTTATACTCTTAACAAAGTTGTTGTGTTCTTAGCAACAGAAACACATGTGAAACACTTTGCCTATATGAACTAGAAATGGAGCCGCTTTTTATAGAGGGTTGTGGTTTACTTTCTTAGAGGTTCATGAAACAGGGTATTGCGCATGGCCATATTAGCGCAAAGCAATTGAGAATACTCACCGTGGTAGGAGGATTTTGTGTGTGTGTGACAATTCTGGTCATATCATATAGAAGTAGAGGTTCAATCTACGGACACCTTCAACTTCGATGTGACTTTGAGTTGTTTACACTAAGAGAATGTTCAATGTTCGTCACACATTCTTTTATGCACACATGCCTTGGAGTTGTTTGATAGAAAGTTGTTTGGATGAAAAGTAGTTTTTCCAAACAAGTGGGGGATTGATAGAAAATTGTTTGATAAAACTATTTTTCTTTAGTTTCATTTAATAGAAGTTTATTTTATTTTGGAACAAAAGGAAAATAGTGAGACTATTCAAATTCTATTTAACTATTAATTATTACTAATATGTAACTTACATAATTAGTACTAATAAGTATAGTTAAATATATAATTGAATAGTTATAATGTAACTTATATATACATGTATGTTTGTGTATATATAGAGATATGTATACATAAGAGAAACATATATGATATATAGAGAAGTTACATGGAAGATTTATACAAGTGAACTTTTCTTCTATCTTCTCCATTTTTCTTACAAACAAATAACTACTACGTACAAAGTAGTGTTCATTTGGAATTTTCTGTGAATTGCTATCACGGATTATTCACCAAGGCTTGACATATATCCTGGAGGTATATCGTCTGCAACCCATAGCAAACCGATCGTGGTGGGGGCGATAAAGACCTTAAGAATAGGGATCACCCGTGTCACGTCTTCTACAACAATCTTGACTCTAAGAAGCTATGGTTCTAACACCCACCCCACCTCCACCTCCATAAAAAAATATATTATGTGATTATGTATACACCCCTCCCACCCACCCCCCCATCCCCACCCCCCCACCCCATCCCCACCTCCACAAAAAAATATATTATGTGATTATGTATACATCCCACCCCACCCCCTACCCCACCCACCCCTACCAAAAAAAATATTATGTGATTATGTATACATCTCTTACCCCTATTCCACCCCCCACCCCACCCACACCTCCACCTCCACCTCCACCTCCACCAAAAAAATAATATTATGTGATTATGTATACACTCCACACACACCACCCTACCCCCACTCACCCCCCACACACACCACCCTACCCCCACTCACCCTCCACCTCTACCACTCCCCAAAAAAATTAATATTAAGCGATTATGTATACACCTCTCATCCTCTACCCCTACCCCTATCCCTACCCCTACCCACCCCTTATATCTGTTTCTCTATCTATAGTATATATTAATTTTATTTTTTAAAAATTTTATTTAAAAGTCAAAACATCTTAAAATAATTAATATGGTTTTTAACCATAACCATATGGTTCCAACCCACATTATCCATATTAAAAATGGTTAATATGGTTTTAGTTCTTAAATAGTTGGTTAACTATATTTTGAAAACTAAAATCAACTCAAAACCATATTTTGTCAGGTCTACTCGACCTACTCTGGTATATATTTCAATAAATTATTGGGTTGTTTGTTTTAACTGAAACATCATTTTTGCAGTTATATAGTTGTAATAATCAAACTAGCCTATTCATATTTATTAACTCAAAATAATTGTTGTATTAATATATACAGGAATAGTTATACTAGTGGTATTATAATATTTTTATGGGTTAAAAGTGTGTACAACACATAAACTCAAACAAGCATCACAGAAATAAACCATAAGACCGCATGGTATTTGGCTCAGTGGTATAACTCGCCTCGTGATTTTTATGAGGTTGTCGAGGATTTGATATTTGATGGCAGTAAGGAGGGTGTGTGTTAATGTAACAAAAAAATAAAAAAATAATAGTAATTAAATAAACCATAAAAAAAATAAACATCGGATTATTAATTGACTGCATTGTGTTCAACAGGTTTTGTTTAGCCAGACAACATAGCCGGCTGGAATGCTTCCGTACAATCTATTAGCATTATATGTGTAGAATGTAAAAATGACCCTGTATTATAAAAGTATTTGAATATTGTCTTTTTTTTTAGTCAATGTAAAACGAATTCTTTACTATTTAAAATTTTAACACATTTGAGTTAAAATTATCTATTCTCTTAAGATTTTAACCTAAAACCTCATATATACTCCCAAAAACTAATAAAACATTTGATTACTAACTAAGTTAAGAATATTAATATTATCTCTTATAAAATTATTACCAACAGTAATAGTATTAATACAACTTATTAGTTATTAGTAATATTATTAATAAGTTGTTTGTAATTACTTAGTAGTTCTCTTTAACATAATTTTGCTTCTTAGCTAAATATAAAATATATTATCTTAATAATATTACTTAATTATTAGATATTAGGATATATTAATGTTATTAATAATATCGATATACGTACAATATTATTGTTATTAATATACAATATTAATGTTAATGAAAAAATAAGATAATTTTGACAAAAGAAAGAGATAAATTTAATTTTTCTTTCTCTATGTCTAGTTTCTCCTGTAAGAACCAGTGAGAAGAGTCTATACCGTGAATAAGAGTAATCTTAGGATTTTTATTATTTGTTATTTTATTAATTCTACCTCTCCAACTGCGTTACTTATTGCAAAAATTGAAATCTTAAAAAATCATTTAAATATACTGAATAAATAAAGTACTTATTATTTTTACAAAATATGTTGTCACCAGATTAAATTATTTATTTATTATAATTATTGTATTATTGTTATATATTATCATAAATTATTCTTATTAGCATACATTACTTCAATTATTATTTTTGTTAAAAAAATAAAATAAGGTTTATTTTTTAATATTAATGTAGAGTACTATAAGAGTAATGCTATTAAAATATTAATGTTATTAATATCTTTAATATATATTACTCTCTCCATCCCTAAATAATTGACGTTATAGTGAGTTCAAAATTTCCCAATATATTTGACGTTACCAAGTTTCTAGGAAGAATTAATTATAATTTTTCCTCTATGCCCTCAACTATATGGAGTATTTCATTTATCTAGACAACTATATGGAGTACATCTTTTCTTAATTAATGCAAGGGTAATTGTGGTAATACATATCAATCTTAATGACAAAATTGGAGTAATTAATGACTTACTTAATAAGTGTGAAAACCTTCAAAATGTCAGTTATTTAGAGATGGAGGTGGTAATATCTAATAAGTAATGTTATGAAGATAATATACTACAAGTATATCCAAGTAAGCAACACCGTGTTAAAAAGAATTATTACTAACTAATAAATAAATACTAACAACTTATTAATAATTTTATTAATAACTAATAAAGTTGTGGTAATACTATTAGCGTTGCTAATAATTTTCTAAAAAAATAATATTAATTTTTAGTTTAGTTGGTAATCAATATTTTGTTAATATTGGAAGTATGAGGTGTTAAGTTCAAATATTAGAAAAATGGATATTTTTAGCCCAAATGTGTTAAATTGACATATCAATGTGTCATGTGTACAAGTAAACGTCACATGACACAATATGATTCACAATCCAAATTTTCATATAGTAAAGGGTTCGTTTTGCATTGACTAAAAAAAAGGGCACAATATCTACGGAAATTGTTAAATCCATAACACTTTTTGATATTTTCAACACAAAAGTGCCGTTGTAGATTTATAACGACGGTTTTCACCGTCACTATAGTCTTATAGATAGGATCTATAGTGACACTTTTGTTATGAAAATAATATTTTTTGTTGTGACTTTAATAATTTCATATCCAAACACCCCTATAGTACATGACTCACTTTTATGTTTGACTCTTTTAGATATATTATATTGTTGGTGTCTCTTTCTAATAGCTTAAACTTTTAGACGAAATAATTAATTACTTAACATGATATCAGAGGTCTGAATGCGCAAAGTTGTGTTGCTTAATTTTTGATGTTTTTGTTATAAAACTCTTTAATCGGCGATTAAGGGACGGACATATACGTTAATTAAAGCCGAATCGCATATTGTTTTTTGTTTTTATTGTGTCATTACTTAATTTTTATATTACTTGTTAACTTGATTAGTTTTCTTAACTATGGAGATCTCATGCTTTCAGATGCTTTCACTATAATAATGACCTTTCGAGCTATATATGTTTTCCAAGAAAAACCTAACACAAATTCTAGACTCGAGAGTTTATAGCAGGTATTAATTTTATGAAACTGATGGAGTATTTTTCATTAGGTCCAAGATATCCGCAAGTACTTCAAGCCATGACAACTTGCTTTTAATTTTTCACAGCCTTATTAAGTGAGGAACATTTAGCACTTAATTATTCTACTCAATTGAACTTTCGGCTACACGGATATTATTATTACTTAAAATTAACTTTAATACCAAGTGTTTGTTCGTCTACCGACATTAATTGGAGCGTTTGGAGGTTCCAAACGCATGAAACGCAACTGAGAATTTTGTTTATTTATAAACGGCTTATTTCACACTGAACTCATTTAACTGATCACGAACGCTACATTTGGGGTTCAAATACAACGCTCTAAAAGGAGGAGTGCGATACGTTCAAACGTTCAAACGCTCTAAATGCGGATAACCGAACATACCCTAATTAACTAGATGAAACCTGCATTAATAATTAATTCCAAGCAACATAAAAAATAAAATAAAGGGTACTAGCTAGTAGATTGCATGAGATGGACATGCAATTAAGTCATTATGCACACATTTTTTTATTCTTGAATGGACGATTCTGGTGCTTCCTGCTACGTACCAATAATTAATTTGAAAACCCTTTTTAAAAAAAATCAATTTTTCAACGGTACACACACTTTTTAAAGAGATCGATTGATCGTCATTCACCCATTTCCAAGACTTTTAAGCAAAGGAACAAGTTCAATATAACCATCTTTTATGACTGCTCTTTTGTTGTTTTCCCTTTTTTCAATATTTTTCCCACCATTCAATATAACCATAGTGTCAATTTGTACATCCCCAGCTGTTTCTTATGCATAAATTAAACAACATATTAGATATTATAAGCAGAGTCGATGAGTTCTTAGTATTGTAGTTAAGACTGAGATATAATATTATATTGTGATCTTTAAGTTTCGATGATGCTTGTCGTTAAGTTTATAATTTTTTCCTTCTTTAGTAAAGTTTGATTGGTTCTATATTATAATCACATAGAGGCATAGCCTATAGGGCTTGTTTAATATATTGAGTATTAAGAAATTACTACAACAGGGTGGAATAATAATTAATTCAGAACTGGTGAATATATCTTTGACCAACTTAACTAGGTTAAAATTTAGAGAGCACGCAAGGCATTCCCAAATGTTTGGTGCAAAAAGTTTAGAACTTGTATGTGTAATTCAGTTAATATGCACACCTAGAGGGGGTGAATAGGTGTTTAAGCTTAAAGTGATAAAGAGTGAAAAATTTTTAAAATTTTCTGCTACAGGTATAATTCAGACAGCTACACCTGTCTGCTTTAGTGTCTGCTTTAGCTTATTTTCTCCGTTTCTGATTATCAGACAGCTAAACATGTCTGCTTTAGTGTTTGGATAGTGGCGTGAATAACAACAAAGTGCAGAACGTGAATGACAGTTAAAGAGATAAACAGAAATAAAAATCACACCAAGATTTTTACGTGGTTTAGCCCCTATCCTCTATCTAGTGGCCTAATCCACGTCCAATCCCAACTAGGATTGGAGACTCTTTTTATTTCAATTTAAAACTCAATACAAAAATTACTCCCTGTTACATAGAAGCCTCAAATCTGATGTTGGACACATATGCCCCCTTTTTGCACCTCTGCAACTTGTGCACCATTGCACCTCTTCTCACCTCTGAGACCCTTGAGCCTTCTATGAACAAACTAACTAAACCCGAAAACCTCAAGTCAAAGCTATGCTTGAATACTTTGATTTACAATGAATAAAATTTCCAGCACAAAAGGATATAATAGATAATAATAAATGATTGGAATAAAAACAGTTGATAAGCTCTGATGTGTTCTCTCAACTTGATTGCATGTTCTCAATTTTTTTATTATTATTGTTCAGCCGAAGAGAAGGAGTATATATAACAATACATGCAACGGCTATAACATATGCTAACTAAGATTTCTCAGTCCCGTTAGCAACCACCCATAATTTCAGCAGCTTTGAATCACAAGAAAGATATTAAGCAGATATGTGCCAGCTATTTGATTTTGAATAGCTGAAATAAAGGAGAGAAACTCTACCTACAATCAACTATGTTAAACCGGAACAAACGGAGATAAATAAAGATAATACTCAAAAGCTTCAGTAGAACTCCTTTTCAAAATATACTACTAACTAATGTGGGCTCCACTAAGCAAGATAACATCCTTAATTAAATTATCACCCACGAGATACAATGATGAAACAGATGAGCCAATTTGGGCTAGCTTGATTTAAGGACCATAATATCTGTTACTATTTATAAATACCAACATACCTTAATAAACTCCAATTCAATTCTTCCTTAATAAGCTCCAAATCAATTCTTCCTTAATAAGCTCCAAATCAAATCTTCCTTAAGACCACTTCAATTCAAATATGAACTGATTTTAAATCATATCAACGTAAGGAAGTCAGCAGCAAATGTCCATGAAATAACCATAACTAATGCATATCAATTATAATATTATAACCCATAATTCATACCTATTTAATAATATAATAACACACCATGAACCATAAACACTTAAATTAGTCATCAATTAAAACATTATATAATCAAAAACTAACAATATGGCATTAATTCCGATCCCAATCTTTTTGCAGTAAAGAGAGCTTAGTGACAAACTTGACTGATTGAAAAGGAGGAGGGAGCCATGCATAACGAGGGATCACAAATGAATCTTTGACCAAAAAGGCTGAACCTTTTGTTTGTGTTATATATATATACTAGCTGGGTTCCGTGCCTCCGGCACTGTATGGACAATATGTTTTATATCAAATTTTGAACGACCAAAATAATTTATTGAGTGAGCAGAAAATTTAAAGTCATTTGTATTTTATTAAATTATTATTAGATTATTAGATAGATAGATGTATTTTATTAGATAGATGTATGAACGGTGAGATTTATCTCAAACTTTGGACGGCCCAGATGATTTATTGAGTGAGCAGGAAATTCAAAATCATTTGTTTTTTATTAGATAGATATATATATATATATAAAGAGAGAGAGCAAGGATCTTAGGCTCACCCTTATTGAGCTCACCCCGAACTCACCCTGCCTTTTTTTATATAAAAAAAATATAACTAATAAAAAATGTATAATAATTTTTGGAATTGAAAGTTTTTTAAAAAAAAATATTTTTGGTGTGATTTGGGTACATATAACAAAACAGTGTTGTACAGACTGTACAACACTGTTTTTTTATAAATAAAAAAAAGGCAGGGTGAGCTCAATAAGGGTGAGCCTAAGAAATGGATTGAATATATATATATATATATATATATATATATATATATATATATATATATATATATATATATATATAGTCCGGATCAGGTCCGGACTCCCGGATTTTAACAAAATCCGGACCTTTTTTTTTTTTTTTTGCTTTTTTTTTTGAAACAACTAAAAAAAATATGGAACTGAAATTTTTCCACAATACAGTGTTTTGGGCGTGATTTGGATGCCTATACCAAAACATTTCTGTACAGTCTGGGCAGACTGTACATACATTGGTTGGTATAGGTATTAAAAACACACCCAAAACACTGTATTATGGAAAAATTTCAGTTTCATAATTTATTTATTTTTTAGTTGTTTCAAAAAAAAAGCAAAAAAAAAAAAAAATTGGTCCGAATTTTAGGACCTGTCCGGACTCCCGGACAGGATCCTTGTTCTATATATATATATATATATATATATATATATATATATATATATATATATATATATATCTAATCAATCATGGAGGAGTTGCCTTGCCTATGTTTAATTTGACAAAATTGGAGTAGTTAGTGGTAATGGGGTGAAAAGTGAATTAAAATTTCTTCATATAAGTTTTATTTAATTACAAAGTAATTGTAGAGAAATAGATATGGAATAAGCATGCATGTCTATGCATAAAAAATTAAGACTAGCACATTAGAAAGTACACAAAATGAATTCAAAAAAAAGAAACACGATGGTGCCTTCTCTAGTGGATTCACCACAACAAGTAAACAAGCTGTACAGGGAATATTTAATGTTTTTTAAATTTAAAACACGTCACAATATATATAAGTACTATTTGAAAGTGACAATTTAAAGAGACATAAGTACAACTTATTAAGGAGAGTCTACGCCCTCTTTTTTGAGTTTGTGAGTTGGACAAATATTTAAGTTATATTCTTCTTTTATCTATGAAATGAATTTTGAAGTCAATTCAGAGCTCTTGAAGGTGCAGTTTCAAGTATTTTGGAATTAGCATATAGGTTAAGTAATAGTTGTAGCTCCAGTTCTAATACATCACTGTTTTGACCAGGGAACTGGTTTTATGTTGGGTCCAATTTGATTCGGTTGAATTAATTTGGTCAAAATTCGGATTCAACTGGTTGATATATAATCGGCGAAAGTTCAACCGGTAAAACTGGTTAAGTCGACCCAATGAACCGGTTGTTAATTATTATTTTTGTGCCAAAAAAATTTTAACATTAAAATTAATCACTTTTAGTAATATTGTAACTCAACTTTATTATATTTTGATTCATAAAAAACGCTATTTTTTAAACTTTAATTAATTACTAATAATATATATTTTTATATATTTATACCGTTACCGATTTAATAACGGTTCAACCACTGGTTAAACCAGTGACACATCCACCCTATATTTTTTTCGATGCAATAATCGCTCCTGGTCCGAAGATATTGGGTGATAGCAAAGGCGGATCTAGGATTTGTTCCTAGCAGGGGGCGATTTTTTTTAGTCCTCGACGAATATTCTCTCTCTCATATTCTATTATAAATGATCTTAGTCCAGGATCCGCAACAAACACCTTCTAAATTGAATTCAACTTGGGATTGAAAATTGATATTTTGAAACGGTTCTTGAGATAGGGGTTTCATTTGAGAGATTTTGAGTAGTCTCATCGACTTGGATGGATTGTGATGTTGATTATTCATTTTTGGAACGTTTGAATTTTGACCACATGTTATGACTACCTAAATAAATCACAATACAAGTATACAACAACCCCAAACAAATAATTATTTTATGCGACATAAATAGAATTCTATTATATACAACAACTAAATATTCATAATCCAAACTGAAAGAATTTTAAAATAAAAAATATTTAGATACAATTTAGAAACTTACTTCGATTATTTGTTACGGTTCAATTTGAATGATTTCTCAAACAATTACAATTTCAACCGTATGCTCAAAAACATCAAACCAAATTTGCTTTCTATATTCAAATAAAATCAAACCACAACATTCAAAATCAACTCACAATTCACAAACACAAGAAATTCAAAAAAATTATAGTGCATATTCACTTAACCCCAACTCACAACAAATTCAAAAAAATTAATCTTTAAACTATCAAACAAAAAAATACCTTAATTAGTTACCTCTTAAGTCCAAAATATAACAAATACATCAAATAAATTGAATTAAGTTTAACCTCAAGTCCCCAACCAACAACAAATTCAAACAAACTACTAAATTTTAAATTATCAAACAAAAAAAAACTCTAATTTAGTTACCTTTTAAGTTTGATATGCGCAAGAGACCAGTGGTAGAGACTGCAGTTTCACAGAGACAAGGTCGGCTAGCGATGGACGGCGGTCGTCACTCGTCGCGAAGAAGAGGAGAAATTGCGGAGCAGTGGAGTCGTCGAGATGTAGTGGCAGAGACGTAGAAGAAGTAGAATAAACAACATAAACAAGTAGAAGCAGAATGAAACTTTATATGCTACAGATTATGAGTCTGTACTTCGTATTTAGAATAATTGGAATTTTTTTTTGCTCTATCCAACTTTAACTATTCCATTAATCAATCCTCTTGAGTTTATTAACTTATATTTGTTCTACGATTTTAAATTGTCACATGTTTTAGTTGCCCTATCTTGTAATACAACTCTGTCAAATTTGGTACACATACACTGGCAAAGCCAAATCATAACAACGCTACAAATAAATGAACACCATTGCAACAAAAAGGAAGGGCTGAAACTCCCGAGCTTGCATGTAATATGTAGCATCTCAATTTCATTTGTTCTTTGTTTTGAATAGGCCCCTAATATGCAAGATTTCAAACAAATATTTGTAGTAATTTACCATACAAGGAATTGCGAACAAAACTACTATAAATCATAATCAAAACCCAGATTGCGAAGGAAGGAAATTAAATAGCAGTACTTCTGATAAATTTTGAAAACGACTATACATTTTAATTAAACGCATTCCCCTCCGGTCAGTAATACAGTGCACCCATCAAGCTTAGAACATCACCCGGGAGGCTTCTTACTAGTCCATTTGCTGGTTCACATACTATATCTACATAACTACAACTAAATATGGAGGCCAGTAACTCTATAGCTTAGAGATTACCAAAACCAAAATCACCGAAGAGGCTTCTTACAGGTCTACTTGCCACCTTTAGATATTATATCTACATAAATGCGTAACTCTATAACTTAGAGATACCAAAACCGACAAATGTAAACATAATAATTTAACCGCGGGATACATATGTTACAGTTGTCGCTGCAGAGGGGAAACATTTTAGGTACCATCAGTATCTGTTACCGTCAACAACAAAATGACACAACGATCTTGCTACTCGGAGCTCTCAATGTCATTTACGCACTTTCTTCAATCTCTTTGCAGACTGCACAAACCCAGTGATTACCTGCAACTCGTCCAATTGCTTCACCAACAACAAAGTATTTTAGTTTATAAATATGTATCGCATATTTTCAATAACAAGAAGCACCATCAACTACTTTTTCCCGGCAATCAAACATTATATTATGGGAATTGATATTTCCACGAGTAAAAGTGAGATAGTTCTACAAGTTCCCTCTCACATGAATAGTAAATGGGCCCCACACTCGTGTGAGTGGAAACTTGTGAAAATATCAAATTTTACATGTGGAAATAACAATTCCCCAATATTATTTGGTCTCATATTAAAGTATAATTATCATTTCTTTAGTAAAGCAAATAGACAACAGTCTAATAACTGGCCCATCTGTGTTGGGCATTCAAACATAAAGATTTTGCAAAATCTTCTCATTATTACATGGTTCATAGCCATTGGCCCACTTTCAAAAAGATATCAATCAAATACACAAGTACCTGCGACATGAAATGCCTCTGAACTACATCAACTAGTTGCTCTTTAGATGGGTTAGGGACAACACCCACCTGCAAAACCCAACTGTTAATACACAACTATAAAATCAAAGGAGTTTCAGCTGGTGAGAAAATTTTAATTTTTTCAATGTCTGCTTCCAACCAATTACTCACAAGGTTAAAGTGTCGCCAATATCTCCACAAGGCAGCCATTTCTAGCTTGCTGAGGTCAACCTTCTGTACAGGATTATTTTGGATGCAAGGAAATAATACACTTTAGCACAGTTGAACAATTGAATATTTGAGCCTAAATAATATAAAAATATGCATATGAAAGGGAACAAATCAACTACAGTAATATTTAATAGTAGACCTTCCTTACCATGGACCCCTGTGGGGTAGTAATTGATCCCTTGGACGGTGAGTCATAAGAGCGAGACCTGCTCATAGTCTTGTGAGATGACCCTGTTGATTTATGCATGTGATACCTTGACCTGTGCGACTTCTGAGTATCATCGGATGCTGTAAAATTGGATTAAAGATAATAGAGGACAATTATACTGGGTGGTGGGTCCTAAAAGGATATGAATAAGACATGCAATAAAGAGTTTGGTGCAAATAATAAAGATAAGAGAAGTACAGACATAATGGATCCTAGGCAACAACCTCTACAACATTACTTTGAAAAATAACAAACTTAAAATGCAAAAATCAGAGTTCAAAGTGACACACAAAAAGGTGAAAACAAGAATATAGTCTTCTGCAACTTCCTATAGATCATCAGAAACTACTCGATAACACCTTTAGCCAGGAACATGGCAATGATATCACATAATCTAATATTTTCCATCGATAGGGATCTCTTGCCAAATGATGGCTGAAATACACAGGTGTAAAAAGTTGTGAACTTCAAAAATTTTGTAGATCCAGGTCGCCCAATGGTAGAGCTAATTTTTCAGAAGTGGTGAACTAAATTATTGACGGCAACAACACAAAAAAGTATAGACTAGAAGTTAGTAACCAAACACACCCAAATCTGAGCCATTCCACTGCACATTATCAAATTCGAGATCATCATCGTCCTCATTACCAGTAGGAGCTTCAATCACGCTTAGAGCATTCCTCTGTAGCTTTACCTCTATGCCATTGGTAAGCACCTGCAATTTGTGAAAATTGCAATCAGATATCCCTCGAAAGAAACACCAATACTTCACAAAATTAAAGAAACATCCAAAAGAAACAAGTGTAAAATGGCAAGGGGTTATATTTACAGGGTCTGAGCAATGAAAAAAAATACTAACAGAAAAAAAATCTGTTTCTGTCTAGAACATTGAATTCTATTCTTTATACAGACTATAAGGAAACCTGATCAGACCTTCAGGCTTCGATTAAATTAGGAATCAGGAGATGTTAAATTAAATCCAAGGAAAATATAAACACCTAGTAAAATAGAAGAGAATGACAAGTGAGTGAATCAGTTTTTAAGTAATAATAATATACGAATATGGTCACTATGTACAAGAAAACAACTACTTTCACAATCATTAAATTAGCTCTTGAATTTGAAGTAAATTTTGAATAATTTAAAAAAAAACCTAATAATGCGGAAGAACCTTCACAGACAACAGCTCAACAGCTCAAATGAGAAATGTTGCAAAATTTCTACTCTTGACAAACGGATTAAAATTAACTGCTGACCAGAAAATTTGAATCCTAGATCAAAACAAGAGTCAGACACAAGAACTACATAAAAAACAAAAAAAGAATAACATAGAAACATCCCCAGTATCTTTCTCAGGTCTACTGGTTTCACCTAAAATTTTGGAATACATAATTTACAATACAAAACTAATATGAGATATAGTTACACACTGTCAAGTGACACTGGACAGTCTGCCCCATCCCCCTCCTAACCCAAACAGCAGAGAGATCACTAATAAGACAGAACTGTTCACAAATTTTACAAGATAAACAAACAACTATTGTCCTGTCCACAAACACCTTTATAAAAATTATTAGTTAAATAATTAGCAACCAAAAAATCACTTAGAAGCTTGGATATTACCATAAAGATACCCAAAAATCTTATAATTAAAAAAAACATGTGAACCCACTATGATGCATGATACAGTTGGGATGATCCAGCCCTCGCCTAGGCACCAAGGAAGTCCTGGTAACCCAGATGGCCAGATGAGTGCCCAGCCTATCACCCAGCCCATTTCTGCACAGGCAAGTATTGCTTAAGCAATGTAACAACAGGCTCACCTATACAGCCTCTTTTAGCTACATGAATCAAAATAAGATGTTCCAAAAAACAAAATTCTATAATGCATCATGCAGCAGAGCAATCCAATTTTCAGACCAAAAAATCTATAATGCAGAAATTTAAATTTTCAAAATTGTGTAGTAAGCATAGCAATATCCAAACCAAATATAACCAAGCACCCATAATTCCAAAAACAAATAATAAGCTACTGAACTAACCAAAAGCAGAGGAAAGTGCCTTGGAATAATTCTCAAAAGCATGCTCATGTCATAACCGCATCACACGAGTACAATTCAAAATCCCCCACTATGGAAATAGATATTCAAACCCCAGATCCAATGATTAAAACTGACATGCAAGAAAACCCAATTTCAAGTTTATCAAGCCAATTCTTCTATGCCACAAAAACTTCAAATTTTTGCTCAAATACCAAAAACTTTGTTGCAATTACTTAAGAAAACATAGAAATAACTAAAAACCCATTAAGATTAACCAATACACCATAGAATCAAAAAAATCAATAACAGGATACGAACCAAAATTCAGAAACGTTATCACCCAAAAATCTTACATTGCAATGACAACATATTAAACGATCAAAAACCCAAACTGCATTATACTCAAAAAAACAAAATTAACCAAAGCCCAAATCAAATAACAAACCCATTCTCATTTATGCAATGAATTATAAACACAATTACCAGCCAATGCCATCCGCCAAGCCCAACAGCCTTTTTCACAACGCCCTGAAGCCCAACCAGCACCGACTTGGTCCGGTTATTCCCGGTAACAACAACCTTCGTATGCCGCGGCAAAACAGTGAGCTCTTCTTCACTACTCTCCCCACAGCTCTGCAACTGAGAAAATCCCCCATTACCAACCGAACTCTCCACAGCTTCCAGCATTTCCCTTATAACTCTGTGGAAACTCAAGCATTAGACACTCAAATTGAGCAAAATGGAAAGATCACGCATTGCAGAGTCCGAAAACGGGGAATTTGGGTGATGTTGGAGTGAGAAAGTGAAGAGAAAAATGGGAATTTCAGAGAGAGAAAAAACACAGGCTTGGAGACAGAGAGAGAGAGAGCAGACAGAGAGTGTGACTGTGGTTTTTTCTTTTCTCTGTTTTCTTTGTTTATTGATTGTTGTTTTGGCTGTGAATCCCGAAGAGGTGAAGGTGACCAATGGCGGTTGAGCACGTAGGCTTGGAGGGTGGCTGGTTAATCATGCGTTTCAGGCTTTGGTTACGGGCATGATGTTATTATTGTAGTATTACCCATTTAGCGGTTTAATCCGGAGAGGGTGAGTTACAAGGGTATGTGGAATGACCAAGTTGTCCTTCAATGGCTCTTTTTCTTGCATCCGAAGGAAGTTAGTAGTATTTTTTTTTCCATTTTTATTAATAGAGAAAATAGGAAATAGATGGGCCTACATTATTGAAAGGACAAAGGTCCAAAAATATCTATCAAAAATATCTATGATGTTTTCTTTCAAATCACACTTACATACTGAATTCTTTTTTTTTCAAGTACCTTTAACGTTATAAATTTCAACTCAATTCTACCACCTTCTGTTAACAAACATGTCACCTACACTAACGTGATTAACACATCATCTAATTATGCTGACAAGGCATGAAGCAAAAATAAATTTTGTTGACACATGGCGAAGATAATATCTAATAAAAAAATATTTTTTC
This sequence comes from Panax japonicus, assembly GCA_020205505.1. Taxonomy (NCBI): domain Eukaryota; kingdom Viridiplantae; phylum Streptophyta; class Magnoliopsida; order Apiales; family Araliaceae; genus Panax; species Panax japonicus. Next base: position 87,721,566 of record CM035091.1, read on the forward strand.
TCTTTTTTCTCCCTCTTTCGCTCCCATCTCCATCCTCAATTCTCTCTCTCTCCTCTGTCTTCTTTACTAAATTTGGAAAACGAATTGGGGTTTAAATATCTCTGTATATATATCTCCTCCTTCCTTCTCATCACAAATTTCAAATATCAGATCAAATTCATTACAAAATTGAAGTACCCAGATCAAATCCCTATCAAATTTTATTAGAAATCAACAAAAATCAGAACCAAAATAGGTTTATCAATCAAAATCATGTCATCCTCTCTTCCTGAATCAAGGTTAGAAAATATTAGATTCTCACTGATCATCACATGCTTCTGAAAGTGACTGGGCTTTGCAGACTCTCCAAACAATTGACTTCTTCTTGAACATATGTTGAAATCTTGAACTTACCTAAAAATCAATTCAAGTTCAGTTTCAAACATAAATCATAAAGCATCCAATTGCAAGAACTAAAACACAAAAATACACCAACTTTCACAATATTTAACAATAATCATTAAAGTGGTCACATTAAAAGACAATAATTTCTAAAACTAAGCTTAAATCTTTTCTATCACCGATCACTTCACAACAAAATATGATTCTGTAACATTCTCGAGTCTAGATGAAGAAGAAGAAGAAGGATATGAGCCAAAACTTGTATTACTTGTGACACCCCCAAAATAGGTATACATCACCCATTCTGAGTTGTCAATACACGGTTCAGAAACAACTACAACTTTATTATTACAACATTTAACTATGAGTTTAAATACAGATATTGCCATCTAGACAATATCCACATACAAATAAATCCCCATCATAATTATTGATATATTATTTTATAAAAATGGTGAGGACTACTAAACAACTCTCCCTGGAACCTTCATTCCATACCCCGACTCGTACTCGCTATATTCTCGCCTCCTGAGAAGAAAAATAGAACAAAAAGGAAAAAGGGTGAGCTCAACTAGCCCAGTAAAGAATATTATGACTAAGATAATATACAACAAATTATCGTTAGTCTTCAACAGAGAAAAATCTGATAGAATACAATAGACAACAAATGTTAAATCAATATTCGCAGCGGAAAATATTGATTCATAGAAGAGTTACGTAGAGGATGAAATCTACTAATGTCTATGAATTTAACAGTCCATCAACAGTATTTTTATCCCTGTAACATCAATCAATGCACCTCTTGAATCATATATTAATCCTTGCACTACAGGCCAAGGATATTCATCAGTTGGTCATGTTCATCTAAACATCTGTTCATCTTTGCACTACGGGCCAAAGATATTCATCAGAAATCATTCATCTTTGCACTACAGGCCAAAGATATTCAATAATATCATCATTTAAGACTGAGGATGATGAAAAATATTTTTAAAGAAACGAATCCAGTGAAACAAAATGACAAGGATTAAGGATTAAGGATTCATACTTTATTTTATCCACGTCCAAAATTACCTCAAAAATCATCATAGTGGTGTAAAATTCAAGAATGATCAAAACATGGATACAATCAAAGCTAGTATCCACAAGATCATTCTTTCATTCATTTGCAATTGATTTAACTAAACCCTAAGTGTTCATACTTAAGGCTTAATAAAGTCTTAACAATGTTTCATTATAATCATTATCCAATTGTTTATCAATTACTAACCATGTTCTATATGTAAACATTCATTATTGTCATGGTCTTAAGGCTGGCGCTGCGGCGCCGACTTTTACACTCGGTGTCGCGCTGTAGCGTCACCTATTGTTGCCTAGAACCCGGACTCGGCGCTGCGACGCGAGTCTCAGTGGTAATGGTTGCACTGCGGCGCCACTCTCCAGAAGGTTATGGCTTTGCTCGGCCAAGCTCGGCGCTGCAGCGCGGGCGAAATGGCCTTGGGCTGGCGCCGCGGCGCCAGCTCTATGCACCAAAATTTTTTTTACAGACTTTAAATTTTGTGAGATTCCCGGACTCGTAACTTCTTCATTATAAGTTCGAATTATCTCGTTCAAGAGCCTACGGTTCACAAATCACGTTCTCTATGTATTCATTCAAGAATTTTATCTATTCGACTTCGTTTACTAAAATGTCACCTATTAGTTCAATTTTAACGAAAACGATAAATGTTCAGTGAACGTTCAACGCTCGTTTCTTCGTTTTAAGTCGGAAATCCGGCCATTTTTCGAGCTTCGCAACTCTATAATGCCAAATATGACTTGTCTCCATCAAAAACCAATGTTTCCAATGTCAAACACAAAATATGACTTCCATTCCGAGAATTTCACGAATTCGACGATTATCGCCTCAATCGTATGAATTCCGGCGAAACCTCATTACTAATCATTCTAGGTGAATTTTAATCAACATATAGACATTTCAAGTTACTTACTACACCAACTTATTATCAAAGTAGATTTTTGACTTATTCTCATATGTCAATTACTTATTTAACTTATGAACTCCAATGTTCATGCTTATGACTTATTATGAACTTAAGTCCATCAATCAATGTTCTCATACCATAATGAACATACTAACATCATATGACAAACATATGACAAGTTTTGTACAAGTTTATCCACTTATTTAGGTTCAAGTTGTTTATTCATCTTATTCGGTTTAAGTCCATTATTTATCCACTTCTCTTATGTTCTTAACATCGAAGATCATTAGATTACACTTCTCTTATCCACCTACCATGATAGAGATAGAAGAGACAAGATCAAATACCTTTGAAGATTACTTCTCTTGCTTTGGAAATCTACAAATGATAAGTTAAGCTCAAAGTGCTTATTTACTCTAACAATTAAGTTATTTATGAGAGAGTTTGTTGGATTCAATAACAAGCAACAAATGAAAAAAATGAGCTAGCTATTTATAGAAGTCTCTAATCTAGGGTATAATGGTCATTAAGCATTCCACCTCCTTAATTAACCTCCGTACTATTCATTATTTGTTGCCCACAACTCTTATCCATTCCTTGGTCATTACTCTTAATTCTTGCCCACCACACAAAGGTCTTGGTCACTACTTCACCCATGGGTTGCCCCATGGATCCTACCTTATCCATTGGATCATCCTTTGGGCTTAGTGCTTAATTCAATTAACTTATTTTTGGGCTTGTATTAATCTACCAAGGGCTTTATGTTATTCCTACTTGGGCTTACGAATAATCTCACATAGGTTTACACCTTAATCTTATTGGACTTATATTTCATACAAAGTTACCTTAATTTATTTCATTAGGTTTTAATACATATATTCCCAAATTAAGTCCACATGCGAATTATTGCGTTTTCCAAACATAGATTATTATTACATAATCCATATCGTCTCGATATTCTAACGTTACGTATTTCTCGGAAGTTCAAAAATAATTCCCGAGCGATAATTGGTGAATAGTATTTTTTGTAAACTTTCTCGAAAAATATTTACTTTCGTCTTGGAAATTCTAACACTTTAATTCATTCACGTGGTTCAAATACTACGATCTTCCAACATTTCTAGGTTATAGAACGACATACATCATATTAACACAAATAATAACAAGTAATATTATTTTATTCATTATTTAATTCTTTCAAATATATTTACAAAGGATCCGAATTTCTCGGTCGTTACAGAAAAGAAAGGGAATATGGATGAATCAACTGGGTCATGATTTGTAATTCGCAAAGGTGTAAAATTCATGTCTCGTTAGTAAAATATATCCACGTGTCATTCGCGTTAGTCTAGTTGGCATATCTGTTAACGAGAGGGGCAAAGTTGAGCTGAAATTTATAACGTTAATGATACTTTTGGAAGAAAAAAAATGATGTAAGTAATATTTTTGGACCTTTGTCCTTATTCAGAGTTTAGGCTATTTCATTTTTGGCAAGATTATTTTTGAAAGTTGAATAATTTGGATAATTAGAAATGGCAATAGGAATTGAAATCACCCAAAGTGTATCCAATAGAACAATTGTGTCCCAAATTGGATAGTCACACCCAAAGTAGTGCATTTATAATTGTCTAAATAATAATTCAACAACTCATTATTTTATAAGAAAATTATTTCTATTTCTTGTCACAGAATGGTTAATTTCTTAACTGTCTCTCTTTTTATGAATTAAAATACATATATATCATTTCCATTATAATTTCAAAGCACAAATGTCATTTTAGTTTTATAACAAAACTTTGAGAGTACATAATATATTTTTCCATTCTTTTTCTAAATATACAAAATGGTAATTGATAGATTTTGAATGTAATGCATTACATACGTAAATAAAATATATAAAAAAAAAATTAATCATGCAATTTTTTCATAAAATTTGTAAAACAGAAATGCAATATTTCTTTTGGGGGGGGGGGGGGGAAGAGTAAAGATGCTTGCACATGCAATAGATCACTTTTAACTCATCAAATTAAAGAAAATAAAATTAGGGAAATTTTTACATATTGTGTGCAAAATGAAAGAAGCAATAATTGGGGGGGAAATATAAAGATATGTAGAAACATATAGGTATGATTCTGAAATTTGAAATTAAAAAGAAATAGGAATGGGTGATTTGGTAATTATACAAGGAAAGACAAAAGGGCAGATGAGAGAAATTAAAAGCTGACGCAAGCATAAAATTAAACGGAAACACGAAATTCATCGGCCGGGGGGTGGGGCCCCCGTGGAATTAAGGTACCTGCCGTCAGTGTTGTCTTATCCTACATCGAGTTACTTAGGTGGTGTTTGATAAAACTGAGTGTTAAGACATGAACAGTTTAGACGTCTGAATAATATAGAGCATCTGAATAGAATTGCGTCTGAATGTAAAAATATTGTTTGATAATTAATTTTTCTAAAATGTCTGAATAACATTATTTTACCATTTTAACCCTCTGAACAGTTTAAACAAAACCTGTTTGATAATCAAAAGGTCTGAATAGTATTTTAAATACATATTTATAATATTTTGACCAAAATATGATAAAATAAAAATGAAAACGTACAATTTAAATTAACTTCAAACATAGTATCATGTCCCAAAAATATCAAACATATTTTTGTAATAGAGTAAGTAAATTAAAACTAAATTTTATAAGAATTTTATAAAATTTGAAATAATAAATAAAAAGATTGAAAAAATAATATTAAAAAGACAAAATAAGAATTATCTTGACTACCTCTCCTGTATACAAAGATTTCATTAATCGTAGAGTGTATTTTGGATAGGAGGAGAGTACAATTATTATTATTTTTTATTAAAAATAAAATAAAATAAAATAAAATAGAGAAATGGAGTGAAAATCCTGCTACTGAATATCGGGAAAATCCTTATTCCACAGTCCCGCCTCTCTCAGTAGTCGGTGGTCTCACTATCCTTCCTCTGAATCTGAAACCATTCCATCTCCAATTTTCCATCACCGTTCAATCAAACCATGAACGCCGGCTATTTTCGAAAACGAGACTACGGGTGAGACTCAAGGATTTCCAGAGATTTTGTAATATAGCTGAGGTTATTTTTGTCCCAGAAAAATTAAAATTCGGTCAGATGTAGCTCTTAATGGTTTAGAATTGTTTTTGAATCTTATCGGTTAAGAGGCATTAAGAGACAATAATTTTTTTACCAAACAAGTTTTAGCTCTTACCGATTTAGAGGCAAACCTATTAAGAGGTATTAAGACCTTATCAAACACTACCTTACCCTTGGCATCTTTTCCTCTCCTCTCGTCTCGTGTGGTGTAACCGAACCGAACTGAATCGGGTCGAGTTGAACCGAACTGAGTCGAGTGAGTATTAAATTGTTTAAATGTAATTCATAAAATTTATTGAATATAAAATAATATTTGTTTAAGATTTATTTAACTATCGAGTATAACACGATTTTGAATCGAATCCAAATAATTTAACTTTTTCAAATGAGTCCCTATCGCCGAAGGACTGTTTAAAAAGATTCGAATAATTTATCGAATTTTAAAATTTATTCATATTTGAATCATTTATATTTTGAGTCGAGTTCAAATTGAATTTTTAATCGAACGAGTACGAATTAAACCCGAACTGTTTGCTCATTTTACAAGTTTACCCCTGTCTCTCTATATCTAATAGTTGTATCTATATATTTATATTTTCAAGTCAATTAAATGATCTAAAAATGTTATTAATTGGATATTTTTCCTTACCCAGTTTTCCCGCCATAACTGAGCAACAAGGACCGTCGATCGAGGTGAGGGGAACTAAGGCCGTCGGATATTTTCGGCGAGATGATCTTGGCCATTGAATTGATTTATAAAAAGTAAACATTTGGTAGACGAGTATTATAATGTTGGAATGTTAGAATAGAGTGAGATGTCTTGCAGGTCAGTGAAAAAGTAGAATGATAAGATAGGGACAAAACAGAAATCGAAGAAAAATTATGGATCCGGTTTAACATGAAATTTATTTTTTAATAAGTTAATTAATTGGCTAATAGAATATTGACATATATAAAATATTGCATGCGTGTTAGTACTATATTGATTAATTGACCAATTTACCCAAAAATAAACTTCATGCTAACTACTTTCAAAAATTATACATTATCATTCGGTGGCACGTGTCATATTTTTGTAAATTATACTATGAGATAAAACAATTTTTTTATTAAATTTAAAGAATTAAATAAAAATAATATTAAAAAACAAAATTTTAATATAATTAAAATTAAAATTATAGGGACTAAAAAAATAAAAATGTGACACATTTACACAATTCATCGAAAAATGACTTTATAATATAGATATGGGGATCATTATTTTTATATTAATTTTTGGTATTTATATACGGTCCTCTCTCATATGAAAGTAATATTTATTTTCTTTTATATAAAAATAATTAAATATAAATATCAAAAATATACATAAAAATTGTTATAAAATTTTAGCAAAGTGTAGAAAGATACTCTTATAATTGCATGTATTTAGAGGGAATAAGTAAGAGATAAAGAAAGAGAAACCATTCAGAGAAGTTCTTATCATTTCTTTTAGTATCATTTCCTTTATATAGGAAAAAGAGAAGTCACGGGGAGAAAGATAAGGTTCACGGGAGAAGGAAAAGAAAGGAGAAGGAAGAGGGAAAGCACGAGAGATTCCCTCACATTAAGGAAAAAGGGAGGGAGTTGCCTCCTGGGTAGGCAATCATCTTATAACACTTCCCTTGATTTCCTACGATAGAAGATTATGTCTCATTAAAAACTTTGTTAAGAAAATCCAGTGAAAAAAATTTAACGAAGGCAAATGAGTACATATCTTTTACATAAATATCTTAATTGACTGTCTCTTTAAAACCTTGTCAGGAAAAACCCTTCGGTATAAAAATCGTGACTAAGGAAAAAGAGTACAGTCTTCCCCTCAAAAGAAATTCATTACTCCTTGATGAAATATTATCATAAGTCTTTCAGTTGACACATTTCGATCCTTTTTCGAAGTTTTGCAAACGTTGCATTTGGTAGCGACTTTGTGAATAAGTCGGCTAGATTATCACATGAAAGAATTTGATGCACATCTATATCACCCTTCTTTTGTAGCTCATGTGTGAAGAAGAATTTAGATGAAATGTACTTTGTTATATCTCCCTTGATGTACCCTCCTCTAAGTTGAGCAATTCATGCAGCGTTATCCTCATACAAAATTGTAGGAATATCTTTGATTGACGGTAATCCACATGATTTTTTAATATGATGAATAATTGATCTCAACCAAACACACTCTCTGCTTGCTTCATGTATAGCGAAAATCTCTGAGTGATTTGAAGATGTAGCTGTCATGATTTGCTTTATGGATTTTCAGGATATAGCCGTGTCACAATATGTAAATACATAATGTGATGCCCCCAAAATAGGTATACATCACACATCTTGAGTCGCCAGATACATGGTACCTAATACAAATACAAACTAATTATACAACAGTCGTGTAAAATACGATAAAATATATGTTGTGAGTTTTAATATAAATATTGTCATCTAGACAATATCCACACTCAATGGAGTCCTCATTACATTTATTATCATACTATTTCACAGAATAGTGAGGACTACTAAAGTCATTTATCCTGGACCATCACTCCAGTCCCCGACTCGTCCCAGCTACGTTCTCATTTCCTGAAGAGAACAGTAAAATAAAGGGTAAGCTCAACTAGCCCAGTAAGAAATATTATGACTAAGATAATGCAGAATAAATTATCATTAGCCTTCAACAGTGTTAAACTGATACAATATAACAAACATCAAGTTTAACTGCAGCGGAACAAGCAATCTATTAGAAGAGTCAAGTAGAGAATAAAATCTACTATCTTCTATGATTTAAAAGGTTTTTCATCACTTTTATCGCTGAGACTCAGCTTAATAAATAATCCACATCATCAAATCATCCCTGCACTATAGGCTAAAGATATTCTTTAGTATCACGACCACGAATTATTCATGCACTACGGGCCAAAGATAATCGTGTTTTCATCAACGTTCCTGATCATGCCATAAAATAATTCATCTTTGCACCCTTGGCCGAAGAGAATCCATAGTCCATAATCATACCAAAAACTTTTCATCAATGCACTACGGGCCAATGAGGATTTTTTTCACATCATTTGTAACATTACGGTCATGATTACACCGAATAATCCCTGGTCATAATCATACCAAGTCCATCTATGCACTACAGACCACATATGACTTTCAACATAATATAACCATGAGGATGATGACAATGACATAATAATTCAATAAAACAAGTTCAAGAATTAACTTATCCAAGAACCAATAACGTCCAAATTGTCAACATGATACTGCTTTGTGGAGTAAAAATTCAAGAATGCTCAGAAGAATATTTCCATAAAAAGATACTGGATGAAGCGCAAATATCAAGGATATTCCACTAATTTCATGAAGTATAGAAGTCAGAATTTTAACAAACTGAGTATAATAGAGTATATAAAACTGCAAACGGATTTTCATCGCCGTGCGGTAATCCACTTAGATAGATCATTTCCACAATTTAATAAGGAATGAATACAAAGGATCCTTCACCATGCATGTGATAATCCACATAGACATGTTATTCCAACAGAATAATAAAGAATTGAATAACAGAAGGATTCACCATGCGTGCGATAGACTGCATAGACAGGTTATTTCCAACAGAATAATAAATAATTGAACTAGGTCCGGCATAAATGCACAGACAGGATATTTCGACAGAATAATAAATAATAGAACCAGGTCTGGCGTAAACGCACAGATAAGATATTCTAACAGAATAATAAATAATGGAACCAGGTCCGGCGTAAACGTACAGACAAGATATTCTGACAGAATAATAAATAATGGAACCAGGTCTGGCGTAAACGCACAGACAGGATATTCCGACAGAATAATAAAGAACGGAATATTAGAAGAATTTCACCATGTATGCGGTACTTCGCATAAACAGGTTATTCCAACTGAATAATAAGAATGAAATAACAGAAGAATTTCACCATGTATGCGGTACTTCGCATATACAGGTTATTCCAACTTAATAATAAAGAATGGAATAACAAAGTTCTCTTCATGAATACAAAAGAAATAATACCCCTTACGAGTACAACAAATAATATCCCTTACCTTAGAAAGAAGAGTACTGGATATAAGAGTAGTGAAGTAGCAGAACACTTTTCTTCTTTCTCTCTATAGTTTCTCTCTCTAGAGTTTCAGTGATTTCGTAAGAAATAATGAAGGAATGAACTTCTATTTATAGAAGAATGGACTGCATAGTAACTAATTCATAAACGGTCCAGATTGATTTACTTTAAACGGACGGTCCAGATTTAAATCAAAATCTTTTAAATAAAATATAATATATTATATTTATAATCTAATAAAACGAATAACTTTATAAAAGTATTCTGTTTTATATAAAAAAAATTTACTATGCAAAATACTATGCATGCACTATGCAATACTATGCATAATAAAATATAATATATTCTAATTATTATTTAATAAAACAAATAACTTTATAAAATTATTATGTTTTATATAAAAAGATATTATTATGCAAAACACTATGCATAATAGAATATTATATATTCTATTTATAGTCTAATAAAATGAAAAACTTTATAAAAGTATTCTGTTTTATATAAAAAACTTTTCTGTTTTATTACATTAATAATACTAATAAAACAAAACTGAGTGACTTATCACATAAGCATTAATAATCAATACCGTGTCCTACTATGCAATCACGCGTATTACTGTACTTTTACTACCGAGTAGTTCAACAGTATTAACGGTAGAACTTCTGCTATTATTTTTATAAAATATTTTTGTCATTTTCTCAATCCGACAATAATTCTGTTGCGGGGTCCACCAATAATTGTGTCGTTGTACGAATATTTCCTGATAAAAAGAATATTCTCCGACCAATCGAATATTATATAACAACTTGCATACTTTGCAAAATTTATAAATACTACCCACGACTATAACATTATATCAAATCCACACCATAATATTAAAAAATTATTTCGAGAAAATTAAATATTTATTCATAAAATCTGGGGTCTCACACATAACATATTTATGATCTTCCATTGTGTGGATCTGATAAATATCCTGCATCGGCATATCCAACCAATCGCGACGTTGAATCAGTTGGATAAAATAACCCAAGATCTATACTTCCACGGAGGTATCTCAAAATGTGTTTGATCCCATCCCACTGTCTCTTAGTCGGAGAAGAACTGTATCTTGCTTACAAGTTGACAACAAAAGTAATATCAGGTCGTGTACAGTTTGCAAGATAGCACCTATTGCACTGAGGTATGGATCGAACTTCAGGTCCAAGAACTTCTTCCCCACTTTCTAGAGGCCAAAATGGATCTTTATCAACTTCTAAAGATCGAATAACCATCGGGGTAGTCAAAGGATGAGTTTTATCCGTATGAAAACGACTGAGAATTTTTTCAGCATATGTGAATTGATGTACAAAAATTCCAGATGCTAAATGTTCCACTTGTATTCCCAAACAGAATTTGTCTTTCCAAGATCTATCATTTCAAATTCATCTTTTAAATAAGTAGCAGTTCTTGTGAGTTTTTCAGGAATACCTACAAGATTCAAATCATCCATATATACAGCAATGATGGAAAATCCACTTTGTGATTTCTTAATAAAAACATATGGACATACTTGATTATTTATATATCCATCTTTTATTAAATAATCACTAAGTCAATTATACTATATACGACCAGACTGTTTCAACCCATACAATGAGCGTTGTAACTTGATTGAATATATGTAACGGGGCATTTGTGATTCAGCCATTTTCAATCCTCCAGGATTCTCATGTAAATCTCTCTGTCAAGTGAGCCATATAGGTATGTTGTTAAACCATCCATCAGACGTGTTTCTAAACCTTCCATGGTTGTTATACCTATCAGAAAGTGAAAAGTGACTCCATCCATTACTGGAGAGCTAGTATGTATCCTGATAATAAATACCAGGTTTTTGTGAAAACCCTTTAGCTACAAGTCGGGCTTTGTATCTTACAATTTCATTTTTCTCATTTCGCTTTCGTACAAATACCCATTTATTTCCAACCGGGATTACACCCAGCGATGTTTGGACTACTGGTCCAAATACTTCTCTTTTAATAGAGATTGTAGCTCAGTTTGAATATCATCTTTCCGTTTTGGCCAATCTTTTCTTTTCTGACATTTTTCAACATTTTGTGGTTCAGGATCCATCTCAGGAATCAAAGTAATATCTGATGCTATAGAGAAAGTAAATATATCATCAATCATGACTTTGCTTCGATCCCATATTTTCTCATTATGTACATAATTTATTGAGATCTCTTGGTGTTCATCTCTTATCCCTTCACTGAGATTTTGAACCTCTTATGGGGTTATTCCCACTCTTAGAATAAGTGCTTACTTCTGGAGCGGGTATTCCTTCTGGGATTCCTTATTTGCTTTTGATTTTCGTGGTACAATGTCTTTTGTACCCACCGATCTTCCACGCTTCTGGCGTGGTTTAGATTCTTCTATTACCTTATTCGTCAATTCTCCAGGAATTAATTTTTCAATAGGTATTTCTATCATTGCTGAAGTATTCACTGCAGGTGTATGTGACTTTATTAGTTTTCTAACATCATTAAATGCATCTGGCATTTGATTTGCAATATTTTATAAATAAATAATTCTTTGAACTTCAATTTTACATTGTCCTGTACGAGGATCAATTGAATTTAAATCTGATGCATTCCATGATATTTCATAGGGGTTTTTATTTAAAATTTTCCTCCTCCTAATGGTGGAAATACGAATTCACCAAAATGATAATCTACATAACGTGTAGTAAAAACATCTTCAATTAAAGGCTCAAGATATCTGATAATAGAAGGAGAATCAAAACCAACATAAATACCTATTCTTCAGTTGGGCTCCCATTTTAATTCTTTGTGGAGGTACAATTGGAACATATACTGCAGTTTCAGAAACTCGAGAGTGTGATATGTTGGGTATCTGTCCAAGAACTAACTGTAGAGGAGAAAATTTATGAAGAGTCGTTGGTCTTACTCGAATGATGGCTGCAGCATTAAGAATTGCATGACCCCAAATTGAGGTAGGTAAGTTAGCCCTTAACATTAATGGTCGTGCAATTAGTTGAAGTCTTTTTATTAAAGATTCAGAAAAACCATTTTGTGTATGAATATGAGGAACATAATGCTCAATAGAAATTCTAATAGTCATATAAAAATCATTAAAAGTCATTGATGAAAATTCAGCTGCGTTATCAAGTCGAATTGACCTGATTGGATGATCCGAGAACTGAGTCCGTAAATTGATTATTTGAGAAAGAAGTTTTGAGAAAGCAAAATTTCGAGGAAGAAAGAAGACAAACATGAGACCATCTAGTTGAAGCATCTATTAAAACCATGACATATCGAAATGGGCCAAACAATGGGTGAATAGATCCACAAATGTCTCCTTGAATTCTCTCTAAGAATTTTGGGGCTTCTTTATAAACTTTTACTGGTGATGGTTGAACAATTAATTTTTCTCGAAAACACGCAGAACAAGGAAATTCACTACTAGGAAAAACCTTCTTATTTTTGAGAGGATGACCAGTAGAATATTCAATAATACGACGCATCATAGAAGTACCTAGATGACCGAGTCTTGCATGCCAAAGTATAAAGGATTTGGGATCTATGATTTTTGGAATCATAAAATTATGAGACTCAATTGCTCTAATTTTATAGTATATAATCCAGAAGAAATTGAATGAAGTTTTTCTAGGATATTTTTTTTTCCAGAATTAGTAGAAGTGATGGGAAGATATTCATTATCATTCTCATTGGTTGTTTTAATGTGAAAATAATTTAGTCGAATATCTTTAAAACTAAGAAAATTTCTTCTTGATTTACTAGAATATATAGCATTTTTGATAAAAAAACTTGTTTCTCATTTGGTAGCATGAAATTAGCTTTTCCAAATCCCTCGATTAAATATGATGTGCTAGAGATAGTTCCTACATTTCTCTTAGCTTTGATTAGTTGTAAAAAATATTTCTCACTTCGAAAGATTGTATGAGTTGTTGCACTGTCTGCTAAACATATATCCTTCATATCCATTAAAGATGGTCTGTGTGAGACCCCAAATTTTATTAATAAAGATTTAAATTTCAAGAAATATTTTTTTTGAATATTATGGTGTGGATTTGATATAATATTATAGTTATGGGTACTTTTTATAAATTTTTTAAAATAGCAAGTGGTTATATAATATTCGATTGGTCAGAGAATATTCGTTTTAACAGGGAATATTCGTACGACGGCACAATCATTGGTGGACTCTACAACGGAAGTATTGTCGTAGTTAAAAAACGACAAAATTGTCTTTCTATAAAAATAACGGCGGAGGTGTTACCGTTAAAACTGTTGAACTACCCGATTGTAAAAGTATAGTAATACGAGTGGTTGTATAGTAGCACACGGTATTGATTATTGATGCTTACGTGAGAAGTCACTCAGTTATACTCAATTATTACTACAGTAATTGCTGTATTGTATCTCTCATATTATTGATTTAATTATTGCTACAGTATCATCTACATAATATGATATATTATTAAATCAATAATTGAGACGACAAATTTATTCATATTATTATTTGCAATATTGACAATGTCTAGAAGTTCTGTCAAGGAGAAGGTTTGGTCACCTAATTGCCCGCCAATAAGGAGAAATCCTTATCGGAAAGCCCCTCGGTTACTTTTAAAATAGTCTTTTCTCGTAAAATTAATAACTCTTAATCTATACATTCAAAAATCACCATTTTTGGACACGATCAATAAAACTCAACAAAAAATCATTTTAAATTTTTCCTAGAATTTTTGGAAGGTCAGAAGAAGTACGAACTGAAAAACATAATAAACCTTAAAATCCCTTACCTCAAAAGAGCAGTACTTCTGACTGGAATATCGGATGAAAAACCGAAGGAAACTTCTACTAAATAGCAACTCTCAAAGTATCTAAATACTCTCAAAAATATGCTTGATAATATAATAAGAAAGAAAACTTATTTCTGGTGTGATTTTCAATTATAACATAAGCACCTATTTATAGGAAAATGCTAGACCACCAAAGGAGACTAAATAATAAATTAATATTATTTTATTTCCTTATTCCTACGCATGCTCTTGACCAAGCTCAACCACCAGCCATCTTTGAACAAAATTTGGCAGCCCACATGTGTTAAAACAAAAGTGGGTCCCATCAATAAATTAATAAAAATTATTTTATTTTCTGAAACTTCAACAATTCATAGAAAATAGACCGTTTATCAGAAAAATATAAATTTTATGTCCATTCTACCTGAAATCGAATTCTCTAAAACTTTGTAGCTTTAATTTTTTCCAAATTTCAAACCAAAAATATCCGAAATTCACAAACGGATGTTTTTTTAATACCTCCATACCGATAAAATAATGATAAAATATCTCAGTATTAATTCTTTCATTTTTATCCACATAAAAATAAATATATCCATCATTTATATCCACATAAAATAAATATTTCCTTATCATATAAATCAATAATTAATTATTCACAAATAATATTACAGAATCACAATAATGACAACCAGGCAGTTCTCAGGAAAGAGGGGGCTTTTCGATAAGGATTTCTCCTTTCTGGCACGCAAGTACGTGACCAAACCTCTCCTTGATAGAGCTTTCTAGACATTGTCAATAATGATATCTAATAATATTATTCAAATAATATGAATTATTGATCTGATAATGGAGATATTGTGCAGTGACAATTATTGAAATAACAATAATATAAAATATCAACGCAACAATTATTGAATCAATAAAATAAAATATTGAACAGTAATTACTGTAACAATTATTGAGTAGTGTCTTCTTACGTAAGAATCAATAATTCAAAAATACTGTGCAATACCGTGTGCTACTGTGTAATAACGCGTATTACTGTATTTTAACCACTGGGTATTCCAACAGTGTTAATGGTAACAACTACGCCGTTATTTATAAAAACTCAAATTTTATCAGTTTTTTTCATCCGACAGTTATTCGTTATGGGGCCCACAAATGATTGCGCTGTCGTACGAATATTCTCCGACAGAAAGAATATTCCACGACCAAACGAATATTCCTCGACAATTGAATATTTTATAACCACTTGCGTATTTTGAAAAAAATTCATATCTCACCATTAACTTTAACTTTTATTAATTTAACAATTTACTGAATAGTAATTATAAGAAAAATTGAATACTTTTATTTTATAAAATTCGGGGTCTTACAAAATGTAATTAATGTTTTATAAGATTGAATAAATTAAGTATAAAATTTTATTAGTAGCCTTCTAAATTTATTGGAATGATGAGAGAGAAACAAATAAGCCTTTATTATAAATGATAATATATAAAATTAAGTATTTAATACTTATTTCAAATTTACAAATGATAAATAAAAAAATAAAAATATTTCTAAAAAGACAAATAGAAAGAAGGAGTACTTGACTATGAAATCAATCAAATCATCGTTTGTTAATATAATACTATCTTCTTAGTATAAAAGTTTTGGTTGACTTTTTGTTCATATTAAAAAAATAATAAAATGATTAAAATGTCCATATTTAAACTTTTATTTAATTGCATAATTTTATATCTTGACTAATGATACTCTATAAATATGCATAAAAATAAAAATATGATAATTAATACTAAGGATAGTATAGATAAATTATTGTAAAAAATAAATTATTTAAAGTAATAAATATTTAATTCGAGACTAATTAAAATAGTAAGTTTAACTTGGGAATAATATATATCTAAGCGCGGCACTTCATACTAATTTCATCCTCAACGGTTCACAATTGGCCATAAAACATGTCCAATGTGGCCAAATTAAGAAGAAATAAAAATGCATTTGACAACTTTGGGGTAGGGTGTCCCTTTCCCAAGGGCTATGATTCTATAGGGGTGGGGATTCAATTTTCAAGCCAATTCATCACTGAAATTTTTTCTATAAAAAGTTCAAATTGCAAAGTATCTTGTTTTCTATAGTCTAAAACAAAGGTTGTTTCGGAATGAACCATAAACTTAAGACATTTTGGGATCGAATTCACTTGTAATAATATTAAAAATGCAGATAAAATTGGTGAAATAGGGTCACGGATCGCCAGCGCAAGCTGGTTTCAAGAAAAGATTGGTCGGATTGTGAGATTAGTCCGACTTGCAAGTCAAAAAATCCCCACATTAAGTCGCTATATTTTAATCTTAAATTTAAAATTATGTAAGTTTTGAAAATAAATAACAAATCTTATGATCAATTATGTATTTTTTTAATAATTTTTTTAAACTAACACTCAAATTACTCGTATCCAATTTTGAATTTTAACATTTCATAAATTCACTTTAAAAAAGTCAAAATTAGACTATTCCTATGATATAATTAGATATTGTATATGTTTATATATATTGTTTTGGGACTCACAAATAGAAGAGAGCGTTATTGAGAACCATTGAAATATTCTTGTTAGTTATACATCTCATTCTTGTTAGTTATACATCTCATTCCAATCGATTTTCAGCCTATGTTAAAAAATGATATGTTCTCGTCCATGAAACACGCCGTGTATGGTAAAGAAAGCATTGCGTGTAGTCAGTTATTACTTATAAAGATAGACGAGGTTCAAGCTTAATCAAGTATTCTCAATTTCTTTTTAAGATAAATAACTGTGAGTTAACTCATGCATGACGTTTGACACTGAAGCTGGCTAATTTGAGCTTGACATCACTGAACTAGTGGCAACAGTATTGGTGGCAACATGTGAGTGAGGATTCCAATTCCATATATCCACGCCCTCTTCCTCTTGTCATATGAAGAGACAAGAGAGAAGAACATGAAGAGAGAGAAATATAGGGGGAAATACTAAAGAGTGATGATGACTTGAAAGTTAACTTGGTAATTATGTGATAAATATAATTAAGTTAACATAAATTAAGTTTCTAAAAAGAGAGTACGTGTTTAACAAGAAAACTGATACTTTTTTCACAAAAATATGATATTTCAAACTTATATTTTTTCATAAAAATATGATATCTCAAATGATTGAAACCAAAATCATATTTTTGAGAACAATCATGGTGAAATAAACTCGCGTAAAAATATCAAAATATATTTTTCTATGTCTGATAGCATTTGACGACACTATTATCACCAACTTATTTTTTTTTTGATAATGTGGATTTTTCAACTGCAGTCGGACTAATCCCCCAACCTGGACCAGACCAATCTTTTCTTTAAGCCAACTTGCGCTGGCGGTCCGTGTGTATTTCTATTTTGATAATTGTTGAGATATCCGAATTTACGTTTCATCCCAAAACGACCTGAGATATCCGTTGAATTACGCTAACTGTTGGGGTTAATTAGCACCAAGTTTATTCTTCCAAGAATGAAGAAACACACATGTAGAATTCAAATTTCAAAACATATCTTTATATATTCCTCCACAAGCACAAATGGAATTCTTTCAAAGTCGGTAAATCAATACACAAAATTTAAAACACTTGACCTCCTAATATTGTTAAAAATTCAAATTTCCTAGTATAGTTCTATGCTTCAAAATGTATAAAAACATACACCATAACCATAGTTTCAACTTTCCTAACCACCCTAATTATCCCTATAAGCAATGTAATTTGCCAAGGCAATCAATGGACCTGCCTTAATATGATCAAACCCCAAAAGCGATTCCTTGGCTTCTTTGTTCAATGTCTCGGCAAATTCCCTCGATTTTTCTAGCCCCAAAAGTTTTGGATAAGTAGCTTTATCCACCGCTAAATCTTTACCTGCAGTTTTTCCCAGTTGTTGGGAAGACTTTGTAACATCAAGAATATCATCCACTACTTGAAATAATAACCCAATACATCTAGCAAATTTCCTTAACTTCTCAACTTCTTCCCTATTTCCACCGCCCAAAATGGCTCCTAAAACTACAGATGCCTCTAGCAAAACAGCAGTTTTATGGATATGAATGAATTCAAGTTGGTTCAATCCAACATTGGAATTTCCGGTGGAAATAATGTCCACCACTTGCCCTGCTACTAACCCTTCTGTCCCAATTGATTTGGCCAATTCGCCCACCGCGGATAAAATTCTACCCGGCGAAACCCCGGTTGTCGCGGTGGTGATATAGTAAAAGGCGAAGGCGAGGAGGGAGTCTCCGGCGAGGACCGCCACGTCCTCGCCGTAGACTTTATGGTTGGTGTGTTTTCCACGGCGGAAGTTGTCGTTGTCCATACAGGGCAAATCGTCGTGGATGAGTGACATTGTGTGGATCATTTCCACGGCACAGGCCGCCGGCATGGCAGCGGACTGGTGGCCGCCGACGAGCTCACAGGCGGCTATACAGAGCATGGGTCGGACCCGCTTGCCGCCGGCGAGGAGAGAATAACGCATTGCTTCGTGAATCATTGGTGGGTCTCTTACAGAAACCGCATCATCTAGAGCTGAATTAACGGAATTGGCTTTGGAAATCATGTAAGATTTGAAATTAAATGTGGGGTTCTTCGTTTCTTCTTCCTCTGTAATGGGTTCTTCTTTGGTGATTACAGCTGAAATAGAGTGAACTGAGATGGGTTTTTTGAGATTCAGATTTGGGGAAATGCGTTTCATTTTCAACGGGTTGTAGATTAAAGTCCCAATGAAATATTTGACATGGTGATAATTTGGGTGATTGGTGATTGAACAAATTCGAACCCATGAATCTAACTGCAGATTTATTGACCTCATATTTGCTGCTGCTTCTTTTTTGGATTATATAGAAAGTGAGATTGAATCTATAAGAAGAATTGGGATAATGGTAGAATGGTGGTGGTCTTGGGATTAAGAGATGGACACATAAGCATATATAGAAGGTAGCACCAAGACATAATGTGAAGGGTTTTGGATCGGAATCACGATTGAGGATGAGGTTGTGTAGGTGGGAGTCGTGCGACCAATCATAAATGCGAGTTTGAAAAAGAAACAATTATTTAATTTGGCAAAATGATTTATATGTCCACAAAAATATGCGAGGACAGTTTTTTTTTTCTTTTTAACGAAACATTGGAATAAAAATAAATAAAATTTTTATTGATAAGTGAATGGAATTATAAAAATATTAGAGTCCAAGTGACGCCTTGAACATATATATTTCTAAAAAATAAATAAAAATATACAAATTTGCATAGTTTCTAACACGAAAAAAAAAGTTCGTCGTGATAACCAACACAAAAATCTGAATAGATCTATCTTCATCGATTAATGTCAATTAAACCTCTTTCACGGAGAGATCAAGAAAAAAAATCAATAAAATGAAAAAATCTCAAGTTATGAGAAGAAATGCTCCATAAATTAAAAAAAATAATCCAAACTATGAAAATAAAACTTTATAAAATGATAAAATAAGAATAATTAAACGGAAGAACATAAGAAAAAAAAATGGAGGAGAAATAAAGATGGGGATGGTCTCTTGTAAATAAGATTCATTTTGTGAAATAAAGATAATAATAAAAAGATAAAACAATTATCTAATAAAGGTAGTTTGACTTGAAAAGAATATAGTATAATATGGAGCAAAATTATACCTCAAAAAGATCAAATCAATCATTTTTACAGTTTACTTGTAAGTAAATAAATAAGAGTTCAATCCAACTAAGCTACAACAACTATTTGTTTTTAATGCAATCTTCAATAAATTTTAACTATATTTGAAAATTATAATTAAGATATGTAGTTAATGTAAGTAATTAATTAATAATACTAATTTATAATACTATTAAAATTTTAATTGATTGAGATATGTAGTTAATAATTTCAAAGTATAAAACTATTAAACTAACAATTATTAGTTTAAGTTAGATAATATAATTCTAAAAATTTAAAATTATCTATATATTAGTATTAATTACGGTATTTATTATTTTTAAAAGTTAAATAAATTATATTAATTTTAAAGAATCAAATTTGATTATATACTTTGAATTACTAGCAATATATAATCCGAATCAACCACTAATTTTTTAGATTGCAAGTCCAAAATCTATACACAATAATATAGATAATTTTATCCCTTAATTATGCAATCCCCCCTACTTATTGTAGTACATTTAGAAAGTAAATCAATCATTATCACAAATCATGCCTTTAGAATAATATCTAAAATTATAATACTATTAAAATTTTAATTGATTGAGATATGTAGTTAATTTAAGTAATTAAAATTATTATTAATATTTATTATTATTACTATTTTTGGTGTATCAAGATTTTGTAAAAAAAAAGAGGAAAAAGCCCGCGGGCCGTCCCGGCCCGCCCAACCCGGGCCACGGGCCTCACTTTTTCAGCCCACCAAAACCCGGGCCGTTTTTAGCACGACCCGTTTTTGGCCCGCCCGCGCTCGGACCGGCCCGGGCCCGCCCACCCGCCCGCCCGCCCGTTTGCCAGGTCTACTCTGGAACTAAATTTATGGATTTAGCTACCATCCATTACACTTTTTTTTTAATTTCATCCATTACACTAATTATTTGATCTTAAATTTTTTATTAGTAATGATCAAATATATTAATAGATAGTTGATGATATTAAGATTAATTCTACAAAAAAATAAAATAATAAAAAATATTTTCACCGTTAAAAGTCTAAAAGAATTTTCAAGTATTAAAAATTTGATGAAACATCCACATTTTTATTAAATGGTGAAAAAGTGTCTGATTACTTTTATTTTTGAAATAATTATGCTATTTAATATAATAATTTAGTTGACTGGTATAGATTTCAATTATATTATACAAACTATATTTTATAGTGTATTGGGTGAAATTGGAGGAAATATGTAATGGAGCGAATCCAAATCCTAAATTTATACATACAGTAAAACCTCTATTTAGGAATACTTTATATAAGAATAACATCTACAATATTATAAAAAAATTTAATCCCAATTTGGGCCAATTATAAATAAGAATAATCTCTAAATTGTAATATGTTATATAATTTTTAAACCCCGTATTAAGAAACTATACCTCTATATAGTAATAATTTCATATATATATATATATATATATATATGAGAGACAATATTAATTTTAAAAGACTACATTTTTTATGAAGAACTATATTTTTCTATAAAATACTACATTTTTTATAAAGGACTATATTTTCCTATAGAAGACTACATTTCCTATAAAAGATCACATTTTCTTATAAAAGACTACATTTCCTATAAAAGACTATATTTTTCTAGTTTGAAAATCTAAATAATTTATGTTTTCTTTAACTTTACATAAATATTTTTTTAATAATAATTATTAAGGAGTTCTTATTGATATTTTTGTTAAAGTGAATATTTTTTGGTGTTTCAAAAAATATTTTGTACCAATACCTCTATTGTAATAATCTCTCAATTATAATATAAATAGTTTGGTTCCAAGTCTATTCCTAAATAAAGATTTTAATGTATATATCATAAACTTTGAATAATGTACAATATATCCCAAGTGTATTTTTCTTTTCTTATTCTACAGTTGGATTGAAAGAATAAAATAAAATAAAAAATAAAATGATTTTTAATATTGTAAATATATATTTAATTGGTGGTGGTGTAATAAGATGACATAATTGTCATATTCAATTATTTTATTTAAATAAATATCATTTCACCTCCTCTCTTATAAAATAAAATCAAGAGAATTAATGAATTTTTATTTTATCGAGATAGGTTATATATGGCGGAATGATCACAAAATACATTTTTTTTTTCTCATTCCACTCATTCAATTTAAATGTAACAATAATTTTTTTTTTACTATTTTAGTAAAAAGATATGTGAAAAGGGGATATACCCGAGAGTATATCTAATAAGTATTTACCCAATAGGGTTAATACGTCAATTATTAGAGAAATTCAACCATACGAATTCAAAGAACATACAAAAATATTTGAAAATATAAATTTTCATATAATTTAGTTATATTTATTATCAATGTAAGGATAATAAAAAATTAATTAATTTTAGTCGTTAACATTTTTATTTTATTTTATAATATTATAATAATAGTGCTACACAATTTAAAATTAAATAAAAAATTATGTTACTCATATTTTTGCATGATCTTTTGTTCCGTAAAGTTAAATTTTACCAAAAATACTTGAGATAAACTCATTTTATAAAATTAAAGTATATAACTTATACGGTCCAGATTTTAAGCTCACCCCCCTTTAGCGACGGACCCGGCGACGGTTCGGTCATACAACTGTCGCCTATACTTTTAGCGACGCTATATGTTGTCCGTCACTAAAAATATAAACGACAGTTGTATGATCGAACCGTCGCTAAAGGGGATAAGCTCGAGTGAATGATAAGAGGTGAGTTTAATATCCGGACTGATAACTTATATACCCTAAGGGTATCTCCCGCGAGCCCGAAAAATATTACTAACAAAAGTCGTCGCTAAATTTTCCAAAGCTGAGTTTTTTTGTTTTTAAAATTTTTTTTTAATAACTTTGCCAAACCTTTTCTATCATTTTTTTTTTCTTCTAAAACTCAAAAGATTGATTAGCTTACAAATTAAATCTCCCGTTCTAAGACATTTCTAAAATTAGGAAAAAGAAAGACTTTATATATTCAAAAAGGGAATTACTATTTTCACAAGGAAAAAAAATGATATTTCCACAAAATTTCACTTACATAAAAGTAGATCTCACTTAGTATTCATGTGAGTAGAATCGTATAAAAATATCAATTTTTGACGTGAAAATATCAATTCCCAACTAAAAAATTCAAATTAAAAGAATAAAACTCTATAAAAAGGAGAAAATAAGAATAATTAAACGGAAGAATGTAAGAAAAAAAACATGAGAGGGAAGGTCTCTTTAGTATAGATCAAAAACTCTCCCCATATCTTAAAATATGGAGGCTAGAAAAGTAAGAAGTGATTTTTTTAATGTGATCGAATTGAATTGTAACCAACGTGAAAGTTTATACGATAAAATAGAAAAATTAGAGTAGAATCAATATTATTTTCTATTTATTATATTCTATGTATGTACCTACATCCAGGGCCGACCCTGGGCATAGGCCCAAGAGGCATGGGCCTAGAGGCCCAAAAATTTTGGAGCCCCAATTTTTTTTTAATATGTATATGATCATCAGCCATCGCACTTCTCCTGCTGGCTGCTGCATATGATCATCGGCCATCGCACTGACTGAGACGCACACACATCTGACATCTATTGAGTATTGACTATCATCTCTTCTTCATCCGGTCCAATTCTCAGAATAATTTTGTTTTACCAGGTAACTAATTTCTCCATTCTTTCTTACTTTTAATACTTTTGTTCCATAAGATTGGTTCTTGCTGCTCAGTTGCTCCAATTGAAATTGTATACAGTAAAACCCTAAGTCCCTAATATAGTAATATGTTTTCTGAAAGTTTGTGTATCTGGAAGAATGGTTATTAAGTTTGCATAATTGGTAAACCGTAAGCCCCTAATAGACCTGCTATGGAAAAATCTACATGGTTCTTGAGATTGTCTTATTGAGTTATTAATCTTATTGAGTTATTGTCTTATTGCATAATTGGATCAGATTGTCATATAAATATATAATGCCTCCAAATAGAATTAGAATTCAACCATCAGGGGCTCAAAAGAAAAAACAGAGGCAACAAAGAGATGCACTAGTTCAAAGTCAATCCGGATCTCTTAATAGGTACTTTAAGAGAAATACAGAACAAGTGCAGACTGGTACTAATGTGAATGTACATGAGAATAAGAACGAACAGGAGAACAATGAGAATCAGAATGTTGATGATAGTGGTAACATGGCTAAGCCAAATCTTATAGAAAATGAGGAAGAAAGAATTATAGCTGAAGATGATCAACAAAATGCAAGAGATAATGGTAGTATGGAAGATGTAGGTGAAAATATTGATATGCAAGAGGAAGATGATCAACATGGTTCAAGAGCAGCATTTGATTTCCCATTCGACATTGATGATCCAGGAAATTGGGAGAAGATGAAACAAAATTCCAGAGACTTTTTAGTTGAAAGAGGTCCTAAAAGAGAGATTAATTTCACATTTCCAGATGATCACAAAGGGAGACGATTCAGTTCTAATAATTATTGTTGCATGCTATCAATATTGTGAGTCTTCTCCAAACCGAAGACATGCATATTGATATTGCTATTGAAGAATTGGAAACGCTTATGTCATTTATCCAAAAGTATAGAGAAACTGGATTTGATGAGGCCTGGATCATAGCTAAAGAAATTGCAAGTGAGATGGAAATTGAAGCTACATTTCGTGAAAAAAGAAATACTCGGAAAAGAAGGCATTTTGATGACAGTGATAGTGAAGATGAGGTGACACCATCAGCTTTGGAATCATTCAAGGTCAGTTACTTTCTCTGTATAATTGATCAAGCACTTTCTTCACTTCAAAGTAGGTTTGAGCAATTTAAAAAATATGAAGATGATTTTGGATTTTTGTTTAAGTTGGAGAAATTGAAGTCTATAGATAATAATAGTTTGATGGACTACTGTAAGAATCTTGAAACTTTGTTAAAAGATGATGATGTCTTTGATGTTAATGGAAGTGACCTATTCCATGAGTTGAGCTACTTGAAAGGTGCTATACCAAAAAAGGCAAAGAGGGCAGTGGATGTATTGCACTATTTGAAGTAAATGGAAGAGTGTTACCCAAATGCTTGGGTTGCTTATAGAATTCTATTAACCATACCAGTTACTGTTGCCACTGCTGAGAGAAGCTTTTCAAAATTAAAGTTGATCAAATCTTATCTTCGATCCACAATGTCACAGGAAAGATTGAACGGTTTAGCTTTGTTGTCGATTGAAAAAGAGTTGGTTCATAAGCTTGACTATTCAAGCTTAATTGAAACTTTTGCGGCCAAAAATGCAAGAAGGGTAGTTTTTCAGTAATCAGGTACTGATCTTTGTAATTGTAACATTTTTATTTGAACTTATCCTATTAAGTGATATTGAAAATTGAAATTTTTTTTTTATCATTTGTTGCTCTTGAAGAAGTGACTTTTTTTAAAATGTAAGGGGCGCCAAATTTTATCTTCCCATATAGCCTTGAAAATGTCAGGGCCGACCCTGCCTACATCACAATTATAATTGGTAAACTTTGATATAAAATTTAATATTATTATTTTAAAATGTATTGTATAGATGAAAAATAAAGAAAATAATATATAATATTTAAGAATAATATAAGAAGCCAAGTTATTAGTTTCTTGTTAAACATACAAACAAACAAATGAAACAATTTTTTTTTCTTTCAAAAGAAAAGATAAAAGGGAAAACAAGTAATATTTAGAAGTATATATATATATATATAAAATAAAATTCTTCTTTTATTTTATTTATAGTTATTCGGTTGGGCTACTACACGCAAGTGGAAATTAAATTAAATCAGACTTTTTGTCTATCAGACTAAGGGGTTGTTTGTTTAGAATTTAATGGGTCTGAATGGCTGAATCGGTAAGTGGCTGAATCATTAAATGCGTTTGTTTTAAAAAAAAATCGTCTGAATGGCTGAATCGGTCAGATGCGTTGGCTGAATGGTTAAGGCCGAATTTTTGGTCTGAATGGCTGAATGGTTGGCTGAATGAAGTAAAAAAAATTAAAAATAAAAATAAAAATAATAAAAAAATATTAACTATTATATTGTGTAATATTAAATAAATTTATAACAACTTTGAATTTTTTCAGAGGGGTAAAATATTAAAAATATGTCATTCAGATCTTTAAGATATGTCAGTTATCAAACAATTTTTTTTATTCAGATTCAGCTCATTCAGATTCAGATTCAGATTCAGCTCATTCAGATTCAGATTCATTTAATTTTTATCAAACACCCCCCTAAATTTCTGTATTAAAAGAACGGTCTTTTCAAAAAATTTAAGCCGAATCTGATCGATTTAGGTCTTTATCAGATCGAATTTTGATCAGACTGAACCAAGGCCAGGCCAGGCCAGGCCGTTGACATTTTGTGCATCCCTAGACTATTCCCTGTTTCTCAAGTCGCGATTAGGCAGCGCAAATTTTCTCTCTCACACACAAAAACACACAGTTAACTACATGGAAGCTAAACCTTCGAATCCTCCGTTTCCAGAAAACCCGAAAAACTCCACAACAGCAAAATCAAACCCGAAGGACAGGGACTTTTTAATTCATCTCGAAGCTTACCTCGCCAAGCGGGATGGAGTTGATAAGCTCCTCAAAATCTCACGATACGCTACCAAAATCATCCTCGCATCCTCTGTTCTCCCCGAAACCCTAACCTTGATTGCGAGATTGAAAAGCTTCGAATCGAGCGTCGGCGTGAGCCGGAAAGCTTTCCGGCTTGGGAAATTCGTTCAGGATGTGAATGCTCTTAGAAGTTCATCATTTGATTCGAAGGAAGACTTAATTCTCTCTTGCATTGCTTATGGAGGTGAGGGTTTGTATTATTTTGTTGAGCAGTTTATTTGGTTGGCTAAATCAGGGTTAATTGATAGTAAGCATTCGCGTAATTTGCAAAAGATTAGTGCTTGGGCTGAGGTTATTGGGTATATTGGGAGTATTAGTTTGAAAATTAGGGATTTGAGTAGAATTGGTGAGGATGAGACTTGTTTGGTATCGACTATTGAAGTTTCAGAGATGAGAGGGGTTAAATGTGGTGAGGAAAAGGAGAAGCTTTGGATATTGAGACAGAAGAAGTTGATTAAGAGGCTTTCTGTTGTGCAGGATTTGGCTGATGGGTTGATGGCATTGGCTGATATTCGGGATGGGAAAGGGCAGTTTTCTGGGCCGGTTTTGTTATCATCTGCCGGGCTTTTGTCTGCACTTATTAGTACTCACAAGAATTGGTTGTCTTGCTGATTGTGCTGACAAGTTGATCAGGTATTACTTGTTTTTAGGATGTTGCTAGTTGAATTATGATGTTGGATATATTTGTATGATTTGTTGCATAAAATGTGAGGGAGAAAGAGGCTCCTGAAACTTACCCAGAGAAGTTCTTGGGGTTCCCCTATTTTTTTACATTTTCCACGAATGAATAATACTGATATTTTCCTTGTTAAAATTGTGATATCTGTCTTAGCAATTTTGAATTTAATCTAGTGTTCTAAAAATTCCCGCCTAGGTCTTAGGTCCTCTTGGCGCCCCGCATAAGCGTTAGGCCCCCCCTGGCGCCTCACCTAGGCTCAAGGTGGAAAAAAAAATTCCTCCAACAAATTAGGCGGTGCCAAGGCGTAGTCTAGGCGGAGAGGTTTTTTTTATCATAATAACTACCCTAACTATATCTTGATATATATTTTTTTCTAATGATTTACCATATTCATAATACAGGTTATAGCATATCAAATCACAACAAGAAGTGAACGATATCAAGTCAAAATGAATAATTTTATTATAGTTGTAATTTTTTGAACTTGTACCAACTTCAAATTATATAAATGATAATGCATTTGAAATATTTAGTTTAATTTAATATAATTCTTAAATTTATGTTTAGTTTCTTAAGTTTTAATATTGAATTAAATTTTTGAAATTTTAAATTTATTATTTAATAGCAATTTTGTTTATGAATAAAACTAATACGTTAAAAATATGTTTCAATTTTGAATAATTGCATGTTGTGTTTGAATTTTGACATTAGCAATATAGATTTGTTTGAACTTTTAGCAAAAATCTTTATTATATTTATTATAGATTGTTTTGCTTTATATTATTGTTTTGTTTTGATAAATATAAGATAAAATATTAAAATTTACTTAAAATAAAAAATCTCGCCAAGTCCCCCTAGGTGCTTGGCCCGCCTCCCGCTTAACGCCTTTTAGAACATTGATTTAATCATCGAATGGTGAATTCTTTTAACTCATTGTTATAGGTAACGGGTATGTAAGTCTGCAATCATCGGACCTTTATTTCACTGGTTAATTAAATATATAAGACAAAGAAAGTTATGGTGGTGACTAAATAAAGTAGTAGACAAAGAAAATTTAGTGGAATTGGGAATGATTAGTTTTTCTATAGTTATGCTTTTATTTTTGTTTATTTCTCTCTCTCCAAACCATGTTTTCTAACAGTTTGTGCCAAGCAAACATGAGAAACAGACGCATCTTTCTTTAGCTTGAGAACTTTAGTGTAAGTTGTCTCGTGTGCCTGTTACTAGCAACATGATATTGTTAGAGATGTGTGTGTGATCTAAAGGTCTATTGTCACTCTTTGATGTCTTCATTTATGCTATGTGCGCCTATAATATACTATAAGCTTTATTGTTGCTAAGCATTTTACTCTTAACTTGGTCAGTTGGTTGAACCTCTAGGATTGAAGTGTGTTGTAGTGCGAGGCTGTTTATAGAGGATATTAAGATGGAAATCTGATCATTAATCGTTTATAGAGGATATTACATATGTGTATCATATGCTCCGCTCGTTTGGTCCGTAATTAGGGTATATTGGTAGCAATCCCTAAACACTTATACTCATTTGGTCTGTAACACA
Source organism: Panax japonicus (assembly GCA_020205505.1). NCBI lineage: Eukaryota > Viridiplantae > Streptophyta > Magnoliopsida > Apiales > Araliaceae > Panax > Panax japonicus. Next base: position 87,750,642 of record CM035091.1, read on the forward strand.
CTACGTAATTAGGATATATTGGTAGCAATCCCTAAACGCTTCTACTCATTTGGTCTGTAACACACTGCCCTTCAAACATTGCAAAACATGCCACTCGTAAAGGGAGCCTAAATCTGTTTTCATGTAAAAGATTCGAGATTGCAGAGAAGAAATAGCTTTCTGTGTTTGTTAACTTTCTTCAATTAATATACTTAATTAAGGCTTCAACTATTATGCTGCAATATTAGGGAAATAGTTATATCCCCTTTAGCATCTTGTTTTCCATTTTTCAAATTTCAGGTATGGTATGGTGGAAACAAGAAATAGTAAATATAAATGTGGAGTTGACACCAGCAAGATCTACTTAATATGCACGTACACTAATATGATAAAAATATGTAATTGCAAGTGCACAATGTCAAATTAAAAAACTAACAAGTATATGTCGAACTCATAGAAACTAGATTAATTTTAAAATATCTTTAATATTTATTTTAGACGAATTAGAAATAAAAATGTAGAATTAATTAACTATAATTAAACTAATTAGAATATGAAAACTAATAATGAGGAAAAAAAATTAAGAATCTGAATCCATTAAACAATAAATATAATAAGTAATACAATCTCTTCTATTTTTATAACTTAACTATGGTCTTGATCTATTTTCCTTTTAATTTAGTAAGTTTACAATTAATGTGGGCAAGTATGGATTATGAAAATTTAAGATTAACTATAATCCATCAAAACTTCTTCGAGCAAGCATGAATTATGAAAACCTCATATTTTAACAATAATTTATCAAAACCTCTTAATTAATTTAAAATCACATAAGAAATATAAAACGAAGATATTTCAATAACGAAACATGAAAACGAAATCAATTAAACATTAAAGCACAATAGAAGTGAAAAAAATATTGTCATGAATAATTATTTAATATTATCTTCATCCTAGATTAAAGAAATTAACTAGATATTAAAATAAATAAACTAAGAAAATTTCTTTTATTAAGGATCATACAACGAGCGTACAATGAATAAATAATTTAATCTTACTTTTAACCTAAACTAATACATAAAAAATACATAATATCTCTCCTCCTAACATCTTTTGATACTCCTCTATTTATATGAGTAAGGATTTAATTCTTTTTCATGTAGGTTCGACTTTCTAGTGACAATCAACTTTTCAAATAGATCTTTTAGATGGACTTTCATTTTTCTTCATTGGATTTAACTTACATACGAAGATTGTTCTACCTCCATCCTTCTCTTAATAGGAATCTTCTTAGCACTTGCATGAATAAAAACATTACATATTGTTTGATCATCAAGATATTGACTTCATTGTAATAAAATATTATAAAATATAAAATAAAATAAAACGTATTAGTTAAACAAACTAATATAATAAAAGGAACAAAATTAGGGATAATAAAATGTATAAATTATGAGTATCAAATACTGCCATACATATTTTTTGCTCGTCCTCGAGTAAAACAAAAAAAATTAATAAAACAAAAACTATATTACCTCATTTTCGTAGGAAACACGATTGCACTTAGCATGTGCAACAAACCTTTTAAATCTCAAGGTTATCCCAAGTGGACGAGTTGACTCTCGTAAGGATTTACCATAAATATACTTACAAAATTCAAAAATAAGTAAAATATTTTTTTTGTTCAACAAATTATAAAATTGAAAGAAAACTACTAAATATCTATGACCATTACAAATAAGCAAGATTAAATTAAAAGCACACTTTCACGTAATAAAAAATACTCAATCTTCATTCTAGACACCATCTTTCATTAAATTAATTTCATGTGGTGCATGCATTATGTATGTGATGTAACTCTTTGTAAAAGGTTTTACCATGAAAATCAAGCAAAGTCATTTTTTTTCTTTTTATTCTCCTTAACTTGTGCATTGTCTCGTTTTTTTAGGTTTTTTAGTTACCCATGTAACGAACATTGGACCAGTGACTCTCAAACCAATTGACTTAAGGGTACTAGGTGTAGATATACCCCTAAGGACTTACTCGAATAACAAATCCCATAAAATTAGACTAGTCAAACTCTTTATATCGATGCGTACCGAGGCTTCGATATCCAATTATTTTGTTCAATGGACATCGAAACAATTATTTATTTATTCTATTTTAAGTCATTTTTTTTACCTTAATGAAATTGCTTGACTCATAGGTTTATATCTCACAACTAAGAATTAGTGCAAAAATGCATATTAATCAATTTTATTTCAGATGGTGTTTCAAACTAAGATTTCGTATCTTATCAAAAGTTCAAGTGTCTTAATCTTCCAATATTAGTCATGAGTTTCAACTCTACAGACACTTATTAAAATTAATTCAACTCATAAAAAGTCAAAACAAAATTTTTATTTTTTTTAAAAAAATCTTAAATTTTTTCATAAAAAGAAAAAAAAATAATACTATAATGCAAACTCCCCTATTCCTAAATTATGCATTGTTCTCAAATGTATGTGTTATTTTCTAAGGGCACACTATAGATCTAGAAGGGGATTGAATAGATCTTTAATTTTTTTTTCATAATTACTTGTTAAAAAATTACCAAATAATTAATTAATCAAGATTGTCTATACGCAGCGGGATATAAGTTTGAAAACTCCCCTTAAAGATTTATTCAGATATATTTATTCTTAACACAAGTTATATGAATTATCAAAAACATAGCAGATATAACAAGTATAGATGCGTAATGTAAATGACATAATGTAAAAGACACAAGAGATTTTAAGTGGTTTGGAGACTGAACAACTCCTACTCCACTCTTCTACTCAACGAGTAGGATATCCACCAAGAATATAGGTCCAGCTGATCATTTACATCTAAATCTCTAGGATTCCTTCGAGTCACATAGACTCGACAATTCGGTCACTACTGACCAGGATCCACTAACCCCAATTTGGTCCTCAAGACCAGGACCCACCGACTTCGGTCACATAGACTTGGATCCACCGACCCTTCTTCCTTTTTTGTAGAAGTGTGTTTGAGGTGCTTCTAAGATGGCTTGAATGCAATTCATCTTATGGTACTTAGCAACATTGTTGATCATCTTCTTGGTGTTTGGTGAACTCTGTTGTTGAAGATTGATTTCTTCTGATTATCAACTACTACTCATGATCAAAGTTGATGTGTTGTTAAGCTATTCACTTGAGATCTTCATCTTTGGTGCTCATCAACATTGAACAATCTCAGGATCATAGACTTGTGTTCTACGTCTTCAGCTGGTTGATTCTGAGTGTTCATGATAAAGTGTATAGTGGTGCTTTGAGGGTTTCCTTCTAATCTGCCACTTTCTCTTCATCAACATCAACTGCATGGCTTCTTCATGTTTGGATCTTCAGTTCAGTCATGTCATCCACTTTCTTGGCTCTCCGACTCTGGCTCTAGCTCTAGCTCATTTTTTGTGGAGCTTCCTAGCTCTTTTGGTATTTGGCTATGTGGCTTTGACCTCTTCATAGACATATCAACCTCTTGTGATCTGATGAGGTGCTACCAAGATTATCTTTTTAATCTCCTTCTCTTTTGGGCTTAGCAACTTTGAACATTTATCTGTTCGTAGAGTTTTTCTTACTCTAATTTTTCTCTTGTTCAGCCCGATGTTCATTTATGATGATGATCTTTCTTTTTGTATTGATGTTTAGTGCTAATCATCACCATTCCCTTCTTTTGAACAATGTTGTCTTTTATGCTCCTTTGAAATCTTCCCGTTGATAAGTATTCGATAGAGCATTTAATGCTGATATATCTGATGTTGACTTTTTGAGTAACTGTGTCAGCATACTTTCTAACTTGAGACTTGTCACATCAATCAGTATCATTTCTAGCTTTTTTACTCGGCCAACTAGCATTTAGATATACATTTGTTTTCTTTCAAGAATATATCTTCTGATACCTTGAGATCATCTTCTTGCAATGTTCCATTTGCACATTACATGTTTTTTTTTCTAAAAAATGTTGTGTATTTGCATATTACACAATATTTTTTTCTAAAAAAACATTATGTATTTGTCAAAAACGTTGTAGATAGTAGAATTTGTAGTCGATAATTACCTGTTATCTTAAAAAAAATACATCAAATTAATCTTTAATTAAAAAATATGTTACTCATGAATGCTTCAACAAACATTGCCCAACCCATTTCATTTCAATTAGAAATATTTCAAGCCAGACAAGAAGTTTAAAAGTGTAAAACATAATTAAAATTGTCTAATATATTTTTAGGATTCGTGGACAAACTCAAGTCTCCATGAAATCATCCTAGTAATGGAGCAGACAGATAATTGAAAATCGGGTCTAAGGGAACATTCAAGTACAAAAACCCCAACTTCTACCAAATATCCTCCACATGTTTCTAACTTACGAATCATCTGATCCGAGCCATACCCTTTGAAAGAATAAAGTTTTGCAACACTTTCCGACTTTTCCACAACCTCGTGATCAATATTACCTATATTCTCTGCATGCAAGCTTCCAGTTATCCTATTTCTTGGCTGTATTGGATCAACATCTCTATCCAGAGGCTGGGATGAGGCACGGGATAACACATTGGAAGTTAGTGGACTACCATATCTTTCTGTTGCTCTTCTCAACTGCTCTGCCCTCTTACCAAATCAACCTGAGAAAAAAGGCATTAAGAACCGATCCAAATAACATAACCAAATCAAATCATACCTATTCTTGTACTTCCTTCGAGATGTCAAATTGATCATATGGTAAGTTTCTCAAGGCTCTCTTCCATGTCGGGCACTGAAACTGAAATGCTATTTTCTTGGCAGCTCCATCCTTCAATCAAGAACACTTATAAGTGTTATTTCAAGGATTACCATAGCCAAAAAGAGGCTAATGCTCCAATCCCATAATTAGCTTACTAACTGAAATCTTCATTTTAAGGCTAAATCCGTAACTTTATATTCCAGCAAGAAAGATTTTCTTTTTTCTAACTGATCAATTTCAACCAATTGTCAGCTGTGCATAGTCTCGGACCATTGTATAAATAAATTGTCGAGATTGGTTTTTAGCATTTAGCAATATAAGCTACCAAAAGCATGAATTCCTCACTAAAACCCAACTATAATTTCCAGACTACGCTCACATTTTTACTAGAAGTTACAAACTTATTTAGCAAAAAAAAAAGCTACAAACTTATCATAGTAAAACCCATAATTCAGGTCTTAATGCCAAAAAAAGATTTAGATAATTGTCAGAAAGCAAAAGCCAGCAATCATATCATGCTTAATAACTAACACATTGTACCAAAATTCAGACTCTTTATCTCAGATCAATCAACACCTAGAATTCACCTCCGTTCTGTCATTCAGAGTACTCTTTTTACAATGATCCTATCTATTACATATGGAAACAGAATACAAATCAACCTAACAAGTTTGATCATACTATTCTAAGTCCTTGTACATAGATATCTCAGTTAAGGAATGTACAAAATTTATTCATACAAATATACTTTATAGGCTTTATTATTAAATCACATACAGACTTCATCATCAAATCATATACATTTGTAATCTAATCAGGGATCTAATCAAACTTCCCCTTACTTAAGCACTCTTCTATTCTATCATTAGATTCCTAACAGTATGGAAATGAAAAATAGGGAACAAAGAATTAAAAGAAGTATACCTTGTATGTGGGGGCATTGTGTTGCAAATAATGTGATGAGAAAGAAAACAAATGTATATGCCTACAAATTTCAAATAATCTAAAAGTCATGCGACTATAAATAAAAGATACAAATAGGCAAGTGAGTGAACTTTTCATGAATTTCATGAAGTCCAAGAAATTGAAATAGTCAGAATTTTCATCACATCTATGCTTAAAGTCTACCTCAAGGAAACTCTCACTAACAAGTTCAAAAGATGGAGAAATTGGTTCAAATGTATGTTCCCATTTTATTGATTTATTTGTAGTGAATCTCAACATCTCATTAACCTTATCTAAGAGCAACTCCAACAACACAATTCTAGACTATATTTAGTCTAAGATTTATCTTCCAACTCCAACAGGTAGACTAAATATAGTCTGTGACTATATTTGAAGCACCAACAAGACTAAATATAGGAACTTGATAGTCCATGGACTATAATTTTAATTATATTTAAATGGGAGTGGAAGGAGATTGGAGCTTTTTTGAATTCATAGATTATTTTAATCTTTTTATATTATAGTCCATGGGATAGTCCATCTGCTGGAAAGATGGAAGACTAAAGGACATTTGCTGATGTCATATGGACTAAATATAGTCTATCAGATAGTCTAGTTGCTGGAGATGCTTAAATATTTAGATTCATCCCAATTTTGCTCACAGTGATATAAGAAAAAATCAATTGGATCATCTTCAATCATGAGTCTATTTTCAATTTTTTCTTGGGTCATGAACAACTCTTGGAACCTGTTTAATTCAATAGATTGATCTAAAAATCACTACTTGATTTTCTAGGAATAAGTCTTTCAAGATATGAAATTTTAGGCTTATAGACTTTTTGAACAAACTCATCATATGCAACATGATCAAGTTTGGACATAGACTCGTAATTTGTACTTCTCAAATTAGCTTGACTCAAACTGTGTTAAATTAAATACAAAATTTTTATTTTTTCTCATCATTTCCACAGTCATCATGATTTTTAAAATTAACCTCAGAGTCCCACCTCTTGTTCATTTATTATGGTAGATAACCGATTCATTTGGATTTTTAGATGAGATATAGTTTGATTCGTGTTTTGCATGAAATTAAATTGAGTTTCCATTAAAACTTTCATAGTTTTCTTTAATGTACTGAATTTTTCCTCTTTTTCACTTGGAAATTCTTGTGGATATTGAAGTTCTCGATCCGAATATGGATATGAACATGAACTTAGATAAGGATTTTCTTAATTTGGGGAAAATGATTTATTTGGTATGCATTAAAATTTTCATAGGGTTCTTGATTCCAAAAAAAAAAATATTATTCCAATTATAATTGGAGTCGTCCATCTTTCCATAAATCACAAAACAAATAAACAACTAACCACAAATGTAAAACCCCAACTTAGAGAAAGAGTTCATCCTCATTGGGTAATTCTGCGGAAGCCTGCTAATCCCTAGATGCTCCAAGTCATCACATTCCGAAATTGATAGCTTCGCCAAGTTTGCAAAGGCTTTTCCTTCTCCAACTCCATGGTTGAAATATGTCTGGAAACTATTCACCCTCTCCAACACCATGTATTCAACACTTTTTAAGAGCATTTCTAACGACGACGACCTGGCCCCCTGCATACCCACCCCGGCTAGATGTAACACTCTTTTTGCATCTCTTGATTGTAACCTCTTAAAGAGTTCATCATCAGGAGGAGTTATATCTATAACATATCTAAGTAGCTTCTTGCATATCTTTTCATTTGGTAAAAAAATGACATCTGGTAAAACAATATGTAAAGTCGTCAAGTTTGTCAGTTTACTTAGCTCATGGTGGATGGGATTGGGGTCTTCTTCTTCTTCTTGGGGTCCATCCCTTGGACTGAACCCTCTTGGAATATACAATTCCTCTAGATTGGATAGACTTGATAGAAGATGTCGCGGCATTATCATGTTGCAACAATCATTTCTACTCGTATCCAATAGTCGAAGACGTTTCAACTCTCTCAACTCTAGTGACAACTCTTTAATATCACGATCAAAGATGATAATCATTTCCAGATTTTTTAATTCCTTGATCAAAGACATGTTCCGATCTGCATTGTGTAAAGATAACATACGGAGGTTGTTTAGGCTTTGAAGAGATGGCGGCAAGTTAGAGTTAGACCGGACATTGAGAACCAATACTCTAAGTTTTGGAAACCCACTAAAAAAACCAGTCTGGAAATTGTTCACCTTCCTGATAGGTTCCCAAATTCAGCACTAGTGTGTGGAGTTCTGGACACGCGAGATCATCTTCTGGAGGAAAGTAATTGATACCCTCAAAACTTAATGAGATCAATTTCCGATCCTTATAGTCCACGTCCGGTAAAAGAATATACATCCTCATTGGTTGAAGCTAATTTAGTTAATTCAGAGTTCTCAATTCGTAATTCAGTTAATTTAGAGAAAGACCTCATCCTCATTGGTTGATGCTGTGGAAGCCTGCTAATTCCTAGATGCTCCAAGTCATCACATCCCCAAATTGATAGTTTAGCCAAGTTTGCAAAGGCTTCTCCTTCTCCAACTCCAACTCCAACTCCAAGTCCATGGTTGAAATATGTCTGAAAACCATTCACCATCACCAACTCCATGTATTCAACATTTTCTAACAGGATTTCTAAAGACGACGACCTGCCCCCCTGCATAGCCACTTCGGATAGACGTAATACTCTTTTTGCATCTGTTGAACCAAGCTTCACATTCGGGAGATATATGTATAACATATCTAAGTAACTTCTGGCATATCTTTTCATTTGGTAAAAACATGACATCTGGTAAAAGAATATGTAAAGTCGTCAACTTAGTCAATTTACTTAGCTCATGGTGGATGGAATATAACCATCTAACGGTTGGAATAGCAAAACACCACCCTCTCTCTCTCTCTCTCTCACTTTCTTTGCAGCTCTGCTCAAGTACTGATGCATGTACGTTCCATGTTGCCATAGCGTCTGTATCATGTAAAATCCACTCAGCACAACAAACTACACTCTAACCACATGTCTCTTGTTCCCGTCTTTATTACTATGTTAATATCAATTGTCTATATAAATATATATTTATTGTGAGACTTTTTTTTATCTTTTTATTAGGGGCCTTTATTTCCTTTTTATTATAATATTTTGTATTAAGATATTTTTTTTTTGGCTTTGAACTAATTTCCTTTATCTCCGGTGGGTGGCAAACAGGGGAAAAGAACGGAAAGGGGTGTGACTTGTGATCATTCATTCATTTTAGTTGAAGAATTATTTAAGATTGTTGAAAGTTGTCTTGCATTAGTCTTCCTCAAATTCTCTTCCCCTTAGATCTTGGAATTTAGCCTTCTCCAAATTCTCTTCCCCTCGTACTTTTGGAATTTAGTCTTCCTCGTTTCTTGTTCTCATCTCCAGTTTTCTCCTATAAAAGAGAGTTTTGGCTCCTCATTTCAATACACCACAACAAGAAGAATCTTAGAGAAGCAAAGTGAGTTAGAAAGTAAGAAGCTCAGTTAGAGCATTCTAAGAGAGAGTGTAGAGAGAAATAAACAGTTAGTTTATTTTTCATTAGAGAGTTTGTAATCTCCATATTATTTTCATAGTGAATTTCTGAGTTCTCTCCCCGTGATTTTTCTCAGTTGGGTTTACACGTAAAATTTTTGTGTTATTATTTTATATCTCATTTATCTTAGTGTATTTGTGTGAGCTTGATTTCTCAACAAAGATGCATGGGTTGAAGCAATTCATTTTCATTCAAATATAATTTCTTAATTTTACAATATTCCAACCACCTTGCAAATTAAATATTTTTTTCACGTATACCAAAATCACAAGTAGTTACACAAATAGAAAGAGATGGAAGATTATTGCTATTAATTACCTAGTTCGTACAAAATGATCTAAATAAATCAATAATCTAAATCTAAACCCCGATAATCCTCCCAACTCCAAACAATAAATATAAGATGGTATATATACGGTAAGGATCAAGAGCATTCTCCTTAAATAACATTCCTCTTTAAATAGCATTCTTTTATTAAAACTACGTCGTTTTGGAGGGACGCGGTGGTATTTTTATAAATACAATGCCACCGCGTATTTACAAAAATGTCACCGCGTCCCTCCAAAACGACATAGTTTTAATAAAAAAAATGCTATTTAAGGAGGAATAAACAAGAGAAATATGAGGAGTCCTCATGTCGCTTGCACAAGTGACCAAGTCTTGGGTTTATTTCTTTTCTTTAATGCATGTCCCTTGAAAAACTCAAAAACAACAGAAATAAACATAATAAAACATACATTTTTCATCTCTAGAAAAATGTCAAACAGAAAAAATACAAGACGCAGTTTTGGTTTTTTTTTTTTTACTTTTTTTTATATTTATTTAAAGGAAGGGGAGAGGGTCAACCTACTTCGATAAACATCATGGAATATGTCCCAAGCCGCTGCTGTTGAAGTGCATCCATCATACATGTCTTCAGTTTATCTGTCACTAATTTTCATCATCACTAGTTTGCAAGTATTTGTTGAGGTCCGTACAATCTTTATGACGCCTGTCGTCACCAGTTATTGTGAACTTGGGTGGCGTGGTTAATTGTCGGCGAGTGAAATTTCTCATCAGGGGACAATTTTGTAGTACAACTTCTTCTAACGATGGCATATTGAAATTAGTTTTAGCCAGACAACATGTGAAAAGAGTCGAGAGGTTACAACTTATAACATGGAGCGTCTTTAATCCTCGAAAACACAGAAGATCGTGAATTCCATGGTCACGAGAAAGATTAACATTTAACCCCATAAGCTCAACTAAATCGCTCGCATAGAACGAAAATCTGAGTACCTGCAGTGTCTCTAAACTTGGAAATGAAACCTGCAATATATACTAATGCCATTCGTAAGTATAATTAATTAATTAATTAATTATAAAAACTACAAAGATTAATTCATTCGTAATTAAGACGAAGATCGAGTCTGTTTGTTGAAGCATGTACGTACTTACCTTTTGTAATATGGAGGGTTGGTGTTGGTCAGTATTAGTTCCCATGGATGTAGTGCACCAGAAGTTATCGACCTCCGGCACATCCACGAGTTTTAGAATTTTTAGAACAGGGAAGACGACGGAACCTTCATCATCTTCTGTCGTTGCTCCATTAACAATACATTTTAGTGAAAAGCATGTTGCTACGTCGAGGGTTTCCATATTCTGTAACCTTCCAAGCATGGCAAAGGGAATCAAATTCTCCAACTCATGGCACGAGCTCACATTCAAGATCTTTAATTGAGGGAATGAAACCTGCAACATCCAAACGTTATGACTACTATTATTATTAGAAATATATCCTTTTGCTACAATATCCTCCCCATAATTATTGTCATCGTCTAATATTATTTGTCTTCTAATTTATTTTTTAACTTCATCTCTCCAACTATAAAATTCTCTCATATTTCTAAACCACACATCACTTCATTACATATTATATACTCCCTCTGTTCCAAATTATAAGTCAAATATTAATTTTTTAAAAGTCAATTTGTGATATTTACAAATTTAAAATTGATATAATTCTTTTAAGTTTCGAAAACAATAAAAACTTATAACTAATAGTATTTCTTAGGCAGTTTATGATGTTCATAATTGTATACAAATTTTTAGGCAGTTTATGATAAGAAGAAAGAAATTAGAAATTAAAAGGTTGAAGAAGCATACCATGCCATTAAAGAGAGAGTGGACGGGGAATGTGGAGGTGTTCTGATCCGACCACATATTTATCCTTTTGCAATAGAAGCTTTTGAGCCTCGGCAGAAATTGAAGTTGCATATGTTTTAAGTTGGGAAATTCTATGATTTCCTCTTCTTCTTCTTGCTCTCTTGGGCGTATAATTTCTTCCATCAGTAGACAATTATCTATCCAGAGCTTCCGAAGTTGCACAAGGTGTCTTGCACTTGAAGGGCAAAAGAGGTACTTAAACCCGGAGTTCTCAATTCGTAATTCAGTTAATTTAGAGAAAGACCTCATCCTCATTGGTTGAAGCTGTGGAAGCCTGCTAATTCCTAGATGCTCCAAGTCATCACATCCCCAAATTGATAGCTTAGCCAAGTTTGCAAAGGCTTCTCCTTCTCCAACTCCATGGTTGAAATATGTCTGGAAACCATTCACCATCACCAACTTCATGTATTCAACACTTTCTAACAGGATTTCTAAAGACGACGACCTGCCCCCCTGCATAGCCACTTTGGATAGACATAATGCTCTTTTTGCATCTGCTGAACCAAACTTCACACGCGGAGATATATGTATAACATATCTAAGTAACTTCTGGCATATCTTTTCATTTGGTAAAAACATGACATCTGGTAAAAGAATACGTAAAGTCGTCAACTTAGTCAATTTACTTAGCTCATGGTGGATGGGATTGGGGTCTTCTTCTTCTTCTTGGGGTCCATCCCTCGAATTGAACCCTCTTGGAATATACAATTCCTCTAGATTGGATAGATTTGATAGAAGATGTCGCGGCATTATCATGTTTTTGCAATAATTTCTACTCATATCCAATAGTCGAAGACGTTTCAATTCTCTCAACTCCAGTGACAGCTCTTTAATATCATCATCAAGGATGATAAGCATTTCTAGATTTTTTTAATTCCTTGATCAACGACATGTTCAAATCCGCATTGTGTAAAGATAACATACGGAGGTTGGTTAGGCTTTGAAGAGATGGCGGCAAGTGAGAGTTAGACCGGACATTGAGAACCAATACTCTGAGTTTTGGAAACCCACTAACAAACCTGTCTGGAAATTGTTCACCTTTCCAATAAGTTTTCAAATTCAGCACAAGTGTATGGAGTTCTGGACACCCGAGATCATCTTCCGGAGGAAAGTAATTGATACCCTCAAAACTTAATGAGATCAATTTTCGATCCTTATAGTCCACGTCTGGTCACTCTGTGCCACAACTTTTTTCGAGGAACGCGTATCCTGAGTCTTTGGAAGCTACAGATTTTGCAACGTCTATAATAATATCGTGCAATTTGACTTCAGTGTCGTCGTTGTATGGAAGCAACAAAGAAGAATCTTTGAGAGCTGCGACCATGGACCTTACCCTTTCCCTTGCATTTTCTAGTGTATCCAAATTCTCAATCAAACTATTTGTTTTCACAAGTCTCGCCAATTCTTCAATTGCAATCTTAGCGTCTTCAGGAAACACTGAACAAAGAAAAAGGCATGACTTTGCATCTTTTTGTAAATGATTGAAACTTAACTCCAGGCCTGTATACACTTTTGGATCAATACCATTAATGTTTTTGAGTTTGGAATCTTGGAGTTGGTGAAGTGCATCCTTCCACATATCATACCGTTTACCTTTGAGTGCTTTTCCAACAGCAGCAATCACGAGTGGTAAACATGCACATTCGTCACACACCTTTTTCGCCAAAGATTCATCATTTAGAGACTTAATAGTAGAACTGCCCACATTCTTTTTGAACAGACCCCAACCTTCCTCTTCTTTCAAGACCTTAATCTTAATAGGATCTTCGCAGTTGTTTTTAAAGCATACATCTCGTTTTCGAGACGTCAACAAGATCTTACAACCATTGCTTCTACCGTCTCCAAAAGGAACTCCTATTTTGTTTAAAGGAAGCTCCTCCCAGACGTCGTCAAACAACACAAGGATCTTATTCCCTTTCATGGTCAATCTATTCGCTAATAGAGAAGCTCTCATCTCCTCGTTCTCTTCCGATGGTAGGTGCAAATTCAAACAACTTGCAAGCTACTCTTGTAACTTTCTCACATCCAACTTTTCGCTGCTGACGTCTGCTCGTGCAACCTCATCGAAAATTCCATCACTCTTAGCCTGCTTCCAGGCTTGTTCCATCATTCTCGTCTTTCCAGCACCTGCCATTCCGTATATACCAATAACGAAACCAACATCTTTGTTGTTGAGCGCCTCCAAGATCTTCTTGTAAGCATCTTCTCTTGATTTAAAGCTCACATAGTCATTTTCAAATGATGTTGTACTAGGCAAGTCAGCATAAACCAAGCGTGGACGATAAGAAATTTCACCATCGACGAGCTCTTTATCGGGACCAGTTAGTGCAATCACCTGATCTCGGTCTTCTTTACGACTTCCCTACCCGTTCGAAAACGAGAGTAAAGATTAGGAAGACGCAACACTTTAAGGCACCTCCAAGATCTTTTGCTCTCGTACATTCTTAGAAATTCTTCCACTTCGTCTTTGATTTGTTGCACGTCTTCCTGCCACTTCAACACATGATTCTCAATTGTCTTTCCATCATCCGTGTCTCTTTCAACTTTTCTTTTGATTTTCTCCTCTTGGACTCCAAGCTCCTCCATTTTGGCTTTGAGAGCGTTAACATTGTCCTTGTATTTGTACATATACAAAAACTCACGCTTCACTCCCTCAATTGTAGTGCTCGATATATCGTCTACAACTTTTCCGACAAACGGAATATCAGAAAGACTACACATGATTTTTTTTTATTATATACTTTTATTTTTCTCTCTCTTTTAATTTGGGGAAACTATAAATAAAGATGTAGAGTAGGAATACACAAATACAAAGAGAGTAGTCCTAAAAAAAGAAATGAAAACAACAAAGTAGGTCTAGTTGAGAAAGCAAAGAGATCAATTGGTAGACTGTATATAGTTTAAAGTTTTCACAATGTATAAGCAAATTTTGAAACAGGAAAAGTGAAGAATGGAAGAGTAATGGATGAGAGTTGATGTGTTCTTTAAAATTCATATTATTGATAACAATAATATTTTTTATTAAATTATATAGGTATAATTATTTGAATTTAATTAAGATTTTATTATTACATAAATAGATGAACATAAAAATATAAAAACAAATAAATCATTTTAAAGAGGAATACTATCATTTATATTATATAAGTAGAAGATTATTATTGTAGATTTTTAAATTTATTTATTTATTTCATTAATAATTAGTTATATATTACTAGTTAAATAGGTATTTCAAAATAAAATATTTGCTTTATATAAAAATCATTGTACACAATATTAATCTATTATTAGTAGAATTTTTATATTAGTATATTATAAAAATATAAATAATACTATAATTTATAACAAAATGAAGCCCGTTATTCTCACGGGATCATGAGCTAGTTGTGTGTTAAAATAAAAAAATATTTTTGTACTAGTTAAATTTTAGGGGTTATAAATTTAAAAATTCCTATAAAGTGCCTTTTAAAAAATATTTACCAAATAATGTTTTGCTTATGTTTAGTAGTGAAGATGAAAGTAATTGAGGTTGCTACACCAAAAAAGGCATATTTTAAGGACTGTGGAGTATCGCATATTACTGTGGAGTAACGCGTATTACTGTACTTTTATCACCGGGTATTTCAACAGTTAATGGTAAAAGTTATACCGCCAATTTTTTAAAAGTTATTTTAATTTGTCGTTTTCTATATATGACAGTTATTCTGTTGTGGGGCCCACCAATAATTGGTTATTTCGGCGGCGGCGTACGAATATTTTCCGTCAAAACTAATATATTCTTACAGATTGTTTACTTCGTATAATTTGCACATATCACCTATAATTATCATATTTATTAAATCGAAAAAATTTATTTCTTACTCATAAAAAGTTAGGGTCTTACGGTTAGAATGTATAAATGGGATCTGGTTAGTATGAAGTTTATTTTTTGGTATGTTGGTCAATAGAATATTGACACACATAGAGCATCGCCTGCGTGTCAGCACTTTATTGGCCAATTGACCAACTTACCCAAAAATGAACTTCATACTAACCACTTTAAATGTATGTGTTATATAAATTTTGAAATATGTGATTTTGTGTGAAGTGTTAAATAAGTATATGTAAATGTGAAATATATACATATATTGAGGAAAATGAGATTTAATAATTTATTAAACTATTAAATTAGTCAGCTTGAGTTAATTACGAAGTGAAGTATGGAAATGAAGAAAATTAATTAATTAGTATTAATTAATTGAGATTAAGTTAAAATTATATTATGAATAATATAATTTGAATAATAAGCCTTGAATGGCAAATGAAGTTATTATGAGCTAAAATTCATAAATGAAGTGATTAAGTCGCTTAATTAAAATAGTGAATTGATGCAAGTACTTTTGTTTTACTAAAATGAAATGAGGGAGTTAACTAAACTCATTATTTTACGAGATGGCCTAATATGTTATATTATGCCAAATGGAGATGAATTGAAAATATGAAATGAGGAAATTAATATATTGATTTTAATTAATGGAATAATGAAATTTAATCAATTGCATGAGAAATGATATTATGTTACAATAATTAAATGTAACAAGGTTAATGACTTAATTATTTGATATTATGCCAAGTGAATATAATGAATAAGCTTTGACGGACCAATAATAATATATAAATATTGGTGACAAATTAGTAAATTAAATTAATATTTAATTTATGGTTAAATGTATGGATTAAATAAATTATCTCGGAACAATTTATGGAAGAAAGTGACAAACTTAATTTAATTTAATTGTACAATATTAATTGTACAAATTAAATTAGTTATTTGAAATAATTAATAAATCAAATATTAATTATTTGAAGTAATGATTCGTTATACTAAAAGTGTTAAATTTAACTATGAATTAATTCCCTAATTAAATGGAATGATTTTGTACAATATATAAATGTATAACTTTATTAAATTATAATTTATATATTGGTATGGATATAATTTAATAGATGTATTAAATAATTTAATTACATGTGTTGGTGAGAATATGTAAATATGAGATATATTATGCATATTAATGTACGGTCCGGATCTTAAGCTCACCCCTTATCCAACTCATCCGAGCTCACCCCCCTTTAGCGACGGATCCAGCGACGGTTCGGTCATACAACCGTCGTCTATACTTTTAGCGACGCTATATGTTGTTCGTCGCTAAAAGTATAGACGACGGTTGTATGACTGAACCGTCGTCGGATCAGTCGCTAAAGGGGGGTGAGCTCGGGTGAGTTGGATAAGGGGTGAACTTAAGATCCGGACTCTACTAATGTATATTCAAAACATACATTATTATATATGTATAATGTAATATGTATGCAGCAGAACGGATCTAAAGCACTACTTTTAAATAACACTCTCTTAAATAGTATTTCATTATTAAAACTATGTCGTTTTGGAGATTTTTTTTAAAATATAAAATCTCCTCTTAAATAACACTCTCTTAAATAGCACTCCGCTATTAAAAACTATGTCGTTTTGGATATGCTTTTAAAATATAAAATAATATTAAAATAAAGTGGTCTTACTTGTTTTCCTTTTATTTATAAAAATGTCATCCGCGGCCCCAATTGTATTTTAAAAAAATTTCTAAAATGACATAATTTTAATTAAAAAATGCAATTTAAAAAGAATACTTTAGATCCGTCCTAATGTATGCAGATACCAAGTATATATGTTTGAAATAGGAAAACAACCTGTTGCTGATTCACTCTCTTTAAAAGCATGAGGTGGGGGGGAGGGGGAGGGGGAGGGGGAGGGGGGGGGGGGGTTTCAGGCTAGAAAATGACATTAAGCAACATCTGATAAATAAGTATGCTGATCTCTATTCTCCTGCTCTCTCTTGCAAAGTCGACCATTGAATTTTAGTAGTTTTTGGTCAACGCAAACTGAGCCATTTTCTATTCGAAAATTTGGACTTTAAACCCCAAGACGCCACATGTGCATTGACCTGATGACGTGTCACACGTGGCGCCTACGTGGCATATCTGATGTGGATATTTTATATTTTAATTTTACACATCAGCAACGCTGACGTGGCTTCTTTTGAATTTTTTTGAAAATATCTGATATTGATATTTTCATGACTTTTTGATATTTTTACATGAAAAATATTGCTATAAATGTATAACGGCGATATAGAATTAGAATTTATAACGACGGTTTTTATGTGGTAAGATCAAAAAAATCGCGTAAAAATATTAGTTTCCTTCATTTATTATTTTTTTCATGTACAGTAACGTCTTGGTTAATTCTAAAATCACTAATCACCTTTGGTCTACCTCAACACCTTTAACTTTTATTTTGTGTTATTGTTATGATACTAATGTGAGTTTGTCCTAGGCTACGTGCAAAGGTATCTATCTGGTCAGTGTCGCTATGTTTATGATTTTCTCTAACACCCATTTAATCATACTTCTTCTGGAAATTTGTTTATATAGTTGATCTTAAATCATAAATGAAAATATTATGTCTGTACTCATAAAAGATCAATTTGAACAAAGAAAGGAATTCATTCACAGCTGTCGTATAGAGAGCATAATATTGAGTTGCAATGTCACTTTCAGGTATTATTGACATTACAATAATACTAAAGACGCAAATCATTTTATAAACTGTTAATGTGATATATTTTATCTAAATTTTTTATGTGGGATCGAAGACTATATTAAAATAATTTATTAATCAATACGCTGAGATAGAGTATGTCACATCAACCCGTATATAAAATATTTGTAGAATATTTTTTGTGTAACATTAAAATTATTCAACATCTTTTGCTTTTTTGTATTTACTTGTTCCTTATTGGACAGTTGGGCCAGAAGTGAGCTGTAAGTTCTGCCAATTGAAATAATTGCTCTTTTCAAAATATTAGATTATTGTTGACTTTTTGTAAAATAAAAGAGTTAGCAAACGAGAAGTAAGTTGAACACAATAATAATACTGTATATAAAAAAATATTTTTACAGTGCTTGATAAAGATTGAAAACAAAAAAAAGAACAGAAAAAAGGATGAAGGTGCTACTGGGTTTCCTAAAAATATATTCTTTTCATCAGCAGCTAGTAAGAAAAAAACTTGAGATTTATTCCATAAGCAAAGAGGTTGGTGCTATTGGCTTCAAATGAACAACATTCATGCTTGCAGCAACGCTAATCAGCTGACAGAAAATTATGCCAAATGGCCCAAAGATGATGAATCTGCTAATCTTTCAATGCCCAAGTAAATAATTGAAACCATGTTACAAATAATTCCCCTTTTTTTCTAAACCAGATGAATCGATTATAATATTTAAACACATGAGACACACAAGACACCTGAAACTAGTGCTTGTCTAAGACAATTTTGGGGAAATATTTCTGGTGATAATTCTCCAACTTATCTTACCTTTCATCCAGTAAACCGTTGTTGGACCGTCTTAATTCCCATGGTGGTAAGCAGCCTTTTAATGGGGACTGTATAAACAATGAGGATGTCGACAACTGTTTCTGCCTCATTGAGATTGAAGAGAGACAACTGACGCTACTTTTCAGCCTTCTTTTCTCACTATCATATGGTTGGCAATTGCGGTCATGTTGCACAGCGGAAATTCTGAGGGCTTCAGGTAGTATACAGTTGAAGATTGAACCTACAAAGGAAAAAAAATTTACGTTTAAAAAAATCATTTAGGCATACTGAGTTACTTCTATTCCATGCAGTACATTTATACAGATTTCTCAAGAAGGTGCAGATTCCACAAGACATTTAAATTTTGCATTGTAGCTTCTTTCCCATCTAAACACCTCTTTTTCTCTTGCTTTCTCTTTATACCAAATATTGGAAAGGAAGATTAAGTTATCGATGAAAGAAGGTTTTCCTATGTATTTGGTGAGTTTTAACAGACCAGCGTCATATCAACCGAATGGAAATAACAGCAGGAGGGATTTGGGGGGGGGGGGAGTAAGGAGTTGCTCTCCGGGGATCTATTGATTGAAAGGTATAGTGGACGAGGTGTAAAAATTGTAGTAATCAGTGTGCAGGGGAGATCGTTAAAAATTTACAAGGTGCTTTGAAAAGTGAAAGTATTGGACCGAAAAAAGAATAAGAAAGTAACTTGGTCTTTTTGAATAGGAAAGACTCTAACAAACGAAGGCCATGAGGTAAAATTCATATTGAATTTTTTGTTTTTCCAAAGCATGCTGCTATGTGATGTAAATGAGGGTAAGTTGGGGTCGAAAAACTGTGTATAACCAACATATTTATGGAGTTCAACTTTTACGGGAAGCAATCAAATGATCAAGTTGGAAATGTTTAACACAACACAGCAGGCAATTTCATGCTATAGCAAATTAATTCTAATAGTGGTGTTACGGTTAATGAGTCAACCTACCTATTTTTGCAAGTCGATTCACCCACTTTGGGATATGCTTCCCAGTCAACCTGTAGCAGATGTCTTTGCAGAAGTGGTTGCAGTTTTTGGCAATTAAGTGATATGTATCACCATTATAGCTCGCAGCATGATGCTCCATGAATTCCCTAACCTGGACAGGGTCCAAACATGTAGTCCCGATAAAAACAGACTTCCTAAACTTGAAGCCTGGGCATTGCCGAGGCTCAACTTCAAAGACACCGCTAGTTGGATAATCGTGCGCTCCAAATGCGTACTCTACACCATGAACTGTCAAAGGCATTAAGCATTAATCAGTACAGGTGCAAAATGAAAAAAGGAAATACAACAATGTGCATGAGCTATTTTCACATGCATATGCTCCGGTTAATAACAAGCCAGTTGACACCTTTAAGTCTGTATCTCACCGACATATGCAGCAAAAACGTTAATATAGAGAGAGATGCTAGTAGAACTGTAAAACTTTATATTTAGACCAAGGACAACAACAGATGTGTCACCTACGGATGACAATGGGACTCGACCTAGCAATAATAAACTAAATCTTTCAAGATAAAATTTTAATTTTGGAGTTGTTCATTTTTACATAAACAATCAAGACGTGCTAGATATTGCTGAGTCTAGGACATTCATCAAGAGATTGCCTTCTTTCTTCAAAAGATGGATTTTCCGATCGAAACCAGATCCCAGATCTTTCAGCTTAAGAGACATATCAGTTCAACTTTGACCTGGACAACATAATTCTTGGAGAATACAAGTGGCTTCTTCATAATGAGAATGCAGGTTCAGTATACTAAGGGACGGAAACTGTTGGCTGCCCACCCCATTTTATAGAGGTCATATGTGTTATATAAAGCATATCCTTAGGAAAAAGTTTTGCATGGTTATTCTAGGTCAATCAGGGTACATATTTGCCCTTCCAACAATCAACCCATCAAATCGAGGATGATAGAATAGCATGCACTATACTAGTCCCTTAGTTATGTTTCTTATTGCACTTGGTCATGACGGAGAACATGATTAATTGAGTTAGAAATAGTCTCTTTTGACCTCCAATAATTAGAACCACATATGAGTTTATCAGAACCCCAGCCCCTACATTTTGATACCTTAAATCCTTATTAGTTACCATTATAAATTTATAAGAATATTTTTATTATCCATATATTAAGTTATTCTTTCTCTTCTTGTGTTCATAGTTTTCTTATTAAAAAAAATTTTGTGTGCATCTTCATAAATCTATATCTTTTAAAATCTTAACAATTTCTTATCAATATAATTTTATAAGCAACTTTCCATGCATCACAGAGTTGATAGCTAGCTAGTTCTCTATTTCATACTGCTGAACGGAAAATGGCATAAAACATGGGTTTCTAATTGTAAGGTATGTATGCAAAATTATTACAAGAAACTGAAAAGAAACTATTCCTCATTCAGTAATATTTTTCTTAAATAACGCACAGTAAATATAGAATGACTTGTATAAAACAAGAAAAAACCCTAAAGTATGAGTAGAATCTAAACAAGCCAAGTAAAAACATCATTGTTCATTCCTGGACATGTAACAGCAACAATTAACAACGTATTTTGTAAACTAAAACTTAGGTGCATTGATGAGGAAAGCAGAAAATAAAGAAGAAGATATAAATCTGAAATGGAAAAAACACATGAATGTACAAGCCTACCTTCCACACCAGAGTGAAAGATACCGATGCCAGCCCAATAGGCATAGCCATTCATGGGTGTCAAGTCATAAACATTGAGATAAACTGGTGTATTGCCTGAACCATAATTAGCTGACTTCACTTTGGGGAATAGACAAAAACGTGCTGCTGATTTCCCTCTCAATCGGAGAGGCACTACTGACTTCCATCCTTTCTTAATTCCAAATTTCATGGTTTTTCTAGTGGTGAAACCCGAAGAGGTCAGTCAATACCCAGGGGCATACTGTTCATAAGAGATGTATATAAGCATGAGACTTCTAAATAAAGAAATAACTACAACTCTACAAGTCTACAACAATGAAAAAAGAGGCCGGGGGGAGAGAGAGAGAGAAGCAACAGAGAGTGGTGAGAGTCTCAATCTATGGACAATTCTACTAAAAATTTAGTTATACTTTTGCCATAAAACTCAAATGCCCAAGGCAGAAAACCATTCTGACCGAAAATTCAGTTAGACTATGAATATAAAACTCATTAGAATTGTTAGTATAGTGATAATGCTGAAAAGGGACGCAATCTATGAAACGTTACCAAAATCCAACCTATCATTTTTTACAACGCAATTCAAGGGCCTGAACCCAAATAGTTACAGGATTCAGTTAATTCATACCCATACAACCTAGAATTTTGATTAATTTTCTCAATAAACATGAAATGCACACACTGTGAGCTTCAGATTCAACACTAACAGTAGAGTCATTTCAGATCTTGTTAACAAAAAATTGCACATTCGGGAATACAGAAAAGGGAAGACAAAATAATAAAAATGAAACAATTTTCAGAATAGCAGATCAGACAGATGAATCAAACAACAAAAATCTCAAATACCCAATAAACCAAAAGGCGAATAGAGTATTTTGAGAGACACCCAAAAGACAAACACATGTGAGGGAAAAAAAAGTTTTTTTAGAGAGAGAAACTTACCGATTAGGAGGAGATGACAGCCATTACAGCTCAAAATCCAGCTTCAGAAGAAAATGTAAGGGAAAAAAAAAACCAGTACGCTAAAAAGAGCAGAAAAAAGAATCATCTGGTAAAACAACTGAACAATTACACAAGCTCATTTTGCTGCAAAACCCAACAAGTAACGCTCTGCAAATACTGAAATCACGACCCCATTTTTGAGCCAAACGAATTAAAGATAATTAAAGAAGAGACCCCCTGGTTATGGAAGTTTTTAAGGCGTACTGACATTAGTTCCCCACCACCTCTCTCTCTCTCTCTCACTCCTCTACTTTGTATTTTATTTTTTGGTTCTCTTTATCTGTGAAAATAATTAGTTTAAGGATTTTAAACACGAAAATGGAGAAGAGCGTAAACGACAAGCAAAGGAAAGAGAATAGAATACAGAAAAGACGAGCAATGTGCAACAGGAAAAGTTTCTTCTCCTCCTCCTCCTGTGTTTATTGTGAATGAAACTTTTCACTTTAGTCCTTTTCAGTTATAGTAGCAGCTTGTTTGGATATGATCATTGATCGGTTTCAAAATTAAAAAAAATTATTATTATTAATTTTTTAAAATTAAGTTGGTACATTTTAAATTTAAAATTAACATAATTTATTACTATATATATAATATTTTGGGAATAATGATCTCACACAACTTTGTATTTTTTATTTGTGCACAGTTGGTCAAAACTACGTCGTTTTGTCAGATTTATTTTTTATTTCTAATTTGGAAGGAGAGAAACTGTTTTTCTTTAAAATAAATATGTCAAAACGACAGACTGTACATAAATAAGAAATACACAACTGTATCTATCGAATAAAATACAAATGAGTTTGAATTTCCCATTCAATCAATAAATTATCTGGGCCGTTCAAAGTTTGAGATAAATCACACCGTCCATACAGTGTCAAAGGCACGGGACCCAGCTAGTATAACTATATTATTCTAATTTTTTTTGTATTTACTGACCTTTTATATTACAATTTTTTGTTATAGGACATTAGTACCTAAAGGAGAAACTTAACTTTTTTATTTAATGCCTAGCTAATTTTGTAACCGACTGCAGGGCAAGCTTAACTTTTTTATGGAAATTAAAATATTTTATGGATTTTAAATTTGAAAATGTCTCCGGTTAACTTTAAAAAAATTATAAAGATTTTAAATTTTGAAACGGGGGAGTATTATTTTATTCTTTTTTATCTTGGATTAAATTACAAATTTGTCCCTCTTATTTTTTGTAAAAATCTCACTCATAAGTACATTGATTGTGCAAAACTGTTACTCTAATTTGATTTCTAAAACATAAAAGCAATTTTTGTTAATTAAATTTAGCAAAAAAGTGTTGAGATATTATTCCTATGTCTAATTAAGGTTTGGGGTTCCAAAAAATGGTTTTTTTGCTCGATTGGCCCTCGGTTGGGTGCACGTTCGTACAACTTGTTGACACGTTGTTGGATGGTTGCCGACCAGTAGGTCTTAGTAGGCGGTGCTTCGGTGCCGTCGAAAGGTCTGAAAGACGGTGGCTTTCGTCATCGTGTTGGCTTGATGGAAATGCGAGCACCCGGTTGAGGGCCCTTCTTGACATTTTGTTGATTAACAGGGACAGTCGGGTTCTTGATTAATGAAAACATCCTTGCCAAATGCTTTCGCAGTTGTTCGTCTTTCATAAATCTAAGAATTTCACCTCTGACTATGAAATACGAATGCCCCCGATTGTCCCTGTTAATCATTACTCCGATCCCGAAGGCCAACGTAATAGGACCGGACTGTCCATTGCCTGTAGCTTTGCTTCATGATTAATAAACAAATCTTCAACTATTTCCTCAATATCTATGAAATTGAATATTTATAAAGAACTAATCTCCAATTTGAATCCTAAACATTAATACTAAAATCAATTTGTACTCTAAACTTTATTTTGAATTAAACGCACCTTAAACTTTGAGTTTCAATACGATTTGTACCCTCTGCGCCGTTTAAATCAAAATAATTTGCACCCTAAACTTTAGTGCGAAAGGTGTAAATTATATTAAAACTTAAATTTTAGAGTGCATTTAATTCAAAATAAAAATAAAAATTAGAGTAGAAATGTATTTTAGAGTTAAAGTATAGAATTCAAATTGAAAATTAGTCATTTGTAGGGTCATTTGTAAAAATATCTCTAGTCTTTCTACACTATAAAACACAGAGTGATGAATAATTGGTATTATGTCATTTTTCCTCAATATATATGAGCTTGAATATTTATAATAGAGCTAATTTGTAGGGTCATTTGTAAAATATCCAGTCTTGCTGCACTATAAAACACAACTGATGAATAATTCCTCTTTGGTCAATTGCAAAATAATCTTTTTGTGAAATATAATATTAATTATATAGCCCCAGATTATAACATCGTTGTTATCTTATAGAAAAGGAGTTTTGGTTGCTATGATACAGGGATTGATTATAGTGCCAGTTTATCAATGGAGTCCTCATATGTATGGAGTCCTGTCAGGGGCGAACTTAGGAGTATCACTAGGGTCAATTGGATCCACTGATTATATATATATATATATATATATATATATATATATATATATATAGAATAAAGATCAGGTCCGGACTCCCGGACGGGAGAAAATCCGGACCTGAAAATTTTTTTTTTTTTTTTTTTTTTTTTTGTAGAACAACTAAAAAAAAAAAAAAAAAATTTATGGAAGTGAAATTTTTCCAAAATAAAGTGTTTTGGGTGTGTTTTTAACACCCACACCAACCAATGTATGTACAGTCTGCCCAGACTGTACAGACATGTTTTGTTATAGGCATCCAAATCACGCCCAAAACACTGTATAATGTAAAAATTCCAATTCCATAAATTTTTTTTTTTTTTTTTTTTAGTTGTTTCAAAAAAAAAAGCAAAAAAAAAAAAAAAAAAAAAAAAGGTCCGGATTTTACACCTGTCCGGGAGTCCGGACAGGATCCGGACCCTATATATATATATATATATAGTTCGGATCTTAAGTTCATCCCCTATCTAACTCACCTAAGCTCACCTTCTTTTAGCGACGGACCCGACGACGGTTCGGTCATACAACCGTCGTCTATACTTTTAGCAACGCTATATGTTGTCTGTCGCTAAAAGTATAGACGACGATTGTATGACCGAACCGTCGCCGGGTCCGTCGCTAAAGAAAGGTGAACTCGGGTGAATTGAATAAGGAGTGAACTTAAGATCCGGACTCTATACATATATATAGGGTATCCATCCACAGCAACCGGTTGTTGGGGAGCAACCCATTTTTGCCCAGCCGCTACAACCTGTAGCGGCTTATAAAAAAAATTGTAACAAGCCGCTACATGTTGTAACGGCTGGGCCAAAACGGGTTGCTCCCCAACAACCGGTTGCTGTAGATGGAATCTCATATATATATATATATATATATATGATGTAATAGATTTTTTATGGATGTAATTTAGTAATTTGACTCAGTGATTTATATATATATATATATATATATGATGTAATAGATTTTTTTTGTGTAATTTAATAATTTGACCACACAGAAATTTTTTTTCTAGCTTCACTATGATTATGTTAAATTTATATCGAATTACAATCACAAAATTTATTGATATATGAATTTAATAAAAATTATAAAACTACCCCACTTATCAATACATGTCTCCACAACCCCAAATAAATTCAAATTCATTGCATATGGAAAGAACTATTTTATGGAAGTAGTTCCCCATTTTTGCTGGCCAACAATGCTACTATTGTATAAAAAAGGGTACATAGAGCCCCGCCTAGTGACGCACAACAGGTCGGCTTGGCTTGGTCCGGCCTAAGCTTGTCAGGCCTTAGTCGTTGACCAGGTCAGGTCAAGCCTTGACTTTTTGACTACAGCCCGGGTCAAGCCAAATTTGGAACAAAAAAAATATGACCTATTGAGGCCCACAGGCCAGGCCGAGCCAGGCCTCATTGGCCTGTTGGTAGCCTTGCAGGTCGGGCTTGACCGGTCCAAGCTTTGACTAGGCCGGATCCAGGTCCAACCCTAGCCTCGTTTGACATGTGGAGTTTGTAGTATGTATGTGTATGTGTGAGCATTATATAACTTTTTTATATGTGATAATAGCATTATTTTTTGCTAGCACTAAAATAACACAAGTCAAATCTACTATATGCAAACATATACTCTCCCAAAAAATGTGCAAGGTTCACAAAAAAAAATTTCTTCAAAAATATAAAAAATACACAATTTAAAATAATGCAATAAATCATTTTATCATTAAAATATTTAAGCATGCACCATTAATTTTAGAAAAAGGAAATAATTATATTGTACTATATGTCCCCACTACGAGTAAAGCTTTTACTTGTTTATTCTTTCTTTCAAACTTATTTATTTTCTCTTCTATACCTTAGTTTTTGACGATTAATATTATGGGAACAAAAATTTTGTTATTAAAATAAATATATATATATATATATATATAATAATATTTTTATAAATATTTTAACGACACTTATTACTTGACAGAACTTATTACAACATTTCTATCAATTTAAAGCCCCAATTAGAATCTCTTTTATGCAGTAACATTTTAACCGGTTGCTGTGGAGCAATCCTTTTTTGGGTCTGTGAATTTATTTTTTATTTTTTTGCTTCAGTCGACAGGCCAAAAAAAATTGTTCCACATCAACCGATTGTTATGGATGGAACTCCTGTATGTGTGTGTGTTAGAATTGTTGCCAGTACTGTGATGAGGAGGTACAGCTGCTCGTGTCCCCGGCTGCCTTAATTAATTACTACTCCATAAGCCTTTTCTTGTGCCGTTTTAAGGAAAAAATAAAATAAAAAAGCGATGATACGGTCAGCTGTCTCACAACTAGTACCATTTCTGGCTGGCTGGCTGCGTTAGTTGCACTGTTTGTCCCGCAAAACGTCATGTTTATTTGTGAAAATTATATTAATTATTTATTTTTTTAATTTAATTAAATTATTTACTTTTTCATCAAATTTGATTTCATGATTGGTACCAAATTTGAATAATACAAAAGATAACAAAATAATATAACACTTATGACCTAAATATTCGAACTTATCATTAATGGGTGTTACTCACAAATAATATAACACTTATGACCTAAATATTCGACTATAAATACTGAGGGTTAATATGATATGGCCCGTCATGACTAAAAGTGAACCCGCTATAATTAGGAGCGAATTTACAAGTAAATTCATTTTTAAATTTTTATTGATTGTCAAACATGGATATACGTAATTGGGATACAACAACCAAACGTACAAAATTTGAATATATTCATGAAAATGTCCAAACCGAAGGGACTAGTGATGAACCTGTTGATATTCACCAAGAAACTCACCCACAAAATGTTAACCCACAAACCCAAGTATCAGAATCTTTTACCCAAAATATCCGCTTCCTAACCCATACACCGGTATCTCCTTCCCTTAATGTTATTGTAAATAATATTTGAGGATTATTTAGCTTTGTGATTCATTTTATTAATTTTTTATTCTTAATGTTTTATTTTCAAATTTGACCCCACTGAATTTTCGGGCTGGATCCGCCCCTGACTATAGCGACGGTTATGAATTCGTTTTTAGTTCGCTGCTTATGATTTTTTGGAGAGAGCCAGCCACGTACGGCATACAATCCCAAATTTTAAAAAACTTTTTTAGTTATTTTATTAACTTTATCATGGCCATCAATTTATCAAAAACTCTCTTTTGTCCGACTCGATATTATTGACAGACACTCCATACTTTAATTGTTGTACTTCCATTTGATCCTTTAATGAAATAAATACTACAAATAATAGTAAGATAAAGAGTGCATTTATCAATTCTACATGAAACTTGTGAACAATCTCATTAAATTCCTACTTGTACCAGCAATAGTTATGCTATCAAAACATTAAGTATTACTAAAAGTTCAAACTGTTGTTGAAATAAATGTAAAAATATGGTTAAATGTATATTTGTTCAGCTCACATAAATATTGTTTTGGCACTATTAAAAGTATTAAGGGGCTCTTTGTTTATAGTTGAATGACTGAAAGTGTTTGTTTTGGAAATGGCTCAATGATTCATTCCATTCTAGTTGGAATGAGTTATTTCATATGTTCTCCCTCTCCCAAGGAGCCACATGTCGGAATGAGTTATTCCATTCTAGTTGGAATGAGTTATTCCATATCGTCTGAATGATTCATTATAGTTGAAATAGAATGAATTATTTCACTCTCTTATCATTTCTTCACCAATTCTATTCCAGCAATCCAAACGTAACATTATTGTGGAACTGAACAATGCATCAACACAATCTTAGGATTCTCATAATCATAATGAAAGAATACATGTCTAACAAAAGTATGATGAAAGTGTTTCTCAAATTAACTTATCCACACAATGGTGTAATGTCTTATTAAGAAAGAAAATGATGCATACCTATGCACAATCAAAATGGTATTTACATGTGCATTTTGCAGATTCTGTACAGCCATTATGGCTTTGAGAACCATTCATATTGAACCAAGTGAATTGAAGTGATCCCATGCCTCCTGTGAAAAAAGAGTTATCTTCTGTTATGAAAGAATAAAGGTGTTTGTAAACTTCAATAGCAAACTTGTCTTGTTACTATATGAATAACTTTTGTTATATTTGTTAGATAAAATATTTTTGAGACACTTAATATTTGTGAGACAAAATAACTTTTGTTACTATATTTTTTCATTTCTATGACACTTAATATGTTTTTCCTTTTCTCTTTTCAACTTCATATATAAAATAAACTCACCATATGTAGTGATAATGGAATATTTATTAAACTGAATTCCATTGCATAACTAAACTTTAGCAATTAAAATACCTGCAAAATATCAAAAACTTTTTCTGCAATGTATTTTTGATGAGAAGCAGCACCCTTCTGCTGAAGTTTATCAGGGTGTAGGCAGAGTAAAGCCTTCTGATATGCTCTTTTCACTTCATTTCCCTCAATGATATTGACAAGCGGCACTGGATTCCATCCACTTTCTGCCCAAAGAACCTGTATTTGAAAATTATAAATTGGGATGATGAGAAACACAGTTAGTATGCACCTTAATGGAGTTATTGTAACATAAAATATACTTGGAAACTGGTATTTCCATGTATCTCTCTCACATACTATTCACGTGAGAGGAATCATGTGGAAATATCAATTTCTCGTGTGGAAATATCACTTCCCAATACAAGTCTCTTAGGCATCCTGCATAACAAAAATATTTGTCTCGCTTAAAGGTACAACCAATGGGAGTTATTGAATGATTTGCTAGAATCATAAATTGAAACTAAAAAAGTTCATTGGATTAAAAATATTCCACTTATAATGTAAGGAATATTTGAACTGCAAACTATGATGAATGCACTAACAATGGATATGTTGTTGCCCCATAATGGAAATCCCTTTTAAATTTGGAACATGTTCTTGTTTGCTATAGTTCTAAAGGGGATTTTTTGCACGTATCATATATAACCGTAGTTGTCAGAATCTACAATATACGAACGTATCAGAAAGTTAGCCGTATCTTACATTAAAGTGTTTTTGTAGCTACTAATTTACCTATGACCACCAAACAATGCAAACTAGGATTACATACAATGGGAGCTTGCTATGAGTGAGGAATTTTAGAATTGAAAAGAAATTTACAAACTTACATATTGTAGAGTTGAGAGCAGTGAGCGAATGTTTCCTATCTTCCCGGTTGACCATTTAAGAATTTTAGCATCCAAAGCCTGCATTTAAGTTATTAAAAGTATTAGTATTGTGTTCCAAAAATATGAAAGCAATCTAGCAATGAAGCAAATTACTTTGGTAGCCTCAAGATCTTCTCTAGTTTGTGGAAGCTTGACATGATCGTCGGATAAATCTTGTATCTGTCTCATCATAAATAAACTAAGCTAATCAGAGAAAACAAAAAAATCATTTGTATATCGATAAAAATATATAGCTAGCAATGAGAATATAGTCACATGATCAAAAACCAAGTATAATTAACTAACGACAAGTATGCAAATTTCATACCAGATAGTTCTCTTGGAAGGGATCGTTTATACTGTCACTTGTAACTTTAGAACCATCGGGAATTGACTCTGAGAAAAGAAATGCAATATGATTCTTTATTGGCAGGGAGAAGAAATATTTTGATTACAATAACTTACCAGAAAATTGAGAAGCTTTATTCTGATTGTAAGAATTATCAGTACTTGTATGAATTTTGGACTTCATGTGAAAATGATGTTTCTCTGGTTTTTCAACATTTTCATTTACCTGAAAAGGCATTAGGAAATTTAGATACCAAATTGAATGAATGAAAATCGTTATGGAGAAAACATGAGAACAAGTAATTTGAAAACCATAGAGGAATCATGTTAATCTGGATACCATGAAGAAAGAATCTGGCATCTTGTTCATGTCGAGAAAATTCATTTCAGTTGTGTCAACACTTGCTTCATTAACTTTTCCTTCCCACCTACAGCTTTTCGACTTTGAATAAGTTTCTTGATTGAATATTTTAGCAAAATCTTTGACCTTTCCCCGAACTCCACTTCCCTTGAGATTGCCTCCTGGAATTTTAGGCAAGCCTGGAATATTGCTAGCCTTATTCACTTCAACTCTATCTGAATTGATTCTTTTTCCTTCATGTTTCTTTACATTTTTACTCCCATCAGCATTTGAACGCGATGTTTTTGCCGTTTTTGCCACATTTTGTTTTCTTTCCCCCTTCATAATAATATCCTCACTGTCTGCACACAAGAATATAATTAAGTTTCTAGTTAGATATAATTCCGGTGTACTTACATGCCTACCTAATTAAACACATATTACCTAGTCTGTCTATCTCGTCTTGGAGGATTGAACGCAAAGATTTCAAATCTGGCTTGTGAGCTTCTTCCTTAAGCATAGAAATTTCTTTCTCGGTTTTTTCAGATAAGATTATCTCAGGAAGAGAACTAGTTTTTCTTTCTTCACTGTTACTACTCAACATAACATCAACAGTAATTTGTGTGGTTTCAAGAACTTCTGGTTTTGGCTTAATAAGAACATCTTCCTCAACAACGTGGCATGTTTCTTCTCTTTTGAGGGTGCTTGTTTTGTCTAGCTTCTCGCGTTCCATTTTTGAGGACTCAAAATTCACTGATATGTTGTGATTCTCTGTATCATTCGCTTTGTCACTTACAACCCTTCCGTTAGAGCTAGAGCATCCCTTCTTAATCTTGCTTGAATTTGAACTAATTCCTTCGCGAGGAGGCCTCACTAAAGGTGCTCCTTCGCCAGCCCATTTGTGTATGGAGAAGTGAAATTGGTTGATATCTGTTGGAACTTGTGTGACTTTTGCATCTCCTTTTGAATTCCCCCTCATGTCTGCTTCATTAGATTTGGTAACATTTGATGATTCGGCATTAGAAAATTCACTTGACAAATGGCTTGGGCGATTAGATGGAAAGACATCGTTTCTGAAATCATCATTTCCTTGCATTGGTTGGCTTGAAAATCTAGAAAGTGAAGAATTTGGAGAACTTATTCCATTTGAAGTAACTTCCTTCTGTTTAAATGAGCTAGTACTGGAACCAAATGTGGGATAATTCATTGCTTTGTTCAATGTGGGAGGAAGTCTGGAAAGGGCAAAAGGGGTTAAAAGGAGGAACAGAAAACTGCATAATGGCAAGCAAATAGAAGAGAAAAGAAGCTTCATACGTAAAATATGACAAGAGAAGAGTAAAATTGCACTAGTAATCTTATAAAACTATAGATTAAATAAGAAAAATCAAATAAGCAACTAAAACTAATGCTACAATTGGATTGGAGTAATAAAGGTGGGAATGGAATGACCCATTCCTATGGAATAAAAAATTTGTGTTTGGTTGCGATTGGAATGGATTAAACCATTCTTATTCCTCCCAAATTTATGAATTTATTCATTGGGGGAGGGAGAGTATGGAATAACTCATTCCAACTAGAATGGAATGAGCTAATTGCCAAATCGGACAAACAAGAAAATTGATGTCAAGTTTCCCACAGCCCTAGTAGATTGAAATGCCTAAACAGATTCATTTGAAAACTATGCAGATGTATATGAATGTATTCCATAAAGATCGGATCAATAAACAAGCATATATATAGAGTACTAATTAAAAGAAACCGAACTCTAAATTACATTAATTAGCAACTAATCAAGTCCTATCCAAGAAATTAATCATAACTAATAATAGTACAAGTGCACTAATTAAAATTCCGTAAATCAAATTAGAACCTGAATTGAGCAGGAACTGAACTGCCAAAAGGCTCAGATTTTGGTGGCAACGGGCGTGATGGGCTCATAATTTGCAATCCAGACAAGGAATTAAGGAAATCCCTTCTAGGTGAAGCACATGATTTGTCACCTTGAAATATGTCATCAAAAAAATCACTGCCTTGATTATGTTTCCTCCTATTCACACTACTACTACTACTGCTGCTGCTACTACTTTCTTCACCAAATACCGGCTTTTCGCCACTCAACCTACGATCAGAATCCATTGAACCATCTGAACTGTACCAGCTTGTAGTACTCTCCTGAAGGGAAAACCTCCTGGGAGGCCCCCCAAACACGTCGTTAAAATCGACGTTTGGGCCTTCAAATGATCTCTGTGCTGTATAACCCAGCAAAAAATTCCCCCTAGCTCTCTCCATTTTGATCGAGAATTTCAAAAAATGTAAATTTGGCGGGAAATTACTGTGCCGACTTCTTGTTGGGTAGGAGGGCTGGTTTTGTGTGGGATCTTGAGGGGAGGGGTTGTGATGAATTGTGAAATCTTGAAAAGGGTATTAATGAATTACAGATAGATTTTAGGTTTTGTTGATTGTTCAAAAGAGATGAGATTATGGATTTGATTAATGGAATGGAGTAGGAGAGAGAAAAAATGGAAGCCACAAATTAGTGGGGGCAGGAAATCTGTTGGGTGAAGAAGTAAGGATAAGTGCTAGAAAAGACAAAGGAAAAGTCGTTGGCATAGTTTGTCTTTTTTCCCTCTAATTTTATTTTGTGATACAACATCATGATGGTTTGTTTTTATTAGAGAAAAGTTGTAAAAAATAATGACTTCGATTTTGTATTGGTCCTCCCTCCCAAGTTGATGATAGTCCAAGTTTCTGTTGGGACCATTGAAAATGGTAGTTCATTATTAAATTTTATGTACTTGATCTCAAATCAAACAAGTGAAGAAATGAAAATGATATTTTCATATAAATAGTGAGTGAAATTCATATTCACGTGTAAAAATATTAGTTCTCTAAATATCAGGACTCAACAATTTTAAAATTTAAATTTTGGAACAGAAGCAATATTATTTCATTTCATTTCAAAGTATAAGATTAATATTGACTTTCTAAAAGTCACTTATTTAAGTTTTGAAAACAATAAACTATGTCATTTCTAAAGTCATTTAATAATGGATTAAGAATTATATAATCAACATAAACTATGTCATTTCTAAAGTCATGGATTATCCAAATGACTTTAGAAATAATAACAAATAGTCCATCAGTTGGTGTAAAAGAAAAAGGAAAAGCAACCAAGTAATCTTATATTTATAGGGATGGATTATTACACATTGTTGTTCCTCAGTTAAAACTATCTGCGTGCAGAAAGATAAGCAAGCTTAACTTATCTGTTATCATCAAGATCCCCTGTATCATTTTTCTTGCTTATTTGTTTGCCTTGCCACTCAGAATCAGGGAAAGGACGTTCCAAAGCACATTGCCATTAACATATATAGAATTCAAGATTGATACTCCATAATCAATCTTCAACTTTCAGAAACCCTAGACTAACCATGAGAGAAATTACTATGTAATTAAATAATAATGATACATTTTTAAATACTATGTAATTATTAACAAAAAAGTTGATTCTCAATTTGCAAGACAACACACAAATCTTGTGACTTGGTCTACAATTTATTACATATACTATAGGGACAAAAACGTGGGCTATATCATAAACATTGCAATAGAGGAAACCCTATATCTATATGTAGCCATAATAAACCTATTAAAATAACACTAATTAATTCTAAGAGTGGTTTTTCGTACTAGTAACATATGTATGCCACAGGCGCTCAAAAAGAAGCAACCAAACGACTCAGGGTCATGCAGCATCCGAACTGTTAATATATGAAACAACAACAGTAATGTCGTCGAGCTTTCCACCATAATAGCGGAATCCAGCTTCTTGGGCTGCAGAGGAGAATGGTGTCTGCCGGTTTTTGTCCTGGGCTCTTTGGCGCGCCAATGCCGCTATCTTCTGAGCTGTCACCTGAGGCCCAAAACCAGCTCTCACGGCATGAACCACCACAGCAGTAATATCATTGTTGTACAAATTGTCAAAAAGCCCATCTGTACCGGCAATTATAACATCTCCGGGAGCAACAGGGACTGTAAACACCTGCACCACACATTAACTCTTAGAATGTTGCTAGCTATATATGACGACAAATTCATGTCAATACTAAATGTCAACGTATGTGGATAATAGGATATGATTGGATAGCTTTAGTAGCAATCCAAATTCATCATGAAATTTGTCAACAATCGATATATAACTCATTTTCCCAACTCTTATTTGCTTCAATACTATATGCAAAAGCAATCTATCAAGTAAAGAATTTGTTGAAGCTTAAAACAGGAGCTATTTCATTTGTCGTTGTATTAAATGGTGGAGAAGTGAATAAGAGATGCATCAACTGACCTCACCAGAGCTAGGCAAATCACCATTGCTACCGTTCTCCAATTGATATGTAAAATTGAAATCATGTTGTTGTGCAGGAGAGCGGAAAATGGTGCATCCATCTCTGACCACCATAAACCCACTATCACCTAAATTAATGGCATTAAGACCCTGCGTAAAGAGGCAGAATGAAACCAATTCTAGCTGGAGAAACTGAAAATTTCATTGCAATTGCTCAAAAGAAGTGATGCAAATTCAGAACATAACAAGCATCAAATAATTTGAAAGTGAATGCACTAAACCTAACCAAGTAAAAATAAAGATGTAGACTGTAGTTCCTTCAAAACAAGTAAAGTTATAGGTCATAAAATCAAGAACTATTAGGAAAGGCATCCAAAGTGAACCAATATTAGCACCATTGTATATCATGAATTTCAATTTTAAACCTTCAGCATCCTCAAATGCAAAATATCATAGTTCCCTCGTATGGTATATGGTAAAGATTGAGATTTACAGTTTACTTTTCAGAACATGCATTTATTGTTTCTAGATTAGATTCACTATGCCAGTTCTTAACTAAGGCCATTCGCTGGTGTTGCCGATATACCAGAAAAACATTGAAATAAAAAATTGTTTTGTTGCAATACATTGTTTCCAAAATTTACAGCGAGTGAGATAATAGATGCGAAAGTGACACCTATTGAAAAGAAGAAATATATAAATAAATAGGATACAAAACCAGTGCCAGGACAGAACAAAATAAATATTAATGTATCAATAGCAAATAGGCCATTGTAAAGTAAATGTCTATTGAACTATATACCAGACTGCTTTCTCCTTTGGAACACCTAAACGCAGTGTAGCATGCTAGGAGTGAGCAAAAAACGGGTATAACCGAATTACCGAACCGAAATAATTTAACCGAAATTTTCTAATAATTCGGTTATTTGTTACAATTCGGTTATATCCAAATTATATTACGGGTTTCGGTTAGTTTATACAGGTTTTATGGTTAAGCTATTCGGTGTCACCGAACACCGAACAAATCCTTACTCTATTTAAAATAATAATATGAATCTAGCCCAATAAGCCCACTCTGAGTCTCTGAGTCTGAAGTCGTAACTCATTCTCATTCTCTCAAATTCCCAAACCCAGAGGCCAGATCTCAAACCCTCAAGTCTCAATCTCTCATCCCAAACCTAGATCTCAAACTCTAAGTCTCAATCTCCCTTCGGCCGACGGCATCGCCTTCCTCAACCCTCATCGCCTTCGGTGGCTCTTCATCGGTCATCACTCATCCGTCAAACTCATCGGTAGCTCTTCGGCCGACGGCATCGCCTCCCTCGACGATTTGAAAGTAAGTACTTACTCGAATTTCAGACATTTTTGATGATGACGTAACCGATTGAATATGACAACCGATTGGTACGTTGGTCGCAATTTATTTTTTTACATGAAAAAAAATCTCTTTAATCTTTCATTATGTTATTTCTAATAAGCAATTTTATTATAAAAATTTAATTTATAATATCAATTAGTGTCCTTTTTTATTCTTAATTAGTGATGCTCTTCCTTTTAGGTTTTAGGTCCAAGGATAAATTATTTGGAAGGCTTCTTGTATATTTGAACTTAATTGGTTATTGTCTTATTGAATTAATTTTGATACGCCCTCAGAATTTTGATTTTTGACCCCAAGCTATGTAGTATTTCTTTCCACTTTTCCAGTTACCCACTTACCCTGTTATAGATGCATCTAACTATCTAAAGAGGAGTTGCGGTTATGTTTAACAGTAATATGTTTCCACGAGGACCACGACTCAACTTAATTAATGAGGTAAATTCATCTCTCGATTCATTATTGCAACATAATCTTATTATGACTGAAATTTATATTTTAATCGTCATGACACATGTTTCCCCTTTAAATTTGCATACAGTTGTTCTACATGTTTCTCCAATAAGCCTTGCAATATTGATAAATAAGATATGTACTACCTATTAAAATTAGAACATATATGACCTAAATGGTTAGTGTCTGTTCATTGTTTTGGATCTAATTTATAGGTCATAAGCTTCAACAAAAGAAATTAGTAAATTTACGTATTTACTATTGATTTGTGTAGACAGTTCAACTTTTAGCTAGTGAATACACTGTTTGAGGTTCCTTATATTCTTTCTAGCATTCTTTTTTGTTTAATATGTGCAGTGACTTGCAGTGTCTTACTTGCAGTGTGACTTTCTAGCACTCTTTTTTTTAGCTAGTGAATACAGACTTGTGAATACAGAGTTTCAGACTTGTGTTTGTTATTTCCTTTGTTCACATCGGAAAGTTATTTCCTTTGCATGGTTGTTTCATAAGTTTTACTTACTTTGTCAATATAATGAGCAAGTGTCTACTGTCTAACATGCTGGCAAGTGTCAAGTGGCAAATGATGCTTTCTTTCATTTATATTTGTCAACAGCAACAGCAGCAACTAGCAAGTGGTAGGAGGTTCAAGCAGCAAATGGGCAACAAATGGTCATTGTAGGAACTCAGCATCAGGCCAGCAGCAGCAGCAAATGGGCAACAGCAGTCAGCAGCTTCAAGCATTTTGGGCTAGCCAAATTAAGTTTTCCATTATGTTTATGGATTATGTTTATGGTGTTAATCATTGTAGGAATTGTGTTGTTGTTTATGGATTATGTTAATGGATTGTAGGAACTGTGTTGTTGTTGTTTATGGATTGTAGGAACTGAACTATGTTGCTGCTAAATCTTTTTAATTCGGTTATTAACCGAATAACCTATTCGGTTATTCGGTTAGTACAAAATTCGGTTACTTGTTCGGATAGTTAAAACAGGGTATTTTCGGGTTTCGGTTATAACCGAAATGCTGGTTCGGTTCGGTTATTAACCGAATGCTCAGTCCTATAGCAGGCCAAAACAACCTGAGCACTACAAAAAGAGGCAAACACAACTAGACTAGAAACAGCATACCTGCTCTGTAAGTGCAATGATGCAAGCAGTTGAAGACCCTCTTGATTTAGTGCTTGAGTAAGCTTTCTCCAGGACCCGGGATGGGTCAATGGAACCCTTAGGTTCGTCTTGAATTGCATTTACCGAATTTGACATAAGCTCACGTGCATAAAGACCTGCATTAACACCGAGATCAGCCCATCCACCCACGCCATCTGCCACACCAATTGCTTGTGCATCCGAACAGATAAAGTGAGCATCTTCTCCACCAGTTTCTTCTTTATCAGGATGGGGAAGGTAACACGATCCAGAATTTAGCTTCAGAGATCTGCCTGCTAGGATCTTCCTGTAGCCAACACAAGTAAAAATATCATAAATGTAAAGAAATCCTCCAAAAGAGTTCGAGGAAAGTATCATGTGTTGGTAATGGTAGGCATTTTCTGTTAATTAATTTAACTTTGATAGATTTCTATTTACTTATTTTATGTCCCAATTACATGATTAGTCATTATAGGATCTCATTGCTAAGGCCGATACACTAAATACCACTGTAGTCTTGTAAACATAACTTTAATCACACATAAGTATCATATGAAATGGGCATTGCTTTATGTGATATATTCAATAATATTCATAAGTCATAACATCTATTTAATACACAAGTTCCATGAAAAAATTCAGGCAAAACCAAATGCTAAAATTAGAAAACATACTGTTCAGAAGTATCAGCAGAATTGGTAACTTGTTCCTCACGACCATGGTTGTCAAAGGACACATCAGGAGCAGTACCCGCAGAGAAACATGCAGGTGCTGAGATATGGAAACTCCTCATTCCAAACCCCAAGGCCGGATTAGAGATGCAACTACTCTTCGCAACATGATATATGAAGTACTCATAGAGCAAATGATTGTTCGGTTGTTCATCATTTCTTAAACTCATGCAGGCTTTTCTGCAATTGTCAAGACTCCTATTGCTGTAGGCAGTAACAGAGCCACTTGTTAGCCCTACAAGACGCCCACGCCTAGAAGTTACATCATGTACTGAACAGTCACCAAGCAAAGCTCTGGAACCTCTAAGAGCCATAGATACCTTCTGAAAGTGAATTCCTAGAGAAAAATGACTAGGCTCGGATAGCAGGCGATCGACGTGATACCCACAGACCTGAAATGGGGGGCCGGACACAGATGGAATGGAAAATGTACGAGAAAGTGCTTCGACAACTGAAATATTTTTCCTTCGATTAACTAAATGTAAATTCGATTGAGCAGCAACAAGGGTACCAGGCTGTAAAAAGACATTCAGGTCAGTAAAAGATCCACTTGGTACAGAATGGAACAGCCTAGAGTTGCCAAACAACAGTTTCCCTTGTCCAACTATAACTTCCACAGAGTCCTGGAGGCCACCTTCTGGCCCAACAAATGATCTCTGGCTTCCCTGCCGGAATGCACTTCTCAGGCTTGCTAGATAATTAGATGGCATCTTAGCCTCTCACACAAAGAAATTTTGGTCTCACTACTTTAATAGAAAGAACGCAACCACTAGCACAGCCTCTGAAGAGTAATATCATAACTCCAAGAGTCCAAGTACATTTATGTATAAGCTAGAAAACGAAAACTTCAACTTTTAACGCCCCAATTGAATGGCTGAGATTTAGAAACCTGAAGCACAAAACAATAGACAAATATTATGAGAAATATGTATCGGCTCTTCTACCAGGTAAAAAGAAGAGCACTTGTTTCCTACAATTTTTGTTTAGTTCATGCGACCCTTCTATTTATTTATTTATGTTTGTCTCCGTCCCCATAGAGGTCTAAATTTGGTGTAAAAAATGATGTGTCATGATTTTTTTTAATATTACTTAAGTACATGACCAACCGTAATAGGATTACTTAATCAATCTAATAGTGACAAATCATTTAATAGATGACTTCCAATAAATAGTAATATTCTTAGAACTACACACAACCTTTTATACTAATCTCAGTAGTCAGTACTCAGTAGTCTCTAAAATGCATGAAGTAGATTGGGGGACTACTATAGTGGACAGAGGCAGACTTAGGTATTCACTGTTTTAGTAAGTAATACTTTTTGAGTAATTTTAAACTAAGAACTGACACAAAGATTAGAAGACAATACAATACTCTCCTTGTAAAAAGGAACTAAAACGTGAGTTAATACAACTTAAGCCCCAACAAATCATAGTTAAGAGAAGTAAATATCACCTTGAAATACTGTTTATCATCCACCAAAGAAAAATCTAATAATTAATCTTACAACTATCACCATAAAGAATATAAATTCAATACATAATTCATTCTCAAAGCCACCATTAACAATATACATATACCTTCAAGCACCCCCAAAACAAATCAAAACAACAAAAACACCAAAAAGAGTTGTAACAATGTTAAGATACAACCAAATTTTAGTACCTCTGAAGCATAGCTATCAACGTAATACGAAAAGGGTTTACATAAAAAGCACACCTTTAGGATAAATTCGAAAAAAGCCGTTCCCCCAATATCAAGTACTCCAATAATTAGGGATTTACAATCGTATTGAACTGATGAAAACCCTAAAATTGAATAATCGTCCCCCGTGTTTCTCAAATTCAAAGATTCACAGATCGAAGTTAGGCGATAGGCTCTAACTTTCTCTCTCTAAAACAACTTTGAGGTCAGATTTATGCAACACGGCAAACCCTAATAAACACCACAGGGAATATAGAATACAAGTCAAATTGGGGAATTTGTTTGTATTAGTTAAATAGTTACCTGCCAGTAGGAGTAATGGAAAGACGGATTCTGACCTCATTATTTCGATTTATAGCCTACTCGAGTGGGGTTAATTTGGTCATTCCAATTATCAACCGACGTTCTGGACCGTCTGGTATCCTAACCTTCCAAATTGGTGGGGGGTGGGGACTTAAGCTCGTGCCAATATTAGGTTTGGTGCTTGACCCCGCGCCAATGTTAGCTCTAGAGTTTGACCTCGTGCCAATATATTATTTCATCAAACAGACAGCCTTGTTACGTGTTAATATGCATTGCCTGCATAAATTATATAAAATAAAATAAATTAAAGAGTTGAAAGAACTAAATAAAAAGATAAAAAGTTTAATATACAAATAAAAATTAATATACATGTTGATAAATATTTGACAAAATTAAATTATAATTATCATCTAATAAAATAGAATAAACTAGAGTATGACCATTCTTAATTCTTACATATCTCATATATACATACGTATACCGAGCAGGGCCGTTCTTAAGCACGGGCGAGAGGGTCGATTGCCCTAGGGCCCCGATCAGAGGGGCCCCAAATTTTATATATATATATATATATATATATATATATAAGATTTTGAACATTTGATTGAATATTTTGGCTCTAAGAATACTAGAAAAAGTATATTTCAATGAATTTATTCTCATATATTTTGTTATAGTCGAAGTTCTCATATATTTTGTTGTAGTCGAATTGTTATGTTTTAAGTTCCGGAAAGACACTTTTTTGGATACAACTTGTATTTCTTATTTATTTATTTTTATCTTTTTTTTTGGTAAAAACAATGTTTCAAAAAAGATCTCGTTTTCATTTTTCGCCCTGGGCCACCAAAATCTCAAGAACAGCCTACGTCACAGTCTATTTTCTCAAAATCTAAAGGGTTGAGTCTTAACACTCCTCTATTTATTCTAAAATTATATATATATATATATATATATATATATATATATATATATATATATAAACGACGATTCTTAAATAGAACTTTACTTTTACAAATTTTGTTGGAAATGGGATTTGAATGATAAAATTAACTCGGGTCGGGTCGTGGACTCGGGTCGGATCGTGGTCGTGACGGGCGGGTTCGTGATATATATTTTTTATCATCACAAAACTACGTCGTTTTGACGACGGTTACATACAAACTTTTTCTATAAATAAATGGTATGGGGAAAAGCATTTCAAAAGACACAAAATTTCCTTACAAAATTTCCCTTTCATTTTCTGAAATTCCCGTCCCGTTCCTTCCTTTATTCCCGTTCTGCAGTATAGAATCCCGTTTTCTGTAGAGTCCCGTTCCGTTTTCTGCAGAGTCCCGTTCCCGTTCCTTCCCACCGTTCTGCAGTAGATTTTTTCCGTTCCGTTTCTGCATTAATTTTTGCAGTAAGTTCTCATGCATGCATCATTCATGTTCATATAGTTTCTGTACATAACATAAATATTGGTTCAACGAATTCTTAATTTTGTAATGCTACTAATTAAGAATTGAAATCCGTTTTATCTTGGGAAGCAATTATTCAATTAACCCTTAGCATCTGTGGGGGAATAAATTTGCTTTAAGGAGACTTTGTGAATTCAAAGGACTCGGATTTATATTTTTCATTTTTGCATAATTTATTTATATGCATTATTAAATAATACTATATATTACAGATAACAATCTTAAAGCAAATTTATCTATATTCTGTAAATATAGTAGTATTTAATTTATAGAATTTACAGAAAATCGTTTTAGAAAATAAATTTTCTGTACTAACAGAATTCTAGAAATTCGTTGCATGATAATACGGTTAAGTGCAGTTAAATAATGTAATCAGAATACATAATTGATTAAATACAACAATTGTATATAATGAATACAGAAATCATTGAATCAATTATTAACCATCAAAGTTCGCCAATAC
Organism: Panax japonicus; assembly: GCA_020205505.1. Taxonomy (NCBI): domain Eukaryota; kingdom Viridiplantae; phylum Streptophyta; class Magnoliopsida; order Apiales; family Araliaceae; genus Panax; species Panax japonicus. The sequence continues at coordinate 87,793,571 of CM035091.1, forward strand.
ATAATACAGAATTATAGTTTTATATAATTTTTGTAATCTTTGATTATTTCCGTAATCAGTATAATTTTTTTTATTACAGAATCTTCTGTAATCAGAATATATTTTGAGTAAGAAGCGAATACATAACTGATTACTTACTCAGAATATATAATGTATATAGAAAAGTAATCTGTAATCAGTAATGTATAATGTCATCAAAATTGTTTACTTTGTCATCATTATGATATATTCATTATGTTACAAATTTACATTGTGATTTATGCATAACACGTTACTATATTATATATATAATAAGTTTATTAGACTTAAATATATTATATAGTAACATGATAAGTTAATCAGAAGTTGCATATTAATAGTACTAATAATATATTGACTGCATGATTGATATTCTGTTATTATATATATCACATGTATTAATTGTTTGCATGATAATATATACTATCTTGTTATTTTATATATTACAAAAATATTATATATATTACGTTATTATTAGTTATTCTGTCAAACTGCAAAGGAACTTGCATTCACTCATTCATTGGTTTCCTGGAATAAATGTGACAGAAAATAATAAATTAATAATTGCATGAATATAGTAGCATGTTATATATTTTATGTAAATATAGTAGCATGTTGTATATATTTTATTGCATGAATCTTCCTTGTAATTTTATTATTAATTAACGTACATTAATACCGTAGTAGTTTTAATATATTACCGTAGTAGTTGTAATATATTATTATCATCATATGTTCTGTTATAATCCTAAATTATTATTGTATAATACTATTTGTGTTGAATTTTTTTTTAAATAAAACTTGTCCAACTTTAGAATACAAATTTTTTTTAAAAAAAACTGAAATTTGTAAACAGAATTTGGATTTGTGATATACTAAATTTTATAAACAAAATTTGTTGTTTGAATTCTGTTAAATTTTTGTACAAACAGAAATTTATTTTGATTATTGATAGTCTTTATCTGTATAACAGAAATGGCTTCTACAAGCACCATTCCTGCCGTGAGTATGTCTCATGGAGAAAAGCTTGAAAGGTTCAATGGAATTGATTTCAAGCGTTGGCAACAAAAAATGCTTTTCTATCTCACAACATTGAATTTGGCTCGGTTTTTACAAGAGGATTGTCCTACTCTTGTTGAAGGGGAAACTGACAAGGAGAAAGTTGCTGCTGTTGATGCATGGAAACATGCAGATTTCCTTTGCAGAAATTATGTAATGAATGGATTAGACAATACATTGTATAATGTGTACTGTACAATTCAAACTGCAAAGGAACTTTGGGAATCTTTAGATAAGAAATATAAAACTGAAGATATATGCTGGCATGAAAAAATTCATTGTCGGTAGATTTCTTGATTATAAAATGGTAGATTCCAAAGCAGTTATCACTCAGGTTCAAGAATTACAAGTAATTCTACATGACATTCATTCTGAAGGAATGTCATTAAGTGAATCATTCCAAGTTGCAGCAATGATTGAGAAGCTTCCACCATCATGGAAAGACTTCAAGAATTATCTGAAGCATAAACGCAAAGAGATGAATCTTGAAGAACTGATCGTGCGACTAAGGATTAAAGAGGACAATCGAGGATCTGAGAAGAAAAAGTGGGAAGAATTTCATTGAAGCTAAAGCAAATGTTGTAGAACAAAGGCCAAACAACAACAAAAGGAAGCGTGAAGGCAAAGAAGCTTTCAAGGCCAAGAAAAAATTCAAAGGCAAATGCTTCAATTGTAGTATTCCGGGACATAAATCAAGTGAATGTCGCAAGCCAAAGAAGTTCCAGAAAGAACAGAAGTCTCAAGCAAATGTGACTGAACTGGAAAAGCTGTCTGAAGATGTTTCAGACATTAATCTTTCTGCAGTTGTATCTGAATGCAATTTGGTAGGAAACCCTAAAGAGTGGTACGTGGACACTGGGGCTACTCGCCACATCTGTTCCAACAAATGGATGTTTTCTACTTACAAACCAGTAGAAAATGATGATCAACTCTTTATGGGAAACTCCTCAAGTTCAAAGGTTCAAGGACGTGGAAAGATTGTACTGAAAATGACATCTGACAAAGAACTGACTTTGAATGAAGTGCTTCATGTGCCAGATATTCGCAAAAATTTAGTTTCTGGGTCACTACTTAGTAAGAATGGCTTTAAGTTGGTGTTTGTGTCTGATAAGTTTGTACTTACAAAGAATGATATGTTTGTAGGAAAGGGCTACATGAATGATGGGCTCTTTAAGATGAATGTTATGACTGTTGTACCGAAGTCTATTAATAATAATAAAATTAATTCTTCTGCTTACTTGTTAGAGTCTTCAAACATATGGAATGCTAGATTAGGACATGTTAATTATAATACTTTGCGTAGATTAATTAATTTAGAGTTCTTGCCTAAATTTGATATTAATCTAAAACATAAATGTGAAATTTGTGTGGAATCAAAAATGACGAGATTACCCTTTCATTCTGTTGAAAGGAAAACTGAACCTCTAGATTTAATTCACATTGATATATGTGACTTAAAGTTTGTGCAAACTAGAGGTGGGAAAAAATATTTCATAACCTTTATTGATGATTGCACAAGATATTGTTATGTATATTTGCTAAAAAGCAAAGATGAGGCTGTAGAAAAATTTCAACTTTATAAAAATGAAGTTGAAAATCAACTTAGCAAAAAGATTAAAGCAATAAGAAGCGATAGAGGTGGTGAATATGAATCACCATTTGAAGAGATATGCTCTACTCATGGTATTATTTACCAAACTACTGCTCCTTATTCACCTCAATCTAACGGTATTGCTGAACGCAAGAACCGGACATTAAAAGAAATGTTGAATGCTATGTTGAACAGTTCTGGAGCACCCCAGAATTTGTGGGGGAAGCTTTGCTTTCTGCCAATTATATTCTTAATAAAGTTCCTCATAAGAAAACTCACAAAACACCTTATGAATTATGGAAATGTCATAGACCTTGCTACAAATACTTAAGAGTGTGGGGTTGTCTAGCAAAGGTAATGGTTCCAAAACCTAAAAAGGTTAAGATAGGACCAAAAACAATTGACTGTGTTTTCATTGGTTATGCAAATAACAGCAATGTTTATCGCTTTCTTGTTCATAAATCTGAAATTAACGATATTCATGTTAATACATTTATTGAATCAAGAGATGCATCATTTTTTGAGAATATTTTTCCATATAATGGAAATAATGATTCAAAATCAAACAAAAGACCTTTGGATGCTACTAGTGATAATCCTGAAAATATAGACAAAGAGTCTGTAGTGGATGAACCTAGACGTAGCAAAAGGGCAAGGACTTCAACGTCTTTTGGTCCGGATTTTCTAACGTTTTTGTTAGAAAATGATCATCGAACCTACAAGGAAGCAGTATCCTCTCATGATGCTTCTCATTGGAAAGAAGCAATTAATAGTGAAATTGAGTCCATTATGCAAAATCATACATGGGAACTGGTGGATCTTCCACCTGGTTCAAAACCTTTAGGGTATAAATGGATCTTCAAAAAGAAGTTAAAAGCTGATGGCTCAATTGATAAATACAAAGCAAGGCTTGTTGTTAAAGGCTATAGACAAAAGGAAGGATTAGATTATTTCGACACTTATTCACCTGTTACAAGAATTACATCTATTCGAATGCTAATAGCAATATCATCTTTAAATAGACTTGAAATACATCAAATGGATGTAAAAACTGCATTCTTAAATGGTGAATTAGATGAAGAAATATATATGGAACAACCTGAAGGTTTCATAGCTCCTGGACAAGAGAGGAAAGTATGTAAACTTGTTAAATCCTTGTATGGATTAAAACAAGCACCAAAACAATGGCATGAGAAATTTGATATTGTTATGTTATCAAATGGATTTAAAATCAATGAGTGTGACAAATGTGTTTATGTCAAAAGCACTCAAAAAGAATATGTCATTGTTTGTCTTTATGTGGATGATATGTTAATCATGGGTAGCAACAATGAAGTTATCAACTCAACAAAACGTATGTTGTCAAATAGATTTGATATGAAAGACTTGGGGATTGCTGATATAATTTTAGGAATCAAGATTTCTAGAACCTCTGATGGAATTATATTATCTCAATCTCATTACATTGAGAAAATACTTGAAAATTTTAACAAGTATAATATAATTCTAAATAAGACCCCAGTTGATATAAATCTTCATCTAGCTAAAAATGAAGGTGATAGCATATCTCAACTAGAATATTCTCGTATAATAGGCAGTTTAATGTACGTCATGATTTGTACTAGACCAGACATAGCTTATTCAGTAAGTAAGCTAAGTAGGTATACGAGTAATCCAGGTAAAGATCACTGGAAAGCAATTTTGAGAGTTTTAGGATACCTAAAACATTCTCAAAAATATGGACTGCACTATACAAGATATCCAGCAGTATTGGAAGGATATAGTGATGCTAATTGGATATCTGACAATAAAGACTCGAAATCCACAAGTGGATATGTCTTTATCCTTGGAGGTGCAGCGGTATCTTGGAAATCCTCAAAACAAACGTGTATTGCTAGGTCTACAATGGAATCAGAATTCATTGCGTTAGACAAAGCTGGAGAAGAAGCTGAATGGCTTCGTAATTTTTTGGAGGATATTCCAAATTGGTCAAGACCTGTGCCAGCTATATGTATACACTGTGATAGTCAATCAGCGATTGGAAGAGCACAGAGTCATTTGTATAACGGTAAGTCACGTCATATACGACGAAGACATAATACCGTTAGACAATTGCTCTCAAATGGAATTATCTCAATTGACTATGTAAAGTCAAAAGATAATATTGCGGATCCGCTTACGAAAGGTTTAACAAGAGAGCAAGTGGAAAAATCATCGAGGGGAATGGGTTTAAAGCCTACTGTTTAACTAAGAGTCGTCATAGTGGCAACCCAACCTAGCTGACTGGAGATCCCAAGATCTAGGTTCAATGGGCAAACCGAACTATGTAGTACTCAGTAAAGCACTGAGGAGATACTTACTCCTAACTATTCCTAAAATGAGACAGTGCACATCTGCCGCGAGAATTAGGATAAGTTACGCTTTTAATGACTTTTATATCTTGAAATGTGTGCAAGTGGGGTATTACAGGATACTCTTGATAGAAGTCACCTACGTGAGTAAGAAGGGGGCCACTTCTGTGAGAATTTTGAAAGCTGAATTCTCTAAAATACTTACGGAACCAAGAGGTGTTTCAAGGCCAAAATGCACACAAACGTGAGAACCAACTATGTCTGAAGAGATATTTTGTGAATTCTATTATCTTGGTTTACACAAAAAGCTGACAGTTCAAAGACATCAAGTCTACTGATTAGCCGAGTAAATCCGATAGATTATACTAGGGTAAGTTCAAAGCCACTAGGCTACTTAACCTGATGAAATATCTTTTCTTATGTACTCGAACTAGTGTCTGCATATTCATAACATATTTTGCATATTGTAAAGCCAATTTTACATTCATGTGGGGGATTGTTGGAAATGTGATTTGAATGAGAAAATTGACTCGGGTCGGGTCATGGACTCGGGTTGGGTCGTGATCGTGACGGATGAGTTTGTGATACTACGTCGTTTTGACGACGGTTACATGCAAATTTTTCCTATAAATAAATGGTGTGGGAAAACATTTGAAAGAGACAAAAGATACAAAATTTCCCTTCCATTTCTGAAAATTTTTTCTATTCCATCCCGTTCTGAAAAACTCGTTCTAGAATTCCCGTTCTGCAGTTTTCCCGTCCCGTTCTGCAGTAAGAAATTCCCGTTCCTTCCCTTCTGCCGTCCCGTCTCGTTATGCAGTTCCGTTCTGCATACTTTTTCCGTTTCTGAGTAAATGTAAGTGTATGAATACACGATTTTTCATGCATCATTACTATAATTTCTATTTACATGCATCATCATTATTATTGATAGTAAAAGTTCGAGTACATAACATAGAATTTGTGTTCGATGAATTCTTAATTTTGTAATGCTACTAATTAAGAATTGAAATCCGTTTTATCTTGGGAAGCAATTATTCAATTAACCCTTAGCATCTATGGGGGAATAAATTTGCTTTAAGGAGACTTTGTGAATTCAAAGGACTCGGATTTATATTCATCATTTTACAAGTTATTTATGTTCTGCATAATTTATTATTATTATATTTATATGCATTATTAAATAATACTATATATTACAGATAACAAATTTAACTTTAACATTACTTAGAAATATAATTGTGATGGCATGTCAGTCCTCAATCGACTAAGAAAACAATAATTAAATGTCAAAACTTCATGTCACTTTGTAGTTGGAAAAAAAAGTATATCTAATTTTGGAACGGACAAAAAAGAGAGAGTAAATGTATAGAATTTCAGATATGACATTCTGTTAAAGTATAACACACATTTAGCATTTCCTTGTATGTAATGAGAAAAGTTAAATGAAGATACAACATTTATATAATTCACACAAACAGCCTTTCAATCTTCATTGCAAATTCCTTCGAACGAGGACATGAGCCCCATACTGAGGCTGCACAGTGAAAGACATGAGTGGAGCATGAACATAAGATGGCGAAATCGCAAAGGAAAACTGCTTGATGATCATAGCTAGGATTATTTTTGCTTCAACCATTGCTAGATTTTGGCCTATGCAGATTCTGGTGCCTAATCCAAACGGAAAATAGGAAGCAAAATGCTTTCGAGGCTCAGCAAATCTTGATGGATTGAACTCATTGGCATCTGGTCCCCAAATGTCTTTGTCATGATGGATGGCAGCTACTGCTAAATAGAACTCTGTTCCAGCTGGTATGTTCAAGCCACCAACTATAACATTTTTGTTAGTTTTCCTAAACATCTGCACTATTGGAGGGTAGAGTCTAAGTGTTTCATTTAGTATCCAACTCACCTGTCATAAACAAAACAAAAATGAACTAAAACAAAAAAAATACTAATAATCAAGAACCATATATAGAGGCAACTGAATCTTGAACTTACAATCTTGAAGTCATTCATAGTTTTCTGCAGTTGGAAACTCATTGTCTTGGCAAATGCGAAGAACTTCCTCTCGAGCTTTGCTTTGCCATTCTTGATGCAATGCTAGGAGGAGAAGTGCCCAAGTCAAAACATTTGCAGTGGTTTCCTTTCCTGCAAAGTAAAATGTTTTGCATTCGTTTATGACTTCTTCCACATCCAATACCTTGCCAAGTTCATTCATGTTAGCTGACATTAACTGGTTTATCAGATTCTTCGAATTTCCACTTGTTTTGTTGTTTGTCTTAATAATCTTCTTGATAGAGTCTCGAGTTTCCTTCTCTAATCTCCATCTCAATCTGTTCGTCTTAGTAGGCAAAAACCTGCTGTGTAAGTTTACAATTAGTATAGTGTTATGACAAACACAATAAATCAACGCATAAAGATAAAGACAATAACACAAGGTTTTTTATGGAAACCTGCTGTGTAAGTTTACAATTAGTATAGTGTTATGACAAACTATGACAAACACAATAAATCAACGCATAAAGATAAAGACAATAACACAAGGTTTTTCGTGGAAACCCAAATCGGAAAAAATCCACGGAGAAGGCAGAAAAAAATCACTAAATAAATATTTGAAGAGTACAAGATAAAGAGAGAGAACTATGAGAATTCTTATAATGTTTCTGAATGTCTCTTCTCCAAAATCCTAGCACCTATATTTGTAGGAAATAGGAAAATCCATAACCAAATAGGATTAGAAATACTAAATTGAGTATAGCTAGAAAAGATAATTTTCTTAAACCAAAACGGATTCTATGTAATACCTAAATCCAAATCCAATAAGGATTCATGTCATACGCAAAAAATCTCAACTTTGACTTGAATCATCCAAATATTGCACAAACAGTGAACTTTCTCCTCTTTTCAAATGCACAACTCAAGTGCATCGAATACTAACCAGGTCCAAGCAATGTTTGAACTTGGTATGTGGTAACGGCTTCGTTAACATGTCAGTTGGATTTTCTACAGTACCAATCTTCAAGACCTTAATGTCACCATCTTCAACAATGTTTCGAACAAAATGATACCTGACATCAATATGCTTCGTCCTCCCATGATACAGATCTTTAGTCAAGTGTATAGCACTCTGACTATCACAATGGACAACAGTAACTCCATGATTCATGCTGATCTCTACAAACAAGCCTCGCAACCAAATAGATTCCTTAACAGCCTCTGTAATAGCCATATATTCTGCCTCTATAGTAGAGAGCAATCATATGATCTAAAGTAGCTCTCCAACTAATTTCACAACCTCCAAGGGTAAATAACTAGTCAACGATCTCCTCCTATCAAAATCACTAGCATAGTCTGAATCAACGTACCTTATAAGGGTATCGTTGTTACTTCCAAACTCTAAACCTACATTGGAGGTACGCCTCACAAGTATCTTAAAATCCATTTCACGGTTTTCAATGAATTTTACCTGGACGTGATAAGTATTTACTTACCACACTAATGACATGTGAAATATCTAGACGGGTACAAATCATAGCGTACATGAGGCTACCAACTGCACTAGAGGTAAGGAACACTTGACATATAACTAACCTCCTCATCTGTCTGAGGAGATAATTCAGGTGATAACTTGAAGTGAGCAGCAAGAGGAGTACTTACTGGTTAGCATTCTTCATACCAAAACGATCTAAAACCTTCGCGATGTAGTCTTTTTGGGATAAGTACAATTTCTTAATTCTGCGATCTCGCTGAATTGTCATACCAAGAATCTTCTTAGCAACCCCTAAATCTTTCGTCTCAAACTTAGTGCTCAATTGTGATTATAGTTTACCAATCTCTGAACTATCTTTTACTGCAATCAACATATCATTAACATAAAGTAACAAATAGATAAATGAGTCATCCTGAAGTTTCCTGAAGTACACACTACTATCATATTGACTCCTGCTATATTCAATACTAACCATAAATGAGTGAAATTGTTTATACCATTGCCTTGGAAATTTCTTTAAACCATATAGAATTTTTTCAACAAGCACACGTGCTCTTCCTTTTTTTGAATCTGAAATCCATGAGGTTGACGCATATAAATCTTTTCGTCAAGTTCACCATGCAAGAAAGCTATTTTCACATCAAGATGTTCCAACTCCAAATCATGCATAGCAACCAAACCAAGCAATACTCAAATAGAGCTATGTTTCACAATTGGTGAAAACACATCATTGAAGTCAATTCCCTCGACTTGACTGAATCCCTTACCTACTAGTCGAGCCTTGTACCTAACGTCTTCAACTCCTGGGATGCCTTCTTTTTTCTTAAATATCTATTTGCAACCTATGATTTTCTTATCTTTAGGTGGTTTCACAAGCTCCCAAGTCTGATTTTTCTGAAGAGATTTCATCTCCTCATTCATAACAAATAACCATTTTTCTGAATCATTCGAGGAAACAACATCTTTATAAGTCATAGGATCACTATACTCAACTGCCTCAACAGCTGACAAGACATAAACAACAAAATCTGAATACATATCTCTGTGGTGGTCGCACTATCATCTTTTCCTTTTCCCTGTCTCTGTCTATATTGATAGTTCACTATGTTCCTCCTCTTCATGTAGTAGTAGTAGTAGTAGTAGACACATGATCTGAACTATAATGTGATTTATGAACTTGAGGAGAAGTTACTTCGAGCTCCACCTTCTAATCAATACAAGAAATAGAGGTTTCCTTGTTCTTATAAAGTATAGCGGTCTCATCAAAAGTAACATCTCTGTTAATGATAACCTTTGTTGACTTCTAATCAGTACACCAAAGTCTATAACACTTCACACCAGAACCACAACCAAGAAATATGCATTTATTGGCTCTAGATTCGAGCTTTCCCTCATTCACATGTGCATATACAGGATAACCAAATACCCTAAGAGATGAATAATCTGCCGGATTACCTGACCAAACCTCTTCAGGGGTCTTACATTTTATAGTTGTGCAAGGAGAACGATTCAGCAAAAAAGAAGTTGTGTTCACTGCTTTTGCCCAAAATTCTTTGCTTAAACCTGCATTTAACAACATGCACTTGGCCTTCTCTATCAAGGTTTTGTTCATCCGTTCTACAACTCCATTCTGTTGCGGTGTCTTCACTACTGTACGATGTTTAACAATTCCTTCATTCTTGTAGAACTCATTGAACTCAGTCTCACAAAACTCAAGGCCATTATCTATTCTGAACCTCTTAATCTGCTTTCTGTTTGCTTCTCAATCAAAGGCTCCCACTGTTTGAAAGTCACAAAACGTCATTCTATGTTTCAAGAAGTAGACCCAAACCTACTAGAATAATCATCAATAAAGGTTAGCAGATAATGTGCACCGCTACCTTTGGAAGGAACTCGTGAAGGGCCCCAAAGGTCTAAATGAATATAGTCTAAAGTCCCCTTTGTTCTATGAACCGTAGTCTTGAAACTAACTCGTTTTTGCTTCCCCAAGACACAATGCTCACAGGAGTCCAACTTTTCTATTTTCTGTCTAGACAAAAGATCTCTCATACTCAAAGTATCCATGCCTCTTTCACTCATATGGCCTAATCTCATATGCCATAACCTGGTGGTGTCATCTACACTAACTGAAGAACAAATTGCATTTAAATATGTAGTTGTAGAACCCTCCAACTTATATAAAGTATCGACCGTAATTCCTTTCATCAACATGAGAGTCTCTACTAATATTCATAACTCCACCTTTAGTTGTGTACTTACACCTATTTTCATCTAGTATACTCAAAGATATGAGATTCTTCTTCAAACCTGGAACATGTCTAACATCTGACAATGTCCTGATTGGCTGATTATGCCATCATGCATCTTAATTTTAATTGTATCAATGTCAATTACTTTACATTTAGAATTATTTCTTATCAAAACAATTCCACCATCAAATGATTCATATGTGGAGAACCAATCACAAGTAGGACACATATGATAAGAACACCCAGAATCTAAAATTCAGTCACTGCTAAGTCTTTATCTGTCATCGGCTACTAACAGAAGATCTTCACTATCCTCAGCAACACTAGCCTGAGCAGGCTTTCTTGCCCCCTAATTTGCTAGGTTCTACACATTATGTCTACTATGAATCTGACCATGATTGTCTCCTCTATGTTCTTTATTTTTCAACTTCGGACAATTACACTTTATATGCCCCTTTACTTGACAATAATTACAACTGAAATTCTTATTCCGAGTTTTTGATCTGTGTGTACAGCCATCTTTTAAATTTCTCTCAACTGACCTCCCTCTGACAAACAATCCAACAACTTGATTGTCACTTTTTCCTATAGTCATCTCAAAATCTAGCTTTTGTTTACTCTTAAGATTCACCTTAACATCATCAATTGAGATAGTATCTCTACCATAGATCATATGTCTCCAAAGTGCTTATATGAAAGAGGTAATGAGACTACCAACAATAGGCATGATCTTCATCAGCAATCTTAACATCAATATTTTGTAACTCAGTTGTAATTGAATTAAACTAAGTGATATGAGATTTGATTTAAGTACCGTCTCACATATGCAAAGTGTAAAGACGATGTTTATGTCTCAATTTATTGGTAAGGGACTTCGTCAAATAGAGAGACTCTAATTTCTTCCATAAATGAGCAGTTGTAGTTTCCATAACACCTCCTGCAACACATCATTCGAAAGGCACAACTGAATTGTCGAAAGTTCTTTATCATCCATAGTTTCTCATTCTGACTCAGACATATCGCTAGCTTTCTTCGTCTCTCAATCCGTATCAAACATATTTACAGACTTCATTGATTTCCCTACAATAGCTTTCTTCAAGCTTTGCTGAGTAAGAACAACCTTCATCCAAACATGCCAAAGACTGAAACTAATATTCTCATCGAATTTGTCAATATCAAATTTCGTTGATGAACAAACTCAACGCCATAGTATGGATCGATAATAATCAAGCTTTGATACCAGTTTGTTATGACAAACGCAAAAAGATAAAGACAATAACACAAGGTTTTACGTGGAAAGCCCAAATCGGGAAAAAATCACATAGAAGGCAGAAAAAATCCACTAAATAAATATATGAAGAGTACAAAATAAAGAGAGAGAATTATGAGAATTTTTAGAATGTTTCTGAATATCTCTTCTCCAAAATCTTAATACCTATATTTATAAGTCATAGGAAAATACATACCCAAATAGGATTAGAAATACTAAATTGAGTATAACTAGAAAAAATAACTTTCCTAAATCAGAAAGGATTCTAGCCAAGTAAAAATTGAGCCAATTCTTCAACAACAAAAAATATGATAGTCATTCAAGCTGGAAAATAATTAACAACTTAAGATAGTCATTTAATTATGAATAATCAACAATTACATTATGCTAGATTGTTAAGAAGTTTCCTTAATCACCTGAATCCAGGAAAGTAAACGCTTCGCAAAGCCAGCAAAGCAAGGCTCACTTGTTTCTCTTGCAATTTGAATATGCGTTTTCCCTCTTCAAAACTACTCCCAAAAGCTGTTTTAGATAAAATTTCTGCAAACAAGTCATGAAACTCTTGTTGCAGTTCAATCTCAAACTCATCTCTTCCCCCTCTTTCTATTTCCCACTTCTCTAGCATCTTTTTACCACTAGCCACCATGTCCGGCACCCAAGCCTGTTTAACAATGAAGGCTAAAATGATTATCAAAAGGCTAAGGTACCTAAAGGGCAAATGCATGTTACTGCATGAAAACTATTGTAATACCATTATAAGCTCCAAATACAAGACAAGCAGTCCAATTGGACAGTTTATAGAAACAAGTTGCATTTATATAGCAAATAGTTGCAATTGTATAACAAAGATGATATGAAATGCAACTCTTTGCTAGACCAATGCAACTTGTTTATATAAACTTCTCAAATGAACCGTCAATTTTGAACCGTCTGGAATCACGAGTTCAAGGGTCATAAATCTTAAAATCATATTAGTCAGTCTATCTTTTCTATTTTGTTCACAAAATCTAGTCATAAAACAAGAGAATTAGAGAGAAACCTTTACTCTCTCCATATGGAATGCTGGACTTGCAATCTTTCGATGAACAACCCATTTCTCACCCACCAAGCCATTAAGTCCCTGCCCAAAGAGCAGCCCAGACTGAGGGTTAAACCCAATCTTATCAAACGTGTCGCTTAAACTATTAGGTAAAATCACTTTGATCATGTCTGGATCAGCCACAGCCAGCCTTGGCTTCATGCCAAACCAAAACAAGAAAGTCTTACCATATTTGGCTGACCATTGATAATATAGTGGTGAAACTCTGTGAAGGATATTTTGGTTAAAAGGCATGGACTTTGATTCAGCTTCACTCGTCATCAGCAGGATATCTTTTGAATTTCCAAAAATCGGACGATAGCCAGGGCCTTGTATGCCTTGTTTCTTGAAATGTTCTTGAATTCTCAATGGCACCCATAAGATTATATACAAGGATTTCAAGAAAATAGTTATAAGTATTAGCAAGATCATAAGAACTAGAAAAAACATGGTGTAACAACAAAGAAATGATCAGAAGAGTGAAGTTAAGGAAAAATAGGACTTTGGACTATGTATATTAGAGCAACTAGATAACCACATTGTTCTCATCTACAGATATCTTAGGGATAATCAAAATTTAGATGCTTCGAGGGGCATGAAAAAAGTAAAATGACGGTTCATTGGAATCTCCTACTCCTTTGGACTTTGCTATCAGGCAGGTGTTCTTGGCTGCTTGTAAGTTTTTGTTCATATATTGGTATTCCAAAGAAAATTTGTGCACCAAACTGAGGTTGCAGTGCAGGGTTCATATATTGGTGAAAATGTATGTGGTGTGCATGCACAGAATCAGAATTGTGTGTGCGCTATAGATTAATTAATCTCCTTGTTGATCTTGGTCCCAAAGAGTTTTTTTCTTGTATTTTCTCTATTTTTGTGTGCCTCATAAAACTTGAGATGTAAAAAATAATAATCTTGTGTCACTAACTATTGGAGTATTGTTATTTTAATTCACGCAAATCCAAAAATCCCAACAGAACATGAAATAATGATTGATAATTCAAAAATCAAAACTACATTTTCGAATGAATTATATAATTTTGCCTTGCCTCAACCATAGCTAAATATTGGCCACCACAGATTCTGGGTAGATTAGTATAAATAAGTCCATGGCACATTTGCCTAACTGAATGGATTGAACTCATTGGCATCAAGTCCCCATATCTGTGTGTCATGATATAGAATTCTGTTCTAGCTGGAACATTCAAGCTACCAACCTTAACATTCTTGAAAGTTTGCCTCTGCATAAAAGCAACTGGAGGGTAGAGTCTTAAGTGTTTCATTTAGTATCATACTCACCTGTCAAAATGAAAATGAAAAAGGAAATAAAAATAAACTCTTAGTAAATATTAGTGGTAAATGGATGATCATGAACTCTCCGCAATATGATTAAAGAAAAATTAAAAATAATGTGTACATTTTGTCAATTTTTATTGTTAGAATGAAGTACAGCAAACATAGAAATCAACGAAAGAAAATTAATGACAAGAACACAAGAATGATGTGAAAAAAACAAAATTGAGAAAAATCTACGGGCAAGAGACAAAAGATATTATTATATCATAGTATAGTATGAAAGAATATAAATTGTGAATTTCACTATTAAGCTGCTAAAAGCCTAAAACGAGAAAGAAAATAATACTTATATTTACATGGGCTCAAATAACATGACCGGTTTTGACTTATCCGACACTAAACCTCATCTTTAAACGGAAGTGGTTAGCATGGAGTTTATTTTTGATTAAGTTGGTCAATTGACCAATAGAGTGCTGACACACAGGCGAGGTTGTATGTGTGTCAGCATTCTATTGGCCAATTGACCAACTTACCAACAAATAAACTTCATGCTAACCCCGGATCCTCTTTAAACTAGCGGGCTGGAAAAAAAAATTGGAATGTCCGCTAGTTAATCTAGCGGATGTAATATCCATTCAATTTCTCCAATTCTGTTAAGTACAGTAACATTTCTAACTAGCGGACATTCCAAAAAAAAATTCCAGTCCGCTAGTTTAACTAGCGGAAAGTGAGTAATATTTTTTAATCCCCACCGTTAATAATTGTAATTTAAGGTGGAGATACTATTTGCCCATTTTTTATCCATGGCAAATACATGCTAGGGATCATTGTCTAAAATGAGTAATGAATATAAATAAGTGGAAATAGTCCAATCTCATACGTCATTAATGAATATTAAGTAAACTTTGATTAATTGATCAATACAATGTTGACATGCAGATCGGAAGGTGATATCTCTTGGTGTCAATAGACTGATCAGGTCCGGGAGTCTGGATAAGGATCAGGATCAGCCAAAGCCAGCCTTGGCTCAACCCCAAACCAATACCCAAAAAAAATGTTGCCATACATGGCAGACCACTGATAATAATGTGGTGTCACACGATGAACGATATCATGGCTAAAATGAACGGTCCTTGATTCAGCCTCCCTCATCATCTCTGCCGTGTTTCCGAAAATGGGACGGTAGGCAGGGCCTTTTACACCTTGTTCCCTGAATTCTCCATGGATTGAATCCATATGGTGATCACAAAAGCACATAAAAGAGAAGAAAATAATTAAACTTTGGACTATAAGTTGAAGGTATCGGAAAGAGACATGGGCAGGGTATTATTATATGGTTTATGATTTAAGTAAGATAATTGTAACGGTCATCAGATATATAGATTATTATAGAACAAGAGGGGATATAATATTTCTTAATTACCATAACAAATATAGTGTTGAATGTGACACTATTAAGGATGTTTGTTTATTCCATGTTTACCCTTAAAAATATAAATTTACTAGTTAAATAATAGTGATATGATAATGAAATTTTGAATGTAAATTTGAGGATATTGTGTCTAAAAAAAGAAAGAAAAATAACCCTTTATTTTCTTATGTGTTTTTGGGTATCATGGTCACACCACTAACTATTTTCTGGCAAGAATTTTTTTTAACTCAAATTTCATCCTACATATTTAACAGGGTTTTGGGTCATGGAAAAGTATAGGACCTACAGATTATAATGTCAATCAAACACTTAGTAAGTAATTTTTTATTTTATTTTTTTTACTTTTCTTGAAAATCATTTTCTTATTCAATAATCTCAATATCCAAACTGACTGAGCCTTAAAGATGACTCTTTTAGTATATAACAAACAGAATAATGATGTATCAAAAAGGAACAAATTACTTTTTGGGTTTCTACTTTTCTCTTCCTTTGATTATTCTGATCGGCTGCATCGGAATCTTGATTTATACATATGGATATATATATATATATCCATATATATATATATATATATATATATTCACCACCTTTAGATGACTTTGTTATAAAAATTAAAAATCCACCTGGCACCACTATTGTTTGGCAGCAGTTCAATTCAAAGTCTTCAAATTAGAATTGAAGTATATTTGCATTTTTACAAATAAAAATAAAAAAAAATGTTTGGTTAAAATATGGTGCTCAATTCTAAACTCTAAAGCTTGAAACTGAGTATCCAAACATAGACATGAAACGTCATAAATTTATCGACATATAAATCATTTCCCGCTTACAAATAGGAGGACACAACCAAAATCGTAGCAATCCAATTAACCATCACATAAATGAAACAATCACATCAGAAGGACTACAAATCATAATGAAAATTCAACCGTAAAAGCTCTTTAAATTTTTGTGTAATGGGACAATTATCGAGAACTACGAAAACTATCAAGCAACCTAAGTTCATCCAACCATTAAGTAACCTAGACAGTTACTATTACATGCCCAAAGGGCCAAAAGTAACCGATCTATGTTGTGTGATTCCTTAGACGTGTATACACATTGGAAGTAGAACCAGTTACTTTGGAAGATATCAAAAACAGTTATAAATATGGGAAAACTCGAGGCACTACAATAAACACATTACGAACGGCATGTCCTAAAAACCTCACCCCGCATTACGTCTATTGGCATGTGTTCATGAGTGTAACGCTCGGGGCCCATGTACATCCCTGTCTTTTCCAAAATAGCAGTACCTTCCTCCCTACCAAATCTTGAAGCATACAGCTTGAGGTACTCGATGTCCTATCAAGCACCGGTAAAGAAAAATAAGTTTTCTAAAACATCAAGATAAATTCAAATAAGAATTATGAGTAACATCATTACAAGTATGAGCAATTGTAGTAAACATTAGATTCTAGATTTAGGGAGAGAATAATTTTGTGTCCTGATTTTAGTGTAGAAGAGGAAAAAGTGAACACTGAATAGGCAATGTTAACAATGCTGAATAAACAGATGCTAAGATAAATTCAAATGAACTAGGGTGGTAGAGAAAAGTACGAGTACGTATTCTGATATTAACACACTCTACAAAAGCGGAGAGAAATGTCAGAATTTGAACAGAAATTATTTGCATCACTTATTCTCATAAATTAGTGGCAGATTATCAACCCTAAATTATTTGGAGAGGAGGTAGTAAAGTGACATTTTGTTTGGTGAAAGTTTTTAACATTTATTACAGGAGTTTGAGAGTATTGAGAACTTTGTTATGAATGTGGTAGGACCTTAAACATCCTAATCCAGGATATGATTAAACTTTTAAACACACATGAAGTTTGAAAAGTAGATAAATAAATAAAACTGAAGTGAGAGAGTACCTGTAAGCCACTCAAAAGACGCTCTAATCTAACTGAAGCAACTGGTTGCTGTGAAGACGAGAACACCTCACCGGGGTAAAACAAGACACCATCACCAGGCGGGAGTCCCCTCCTGAATCTTATCTGCTCCAAAAGATGAGAACAGTGATGTGAATTCCTTCAGAAAAAGGTTATATTTCATAACATAGTAGTCAAGAAAAAAGCACACAATTTACCTCTGCACTGGCAACTGTTGCCTTCTCATAGCAGTTAGCACCCCAGTACAGAAAGCCTGTTGCACCTTCTTTCCACACACGCCACATCACTGCACGGTGTTGTGTACCTCGCATTCCTAAGTGCCAATTAGGATGAGGATCAGATGGCCCCAAACATACATATGTCCACCATTCCTGTACAAATCAAGAAAGATTATTTTCACGAGTACGGTACATGATGACCAAAAGAAGTTTTACATACCCACAACCATATGTGCTTTATACTTCTTTGAAATGGAAATTATAGAATCCTTTATTCCGTTTCAATGCCACACACAACACAGAGTACGCAGCACGGTAGGAAGAGCAGGATATATTTGAAATAGAAAAAGACTTAATAGTTTCATTACAAAATGTGTTGAATAAGAACAAGCAGCATAAAGTTCACTGACAGCTAAATCTTCAAGGCAGGCATTATCAAAATGGATCGTATCATAGCAAATAAATAGATTAATTTTTTCCATTTAATAATAGAATATATATTAAACTCCCTCCCCCTACAGGGGAGAAAAATACAGTTCCTTTATAAATCACAAAGGAAATATTACTCCGTTTTTAGGACAAAAGTAGTATCAAACAGGATGTAACATTTCCTGCAACTATGCAAGTTAGTCCAAGTGCAACAGCATTTTAGACAAACCAAAACCCACCCAAGATGAACCTTACCCTGGCAATGGTTGATTCCAACATGGAAAAATCATTGCGGACAATAAATTTGTTTTTCAATTGGTAAAAAGAAAAAGAATCCAGCAAATATAACAGATGAAAAAAGCAAACTTCCACCTACAATGTCATACTTTCAGAGCCCAGCTCAAACTAGAATCAAAAACATTACCTCACTATTTTCTGGTTGTATCTCTGCAACAATTCTCTTTGTCAAATCCTCTTGGTTACCAATCACCCATTCACTGCCAAGGAGAGAACAATATTAAAGATTTTAAAGTGCTCGTATACTATTGGGTTAATTTCCCAAATGGTCCCTAATATATACCACTTTTTCACACTTGCCCCTAAACTAAATTAGTGACTTATTTCATCCGTAAACTTGCTAACCTGTTGCTATCTGAGTCAGTCTTGATATCACATTAGAAAATCAGCATTAAGTCCCTTGTGCATACCATATGAGCTGTTATGTTGGGTTATGTTTGTAATAATAAGAACACCACCTCACTCTCTCCAACTTCTTCCTCCCCCCTAAGCTGCACCCAGTTACTTTCCACTTCCCGCAACACCCCCCCCCCCCAAAAAAAAAAAGAGTGCCATTTGGTTATTTCCATTCTATTCTAACCAATTTTCGTTCCCAGGAAGCTACTACCTATCTTTTTCAGCAAGTAACACACGAATACATAGAGAGTAAGAGCTGTTATATTGCTTGTATGGAAATCAAAGGTGACACCAAGACTCACCAGACGGGAATATCCAATAGAAAAGATTTTCCATATGCGGTGTTAGGACAAATTCATTGAAGATTCCAAAGCTACTTGTTGTCTTTCATCCCAAAACTTTCTTATAGACTTTCTTCCCCAATCTTTCTTATGCTCCAATTGGAAGTTGGAACGAGCAAGAGAAAGAAAAGACACAATTAAGTGGAACAAACTTATCAATTTTCTTATCTTTTCCTTGTTTTTCCTTTGTTTTTTCTTTCCATAGCACATTCCTGGGTCAAATCTTAAGGAAACAATTTCTTTTCCCAAAATGGAAATTCAAGGAAAGCGGTTGGAGGGGAGGGTGGAGGGTGTAGTTTAATAACATTGCTACACTTTGCTGTTGCGCACATATTCTTTCTCACACTTTTTTCCTTAAGTAGTACAAGTTGTTTGGTGTCACTATTACCCCAATGACAATTGGTGGTTAGATGAAGGCATGCCGCCCAGAAACAAGAAATTTCCTAACATACTAGAATAGATGAGATGACTCGTGTACCATAAAGAAAACAAATTAAAATCAATACCTCGTACAATATATTTGGGTATGAGGCCGTAGAAATTCTGGTACTTTCAAGAAAGCTTCAAATGTGGTAGAAGCAAGAGGTGCATCATTTGGACCTGAATAAAGGTTGAAAGCAATTTTAGATTGTCCATAGAAACACATAACAATGAGTCAGTCACACCAAAATTAGGAAGATTCATACAAGTAACATTTGAAAGTTATCATTGCTTTTTCTCCCCATCATCAGTCAACTCAGTTTTTTCTATCCTCATCAGCTTACGACTCAACTTTCTCTCTTTATTTGTGTACATGTGTCTTTTCTGTTAGTTTTTTGGATGGCTATAATTTTTTTGTTTATGAAAGAAGATATGAGTGCAATGAGATTGATAGACAATATAGTTCGATAAGGCATTTTTAAGTCGGACTACGATTCAGTGATGAAAAATGTATCTGACCCAAATTTTAAGCATTGAAATCCTCATATAAATTTATTTTCAGTTTATTCAAACAAAAGCATATAGAAACCAAAGATGGGAACATTGATCCTCATTAATTCTAGAAAAAGGTGTAGGATATTCTTTACCACAGTAATAAGTTGTAAGGACACGGGCATCAGGTGCATAAGCATGAATATCACTGGCTTGGTTGCGAATGGCATTATACTGTTCCAGGTTAAGAGGCTGCCAGAAAGGAATATGCAAGTCAGAATATGCAAATGAGGTGATCATCAGTGAAACTAAAGGAGGAAGGTATATTTTAAGAAAAAAGATCAAAGAAATCAATGAATTTGAAAATTCAGCTTTCAATAGCACTACTTTATCTCTTATTATAAAGCCTCCAGTTTTTTGTAACTGTTTTTTGATGATTTTGGGTCACACCTTATCCTAAAAATAGTTTAACTAATTTAATTATGTTTATGCATGAAAAGCAGTTATTATCTTCAAGTTCACTCATCCACTCACCCACATTAGTTTTTTAACTGTTTCTCACATCTCTCTTCTACCATCCTCAAAGTTCAAAATTATAGATGGACAAGTCTAATTTACACATTTTGTGGTTTTAGATCAGTTCTGTTATACTTTAAAAGGTTTATATTGCGCACACATTGTGTGTGCCCAATGGCTAGTCTTAATAAGGTATAGATAATAATATCAAGTACTATAAGTAGAGCATGAGTTGAAAGGGAGAAACATTTCTTTGCTTGATAAGTTAAAAAGAGACTATATAGATCTCAGAAATCTTCCTAACTCCTCAATTATCTTACAAAGATATATGTATGATATGGCTGTGCAGTACCACTTTCATCACCTTCGTCATACCTCATCCCACAAGTAGAAGTAGGCTTTCTTCCAATGATTTTTTGTTCTTAAGATCTCAACTTCCTTTTGCAGGTAACTATTTTCAGTATCACCACTGTACATCAAGATGCATATCAGTAAAATCATTACCGATATTATAGAACCAAGGATCAAATGTTCATTTCAATAAATAGTTTCGGTTGGATTAAAAATGGAATCTTTTTGATAAAGTTTCAGAAGTTTCAATCATATTTATGGTCAACTTCGATATTTCGCAAAGGTTTTCAACATATAGATTATGCTGAAAAACATAAACTTTTTGGAGTTTCTGAAAGTTTGGAAAGAAACTTTAATCCTTGGATAGAACGTAGTACAGGCAACTGGCTGCATACCTGGAGACTACTGGATTATATGGTACAGCATATGCTGCAAGTCGCGGGTCTGAAAAATATTCATCTGACTTTGGATGATCAGCTACAGCACACAATGAGGGAGGGAGAGAGAGAGAGAGAGGAGCATGAGACTAAAATCATCACAAATAAGAAGTACTACATGTAATACATGGCAAACTAGTTATTGAAAGCAATGACCAAAATCATATCAAATTGTAGAGGAAAGATACCTACTAACCTGGCCAAGGAGATGTGTAAGTCAAAACGCGCATACTGTCGCCCCATCTACAGAAATAGGGGCTGATTCTATATTGAAGAAGCCATTTAAAATGATGTTCCAATGCCTCATACCACTCAATACTCCCATGTTTAACACCAAAACGATCTTCAATCACAGTGTCAGATATCTATGCATCCTTAAAGAAGTATACACAATTACTGAAACTATGTAGAATTATTTGTCTAAAACACAACCTCTGCATTATGAACGAAAATCATAGTATACATTATTGATCCATGATATAGATCTACGTGAACATTTCAAATAATGTTATGCCAAATTGGCAAGCAAGTTGCCTCAAGTTCAACATCATAATTGCTCCATGAGTGTACCTTGATTAGGTCTCTGACTCGGGACTAATCCCTAGTATTAATAGGATTAATATTTAGAATGTCCATTTGTGAAATTAGCATAAAAAATACTAATAAATCTATATAGCAATGTTAGAAAGTATGGGTCCACATCAAAACTATAACATGTATTGGCACCACATTAGTAACAGCAGCGTAATAGGCATTCACAGTTTGTGGAGGCCATAAGGGGATGAGAACAACAAAGGTATATAGTTAGTGTCATCACATATTTTCAGTGTAAGCAGATAAAGATTGCATTGAAATTCTTTCAAACATCAAAATAATATTTTGTCTGACTAATATAAGGAAAATCAACATCAATATTCCCGTGTTCAGTTTATTAAAAGTACAGTTGCAGGATACACCAATCACAGCAGGAAGTGAAGGTGTTGCTGGAAGAACAAAATCCCACACAGTCAAACTTAGCTTCAACCGTATTGAAAAGTTTGAAATAGCATCTTCCTCCATCATATCCACAGGGCCATTATCTGTAAAGAAATCAGAAAATGATGGCGACACAAGAATTCTTCGTAAAGATGTAGTTGCAGATTTCGCTCTTTCTACCTAAAAAAGAAAAGGTTTATATGAACACTGGTAAAACCCTAAATAAATGACAAGTATTAAATCACATAAATAGTGTAGCTTCAGAAACCCACAACTTCATCTGCTGGTTTTCCATCAATGGGCTCCAAAATGTCAAGACAATTTCTAAATTCTCTGTACAGCTGCTGCTTCTCAGCTTTGCCCAGGCATTGTGTTGTTGATCTGTGATGAGTCAGAGTTAGTAAATGTGAAGAAAACCATCCTTGGATGAGTCCATTGTGAATATCAGACCAATTACAGGTTTCTAAAATGACAATTAAAGGGCTGAAAGCCCATGTAGCGAAAAATAGTATATAAGTATACAAGTGAAGAAATAGAGGATAGGCAATCACTCTGAATCAGCTTTGATAGCAGTAATGATTAACTCTCCTTCATATTGACCTGGTGATTGTGCACTTGGAACATCTACAGATAGCCAAACTGCTGTTGTTTCTCTGCAGAACAAGAGTAATATCAACCACACACGGTAAAATCAATTTAGAAATATGTAACTCAAACCAAACTATTCACAGTTAAACTATTTGTGTAAATCAATACCCTGGAAGCAAGCTTATTTGCGAGACTGGCAGATCAAGGGGTACAAGTGCATCTGGAACACCTAAGACAGGCACCACGCGTCTCAATGTTATTGATTTGTCAACTACCAACCTGGCCACAACCACAACCAACATATGCAGAATATAAATTTAATAGTATAAGACCCGAGGTACCATGTATTCAAGAAAACTAACCTATCACCGGAAGCAGAACATAGATCAGTAAACTGAATACTACAACCCCTGCAACACTGGATCCGCACCACGAAACTTTTGGTCGTATAGCAATTTGAACACTTTCCCTCTCATTTCTTGCAGCTAGAAGAGATATCTTCAAGGTATAAAAAAGTATCTCAGAGAAAATAAGAAACTGTTTATTACTGCTTTGAATTTTTCTGGTTGCTACCACTTTTTTACTTCTAAGAACTTGATCACGTCTTATTATTACTTAGGGAGTTAGGGTCTTCTGATTAAATGACTACTTTTGAAGGATTCCACGAGTTAGTAAATTCACTAACGTATATTTTTAGGGAATTGATATTGTCACAAGTAAAATTGTTAGTTCCACAAGGTACTCTCTCACATGAAGGTGGTCCCCATTTACTATTTATGAGAGGAGGAGTTTGCGGAACTATTAAATTTACTTGTGAAAATATCAATTACCTATCTTTATAGGTACACCTGTCCCCCTCCCCCCTCTCAAGTAAAGAAGTGAAAAAAGTACCATTTATGTGATTATAATTTAATTTGTTTTATTTTTTACATTGACATAGGAAGCTAGGAAGCGTTTTGACAAGGCTAATGTTATCTATGACCAGGTGGGGTACTATGTTGTTCAAATTTTAAAGGTTATTCGGTGTAATCTTATTTTATATTTTTATGATTTCATTAGTGAGATGATGGAGTTCAGTTAGATTTGGTATATACTGTACTGAACAAGTAATGATTTCCATATTTTTCTTTCTTTTGGTTTTTCTTCCTTTCATTCAAAATGGTAGCACAAGTGGATTGTCTAAAACAGTAGTGTAGAAATCAAAAGATTCAATTTGGTTATATCATATAAGTTGACTTGATACTTCCATTAAAAATGAAGAGGAAGAAATGGCCGTGAAATTTTTTATAAAAGAAATTCTCTGAAATAAAGGCTATCCACTTGTGTACTGAAAAGGAACTTGTCAGTGTTAAGTAACTATTTTGGACCAAGCCTTCTGATAGCACTTCCAGGACATGTTATCTAATCTAATATAAATTATTCAATTTGTCTTCTTCCAGATGGTTCACCAAGGACCAAGTATAATCAAAGAGTATCCATTATTTTCCACTTGTATGCCAGCCTAATCTATTTGATGATGATCTACCATCTCATTTCCTGTGCATTGGATAGAGGTCATTAAACTGGCAGAGAGAAAGAGTATATCTTGTTATAGTGTTCATAATAAGGGAATTTATGAAAAGTTGAGTGATTATGCATATAATGTAGGGTTCTTGACTAAATATCAAAAAGCTTTAGTATTTTGAAATTTGGACACTCTTAAGCTGTCAGAGGACCATGAAATGGTAGGGGAAGTTAGTTATAAAAAAAGAAGATAAAATACTTGTGTAACATGAGTTAAAGTAAGAATAGGATTAAGCACTTTGAATACCTAAAAAATGGGGATTAATCATTTATATGTCTCTGTGATTTCATTGTTAAGTAGATAGTTTAAATATGAGCTTTGAATATGTTAAGAAATAGAAGGGTTTGTGGACAACATCTGTACGAAAGAATATAGAAATTTAAATACTGAGCTTTGAATATATTAAAAGTTCTAAGGGCTTGTGAGAAAAATATGTAATGAGAAATGGTTAGGGTTTCAACACCTTTATTTTATTCTCACTTCTCAAGGCGCTTTTCATTTACAAACCTTTCAGCCGCTATTAGTTATTCGAATGCTTGTTTTTTTATTTCTGAATAATTTTTTTATTTGGAGCATCATTGTAAGTACAGTTGCCTTCAAAGGATTTTTCGAAAACTGGATAGGCATTCTACAAAATCATAGTATTTTTATCACCAAATACTCCTCTAAATCTATATTTATAATATATTCACATCTGCACGAGTTTATGGGTGGTCTGGGGAAGTGATTTGAGAGATTCAGGAATTTTACTGAACTTAGTGGCAGAAATTATTGACAAGGGAACAAACTGGATGGTATCTGGTGTTTTACTTCTTTTTCTTTTTTTATACAGATGCCAATTTTCTCTGCAGGTTCGTGAGAAGTTTTTGTCACTGAGGAAAAGTTCTAGGATGGATATAACTGCAGCCATAGAGGAGGTAAAAGTATTCATTCTTCTTATAAGTAACCATTCTTTAATTGATCAGATAGTTTGTTATGGGTAACCATCATCTTTAAATCCTAACTTGATAGAGAGACGTTCCACGAACTTCACAATGCAAGATTGGCATTTGAGCAAGCCCGATTTAATTTGGTAATTGAATCTGTAGTACACCATTCATTCTCTAATAATCTGTTGTATCTTTCACGAGGACACACTTAAACAAGATTGTAATAAGTACAATTGATTTCAGGTTGGTTCTCTTTCTACTGTTGAGGCAAAGAAGAGATTTGAGTTTCTGGAAGCTCTTAGTGTGACAATGGATGCTCATCTTAGTTATTTCAAACAGGTATAAGATATTATGTTATTTTCGTAGTCAGTCCTGACCTGCTTTATTGCATGTAAACTGCTTTTAATCCCTTTTGTTTTATGCAGGGATATGAGCTATTGCATCAGATGGAGCCTTATATTAGCAAGGTTTATTTTTATCAATTTATTAATTATTTCTGCTGATTGGGTGCTGTTGTGGTTTGTGTTTGGTTCAAAATTAATTAATTCATTAGAAAAAAAGTTTACAACTTTTAATGGTAGATAATTACAGTGGCTAAGAAGTAAATATAGGAATGAACAATTGGAAAGTTCTAAAAAATATCAAACATAAGTTGCACTTGCAGTCACTCCCCCCACCACACACAAAAAGAAGTGGTAAAAAAAGATGATGACATTTCCCAATCTAAAATTTAGGCAGTTCAAATTAAAGAAATAATATCTAGAGAATTGCAAAGTACTCCAGAGTCTTGCTTAGCCATTCAAATCAATATAGCAATTTATACAACATATGTTGCTACTATTACATTGTCCGTTCTCGTACTGTTTTCTGTGCTACTTCTTGATGTTTTTGCCACTCTTCTTCTTGCCTTTGTTAAGTATCTTCAGTTATATATTGTGGCCAAAGAAGCATTATCATCGTTGACTAGCCTGGTCATCTTTTTTCCATAAATGATAAGCTGGCCTTCTCCCTAACCTTCTCCAGAGTTATCTTGATTGTTCCTCAAAAAGATGAAAGAAAGAAACTAGTAGAAAAAGCATCCTTTTCATCAATCCTGTATCAATTAAATATTTCCCTGTTGGATTTTATGATATTGAATAATTTCTTAAATTACATTAATGTTGATTTCTCATCTATTGTTTAGTGTTGTTACTAAAATGCATTGCAATCAAGAGCTTCCCTACATATATGAATTGAACCTGGTAGATACCATAACAAATTAAACTATTGTTTTCAGTTTGCTAACTATCTCAAAGATATTATTAGTTTGTTATACTTTACCTTCTGAACTTTCTCGTCCTTTTGTAAGCCAGCAACTATCAAAATTCAGGTATGTTTGTCTACCACAGGTTTTGGCTGATGCACAACATTTAAAAGAAAGTTTCAACTATGAGCAGACAGAACTCAGTGAAAGGATACAAGAGTACAAAAGGCACATTGATCATGAGAGTAGGTGGCCATTATGTGGTTCTCACACTTCTTCAAATGGAGATATCAGCCAACCTTTCCCTAAAAGTTCTCATAAAGAAATAAATGCAGTGACGCAGTCAGCTGCAGAGGGAAAGGTATAGATGTTATTTTCATCTCTGCCAAGTTCTTGCTTCCTATTTTTCTATTATGTGTTTCATAGCGGAACTTTCAATTTTCAACTAAGACTTCAATAGTTTAGGTTCAAACCATTAAACAAGGCTATCTCTCAAAACGTTCCTCTAATTTGAGGGCTGACTGGAAGAGAAGATTCTTTGTTCTCGATATCAGAGGGATGCTGTACTACTATCGCAAACAGTGGAACAAGTTATCTGTAAGTTATAGAATATAAATTGGAAGTGTGAGCACTTAGCTATGCTCCAAACCAAAATATATATTGCATAATTCTTTCTATAACTCTTTCTTTGTCTTTCACCCAACTGCTCGTAAAATCTTTGAGCATATCATTCAGTTATCTGGGGGTCCACTTCCCATACACAGAAGTAGTCCATCTGAACCTGTTCCTGGGCTGCTGAGTAGGTGGCTGTCTTCTCATTACCATGGTGGTGTACATGATGAAAAATCTGTTGCACGACACACTGTGAACTTGCTGACATCAACAATAAAGGTTGACACAGAGCAGTTAGATCTGAGGTTCTGCTTCAGGATCATTTCACCAACAAAGGTTTACACTTTGCAGGTAGAGTTTCCTAAAATTTGCTTGAATTTACATATACATATATATTTTCGTTTGGTTTATAAACAACTCTTAGACAGCTTATGTTTTGTTGCACTTAAACTTGTTCAATTGCTATTCGGGGGATTGTTTCCACATCCATCAGCATAGCCTCAATTATATTCAACAACTGTTTGGTAATGCAGGCTGAGAGTGCAGTGGATCAAATGGGCTGGATCGAGAAAATAACAGCAGTCATTACTTCGTTGTTGACCTCCCAGCCACCTGGCAGGGTAAACTCCTATTAATGTCAACACTTGACACCATCACGTGGCATATGTTTTTCCCCTTGTTTTAATTATAAAAAATCAACTATATGCCAGTTGCTCCCATGTAGTCCAACCAGTGAAAGTAGTTCCTTTGAAAGTCCCTCCCATCAAAATCTTCGCACAATTGAAGAACATACCAATGAAAAGGACCTTCATTCAAGAAATATGATCCTTATATCTAGAAGTTCACAACAGCTAAACTACCTTGGAAAAGGTGAGAGGCCAGTTGATGCATTAAAGAGATTACCAGGGAATGATAAATGCGCTGATTGTGGTGCACCTGAACCAGACTGGGCTTCCTTAAACCTTGGTGTTCTTATCTGCATTGAATGTTCTGGTGTTCACTCTAATCTTGGTGTCCATATATCCAAGGTTAGTAGTCGTCTTAAGTTTGTTTTGTGAACCTTAATTATTTCATGTGCATGTCCTTTCCTCACAACTTTTGGTGATTTGAGGCTAGACATTAAGGCTTAGACATTAAGGCACGGATACAGATGCACGAGGCTCAAACCACTTAGAAGTTCTAATGTACACGATAATATTTTTAGGCGGACCAGTATTAATTCTGTTCAGTTTTAAACCATTGAGCAAATAATCTACCCTACTTCATTCTGGCACCTTAATATTTTTTTTATAATTTATTTGTAAAAGTGCCTCATTATAGAAGCCGTAGAAGTTAACAAGTTGGCCAACAGTGAACAACAAGCTTATTTGAATTTTCAATTGTATTAGGGACTGCAAGGTTTGGTAGTTTTGATTTACAACCTTCTCATAGTTTTTACATGTATACCTAAAATTGAAAACATATTATTTCTTGATAGGCCTCTTGCAAGGTTTATTCTTGGATTTCATAATTATAAGATATTATTGTATCTCTAATTGGCATGTATAGCAGTATAAGCCTCAATTGAGGCAGGTAACCTTAAAATGGTTGGCTCCAGTTTCTGTGTCTGGATTCATCATGGCGTGTGTGTTTGTGCGAATACATAGATATGTAGATACACAATCCCATGATAGTACATCATATTATTTAGAATAGTATATTACTGTGTCAAATAATTTCTTACATTTCCTTATTTTATAGCTGATTTCATGACTGTTAATGCAGGTTAGATCCTTGGCTCTTGATGTCAAAGTGTGGGAGCCTTCTGTCATAACTTTATTTCAGGTGTTGGGTAATGTCTTTGTGAACTCAATATGGGAGGGACTGTTGCAAGCAAGCAGAACTTTTCAAGCTGATGAAATACCAATGAGGTAACTTCTAGCATAATTTTGTGGAAATCTGTTCTATTAATTTTCTTGAAAAATATGATTTTGTGTTGTAGGTTTGTTGAGTCTGACAGACAAAAAGTTCTTTAGCAAACCTAGCCATAATGATCATATATCAGTAAAGGAGAAGTTCATTCATGCAAAGGTATCAATTCAAAATGATTCAGTTTCTTTAGATTGCTTGGAATGTGTTGCCTTTTTTTATATTCTGCACTTGTTACTACATTCTGTAATTATCCAATGTGTACTTCCAGTTTCTTAAACTAATTTTTTTTGAACTGGTGAATTTTAGTTCCTCACAATAATTGTTGTGACCATGAATTCCCATTGGCAACCAAAAATATTACCCTCAAATCTTATAAACATCACGAAGTGTATAATTCTGATTTTGGTTAAATATATTTTATCTTAAAAAGTAACATGTGCATATGATGGGAGATGCTGAAATGTGAAGGTTAAATTGGATGTGTGGTCATACAAGGTTGGATATGATTTCAAATGAGGATATGCAAAAAAAAGTTTGGGCAGGCACAAGTTGAGGAGAAGATAAAGGGAAAGTGATTGAGATGGTTTGATCATATCCAACGTTAACGTCGGTCTGTAGGTGCACCAGTGAGAAGATGAGTCTTGTAGTTGTATTAGGAGGAAGATATAAGAAGAGGGAGGGAGGGGTAAACGAAAAATTACTTGGGGAAAAATTCTATGAAACTTGAGCTTAATATAACAGAGGAATTGATTGTGGTAGAAGTGAGTGGAGGATGTAATCCGCATGTTGGAGGACAAGTAGGGTGGTCCACCTTTTTGTCATGATTTTCTGTTTCCCTTAATTTTGGTGTCCTTTTTATCCTTTGTTTTCGTATTTGATTTTTCTATATGCATGTTGTATTATTTTGTATGTGATTGTGTTTTGTATTACTCATCTACATTTATTTCTATTCTTTTATTTTAAATTATTTTAACATAAATATAAAATGTTGTATGAAGACTATTTTATTTTCAAAAGTACTTAAGTAGGGTCCACTACATTTAGAAAAAGGAAAGAATCGTAGTCTACTTACGTGGGTTTTATTGTGGATAAAAATTGGAACTTATTTATACTCTCCCCTCAACTTTGATTTTTCCTAATGTGTGAAAACTGTACATAAGTTATCTTTATGCTACAAAGGGAGTATATTCTTTTCTTATTTAATTTGTTTTACCTGTTAGTTTTCTTCTTTGACTCTCTACTTTTACACTTACGTACTCATTTTCAGCCTTATGCAACTATAGTTTAGGATAAAATGCGTTGAATTAAGTTGAGAAGTGCTAATAATTTGTTCAAGTTTCTGTTAGTCAAGTGGACAAGCAGTTAGTCCCATTTGAATACTTAAATTAATCATGTAAGCTAGTGATAATTCTAGATTTGTGCGTTGATCACTAGGACAACTTATTCTTGAACATCATCCATCTCCTTTAATAGAGTAGCTGAACTATTAATGAAGAAACTGATGAAAAGGATAAGAAAAGAAGATAAATTACTAATATTCAGAGTTAGATGATAAATTTGGAACTATTGAATGGTAATATGAGTGAGCGTGAAAAAGAAATAGATAGATAGAAATATACACCACAGATCAGATCATGAAGAACACTTTGCTTGATAAATGCTGAATGTTCTGAAATTAGTCTCTTAAAACGCATATGGTATTTCTACTTGATTGAATTTTCCCTACTGTTTTCTAAGAGATTGTTTTAACTCTTACTTTCCTTCAGCCTACACACTTTCTAGCGTGATATCTCAACAATGAAATTGCCAGTTACAAACTTGGAGTACTTTAAAAACTGTTGTAATTGTACCTATTGAAGGCAACCATAATACATGAGGAGGTATATCATTAGAAGCAAGATAAATTAAGAACTCCAGTTATTGAAGCTCCCCTTTGTAACAATAAGCAAGGTTCCTTCAAAGAAAATATCATCCGCACTTGGCAAAGTTATTTTCTAATACTAGGGTTTCAACATT
This sequence comes from Panax japonicus, assembly GCA_020205505.1. Classification (NCBI taxonomy): domain Eukaryota; kingdom Viridiplantae; phylum Streptophyta; class Magnoliopsida; order Apiales; family Araliaceae; genus Panax; species Panax japonicus. The sequence goes on from CM035091.1 coordinate 87,825,074, forward strand.
TATGACCATTTTGAGTACGCGTATGTACTTTTAACTGTTTGTGTTTCCTTGTCTAGTTTTAGAGCATGTGGACAAAATGTACCCAAGAATTTGAGTATATACCCAGGGAAGCATTGACAGTTGAAGTTGAACTGTTTGACCCAGGACCTTGTGAAATTAAATATCTGATGCAATATTAAAATTATTCGGTATTCTGATGATAATCGGTGCATGAGAGGGAAACTGAAGCCCAATATATTATGAGAGAGCTTAATACTACCTAGGCACTGCTCCTCTAATCTATTCTTAAAGAGGTGCACAGTTACCACGCATCCTCAACTAATATTTAGACCTTGGCAAGAGTAAATACAACAATAGATCAATATATGATGTTAATGGATATCATAAGTTCATAACAGTAGGAAGGGAGGAATTTAAGAAATTGTGCAAGTGAATTCATATTGTATGATAGAAAACAAGGTGTATGATGGAGCTTTGGAAGGGTCATGACCACCCCGCTCTCCAATCCTGGTTTCTGAACTGGATTCTTGTACCTATACTATTTTTTTTCTTTATGAAACTAAACTTACTATAATTAGAAATATTGTCGGGTTGTAGTCACTATTATTTAGATTTTATGCAAGTCATAATACCTATTGAATATCAAGAGATGAATTTGGTGCTTAACGCAATTGATATGCTATAGGCCTATAATAATAAACAAAATGCTTTATTCAGTTGATAAAAAAAGAAAATTATCACTTGTAGTCACGTATGTGCTACATGGTGAGGGATCAGTGAGTAATCTTGATTGGTCAATTTTAATCAGAAATCAAATTGCAGATGCTGTGTTTCTTGCACTCTTGGCTGGTTCTATTGATATTTTTTCCTTTCTTTTCGCCCGGTTTACCCTAGATACACTTAGCTCCTTGCACCCCTCTTGTATGATGGTCTGTTTAAGGTATGAACCTGATATCTCTAGGTTTATGTTAGAGAGTCTTATCCCTTGTAGGCAGTGGTGGAATATCCTTATGCAGTTCATACATTTAACCATGGCAATTAAATTTGAATTTCTGAGTCTGCAAATATTTAGAGCCTTCCTCTCTAGGTTTTAAGATGCCTAGATATTTATCATACATTTAGAGGCTGGATCCTTTTCCTTCTGTTATATTTATCATCTCATCTCTAACCTAGAGTTCCATTTTTGAGGGAGATTTAATAACTTGGAGCTGCTAGAAACCATTGTATCTAAGTTCCAGTTAGGAGGGAGAAGAATATATTTCTTAGCTCATGAAGTCTGAGTTTCTTTGGATTAAGTTCTCACTTACGTGTGGATGGAGTTGAAGTCTGGGCCCAGAGCTGGACCACTGATAAGATCACAGCTTTTTGTATATGGGTCATGGCCCCAGCCAATGTTCTAAAAGGCGCTAGGCGGGAGGCGGGCGGCCGAAGGGGGCCTAGCGCCTAGGCGGGGCCTAGGCGGGATTTTTTATTTTAAGGTAATTTTAATATTTTATCTTAATTTATCCAAACAAAATAATAATATAAAGCAAAACAATTTATAATAAAGATAATAAAGGCCTTTTCTTAAAGTTCAAACACATATCCATATTGCTAATGTCAAAGTTCAAACACATCCATATTGCTAATGTCAAAGTTCAAACACAAACATGCAATTGTTCAAAGTTTAAACAAATTTTTAACGTATTAGTTTTATTTATAAATAAGATTGCTATTAAATAATAAATTTTAAAATTTCAAGAATTTAATTCAATATTAAAACTTAAGAAACTAAACATAAATTTAATAATTATAAAATTGAATTAAACTAAATATTACAAATGTATTCTCATTTATATAATTTGAAGTTTGTACAAGTTCAAAAAATTACAACTATAATAAAATTATCCATTTTGACTTGATATTGTTCATTTCTTGTTGTGATTTGATATGCTACAACCTGTATTATGAATATAGTAATCATTAGAAAAATAAATATATCAAGATTTGGTTTGGGTAGTCATTAAAATAAAAAAATCTCTCCGCCTAATTTTATAGAGGGATTTTTTTATCGCCTTGGGCCTAGGTGAGGCACCTGGGGGCTTAGAGGCGCCAAGTGGGGGCCTAGGTCCTAGGCGGGAAGCCAAGTGGGGGCCTAGGTCCTAGGCGGGGCGCCAAGAGGGGGCCTAGCGCCTAGACGGGGTCTAGGCGGACCTAGGCGGGGATTTTTAGAACAGAGGCCCCAGCTACCACAACAATATAGTAGTACTTCAACAGCCAGTAGTAGCAGTGTAGCACAATGGTGTCGACTTATCATTGAGAATTAAATTCAGGTGGGTAGAATTCTATCACCTTATGTAATATCAGCCAAATCTTTGCAACCCATAATATCTATCCATCATACATGTGCATGAATTCCTTCGCTTGATTGTGCAAAAACACACAAACAAACTCACACACAAATGTTTGTCCATATATGTAAATCCAAAATCTGAAAATCATATATATAATATATCTAGTGGTGTACTTATTCTGTGGTGGTCTATAGTTAGTGGTGAAAACATGTCTGACTATATATGTTTGATTCTCTGAAACCTGTTTTAAGTGAATCATCTTCTCTGTAGTATGCAGAGAAACGTTTTATACACAAAGCAAAGGACACTCAGCAAAAAACAGTATTTTAAATATAATTTGAATACATAAAAAAAATAGAGTTTATATATTTAAAATACTGTTTTCTAAAAAAAATTCAATTGGAATAAATACTACATATTTTTTAAAAGTTATTAAAAAAATCAAAAAAATATCACTAAAACAATGTCCCCTGACTTATTGTTTGGGATAATATATTTAAATATAATTTTTTATGTAATAAATAAGATATTGATTTATGTTTTTATTTATCTCTCTACAAATCTTAATATTCAAAAGTAAAAATCATCAAAAAAGTATACTAGTAATATTTTTATTGGACATGAGGAATCTCATAAATTTCTGCAACATATGATCACAATTGGGGCTTATTCATATACAAATTATTGCTAAAAAATAAATTGGAACATACTTATTAAATGACTTTCAATACAAACAATGTTATTTTCCAATTTACAAGACTGCGACTACGCACATTGACAACTCATAATTTTATCAAATTATTTAGCAAAAAAATAAATATGATTTTATCAAAGGATTAATCAGTTTTCTTCAACATTTTATAGTTTATATTAAAATCCAAGACAAAAAAAATTGACAAACAATCGTATATTTACTGTAAAGCCCAACCCCCCTCCTCCACCCATCTCAAAAAACCCGAAAACAGAAAATAATTACAGGAAAAGGATAAACATAGGAAAAACATATTTTAAAATTTTAGAAAACTATGTTAATAATATATGAGGACACATGAGTAATATCATAAACATAAATAAATAAAAAACCATAAAATCAAAAACACGGACTAAATTACAAATTTATCTCTTTATTAGTTATGTTTTTGCGAGTGTTCTCTAAACTTATTTTTTAGCACAAGTCTCACTCATAGATCTAAAACCTCAACTTTTTGAATAAAGATGAATTTTTTATAAATATTATGGAGTGAAATTGATATAATATTATAATTGTGGGTAATATTTATAAATTTTGCAAAGTACGCAAGTTGTTATATAATATTCGATTGGTCGGGGAATATTCGTTTTAACAGAGAATATTCGTACAATGGCACAATCATTGGTGGACCCCACAACGGAATTATTGTCGGATTGAGAAAACGACAAAAATATTTTATGAAAATAACGGTGGAAGTTTTACCGTTAACTGTTGAAACATCCGGTGTTAAAAGTACAGTAATACGCGTAGTTGCATAGTAGCACACGATATTAATTATTGATGCTTACATGATAAGTCACTCAGTGTTGTTGGTATTATTAATGTAATAATACAAAAAATCTTTTTATATAAAACAAAATACTTTTATAAAGTTATTTTATAAATAGAATATATTATATTCTATTATGCATAGTGTTGCATAGTGTCTGCATAGTATTTTGTATAGTAAAATCTTTTTATATAAAACAGAATACTTTTATAAAGTTATCTGTTTTATTAGATAATAATTAGAATATATTATATTTTATTATGCATAGTATTTGCATAGTCCCTGCATAATATTTGCATAGTAAAATCTTTTATAAAGTTATTCGTTTTATTAGATTATAAATAGAATATATTATATTTTATTTAAAAGATTTTGCTTTAAATATGGACCGTCAGATTAAAGTAAATCAATCTGGACCGTTCATGAGTTAGTTACTATGCAATCCATTTTTCTATAAATAGAAGCTCATTCCTTCATTATTTTCTTACGAATTCACTGAAACTCTAGAGAGATAAACTATAGAGAGAAAGAAGAAAATATTCTGCTACTTCACTACTTATATATCCAGTACTCTTCTTCTTAAGGTAGGGAGTATTATTTCGTTTGTATTCATGAAGAGAACTTATGTTATTTCATTCTTTATTATTATGTTGGAATAACCTGTATACACGGGCTATCCTATACTTGGTGACATTCTTCTATTATTCCGTCTTTATTATTCTGTTAGAATATCCTGTCTGTGCGTTTTACGCCGGACCTGATTCCGTCTTTATTATTCTGTTAGAATATCTTGTCTGTGCGTTTTACGCCAGACCTGGTTCCGTTTTTATTATTATTATGTTGGAATATCCTGTCTGTGCGTTTTACGCCGGACCTGATTCCGTCCTTATTAGTATTCTATTGGAATAACATGTCTATGCGAAGTACCGTATGCATGGTGATTTCTGTTGTTATTCCATTCTTTATTATTCTGTTGGAACATCCTGTCGGTGCGAATTTCGCCTGACCTGGTTCCATTATTTAGTATTCTGTTGGAATAACCTGTCTATGCGAAGTACCGCATGCATGGTGATTTCTTTTGTTATTCCATTCTTTAATATACTCAGTTGATTAAAGTTTTGACTTCTATACTCCATGAAATTAGTGGAATATCCTTGATAATTGCGCTTCATCCAGTATCTTTTCATAGAAATATTCTTCTGAGCATTCTTGAATTTTACTCTACAAAACAGTATCATGTTGACAATTTGAACATTATTGGTTCTTGGAAAAATTAATTCTTGAACGTTATTTTCTACTTGACTCTTTTAATGGATTGTGTAATACCCCGAATTTTATGAAATAAAAGTATTCAATTTTTCTTATAATTATAATTCAGTAAATGGTTAAATTGATAAAAGTTAAAGTTAAGGGTGATATATGATTTTTTTTTCCAAAATACGCAAGTGGTTATAAAATATTCATTGTTGTAGGAGAATATTCGTTTGGTCGTGGAATATTCTTTTTGTATTCATACGACTGCGCAGCCATTTATGGGTCCCATAACGAATAACTGTCAGATGAAGAAAACGACAAAAATTGAGTTTTTATAAATAACGGCGTAGTTGTTACCGTTAACACTATTGGAATATCCGGTGGTTAAAATACAGTAATACGCGTAGTTACACAGTAGCACACGGTATTGCACAGTATTTTTTTCAATTACAGTAATTACTGTTCAATATTTTATTTTATTGATTCAATAATTGTTGCGTTGATATTTTATATTATTGTTGTTTCAATAATTATCACTGCACAGTATCTCCATTATCAGATCAATAATTCATATTATTTGAATAATATTATTAAATAACATTATTGATAATGTCTAGAAAGTTTTGTCAAGGAGAAGTTTGGTCACCTAATTGCGCACCAGTAAGGAGAAATCCTTATCGGAAAGCCCCCTCTTTCCTGGGAACTGCCTGTTTGTCATTATTGTGATTTTGTAATATTATTTGTGAATAATTAATTATTGATTTATATGATAATAAAATATTTATTTGATGTGGATATAAATGATTGATTTATTTATGTGGTTATAAATGAAGGAATTAATGTTGAGATATTTTATCAGTATTTTGTCGGATTGGAGGTATTAAAAGATCAAATCAGTGTTCTTACAGCTTTATTGTGTGAGTTGTAATTTTTAATCTGACCGTTGGATCGTTGTGATTTTTGGATATGTTATACATATATAGGTTGAGTATATGTCTGATAAGTAGATTTTATACCTACTTATCCGGTATCTATTACTTGAATTTGTTGCTTAAACTAATGTTTTTTAGTTACTTTTCATGCATTTCATGTTCATTTTGTAGGTTATACGTTTGGGAGCGGTGTAAGCGGCTATTGGTAAGGAAAATGCAAGGAAAAAGCAATTCGGACATCATTTATGCTTTCATGTTCAATTCATATTCTTGGCTTGGAGCTTGGACTATATTGTAGAGCATCTTCTTAGCTTTTCGTAACATCTTGAATCATTCAGATCGGAGTTCGGATGAAAGAGTTATGACATTTATACCAACAGACGTTGAACTTCACCGTTTTGGGTGGTCATTTGCATAGCAGTCACTTGCAGTCCAATTTCGACCATCATGCATTTGTTATTTCTGAAAGCTCAAAGAATAAAAGTTGTAGATCTCGTCGATAGCTTCGATTTGATAGGTCGTGGGCCCCGTAACTCCTCTCGGTTTAAAGGTTATGGCAGTTTTAGCAGAGGAGGTTCCAGCAGAAAATTGAATTGGCAGATTGGTACCCAGCCGGGGATGGACCTTTTTAGCCTTAGCAGATTGCTATCCAGCCGGGATGTCTGGGAGCATTAGCAGATTGCTATCCAGCCGGGGCTGGGTTTTTTGCAAGGGAAAAGGCCAGCCGGGGCTGGCCTATGCGCGGAATGAGTAGATTTTGTCCGAATTTGAGTCCGAAAAGGATTGTTTTCGAGTTGTTTGATTCAAGGACTTCCAAAGGACTTAAATACATCTACAAAGGCTTATAAAAGGAGGGGAATAACACAGATTAGAGGAGATTATTAGGAGATTAGAGAGCATTCTATTAAATTAGATTAGAGTAAATTAGAGAAAAACACTAGTTCTAATTAGATTTGGAGATTGAAGCAAATTGGAGACCATTGAAGATTCAAAGGAGGGGCAAGGAGGGAGTATCAAATCTACAGAAAATAGATTATATCTTCTCATCTTCTTCTATTTTTATCTTTTTAATGTGTATTCAATTGTGGATTCTTAGTTTTAATTCAATAATCATGAACTAATTCTTTCTTTAAGATTACAATGGATCTTATTGTGTAGTTTATTTTAATATGTTTCGTTATTAATTATTATGTTCTATTTAGAAAATTGTCTATTGTGATTTGGACTTAATTGTTTAATTTTTTGGCTATCAATTACCGTGATAATCTATATGAACTCGAGAGATGAAGTATTGATTTAGATCTTATCATGACAGCATGTGTTCAGGATTTTGTTAATAGCTTAAACTTGATAAGTGTTAAGGTAGAGATATGCTTGACATCGCATGTAATCGGATAGAGAACTTATTCTTCAACCTTCTTCAATTGTAATTCACATAGAGATATAGTGAGTTAGTTGATTAAGGTGTTTAACGAATTTCTATCTTAATTGTGGATTGACGTTAATACGGTATTAGTGCATCGAGAGGTGGTTAATACTACTTTAGTGTTCTTGATTAACAATTCAGGATAGAGAATAATTGATGAGAAGTGTGTTAACTTAAATGAAGCAATAAGTGAAGTTGTGATCTTAAATCTCCATAGTCTTAATTTAATTAGTGGAATAGTAGTTAATTTATATAGTTTGTAATTCATTCGTTTAAATAAGATTGAGTTGGTTACGGGTTAGTACTTGGTGATTTTTATTAAATAATTCTCTGTGGGAACGATACTCAACTTATCACTTTATTACTTGTTGACCACGTATACTTGTGTGTCGTGTACGTTAAAAATCATTACTTATCACTTTATTACTTTTGAACCGTTAAAAATGAACAAACTCTTTGCCTGAAGTCTATACCGTGTGCCAATACCAACTCTTGTGAAGTCTATACCGTGTTAGATACCGGTTCTACTCACTCTTTTATTTCACCTAGTTGTGTTCAATGTTTGAATTTAACTCCGGAGAAGTTAGATTTTCATTTATCTGTTGAAACTCAGTTGGGAGAAACCTTCATTACCTCCACTATTTATAAATATTGTTCAAATCAACACTTTAACGTTACCTGTCGATCGTATCTCTTTGAAAATACTTGTCTTTGATGTGATTTTAGGAATCGATTGGTTAACTACTCATCATGCTTTTCGTCAGGTTGTTAGCTTTCATATTTCTAACCAACCTGTTATGCGAATTCAAGCAACCAAATCACTAAAGTCAATCATGGTCATATCAAGCCATAAGTAAAGAGCCCCGGTCCTTTCGTTGTTGACTTCCTTGTGTGGAATGCACCAAAGCCGGACTCTCTGTAGGCGACGCTGTGAATGACAATGGCAAGTTGATAGGTATCAATGTGACGTGTTACCCAAGTCTTGGATGAGAGTCACAGTTTTGAATTATATTTCTATTGTTAATAAATTTCCTTACGTATTCTTGAAGACTTCTTAGCCTACCCCTAGAGCGTGAAATCGAATTTTATATTGACCCCAGTACAAAACCCATTTCTTAAACCCTCAAAATATTTCTTTAACTAAAACGAACGTAACATGCGCCAAAGACGTTGACTCGAGATGTTGAAGATTACGATCATACTATCCAATACCATCCTGGAAAAGCGAACATGGTAGCTGACGCATTGAGTAGAAGATCATATGCGGGTACGAGTGCAATATTATCAACGCAAAGGCCAATTTTGTATGACTTGCAAAGGATGGAGATAGAGTTAAAGACTCCAGAGACCCACGTGATGATGACAAATATACGAGTATAACCGACTTTAATTGATAAAATTAAAGCTGCTCAAATTTTAGATCCGGAGCTAATGTGTATGAGGAAGAAACTGCAAGAAGGTGCGATGTCGGAAGCAAGAATCGATGAAGAAGGAATACTTCGAGTCAACTCCAGACTTTGTGTTCCTAACGACCCTGATTTAAAGTATAAAATCATGATGGAGACGCACAACACACCGTTTACAATTCATCTTGAGAGTACCAAAATGTATCATGATCTTCGACATACATTTTGGTGGGGCAATATGAAGAGAGAGAGATAGCGCTGTTTATCTCAAGGTGTCTAACGTGTCAACGAGTCAAGGCGGAACATCAAGTACCAAAAGGTCCATTGCAACCACTTGAAATTCCAGAATTGAAGTGGGAGCACATTACCATGGATTTCGTTACTGGTCTTCCCAAAGTTTCTTAAGGCATAGATGCGATTTGGGTCATTGTTGATAGATTGACCAAGTCTGCTCATTTCTTACCGATACGAGAAACTTATACACTTGAACGTCTTGCTCATATGTACATAAACGAGGTTGTAAGATTGCATGGTATGCTAGTATCCATAGTTTCTGATCGAGACCCAAGATTCACTTCGCAATTTTGGGTTAGTTTGCAAAAAGCTATGGGCACAGATATACGATTTAGCTCGGCATATCATCCTCAGACGAACGGACAGTCGAAGAGGACTATTCAAACTCTTGAAGATCTATTAAGACTCTGTGTCCTTGATTTCAAGGGAAGTTGGGACAAGTTCTTACCATTGGTGGAGTTTTTATACAACAACAGTTATCAAGCAAATATTGGCATGGCTCTATTCGAGGCGTTGTATGGAAGAAAGTGTCGTTTTCCAATATGTTGGGATGAGGTGGGTGAAGCAACGTTGTTGGGATCGGAGTTGGTACGTATGACTACAGAAAATATTCAAACGATCCGACAACGTATAAAAACCTCACAAGATCGACAAAAGAGTTATGTTGATCTTCATCGAAAGGACGTGGAATTCGATATAGGAGATCATGTGTTGTTACGTGTTGCTCCATGGAAAGGAGTTACAAGGTTTGGAAAGAGAGGAAAGCTCAATCCTCGATTCATTGGCCCATTTTTAATCCTCGATCGAGTAGGGACTGTAGCCTATAGACTTGCTTTACCGCCAAGTATGTCTCGTGTTCATAACGTTTTTCACATATCCATGATACGTAAATACGTGGAAGACCCGAACCACATTATTGAGTTAGAACCGGATGAAATAGGGGAAGATTTAACGTATGAAGATGTTCCTGTTCAAATCTTAGATAAGAAGGAACATATTCTACGCTCCAAGGTTCTACCCCAAGTCAAAGTTTTATGGAGAAACCACGATGTTGAGAAAATGACCTGGGAGTTAGAATCTGAAATGAAGTCAAGGTATCCTTACCTCTTCGATATACAAGGTATGTATCCTAATTTCGAGGGTGAAATTTCTTAAGAAGGGGAGGTTGTAAGACCATAACTTTTTGAATAAAAATGAATTTTCTATAATTATCATTTTTGAATATTATGGAATAAATTTGATATAATGTTATAGTTGTGAGTAGTATTTATAAATTTTGCAAAGTATACAAGTTGTTATATTATATTCGATTGGTCGAGGAATATTCGTTTTAGTACGGAATATTCGTGCAACGGAGCAATCATTGGTGGACCCCACAACATAATTATTATCGGATTGAGAAAACGACAAAAATATTTTATTGAAATAACGGCGGAAGTTTTACCATTGATACTGTTGAACTAATCGGTAGTAAAAGTACAGTAATATGCGTAGTTGCATAGTAGCACACGGTATTGATTATTGATGCTTACGTGATAAGTCATTCAGTTTTGTTCAATTATTGCTATAGTAATTGTTGCATAATATCTCACGTTATTTGATTCAATTATTGTCGATATTTTATATATTGTTAAAATCAATAATTGAGACGACAAAGTTATTAATATTATTATTTTCAATATTAACGATGTCTAGAAGTTCTGTAAATGAGAGGTTTGATCACCTAATTGCGCGCCAATAGGGAAAAATCCTTATTGGAAAGCCCCCTATTTCCTGGGAATGACCTGGTCAATTAATATTGTGAATTGTAATAAAGGTGATAAATGTTGTTAAAATTATTAAGGTGATTTTTATGAAGTCTGCTTATTTTATGGATCCTGATTTTACCCATTTTTCAAAATAATCGGTAGAAAATTATTTTATAATGGTGGAGGCCCACATGTTGGAAGAATAATGACTTGTGTGTGTGTATTTACGTATGTGTAGGAGTGTGTGTAAGGTAGTGGGTTTTGGTGGGGGAATAAGGTTTTGAGTGAGAGTATTATTATAATTGTGGGTGGATGGGAGGTGTATTATTATGATTATATATATATATATACATATAAGTTGAAAAAATGGACGGAAGGAGTATTATTATGGATATATTATATATAATATATTATATTTTATTTAAAAGATTTTGCTTTAAATATGGACCGTCAGATTAAAGTAAATGCTATATTATATTTTATTTAACATTGGAACATTATTCATGTTAGCAGATATAGCAGTAGTAGACATTAAAACTGAATAGAGAACAAATATAAAAAAATTAATAAACTAATATGTTCACATTTAAATAACCAAATAAATAATCTTTAAATTGATTAATTTTATGACAACATTTTAAGATACCTAGCACGACATTAATATCATGTCTTTGGACAGTGATATTAATTGTAATTGGTACTCATGTTAAAATATATAAACAATGACAATAATTATGTTAAATAATAAATTCATGTTTGCATGAATTCATTATTCATATTAAGTTACATCGATAAGTATCACATGTTTATCATCACAAATATGTATGAAATTCGATCAAATATGAACTCATCTTTGAATTGATTAATATTTACATGAATTACACATACACGAACATCTAAACAATCCAAACAAAACAATTTAGACAAGAGAGGTCACTTTAGTGACATCCGTTTTAATTGATTATTATTAATTAAATGGACAAAACATGATTTATTTTATCTACATCCATGGTTCTGCACTATTATAATTATAACATACAGAAATGGCCAAAACACCATACACAGTACTACAAAAGTTATTGCCTTACATGTTCTTTATACATAATAATGAACACAATCATACAGTGTAACAGATAGACTGATTTGAACATTTTTATTTATTTATGAAATAACAGTTTGTCACAAACCAATCATACAGTGTCATGGACACTTAGGAAACTTGATTATACAATTTGGTTAATCATACATGTCACGTCAGTTTTCTTAGTCTATATATATAGTACAAGTCTGTATCATATATATTCATATATATAATACAAGTCTGTGATCATATATATATACAGTGCAAGTCTATGATCATATTCATTAAATGATGCCCAATAATAATACTAATATTACATTCTCTCTCCCCATCGAATTGAATGCTACGTAATACTAGTACTAGCGTGTATAATACATGTCTATCCTGTTAATTATATATATATAACTAACTAATATATAAACCGCAACAGGGCGCAAAAGCAGGTTTCGCCATTTTTATTTTTTTTTATAAAATTTCCAAAATTCATAAATTCTCTATGAATCAAACATGGGTGGCTCAGATTTCATAATATTGTTTGATCAAACGGGTTGAGATCTTCCAATTGATGCATATTTTAGAATAAATTTCTCTGTTGATGGGGATACAGAGAAAATAATGAAGAGATAATAAAAACTTACGCTCAATTGGGGACCATGACCCCTTATAAAGAAAACTGCCGTGTGATGAAACTGCTAAATAGTAGTTACTCCTTCCATCCCAAAATAATAGACGTTTTAGAGAGTTTTTTTTTTCCCAAAATATTTGACGTTCTACAAAATCAAGAATATTTTACCATTTTATTTCCTTCTCTACCCTTCCTTCTCCACCACCATTAATGACTATTTAATGTTGTTGTTCACTTTCTCTCTCCTTTTTCTCTCCTTACCAAATCCATCCCATCTCCTTCTTCTCTCTCATATATATACCAAAATACATAAACGACTGGATCTCCGTTGCGGATCGGAGAATATACGGTTCTCCGAGATCGATCATACGAACGGGTAAATCCTTTGTGAGGCCGAGGATAAATCCTACATCAAGCGAACGGGTAGCGCCCATGGTTGGGATGTTTTGTTCTACATATTCAGTTTCTTAAAAGGAATTACTCTCTTCTCCTTGATTGTGTTGATCGGGACGGGTTGGTTCTTTTTGAAACCTTATCTGCAAGATAAAGACAAAATAAGGAGAAGAAGGTTTTGATGATTGTGATTCCGCTTCAGGTCGTTGCCAATATTGCTCAGGTTGTAGAGCAGGAAGAAAAAAAATCAAGGCGGAGAGGAGAGAGAAGGGAGAGAATTTTTTTTATCAGGATGTAAAACGTCTTTAATTAGGAGAGAAAGTGTGAAATGAAGTCTGGTGTAAATGGAGAATTAAATGAGATCAAAATATTAATTAAGGGTAAAATAGTAAAATTACAAATATTCTTAATCTTTGTGAAACTCTCTAGAACGTCTATTATTTTGGGATGGAGGGAGTACTATCTTTTAGTATTTTTAAATTTGCCCCTCATCAATTTAAAAAAATAAATCCGATCTCTACACATTAATACCATGACAAACATACCTTTAAGCCTACTTAAAACTTAATTAAATCACTTAAATTTAGACTTATACATGATAATATACATTAATAATATACATGTGTGGTCCCAATTAAGATTAATAAAAAATTAATCCAACATAATGGAGTTAATGGAGTTGCCGGGATCGACGGCGTTAATGGATCGACAGCGTTAATGGAGTTAATGGAGTCGCCGGTTAGGTAGCGGCCGCCGACGAGAGGGTAGAGAAAGAACGAAGCTTAACAAGGAGATGTTCACATTCTTTTCTACTAGAATAGAAGGCACACAGGAAGCTTAACAAGGAAATATAGTATTAATTAAGGGTAAAATAGTAAAATTATAACTATTCTTAATCTTTGTGAAACTCTCTAGAACGTCTATTATTTTGGGATCCGTTCCTAAAAGATTGTCGTTTTAGAAGAAAAATTTTGTTCTAAAAAGTTTGTCGTTTACAACTTTCGAGAAAAATAAAATATTTACTTTTCTATATTATCCCTACCTTCTCTCATTATCCCAAGAAATTCTCTCTCTTGTATTAATAGTTTTCAACTTCCCATAAGGAGGTAGTGATGAAATTTTAAATAAATTTTACTTGGTAAATGATACTTTCTTAATCTATGTGTCAAAATCTTAAAAGACAATTTTTTAGGAACGGAGATAGTATTAAATTATAAAATACTAAAAACTAAATTGTGGACCGGACTATATCAATCGTTCCTCAGATGAACGCTCAAGTTCTTAAACCTGAATTTAACAACGTTGAGTTCCTAGAGAGAGAGATAATTTTGAACTAAATTCTCGTGTTTTCAACATATTTACATAGCTTTACCATAAAAACATGTTGCATTAAATGGAGACATTAATTTGAGAAAATATACGGGGTAACCAAGTAGATAGACTAAGCAATTATGCTCCACTCGCATTTAAATTATGATCAGCCCGATTCATATTCGTCTTCGAATTCCAATAACCCGAATTGTTCCTTTTCAACAAACCCAGCGCTATTTCATTACCCATAATCCGACCCGTATCCACACCCATTGTTATTAATTAAGCCTTAGAAAGTGCTCATAGTAGTAGTGGTATTTATTCATTTCACTTTCCAGCATCAAAACCCTCGTTTTCAGAGCTTCAAATTCATACGCAGTAGAGAGGTCTGAAATCCCCCCCCCCGGTAGCCACCGCCATGGAAAGCGCATTCGCCAGTGCTTCGGCAATCGGCGACCAGAGGCAAAAGATCGAACAGTACAAACACATCCTCGCCTCCGTTATTTCCTCAAACGACATCGTACAAGCCCAGAAGTTCATCGAACACAGTTATTACAAGCTTTTTTCTTTCCTTCAATTTATGTAACTTTATTTAACTAGTGCTTTAATTTCTTAATTTTGGTGTTTTTTTGGGGGGATTTTTTAGTTTTATCGGACGATGTTCCTCTGGTGGTTTCGCGTCAGCTTTTACAGACCTTTGCGACTGAGTTAGGGAGGTTAGAGCCGGAGACCCAGAAACAGATTGCTAATTATACCCTCACGCAGATACAGCCTCGTGTGGTTTCGTTTGAAGAACAGGTTCGTTTTTAGCACGATTATATCTTACAATGCTGAAATCTTTTTGGCTTTGATAATATTATAGGGTTTTCGGGATTGTTACGTGTGCATTTTATTGTTATTTGCATTGATTGTTAATAATTTGATTTTTAGATTATTGTTGTTGTTGTAACCCTAGTCTTGCAATGCTGAAATCTGAATGTTTTTAGTTGTTCATGTTTTGCGACTTTGAAAAGCTAGTGGACATGCCTAACTTAATGAAAAATTAAGGTTATGAAGGGAAACCCATGGGTAATAGTCATAGGGTTTTTGAATAGTAAAGTTAGTTTAGTGGCAGTTAAGCATAAGAGCCTTAAATGTCATTGGTTCAATACTCCACAACAGCAATGAATGATAATGGTTTCCTCAAAGGACTTAGTTTACTATGGGATGGACTTCTATCCTTCTCCTGCATTCATAGAGTAACCAAAGGAAATATAGAGTTCTAAGTAGACTACCTGTTTAAAGTTAAGAGCATATTTTTCTACTAATTGTTTCTTGTTTGCAGTTACATAAGGTGGTAAGCAAGGCATATCTTTTAGAACTGTGTTCCAAGCTCTTGCTTTCTCTTAACTTGGATCAATTTTCGTAGTTAATTTTGTATAGGATTGGTTTTTCTTAAGAGTGAGCAAAATATTTTGTTTGCTCTTTATGTTGCAGTGATTAGGATATTTTGAAGGCATTATGTAATGTTCTAACAATTATATTTTGTTTATGATTGTTTGATAAATTCATTTTCCGATATTAAGAGTTAAGTATTAGGATGATAGAGTTTGATCCGTGTGGCATTGTTATCGTGGATGACGTGTATTTCTTTTGTTATTTATTTCAGACTTTTTAATTTTATTTAGAGTCCCCGTAATAAGTGGTTTATTATGTTAGTTTTATTCTTTCAAGGCTTCCATCTTTTTCTAGGAAAGTTCGTTGGTTCTTATAAAAGACCTAGACACACTTTTATTAGTATTGATATTGAGAATTATTCCAGTTGATTGCGTTCAATATTTACTCTTCTCCGGTTGAGGATCCTTGGGATAGTGGAGGCACAGAGCTTCAATTATTTTCTCCAAATTCAAGCTTTCATAATCTTGTCATGCATCAATTCATATTTATAGCTTGTTTTATTTACTTGTGAGAGTTGCAGGTGTTAGTCATTAGAGAGAAACTGGCAGACTTATATGAGTCTGAACAGCAATGGTCAAAGGCAGCACACATGCTTAGCGGCATTGATCTCGACTCTGGAATGAGGTAAGCTGCTTCTTATATTTTATCCACAGTATCTTTCCAGACATTCTTTAAAATCTGCTAAAGATTATCATGATTTGTTTTATTGTTGTTTCTGCAGAGTGATTGATGATACATTCAGGTTATCTAAATGTGTCCAAATTGCTCGTCTGTACCTTGAGGTAATACCAGGCTTGTTCAGTAGTTTATGGCTTATAATTTGATAGATCAAATTGTGCACTGTTTCACATCATACTTTTGGGCATTAAGATTTCCTGGTGCTGAGACGAGTTGTAAATTCCATTATTTGAGCACGTATTTTTATTTATGCATGATAGTTGTGCATGCATTGAGGACCAAGATAATATCTATTCATTGTTCGTTTATAAGTTCGGAATATGGTAAATGGTTTTCTGTGTAGTAGGCAAAGAAGCTCTTATCATTGCCTATGCTCTTTGCAATGACGAGTCATGATTTTGGACATGGAATTATTCTTTCATTAGAATTTGGGATGAATCATGTATTTGAAAATTTATGGTATATGGATGCACTAAGAGTTGTCATTATAATTTGGTAAAGTCTAAGCTGTTTTGTCATGAATTCATTCTTAAACCATATTTCAAACTGATAATGAACAATATTTTTTAATTGCTGCTACAAATGGGCAATTATAATGAAGAAGCAAAGGTCAGTTATATCTTACACATTGACTAGCATAGCTGCTATAATTGTTCAAGTCAAAGAAGGATTCCCAGTCCAAATATCCTGTGTGGACTTATACATGTATATAAGCAATGGTAAGGGTGCATAAAATACATTATACATGCATGGTCGGCAATTTCTCTCATGATTACTATCAATGTTATTGGAGTATTTGAATGGTCACACTTGTTGGGTGAATGTTGGATCAATACATCATTGTCTCTCCCATCCTAATTTCATTCACGTGGGATGGGTGAGGAGGGGATCAGGACAATGGAGCCCGACTGCTAAATCCTAGTTTAATTGTTGTGATCTATAACTTCATTGAAGATTTTGGCTGTTTCTTTGGCAGGACGATGATGCTGTTAATGCAGAAGCCTTTATCAATAAAGCGTCATTTTTGGTTAGCAACAGTCAACATCAAGTATTGAATTTGCAGTACAAGGTTAATGGTCTTTGACATTAAGTGAGAGTAATTACGTTATTGGTTGGAAATGTCATCATCAATTGAACATGTTGTTCCTTCTCCTTATTTTAGGTTTGTTATGCAAGGATTTTAGATTTAAAGAGGAAATTCTTGGAAGCTGCTCTGCGATATTATGACATCTCTCAAATTGAGCAGCGACAAATTGAAGATGAGTATGTATTCTAGGAAAAAGTTGATTTATTATCATGGACTATTTATGAATATTTTCTTTCCGATCTTCCCGCTTCTCTTTGTTAGTTTGGCTGTGGTTAGATAAGTCCAGACCATAAATAACAAAGAAATAAGAATAGAAAGAACCATATGACTATGAGTTTATTTTGCTGGCAATTTTCCGTGAGCAAGTTGAAAATGTCCTTTCACCTTTCTCTAGTAACAAGGCAGACTTCAAAGCTCCAGCCTATACAAAGGACTGCCTGCATTATTCCTAAGTGCTATTTCTATTCAGGCCAGCGGAACTTTCTCTGTCAAAGAAAGTCATTATGCGTTAGACATTAGTGCATCTATTTTCTTTTTTGTTAGCAGTCCTTCCTTGAGCTGGGTTTTTATCCTATCTATTTATCTCTTTTTCAAGTGGATATTTAGGAATCTCTCTTCATATATTTTGAAACTAGATAAAGCTTTTATTTTTAGAGAAGTCCGGGGTTCAGGTCACCCAAACTTTTGATTGATGTTAGTTTCTTCTATAAAAGTGACTATCATTGCTGTAATTTTTTATCAACTGGGTTTAGTAATTAATAAGGCTGGGTTTTTAAAAAAAATATTAGCCTAGCGGCATAAATTTGCATGTTGGTTCATTCTGTACCATCTTCCTTGTATTTCAAGTCACGTTTAAACTGCTGTTAATTAAATGAAAAAGGTTTTTGAAGTAGGCAATGTTATTTGACTATTGTTTTCTGGCAGAGTGATCGACGAAGAGGCATTAGAGCAAGCTCTAGCTGCTGCTGTGACATGCACAATTCTGGCTGCTGCAGGTCCTCAACGTTCTCGTGTTCTTGCGACTCTTTACAAAGTAAACATTTAGCAGTTACACATTGCTTCTTATTACATTACCTGCTCACTCCAGTCCTTGGAAATTATGAACATCAAAATCGAAGCCAAATGCATTTTTCTGAATTAAGCTGAACTACTGATAATTTTTTTACAGGATGAGCGTTGCTCCAAATTGAAGATTTATCCTATATTGCAGAAGGTACTCCTATCTTTCATGTGTAATCATGCTGAAGCACGTCCACCACGTCCTTCTCTAACATGTTATTTCTAACATGCATCCTATTTAATATGCAGTTCCTTTCCAGAAACATAAGTTCCTGAATGGCAGCTTGCCTGCATGTAATCTTAATATATAGATTCAGACATTGTGAAGATATGTGTATTTGGCTGTTTTTATTTAAGCTGTATACTCTCACAGCTAGATCTAATATGGAGTTTTTAGGTATATTTGGAGAGAATCTTGAGAAAACCAGAGATCGAGGCATTTTCTGAAGAGCTAAAAGCACACCAGGTTGCCATGTTTCTTTGTAATATTTTTTTCCAGTATAGAAATTTCATAAAAGAATCACTTTTGGAGGGTAGCCATTATGCGTACTAACTTTCTGTTCTGTTAACAGAAAGCACTTTTACCTGACAATTTTACTGTGCTTGATCGTGCTATGATTGAGCATAACCTTTTGAGTGCAAGCAAACTATATACCAATATAAGGTACGGAATGTTGCTGTTTCTTTTTCTATATTCATTTACACTTTCTCTGGTATAATTCCTCTCTCTGTTGACTGATATTTGTCTTACTTATTTACAACTCTCATAGCTTTGATGAGTTGGGCACATTGCTAGGCATTGCACCCAACAAGGTAAACTTCTATCAAATGAACCAGCAAGTTTCCCTGTTTTATCTCTTTTTTCTGCTGCTTACGATTAATTCAAATCTAATTGAGGTTTGGGTTGGTTTTGTATTTGCAGGCCGAGAAAATAGCATCAAGGATGATCTACGAAGACAGAATGAGGGGCTCTATTGATCAAGTATGCTCTTTTCTTAATTGTAACACCACTTCTCACCTGTTAGTGCCAGATGTGAAATCTATAGTTCACTGTCCCCGTCCACTCCCCCCCCCAAAAAAAAAAGAAAAAGAAAAAGAAAAAGAAAAAAAGAATTTAATGTGGACGTAGTTTTGCTTGATGAAATGGTGAAATAACAGAAGTGCCATTAATGAATCAAGTGAACTGATAAAACCACCCTTATTTTAGTGCTTTGACGCATCCGTGATAGTTTATCCATTTTAGTTTACCATTAGTTTATCCGTGTTATTTTATTTTAGTTTACCATTAGTTTATGTTTGCCACCCTTATTTTAATGCTTTGCAAAGAGAGAGAAGGAATTTTCTTTTGTTGTAGTGCTAAACTTCTTATCGACATTGGAGTCTTATTAATTTTGGTGCTTTTTCATGAAAATTTCCAAATGTTAGGTTGAAGCTTTCATACATTTTGAGGATGACACTGAGGAACTGCAGCAGTGGGATCAACAGGTGATTTATTTCTTTTCTATAGCTTGTTGCGATGTGCCTGAATTTTTTTCAGAAATAGTAGAATTTATTGATATTGTGAATGCTATTCATCATTTTATTTTCCTTACTTGGTACTACTTTGTAGCTCCCAATTCTAACCAGGTCTCTATGTATTTGGCAGATTGTTGGACTTTGCCAGGCACTGAATGACATTCTGGACAGCATGGCGAAGAAGGGCTTTACCAATCCCCGTGTGAAGTCATAATTTTTTGATTCACTTAATTTTGTAAACTGGATTTGGTGTACGAATGAATGCTTTAAGGTTTATTATTTGATATTTGGTACCGATGTAGATATTATTAGTACAAGTCTTACTGTCCCAATTTTAGATGGCATAAGCGCATAAACCACTTGCGCCTTATTATGGCTTAGAGGGCATAAGCACAAACTTATCACTTTTATATTATAAGTAATTAGGTCAATGGTGTAACATCGTGTTCCTCTCCCTCAATGTTATTCTTGTTCAAATTCCTTGATGATCATATGAAGTTAAAAAAAATGATCCAGACCTCATTATTAGTAAAGATTCAAAAAAGACCAAATGAAGGAACACCAACAGGAATATTATTAATAAAAATGAGGAGAGGCCATAAAATGAGATCCAGACTCCCATGTGATGAGATAAGTCAAAGCATGGGTCAACAGGGTAGGGTAGGGTAGGGTACATCCACATTGGCTGAACAAACTAATACAACAAAAAAGAACTGATTTATAAAGAGTTTGTTCAGTGAATTTGGCAAGAATTGGATAATATATTACAACATTACACCTCCTTCACATTGTTCCCATCAGCATGCAAATATCAATATACCAAAACATAGGAAACCAATTGCTACTATTTTGAGACCAAATGTGATAGGCTGATAGCCTAGTGGTAACGATTCTACCTCTATTGTGCAAGGTCACGAGTTATAAGATTTCCCCTAGGTTCCCCTCCTAGACGGTTCCTCTTAGACCCCTAGGATTGAAACGTATTTCTAGAATTAAATTGAAATAGTATAGATTCTCAACGACAAAAAAAGAAAAAAAGAAGCTACTAATATCCATTTTCTCCACAAAAAATTATTTTATTTTTCGCTCTAGAAAGAAGAAAGTATATTGTTCAAGAGATATTCTACAATGAAAAACTAACAATTTTTTATATTATTTCTTTATCACATAACTAGTGTGGCAAAGGTACAATTATAGCGAGCTCACATAATGCACGAACATGGTCTGGGGATAAAATTTCAAAGGGAACTGACTCGGTGTAATACGTGAAAACAGTACCTGGAAATAAGATTACAAATTAATTGCTCTCGTCTACAACTGGACTGTTTACGTATAAGCTCTCTCTTCTTTTTGGGTAAGCTGTAGATTCTAGATTTGTTCCCCTAAATTTCAACTCTGATGT
Source organism: Panax japonicus (assembly GCA_020205505.1). Taxonomy (NCBI): domain Eukaryota; kingdom Viridiplantae; phylum Streptophyta; class Magnoliopsida; order Apiales; family Araliaceae; genus Panax; species Panax japonicus. The sequence goes on from CM035091.1 coordinate 87,846,575, forward strand.
CCTAAAATTTGGATCTACAGAAGCAGGTCTAGAATTGGTATCAGCAGAGTTTGGCCTATAGGAGCTGGCGGTTCCACCAGGATACCGGGATGGAGAGCCATACCTTCGTGTTGGACCTCTTAGACCACCACCTCTCAACTCCGTACCTTCACTTCTAGAAGAAGAATCTATGAAAGATCTGTCCCCGGAACTAGATCCTAACGGAGCTCCATTTGTTGCTGACACCGAAGTAAAAGGATCTTCAGGTCCCCATAAGGAATAAGCTTCTTTCTTATTGGCAAAAAATTTCCATGCTCCAAATATGAAAACAATAAAAAACAATACGGGACTGCTCCATAAGATGGTATTGAATTCTCCTCTGTAAATTGGTAGGTTAGACCGATACATTCCCACATATCCACTTCCAAGACTGAGAATAACCAGCTTTTCATGATCACTTGCTATTAATGGTACTACTCCTTTCTTTTGGGCATCTAATTCCATCGCTTGATAATTGAGAAATGATGCTACAATCTCATCAAGACCGGCAGAGAATAGAAGTCGAGGCCCACCAGCCCTAATATAATTTGGAGATGAAACATTGTAGACGAAAACCTTCTCCTGGCTAACAACAAGCAAATAACCTTTAATAGCCTGGAAAGCTAGAGGCTCATTCATATCAAACTTCTTCATGGATCTAATCCTGCATTTGAAGTTCATTATATCACCTAAAAGTAACACATGAATCAAATCACCCTCTGAAGTAAAACCATATGCTTTCGACCGCTCTGTGGCATCAAACACATAATTCCGAGCAACAGAATTGTTCAATCCTTCACAATCGGACTGCCTAATTTTCATGGTCCTCAAATCCAATGATCCTGCGCCAGTCTCAGTAAGAAACAAGAGCCTTTGCTTCAAGAACACAAGTGGCCTGCTTGATGGCACAGCCAGCCCATGAACTGACCCATTCTCCCTGAAAACCTTAATTTTTCCACTAACATCTGTAGATAAAATGTACCTCGTCCTTCCAACGTGATGTACTTCTAAGATAGTTATTGGTGACCCACCTTCCTCAATCTCAGATACAACAAATTTCCCGTTAGTTTCCATACGAAGCGTATTCCATTCCTCTCCACTCGAAACCTCCCAAATCCTATGCACCAAAATGACTCCATTTCCATGTCCCGTAACCAATACACTCTCATTCTTATAAGACGACATGTAAGTTAACATGGTTGTAACAGGGGAATTCGACAATGTATAAAACTCAAGCAAGACATCCCCATTTCTTGAAAACACGTAAACTCTCCCTTGATCATCCCCAACGGCAACATACTTACTCAACCCCTCCAAATCTTTCAATGGCAACACACTAACACACATGGCATTCGAATCCAACTTCACAGCAGCCACAAACTGAAACCTCTCCGACCAGAACAGACTATGCTTTGTAACCGACACAGCTCCAACTCTCTCTCCATCTCTCACATTATTTTCAGAGCTATCATCCTCAACTTTCTCAGCCAACCCACCATCCCCCCTATTCCTTTTATCAAATTTAACTTTTACTTGAAGAGGGTTCTTCTTATCATCAAAAGCTCCAATCTTCGGAGACTCCGAAACCCATGATTCTAACCTAGACACCAATTCAGTAAGGTTTTTCACTAGGCTCTTCAAGCTTTTCTATCTGAACTTCATGTTGATTCACTACATTTAGATCATTTATCTTGTTGGGTATGTAGGGTATCATGTGATCTTGTTCATCTAAATTAGCAGAGCTTGTTTTTGCATAAACCTTAGAAATGTGAAAATAACAAAAATAAACAGCAAAAAGAGAGAGAAAAGCTTGCCTTTATAGGAAACTGCCATTGATTGAAAAATCGTTGCTTCGGGTTCACAGCTATTGGATCACTATTAGCTTTGTGATATTACCCGGATCTCTGTTTTGATGGTATGAGGTTGAACTGGGAAGATGTGAATTTTTGTGGGGTTCGGAGATAATGGGTTGTCTTATTTTGACTGTGTGGGTTGGTGAGTTTGTTGTTACTTGTGGATTTAGGGCAAGATTTATGATTTTCAGTCGAAATTTCTTAGCAAGACTGGCAGGCAGGCAGGACAGGTACCATGGTAATAAGGAGAGGCAATTATTCAGTGCGGTCTGTCTTAGATTCAGTTTTAAGCACGTTAGCTTTAAGAGAGACACGTGGTATGTTTGAAAGATTTAGCATTTATTTGACAGTTTTGGCACATAAATCCTTGGTGCAGGAATATGGATTTTATCATGAGATAATTTAAATTTAAATTTAATTTAATTTGAGTACGTTTCTGGTGCATATCCTTTATTTTATATAATTTGTTCATTACTTTTAGCGACGGATCGAGTAATGATTTGGCTCATCGCTATAGAACAAATAAAAGGTTTATAGGTTACGGCTACGGTTTGATACGTCGCTTAAAAACTAAGACGACGATTCTTTGATATACGCGACGGACCGAATCGTCGTCCGATCCGTCGTTAAATGTGATGAGCTAAGATATGTTAAATAAAGGGGTATGTGTAAGACCCCAACTTTTTATAAATAAAGATTTAAATTTTTAATTATTATTTTGAAATAGTAAGGGTTGATTTGATTAATGTGGTTAGTTGTGGGTAAAATGCGCAAATATTTTAAATAAGCAAGTGGTTATAAAATATTCATTGTTGTCGAGGAATATTCGTTTGGTCGTGGAATATTCTTGCTTGTCGGGAAATATTCGTACGACGGCGCAGTCTCGAGTGGGCCCCATAACGGAAAGCGATTAGATGAAGAAAACGACAAATATAAGTTGTTTATAAATAACGGCGCAGTTGTTACCGTTAATACTGTTGGAATACCTAGTGGTTAAAACACAGTAATACGCGTTGTTGCACAGTAGCACACGGTATTGCACCAATTATTGATTCTTACGTAAGAAGGCACTACTCAATAATTGTTACAGTAATTACTGTTCAGTATTTTATTTTATTGATTCAATAATTGTTGCATTGATATTCTATATTACTGTTATTTCAATAATTGTCACTACACAGTATTTTTTATTATCGAAGCAATAATTCATATTATTTGAATAATATTATTTTAGATAATATTATTGGCAGTATCTAGAAAATTCTGTCTAAGGAGAGGTTTGGTCACCTAATTGCGCGCCAATAAGGAAAAATCCTTATTGGAAAGCTCCCTCTTTCTTGGGAACTGCCTGGTTGTCGATATTGTGATTCTGTAATATTATTTGTGAATAATTAATTATTAATTTATATGATGAGGAAAATATTAATCTTATGTGGATATAGATGGAGAAAATTTTTAATATGACAATTGTTGAAAATTAATATTTTATCTTTTTCTGATAAAATAATTCATTTAAATATATTATTTTAATAATATATTAATGGTGATATTTTTACAATGAATGTGGGATATATGAGTATATGAGGAGGAAGAGTATTTTGTGGTATTAAATGATTAACACATGTTTTGTGTGTCGGTGGACCCCAATTCTTGACCGAAATTTGATTATAGCCTGTAAAATCGCCTGTTTATGGATTTCGGTCAAATTCTGTTTGGAATTTAAAAAAACTTTCTTCTACAAAGTTGTAGATAATGAAATTTCCTATGGAAAAGACATGTTGTTTGAATTTTTCTGATAAAAGGGCTATTTATTATGAATTATTGAAGTTCTGAAGTTCCGAAATAATTGATTTTTGGAAGTTTTAATTATTTTTATTAAGAAAAACATTTTTTCCATTTGAGTGACACATGTTAATGGTTGAAATCAGCTGGTGTGGTGTGCTAAGGAAATTAAGAAAATTATATTATTAATTTATTAAATTTTCTGTTTTGGTGTTCTAAGCATTTTCCTATGCATAGGGTGCTTAGGTTAGAATTGAAAATCACACCAGAAACTGAAATCTTCTCTCTCTTTCTCTCTCGATATATTGAGCGTATTCTTGTGAGTATTTTGATACTGTGAGTGTTGTTATACGGTGCAAGTTCCCTTTAGCACTATACCCAGTATTCCAGCCAAAAGTACTATTCTTTAGAGGTAAGGGATGTTATTTTCTTCGTAAATGATATTATTTCTTCAATATCATTATGCCAAAATATTGGTCTGAATTTTTATCAAATTTGGAACTTTTCATGTCGGGGTTACTATTCACGAGTTACTATTCACGAAGTATGATAATTTTTTTTTATGAAATTTCTATCTTTTAGTGTCGGAGTTACTATTCACGTATACGGCACTATTCACGTATACGACACTATTCACTGAAAAAATGAAATTTTCTTCTTTTTGTCCAAAATATCTATTATGGATACTAGCTTTGATTGTATTCATGTTTTGTTCATTCTTGAATTTTACTCCACTCTGGTTATTTATTAAGTATTTTTGAACTTGGATTGTTTAAAGTACGAATCCTTAATATTTATTCTTTTATTTCACTGGATTCGTTTTCTTTAAAATATTTTTCATCATCCTCAGTCCTAAATGATGATATTACTGAATATATTTGGCATGTAGTGTAAAGATGAATGATTTTTTGATGAATATCTTTGGCCCGTAGTGCAAAAATGAACAGGTGTTTAGATGAACATGACCAACTGATGAATATCTTTGGCCTGTAGTGCAAAGATGAATATTTAATTCCAGATATATATTGATTGATGTTACAGGGATAAAATATCGATGATGGACTTTTAAATTCATAGATGATAGTAGATTTCATTCTCTACTTAACTTTTCTAATGAATTATTATTTTCGATGCGAATATTGATTTAAAACTTGTTATCTATTGTATTCTATTAGATTTTTCCCTGTTGAAGACTAACGATAATTTGTTCTATATTATCTTGGTCATAATGTTCTTTACTGGGCTAGTTGAGCTCACCATTTTCCTTGTTGTTCCATTTTTCTTCTCAGGAGGCGAGAATGTAGCAAGTACTAGTCGGGGTGTGGAATGATGGTTCTAGAAGTTGTTCTAGTAGTCCTCACTATTCTGTAAAATAGTGTATTAATAATTGTAATGGGAACTTATTTGAGTGTGGATATTGTCTAGATGACAATATTTGTATTTAAACTAACAGTTTTTATGTTGTATTAATAAAGTTGTAGTTGTTTTTGTACCATGTATTTGGCGACTAGAATGGGTTGTGGATTGGACCTATTTTGGGGGCGTCACAGTTGGTATCAGAGCTTAGGGATATGGTCACTGGCGGAGATCGGGGAATAGAACTAGGAGGGGAGAGACGAATAAATCTTTCGCTAGTGTGTCATACCTAAGCTTATTTGTTATTTATTTGGTCAGTCAGAATATAGGGATAATATGTGGCATGTCAATTAACCATTATTTTGTGACAGTAAAATGGCATCTGAAGATGTTGAGATAAGCAATGGAGCACATGAGACCGTTGAGTTACCACTGATCAATACCCAGGATAAGGAAGGCAATAACCCTCCTGTAAACAATAACACCGACCAAATGACGAACGATGGTATGTTTAGGAACTTTCTAGAATTCATGCAAAACCAAACGAGAGAGACTACTGTTCAAAATGCAGGTGGAAACACTGGCAACTCACAGATGGTCACCGCTAAGCAGTTCAAGGATTTAGGACCGCCGGAGTTTTTGGGAAAGCCAGAACCACTTACGGCAGAGACGTGGATAAAGCAGATCACTAAAATATTTGATGTCTTGGGATGCTCAGAGGAGCAAAAGGTTCATTTCGCCACTTTCATGTTGCGAGGAGAGGCAGATTATTGGTGAGAATCCGTAAAGGGTACTCAGCCTGCCACACTGAAGATGTCTTAGGAGAAGTTCCAAGAATTGTCCAACGACAAGTACTTTTCCGAAAGTATTAGTCACATGAAGGAGGTAGAATTCATCAAGCTGGAACAAAACAATATGAACGTGTCGCAGTACGAAGCTAAGTTTGCCAAGTTGTCCCGATTTACATCTCATTTGGTTGATAATGAGGAGAGAATGACGCGAATGTTTCTGCGAGGTTTGAAACCCAAAATATGTTAATACCTCATTTCTCACAAACTTTGTTTATATTCAGATGTTGTGAATAGGGCTCAGTTCTTGGAGCGCGATAATGAGTCGGCTCAACTGAAGAATAATGACCAACAACTCGATGATAATCGTACCGGTGGCGACGGTCATCGGAATAATGATAACCATCGTGGAGGAAATTATCAAGCCAGAAATGGTAACCACTTCGGTGGTAATCCTGGCCAAGATAATAGGAAAGGTGAGTCAAGTGGAAATTTCAAAAAGAGAAGATTCAATAATGTCGGGAAGACGTCAGCACCAACACCAGCAACAAATTTTATAGGAGGAGAAAGAACGCCAGTTAGATGCTACAGATGCGGAGAAGAGGGACACATAAGTCCATACTGTTCACAACCTTCCAAGGTATGTTATAATTGTGGAAAAGAAGGTCATATCGCTCGAGATTGTACGGTAGCAAAACCCAGTCCAGCGGGGATGGTAACTCAAAAGGCTGTCCCAGAAAAGTCAAAGTCAATGGTTCTTGGAAGAATGTTTGTCGTGACTGGTCAGAATGCGAGGAACCCGAACGAAGTTAGCATGGGTTAGTTAATTATAAATTCTTACGAAGTTTATACCTTATTAGATACCGGTTCTACCCATTCATTTATCTCTCCTGCTTATACTCAACGTTTAAACTTGACTCTGGAGAAAATTAGACTTTGACTTATCTGTTGAAACTCCGTTAGGAGAAACTTTCGTTACATCCACTATTTATAAATCTTGTTTGATCCAAGTTGGCACCATCACATTACCTGTTGACCTTATTTCTTTAAAGATACTTGTTTTTGATGTGATTTTAGGGATTGATTGATTAACTACTCATCATGCCAAAATTAATTGCTTTCGTATGGTTGTTAGTTTTCATATTCCTAAACAACCTGTTATTCGAATTCAAGAAACCAAACCATTGAAGTCAAACACTTTCATATCAAGCCATAAAGTCATTCGTTTATTGAAAAATGGATGTTAAGTTTTCTTAGCCCATGTTATGGACTTGAACAAAAATACGTCAGATTTGAATGATATTTCTATTGTTAGTAAATTTCCTGATGTATTTCCTGAAGAATTTCTTGGCTTACTCCCAAAGTGTGATATTGAATTTTGTATCGACTTTGAACCCGGTACAAAATCCATTTCTAAAATCTCATATCGAATGGCTCCTATTCAACTTCAGGAGTTAAAAATTCAATTATAGAATTTGGTACCCGAGCCTCTATCTGATGACTTCCTTTGTGGAATGCACCGAAGCCAGACTCTCCGTAGGGGACGCCATATTTATGTTGTAGTAAACTGATAGGTACCATTGTGATGTGCTATCCAAGATTGGGATATGAGTCATAGTTGAGAGCAACCTAAGTCAGTAATCAAAATACGTAGCTTTCTAGGCTTAGTTGGTTATTATCGAAGATTCGTTGAAGGATATTCTCAAATCGCTATTCCATTAACGCAGCTGACTCGTAGAGATACAAAATTCAAATGAAGTAAGGAATGTGGGAAGAGCTTCGAAGAACTCAAGAGGAGACTCATTTTGGCACCTGTTCTGACCATACCATCCTGAAAAAAAAACGAATGTGGTAGCTGACGTGTTGAGTAGAAAATCGTATGTGGTTACGAGTGCGATGTTGTTAACACAAAGACCCATTTTCGTACGACTTACAAAAGATGGAGATAGAATTAAAGATTCAAAGAACCTGCGTGAAGATAACGAATATACGATTAAAATCAACTTTAATCGATAAATTTAAAGCTGCTCAAGCTACAGACCTTGAGTTGATGAATATGAAAAAGAAGATGCAAGAAGTTGTTATTCCAAAAGCGAGAATCGGCGATGTGAGGAAAGCTCAAACCTTCAATTTATTAGTCCATTTGAAATCCTTGATCGAATAGGAACTCTGGCCTATAGACTCGTTTTACCGCCAAGTATGACGCGTGTTTATAATATTTTTCGCGTATCGATGTTACATAAATATGTGGATGACCCGAATCACATTATTGAGTTAGAACCGGACGAGATAGCCGAAGACTTAACGCACGAAGAGGTACCAGTCAAGATCTTGGATGGGAAGGAGCATGTCCTACGCATGTCAATTTCGAGGATGAAATTTCATAAAGAGGGGAGGTTGTAAGACCCCAACTTTTTATAAATAAAGATTTAAATTCTCTAATTATTATTTTGAAATAGTAAGGGTTGATTTGATTAATGTGGTTAGTTGTGGGTAAAATGCGTAAATATTTTAAATAAGCAAGTAGTTATAAAATATTCATTGTTGTCGAGGAATATTCGTTTGGTCGTGGAATATTCTTGCTGTCGGGGAATATTCGTACGACGGCGCAGCCTTGTCTGGGCCCCATAACGGAAAGCGATTGGATGAAGAAAACGACAAATATAAGTTATTTATAAATAACGGCGCAGTTGTTATCGTTAATACTGTTGGAATACCCGGTGGTTAAAACACAGTAATACGCGTTGTTGCACAGTAGCATACGGTATTGCACCAATTATTGATTCTTACATAAGAAGGCACCACTCAATAATTGTTACAGTAATTACTGTTCAGTATTTTATTTTATTGATTCAATAATTGTTGCATTGATATTCTATATTACTGTTGTTTCAATAATTGTCACTACACAGTATTTTCCATTATCGAAACAATAATTCATATTATCTGAATAATATTATTAGATAAAATTATTGGCAATGTCTAGAAAGTTCTGTCTAAAGAGAGGTTTGGTCACCTAATTGCGCGCCAATAAGGAGAAATCCTTATTGGAAAGCCCCTCTTTCCTGGGAACTGCCTAGTTGTCGGTATTGTGATTCTGTAATATTATTTGTGAATAATTAATTATTAATTTATATGATAAGGAAAATATTGATTTTATATGGATATAGATGGAGAAAATTTTTAATATGACAATTGTTGAAAATTTATATTTTATCTTTTTCTGATAAAATAATTCATTTAAATATATTATTTTAATAATATATTAATGGTGATATTTTTACAATGAATGTGGGATATATGAGTATATGAGGAAGAATAGCATTTTGTGGCATTAAATGATTAACACATGTTTTGTGTGTCGGTGGACCCCAATTCTTGACCGAAATTTGATTATAGCCTGTAAAATCGCCTGTTTGTGGATTTCGGTTAATTTCTGTTTGAAATTTGGAAAAACTTTTGTAAGACCCCAGTTTTTATAAATAAAGATGAATTTTCTATAATTATTATTTTTGAATATTATGGAATAAATTGGATATAATGTTATAGTTGTGGGTAATATTTATAAATTTTGCAAAGTACGCAAGTTGTTATAAAATATTCGTTTGGTCGGGGAATATTCTTTATGTCGGGGAATATTCGTACGACGGCATAATCTTTGGTGGACCCCACAACGGAAGTATTGTCGTAGTTAGAAAACGACAAAATTATCTTTCTATAAAATAACGGCGGAGGTGTTACCGTTAAAACTGTTGAACTACTCGGTAGTAAAAGTACAGTAATACGCGTTGTTGCATAGTAGCACACGGTATTGATTATTGATGCTTACGTGAGAAGTCACTCAGCTATACTCAATTATTGCTACAGTAATTGCTGCATCATATCTCTTATATTATTGATTCAATTATTGTCACAGTATCATCTGTATAATATGTTATATTATTTAAACAATAATTGAGACGACAAGTTATAAATGATTAATAATTGTTGAAAGATTAAATATGTGCTGATTAAAAATGAAATGATTTCTTGTAATTTTTATTCAATCCTTGATGTATATAAAGAGTCTATTATTAGACGTTTGTGGTAAGTTGAATTAATTATGGGGGGCCATATGTCATCATCTAAGAGTCTTTTTCATAAATAATAATTACCTTCGTAAATAGTAATTACCTTCGTAAATAGTAATTACCTTCGTAAATATTAATAAATCTTCTATAAATAGAGGCCCAGGGCTTCATTATTTTTCACGAATTCGCTCAAGCTATAGAGAGAGAAAGTATAGAGAGAATAAGAGAGAAAGAAGAAGAGTATTCGGTTACTATACTACTGCAGTATTCAATCTCCTAATAATGTAAGGGGTGTTATTCTTTCTTCTTGAAGAGAACTTACGTTATTTCATTCTTTGTTATTCTGTTGGAATAACCTGTAAAAGTGGCATACCCTATACATGACCTGTATACGCGGTATACCCTATACTTGGTGAAATTCTTATGTTATTCCATTCATTATTATTCTGTTGGAATAACCTGTATACGCGGTTTACCCTATACTTGGTGACATTCTTCTATTATTCTGTTGGAATATCCTGTCTGTGTGTTTTACACCGGACCTGGTTCCATTATTTATTATTCTGTTGGAATATCCTGTCTGTGTGTTTTACACCGGACCTGGTTCCATTATTTATTATTCTGTTGGAATATCCTGTCTGTGTGTTCTACACCGGACCTGGTTCCATTCTTTATTATTCTGTTGGAATATCCTGTCTGTGCGTTTTACGCCGGACCTGGTTCCGTTATTTATTATTCTGTTGGAATAACCTGCTTGTGCGGTCTATCGCATGCATGGTGATTTCTTTTGTTATCTCATTCTTTATTATACTCAGTTGGTTAAAACTTTGACTTCTATACTCCATGAAATTAGTGGAATATCCTTGATATTTGCGCTTCATCCAGTATCCTTTCATGAAAATCTTCTTCTGATCATTCTTGAATTTTACACCACAAAACAGTATCGTGTTGACAAATTTGGACGTTAATAATTCCTGGATAAAATAATTCTTGAACTTGTTTTATTGAATTCTTATATCATTGTCATCATCCTCATGTTTATATTTTGTTGAAAGTCATCTGTGGCCTGTAGTGCATAGATGGACTTGGTATGATTATGACCAGGGATTATTCGGTGTAATCATGACCGTAATATTACAAATGATGTAAAAATTAAAAATCCTCATTGGCCCGTAGTGCATTGATGGACAGTTGTTGGCATGATCATGACCATTGATGAATACACAAATATTCTTGGTCGTAGTGCATGAATAATTGTGGTCGTGATACTAAAGAATATCCTTGGCCGTAGTGCGGGGGTGATTCGATGATGTGGAATATTTATTAAGCTGAGTCTCAGCTATAACGATGATGAAAAACCTTTTAAATCATAAAAGATAGTAGATTTTATTTTCTACTTGACTCTTTTAATGGATTGCTGGTTCCACTGTAGTTAAACTTGATGTTTATTGTATTTTATCAGTTTAACACTGTTGAAGGCTAATGATAATTTATTCTGCATTATCTTAGTCATAATATTTCTTACTGGGCTAGTTGAGCTCACCCTTTCTTTCACTGTTCTCTTCAGGAAATGAGAATATAGCTCGGACGAGTCCGGGAACGGAGTGATGGACCAGAGAATAGTATTAGTAGTCCTCACTATTCTGTTAAATAGTGTGACAATAATTGTATTGAGGACACCTTTTGAGTTTGTATGATCTCTAGTAGACAATAATTGTATTCAAACTCACAGTTATGTTTTGTCGTATTGTACACGACAGTTGTATTAGTAAGTTGTATTTGAATTCTGTACCATGTATCTGGCGACTCAAGATGGGTGATGTATACCTAATTTTGGGGGCGTCACAACTTTCTTCTAAAAAGTTGTAGATAATGAAATTTCCTATGAAAAAGACATGTGGTTCAAATTTTTCTGATAAAAGAGATATGTATTATGAATTATTAAAGTTTCGAAGTTCCGAAATAATTGATTTTTGGAAATTTTAATTATTTTTATTAAGAAAAACATTTTTTCCATTTGAGTGGCACATGTTAATGGTTGAAATCAGCTGGTGTGGTGTGCTAAGGAAATTAAGAAAATTATATTATTAATTTATTAATTTTTTTACTTTGGTGTTCTAAGCATTTTCCTATAAATAAGGTGCTTAGGTTAGAATTGAAAATCACACCAGAAATTGAAATCTTCTCTCTCTTTCTCTCTCGATATATTGAGCGTATTCTTGTGAGTATTTTGATACTTTGAGTGTTGTTATACGGTGCAAGTTCCCTTCAGTACTATACCCAGTATTCCAGCCAGAAGTACTATTCTTTAGAGGTAAGGGATGTTATTTTCTTCGTAAATGATATTAATTCTTCAATATCATTATGCCGAAATATTGGTCTGAATTTTTATCAAATTTGAAACTTTTCATGTCGGAGTTACTATTCATGAGTTACTATTTACGAGTACTATTCACGAAGCATGATGATTTTTTTTGTGAAATTTCTATTTTTTAGTGTCGGAGTTACTATTCACGTATACGGTACTATTCACGTATATGGCACTATTCACGAATACGACACTATTCACCAAAAAAAATGAAATTTTCTTCTTTTTGTCCAAAATAGCTATTATGGATACTAGCTTTGATTGTATCCATGTTTTGATCATTCTTGAATTTTAATCCACTCTGGTTATTTATTAAGTATTTTTAAACTTGGATTGTTTAAAATACGAATCCTTAATATTTTTTCTTTTGTTTGACTGGATTCATTTTCTTTAAAATATTTTTCATCATCCTCAGTCCTAAATGATGATATTACTGAATATCTTTGGCATGTAGTGCAAAGATGAATGATTTTTTGATGAATATCTTTGGCCCGTAGTGCAAAGATGAACAGGTGTTTAGATGAACATGACCAACTGATGAATATCTTTGGCCTGTAGTGCAAAGATGAATATTTAATTCCAGATATATATTGATTGATGTTACAGGGATAAAATATCGACTGATGGACTTTTAAATTCATAGATGATAGTAGATTTCATTCTCTACTTAACTTTTCTAATGAATTATTATTTTCCGCTGCGAATATTGATTTAAAACTTGTTGTCTATTGTATTCTATTAGATTTTTTCCCTGTTGAAAACTAAAGATAATTTGTTCTATATTATCTTGGTCATAATGTTCTTTACTGAGCTAGTTGAGCTCACCATTTTCCTTGTTGTTCCATTTTTCTTCTTAGGAGGCGAGAATGTAGCAAGTATTAGTCGGGATGTAGAATGATGGTTCTAGTAGTCCTCACTATTCTGTAAAATAGTGTATTAATAATTGTAATGAGGACTTATTTGAGTGTGGATATTGTCTAGATGACAATATTTGTATTTAAACTCACAGTTTTTATGTTGTATTAATAAAGTTGTAGTTGTTTCTGTACCATGTATTTGGCGACTCAGAATGAGTTATGGATTGTACCTATTTTTGGGGCGTCACAGTATGCACTTGATCCTCTCCGGTGTGCAGTCCAGATCTTAAGCTCATCCCTTATCCAACTCACCCGAGCTTCACCCCCTTTAGCGACGGACCCGGACGACGGTTTCGGTCATATAACTGTCGTCTATACTTTTAGTGACTGACAACATATAGCGTCGTTAAAAGTATAGACGACGGTTGTATGACAGAACCATCGTCGAGTCCGTCGCTAAAGGGGGGTGAGCTCGAGTGAATTGGATAAGGGGTGAGCTTAAGATCCAGACTATATATATATTTTTATATATGGTTTTAATTCATGGCAACTGGTTGCTAGTCACTATTCCAACAATTAATATGTCAGTCATAGATCAATAACATGGAAGACTAAGATTAAAATTTTTTAATGATCAGCCGCTACAAGATGTAACGGCACACTAAACAACATGTATCGGCTTTTATTTTAATAATGAGTCCCATCTAGTCAAACTAAAGTGTAAACTGAATTTTCATAAGGGAAATTATTTTTTAAAATCATATGTGCTGCTACAAGCTGTAACAACTGGTAAATTTTTTTGGCTACTCGAGAATAAAGGAAAGTAAAGCTAAGTTAGATGTTTTCCACGTTATTGATGTTTAGTTAAATTAGATGTTTTTGGCTACTTGAGAATTGGCTACAAGATGTTTTTTACTCGATGCGTTGCTAAAAACTAAGACGACGATTCTCTGATATACGCGACGGACCGAACAATCGTCCGATCCGTCGTTAAAGGTCAAGGTATGTTAAATAAAGGGGTATGCACTTGATCCTCTCCGGTCTGTGTGTGTATGTGTGTATATATATATATATATGTATGTGTGTGTGTGTGTGTGTTTCAATCCATGTGAACCGGTTGTTAGAGTCATTATTCTAGCAATCAACATGTCAACCATAGATCAATAACATGGAAGACTAAGATTAAAATCTTTTAATGGCCAGCCCCTACAACATGTAGCGGCACACTAAACTGTTAGAGTTTATATCCTAGAGGTCAATTATTTGATATAATTGTTTAACATTTTTATATTATATTTGATTGAATAAATGAATGATTTTATTATGACTTTATTTATTGCGTTATATAAATGTTAACATAATAAAAGTCCTTAGAATAGTGATACCAATTATATAGCTTCAAGTAAATGACTTGAACATAAAATTATATAATTACAATTAGTATCATTGCTCTTAAATGTCCCTAGTCGAGTATCATTGTTAATGGGACAACAATGATACATTGAGACTAGTATGTGGATTGACTGATGACCAAATCTCATTGGACATAAATATATGAGATATTAAGTCAATGCATAAGTACATGTTAGAGAACGATGTACCGGACAGACCCACCATGAGAATTCTATGTGGAGCATTATGCGAAGTGTCATTAGCAATTCTCATAGTGACAATGATGTAATGATCCTCTGACCTGGAATCACTATATTACTACATGAGAATTTATGTATTTTGATATCATCAAATGTCACCTTTAATAGCGTGGACTATAAAGGTGATTATTTGGTACATCATGAATCGTGTGAAAAATATGAGTGATCTAGATGAAATTTAACCATCCTATATAATAGGGGTAATATCCATAGGCCTCTTGATTGAGTAGGACTATAAAATGCATGACCATGCTCAAATAGTGATTTGTTTCATATAGTCTACTCATTGATCAAGAAAACTCAGATTAAATTATGAAGAGTATGATACATTCCATGACTCGAGTTTAATCTAGGATATCAAGGTTAAAAGGATTAAATTACATTGAAACATTGGTCACGAAAAGGTTGCATTGAATCATCGATCTTATTATTACCTGGGTAGCAGTGATGCATTACTAGATGCCGCTCACTGTTTATAATTTTATAATATAATTTAAAATTATTGCCAACGTAATAATAACTTATAGAGTCACACACATAGAACGTAATTTAAAAGGGAATTTAAATCACGAATTTAAATTAAAAGGATAATTTGTATATATATATAAATTCAGATTTTAATTAGATTAAGCTTTGATTAATTCCTTCTAACTGCTACAGTAAAACCCCTATTTAAGAATACTCTATATAAGAATAACCTCTATAATATTATAAAAAAAATAGTTCCAATTTAGGCAAGTTATAAATAGGAATAACCTCTAAATTGTAATATGTTATATATTTTTGAAGTCCCGTATTAAGAAATTATACCTCTATATAATAATAATTATATATATATATGAGAGAGACAATATTTATTTTAAAAGACTACATTTCCTATAAAAGACTATATTTTCCTATAAAAGATTATATTTTCTATAAAAAGACTACATTTTTCTAGTTTGAAAATCTAAATAATTTATGTTTTCTTTAACTTTGCATAAATATTTTTTGAATAATAATTATTAGGGAGTTCTTACTGATATTTTTGTTAAAGTGAATATTTTTGGATGTTCGAAAAATATTTTGTACCAATACCTCTATTTAGTAATAACCTCTAAATTAGAATACAAATAGTTTGGTCCCAAATCTATTCCTAAATAGAGGTTTTACTGTATATATAAGATATATCAGTCATTTAGGAAGGAGATCATTAACCAAAACCCTATCCGCTCTTAGAGAGAGACTAGAGAAAAACAGTTTTGAAAATCCTCATCCTTGGTGGCTAGTACCGCGGTTCCTTTTTCTGCAGATCGTACGACGATTCGCAGGGCGTTCGTATGGATACCGTAGAGACGCAGTTCGTTTGGATTGCGTTGGAGATTTGACCGCATCGATTCTAGCTTCAATAATCAGTATAAATTTCTAACCACTGAATTAATATGGTTTTCGCATAGATCCTGTTTTAGGGTTTCAAAATTGCACTTTCAATTGTTTAATTTCCGTTATGTTTTATGTGTCGAAACCCAACATAAACAACATGTACCGGCTTCTATTTTAATAATGATTACCACATAGTCAAACTAAAGTGTAAAATGAATTTTCAGAAGGGAATTTATTTTTTTAAATCATATGTGCCGCTACAAGCCAAAAAAAATTACTCAGTTGAAAGTTGTATGAGGTACGAGAGAAATAGATTCCTTCGTATACAAAGAGATATTTTGTCGCGGGAATGACAACCATCAGAAGAAGCGAGATCATGAATCATTTTTTTGATGAATAGGTTAACGCTTCAACAGGTGTGAAAGAATTTATAGTGCAGAGTCAGAAGACTATATAAAAATAATTTATTAAAGAGAGGAAGGTCGACTACATAACAAAACATCGAAAAAGAAATATGGTACTCGGTTCATCTTTGAAAGTTCATGTTGCACATGTGTACATTAAAGAAATGTTTAGACGTTTCCAACGCCAATTCGTCGATTCCATGAAATACAATGTTAGTAAAGTTAGTGAGTTGTGTATCACTGATATTAAGGTCTATGCAGTGTATATTGCAGATGCAACTAAAAGTGGTGGAAGATATAAACAAATCGTTAACAATCGTTAGCTGGGGTCGGTAACATGTAATTGCCAGATGTTTTCTCATTCTGGTGAATTATGCAGACACATCTTGAGATATTTCATGTTTAAGAGTATTTCAGAAATACCTAGCATCGTGAATTTTCATCGGTGGACAAGAGACGCGAACAAGAGCATTGGTGAAGAATTACTCTTTAACTCCACAACTGTTGACTTCAAACAAGATCAAGCAATGCGCTATAATCATTTGATGAGTTATTGTCAGGAGTTAGCGAGTAAAGCTCCTTGCTCAGTTCGAGATTACAAAACTATTCTTAAACTGAATGCACGAGGAAAATCGTTGGTGGACCAATATGATCCAGATGAGAATATTACTAAACTAACAGACGATGACATTGATCGCACGGTTGGAGATCCAACTCATGATATAAGTTACGATAATGACGATGAAGATGCAGAGGAGGAAACATAAAAAATGAGTTTTTGCCGCCTATTATTTCTCAAATAAAGAACCGCAAAAAACAATCTTGATTAAAAAGTGCACTCGAGAAAATTGTAGGTTCTAAACCTCATCGAAAATGTACAATTTGCGAGTTTGAAATCGACCATGATAAGCGAAATCACTATCGAGTGCTAAGGATTCCTGAGCCAAAAAAATAGCCTTCATTGTAATATTTATGTTATGTTTTTTGTAATTATGTGAATGAAAATATTATTGAGATGTTAATGAATTTGTTTACGAATATTGATAGTAATAATACTAAGAATATATTATTAATATTAATATTTATATTAATAATAATAATAATAATAATAATAATAATCATATTATTATTATTATTACTTATATGCATATACAGAAAAAGAATATTAATATTAATATTAATATTAATATTACCTTTAATATTCATAATAATAATAATTAATGAGCTTTTGTTCTATATAGTATTATATTAAAATAAGATTTTAACATACATTTACCTTAAAGATGTGTAATATTATTTATAATTTATTTTATTAAATCAAATATTTCATAAATTACTGCGAATTAAATTATTATTGAATGGAAATTGAAATTGAATTAAATATTTCTACCACGAATCAAATTGAAATTTAATTATTATTATCGTTAAATTAAATTTTGTCCCAACTCATTTGGTGTATGTACATTTATTATTATGTCTAATGTCTCAGTTCATTTGGTAAAAAAATAAGACTGAGCAAAAAACGGGTATAACCGAAAAATCGAACCGAACCGAAATAATTTAACCAAAATTTTTTGATAATTCGGTTATTTTTAACATTTCTGTTATATCCTAATTGTTTTACGGTTTTCGGTTAACTTGTACGGGTATTACTTTTGGATTATTCGGGTTAACCGAATAACCAAACAAAATTTTCCACAGTTGAAATATGTATATAACCGAACAAAGTACACTAGATATACTTTACTAAATTGATTACTACCTGATAGGCACTACACACTACAGATCACGCTACACACTACAGATCTTGAACTCTCAAACCCACTACAGATCTCGCTACACACTACAGATCTTAGATCTACTTTACACTCTCGTCTCGATTTCTCTCAGATCTTGCCGTCTCAAATTGTCGAATTCGAAAGCTCAACCCCATTGGTAACAGCACAGGTCAAGAAAGGGCTTCCTCTAACAAGAAAGAACCTAAGATTGTTAGAAGGGAGATCCAAAGTGACACTGAGATTATTAAAAGAAGAGATCAAATGGGTCAAATTCGGGTTAGTGTTGTTCAAAGCAGATATGGTGAGATCAGGGTTGAAAACCTGGTACAGAAAAGCAGAGTTGAAGAAAAGAAATGGGTAAGAGACAGAAAGTGAGGACAGAGAAGATTTGACGAGATAGGGGTGAATGTATTCAGGTTGATTACCTTTTTTGAGGACAAAGTTTCAGAAGAAGGAATTAGTGGGTGTATATGGTCTAGGGATTTAGAGAGTTAGTTGGGGTGTGGAAGATGGAAACAAGGAAGAAAGATGGGGGAGTTGTATAGCAATCTCTCATCTAGATTTTTTTAGGTGTTAACTACTTTAAATTCGGTTATTATCCGAATAACCGAATAACTTATTCGGTTATTCGGTTAGTACAAATTTTGGTTACTTGTTCGGATAGTTAAAATAGTGTATTTTCGATTTTTGGTTATAACCGAAATTTTTATTTGATTCGGGTAATAACCGAATGTTCACCCCTAGTAAAAAGCATGACAGACTAAAAAAAGAAATAAAAGGACCGCTACAAGCTATGGCAGATTGCATTATTAAAAAAAGTTCCCTTTTAATTCTTTTTTTTGATGTATGTAATAGGACCGAGCAGCACAGTCATTTTAAATTTGAAAAGGTTTGAAAATCAATTATACCCGTGGATTTAAGGCCAAACAACTTTTTCGAGCTCATTCCAGAACAGGCACACATGAAAAAGAAAAAAGAAAAGGTCAAGTCGCTATAACATGTAGCGGTTGGTGTATTAAAAAAATTATTTTTCTTTTTATAAAATTTGACAAAATGAGACCAATATTTTGACTTGTGGAGTTCTAAGTGTGCCAAGCCACTACAACATGTAGCGGTCCGTGTACTTAAAAAAATTCTTATTTTTTATTAAAATCTGACAAAATAGGACCCATTTGACATTTTTATTTGACCATGCCTTATATTAAAATAAAAACCGCTTGAAGTTGTTATTCGGACATAACATGTTGTAGCAACCGGGGTAAATTTATTTTCAATCTAAACCTTCCAATTAATCAACGGCTAAAAAGTGGACTGCTGTAATAGTGATTATGGCAACCGATTGTCATAGATTGAATTCATATATATATATATATATATATATATATATATATATATATATATATATATATAGGGTCTCCATCACCAGCTGTATGAAGCTGTACCGGCCTTAGAATTTTTTTTTTTTTTTTTTATAAGCTGATACAGCTTCATACGGCTGGTGAAAAGGGGTTGCTCCCCAACAACCGGTTGCTGTGGATGGAACCCCATATATATATATATATATATAAAAGGGGGGAAACAAGATTATTGTCTCAAAATTAATGACATTTAATGTGAAGTTTGTCAATATGAAGTAACTCTATTTTATTTTATTTTCTTCTTCTATTTACTCTAAAGTGAAGTAAACTCCATTAATTATGTATCTATTCCATTTAGAGGTCAATATGCTTTGTTTTTTTTAAACTGAAGTTAACTTCTCTTATTAGTTACCTTAAACCCAATTGAAATGATCTCTACCCATCCATAATAAAACCATAATTAATATCATCTCGATTAAAATAATTTTATTTTTCTTTAAAGATATAAATCTTTATAATTAATATAAGTTTTCTTAATTCTTTTAGATCATAAACTTTATTTGTAATTTATTGTTTAAAAATTATATATACATATTAGGTGCTTAATCACAAAAATATAAAATATAAAAAATAAAAGCCAAATAAAATTTTCATTGTAAACATATGGAGTAATTTATAAATTTCACCCTGATATTTATAACGAATGCTATAGATGTTATTTACTCATTTTTGATGCATAGCAAATACATACTTCATATATATATATATAACAAGGATCAAGAGCACAAGTCTTAAATAACATAATTCCTTAAATAGCATAATTCCTTAAAACGACGTCGTTTTGGAGTGACCGCGAGTGGCATTTTTGTAAATAAAAAAATAAATAGGACCACTCTCTTTTAAGCCACTCCAAAACGACGTCGTTTTAAGGAATTATGTTATTTAAGGAATTATGTTATTTAAGACTTATGCTCTTGATCTTTACTCATATATATATATATACACACACACACGAAGAGACTCTAAAGCGAACCTTAAAAAAGCGAAACAAAGACGAATCGTCGTCTTTGGTGTCTATGACGACGGTTCGACACGTCGCCAAAGAATACATGACTATGGCGACGGATCGAACTGTCGCCATAGACACCAAAGACGACAGTTCACTCTTTAAGGTTCGCTTTAGAGACGGACCGTATATATATATATATATATATATATATATGGAGATCATCCGTGGCAACCGTTTGCTGTGGCAAACCAATTTCTTCCCTGCCGCTACAAGCTGTAGCGGCAGTGTTTGGCCTAATTTTCTCTCTCTGCCGCTACAGGCTGTAGCGGCAGTCAATTAATTCCAAAAATGCCCCCTTGCTTTTATTTCACCCATGCCGCATGAGCTAGTAAATATAATTCTAATATTCACATATTATTATTATTATTATTATTATTATTAACAGGTCTAATAATAAAAATATTAATATTAAACATAATAATAAAAACTTAATATTAAACATATTAATATTTTTATACATTTTTATTATTGTAAAAATATTAAACATATGTTTAATATTATGTTTAATAATAAAAATGTATAAAAATATTAATATGTTTAATATTATGTTTTTATTATTATGTTTAATATTAATATTTTTATTTTTATTATTAGACCTGTTAATAATAATAATAATAATAATATGTGAATATTAGAATTATATATATATATATATATATATATATATATATATATATATCATTTTCAGTAAAGAGCAACTTTTCAGTAAAGATCATATATGCCATTAGAATAATAATATGTGAATATTAGAATAATAATATATATGCCATTATTATATATGTCATTTTCAATAAAGAGCAACTTTTCAAAGAATTCTAATAATTCTCTATTCACATTTTCAGTAAAGAGCAACTTTTCAGTAAAGAGCATTAGAATAATAATATGTAAATATTAGAATTATATATATCCCATTTTCAGTAAAGTGGGAAGCCTGCCGTTACTAGCTCATGCGGCAGGGGTGAAATAAAAGTAAGGGGGCATTTTTGAAATTAATTGACTGCCGCTACAGCCTGTAGCGGCAGGGAGAGAAAATTAGGCCAAACACTGTCGCTACAACCTGTAGCGGCAGAGAAGAAATTGGTTTGCTATAACAAACGGTTGCCACGGATGATCTCCCATATATATATATATATATATATGGGTCTCCATCCACAGCAACCGGTTGTTGGGGAGCAACCCATTTTGGCCAGCCGGTAGAGCTTGTACCGGCCTTAGAGAATTTTTTTTTATAAGCCGGTACAAGTGCTACCGGCTGGCCAAAATGAGTTACTCCCCAACAACCAGTTGTTGTGGATGGAGACCCTATATATATATATATATATATATATATATATATGAATAATGTTTGTAAAAAGCTGAGGTAAAGTATACCACATCAGTCAGTAGTTTGTAAAATATTTGTAGAATAATTTGTGCCTGTAACATTACTCTATAATTTAACTAAAATCGCTAAAGCAAGTAATAAAAGATGAGAGCATTTATAGTTATTGAAATTTGGAGGATAAATTGTTGCCTTCTACATGACTACACCAACCCTCCCTTCCATTGTTTCTTGTAGTAAACTTACAACCAATAGTCTCACCAAAAACACACAAAGTTACAACTCACAAGACTTGTTTAGACACTGACCAAGACAATAGATAAGAAAAAGATCTAGTGATTCAGTTTCCTATTACTCCAACCCTTTTAAGGATATGTTTTTTTTTTCATACTTATTTTTAAATATAATTAGTTTATATTTTAAAAGTAAACTTAAGAATATTGTTTCATTTTATACTATCATTGAACTTTAAAATTTCGTAAATTAACTAGGATCAAACTCTCTTTGCGGAACAGTGGGAGTAGTAAACAGATGTCCAAAGAGCACTTTTCACATAAGCCATTTTCACATGAGACTGAGCAGCAAGGATTTGATCTATACAGATGGAAGCCTGGGGCTATGTTGTTTGTACTATTTGCTAGGTCAATTTATATTTCCAGGACATTTCAACAATGCAACAAACTAAATTGCACACTTGCGATGCATAAAGTCTAACCAGAATCAACTGGACATCCCAACTTCCTATAAAGATTTCTGCATCTAACGCGGCAAGGTGAACCACCACCTTTAGTTTTACCTTGTCTAACCTGAATAGTGTAAGAATTTCACATCTAGCTACTTACAGGCCTCTAGCTGAATTTAAGTGACCATTATGAATGCAACTTCAGAAATTTCTACTTGGTGGGTTTGAAGTCTGGGCAATTCTGGCAGTCTATTGAAAAATCAGAAGCTTAAGCAGGAATATGTACCAACCGAATGAGAAGTGAAACTAAAGCAAAAGGGATTACTTATGTTTCTCTCTACATTTCCTACCCTTATGAGGAAAAAATCTGGAAGAAAATAACATCCATCCTCTAGTTATCTTCCATTTTCTCCAGTTTCCTCCTATTATAACCACAGACCACTTCCTCTTTTCCCCCCTATCACAACGACTAATATCTCATCTGAATAATAGCCTGTAGTTATCCTATATTGTCAAAAAATTAGAAAAAACAGCAAGATAAACCATACATTGCTCACCAAAAATACTTTCAATTACATAAATAAAATGGCAAGAGTGCTAACAAAAAGGTGTGTATAGACCTGCAGATTTTGCAAAAATATGGGAGCAAGTGATCTATGGAAGAAACCATACTTTTTAACAATACATACTAAAAGGGCTGGGCAATGCATGGTTATTAGTGCAATAGGCTCTCTTAAAGTACACAATTAAAAACACAAAAAAAAGTAGCTGAAAGGTATAATATACCCACCAATAGCAAGTTGCTGTCCAAATATGAATAATCGTAACAATAACTAAATCACATTTCAAAATCCCACGTACTCTCAGCACTTAAATTTGGCATTTTTCGTTGATCTGTCAAATTGAGAGATGCTGAAATCTGCCAAAAGTGAGAAACTGAAGTTAGAGTTTGCTTCCATCAATTTCAGAAATGAATGACTAAAATTTAATTTTAAGCATTTATAGTCACCGTCCTACAATGTCATTGGTTGAAGCCTAAAAACTATAAAGAGAAGCAAATTTAAGTTTTCAAGTGTCAGGATCTGAAAGAGATATCAGTTAGCCACTATCCAGAAAAGAAAAAGAAAATAAAAGAATATATATGTACAATAACACATAGAATAACTGGTAAGCGGGTCCCACACTCTTATGAGAGAGCCTTGTGGAAAAATCAATTTTAAAATGAAAATATTTTCTCTAAATGTATCATTTGAGCCTCTTTGCCAGAAACATGGTTTTCAAGATTGACACTATTGACTTCTCATGAAATACTGCAAGAGCTCTTGTTCAGAGGTTTAAGACAGTACATCAGTTTCTTAATTAGTTGCACAGAGCTAAATTTATCTACTGTAATTGACTTATAATACAAATTTCAAAGACCAGCCTAATCATAGAAATTAAACCTTTCCATGTTTCTGATTATGTAGATGAACATTTATACTTTCAAAGGTTGAGCAGGTGAGCAGGCTAACCACCTGATTTTAATTAGGGAAGTATTAATATTTAATCGGCGATTCTTTAAATCCTAGTTCAGTGCATACAAAAATTCTGTTGCAACACCTTATAGCTTGTATGTAAGTATTATAAAGGCAAAAGACTGCGGCATGATCAAGGCACATCCACACATGTTTTACATGTATTGTAGTTTGTATCTTTGATTTGGTTTCTTAAGGGTTGTTGTTCTTTTCTTAAGATCGATGAAGATGAGCTGCGTAGAATAGCTCATTGCGGAGGGGTGCAGAACATGGCAGGGGCAAAGGTGCATGGGGTCTTACCGTCTAGCAGTTGGGTGTTCCATAAAACCCTCACATAACACAATAAAAACAAAACTAACTACCTACCAATATATTCAGTAGACTAAGTAGTAATAACCAATCGAGGTACTCTAATATAAGTTGACTATAGAAGATTTTACACAAGCTTATTCTTTCAATATTAAATTCAATTCATTACTCCCTCTGTCTCAGTCTAAAACCAATAATTAATTTGGTTTAACCGGCCCAAAAAATATGCACCACCGCAACTGCAAATTCATGCCTATCCATATACGTTTAGTTACCTGATAAACCACCCAGCATACGACTGTTATAAGAGTAACACTTGAAATATTGCTTTTTCCAGAGAAATCTAATTGAGGCAGGCTTAAATCTAGAGGAACAAAATTAATCCTAAATGCTCTGTTGAGCAATCAGGTAATATCTAGGAAAAGATTACATGTAGCTCGCCACAACTGACAGCAATCACAGGACAACATTCTAACCATATAACAGATTGTTCCCACAAAAATAGTGCACCAGGACAACATTCTAACCATATAACAAATTGTTCCCACAAAAATAGTGCACCAATTCAGAAGCTAAAATTTAAATTGATTAGAACATCTCTCTCTTTGCTGCAATACATAGTCCATACAACATTCAAATTCTCAACCTCAAGAACACACAAGTTACTGATGTGACTTTAGAGAACCCCACTTGACAAATTGCAACATAAAAAAAACGAGTATTCAACTTTTTATATTTTAAATTTCTCAAAGACAAACTGCCGAGAACAATATATCAAATTTCCTAACCTTCAACACTATAAGCAATCAAACAGACAATTTTTTTAGAAAAAAAGAAAGACAATAACTATACCTTGAAAGATCCATTTAACTTTGAATTCCTCGTCCAGTCAAGCCCCAATGCCTTGCTTGAAGTTTGATACGAAGCCCTAAACACATCATCCCCGTAAACCTTTCTTGAAACCGCAAAATCCCACGAATCCTTGGCCAAATCGTAGCTTGGCTCAAACGTGGTCACTCCACCGTGCACATAAGTATACTTCAATTTAGCATTTCCGGAACCAATCACATGATTAGCCGATACTTTGTTAGCAGAATCAAACACTAAGGTTCCATCAAGTATTGTCCGGTTATCATTTTTGAAATGAATGTAATTCAAGTTCAACGGTTTGTCCAAAACCCTAATTGTGTTCATAAACTGAAATCTGAAATCCTGAGCCACAAAACTCAATAAAACACAATTCAGGCAGCCATAATTGTGTGATTTTGCATGTGAGATAGAAAAGAAAGAGTTTACCTTTTTGGGGACGTTGTAATCGACGATGAAGAAGCCGGGCTTTTCAACGGTAAGAGCTAGGCCGTTTAAGCTGGGGCCGCTGACGATGGTGGCGTCGGTCATGGAAGCTCGGAGTTTGACATTTCCGCCGTTGACGGCGACAGAGGCGCCGGCGGAGTTTTTATCGGTGGCGTATGTAGTTTTTAGTGACGCCTTCATTTCTAGAGAAATCGATTGAATTTGCGAATTGCGAGCGGGATAAGAAATTGACGCCAAGGGTTTTAAAAGAGATTGTGCTTCAAGCAACAATTTAGGTGCACACATTTTATTTATTTATATTTTATTTATTAAGAAAAAATTATAAATAAGTTACATTTAAATATTTTTATGTTCGTTTAGAAGAATTCCTTTTTTTTATATGATTTTCACACATACAGTGGATCCACCTTTATATGAAAAAAGAAATATTTGAAAATAGTGCTCCTATTTTTCTTTTCTTTTTTTTTCTTCCTTTTTTGTAACCAAACGGTTCATTAGTACTTATTCAATTAAAAGTTTAATTCAAGCTCGATTCGAAATATAAACGATTTAAATATAAATAAATTTTAAAAATCGATAAATGACTCAGACCTCTTCAAATTATAATTTTCTAATGATACTCGAAAAGTCCAAATTATTCAGGTTCGATTTGAAATCGTACTGAATTCGGCAGTTAAATGAGCCTCAATAAAATTTTGTTTCATTCTCGATAAATTTTATGAATTAAATATGAACAACTCAATAATTTGCTCGATTCAGTTCATTTACACGTCAACTTTTTTGAATGAATTGTTGTTTTTTCCTTTTCTTCTTTCTTTTTATTTTTTATAAAAAAATATGATTTTACATATAGTGATAAATTTATATAAATATTAAATATTGACATATATAAATATTTGATATAAAAAATAGATTATTAATTTATAGATTTTTATTTTATTTTATCAATTAAGATTTCATATTAATCACAATTCAAATTCATTACAAATTTGATCAATATATGAATTATTTTGTTATTAAATAATTTGATTTTAGCATTAATAATTATTTTATTTTGTCAAATGAATTTGGTGTTGACATTAATAATTAATAATTTGTTATATTGTCCATTAGGAATGGCAATGGGGATGATATTAGTGAGAATATATGCCCATATGTCTTTAGTTTGTGTTTCAATGATCAATTAATTTATAAACTATTATTATTTTATCTTATCGATCCATTAAGGTTTCATATTAATCATAATTCAAATTTATAATCAATTTTGTCAATATATAACTTATTTCTTTATTATATAATTTAATATTGACATTAATAATTATTTATTTTTTAATTCTAGTGGACATATTTGCCGGGTCTATGACGGAGTTATCGACTATAATATTTGTGTTCGATAACACCAACAAAGATCATCAATGAAAAGTGTATTATTTTATTGTTTATAATTATAGGTCGAGTCTACCCATCAACAAGAAGCCATAATTCAATAAAAAAAATTTGATATATTTGCGTATTCATAATAGATATTTTGGACGAAAAACGGAAATTTAATTTTTCTATGAATAGTGTCGTATTCGTGAATAGTGTCGTCTACGTGAATAGTAACTCCGACACTAAAAGATAGAAATTTCACAAAAAAGATCATCATGCTTCGTGAATAGTAACTCGTTAATAGTAACTCGTGAATAGTAACTCATGAATAGTAATTCATGAATAGAATCAATTTCTTGCTCATATTTTTCTTCAAATAGTGAATTGTATGATTCAACATAAATTTCTGTCACATGAAAGTGGGACCCGCTCACTATTCCTTTGAAAATATTAATTTCCTTCAACAATTCAATAGACGCTTTAAAATTTTAAAGAGATATTGAAATGTATTCATTAATTTATTATATTATAATAATATAAATTTTAACAAAAACATACTATTTAAATAATTAATTTGAATTTCCAAATAAATTCAATATTAATTCTGTTAGATAGCCAAACAACAAATTTAAGATATTTTGGTATTAATATATTGTGTATTGTTTCATAGAACTATAAATCTAATTCAATCCCAATGCAGCCTCGACTTTTTTTACTATTTTAACATCTTAATCTAAATAATAAGAGGTTAAAAGTAAGAAAAAATCTTGCGAGCGGCCCTTTTTTCGACTTTCAAAAAATTAATAATATTTATTTTAACTCAAATTATTAATTTGTATATATATAAAAAATAGAATTGTACAAACTGCATATATTTATAATTTGAATACATGTAAAAAATAGGGTATATGATTTAGGATTTAGTGCTCCGGGGTTAGAATTTAGTATTTTGAGAGTAAAAAGAAAAAGAAAAAACAAATCGCATATATTTATAATTTAGATACAAGTAAAAAAAAAAGGTTTAGGGATTAAGGTTTTGGAGTTAAGATTTAGTATTTTGAGAGTAAATAGAAAAAAAATTAAAAAGAAAATAAAAGAGAGGGGCAGTCGTTAGACCTGTGACGCCCCCAAAATTAGGTATACATCATCCATCTTTGGTCGTCAGATACATGGTACAAAATTCAAATATAACTTACTAATACAACTGTCGTGTACAATACGACAAAACATAACTGTGAGTTTAAATACAATTATTGTCTACCAGAGATTATACAAACTCAAAAGGAGTCCTCATTACAATTATTAACACACTATTATACAGAATAGTGAAGACTACTAATGTTATCCTCTGGACCGTCACTCTGTTCCCCGACTAGTCCCTGCTATGTTCTCATTTCCTGAAGAGAACAGTGAAAGAAAGGGTGAGCTCAATTAGCCCAGTAAGAAATATTATGACTAAGATAATGCAGAATAAATTATCGTTAGCCTTCAACAGTGTTAAACTGATAAAATATAACAACATCAAGTTTAACTGCAGCGGAACAAGCAATCCATTAAAAGAGTCAAGTAGAGAATAAAATTTACTATCTTTTATAATTTAAAAGGTTTTTCATCACATTTATCGCTGAGACTCAGCTTAATAAATAATTCACATCATCGAATCACCCCTGCACTACGGCCAAGGATATTCTTTAGTATCACGACCATAAATTATCCATGCACTACAGCCAAGGACATTCGTGTTTTCATTAATGGTCATGAAACGACAATTGGTTCGACGCTTGTAATATGAAACGGCAAGTTGTTTGACGTCTGGTAAAGGTAGTTACTATTGACGAATGTAATTACTATTGACGAAGGTAATTACTATTGACGAAGGGACTTTTAGATGATAACATATGACCCCCCCCCCCCATAAAATAACTAAACTTACCACAAACGTCTCATAATAGACTCTTTATATACATCAAGAATTGAATAAATATTACCACAAATCATTTTATTTTTAATCAACACCTATTTAATCTTTCAACAATTATTAATCATTTATAACTTATCGTCTCAATTATTGATTTAATAATATAACATATTATACAGATGATACTGTGACAATAATTGAATCAATAATATAAGAGATATGATGCAGCAATTACTGTAGCAATAATTGAGTATAGCTGAGTGACTTCTCACATAAGCATCAATAATCAATACCGTGTGCTACTATGCAACCACGCGTATTACTGTACTTTTACTACCGGGTAGTTCAACAGTTTTAACGATAACACCTCCGCGGTTATTTCCGTAAAGTATTTTTGTCGTTTTCTCAATCCGACAATAATTCCGTTGTGGGGTCCACCAATGATTGTGCCGTCGTACGAATATTCCTCGACAAAAAGAATATTCCCCGACCAACCGAATATTTTATAACAACTTGTTTACTTTGCAGAATTTATAAATATTACCCACAACTATAACATTATATCAAATTTACTCCATAATATTCAAAAATAATATTTATAGAAAATTCATCTTTATTTATAAAAGTTGGGGTCTTACAAGACCGATCAGTAATGATCGATTGCCCTAAAATCTCTCTAAAAGTAATTATTATAAAACAAATGATAACAATTTAAACCAAACCCAAAACATTATAAAGTAATAATTCATAATTAATTACTCCATATGTCCCAGGATAAAAGTTCTGGTGAACTTTTCATGCATATTAAGAAGATGAATAAAATGACAAATTGTATATAATAATGTCATTCAATATGGAGAGAGAATTAGAATAAGAAAAGTATAAGATATTTAATGTTACGGGTATAATAGGAAAATATGTGTAAAAGTTTAGTTATTAAAGGAAAATGGACATTTAACATGGGACTACCTAAAACAGTAATAAGGACTTTTATCATAGGACGGAGGGAGTACTTTATTAATTGTTTTCATTCATAACATTATTCTGATATAATAATGATGAATATCATGGTTATCCGGGAACTTCTATTACATTCCATAATAATTGACTTTGTAGAAGAAAATAACTTGTTTCAATTTATTTGTTGTTTATAATTTTCTAAAAAAATAAATTATTTATTTTCTTATATCACCCATAACTTCACTCATTATTCTAAAAAAATTTCTACATTGTATTAGTAGTTTTTAACTTTCCATTAAGGGGATCGATTACTATGAAATTGATTTTATTGTAAGTTGGTCAATTGACCAATACAGTGTTAGCACGCCTTACATGTAAATACTCTATTGGTCAATTGACCAAAATTTAATTTCATGCTAACTGTGACGCCCCCAAAATAGGTATACAACACTCATTCTGAGTCGCCAAATACATGGTACATAAAGCAAACGATAATTTCAATAATACAATTGTCGTGCAAAATACGACAACACATATTGTGAGTTTTAAATACAAATATTGTCTTCTAGACAATATCCACACTCAAATAAGTCTTCATTATAATTATTCAAACACTATTTTACAGAAATAGTGAGGACTGCTAAAACATCTTTCTAGAACCATCACTCCATACCCCGACTAGATTCTGCTATGTTCTCACCTCCTGAGAAGAAAAATGGAACAAAAAGGAAAAGGGTGAGCTCAACTAGCCCAGTAAAGAATATTATGACTAAGATAATATACAAAAAATTATCATTAGTTTTCAACAGGGAAAAATCTGATAAAATATAATAGACAAAAAATTTTAGATCAACAACTGCAGCGAAAATAACAATCCATTAGAAGAGTCAAGTAGAGAATGAGTTTTACTATCTTCTAAGATTTAAAAGTCCATCACCAATATTTTATCCCTGTAACAACAATCAATATACATCTTTAATCAAATATTCATCTTTGCACTACAGGCCAAAGATATTCATTTGTATCACCAGTTGGTCATGTTCATCTCAACACCTGTTCACCTTTGCACTACGGGCCAAAGATATTCATCAGTTAATCATTCATCTTTGCACTACAGGCCAAAGATATTCGGTAATATCATCATTTAAGATTGAGGATGATGAAAAATATTTTAAAGAAAACGAATCCAGTGAGACAGAAGGACAAATAGTAAGGATTCGTATAACAGTTTATCCAAGATCAATAATACTTCATAATAACCAATTGTGAAGCAGAATTCAAAAATAAAGATCAAAACATGGATACAATCAAAGATAGTAACCATAATAGATATTTTAGACAAAAAGAAAAAATTTCATTATCCGGTGAATAGTGTCGTATTCGTGAATAGTACCGTATACGTGAATAGTGTCGTATACGTGAATAGTAACCCCGACACAAAAAGTTCCAAATTTGATAAAAAGTTTAGACCAATATTTTTGCATAATGATATTGAAGAAAATAATATCATTTAAGAAGAAAACAACATCCCTTACCTCAAAATAACAGTACTTCTGATCGGAATATAGGTATAAGGCTGAAGAAAACTTGCACTGATAAATATAAACTTACAAAGTATCTAAATACTCACAAAATACGCTCGATAATGGAGAGAGAGAGAAAGCCTATATTTCTGGTGTGATTTTCAATTCTAACTTAGCCCTTTATTTATAGGAAAATGTTAGCACGCCGAAGCAGACTTGACTTGCTACCTGATGGCTTTACCTGCTACTATTGCCACCCACCACATTTGAAATAAAATTCAGAACATTTCTTCACCAACCGCAAGTGGGGCGCACTCAATTCTAGAATTTTCCACCAAAATCATTTATAAACCTAATTTTCGAATCAGTCACATCTTAAAATTCATAACAAATCATACGTTCATTTTTAACGGTTCAAAATTTATGGACATATACTCAACTTATATATGTATAACATATCCAAAAATCACAACGATCCAACGGTCGGATTAAAAATTATAACTCACACAATAGACCTGTAAGAACACCGATTTGATCTTTTAATACCTCCAATCCGATAAAATACTGATAAAATACCTCAAAATTAATTCTTTCATTTATAACCACATATATAAATCCATCATTTATATTCACATCAAATAAATATTTCCTTATCATATAAATCAATAATTAATTATTCATAAATAATATTATAGAATCACAATAATGGCAACCAGGCCGTTCTCATGAAAGAGGGGGCTTTCCAATAAAGATTTCTCCTTACTGGCGATCAATTAGGTGACCAAACTTGTGACGCCCCCAAAATAGGTATACATTGTAAGACCCCAACTTTTATAAATAAAGTTGAATTTTCTATAAATATTATTTTTGAATATTATGGAGTAAATTTGATATAATGTTATAGTTGTGGGTAATATTTATAAATTTTGCAAAGTAAGCAAGTTGTTATAAAATATTCGTTTGGTCGGGGAATATTTGTACGACGGCACAATCATTGGTGGACTCCACAACGGAATTATTGTCGGATTGAGAAAACGATAAAAATACTTTATGAAAATAACGGCAGAGGTGTTACCGTTAAAACTATTGAACTACCCGGTAGTAAAAGTACAGTAATACGCGTGGTTGCATAGTAGCACACAGTATTGATTATTGATGCTTACGTGAGAAGTCACTCAGCTATACTCAATTATTGCTACAGTAATTGTTGCATCATATCTCTTATATTATTGTTTCAATTATTGTCACAGTATCATCTGTATAATATGTTATATTATTAAATCAATAATTGAGACGACAAGTTATAAATGATTAATAATTGTTGAAAGATTAAATAGGTGTTGATTAAAAATAAAATAATTTGTGGTAATATTTATTCAATCTTTGATGTATATAAAGAGTCTATTATGAGACGTTTGTGGTAAGTTTGGTTATTTTATGAGGGCCCCATATGTCATCATCTAAGAGTCCCTTCGTCAATAGTAATTACCCTTGTCAATAATAATTACCTTCTTCGATAGTAACTACCTTTACCAGACGTCAATACACTTGCCATTTCATATTACAGGCGTCGAACCAATTGTCGTTTCACATTACAGGCGTCAAACCACTTTTCTTTTCACATCACCAGTCGTCAAGCCACTTGCCTTTTCACATTTCAAGTGCTATGCTAGAAATCTTCTATAAATAGAGGTCTAGTGCTTCATTATTTTTCATGAATTCATTCAAGCAATAGAGAGAGAAAGTATAGAGAGAATAAGAGAGAAAGAAGAAGAATATTCTGTTACTACACTACTGCAGTATTCAATCTACTAATGTAAGGGGTGTTATTCTTTCTTATTCATGAAGAGAACTGTTGTTATTCCATTGCTTATTATTCTGTTGGAATAACCTGTATACGCGGTTTACCCTATACTTGGTGACATTCTTCTATTATTCTGTTGGAACATCCTGTTTGTGTGTTTTACACCGGACCTAGTTCCGTCTTTATTATTATTCTGTTGGAACATCCTGTCTGTGTGTTTTACACCGGACTTGGTTCCGTCTTTATTATTTTGTTGGAACATCCTGTCAGTGCAAATTTTGCATGACCTGGTTCCGTTATTATTGTTCTGTTGGAATAACCTGTCTATGTGAAGTACCGCATGCATGGTGATTTCTTTTGTTATTCCATTCTTAATTATACTCAGTTGGTTAAAGTTTTGATTTCTATACTCCATGAAATTAGTAGAATATCCTTGATATTTTCACTTCATCCAGTATCTTTTCATGGAAATATTCTTCTGATCATTTTTGAATTTTACTCTACAAAGCAATATCATGTTGACAATTTGGACATTATTAGTACCTGGATAAATTAATTCTTGAACTTGTTTTATTGAATTCTTATATCATTGTCATCATCCTCATGTTTATATTATGTTGAAAGTCATCTGTGGCCTGTAGTGCATAGATGGACTTGTATGATTATGACCAGGGATTATTCGGTGTAATCATGACCGTAATGTTACAAATGATGTGGTAAAAGTTATCATTGGCCCGTAGTGTATTGATGGACAGTTGTTGGTATGATCATGACCATTAATGAATACACGAATGTCCTTGGCTGTATTGCATGGATAATTTGTGGTCGTGATACTAAAGAATATCCTTGGTCGTAGTGCAGGGGTTGTGACACCCCCAAATCCGGGTACTTCGATTCCACGGGATCTGGTGTTCATTGTACAAATATCATCTATCTATCTACCCATAATAAATGCAAACCATGCAATAGATAGAATAAAAATCTTCCCCTTAAGGGTTACAACATCCAAATAATAATAATACAATCCCAGGTTAAACTAACCATAAACA
Organism: Panax japonicus; assembly: GCA_020205505.1. Classification (NCBI taxonomy): domain Eukaryota; kingdom Viridiplantae; phylum Streptophyta; class Magnoliopsida; order Apiales; family Araliaceae; genus Panax; species Panax japonicus. Next base: position 87,881,055 of record CM035091.1, read on the forward strand.
TCTGTGCGGAATCATAAAAAAATAAGTCTTAAATAACATCATTAACTCAAGTCTTAAACATAAATACATCATCTAATAAAAATAACAAGTCTTCATCACTTGCTAACTTTGCCCTTGCCTTTACTAGTGGAATGTTCATCGGTTCTTTCGTTCTTAACTGCAATGTTATTATAAAGCAAGAGTGAACACTATTGCCCACAAGTATAACAATGAAATAACAGTATAATAACATGCGAGTGAATTAAAGACATCTGAATAAAAGTTCAACTTTTGAATCAAGAATGAATAACAAGAATCAAAAGAATTCTGAGGGTCATAAGACTTTGAACTATGTCCTAGGTTAACAAGGGTTATACTTGAAACCTTTAACAGTCATAAGACTATGGAACTTTCTTCTCGTACTTAGGGGGATCAACCCTTAGTACCATACTGTGCACAATATCTTAACGCTAACGCATAAGTAAATCCCTTTACAGGGTTGTTCATCTCAGTTTGACATTCGAATCTGCACCAAAGGAAGTTTGGTTTGGATAATTCAATAAGGGTTCTGAAATTTAGAACGTTCATCAACTAAGGACTAGTTGAATCATTAAAGTTCACTAGTCTAATAAGGTTAAACAATAATGATATTCAATTCGAATAATAATCTCAAGAAGTATACAATAGAACAATTATTGTATAACTGAATCATGCTTTGAAAAGATAATAAATCTTTAATATAACATTCGAACTTGAATAATAGTAATGATAATTCACTTGAGGTAAATAATAAACTTGAACAATAATGACAAGTAGGGTTAGGAAACTTGTCTCGTGCGTAGGCTAAACGATTACTACTTTCGTTTACTACAAATCCTACACACATACCATATGTATTCACGACATTCATTAGTTACATTTTTACTTAATTATTTAGTATAAACTCTACTTTATTTAACAAATCATTACCCTTCTAATTTAGTTACTTAATTAAATTAGAATATTTTCATTCTCTTACTATTATTACACTCGAATAAATTATTTCATAATAATTTTCATCGAATATTTATTTTATTCCATAAACATCTCAATTAAAATATTTACTTTATTTTATAAATATTTTAATAATAATTTTCATCAAATATTTATTTTATTCCATAAATATCTCAATTAAAATATTTAATTTATTTTATAAATATTTTAATAATAATTTTCATCAAATATTTATTTTGTTCCATAATATCTCAATTAAAATATTTAATTTATTTTATAAATATTTTAATAATAATTTTCATCGAATATTTATTTTATTCCATAAATATCTCAATTAAAATATTTAATTTATTTTATAAATATTTTAATAATAATTTTCATCGAATATTTATTTTTTATTTTTTTATTTTTTTATTTTTTTATTTTTTTGACCGCCGGAACGGGGTAATGTAGTTTGGTAACGCCCGCCGGGGGCGGGGTTACCCAGGCTCATTTTCTGCTGTTTCTGCAGTTTTGCAGTTCGCGAACATAACAAGGCCAAATTAGGCCAAAAATCAATCACAAGTAAAATTATACATGAATATGGTCATAACTTCCAATTAGTTATTTTTACACAAATTTAGACTTACCCAATCATTGTAATACATATATAATCATTACTTAACTCATCTAGCATGATTTTTAACAAGTTACAACACATAATTTGCAAAATCAACACAATTACTTCCACTGTTCTTGATGTTCTTGAAGGTTTTAAAAATAAAACATAAAAATTATCACTACGAATTCGTTATAACACCGAATCCGTTTATTTAAATTTTGGTCTCTTCGTATCAACATGCATAACAACATACAAGTGTAAAATTTAGGGATAATATACGATCAATACATAAAATACCATGTATAAGGCCATATGGCCAAAACCCAAACTCTGTAAATTTTGAAATAGCAAGTCATCGTATTATGAAACTTATGATATGGATTACAAAGTATATATAATTAAATACGATGTGATGTGCCTTAACACATACAAAACCCATAATCATTACTCCTATCTCAATTACAGAGGCTTTACAGTATGAATGAAAGCCATTTTCATAAAACTCAAAGAACGTAAAAATAGAATTTGGTTTGGAGAAATTACCCAGAGTATAGATTAAGAAGAGGTGATCCAAGATGATCCTTTCACAATTACCTGATGATTACACACTCACAATATCTCTAATTCTCATAAATTTTCTCTGATAAATTCTCAATCTCTCTCCCTCTCTGCTCTTCCAGACATAGAATAATAAAAGAAAAGAAAAGAGAACGTCGTATTATAAGAACTCGACTGACGCGCAATAATGGTCAGTTAACCCAGTCATGGGTAACTGCTAGTAACCCCCACTAAGGCCATGTTTGGCTAACATAATAGATTTCAAAACTCCTTTAATTTAATAAAGTTTTATCATATAGTTTAATTCATGTCACACCCACTTGTACAATAATTCATATATCTTATTTAATATAAATAAAATATAATAACTTCTCATAAATTCACATAGTCATATATTTAATTTTCTCATTAATTAATTATATTAAATTATTAAATCTCTAATTAATAAATAAATTAATTAGAATAACATCATGCTTAATTAAATAATTCATTTAATTCAATAAGCTGACATAATTACATACTTGAATAATAAATATTCTCCATATTAATTTAATAAATGTAACACATATAATTAAATTAATCTACCATAATTGCGTCAATTAATTATTTAATCTAATAATTAAATCATAGAAAAATATTTATTTAATTCAATAAATATTAAAATTAATTACAAAATTCTCGTTCGTCACAAGGGTGATTCGATGATGTGGATTATTTATTAAGCTGAGTCCCAGCGATAAATGTGATGAAAAACCTTTTAAATCATAAAAGATAGTAGATTTTATTCTCTACTTGACTCTTTTAATGGATTGCTTGTTCCGCTGCAGTTGAACTTGATGTTGTTATATTTTATCAGTTTAACACTATTGAAGGCTAACGATAATTTATTCTGCATTATCTTAGTCATAATATTTCTTATTGGGCTAGTTGAGCTCACCCTTTCTTTCACTGTTCTCTTCAGGAAATGAGAACATAGCAGGGACTAGTCGGGGAACGGAGTGACGGTCCAGAGAATAACATTAGTAATCCTCACTATTCTGTGAAATAGTGTGTTAATAATTATAATGAGGACTCCTTTTGAGTTTGTATAATCTCTAGTAGACAATAATTGTATTCAAACTCACAGTTATGCTTTGTCGTATTGTACACGACAGTTGTATTAGTAAGTTGTATTTGAATTTTATAACATGTATCTGACGACCTAAGATAGGTGATGTATACCTAATTTTGGGGGCGTCACAGTTGGTATCAGAGCTTAGGGATATGATCCCTAGCTAAGATGTGAGAATAGTACTAGGAGGGGAGAGACGGGAAATTCTTTCGCTAGTATGACCTACCTAAGTTTATGTGGTATTTAATTGGTCGGTCAGAATTTAGGGATAATATGTTACAGGTCAATTAACCTTTGTTTTGTGGCAGTATCTGAAAATGACATCCGAGATTGTTGAGAATAGCTATGGAGCACAGGCGACCGTTGATTCACCACATATCAATAATCAGGATAATGTGCATCAGGAAGGAGACAATCATCATGCAAACAACAACACTGACCAAATGATGAATGATCAAATGTTCAGGGGCTTTATGCAATTCATGCAACAGTAGGCGAGAGCGACTCTTGTCCAAAATGCAGGTGGAAACACTGGAAACTCTCGGACGGTCACCGCTGAACAGTTCAAGGAGCTGGGACCACCGGAGTTTAAGGGAGAGCCAAAACCACTTATAGCGGAAGCATGGATAAAACAGATCACCAAGATATATTTGATGTCTTGGGATGCTCCGAGGAGCAAAAGGTTCCCTTTGCCGCCTTTATGTTGTGCGGAGAGGCAGATTACAGGTGGAAATCGGTAAAACGTACTCAACCTGCCGTACTGAAGATGTCTTGGGAGAAGTTCCAAGAGCTGTTCAACGACAAATACTTTCCTGAAAGTATTCGTCACATGAAGGAGGTGGAGTTTGTGACACCCCCAAAATAGGTATACATCACCAATTCTGAGTCGCCAAATACATGGTACAGAAATAACTACAACTTCATTAATACAATTGTCGTACAAAATACGACAACACCTAAACTGTGATTTTAAATACAAATATTGTCTTCTAGACAATATCCACACTCAAATAAGTCCTCATTACAATTATTGATACACTATTTTACAAAATAGTGAGGACTACTAAAACAACTTTCTTGAACCATTAATCCACACCCCGACTAGTTCCCGCTATATTCTCATCTCTTGAGAAGAAAAATGGAACAAAAAGGAAAAGGGTGAGCTCAACTAACCCAGTAAAGAATATTATAACTAAGATAATGTACAACAAATTATCCTTAGTCTTCAACAGGGAAAAATCTGATAGAATACAATAGACAACAAGTTTTAGATCAACAACTGCAGCGGAAACAACAATTCATTGGAAGAGTTAAGTAGAGAATGAAATCTACTATCATCTATGAATTTAAAAGTCCATCATCGATATTTTATCCCTGTAACATCAATCAATATACATCATAAATCAAATATTCATCTTTAAACTACAGGCCAAAGATATTTACCAGTTGGTCATGTTCATCTCAACACCTGTTCATATTTGCACTACGGGCCAAAGATATTCATCAGTTGGTCATGTTCATCTAAACACCTGTTTATCTTTGCACTACGGGCCAAAGATATTCATCAAAAAATCATTCATCTTTGCACTACAGGCCAAAGATATTCAGTAATATCATCATTTAGGACTGAGGATGATGAAAAATATTTTAAAGGAAACGAATCCTGTGACGCCCCCAAAATTAGGTATACATCACCCATCTTGGGTCGTCAGATACATGGTACATAATTCAAATACACCGTACTAATACAACTGTCGTGTACAATACGACAAAAACATAACTGTGAGTTTGAATACAATTATTGTCTACTAGAGATTATACAAACTCAAAAAGAGTCCTCATTACAATTATTAATACACTATTTTACAGAATAGTGAGGACTACTAATGCTATCCTCTGGACCGTCACTCCGTTCCCCGACTAGTCTCTGCTATGTTCTCATTTTCTGAAGAGAACAGTGAAAGAAAGGGTGAGCTCAACTAGCCCAGTAAGAAATATTATGACTAAGATAATGCAGAATAAATTATCGTTAGCCTTCAACAGTATTAAACTGATAAAATATAACAACATCAGGTTTAACAGCAGCAGATCAAGCAATACATTAAAAGAGTCAAGTAGAGAATAGAATCTACTATCTTTTATGATTTAAAAAGTTTTTCATCACTTTTATCGCTGAGAATCAGCTTAATAAATAATCCACATCATCCCTGCACTACGACCAAAGATATTCATTAAGGTCACGACCACAAATTCCATGCACTACGGGCCAAGAATATTTGTGTATTCATCAATGGTCATGATCATGCCAACAACTGTCCATTAATGCACTACGGGCCAATGAGGACTTTTACCGCATCATTTGTAACATTACGGTCATGATTACACCGAATTATCCCTGATCATAATCATACCAAGTCCATCCATGCACTACAGGCCACAGATGTCTTTCAAAAAAATATAAACATGAGGATGATGACAATGATAAAAGAATTCAATAAAACAAGTTCAAGAATTAATTTATCCAAGAACTACTAATGTCCAAATTGTCCACATGATACTGCTTTGTAGAGTAAAATTCAAGAATGATCAGAAGAATATTTCCATGAAAAGATACTGGATGAAGCACAAATATCAAGGATATTCTACTAATTTCATGGAGTATAGAAGTAAAAACTTTAACCAACTGAGTATAATAAAGAATGGAATAACAAAAGAAATCACCATGCATGCGGTACTTCGTATCGACAGGTTTTTCCAACAGAATAATAATAACGGAACCAGGTCAGGCAAAATTTGCACCGACAGGATGTTCCAACAGAATAATAAAGACAGAACCAGGTCCGGTGTAAAAAACACAGACAGGATGTTCCAACGGAATAATAATAAAGACGGAACCAGGTCCGGTGTAAAACACACAGACAGGATGTTCCAACGGAATAATAATAAAGACGGAACCAGGTCCGGTGTAAAATACACAGACAGGACGTTCCAACAGAATAATAGAAGAATGTCACCAAGTATAGGGTAGACCGCGTATACAGGTTATTCCAACAGAATAATACGAAATGGAATAACAACAATTCTCTTCATGAATAAGAAAGAATAACACTCTTACCGTAAAAGAAACTGAATATAAAAGTAGCAAAATACTTTTCTTCTATCTCTCTATACTTTCTCTCTCTAGAGTTCAGTGAATTCGTAAGAAAATAATGAAGGAATGAACTTCTATTTATAGGAAAATGGATTGCATAGTAACTAATCAATGAACGATCCAGATTGATTTACTTTAATCTGACGGTCCATATTTAAAGAAAAATCTTTTAAATAAAATATAATATATTCTATTTATATAAAAAGATTTTTACTATATAAACACTATGCAACACTATGCAAAACACTATGCAACACTATGCATAATAAAATATAATATATTTTATTTATAGAATAACTTTAATAAAGTATTCTGTTTTATATAAAAAGATGTTTCTGTTTTATTACTTAATAATACGAATAAAATAAAACGTCATCATCGCTATAATAATTCATATTATTAATCGACAATAATTGAATCAAACTGAGCGATTTTTCACATAAATATCAATAATCAATACCGTGTGCTACTATGTAACAACGCGTATTACTGTACTTTTACTACCCAGTAGTTCAACAGTATCAACGGTAAAACTTTCGCCGTTATTTTCAATAAAATATTTTTTTCGTTTTCTCAATCCGACAATAATTCCGTTGTGGGGTCCACCAATAATTGTACCGTCGTACGAATATTTTCTGACACAAAGAATATTCCCTGACCAATCGAATATAATATAACAACTTGCATACTTTACAAAATTTATAAATACAACCCACAACTATAATATTATCTCAAATTCACACCATAATATTAAAAAATTATTTTGAGAAAATTAATTCTTTATTCATAAAATCTGGGGTTTCACAAATCCAGTGAAACAAAAGAACAAATATTAAGGATTCGTACTTTACACAATTCAAGTTCAAAAATACTTCATAAATAATCAGAGTGGAGTAAAATTCAAGAATGAAGACCAAAACATAAATCCAATCCGAGATAGGAATCATAACAGACGATCTTGGACAGAGAAAAGAAAATTTAATTTTTCTGTGAATAGTGTCGTATTCGTGAATAGTGTCGTCTGCGTGAATAGTGCCGTATACGTGAATAATAACTCCGACACTAAAAGATAGAAATTTCACAAAAAAATCATCATGCTTCATGAATAGTACTCGTGAATAGTAACTCGTGAATAGTAATTCATGAATAGTAATTCGTGAATAGTAACTCATGAATAGTAACCCCGACATGAAAAAGTTCCAAATTTGATAAAAAATTTCAACCAATATTTTGGCATAATGATATTGAAGAAATAATATCATTTTCTAATAAAATAACATCCCTTACCTCAGAAAGAATAGCACTTCTGACTGAAATACTGGATATAGTGCTGAAAGAACTTGCACTATATAGCAATACTCAAAGTACTAAAATACTCACAAGAATACACTCGATATATAGAGAGAGAAAAAGAGAGATATCTTTAGTTTCTGGTGTGATTTTCAATTCTAACCTAAGCACCCTATTTATCCGAAATTGCTTAGAACACCAAAGCAGAAAATTTAATATAATATATATATAATCCTGCGCACACATTCAAGGATCTGAATTCAGCCATGCTTAACAACAAATGAGTCCCACCAACCACAAAAAACATGTTTTAAATAATTTTTGTAATAAAATAAATTCAGACCCAATATTCCGGAACTTCAATAATTCATAATAAATAGCCCTTTGTCATAAAATTCGAATCTCACAACTTTTTATAGGAAATTCAATTCTCTACAACTTTACAGAAGAAAATTTTTCCAAATTCCAAACAGAAATTGACCGAAATCCATAAACGGACGATTTTACAAACTATAATCAAATTTCAGTCAAGAAATGGGTCCACAGACATGTTTAACATGTTTTAAACAACTTTTGCAACAAAAATACTCTTCCTCTTCATATACTCATATATCCCACATTCATTGTAAAAATATCACCATTATTATATTATAATAATATAATAAAATATTATTTTATCAGAAAAGATAAAATATCAATTTTTAACAATTGTCACTTTAAAAATTTTCTCCATCTATATCCACATAAAATCAATATTTTCCTCATCATATAAATCAATAATTAATTATTCACAAATAATATTACAGAATCACAATACTGGCAATCAGGCCGTTCCTAAGAAAGGGGGGGCTTTTCAATAAGAATTTCGCCTTACTAGCGCGCAATTAGGTGACCAAACCTCTCCTTAGACAGAATTTTCTAGACATTGCCAATAATGTTATCTAATAATATTATTCAGATAATATGAATTATTGATTTGATAATGGAAAATATTGTGCAGTGACAATTATTAAAATAACAATAATATCAACGTAGCAATTATTGAATCAAAAATAAAATATTGAACAGTAATTACTGTAACAATTATTGAGTAGTGCTTTCTTACGTAAGAATCAATAATTGGTGCAATACCGTGTGCTACTGTACAACAACGCGTATTACTGTGTTTTAACCACTGGGTATTCTAACAGTATTAACGGTAACAACTGCGCCATTATTTATAAACAACTTATACTTGTCGTTTTCTTCATCCAATCGCTTTCCGTTATGGGGCCCATAAAAGACTGCGCCGTCGTACGAATATTCCCCGACAGGAAGAATATTTCATGACCAAACGAATATTCTCCGACAACAATGAGTATTTTAGAACCACTTATTTTTTAAAAAATATTTGCGCATTTTACCCATAACTAACTACATTAATCAAAGCAACCCCTTACTATTTCAAAATAATAAATAGAGAAAATTAAATCTTCATTTATAAAAAGTTGGGGCCTTACAACCTCCCATCCTTATGAAATTTCGTCCTCGAAATTTACATGCGTAGGACATGCTTCTTCTCATCCAAGATCTTGACTGGTACCTCCTCGTACGTTAAATCTTCTGCTATCTCGTCTGGTTCTAACTCAATAATGTGGTTCGGGTCGTCCACATATTTACGTAACATCGAAACGCGAAAAATGTTATGAACACGTGTCATACTTGGCGGTAAAACGTGTCTATAGGCCACAGTTCCTATTCGATCGAGGATTTCAAATGGACTAATAAATCGAAGGTTTAGGCTTTCTTCACATCGCCGATTCTCAATTTTGGAATAACGACTTCTTGCATCTTCTTCTTCATATTCATCAACTCCAAGTCTGTAGCTTGAGCAGCTTTAAATTTATCGATTAAAGTTGATTCTAATCGTATATTCGTTATCTACACGCAAATTCTTGGAATATTTAAATCTATCTCCATCTTTTGTAAGTCATACAAAATGGGTCTTTGTGTTATCAATATCGCACTCGTAAACGTATACGATCTTTTACTCAACGCGTCAGCTACCTCGTCCATTTTTTTTCCAGGATGGTATTGAATGGTATGGTCGTAATCTTTCAATAGCTCGAGCCAACGTCGTTGCCGCATGTTGAGTTCTTGGAAGCTCTTTTTATATTCTTCGCTCCATTCAAATTTTGTATCTCTACGAGTTAGTTAAGTTAATGGAGTAGCGATTCGAGAAAATCTTTCCACGAATCTCCGTTAATAACCAGATAAGCCTAGAAAGCTACTTATTTCGATTAATGACTTAGGTTGCTCTCAACTGTAACTCATATCCCAGCCTTGGATAGCACATCACAATGACACCTATCAGTTTACTATCGCACGAATATGGCGTCCCCTTCGTAGAGTCTGGCTTCGGTGCATTCCACAAAGGAAGTCACCAGATAAAGGCTCGAGTACAAACTTCTACAGTTGAATTTTTTTTAAATCCTGAAGTTCAATAGGAGCCATGAGATTTTAGAAATGGGTTTTGTACTGGGTTCAAAGCCGATACAAAATTCAGTATAACACTTTAGGAGTAAGCCAAGAAATTATTCAGGAAATACATCAGAAAATTTACTAACAATAGAAATATCATTCAAATCTGACGTATTTTTGTTCAAGTCCATAACATGGGCTAAGAAAACTTAACATCCGTTTTTCAATAAATGAATGACTTTATGGCTTGATATTAAAGTGTTTGAATTCAATGATTTGGTTGCTTGAATTCGAATAACAGGTTGCTTAGGAATATAAAAACTAACAACCTTACGAAAGCAATCAATTTTGGCATGATGAGTAGTTAATCAATCAATCCCTAAAATCACATCAAAAGCAAGTATCTTTAAAGAAATAAGGCCAACAGGTAATGTGATGGTACCAACTTGGATCAAACAAGATTTATAAACAGTGGATGTTACAAAAGTTTTTCATAATGGAGTTTCAACAGATAAGTCAAAGTCTAATTTTCTCCGGAGTCAAGTTTAAACGTTGAGTACAAGCAGGAAAGATAAATGAATGGGTAGAACCGGTATCTAATAAGGTATAAACTTCGTAAGAATTTATAATTAACTAACCCATGTTAACTTCGTTCGGGTTCCTCGCATTCTGACCAGTCAGAAAAAAGGCTCTTCTAGGAACCGTTAACTTTGACTTTTTCGGATAGCCTTTTGAGTCACCATCCCCACTGGATTGGGTTTTGTTACCGTACAATCTCGAAAGATATGACCTTCTTTTCCATAATTAAAACATAACTTGGAAGGTTGTAAACAGTTTGGACTTATGTGTCCCTCTTCTCCGCATCTGTAGCATCAAACTAGCGGTCTTTCTCCTCCTCTAAAATTCGTTGCTGGTGTTGGTGCCGACGTCTTCCCGTCATTGTTGAATCTTCTCTTTTTAAAATTTCCACTTGAATTATTTCTTCTATTATCTTGGCCATGATACCACTGAAGTGGTTACCATTTCTGGCATGATAATTTCCTCCACGATGGTTATCATTGTTCCGATGATCGTTGCCACCAGTACGATTATCATTGAGTTATTGGTCATTATTCTTCAATTGAGCCGACTCATTATCGCGCTCCAATAACTGAGCCCTATTCACAACATCTGAATATAAACAAAGTTTGTGAGAAATAAGGTATTGACGTATTTTGGGTTTCAAACCTCGCAGAAACATTCGCGTCATTCTCTTCTCATTATCAACCAAATGGGATACAAATTGGGACAACTCGGCAAACTTAGCTTCGTACTGCAACACGTTCATATTGTTTTGCTTCAGCTTGATGAACCTTACCTCCTTCATGTGACGAATACTTTCAGGAAAGTACTTGTCGTTGAACAATTCTTGGAACTTCTCCCAAGACATCTTCAGTGCGGTAGGCTGAGTACGCTTTACGGATTCCCACCAATAATCTGCCTTTCCTCGTAACATGAAAGTGGCGAATGGAACCTTTTGCTCCTCTGAGCATCCCAAGACATCAAATATCTTAGTGATCTTCTTTATCCACGTCTCTGCCGTAAGTGGTTCTGGCTTTTCCAAAAATTCTGGCTGTCCTAACTCATTGAACTGCTTAACGATGACCATCCGTGAGTTGTCAGTGTTTACACCTGCATTTTGAACAGTAATCGTTCTCGTTTGGTTTTGCATGAATTCTAGAAAGTTCCTAAACATGCCATCTGCTCAGTGGTGTTGTTCACAGGAGGAACATTGCCAGCCTGTTGCACATTCTCCTCGTTGGTGAACAAAGGTGTCTCCATGGTCTCATTTACTCCACTGTTAACATTCTCAGTCGACATTCTCAAATACTGCCATAAAATAAGGGTTAATTTAACAAATTAACAAATCACATAATACCCCTATTTTATGATCGATCAATAAATAAGCTTAGGTAGAACACACTAGCGAAGGATTTACTCGTCTCTCCCCTCCTAGTTCTTTTCCTCGATCTCCTCCAGAGATCATATTCCTAAGCTCTGATACCAACTGTGACGCCCCCAAAATAGGTATACATCACCCATTATGAGTAGTCAAATATATAGTACAGAAATAACTACAACTTTATTAATACAATTGTCGTGTAAAATACGACAACACATAAACTGTGAGTTTAAATATAAATATTGTCTTCTAGACAATATACACACTCAAATAAGTCCTCATTACAATTATTGATACACTATTTTACAAAATAGTGAGGACTACTAAAACAACTGTCTTGAACCATTACTCCACACCCCGACTAGTTCCCGCTATATTCTCGTCTCCTGAGAAGAAAAATAGAACAAAAAGGAAAAAGGGTGAGCTCAACTAGCCCAGTAAAGAATATTATGACTAAGATAATGTACAACAAATTATCCTTAGTCTTCAACAAGGAAAAATCTGATAGAATACAATAGACAACAAGTTTTATATCAACAACTGCAGCGGAAACAATAATTCATTAGAAGAGTTAAGTAGAGAATGAAATCTACTATCATCTATGAATTTAAAAGTCCATCATCGATATTTTATCCCTGTAACATCAATCAATATACATCACAAATCAAATATTCATCTTTGCACTACAGGCCAAAGATATTCACCAGTTGGTCATGCTCATCTCAACACCTGTTCATCTTTGCACTACGGGCCAAAGATATTCATCAGTTGGTCATGTTCATCTAAACACCTGTTTATCTTTGCATTACGGGCCAAAGATATTCATCAGAAAATCATTCATCTTTGTACTACAGGCCAATGATATTCAGTAATATCATCATTTAGGACTGAGGATGATGAAAAATATTTTAAAGGAAACGAATCCAGTGAAACAAAAGAACAAATATTATACTTTACACAATCCAAGTTCAAAAATACTTCATAAATAATCAGAGTGGAGTAAAATTCAAGAATGAAGACCAAAACATAGATCCAATCCAAGATAAGAATCATAACAGACGATCTTGGACACAGAAAAGAAAAATTAATTTTTCTGTGAATAGTGTCGTATTCGTGAATAGTGCGTATACGTGAATAGTAACTCCGACACTAAAAGATAGAAATTTTACAAAAAAATCATCATGCTTCGTGAATAGTAACTCGCGAATAGTAACTCATGAATAGTAACTTGTGAATAATAACTCATGAATAGTAACCCCGACATGAAAAAGTTTCAAATTTGATAAAAATTTCCAACCAATATTTCGGCATAATGATATTGAAGAAATAATATCATTTTCGAATAAACTAACATCCCTTACCTCAGAAAGAATAGTACTTCTGACTGGAATACTAGATATAGTGCTGAAAGAACTTGCACCGTATAGCAATACTCAAAGTACTAAAATACTCACAAGAATACGCTCGATATATAGAGAGAAAAAAAGAAAGAAATCTTTAGTTTCTGGTGTGATTTTCAATTCTAACTTAAGCACTCTATTTATAGAAAATTTCTTAGAATACCAAAACAGAAAATTTATATAATATATATATATATATATATATATATATATATATATATATATATATATATTCCTACGCACACATTCAAGGATCTAAATTCAGCCATGCTTAACAACAAGTGAGTCCCACCAACCACAAAAAAACATGATTTAAATAATTTTTGTAATAAAATAAATTCAGACCCAATATTCCGGAACTTCAATAATTCATAATAAATAGCCCTTTTGTCAGAAAATTCGAATCTCGCGACTTTTTATAATAAATTCAATTCTCTACAACTTTACAGAAGAAAGTTTTCCAAATTCCAAACAGAAATTGACCGAAATCCATAAACGGGCGATTTTACAAACTATAATCAAATTTCAGTCAAGAAATGGGTCCACAGACATGTTTAACATGTTTTAAACAACTTTTGTAACAAAAATAATCTTCCTCCTCATATACTCATATATCCCACATTCATTATAAAAATATCACCATTATTATATTATAATAATATAATAAAATATTATTTTATCAGAAAAGATAAAATATCAATTTTTAACAATTGTCACTTTAAAAATTTTCTCCATCTATATCCACATAAAATTAATATTTTCCTCATCATATAAATAAGTAATTAATTATTCACAAATAATATTACAGAATCACAGTACTGACAACCAGACCATTCCCAGGAAAGAGGGGGCTTTCTAATAAAAATTTCTCTTTACTGGTGCGAAATTAGGTGACCAAACATCTCCTTAGACAGAACTTTCTAGACATTGTCAATAATGTTTGTGACGCCCCCAAAATAGTTATACAACACCCATTCAGAGTCGCCAATTACATGGTATAAAAAGCAAACTACAACTTCAATAATACAATTGTCGTGCAAAATACGACAACACATACTGTAAGTTTAAATACAAATATTGTCTTCTAGACAATATCCACACTCAAATAAGTCCTCGTTATAATTATTTAAATACTATTTTACAGAAATAGTGAGGACTGCTAAAACATCTTTCTAGAACCATCAATCCGTACCCCGACTAGTTCCTGCTATGTTCTCACCTCCTGAGAAAAATGGAACAAAAAAGAAAAGGGTGAGCTCAACTAGCCCAGTAAAGAATATTATGACTAAGATAATATACAACAAATTATCGTTAGTCTTCAACAGGGAAAAATCTGATAAAATATAATAGCCAACAAGTTTTAGATCAACAACTGCAGCGGAAACAACAATCCATTAGAAGAGTCAAGTAGAGAATGAGTTCTACTATCTTCTAAGATTTAAAAATCCATCATCAATATTTTATCCCTGTAACAACAATCAATATACATCTTTAATCAAATATTCATCTTTGCACTACAGGCCAACTATATTCATTTGTATCACCAGTTGGTCATGTTCATCTCAACACCTGTTCATCTTTGCACTACGGGCCAAAGATATTCATCAGTTAATCATTTATCTTTGCACTACAGGCCGAAGATATTTAGTAATATAATCATTTAGGACTGAGGATGATGAAAAATATTTTAAAGAAATTAAATCCAGTGAAATGGAAGGACAAATAATAGGAATTCGTATAACAGTTTATCCAAGATCAATAATACTTCATAAATACCAATTTTGAAGCAGAATTCAAGATCAAAACATGGATAAAATCAAAGATTGTAACCATAATAGACATCTTGGACAAAAAAAAGAAAATTTCATTTTTCGGTAAATAGTGTCGTATTCGTGAATAGTGCCATATACGTGAATAGTAATCCCGACACAAAAAGTTCCAAGTTTGATAAAAATTTAGATCAATACTTCGGCATAATGATATTGAAGAAATAATATCATATATGAAGAAAATAACATCCCTTACCTCAAAATATCAGTACTTCTGATCAGAATATCTGTATAAGGCTGAAGAAAACTTGCACTGATGAATAGAAACTCACAAAATAAACTCAATAATTTAGAGAGAGAAAGAGAGAAAACTTGTTTCTGGTGTGATTTTCAATTCTAACTTAGCCCTCTATTTATAGGAAAATGTTAGCAGACTTGACCTGCAACCTGATGGCTTTACCTGCTACTATTCCCACCCACAATATTTAAATTAAATTCATCACATTTCTTTACCAACCACAAGTGGGGCCCACTCAATTCTAGAATTTTCCAACAAAATCATTTATAAACTTAATTTCTGAATTAGCCACCTCTTAAAATTCATAACAAATCATACGTTCATTTTTAACGGTTCAAAATTTGTGGACATATACTCAACTTATATATGTATAACATATCCAAAAATAACAACGATCCAACGGTCGGATTAAAAATTATAACTCACACAATATATCTCAAAAACACTGGTTTAATTTTTAATACCTTCATTCCGATAAAAATACTGCTAAAACACCTCAACATTAACTCCTTCATTTTTAACCACAATAAATATATCCAACATTTATATCCACATAAAATAAATATTTTCTTATCATATGAATCAATAATTAATTATTCACAAATAATATTACAGAATCACATTTATGACAACGAGGCTGTTCCCAGGAAAGAGAGGATTTTCCAATAAGAATTTCTCCTTATTGGCGCGCAATTAGGTGACCAAATCTCTCCTTGACAGAACTTTCTAGACATTGCCCATAATGTTATCTAATAATATTATTCAAATAATATGAATTATTGATATGATAATGGGAAATACTGTGCAGTGACAATTATTGAAACAACAATAATATAAAATATCAACGCAGCAATTATTGAATCAATAAAATAAAATATTGAACAGTAACTACTGTAACAATTATTGAGTAGTGTCTTCTTACGTAAGGATCAATAATTCATCAATACTGTGCATCCACGCGTATTACCGTATTTTAACCATAGGATATTCCAACAGTGTTAACGGTAACAACTACGCCGTTATTTATAAAAACTCAAACTTGTCATTTTCTTCATCCGACAGTAATTCTGTTATGGGGCCCACAAATGACTGCGCCGTCATACCAATATTCCCCGACAACAAGAATATTTCACGACCAAACGAATATTCCCCGACAACAATGATTATTTTATAACCACTTGCATATTTTGTAAAATTTTCACATTTCACCCATAACCAGAGAATTATATCAAATTAATACCTTATTATTCACAAATATAATTAGAGGAAATTCAATTTTATTTATAATAAGTTGGGGTCTTACAACCTCCCCTCCTTATGAAATTTCGTCCTCGAAATTGACATACGTACCTGGTATTTCGAAAAGGTGAGGATACCTCGCTTTCATTTCTGATTCCAACTCTCAGGTCATTTCTTCAATAGCATGGTTTCTCCATAAAACCTTAACTTGTGGTATAACCTTGGTGCGTAGGACATGTTCTTTCCTATCCAAGATCTTAACAGGTACTTCTTCGTACGTTAAATCTTCGGCTATCTCGTCTGGTTCTAATGCAATAATATGGTTTAGGTCTTTCACATATTTACGAAGCATGGATATGTGAAAAATATTATGAACACGAGACATACTTGGAGGTAATGCGAGTCTATAGGCCACATTTTCTATTAGGTCAAGAATCTCAAATGGACCAACAAATCGTGGATTGAGCTTTTCTCTCTTCTCAAATCTTGTAACTCCCTTCCATGGTGCAATACGTAACAATACATGATCCCCAATATTAAATTCCACGTCTTTTCGATGAAGATCCGCATAACTCTTTTGTCGAT
Source organism: Panax japonicus (assembly GCA_020205505.1). Taxonomy (NCBI): domain Eukaryota; kingdom Viridiplantae; phylum Streptophyta; class Magnoliopsida; order Apiales; family Araliaceae; genus Panax; species Panax japonicus. The sequence goes on from CM035091.1 coordinate 87,898,431, forward strand.
CTTGTGCCATTTGTATACGTTATCGAATCATTTGGATCTTTTCTGTAGTCATGCGTACTAATTCTGGTCCCAATAACATTTTTTCTCTCACCTCGTCCCAGCATACTGGAGAACGACACTTTCGTCCATACAACGCCTCAAATGGAGCCATGCCTATACTTGCTTGATAACTGTTGTTGTAGGAGAATTCCACCAGTGGCAAGTACTTATCCCAACTTCCTTTAAAATCTAGGACACAAAGTCTAAATATATCTTCAAGGGTTTGAATAGTCCTCTCTGATTGTCCGTCCGTTTGAGGATGGTATGCCGAACTGAATTATAAATCTATGCCCATAGCTTTCTGCAAGCTAACCCAAAATTGTGAAGTGAATCTTGGGTCACGATCCGAAACTATGAATACTGGCATGCCATGCAATCTCACAATCTCATTCACGTACATGCGAGCAAGACGTTCAAGAGAATAAGTCTCATGTATCGGTAAGAAATGGGCAGACTTGGTTAATCTATCAACAATAAACCAAATTGCATTTATGCCTTGAGAAACTTTGGGAAGACCTGTAATGAAATCCATAGTAATGTGTTCTCACTTCCATTTCGGAATCTCAAGTGGTTGTAATGGACCCTTTGGCACTTGATGCTCCGCCTTTACACGTTGACAAGTTAAACACCTCGAGATAAACTCCGCGATCTCTCTCTTCATATTATTCCACCAAAATGTATGTCGAATATCATGATACATTTTGGTACTCCCAGGATGGATTGCAAACGGGGTGTTGTGTGCCTCCTTCATGATTCTATGCTTCAAGTCAGAATCGTTAGGAACACAAAGTCTGGAGTTGAATCTAAGTATTCCTTCTTCATCGATTCTCGCTTCTGGAATAGCTCCTTCTTGCACTTTCTTCTTCATACGTATCAGCTCCAGGTCCGTAGCTTGAGCAGATTTAACTTTATCGATTAAAGTCGGTTCTACTCGTATATTTGCCATCATCATGTGGGTCCCTGGAGTCTTTAATTCTACCTCCATTCTTTGCAAGTCATACAGAATGGGCCTTTGCATTGACAATATCGTACTCGTACTCGCATATGATCTTCTACTCAATGCGTCAGCTACAACGTTCGCTTTTCCAGGATGATATTGAATAGTGTGAACGTAATCTTTCAATAGTTCAAGCCAACGTCATTGCCGCATGTTGAGTTCTTTTTGGGTGAAGAAATATTTGAGGCTTTTATGGTCCGTATAAATCTCCACTTTCTCGCCATACAAGTAGTGTCTCCAAATTTTCAACTCGAATACGACTGCTGTCAACTCTAGATCATGAGTAAGATAATTCCTCTCATATTCTTTGAGTTATCGTGAGGCATAGGCTATGACTTTCCCATATTGCATGAAAACGCATCCTAACCCTTTGCCTGAAGCATTACTGTATATAACAAATCCATCCGTACCAGATGGTATTGCCAGAACAGGTGCCGAAATGAGTCTCCTCTTGAGCTCTTGGAAACTCTTCTTGCATTCCTCGCTTCATACGAATTTTGTATCTTTCCGAGTTAGCTGAGTTAACGGAGTAGCGATTCGAGAAATTCCTTCCGCGAATCTTCGATAATAACCAGCTAAGCCCAGAAAGCTATGCACTTTGGTCACCGACTTTGGTTGCTCCCAACTTTGTACTAATTCAATCTTTGCCGGGTCAACAGATACTCCATGTTTTGACACCGCATGCCCAAGGAATGCTACTTCCTCAAGCCAGAACTCACATTTCTTCAACTTGGCATAAAGCTTGTTTTCACGAAGCCTTTCAAGTATCAGCTTCAAATGGTGCTCATGATCTTCATAGCTTTTGGAATAGATGAGGATGTCATCAATAAAGACAACAACAAACTGATCCAAATATTCCTTGAATACACGGTTCATCATATCCATGAAAGCAGCAGGAGCATTAGTCAATCCAAAAGACATGACTAAGAATTCATAATGCCCGTACCGAGTTCTGAAGGCAGTCTTTGGAATATCCTCAGTTTAAATCTTCAGCTGATGATATCCAGAACGAAGATCAATCTTTGAAAAGAATTGTGCTCCTTGCAACTGGTCAAACAGGTCATCAATGCGAGGTAGCGGATACCTATTCTTGATGGTGACATGGTTTAATTCTCGGTAGTCAATACAAAGTCGCATACTCCCGTCTTTCTTCTTTACTAATAAAACAGGAGCACCCCAAGGAGATGTACTAGGACGAATGAAACCTATGTCTAATAATTCCTGTAGTTGGACTTTTAACTCCTGAAGTTCAATAGGAGCCATTCGATATGGGGTTTTACAAATGGGTTTTGTACCCGGCCCAAGGTCAATAAAGAATTCAACATCACGTTCTGAGGGTAGACCGAGAAGTTCTTCAGGAAATACATCAGAAAATTCTCTAACAACAGAAATATTATTCAAATCTGACTTGTCTTTGTTCAAATCCATAACATGGGCTAAGAAAGCTTGACATCCGTTTTTCAATAAACGAATAGCTTTATGGCTTGATATGATAGTGACTGATTTTAGTGGTTTAGTTGTTTGAATTCGTATGACAGGTTGGTTAGGAATATGAAAACTAACAACCTTACGAAAACAATCAATTTTGGCATGATGAGTGGTTAACCAATCAATTCCTAAAATCACATCAAAAGCAAGTATCTTTAAATATATAAGATCAACAGGTAATGTGATAGTGCCAACTTGGATCATGCAAGATTTATAAACTGTAGATGTAACGAAGGTTTCACCCAACGGAGTTTCAACAGATAATTCAAAGTCCAATTTCTCCGGAGTCAAGTTTAAACGTTGAGAACAAGCAGGAGAGATAAAAGAATGGGTAGAACCGGTATCTAGTAAGGTATAAACTTCTCAAGAGTTCAAGATTATCTTACCCGTAATCACCTCGTTCGGGTTCCTCGCGTTTTGGTCAGTCACGACAAACACTCTTCCAGGAAATGCTGATTTCGACTTATCCGGGACAGCCCTTGGAGTCACCATCCCCGTTGAACTTAGTTTTACTATAGAACAATCCCGAGCTATGTGGCCTTCCTTTCCACAGTTGTAACATACCTTGGATTGTTGTGGACAGTTTGGGCTGATATGTCCCTCTTTCCCGCATTTGTAACATCTAACTGGCGGTCGTTCTCCTCCCCTAGAATTTGTTGTTGGTGCTGGTGCTGCTGTTGATGTCTTCCCGTCATTGTTGAATCTTCTCTTTCTGAAATTTCCACTTGACTCACCTCTCCTATTATTATGGCCACGATGACCACCCGAGTGGTTACCGCCTTTGTTTATATTTTCCCCTCCTCGTTGGTTATCATCGCTCTGATGACTGCTGTCACCGGTATGACCCTGGTTATGGTCCCTCGGTTGAACATACTCATTATCTCGTTTTAATAATTGAGACCTGTTTACAACATCTGAATATAAAAAAAATTATGAGATATAAGATATTGCTGAATCTCGGGCTTTAGACCTCTCAAAAACATCCTCATCATTCTTTCCTCATTTTCGACCAAATGAGGTGCAAACCTGGATAACTCTACAAACTTCGCCTCGTACTGGGACACCATCATGTTGTTTTGTTCCAGTCTGATAAACTCCACCTCATTCATATGACGAATACTTTCAGGAAAGTACTTGTCATTGAATAGTTTCTGAAACGTTTCCCAAGACATGCTGAGTGCGGCTGGCTGGGTACGCTTCACAGACTCTCATCAGCAGTCTGCCTCACCACGGAACATAAAGGTGGCGAATGGAACCTTTTGTTCCTCCGTGCATCCCAAGACATCGAATATCTTGGTAATTTGCTTGACCCACATTTCCACCATGATCGGATCCAGCTTTCCCTTAAATTCTGGTGGTCCCAACTCCTTGAACTGCTTGGATGTGACAAGTCGCGCATTGCTATCATTTGCACCCGTATTTTGTGCACGAGTCTCCCTCGTTTGATTTTGCATGAACTGCAAAAAGCTCCTAAACATTCTATCATTTATTGTTTGCTCGGTAGTGTTGTTTACAGGAGGAATATTGTCTTCCTGTTGCACGTTCTCCTGGTTTGTAACTAAAGGTTGTTCCACAGTCTCATACACTTCATTGTTAAAGTTCTCAGCGGCCATTCTTAAATACTGCCATAAATAAGGGTTAATTAAACAAATTAACATATCACATAATATCCCTATATTATGACTGACCAACAAATAAGCTTAGATAAGACACACTAGCGAAGGATTTACTCTTCTCTCCCCTCCTAGTTCTATTCTCCGATCTCCGCCAGAGACCATATCCCTAAGTTTTGATACCAACTGTGACGCCCCCAAAATAGGTATACAACACCCATTTTGAGTCGCCAAATACATGGTACAGAAAGCAAACTACAACTTCAATAATACAATTGTCGTGCAAAATACGACAACATAAACTATGAGTTTAAATACAAATATTGTCTTCTAGACAATATCCACACTCAAATAAGTCCTCGTTACAATTATTCAAACACTATTTTATAGAAATAGTGAGGACTGCTAAAACATCTTTCTAGAACCATCACTCCATACCCCGACTAGTTCCTGCTATGTTCTCATCTCCTGAGAAAAATGGAATAAAAAGGAAAAGGGTGAGCTCAACTAGCCCAGTAAAGAATATTATGACTAAGATAATATACAACAAATTATCGTTAGTCTTCAACAGGGAAAAATCTGATAAAATATAATAGCCAACAAGTTTTAGATCAACAACTGCAGCGGAAACAACAATCCATTAGAAGAGTCAAGTAGAGAATGAGTTCTACTATCTTCTAAGATTTAAAAATCCATCATCAATATTTTATCCCTGTAACAACAATCAATATACATCTTTAATCAAATATTCATCTTTGCACTGCAGGCCAACTATATTCATTTGTATCACCAGTTGGTCATGTTCATCTCAACACCTGTTCATCTTTGCACTACGGGCCAAAGATATTCATCAGTTAATCATTTATCTTTGCACTACAGGCCAAAGATATTTAGTAATATAATCATTTAGGACTGAGGATGATGAAAAATATTTTAAAGAAATTAAATCCAGTGAAACGGAAGGACAAATAATAGGAATTCTTATAACAGTTTATCCAAGATCAATAATACTTCATAAATACCAATTTTGAAGCAGAATTCAAGATCAAAACATGGATTAAATCAAAGATTTTAGAAATGATTATCCATAACTAACTACATTAATCAAATCAACCCCTTACTATTTCAAAATAATAAATAGAGAAAATTAAATCTTCATTTATAAAAAGTTGGGGCCTTACAACCTCCCCTCCTTATGAAATTTCGTCCTCGAAATTGACATGCGTAGGACATGCTCCTTCCAATCCAAGATCTTGACTGGTACCTCCTCGTACGTTAAATCTTCTGCTATCTCGTCCGGTTCTAACTCAATAATGTGGTTCGGGTTGTCCACATATTTACGTAACATCGAAACGCGAAAAATGTTATGAACACGCGTCATACTTGGCGGTAAAATGTGCCTATAGGCCACAGTTCCTATTCGATCGAGGATTTCAAATGGACTAATAAATCGAAGGTTTGAGCTTTCCTCACATCGCCGATTCTCGCTTTTGGAATAACGACTTCTTGCATCTTCTTCTTCATATTCATCAACTCCAAGTCTGTAGCTTGAGCAGCTTTAAATTTATCGATTAAAGTTGATTCTAATCGTATATTTGTTATCTTCACGCAGATTCTTAGAATCTTTAACTCTATCTCCATCTTTTGTAAGTCATACGAAATGGGTCTTTGTGTTAACAATATCGCACTCGTAAACGCATACGATCTTTTACTCAACGCGTCAGCTACCACGTCCATTTTTTTTCCAGGATGGTATTGAATGGTATGGTCGTAATCTTTCAATAGCTCAAGCCAACGTCGTTGCCGCATGTTGAGTTCTTGGAAGCTCTTTTTATATTCCTCGCTCCATTTGAATTTTGTATCTCTACGAGTCAGATGAGTTAATGTAGTAGCGATTCGAGAAAATCTTTCCACGAATCTCCGATAATAACCAGCTAAGCCTAGAAAGCTACTTATTTCGATTAATAACTTAGGTTGCTCTCAACTGTGACTCATATCCCAACCTTGGATAACACATCACAATGACACCTATCAGTTTACTATCGCACGAATATGGCTTCCCCTACATATAGTCTGGCTTCGGTGCATTCCACAAAGGAAGTCACCAGATAAAGGCTCGGGAACAAACTTCTACAGTTGAATTTTTTTTAACTCCTGAAGTTCAATAGGAGCCATGAGATTTTAGAAATGGGTTTTGTACCGGGTTCAAAGTCGATACAAAATTCAGTATCACACTTTGGGAGTAAGCCAAGAAATTCTTCAGGAAATACATCAGGAAATTTACTAACAATAGAAATATCATTCAAATATGATGTATTTTTGTTCAAGTCCATAACATGGGCTAAAAAAACTTAACATCTATTTTTCAATAAATGAATGACTTTATGGCTTGATATTAAAGTATTTTACTTCAATGGTTTGGTTGCTTGAATTCGAATAACAGGTTGCTTAAGAATATGAAAACTAACAACCTTACGAAAGTAATCAATTTTGGCATGATGAGTAGTTAATCAATCAATCCGTAAAATCACATCAAAAGCAAGTATCTTTAAAGAAATAAGGTCAATAGGTAATGTGATGGTGCCAAATTAGATTAAATAAGATTTATAAATAGTGGATGTAACGAAAGTTTCTCATAACGGAGTTTCAACAGATAAGTCAAAGTCTAATTTTCTCTGGAGTCAAGTTTAAATGTTGAGTACAAGCAGGAGAGATAAATGAATGGGAAGAATCGGTATCTAATAAGGTATAAACTTCGTAAGAATTTATAATTAACTAACCCATGTTAACTTCGTTCGAATTCCTCGCATTCTGACCAGTTACGAAAAAGGTTCTTCTAGGAACCGTTGACTTTGACTTTTCTGGGACAGCCTTTTGAGTCACCATCCCCGCTGGATTGGGTTTTGCTACCGTACAATCTCGAGCGATATGACCTTCTTTTCCATAATTGTAACATACCTTGGAAGGTTGTGAACAGTTTAGACTTATATGTCCCTCTTCTCCGCATCTGTAGCATCTAACTGGCGGTCTTTCTCCTTCTCTAAAATTCGTTGCTGGTGTTGGTGCTGACGTCTTCCCGTCATTGTTGAATCTTCTCTTTTTAAAATTTCCACTTGAATTATTTCTTCTATTATCTTGGCCATGATTACCACTGAAGTGGTTACCATTTCTGGCATGATAATTTCCTCCACGATGGTTATCATTGTTCCGATGATCGTTGTTCAGCACCAGCACCTGTCGTTAAGGAAGAAGAACGACCACCTATCATATGTTTCAAATACGGAGGGGAGGGGCACATCAGTCCAAACTACGCGATGCCGTCCAAAACATGTTATAATTGTGGAAGAGAAGGTCACTTAGCCCGATTTTGTCGTTCATCGAAGACAAATTCAGCTAGGATAGAGGCACCAAAGGTCGTCCCAGAAAAGTCAAAATCAGTAGTGCAAGGGAGAGCGTTTGTTATGACCTCCCAGAAAGCAAGGAACCCGAATGAGGTCATCACGGGTAAACTTATCATAAACTCTAACGAAATCTATACTTTATTTGATATCGGTTCTACCCATTCTTTTATTTCTCCTACTTGCACTCATCGATTAAATTTGACTCCGGAGAAATTAGACTTTGACTTATCTGTGGAAACTCCGTTGGGAGAAACCTTCATTACATCCACTGTTTATATGTCTTGTTTGGTTCAAATCGGTACCCTCACATTACCTGTAGATCTTATTTCATTGAAAATACTTGCATTTGACGTGATTCTAGGGATTGATTGGTTAACTACTCATCATGCAAAAATTGATTGTTTCCGTAAGGTTGTTAGCTTTCATATTCCTAATCAACCTATTATGCGAATTCAAGTGACCAAACCATTAAAATAAATCACGGTCATCTCAAGCCATAAAGCTATTCGTTTATTGAAAAACGGATGTCAAGCTTGCTTAGCTCATGTCACAGATTTAAACAAAAAAACGTCAGTTTTGAACGATATTTCTATTGTTAATAAATTTCCTGACGTATTCCCCGAAGAACTTCCTGGCCTATCCCCTGAGCGTGAAATTGAATTTTGTATCGACCTTGAACCCGGTACAAAACTCATTTCCAAAGCCTCATATCGAATGGCTCCTATTGAACTTCAGGAGTTAAAGACCCAACTGTAGGAATTGTTAGACATTGGCTTTATTCATCCTAGTACTTCTCCTTGGGGTGCTCCTGTTCTATTCGTGAAGAAGAAAGATGGGAGTATGCGACTTTGTATTGATTATCGGGAGTTGAATCATGTCACCATCAAAAATAGGTATCCATTGCCACATATTGATGACCTGTTTGACCAGTTGCAAGGAGCCAAATTCTTTTCAAAGATTGATCTTCGTTCCGGATATCAGCAATTGAAGATTAGAACCAATGACATTCAAAAGAAGGCTTTCAGAACTCGGTACGAGCATTATGAATTTCTAGTCATGTCCTTTGGATTGACTAATGCTCCTACTGCCTTCATGGATATGATGAACCGAGTATTCAAGGAATATTTAGATCACTTTGTGGTCGTCTTTATTGATGACATCCTTATTTATTCCAAAAGCCGTGAAGATCATGAGCAACACTTGAGGCTGACACTTCAAAAGCTTCGTGAATACAAGCTTTATGCCAAGTTGAAGAAATGTGAATTTTGGCTTGAGGAAGTAGTATTCCTTGGGCACGTAGTATCAAGTCATGGAATATCTGTTGACCCAGCAAAGATTGAAGCAATTCAAAGCTGGGAGCAACCTAAATCAGTGACCGAAGTACGTAGTTTTCTCGGTTTAGCTGGTTATTATCGGAGATTCGTGGAAGGATTTTCTCGAATCGCTACTCCATTGACTCAGCTGACTCGGAAAGATACAAAGTTCGGTTGGAGCGAAGAATGTGAGAAGAGTTTTCAAGAACTCAAGAGGAGACTCATTTCGGCACCTGTTCTGACAATACCATCTGGCTCGGAGGGATTTGTCATCTACAGTGATGCTTCGGGCAAAGGGTTGGGATGTGTTCTCATGCAACATGGAAAAGTCATAGCCTATGCCTCAAGACAACTCAAAGAATATGAAAAGAATTATCCTACTCATGATCTAGAGTTGGCAGCTGTTGTCTTCGCACTAAAGATTTGGAGGCATTACTTGTATGGGGAGAAGGTGGAGATCTTTACGGATCATAAAAGCCTCAAATATTTCTTTACTCAAAAGGAACTCAATATGCGACAACGACGTTGGCTTGAACTGTTGAAAGATTATGATCATACCATCCAATACCATCCTAGAAAATCGAACGTGGTAGCTGACGCATTGAGTAGAAGATCATATGCAAGTACGAGTGCGATATTGTCAATGCAAAGGCTCATTTTGTGTGACTTGCAAAGGATGGAGATAGAGTTAAAGACTCCAGGGACCCATGTGATGATGGCGAATATACGAGTAGAACCGACTTTAATCGATAAAGTTAAAGCTGCTCAAGTTACAGACCTGGAGCTGATGCCTATGAGGAAGAAAGTACAAGAAGGTGCTATGCCGAAAGCAAGAATCGATGAAGAATGAATACTTCGAGTCAACTCCAGACTTTGTGTTCTTAACGACCCTGATTTAAAGTATAAAATCATGATGGAGGCGCACAACAAAACATTTGTAATCCATCCTGGGAGTACCAAAATGTATCATGATATTCATCATACATTTTGGTGCAACAATATGAAGAGAGAGATAGCGTTATTTATCTCAAGGTGTCTAACTTGTCAACGAGTTAAAGCGGAGCATCAAGTACCAAAAGGTCCATTGAAACCACTTAAAATTCCAGAATGGAAGTGGGAGCACATTACCATGGATTTTGTTACCGGTCTTCCTAAGGTTTCTCAAGGCATAGATGCGATTTGGGTCATTGTTGATAGATTGGCCAAGTCTGCTCATTTCTTATCGATACGAGAAACTTATACACTTGAACGTCTTGCTCGTATGTACATAAAAGAGATTGTAAGACTGCATGGTATGTCGGTATCCATAATTTCTGATCGAGACCCAAGATTCACTTCACGATTTTGGGTTAGTTTGCAAAAATCTATGGGCACACAGACTTACGATTTAGCTCAGCATATCATCCTCAGACGGACGGACAGTCGGAGAGGACTTTTCAAACTCTTGAAGATCTATTAAGACTCTGTGTCCTTGATTTCAAGGGAAGTTGGGATAAGTTCTTACCATTGGTGGAGTTTTCCTACAACAACAGTTATCAAACAAGTATTGGCATGGCTCCATTCGAAGTGTTGTATGGAAGAAAGTGTCGTTCTCCAGTATGATGGGATGAGGTGGGTGAAGCAACGTTTTTGGGACCGAAGTTGGCACGTATGACTACGGAAAAGATTCAAATGATCCGACAACGTATAAAAATCTCACAAGATCGACAAAAGAGTTATGCTGATCTTCATCGAAAGGACGTGGAATTCGATATAGGAGATCATGTGTTGTTGCGTGTTGCTCCATGGAAAGGAGTTATGAGATTTGGAAAAAGAGGAAAACTCAATCCTCGATTCATCGGCCCATTTTTAATCCTCGATCGAGTAGGAACTGTGGCCTATAGACTCGCTTTACAACCAAATATGTCTTTTTGTTCATAACGTTTTTCACATATCCATGTTACGTAAATATGTGAAAGATCCGAACCACATTATTGAGTTAAAACCGGACGAAATAGCGGAATATTTGACGTATAAAGAGGTTCCTTTTCAAATCTTGGATAAGAAGGAACATATTCTACGCTCTAAGGTTATACCTCAAGTCAAAGTTTTGTGGAGAAACCACGATGTTGAGGAAATGACTTGGGAGTTATAATCTGAAATGAAATCAAGGTATCCTTACCTCTTTGACATATCAGGTATGTACCCTAATTTCGAGGGCGAAATTTCATAAGAATATGAGGTTGTAAGACCCCAACTTTTATAAATAAAGATGAATTTTCTATAAATATTATTTTTGAATATTATGAAGTAAATTTGATATAATGTTATAGTTGTGGGTAATATTTATAAATTTTGCAAAGTAAACAAGTTATAAAATATTCGCTTGGTCGGGGAATATTCTTTTTGTCGGGGAATATTCGTACGACGACACAATCATTGGTGGAACCCCACAACGGAATTATTGTCGGATTGAGAAAACGATAAAAATACTTTATAAAAATAACGGCGGAGGTGTTACCGTTAAAATTATTGAACTACCCGGTAGTAAAAATACAGTAATACGCGTGGTTGCATAGTAGCACACGGTATTGATTATTGATATCATTTTCATCATCCTCATGTTTATATTATGTTCCACTAAGCATCAATAATCAATACCGTGTGCTACTATGCAACCACGCGTATTACTGTACTTTTAACACCGGGTGTTTCAACAGTTAACGGTAAAACTTCCGCCGTTATTTTCATAAAGTATTTTTGTCGTTTTCTCAATCCGACAATAATTTCGTTGTGGGGGTCCACCAATGATTGTGCCTTTGTACGAATATTCCCTGTTAAAATGAATATTCCCCGACCAATTGAATATTATTTAACAACTTGCGTACTTTGCAAAATTTGTAAATATTACCCACAACTATAGCATTATATCAAATCCACACCATAATATTCAAAAATATATTTCGAGAAAATTATTCTTTATTCATAAAAGTTGCGGTCTTACAACCTCCTCTTCTTATGAAATTTCGTCCTCGAAATTAGGGTACGTATCTGGTATATCGAAGAGGTAAGGATATCTTGATTTCATCTCAGATTCTAACTCCCCAGTCATTTCTTTCACATCGTGGTTTCTCCATAAAACTTTGACTTGAGGTATAACCTTGGAGCGTAGAATATTATCCTTTTTATCAAAGATTTTAACAGGTAACTCTTCATACGTTAAATCTTCCTCTATCTCGTCTGGTTCTAATTCAATAATGTGGTTCGGGTCTTTCACATATTTACGTAACATAGATATGTGAAAAACGTTATGAACACGAGACATACTTGGCGGTAAAGCGAGTCTATACGCCACAGTTCCTACTCGATCGAGGATTAAAAATGGGCCAATGAATCGAGGGTTGACCTTTCCTCTCTTTCCAAATCTAGTAACTCCCTTCCATGGAGCAACACGTAACAACACATGATCTCCAATATCGAATTCCTCGTCCTTTCGATGAAGATCAGCATAACTCTTTTGTCGATCTTGTGAGGTTTTTATACGTTGTCGAATCGTTTGAATCTTTTTCGTAGTCATACATACCAACTCCGGTCCCAACAACGTTGCTTCACCTACCTCATCCCAACATACTGGAGAACGACAATTTCTTCCATACAACGCCTCAAATGGAGCAATGCCAATACTTGTTTGATAAATGTTGTTGTAGGAAAACTCCACCAAGGGTAGGAACTTATCCCAACTTCCCTTGAAGTCAAAGACATAGAGTCTTAATAGATCTTCAATAGTTTGAATGGTCCTCTCCGACTTCTCGTCCGTTTGAGGATGATATGCCGAGCTAAATCGTAAATCCGTGCCCATAGCTTTTTACAAACTATGGATACTGGCATACCATGCAGTCTTACAATCTTGTTTATGTACATACGAGCAAGACGTTCAAGTGTATAAGTTTCTCGTATAGGTAGGAAATGAGCAGACTTGGTCAATCTATCAACAATGACCCAAATTGCATCTATGCCTTGAGAAACCTTGGGAAGACTAGTAACGAAATCCATGGTAATGTGTTCCCACTTCCATTATAGAATTTCAAGTGGTTGCAATTGACCTTTTGGTACTTGATGCTCCGCCTTGACTCGTTGACAAGTTAAACACCTTGAGATAAACTCTGATATCTCTTTCTTCATATTGCTCCACCAAAATGTATGTCGAAGATCACGATACATTTTGGTACTCCCATGATGGATTGCAAACGGTGTGTTGTGCGCCTCCATCATGATTTTATACTTTGAATCAGGGTTGTTAGAAACACAAAGTCTGGAGTTGACTCGAAGTATTCCTTCTTCATCGATTCTTGCTTCCGGCATAGCACCTTCATGTACTTTCTTCCTCATACGCATCAGCTCCAGGTCTGTAGCTTGAGCAGCCTTAACTTTATTGATTAAAGTAGGCTCTACTCGTATATTCGCCATCATCACATAGGTCCCTGAAGTCTTTATCTTTAACTCCATCCTTTGCAAGTCATACAAAATGGGCCTTTGCGTTGACAATATTGCACTCGTACCCGCATATGATCTTCTACTCAGTGCGTCAGCTACCACGTTCGCTTTTCCAGGATGGTATTGGATGGTATGGTCATAATCTTTCAATAGTTCAAGCCAACGTCGTTGTCACATGTTGAGTTACTTTTGGGTGAAGAAATATTTGAGGCTTTTATGATCCGTGTAGATCTCCACCTTCTCTCCATACAGGTAATGCCTCCAAATCTTAAGTGCAAAAACGACAGCTGCTAACTCTAGATCATGAATAGGATAATTCCTCTCATTCTTTGAGTTGTCATGAGGCATAAGCTATGACTTTCCCATGTTGCATGAGAACACATCCTAACCCTTTGCCCGAAACATCACTATAGATGACAAATCCCTCCGAGCCAGATGGTATTGTTAGAACAGGTGCTAAAATGAGTCTCCTCTTGAGTTCTTGAAAACTCTTCTCACATTCCACGCTCTAACCGAATTTTGTATCTTTTCGAGTCAGCTGAGTTAATAGAGTAGCGATTCGAGAAAACCCTTCTACGAATCTCCGATAATAACCAGCTAAGCCGAGAAAGCTACGTACTTCGGTCACTGATTTAGGTTGCTCCCAGCTTTGAATTGCTTCAATCTTTGTCGGGTCAACAGATATCCCATGATTTGATATCACGTGCCCAAGGAATGCAACTTCCTCAAGCCAGAACTCGCATTTCTTCAACTTGGCATATACTTGTTTTCATGAAGCTTTTGGAGTATCTGCCTCAAGTGTTGCGCTCATGATCTTCACGGCTTTTGGAATATATGAGGATGTCATCAATAAAGACGACCACAAAATGATCCAAATATTCCTTGAATACTCGGTTCATCATATCCGTGAAGGCAGCAGGAGCATTACTCAATCCAAAAGATATAACAAAGAATTCATAATGTCCGTACCGAGTTCTGAAGGCAGTCTTTGGAATATCCTCAGTTTTAACCTTCAGCTGATGATATCCAGAACGAAGATCGATCTTTGAAAAGAATTGTGCTCCTTGCAACTGGTCAAACAGGTCATCAATGCGAGGCAACGGGTACCTATTTTTGATGGTGACATGGTTCAATTCCCGGTAGTCAATACAAAGTCGCATACTCCCATCTTTCTTCTTCACGAATAGAACAGGAGCACCCCAAGGACGTCTACTAGGACGAATGAAACCAATGTCTAATAATTCCTGCAACTGGGTCTTTAACTCCTGAAGTTCAATAAGAGTCATTCGATATGGGGCTTTGGAAATGGGGTTTATACCGGGTTCAAGGTCGATACAAAATTCAATTTCACGCTCTGGGGGTAGGCCAGGAAGTTCTTCGGGGAATACGTCAGGAAATTTATTAACAACAAAAATATCATTCAAAACTGACGTATTTTTGTTTAGATCCGTGACATGAGCAAAGAAAGCTTGACATCCATTTTTCAATAAACGAATAGTTTTATGGCTTGAAATGACATTGATTGATTTTAACGGTTTAATTGTTTGAATTCGCATAATATGTTGGTTAGGAATATGAAAGCTAACAACCTTACGAAAACAATCAATTTTTGCATGATGAGTAGTTAACCAATCAATTCATAGAATCACATCAAATGCAAGTAACAGGTAATGTGAGGGTACCAATTTGAACCAAACAAGACTTGTAAACAGTGAATGTAATGAAGGTTTCTCCCAACAAAGTTTCAACAGATAAGTCAAAGTCTAATTTCTCCGGAGTCAAATTTAATCGTTGAGCGCAAGTAGGAGAAATTAAAGAATGGGTAGAACCGGTATCAAATAAGGTATATACTTCGCTAGAGTTTATGATAAGCTTACCCGTGATGACCTCGTTCGGGTTCCTTGCTTTCTGGGAGGTCACAACAAATGCTCTCCCTTGTACCACCAGCTTTGACTTTTATGGGACGGCCTTTGGTGCTTTCATCCTAGCTGAACTTGTCTTCGGTGAACGACAAAATCGGGCTAGGTGACCTTCTCTTCCACAATTATAACACGCTTTGGATGGAATCGCGCAGTTTGGACCGATATGTCCCTCCCCTCCGCATTTGAAGCATATGATAGGTGGTCATTCTCTTTCCTTAACCACGGTTGCTGGTGTTGACGTCTTTCCATCATTGTTGAATCTCCTTTTCTTGAAATGTCCATTTTTACTGTCTTGGCCATGATTACCACCGAAGTGGTTATCATTTCTGGCATGTTGATTCCTTCCACGTTTGTTGTCACTGCTTCGATGACTGATACCACTTGTATTTTTATGCTACCGGCTGCTTTCTCTTGGTTGCGTTGACTCGTTACCGCGCTCTAATAACTGTGCCATATTTACAACATCTGAGTACAAACGCAACTTATGAGAAATAAGATATTGACGTATCTCCGGTTTCAAACCTCTTAAAAACATTCGTGTCATTCACTCCTCATTATCGACCAAATGGGATGCAAATTGGGATAACTCCGTAAATTTAGCCTCGTATTGCGACACGGTCATATTGTTTTACTTCAACTTGATAAACTCCACCTCTTTCATGTGACGAATACTTTCGGGAAAGTACTTGTCGTTGAATAGCTCTTGGAACTTCTCCCAAGACATCTTGAGTGCGTCAGGCTGGGTACGTTTTACAGATTCCCACCAGTAATCTGCCTCTTCACGCAACATGAAGGTGGCGAAGGGAACCTTTTACTCCTCAGAGCATCCCAAGACATCAAATATCTTGGTTATCTGCTTTATCCATGCATCCGCCTTAAGTGGTTTTGGCTCTCCAATAAACTCTGGTGGTCCCAGCTCCTTGAACTGTTTAGCGGTAACCGTCCAAGAGTTTCCAGTGTTTCCACCTACATTTTGGACAGGAGCCGCTCTCGCCTGATGTTGCATGAATTGCATAAAGCCTCTGAACAATCCATCATTCATCATTTGGTCAGTGTTGTTGTTTGCATGAGGATTGTCGCCTTCCTGATGCACATTATCCTGATTATTGATATGTGGAGACTCAACAGTCTGCTGTGCTCCATTGCTATTCTCAACATTCTCGGATGTCATTTTCAGATACTGCCACAAAACAAGGGTTAGTTGATATGTAACATATTATCTCTATACTCTGACCAACCAATTAAATACCAAATAAAATTAAGTAGGTCATACTAGCGAAGGAATTTCTTGTCTCTCCCCTCCTAGTTCTAGTCTCATATATTAGCCAGGGATCATATCCCTAAGCTTTGATACCAACTGTGACGCCCCCAAAATAGGTATACATCACCTATTCTGAGTCGTCAAATACATGGTACAGAATACAAATACAACTTAATTATACAACTGTCGTGTAAACTACGACAAAACATAAGCTGTGAGTTTTAATACAAATATTGTCGTCCAGACAATATACAAACTCAAATTCAATATTATTACATTTATTTTCCCACTATTTCACTGAATAGTGAGGACTACTAATGCTATCATCTGGTCCGTCACTCCGTTCTCCGACTAGTCCCTGCTACGTTCACATTTTTTGAAGAGAACAATAAAAGTAAAAGGGTGAGCTCAACCAGCCCAGTAGAAAATATTATGACTAAGATAATGCAGAATATATTATCGTTAGCCTTCAACAGTGTTAAACTGATACAATATAACAATCATCAAGTTTAATTGCAGTGGAACAAATAATCCAATAAAAGAGTCAAGTAGAGAATAAAATCTACTATCTTTTATGATTTAGAAGGGTTTTCATCACTTTTATCGCTGAGACTCAGCTTAATAAATAATCCACATCATCCCTGCACTACGACCAAGGATATTCATTAGTATCACAACCACAAATTATCCATGCACTACGGGCCAAGGATATTCGTCTATTCATCAATGGTCATGATCATGCTAACAACTGTCCATCAAAGCACTACGGGCCAATGAGAACTTTTACCACATCATTTGTAACATTACGGTCATGATTATACCGAATAATCCATGGTCATAATCATACCAAGTCCATCTATGCACTACAGGCCACGGGTGACTTTCAACATAATATAAACATGAGGATGATGACAATGATATAAGAATTAAATAAAACAAGTTCAAGAATTAATTTATCCAGGTACTAATAACGTCTAAATTGTCAACATGATACTACTTTGTAGAGTAAAATTCAAGAATGCTCAGAAAAATATTTCCACGAAAAGATACTGGAGGAAGCGCAAATATCAAGGATATTCCACTAATTTCATGGAGTAAAGAAATCAAAATTTTAAACAACTGAGTATAATAAAGAATGGAATATCAAAAGAAATCACCAGGCATGCGATAGATCGCACAGACAGGTTATTCCAACAGAATAATAAATAACAGAACCAGGTCATGCGTAAAGCACAAACAGGATATTCCAACAGAATGATAAAAAATGGAACCAGGTCATGCGTAAAGTACAGACAGGATGTTCCAACAGAATGATAAATAATGGAACCAGGTCCGGCGTAAACGCACAGACAGGATGTTCCAGCAGAATAATAAAGAATGGAATAACAGAAGAATTTCACCAAGTATAGGATAGCCCGCGTATACAGGTTATTCAAACAAAATAATAAAGAATGGAATAACAGAAGTTCTCTTCATGAATAAGAAAGAAACAATACTCTCTACCTTAGAAAAACTGGATACTGGAATAGTGAGGTAGCAGACTTCTCTTCTTCTTTCTCTCTATAATTTCTCTCCATAATAATCGCTCTAAAGCTTTTGTGAATTTGTGAGAAATGAAAGAAGAATGAGCTTCTATTTATAAGAAAATATAGTTTCGATAATTGCACGTTTTGGGGCTCAAAAAATTACGGTACAGTACCTCCAACTTTTCTTTCATTTTTAATTTAGTCCTGCAAGTATTATCAAACTTGCACCACCTCCTCTAATAGTAAATAATGTGAATTAATAGTTTAATCATGTGAATAAATAGTATAATCATGTGAAAAATACGAATTACAGTATAGTACCTCCATCTATACCTCCATTTTTAACTTAGTCATGCAAGTATTATCAATCTTGCACCAACTCCCCTAATAGTACAAGAATGTGATTCAATAGTACACACATATGAACAAATAGTTATATAAACATGTGAATTAATTACTCAATTATCCGATAAATTACCCGATTTATCAATAAAACATCCAGACATCAATTATCAAAATAAATGTCGATTTCCACTAATACTAATAATCCCAACACAATGGAACTATCAATTTCATCTTTAATCAACACGAACTTATTCATCATTAATATTATAATTAACAATATTTAACAACCAGGTCGTTCCTAGGAAAGAGGGGCTTTCCAATAAGGATTTCTCCTTATTGGCGCACAATTAGGTGACCAAACCTCTCCTTGACAGAACTTCTAGACATTGTCAATATTGCAAATAATAATATGAATAATTTTGTCGTCTTAATTATGGATTTAATAATATAAAATATTATGCAAATGATACTGTAACAATAATTGAATCAATAATATGAGAGATATGATGCAGCAATTACTGTAGCAATAATTGAGTATAACTGAGTGACTTCTCACGTAAGCATCAATAATCAATACCGTGTGCTACTATGCAACCACGCGTATTACTGTACTTTTAACACCGGGTGTTTCAACAGTTAACAGTAAAACTTCCACCGTTATTTTCATAAAATATTTTAGTCATTTTCTCAATCCGACAATAATTCCGTTGTGGGGGTCCACCAATGATTGTGCCTTTGTACGAATATTCCCTGTTAAAACGAATATTCTCCGACCAATCGAATATTATATAACAACTTGCGTAATTTGTAAAATTTGAAAATATTACCCACAACTATAACATTATATCAAATTCACACCATAATATTCAAAAATATATTTCGAAAAAATTATTCTTTATTCATAAAAGTTAGGGTCTTACAAAACTTCTCCTTGACAGAACTTTCTATACATTGTCAATAATGCTATCTAATAATATTATTCCAATAATTTGAATTATTGATCTGATAATGAGAAATATTGTGTAGTGATAATTATTGAAACAACAATAATATAAAATATCAACGCAACAATTATTGAATCAATAAAATGAAATATTGAACAATAATTACTGTAATAATTATTGAGTAGTGCCTTCTTACGTAAGAATCAATAATTCAAAAATACTGTGAAAAATCGTGTGCTACTGTGCAACCACACGTAATACTGTATTTTAACCACCAGGTAATCCAACAGTGTTAACGGTAACAACTACGCCGTTATTTATAAAAACTCAAACTTGTCGTTTTCTTCATCCGACAATTATTCTGTTATGGGACCCATAAATGGCTGCGCCGTCGTACGAATATTCCCCGACAGACAAAATATTCCACGACCAAACGAATATTCCCCGACAACAATGAATATTTTATAACCACTTGCTTATTTTATAAAATTTGCACATTTCACCCATAACCAAAGTATTATATCAAATTAACACCTTATTATTCACAATAATAATTAAAAGAAATTCGATTTTATTTATAATAAATTGAGGTCTTACATTAACTACTCCTCATAAGGGGTAGTTATGAAATTTTATACAAAATTTTAATTATTAAATGACTTTCTTAATTCATGTGCATGAAGTTAACATGACTAGTATTATGGAATGGTAGGTAGTAATATATATTGTGAATGTTTACGATTTTTTAATTGTAAGTTATGTGGATAAGTATTACTCATAATTTTGTTGAGAGATGTGTAATATATAGGGCTCTCTTATAATTTATATCAATTTCATATATTGATAAATTTCACAATTATAATTTTACTTAAATTTATTGTAATGCATAACAAGACTCTATTTTGTATAACTTGTGACAAGTAGTAATATTTGGATCTTGATATGAAAATTAAGATATATTGTGCATTTAATATAATTAGTATTTCTTAGTACACAACTTAATTTTAATTTCTGAAAACAAAAATGTTATTGTGAACACATATGTTCTTTTATTTATTATTTTTATTTTAAATTATAAAAATATTATTAAATTTTAAAAGTTAATTCAAAATATTTTCAAATCTAAAATTGGGATTGTCGACGTCAAAAAAATTCATTTTTTTAGAATTTCTCTTTTAGTGTTTCTTACCCTTTATGTTTCCTACGTGTTGAATTTTATTTGAAAGGGTGAGTTTGACAAAAAGGTCTGACACAAAATGTCGACGATTTTGAAAATTCAGTGTCGCCAGTTGGTAATAGTGAAATCGTTGTATCAATTCAACCGAATTTGAAAATGTTTGTAAAAAAGCTCAATTATTGGACTCTTTTTAACAGGCCTTGGAAATCGAGATTCATAGAGTTCAGAGGTTTGATTAAGCGGGGGAAGCTGTTAGGCACCCCCGACTTCTGTGAAAACACGGTTACTGCGTCTTTTTAATTCCCTAATTTATTTGAAACATGTGTGGTTAATTGAGCCTAAGTGCATTATTTAAAAGTAGTGTTATGCCTCGTTTGCACCTATATACAAATGGTTTGATGATTTGTATAAAAGTTCAATTTTAAGCAAAATATACAGAAATGATGTTTTGAAAACAGGTTTTCAAACCCTTATGCTCACATAATAATTGAGACATTTAATACTTTCATTTTATTTTGTATTCGACTTGTTTTGATTTTATTCTCGATATGCGAAGCATCTTCGACAAAATAATATACATATATGTGTCAGGCTACTTATGGGCATGAAAGCCATCGAAGTGACCCGAGCACCACAAATATGATTTATAAGTTAACTGTAAAACTAAACAGGGTTCATCATGGGAACCAAATCTAGATCTGTCAGTTGGATCTTAGATCCCGCGGCTCCTAGGCTCACATAATGTGACATGTATAGTCTGTATAGAAAATATAATAAAATAAAAAAGATATTTAATCTAAATGCCGCAAAATAAAGGATTCATCAGTTAAATCCCTACATGCGCGTAAACAAACTTTTCGTTTCCTCTAGTTAGAGATCTAGGGACGCGTGGTTGCTAAATATTTACAAAACTAGAAATAAAATTAGATTTAAATAAATCTTAGCCATTCTAGCTCAATGGTTTCAGTTTTACAACTTTTGAACCGATTAAAAGTTAGATATGGCTAGATTTAGATAAATCTAGTCCACAAACATTAATATCACCGCTTTACATTGAATAAACATTTAGAACAAATATTTTAATAACAGTAAACAATTAATATATATATATATATATATATATAAAATAAAGCAGTAAAAGGTCACAGATTAGCAATTCAGGCCAAACGGGTAAATATAAATATAAATATATATGATTATATATATATATATATATATATATATATAGTAAAAGGCAACAGATTAACAATTCAGGCACTATTAAACAGTATAATCCGAGTTTGAATCAACAGGTCGTGAATATATATATATATATAGGAACCAAATAGCTGAGCCTGGATCGATAATAGAAAAACAAGTAAAAGTCACAGATTATCGATCCAGGCTCAGCTATTTGGTTCCTATATATATATATATATATATATATATATATAGAGAGAGAGAGAGAACTAGGATCAGGTGCGGGAGTCCGCATTTTCTTAAAATGCAAATATTTTATATATATATTTTTTTAAACAACTAAAAAAAGTTTAATAATTTATGGAACTGAAATTTTTATATAATACAGTGTTTTTGGTGTGATTTGGATACATATAACAAAACATGTCTGCGTGAAGGTTCAAGTCGATGGAGGTGTGTTATACCTTTCCGGAAAGCCATCAACGAGAACTACACAATGACATGAGATTTGACCGTTTTCGAATTCGGGAAGATGGATCCATGGCCAAAACTTCAAGTCTTTGCAGTCCATCCCTTGAATTGTCTTGTGCTGTTTTCACTCGGGATTGATGTCATGGTTCTGCATGACTTTTTTTGCAGTGATTTGGGTTGAATTGATGTTGGTTAGCAAAATTACTATTTTGTCCCTCTTGGGTTGGTTCCGGGTTTGACGTGGTTGTAGCTGTTTTTTCTCAGAGTTGTCTCCGAGATTGAACTGCTGTTGACTTTTGTCAATCCTCAAGGTTGTCTCTGAGGTTGATTTGAGATTTCCCGGGGTTTTGACTTGCCCTCCCGAGGTTGTTATCTGGGTCTGACTTGATCTCTCAGTATTGTCGTCGAAATTTGACTTAATCTCCCAGGGTTGTCGCCAGGGTTTGAAATTGATTTTCCAAGGTTGTCTCCGATGTTTGACGTGATCTCCCGAGGTTGTCGTCGGGGTTTGCATTTGATGATTTAACTTTCAAAGTTGTCTCTGGAAGATAAAAGACGATTCTGCGTTCCTGCATGATTAGTAATAGGAATGAAAAATTTTGAGTGTCTACAAAGATGATTTATAAAAAATTATTATGAATGTTATAAAATCATGACTATATATTTATGGATGTCTAGGTTTATATTTAATTATAACGCTCTTTGGTATTTTAGTAACTCCCATGTTCATTAAGTTTTAAACTCATGACTTTTGAGTTTTGAAACTTCCAAGTCCATGTATCTATAAATAAGAGCATGAGCATTGTAATAGATGATGATGGATATATGAATGGGATATATGAAAATATTATGAGACATGCCTCTTTTCTCTAATCATTTTGTTCTTAATTTTTAGTAATCTTTTATAACACGTTATCAGCACGAATTGCTTTTCACATTTATCTTGAAGATAATCATATTTGATTTGAAAGAGAAGGTATGTTTATCAATCATATATATATGGATACGAATTTTTTTTAGTATAACAAACTGCATGTTATTCCATTCATAATCTATTATTAGAGTTTGTTGTTCTTGGTTCTAGCATGCTAATGACTCTCATACTCATATGTAAGTCATCATCACACCACCCTCAAATTGTTTTGTTGTTATACGGCATAATATCTAACCTCAATTATTGTGCAGTGTTTATTTTTATAAAAGTGTATTGTAGTTTTGCATTCCTTTTAATTTAAATAAATCAAAAGGCATCTGATAGAATACATGATGTTTTAGTTCTTTTTAGTTCTCGTACTAAAACAATCTTTTGATATATTTATAATGATTTTTGATATATTTTCTTTTGGCATGCATGGTAGCATATTTGATATATTTCTAATGACCTTTTGATAAATTTTTGTATGAAGTTACAATGACAAATATGTTTAGTAGTATTAGTTTGTTATTTTTAGTGGATAAATTTAGTTTCGTGTTTTACTGCATTTCTATAAATTGTTTCATTACAATTAAAACTGAACATATATAATTATTTAATTTGATGGGGAATATGTTTAGTTATTTAATATTTAAATATTATAAATTTGAATTTGTTGCCCTTAATTTATATCGAGCAAGAATTATTTGTAATGGAATTTTGATGCTGAGATTTATATAAAGGCAAAGAACCTTGGAGACATAATTATAGTTGACAATCATGCATCCCTGAAGGATCATGCAAAATTAATGATTTTTATTCGATATCATCTCCATGAAAAATTAAAAGTTGAGTACATTACAGTAAAAGACTCACTTGTCTAAAGAAATGATTTAAAGGAAAGATTTTAAAAGCTCATTATAATTGGTTGCACCTGAAGTTGCAAGATTTTAAAAGTGTTGAGTGAAAAACACTGATGAAGACATGTTAGAGAAAATATTTATTATATTTCATATCTCGAATATGCTCCTGCAGTAGCAATATCGAGAGCGTAAGTTTACAAAATATTTTCTGAAGCGATAAAGGAAACTATGTTTTCAGAAGTGAAATTATGTCTTCTAATAGCTGTACAAAATAATAAGTTTTTGCTGAAAAACCAACAATCTCGTTTGACTGATTCTATTACATTCCCTGAAGTGAATGGAATCTCATTTGATAATCATATAGAAAATTATGATTGTGATAGTGGACGTTAAAGGAACAATCAATATAGAAAAGGAATGTACATGTCGTACTTTTAAACATTTGGTAGATTTGTACCAAGACTCCATAAAAGAAACGAAAATCAAATTGAAATAAACTTTATCGTTCATAATGATCCTGAAGATCCCATGAATTATTTTGACTTTTCAAATGGAGTGGATATAACTAATTTTGAATCTATGGTTTCCTTAATGATATATTGATAGAGATGTTCATACCAATTAATTATTTTTATTTCATTATATTATGACATTATAATAAGTATTTTTTGTTTTATTTTCAAGTAATAAAGTTAAATTTATGTTTTGCATATATGAAGTTGTATGGGCCAGAAGCTCATCAAACTTTAAAGGCTCTAGAAGAGCGATTATTCATCAAACATAATTGAAGACTCTTGAAGAGTGATTATTCATCAAATTTAATTAAAGTCTCTGGAAGAGCGATTATAATGTTGTCAAAACGGCACAAAACTTTGTATTGATGATTCTTAATATTTTTCTGAGGCAAGCAGAAATTTGCTCAGTTTTAAGGATATACATTATAATGGTTATCATATTGAAACCAACATTGAAGATAGTAAAGTAATTTCTTTATATTACTTCAATACTATCAGGCCAGAAGCTCATATTAGAAAAAATGTATATTTTCTCTTCTAGGATATATTATACTAAAATGAGAATAGTTAAAACAAATGTTGTAATACACCAGAAGTGTATAATACACTAAAAGTGTTCGGATCCAAAAGGTTTTTATGATTTGGCATGATCATATTGATCATCCAGGATCAATAATGTTGCGTTGAATTATTGAAAACTTCCATTAATGAAACAATCTTCCCACCATTAGGGTGAGAAAAGTTGTTGCCTGAAGCTCGACATTAGATCGTTGCCTGAAGCACGACGAAAGATTAATTGGAATGTTTCGTTGCCTAAAGTACGACGTGAGATCGTTGCCTGAAGGACGACGGGAGATTAATTGGAATGTTTCAACGTTATTTAATCCTGATTCTCATACAAATCAATATGAACTAGAAGTTCAAAGGATTATTCATTTGCAATGAATTGCAAATCAATTACCAGAATTATTCACCAATAATAAGAAAAGTGTGATATCTCACATTTTAGCTGCTAATACTCTAGAAGAGATTGAAGTCCCTGTAGGACAATCAGTTCATGCAACAGCAAATTGAATCAAAGTCACACTTGAAACATGGAAGAATGATCGGTGTTAAAGATATAATTTTCCAGAAGAAGAAGAAAGTACAAGAAAAACAAGTTGCAGCCTATAAAGAGGCTATACCCATGAAACAGGCTACAAAATTTATTGATATCCAAAACTTATGAACAAAAATCTCCCGTAAATAAAACTCTTGAAGAGTTATCCCTTGAAGAGGATGAGTTATCCCCTGAAGAGGATCAGGTACCAGAAAATAACGAGATCTCGATACATTATGTATATACAGGAGACGAATATATTGTACAGAAATAAAATTGTTGTCGACAACATATTTTTATATAAAGTTGTTCTTGATATTACCAGAAGTAATGATTATGAATATGCACCACAAATTGTTGATGAATGTTCAACGTAGAAATATTTGGCCAAAGTGGAAAAAGGCGATTCAAGTAGAACTAAATTTACAAAGTAAACGTGAAGTTTAGGACCTGTAGTTCGAACACCTAAAGGTCTGATGTCTGTTGAATACAATTGGGTATTTGTACGAAATAAGAAAAATGAAATTATATGGTACAAAGCGCGACTTGTAGCACAAGGTTTCTCGCAGAGACCTGGTATTAATTATGGAGAAACATATGCTCCTGTAATTGACGCAATTATATTCAGATTTTTAATTAGCTTGGTAGCAGAAGAAAATTCGGATATGCGATTAATGAATGTTGTTACAACATATCTGTATGGATCATTAGATAATGATCATATATATATATATGAAAATCCTTGAAGGATATAAAATGCCTGAAGCATATAATTCTACATCTCGAAGTATGTATTTTAAGTTACAAAGATCTTTATATGGGTTAAAGCAATCCAGATGCATATTGTGGAATAATCGCCTAAATAAATATCTTTTGAATGAAAGATTTGAGAATAATCCAATTTGTGCATGCATTTTTATCAAAAGATCATAATATGGATTTGCTATTATTACCGTATTTATTGATGAAAGATCTTACTCTAGAAGAGTTGACAAAAATAACAAATTTGAGATGAAAGATATTGGTATGACAAATTTTTGTCTTGACCTACAAATTGAACTATAGAATTTTTGTTCATCAATCAACATACACAGAAAAAGTCCTGAAGTAACTTTACATGGATAATGGCAATCCTTTAAGTACTCCAATGATAGATTGGTCACTTGATATCAAGAAAGATCCGTTTTGATCACAAGAAAATAATGAAGAAATTCTTGGTCCTGAAGTACCACATATTTGTACAATTGATTTCTTGGTCCTGAAGTACCATATTTTTGTACAATTGGTGATTTGATATATATTGTAAAATTTCTCATGACCTGATATAGCATTTGCAGTTAAATTACAAGCAATATGGATCAAAACCACAGTTAGTTGGATCTGCTGATGTAGAGATTATCACAATTTATGAAGTAAGTTGTGAATGTATTTGGTTGAGATCAGTAATTCAACATATTTGTGTGAACTGTGGATGATTATCAATCATAAATAGTCCAACGATATTATATGAAGATAATGTCGCTTGTATCACTCAAATTAGAGGATGCTATATCATGGGTGATAGAACCAAACATATTGCACCAAAATTATTTTGAGCCCCAGAAGAATGGCGATATTGATATCAAGCATATATGATCATGTGATAATTTGGTTGATAGATTCATTAAGTCATTACCAACTGTGATTTTAAAGAAGATGGTGCACAATATTGGCATGCTTCGACTTAATGATATTTTTACCATGAACAATGGAAATTCTATGTACTTATGAAGGGGAGTAAAAATGATATGTGCTGATTGTACTCTTTTTCCTTCGCTAAGGTTTTTTCCCACTGGGTTTTTCTTTGCAAGGTTTTAATGAGGCAATCTCAAGGCACTAAAAATTATACAAGAATATTGTACTCTTTTTCTTAGCCAATTTTTTTTTTTCCACTGGGTTTTTATTTGGTAAGGTTTTTAACGAGTCATATTCTTAGAAAATTGCTACAAAAGAACTCCATCCATTCTGTATGAAGACAAAGCTGCATGTATAGCTCAATTAAAGGGAGGATACATCAAAGGAGATAGAAGAAAACATATCTCACTAAAATTCTTTTTCACACATGACCTTGATAAGTGTGGTGACATTGAACAATCTAGCAGATTTGTTCAGTAAGGCATTACCAACTACAATGTTTGAAGGATTGCGTCGCAATATTGGAATGCGACAGCTGGAGGACTTAATGATACATTCATGAGGGGGAGCTTATACGCACTGCACTCTTTTTCCCTTAACCAAGGTTTTTTTTCCCATTGGGTTTTTTCTGGTAAGGTTTTTAATGAGACAGTTTTCTAAGCGTATGGATATCCAATAGACATCCAAGGGGGAGTGTTATAAAATCATGACTATATATTTATGGATGTCTAGGTTTATATTTAATTATAACGCTCTTTGGTATTTTAGTAACTCCCATGTTCATTAAGTTTTAAACTCATGACTTTTGAGTTTTGAAACTTCCAAGTCCATGTATCTATAAATAAGAGCATGAGCATTGTAATAGATGATGATGGATATATGAATGGGATATATGAAAATATTATGAGACATGCCTCTTTTCTCTAATCATTTTGTTCTTAATTTTTAGTAATCTTTTATAACAATGAAACAATAAATTTTATAATAAGTAGTATTTTGTAGATAATTTCAAATATTTATCATTGTATTGACTAAATTTTTTAAAAAAATTAATATTAATTTTTTAAAAAAAATTCGTTAACTTTATAAAATAAATAATGATTTTATATTTTAGAATGGGGAATTATTATTTTTTTGTGTGGTATCGCACTGTCATGATATTCCATCGGTTTATCAGATTTTTTTTTAAAAAGGAAAAATTTGACAACCGTTGGATCGCCCAAACAAAGTTCCCTCCATTTAGAATGCAAACCCTAGTTCCCGCTGAAGCAGTTGGCGCGAGCCGCGACATCTTTAATCATTTTAAACTCACTATCCACTCCACTACTTGTTCTTCTACTCTAACTCAGCTACTAGCCTAAATTTTTTCTCTCCGTTCCTCATTATCTCTCCCGCCGCCGGTGGAACCGAGGCTTCCAGTATCTGGTGAGTACATTGTTGTTAGTTAATTCTCCGAGATTGATCCATGCTTAGATCTGACTATGAATGTTATACTTGTTCTAATCTTAGCGACCAGATTTGTGGATTTTAGGGGTTTGGATCTACTTCTAATCTCAGCCTTTTTGGTCGCTCATTGATTGATTTGATTATCATCTCACTTGAAATTGGGTTTTTTTATGACGGTTATTAATTGATTGATTTAATTTTCACTAGAAATTAGGGTGTTGTAAATTGTAATGACAGTGTTATTTTTTTATTTCTGACCGGGATGTGGTCCATACAGGATTTTTTTTCTTTTACTATTATATATTGGCAAATTTGATCTGTTGAATTTATAGATGGTATTGTTGTTTGAAATTAGTTTAGATTTGCGTCTGTATGATCTAGTGGAATATTTTTAAAGTGGGTGTCATTGGCCTCGCAAGGTAATTAGGATTTTTGTCATTTATGTTCAAAATTGTGACCCAGCCCCCTGGGAACCATACATTATACATATATGCATTCATTAAGAGGCATCCACTATTATTTGGAGGAACTATGATGTAGCATATTAGTATATTTTAACACGTCAATGTTGATGAGACTTGAGAGCATCATTTACCTATTTTAGAGATGCTCAGTGAAGGGGTACTTGTATTTCTTTGCTTGATCTATCATCTGCAAAGCTTATCTTTTGCATGCTTTGATAAAATCAAAAGATGTGTCCATTTGTAAGTCAGGGATAGTAAATGTACTCTGTATGTTCTTTATAGGCTTTATTATGTCATAATGGTTGGTTTCCCTAAAGTCTCTGATTGACAAGTTTGAATACACACTGATGCTTGAAATATTTATACAATGATAGATTAGGCTGGTTTCCTTGTTATTTATTTCAACAGTGTTTATTGAACCTAAAGATTTTGGTTATATTTTACGAAACAAGGCTAACATTTTTTTCTCCAACTTAATGTTTGATCAGATTGTTTGAAGCTGAAGTTGATTTCTGTTGTGTTGGAGCAGTCTTGCGATTGTAAGCTGTTGAGGAAATAGGCAGAGTATAAGCTCAACTCAGTAATGGAGCTGCAATGTTGCAGTACTTTGCACTTCATTAATGCTCTAACTGGTGGTTTGGTAACTAAAATACGCAATGTAAACTCTAAAGGAGAGCCAGGTCTTATGTTCAAGAAGTTGAAAGATATTTATGAAGCTGAATGTGCCAGAAATCTTGATGCAGCATCAACACTTGAATGGCAAAATGGGTATGATAAAGGGGTTGGTGACCATAACATTGAAAGCCCATGCCTGCCCATGGCAGAAAGAAAAACAAGTGAAAGAGAAAGGGAAGCCAGTATTTTTAATTACATTGCAAATGGTGATGAAAACTACAGTGATTCAGATGATCTTTCATTTGGAGAAATTACGTTGAAGCAGCTTAAGAAGAGGTGCAAAACAAAGAAAAGAAAAAATTCTGACCTTGTTAGTTTGACTCCAAAACAAGAGTTAACTGATTCTCTGCCAGTAGAAGATGAATATGATCTGAAGACACCACTCAGTATTTGGAAGTTGAAGCTTTCCAAGAATGCAAAGTCTAAAAAGAAGTGTTCTCACAGAATTGTCTCTTCAACTTCAAAACATTATCTTTCAATTAAAACTGAGCAGATTCTTGTTGCTGAAGATTCCCAACAATCAAGCAGTCATATTTGTGCACCTGTTACAATCAAAGTTGAGGTTCCTGGACTTGACTGCTTAGAAAGTCAGATCATGAGTTCTGGGATTGATGGTTCCTCCATTTGTAACGAGCAAGCAAATGTTTGTGGTGTGGACTCGATTAAATTCCTTCCTACTGCTGATTCTGTGTTGGAGAACAGGGAAGCACTATCAATAGCAGGACAAGGAGAAAGGTGTGTTGTCAACGAAGTTTCCTATTGTCATTTGGATGGCGTTGATCCTACCCCTATTCTTCCTCCATATGGTGGTGAGATCATGGAGTTAAATGCTCCAAAGAAGACGGTTCAAAATTCTTCTGTTTCTCCTGCAACAGAATTTCTTAATGAAGCATATATTAAGCATTTACCATCTAGTGAAAGCTTTCCACAGATAGTTTTATCTGCTGATGAAACTATGTTAGAGAACAAGTCACCATCATTAGCTGGACAAGCCGAAAGATGTGTTGTCAGTCATTTGAAAGATGTTGACCCTACCCCTCTTCTTTCTCCATTCAGTGGTGAGACCATGGAGCTTAATGCTCCAAAGAAGATGGGTAAAAATTCTTCGGTTTCCCACACATTAGAATTTCTTAGTGAAGCATACTCTAAGAATTCATCATCTACTCAAAACTTTCAGCAGATAGTTTTTTCTGATGATGATCAGAGTTCAGATATGTGTAATATCTCCCAAATTTCTTCCAATCTGCAAGAGATATCTGGTAGTGATACTGGGTATCAAGTTTCTGATATGGCAATTGATGACGGTCTTTCTTTCCCCGAAATTGGTCATGGCAGTCAATCATGCATGTCTGAGGATGATACTCAGAAAATTTCAGGTATATGTAATATATCCCAAAGTTGTTCCTAATTCGCAAGAGATCTCTAGCAGTGACCCTGGATATCAAGTTTTTGATGTGGCAATTGCTGATAGTCTTTTTTGCTCAAAAAGTGGTCATGGCAGTGAGTTATGCACGATTGAGGATGATATTAATAAATGTTCAAATATGTGTAATAGCTCCCAAAGTTACAATGATTCACTAACAATTGAGGATAAACAGTCCTTTAATATCTAACATTGCTGACACAGCAAGAAATTTTTTGAAGCCTAATAATCATCTGACAGCGATGGAGGATGACTCTTCTAGAAATGAGGAGAAGCAGTTGCTGATATCTGTCACTGCTGATGCAGAAAGAAGTTTCTCTTGTGGTGTTGTTGACGAGCTTTCAACAACATCAGAGACAAACAATTATCATGACGTGGAGCGGTGGCAACCTCCAGAGAGGCTTCCCTCAGCAAGAAAGGTAATTGGCGTTGTTCTGTGTAATTTAGATTTGAGTTTAGTTTTTATTTCTTTGATATCGAAGACTTTTACTTATTATTCTCTGAAGTGTAAATTGTCAAGTGTTTGTACTTTTCAGGCCATTTCTCCAACTTCTCAGGAGAGGCTGTGTTTGGCTATGAATTCTGTGGATTTGTATGACAACATAAACCATTACAGTAAGTTGTCTATACCAGATGTCAAATTTGAAAAACTTTACATACTAAATGCATTGCTCACATAACTGGTTTGGACAAGACGAAGACACTTGAAATAGCTTAAGAAAGAACCAGATCAGATTACTATGAGAGCAAAAGCTAGTCTGAAAAGCCCGGTCAGCATCCTTTACCTATTGAGGAAAAATTAAATATTTAGGTTATAAGAAATTAGTTTTGGTAGGAGTTTGAATCTGTCCATTTGGATGGTTTAGTCTTTTAGGCAGACCTTTGCAGCTATTGAAGATGCTTTAATACAGCATAGATCTTTGCTGTGTTGTTGAATTCAATTAAGTGCAACCCTACATCACCAATTTAGGCTTGAAGGATTTGCGTCTACCTCTTTCCGCACCAATTAATTATTATTATTTTGTTTTTTAGGGAGGGGAGGGGAGGGAAGGGGGGGCTGTGAAGTCATTCACGTCTCTTTTACACACTTTAACATGATCTCTTTCTTAAATTACAGATGTAATTAACATCCCATATTACTTTCTAGTGCTGTCAATATGAATCAATCTGTTTTGGTTCTTAAAACCCCAAAGCAAGTGTTCTTTCTCTAATTGGTATGCCTTGCTATTTATTTCAGACTGCAAGGGTAAGCTCTTTTTTGAAAAACATGTTGAGAATATGGCATTGCCAGCAGGATCAGACGAGGAGGGTGTTGAATCATCTATAAAAGTTGAAGGGCCTGGACAGGTCACTCGAACAAAAGTTATTATTTGGCCCAAAAAGATCCTTAAGAAACCTAAGCACAAGAAGACAAGTTCCCCACCAAAGAAAGGCTCTCCACCTAAAGGCTGTCCTGAGGGTCCCCATCTTTCTCGTTCACTTCCTCATCTTAGTACCGGATGCACCTCCATTGAAAATTGTTCTGAAAGTGCGATTGCATTCTCTCAGCGACAGATGCATGATATAGAGTCTCTAGCAATGAAGCTTATGACTGAGCTGAAGTCCATGAAGGACATTGTAGAAGAAAAATTGCTCTACGAAGCATACCACAGTACATCATTGAGAAATGATGCAGATGAGGTATGTAGGATTAAACATCTTTGTTGTTTAGCGATGCTCTCTTAGTTATTTTATGCATATATCTTCTGTCTCTCGATACTGCATTCGGTCATATTTATGAAAAACTGGGTACTTTTATGCCAAGAACTTTCCTTGAACCATTGATGAATATCAATGTGCATTTCGTTTATGCTATATATTAGGTGACGAGGCTAGATGTGAAGTGCATTGCTTTTAATTGTTCCTATTGTTGTATGATAGTTAATCCAAGCAATTTATTAAGCATGTGTTGATTGAATATATTTGCTCATCGACGAAGTATTGTGATACTCTGTCTATCTTCTTACAATGCAGTTAAAGTGAATAACAAACATGGCTGCTGTTCCTAAATAGTATTTGGAACTTCTTAAGGATTTTCTTGCTTATACCTTAGTATGTGTCTAGTTCCTTCTCAGAATTTAGTTGTTTTAGAAACTTGTACCAATTGATGGGTGGTATGGTTACCCTCATAGGGATTTAAAACCCATACACTGTTTTAGTTTCAAGCTGCTCAATACTTGCTGTTCTTGGTTCTATGAGCCGGTACTTTCCTGGCTTTTGTATGCTGTATTGTCTAATTGCAAGTCTTAGTCTCTTCTGTGGTATATGTTATTTTAGTTCCTCTGTTACCATAAAGATGGTTGCCCAAGGCTGCACTGAGATAGGAAACAGGGAAAGGAAACAAAAGTGGGATTCTTAAGAATTGAAAAGGCCAACATATTTAATAATCAGTCTGAGAAATAAAGTTCTTTATTGTTGAATATGGGCGGCGCCACGGCGAGTCATGGCGGTAGCTTACTGCCTGGACGCCTAGGCGACAAGGCGACCGCCATAGCGTCCGTAAGGCGACAAGTCGTTTATAATGTGCAATTTATATATTATTTATTTTACTTAACAAGTATATTGGCAATAAAATTTTATATACATTAAAACTCAAAACATAACACTATGGAATAACATTAAAGGCATAATTATGTAAATACTTAGCAATAACAATCCAAAAACAACACACTTGATATTAAAAATTATTAAAAGAAATTAAGAATTCAACAAACACCACATAGAAAATAAAGTTGCAACCAACCATCACAAATATATAGTCTAATAACTAATAAAACACCACCATAGCAAGCCAAAATAATGTTTAGACTCTCTACACTAGTCTAGAAACATCATATTTGTTTTAATTTTATTAGAGACATTTAAGACATTGACATATTTTTAATTTTATTTGTGAACAAAAATAAGAGTAAACAATAAACAATATATAAGCAGTCTATTTCACACAAAGAATAAACGATATATAAGCAGTCTTTATATTTGTTTTAAAAAAAAGATGAAGACAGAGTCTAACTCTAACCCAACAGAAACAGAACGAGCAGAAACTCACTAGGCTAACCCAACAGAAACTCGAACAAGCAGAGTCGAAGTCGCCTGTCGCCGCGAAATCGCCGTCGCCTATCGCCGTCGAAGTCGCATGTCGCCGTCGGCTTCGTCTTCTCTCTCTCTCTTCGCTTCGATCTGAGATTCTGAGTTCTTTGTGAATCGACGACTACATTAGGGCTAGGTTCTTTGTGAATCGACGTCGTTTTTGGGTTGTGCCGCTCGGATGTTTTTTATGAAGTTCAGATTTGGGTCGACCGATGAGCTCAAGGCGCTCGACTAGCCGGAAAGTCGTCCTAGTCGTCGCCACGTTGTCCAAGGCGACGACTTTTTGTGATAGGCGCTCGCCTTTACGCAATCTGCCAAGTCGGATCTCGCCTTGCTCATTTCTGCTCGACTGGACGACATGTCGTCGCCTAGGCGACGCCTTAACAACTATGAATATGGGCATGTCATTATATTATTATTGACATGAAGCATACTATCCATCCCGTCTTTGATTGTCTTGGTTTTGATGATGGTGTGAAACTCTGCAAGTCTTCATGTTTTTGATTGTAGCTTGTATCTTTGTATGGTTGTCCAGTTAGGACTTCTATGTTACTAATTGGCTGGTATAAGAACATCCTCAATAAATATAGAATTGTGGTCTGATGTATATTTGGGTGTTTGTGCATGTACTTGATTAAATACTTGAACGTTTGTGAAATTCACTTTTGCAGGTGAAAGCGGCTATCAAGAGTGCGAGAAAAGTTGAGGAAACATCAAAAAAGTGGCTATCCATGATGGCAAGGGATTGCAACCGTTTCTGTAAAATCATGGTGCGTAATCTTTTTATATGCAGCAAAAGTAAAGATAAAAAACAACTTGATGACTTGTTTGAATGCAGGAGGTTATTAATTTCTGAGATATATACCTTATAGCAGCAATTTGACTTTGTTTCATGTTTCCATTTCTCAACCACAGAGACTGACCGAGGATGGCTCCGCTACTACAGAAAATGTAATACACAAGGAGAAAAAGAAGATTTCTTTTGCAGATGAAGCTGGTGGGATGCTTTGTCATGTCAATTTTTATGAGAAAGGCATGGCGTCGGGGGAAACTAATAGTGAAAGCCAAAAGTTGCAAGATAAAGAATGTTGAAGCAGTTGTTTATTGTATATTACATTCTCAGCATTTTAACATGCTGATCAGGGTGGGTGATACGGCGGCTTGACATTTTTGTCCAAATTGTTTGGTAATGTTGTATCAGTGTGAATCTTGACCTTGACTTCATATTGTTGTATCATGTAAAAAAATTCAGTTTAAACTATTTATGTTGGAAATTGTTTAATTTGCTTTCAAAGTGTCATTTTTCTAATATGTTTTTACTAATTGAAACATGTCTTGGTATAGTTTTACCAAAATGTTGGCTGTTCTTTTGTAAATCTCAACTTGTTGATCAGTAATTTGGTAAGGTCTCCCAAATATCCGAAAATGCCTGAACAATAACAGCATGATGGTGTGTAGCATTAAGAGACAAAAAACAGTGCAACAGCTGCTCCAAATCCTCAACCTCAAACATCTGTTTCTCTGTTATCATCTCCATCATTGACCTCTTAAAATCCTCATACGGGGCCTCTGAATTCTTCACCACCGCAACCGGAGACTCACCACCACCACTTTTCAATCTCCTAACCTTAACATTACCTGCATTGTTTTCCTTCCTTGTACTAATCATACCAGCAAACTGATCAAACGATGAATCAAAGACCTTCTCCTGACTCTTGATATTCTTGGCTGCTAAACCAACCGCTATCAATGCTGCTTGACTTGTTTTTTCTTGTGGTTTTCTTCATCTTCTTTTTGTTGCCTTTTGGAGGTGTAATAGGCCATGCATTACCCTCCGAATCATATACAACTGGGTCTGGGGAGTTGCATATTTCTTCAGTACATGTCGTCGTGGATTGGATTAATTCATTATTGCTAAAATTAGAGCAATCTTTTGGGGTGGTTGGCGGTGGGTCGGGAAAGGTATTGGGATACAATGATGTACTAGGCCTTATCGGAGAAAATAAGGAGGTCGATGCCATTGCCGTAGGACTTTTAGGGAGAGAAGAAGAGATCATTTGGTCGGAAGAACGGCACAACTGGAAAGATAAAAAACAAAGTTTGAGTTTGAATCGTTTGGCCGCCATCATGTCGATCTTGCTGGAATGCTAAAACATTGTGTTGTATGTTAATTACTATTTGAAACTAACTAAGTTTTTAAGCAATGAATATATATTTATATATACACACACATATTGAGGGGAGGAACGCCGGCTGGAAGCGTGTGTACACCCTACTGTAACTTCTAAGAATTCATTTGACTTGATTGTAAGAAAATAGTTTTTTTTTTTTAAAATTTAATCCTACTATCTTCATCTTCAGCTGGCAGAGGCCCATTACAAGGAACCAGAGATATACTACCCTATTTAAATAAGAAAAGTAAAGAAGATAAATAATAATGATTCAATGTAAGCTTCAAATTATTTGCATTCTAAGTCTTAAACTTAATTTGAACTATTATATATACCTTGACATTATGAACTTGTAAATTTTATTTTTAATTAACTGATGACCATTTAAAAGTTTTCTATTAGTTTGTTGGACAAGGAATTGGAAATCGATGAAAATTTTCCATTGTAAAAAAAAAACAAAAACAAAGAGAGTTTTTTAGTTTTGTTTATATTGTATATATGGGTTAATAAAAGCATTTTAGCATTTATTTGTATGTTTTTTTTGCCATGTCTTATCATCATCATCATCATCATCATCATCATCATATCTAATTCTTGAGGAAAAAAATGAATAATATTATTAGTGTATAACAACTTCATAATAAAAGGTTCTCGAGACTCGAACCGATAAATCGGAAAAGGTACCGAGTAGATAAGTCGTTGGTCCTAATCAGGGGTTAAATTGTTATTGACTCAGTAATGTCATTAATATAGAAAAATATATATTATAGTAATTGACAAAATTTTAAAAAATCTCATTTTTGTGAACTAATTATAATAAAGTTGAGTTACAATATTACTAAAAGAGGTTAATTTTAATACTAAAAAAATTTGTGCAAAAAAAACCGGGTCCGGTGGATCAACTGGGTTTTGACCAAATTAATTTTTTATTCAAACCTGACCAAATTGCCAATCGATTTCGATTTTTATCGGTTCAACCGTCGGTCCGGTTCAGTTTTTAAAGAACTACAATTAATCCATGAATAAAAAATACAACCTCACAGCCATTCCTTCCCCCAGTTTGTGCCTCCACTCCAATCAGCGAACTAAGAGCGAACCAGTTATAGCGACGATTTTTTTTGTCACTATAGCATAAGTGACAAAAAAAATCGACTTTATATACTATAGCGACGGTTTTTCCGTCGCGGTAACACCCAAGTCCCACATCGAAAGATAGGGGGAAAATTTGTCTGTATATGAGGAATTAAGTAACTATCAATAATACCTTCAAGTCATGACCTGGGAGCCTGTAGTGGGCTAAGATGACCCAAGAAGATAATATTGTGCCAGTAATTTGAGGCCTTATTTTGATGGATTTGATTCGATTCGGACTTGAAATTTGACCCGAGATTTATTCCGGACTCGAGATTTGACCCGGGTTGTTTTATATGGTATCAGAGCCGACTCTCGAAAGCTCGGATCGGGTCATCCGATTGAGTTACCGGAGGTGGGGACACGAAGGACTGGAATTTAAGTGGGAGAGTTTGTAACACTCCAATCCCACATCGAAAGATAGGGAGAAAATTTGTTTGTATATGAGGAATTAAGTAACTACCAATAGTACTATTTGGGCTAGTAGTTTGAGGTCTTATTTTGATGGATTTGATTCGATTCGGACTTGATACTATTGGGCCAGTAGTTTGACTTATTTTGATAGATTTGATTCGATTCGGACTTGGGATTTGACCCGAGATTTATTTCGGACTCGGAATTTGACCCGGATTGCTTCAGTCGCTATAATCGATTCATTCTTAATTCTCTCCCTCCGACAAAGCGGACTAATATATATATATAGTCCGTCCAAGTTAGAAAGTAGACACGCGAACCCAGCATATATACAAATTAATGGGAGGTATTACTATATATATATATATATATATATATGGAAATATGAAAAGTTCATGCAGCACTGTCTTCTTTCTTTAAGTTTGGGAGCAAAGAGCAGCTTTTCCAAAAGGAAGCTTCCAATTTTTTAGCGAGAAAATCAAAGTGTAGTCCACCCATACTTTGAAGGATTCATCGTAACAGCCTAATCAAAGAGACTAATTCTGTTACTGTCCCACCTTATTATTTTTATATTAATTGGTATTTTTTTTTAAAAATATTCAAATTTTGGTCAGGAATTTTTCGCCTAATTTGATCAACTGATTGGCCAATTCTTAGTTTGGTGGACAAATGTGCAAAAGGATGTATACTTCAGGACAAAATATAATAAAGAGTCCAACTATGTATTGTACCCTAGCTTCTTTATATATATATATATATATATATATATATATAAATTATATGTGTTAATAAATTAAGCAACCTTTTTGCATGCGTGAAATAGAACGGTTGCATGCTGCCTCAGATGGTTTTTAGAGTCCAAATATGTATGATATGGTTGAGTCATGATTTCAAGATTTAAGCTTAACATATATACTTGACCCTTGTGTTTATTAATAATTAATACATTTATTATAGAAAAATGAAATATATTGGAAAAGTTTAGGTCGATTTTTTAAATTATTAGTTACGTGAAATTAATACTTAGTAGTAGTAATCTTTTTAGAAAAATACATAATAAATAAGATTCTCTAATTCTTATATATTGATATGTTTCACAATTGTAATTCGTCGTAAATTTATTGCAATACATAGTTGGATTGATCTTTATTATATTGGTATAAAGGGATTGGTGAATTTTAGTTGATAAATTTAGTTCATAAGTAAGTACAAAAATATTTTTTAAGTTGGTAATTTTGTATTTAAAAATGTATTTAGCTGGTAAATTTAGTTCACGAAGATGGTTAAACCCAATAAACATTTTTTTAGTTGGTAATTTTTTTTTAAGAATATATTTAGTTGATAAATAGTAGTTCATTTAAAGCGGTTAAACAAAATAAATAAAATGTACTTATTTTGTTAACATTTTTTTTATATAATATTAGTACTAATTAATTTTAGAAAGTCAATTAGTAGACTTTACTTTTACATATTCTAAATTCTATATATATATATATCCTCAAATAAACAAGGCTTTTAAGTTCCCCTAATATCGTGCCCACACGACATCTACGGCCAAGGAGCACCATAAACAACAAATTGAGTTCCATCTCTCCCATTTCCATATTTTCTAATTCCTATATGTCTAATTGAATAACCAGCTGGAAAAACAAAAAACCCACCCTGCATTTCCATTAGATCAATTCGTTTAGGAGGGAAGAGGAAGGTGGTGTCCTTTTTTTTTTATATATTCTTTTTGTGTCATTAATTTCAGCTGGGTCCTTCCTTCTTCTTCATCCTTAATTTCAATTCATAATTTTCTTTAATTCTCTACAATATTAATTATATTATATTAAATTTAATTTCCATGAGGACATTGTGTCCCAATATTGACAAAGAAAATGGGCTGGAGACGGTCCTGGAGGTGCCTATACCGGAGGAGATGTTCACCAGCATGGGCAGCAACGCCCCCCTCCGGTGGCAAAATATGCGTAGCAAAATGAGGGCTCAAAATGAGGAAAAATCCAAGTGGAATAATGATCAGTTCATGTTGTTGCTTAAAATCATTGGCTCTCCTCTCATCCCTTACCAACTTCAGTTGGACCATTCAGCAGTTCCTCTCTCTATTAGGGATGGTTCTTTTGTAAGCATATATGCATGCATGCATGCACGCACAATTATATATATATATATATATATATATATATATATATATATATATATATATATATTTCCATCATCATCATATTCATCATCATCTATTTTTAAAAATAATTAATATATTAATTACATATATACGTACATTGAACAGGAAGCTTCAACTGCAAAATACATAGTACAACAATACATAGCTGCAAGCGGAGGGCAAGCTGGGCTAAATGGAATAAGAAGCATGTATGCGGTGGGGCAGGTGAATATGGTGTCGTCGCCAATCCACTTGGGCGACGTTGTGAACGTGAAGCGCAGTTGTGACGCGGGTGGATTCGTGGTGTGGCAAAAGAATCCCGATTGGTGGTACTTGGAGCTGGTTGTGTCTAGTTGCAAGCTCAGTGCTGGAAGTGATGGCAAGGTAGGCTGGAGCCAATCCTCCAACGCTTCACATGCTACTAGAGGCCCTCCCAGACCCCTTCGTCGCTTCTTTCAGGTTGGCGGTTCTCCCCTCTTAAAAAGTGAACTCTTATCAGTATTATATATGTTGGGTCTCATGCATGCTCACAAATATATATAGTATATAATTTTTTTTTAATGTCAATATATATATACCCACTGATCAACAGGGTCTGGATCCGAGGTTCACGGCCAACTTATTCCTAAACGCAGTATGCATCGGAGAGAAAAGAATCAAGGACGAAGAATGCTTCATCCTAAAGCTGGAAACAAGCACCGAAATCCTCAAGGCCCAAAGTACAGCCAACACCGAAGTAGTCCATCACACAATATGGGGCTACTTCAGCCAACGGACCGGGCTTCTTATCCAATTCGAGGACACAAAATTAGTCCGGATGAAGGCCGCCAAAAACGATGACAATGTGTATTGGGAGACCACAATGGAGTCGCAGCTGGAAGACTATAGATATGTGGACGGCATAAATATAGCCCATACCGGAAAGACAACGGGA
The DNA here is from genome assembly GCA_020205505.1 of Panax japonicus. Lineage (NCBI taxonomy): Eukaryota > Viridiplantae > Streptophyta > Magnoliopsida > Apiales > Araliaceae > Panax > Panax japonicus. The sequence continues at coordinate 87,939,595 of CM035091.1, forward strand.
TCGATTTTCCGATACGGGCAGGCCCATAACCACAGAGGGAAGATTGAGGAGACATGGAGGATTGAAGATGTTGATTTTAATATTTGTGGGTTGACTATGGATTGTTTTTTGCCTCCTGCTGATGTTAGGAAGGAACAAGAGGTTCATGAGGAGCAAGGAATAGGAATGGGGTGTTGATACTGTATAATCTATGAGTAAGTTTTTTACTTTTACATTTTTATTTTATTTCTTGTATATATTGCCATATTTTGGTAAATGAAGTTCATTTTTTAGGATAATTAAAAAAAAAAGTGAAATTCATTTTTGTCATGTCAGATTTCAAAGAGAGAAGTTGGTAATATTCTTTGTTTTTTTTTATTCTTTAATAGTTTTCATTTTTTTTCTAATAGTTTTTTTAAAAAAATTCATACATGTAAATGGACAATGTATGATTTAAATACATATTTAAGAAAGTGAATTCATTCGTTCTTACAAGTGTTTATTCGTTTATCAACGTTTGGAAAACATAGCGAAGAGACTTATTTATTTTACAAAAAAAAGAATGAGACAAGTATTTGTTTAAGGTAATATGGAAAGCTGCAAGTAATATGGTAAATTTGAAGAGGAATTAAACTTTTTTAGGTTTACTTCTTCATGAGACTAACTAACAACTGTTATCTCTACTTAACAAGTAGATAACATTCATTATGAGTAGAGAGCAGAATAGGTGACTGGAAACCAAAGCAAGCAGCCTTCTTCAACACCAATCCAGGTATGTATCAAACGTGTAACAAAAGTTTCAATGTTCCACGGATTGGATTAAAGAAAGAAAAGGTTATAATACAAGTCTTTCGATAAATAGTGAAATACATGCATAAAACAGTCTTTGAGGGGTATGGTCTTTATAACCAAAACAAGTTAGCTTTAGTACCACTACACAAAATTGCTTGAGCAGTTTAAAATAGCGCTGCTTCTGCTGCTGCTCTATGAAGGATGGAGAGGACTTCAAAAATCCAAAATACATTTACAGAGTTCTTCAAACAAATGTATTTACAACTAACTAATCCTCCACATCCTGAATCTCTCCCATCATGATCCTGTTGCTAACAACATTAAATCCTAAAACTGCTGGACTAACCTTCTTCCCTTTCTTGCCTTTCTTCTTACCTGGACCTGCTGCATTACCCTGGTTGGAGTCCCTAATATTACCACTGGCGGCCGAGGAATTCACATCTCCAGATCCATATCCTGTCACCTTTCGATCATTCCGGCCTTCCAAGGCAATTTCAAGGACATCCGCGGGTAAGAAGTCTCTGTAGTTGAGGAACTTGTCGATGAAATCGTGGTCAGGATCAAATGAGCCAAGGTTCTCTATCAGAAGAATTTCAGCCTCTGATCTAGATTGCTTCAAACAAAATTCCAGGAAACTTGTATCTGATAAATAAGGAGAAAAAATTAGCAATACCTCAAGCACAATCCAAGACTTGGCATTTTATATTTCTAAGCCTTCTCAAGGCAATTCGGGTGGGACAGGAAGAATCAAAATATATATATATATACTTGTTTTTAATTGTTGGAAAAAGTGGTGGTATGGTTGAAAGGCCGGATTTTTTCATCCTGGTCAGAAGACAAAAGAAAACAAACATACTAATTTTACACAGAACTGGGAACTTTGTGTTTGGGTTAATCCACTTCATAAGAAATATGTATTCCCCAAGTTGGCAACAAACAGTATTTATGCCTATCATTCTGTACATAAAGTAATACTTATCAATCACCAGTTCCACATATTCACTGCAAGGCTTCCAAAATAATGAACAGATAGCAACAGCCGTAAACAAATAGTACTGCAGCTAGTAAGATGTACCTTTTGTCCCGATAAGTCTGACACACTCACTTTCACACCAATCTCTGAAGTCCATAGCCTCTGCAAAATTAGATAAGAAAGGTTGGATCAAGTTCACAGTCCTGAATGTCGATTACCAAGTTTAAAGTGGCTTACCCGATTGCTTAGACACTGCATCCTTTTTCCCCTTCAGGAAAGAGTGAGCAGAGGCAGGTGATGCAGACTCAGCAGGTCTGCCACTCATGGATTTCTGTCTGCTCACTGACCCACTTGAAGTTCCTTTTACAGGAGTACTCTTCCCCCAACTTCCCTGGTTTGTAAGCCGAGGAAAATCTGACCTGCAGACAGGATGGACAAATTTTAAATTTATCTTTCATTCTTTATCAAATAGTAATATCAACTGGAAAAAACGCAAATAAAATATCACCTAAAAATAATGAACTTCAGAGTTAAGAACCATATAAATCTACAAGAATAATTTATGTTATCTTGGCAGGAGATGACCCAGAAGCCGGCCATGAAGAACCAGTCCCACGGGAAGCCTGAGTTGGAACTGATTTCTGAGGAATTGGCATCGTACACTATGTTTTAACGAGTGAAATGCAAATGCACGCATCAAATCAACAAGACTCAAGCTACTCAATTCAGATCCATTTATAGGAAAAATATAAAGGAGCACAAAAATAATAATTCTACACATACTCCCATCATCAGACGGTTTACATGGAGTTGTTAATCCATGTTGGTTTGTAATTTATGAAATTTGGCCAAAAGTAGTTTCAAGTATAGAGTTAAATAAGTAAACATTCAATGGAAACTCGCATAAAACCTTTCAAGGATTATAAGCAAAAAATGCTACTATAAATATGCGCAGCTAAGAATAGCCTAGGCCACCGCGAATTAGGGGCTTCCTTCCCCCTATTGGCTAGGTCATTATAGGCCTGCCCGAGGCCCGAGGCCCGATGCATTATCCCCGGTTATGAGGGAGGCTCTTTTCACATATTTATGTAGATGAGGCCCTTACATGCATATAACTCTATAACAGTAAACTTTTTTCTGTATCCAGCTCAAGGCCGTTACGTAGTTCTACCATTTCTCACCCAAATGAGATCGTTCTTTAATCTAATTGATTATTAGATTGTAAATCTGAAAGTGTCCACAAATATATACATATTTAATAACAAAATATGTGCCAAATCACCCCGCACACGAATCCCCATCTTTTATGGTATGGCCAATTGTCGTACCCCATATGACACACCCGTATCCCCACACCTATATCCATGCTCCTTAGGTGCAAGAGACTAACAAATAACAAAGAAAAGCACAATTCATCATCAGCTCGCAAGAGTCACTCTCACAAAAATAGGAACAGGAAAAAGCAGAAAAAAATATACAAAAGGTAATCAACGCAGCTTATGCAACTACACCCCTATTTGTAAAACCATTCATTGAAGAATAAAATAAAAGGAAAAGGTGTCATATATTGAAGAAAAAGGCGACAAAATTAATAAAAAGAAACGAGATCGGAAACGGGAATGAAAAATCAACCATCAACAATGTAAAAGAGAGAAATGATCATACTGCTTTGATTCTTGCTTTGGTTGATCTAGTGGACCCCAAAAGAAATCATCATCTACTTTAGTCTTTCTATGAGATGGATCTTGGGAAATAATCTGAATTGGAGATGCAATCTTGGCAGGAGATGACCCAGAAGCCGACCATGAAGAACCAGTCCCACGGGAAGCCTGAGTTGGAACTAATTTCTGAGGAATTGGCATCGGGTTTGGGAGCATGCTAGAAGAAACCTTTTTACCTTGTTCCTTCAGAATGTCCCTAAGCGAAGTGGGTTTAGGAAGCTTCCCTGAGTCAGTAGACCATGCTGGAGCAGGGGAAGAGTTTGCAGTCTCCCCCTTCCACAAGACAAAATCTCCTAAAGAAGGTCCGGATGGGACAACTTGTAAAACTTCCTTCTCCTGCTGTACAAGACGAGAACTTTTGCCTTTTTCAACGGGACTTGAACCAAAAGACGCATCAGCTGAAGCACCAGGTGCCAAGATTCTAGCTCCAGAATTCTTACCTTTTGCAGACTTTTTTCGATTCTTTTTAGTGTCTTTAGCTTCAATGAAGTTGTCATCATCAATTGAATCATATTCAGAGCTTTTAACTGGTAATGGAGTCCGATTTGATATACTATCAAGAACCTCAACCGCTCTTTCACTAGGCTTCGCAAAATCTTCAGCCAAGAGATCGTGTAATGGACTCTTCTTGCTCTTTTGACTTACAGAACCCATAGTGTCCCCCATCTGTAACTCTGTACTACCTTCATCTTGTTGAATTTCCCTAAATGATTTATTATCTGAACTAGCAACAACCCCAGCCCATGGATTAGGACTAGAAAAACTTGTGGAGCCTAGAGATGGGGAGATATCAGAAACAGCCATTTCTGTACTGTGATCTTCTCTGTTCTTCTTGTTGAATTTCCAAAAGAGACTTTGGTTTAAAACCAGGAGCAGGTTTCCAAGCACGTTGTCCACCGTGTACTTGTGCGTTAAGCGGAGAGATGAGGCCCACCTGCCCTGATCCACTCTTTGCCTCCACAATTTCACCATCTTCCACAAAACCAAGTACAGGCAATGAGATTTTACCTTGTTGAAGATCCACAATCTCACCGGTCACCACATCAGATCTGCTCTCTTGTGTTTCTTGAAGAGATGCTCCATAATGAATTTCTGCCGGAGAAATGTTTGTCCCGGATTTTAAATTAACATCAATATTATTTTTCCCTTCCAACTCAGACTGTTTTGATTGCTTTGTTTTAGATGGTCCCTTTGCTGGGTCAGAGGATTGTGCCTTAGAAGACTTCTGCCTCTTTGACTTCTTCTCAGAACCTTTTCTTACCTCTCGGGCTTCAACATTTTTTACTTCTTTCACAACAGACGAGTCATTTACTGGTTCCCTTCCAGTCTGAGGATCCATGACCACCTTCGCTGGTGGGACATTCAAATCATTTACTTGTTCGAGCACCAGAACCTCATTCTTTCCAGTTGGCACAGTGACAGGTCCTCCAAGTTGCTCTGAGGGCATATAACTTGTAGCAGCCTCAGATGTTGTAATTAAGACAGGTTCCACAGTTCCCACAGTTGTGTTGCAACACCTGCGCCTGCGGATATTTATCCACTAATTGTGACATAGGTAACTTAGTAACCCCTGCTGACACTGATAAAGAAACCTTAGGTTGAATTTCATCACTTCGTTCGGGCAAGTTAGCACCACAACTCTTTTGATGCATAGCACTCCCAAACATTTCATTGGGCAAATGTATAGAAGAGACTTCAGAACCTACAACAATGCTTGTATCCTGAGAGACACTTGGAGTCAAATTTGCTAAGTTGGAAACAAGTTCATCTTGCATATTGGGGACTTGAACCTGCGACCCAGTCCTGCAACAACTCATGTGATGTTTGAAACCGAAGATGGCCCATTGAAGCATTCTCACCTAGCAAACCAGCAGCCTGTAACTGTCCATGAGATCCTTCACCAAAGCTGCTGGTGAGATTGGTGTTCTGACAGTACCTGAGAAAGTAACTGTTGTTGTTGCCTCAATAGCTGTTGCTGCTCCTCCTGCTTCTGATGCTGCTTAAGCAGCAAAAGTTTATCTAACACTGAAAGCTGCTGCGAGGGAACTGGAGCCTGGGATTGTAACTGCAACAAGTATTGCTGTTGCAACAAACTTAATAGTTGGGGATCTTGAGAGAGACCAGAAGAAAGTACCTTTTCACGAGCTAACACCCCTGATGAATTATCAATACCCTGACCAAGTAAATTGGTTAAAGAGGGTTGGTTCTGTGGTTGCAACCTCTGTTGTTGTATCCCAAAGGCACCCTGAGCAGTGATATTCTGACCGTGAAGTATGTCAATTTTATCTTGAAGCGGGTCCAGACCACCTTGGACTTTAAAATTTGACCAACCACTCACCCCATTATTGACACCAGAGGGAGACCTATCAGATAAACTTTGAAGGATAGACATGATGTCTGCATTCTGATAATGAAGCTGCTGATGAGGATTGTCAGCGATTGATGACAGAAGACTTGAATGTGGTATTGCGGATTCCTGGACATATTCGGACTTTGGACCAACAGAAGGTGCATCCCTCCCAGGCCAAAATGGACTAGGACCAGGCATAGATCTTTGCCTTTCAAGGGTCATCCTTTTGGCCAAGAGATAAAGGTTGTCTGCACTTTCTGCTCCCAAAGGAGGCACTGCACCAGAATTATTTCCAAAATAACCATGTATACCTGCAAAGTGAAATTACATCCTTGTCATTTTAAGCAGGAAAAAAAACTATTGATCATTGCAAAAATAATATAAAGGGCATTGTTGGGTCAAAGTAACGTAAGCCACTTTAACTTTAGAAACCAATTTAAAGAATTTTCTGAAGTAGAAAACAACCTTCACCAGGAGAAAACTTCTCAGGCGGTGTACTGCTCAAATTACCAGACATAAGTGACTCCAGAAACCTATTTTCAGCATCCGTTGAACCCTGTTTATACCTTGGATCATTTCTTATCATATCAACCTCACTTGAACCTGCATGAAGTTTCGTAATGCTGCTGAAGTTTGGCCTACTTACTGCATCTGTCATTTCATTCTGTTTTGGAGCACCAAATCCAGGTGGAGGACGGACCTTTGCACGCAAGTGGGGCATAATATCACCAAGTAATGCAAATGGCATGTCATGTGGTGCATTTGCTAGGCGAACAAGCAGATCTATGCCAAAGTATCCAGCTTCAAACCATCCAATAATATCACTGCCAGCAAAAGGTCCTTGAATTTCACCTCGAGGATCTTTGTAATAGAGGACCAGGTCTTCTGGTGATGTCTGTGAAAGATTCCGGGTTTCCTGCTCCCTGTCCAGGACTGCTGATAGTTGCCTTCTAATGATGGGATCATCACCAATTTTCCATTTAGGTCCACCTCCCAATTCATTATTGAGATCCTTTTGTGACTGTGGCCAGCCAAAGTCGGAAGTTCTCGACTGGCCATCAGCAGGAATATCTCTCCAATCAGGTGAGGGGGATTGTGTATGTTCTCCTATTGATAAGGATCGCCATGTTGCACTAGGATGAACAGAGGAACTTCCCTGCATGCTTGATTCCTTACTAGCAACCATCTGATCATTCCTTCTATAAGAAGCAACATCTTCTCTTAAAACTGCACAAATAAGAATTGATCAAATAGCTGAAATTAACATGTAGAACACTAAAGTTAAAGCAATCATCATGTTCTCATACATATAATTATTTCATTTCCAAGTATCAAGCATAAAATGTCATATTACAACAAACCCAATCCAAGACCTCAAACTAAGCAAACAATATTTGACTTATCAAATATTTAACATATATGTCGGAAAGAAGCCTGGCTCAGAATAATTGGATTCACAACATGAAATGGGTACACAATATCAATGTTAGTATACCTTCAGCATTTGATTTGTAATCAGACAATATATGATGATCCTCCATTGTTTCAAATTTTGCATTTGATCCATAGTGATTCATCAGCTTCTCATGGGACAAGCCATCAGAATAATTCAAATATCCACCTTTGGAATTGTCAGCACTATCAGCGACAGTAGGTAGATCTTCTCTACTTCCTGCTCAAGGAAGTCATCAAACAAACTTAGATTATCATTATTAAACATATTACTAGCATGAAAAATTAAATTTAATGTTTGCAGTACCCAGCTTGGTTTGTCTTGGTGGATTAATATCAATCGAACCCCGTCCAACAGATCCATCTTTTGTGCTTTGAGGGACACCACTGCTTAATATGTCTCCCTTGTCAATACCTTTCATAATAACCTATCACGAATTTAACAATTATGTTAAACAGCAAGAACTACCAAAAAAAGGCACAAACAAATTATACAGTAAACTTACCAATTCCTCAGAAGAAGGTGTCCAAAATGCCAGAGGCTCTACTGGTTCTTCCTGTGTAAGGGAAGGCACTTGTACAAACCCGTCTAATATTTTTCCGCAGGATCTCATATCAGTCATCCTGTATACATCGAGCAATTTTGTCCGGCTATATCTCAATGAAGAAGGATCTCCATGACTTTCACTTCTTTCTGAGAACGAACCCATCGATTGTGAGGAATGTGATAAACTATTCATAGAGTTGCTTCCAGTAACCCTACCCCGACCAAGGGAAAAGGTTGAAACAGCATTTTCCCCAAGTCCCCGACCATGTACAGATGCAGGTAACTGTTTGTTGGGAATTGGACTTTGCTGATGAGGAGAGTCTACTTTACCTCGGCTGAGAGATGAGTTAGATCTCCATGGCCGATAATGATCTCCCTCCTTCTCATCCTTTCCATGATAAGAAAGAGGAGAAACCCCCTTATCAAGAGTCATGTCAGCATCTTTAATAGAGTCCAACCACTTTTCACGAAAACTGTCAGTCTCCTTGTCATCCGGTCCCCAGCGTGTGTTCCATCTGGCCTCCCGACGTTGATCATAATTGGTATCCCTGTTGCTAGAATCAGTCCACCGCTCTGGTGGGGTACGACGTACCTCACCAAAGTGTCTTCCTGATGAGTTATCTGTCCATCGATCCACCTTCCGGTTGTCCCCAAGTTCTTTATCTCCCTCCCGCCAACGATCCTTGCGGACAGAGGAATTGATCTCTCTTTCTTCATCACGCCAGCGATCACGGCAACCAGATTCTGCATCAAGCATGGAAGGCCTAAAAACATCCTTTTTCTTCTGGGTATCAGGCATCTCTTCACCATTACCTGGTGATTTCACTATATCTGGACGACTGGCTGAATATGGACTGAATTGGTTCTCCTGCACCTATTTCATATATAGAGGAGTAGAAGCACTGCTGAATTACAATTTCGTACTAGTTAAGTTGATCGAGACTAACACATCGGAAACAGAGTACAAGATGACTCCAAAGAAGGAAAATTACAGTTGTCATATATATAATTTATAATAAAAAAATATAAAGAGAACACCAGAAAAGACTTCTTTTTAAGAAAAAGAAAGTATGAGTAAACTGATAACACACCCCACTTAGTATTCCAGTCTTATTTTCCCCAGGCTTGGGAAGAAGCCACTGTGGTGAAAGAGGAATAGGATTGTGAGATCCTTGCACATCTACATGAAGAAAACACAAAAATCAGGTTCAATTACTAGAATTGATGCCTACCGAATTTACAAGAGAACGCATCAGGTTCAGAAATTATTAAAATAACCCCAATTCTATAAACAAGAATCAGGTGCAGAGATTAGGAATATATGTTAATAACTAATTCAGGTAGAGATCAAACTGCTGTACAATAAAATGGAATGAAATAGTAAATTTAACATAGACTAATGACAACATCAAATTCAGGACCGAGAACATGATATTTAAAGCCTATCAAAACCAGAGATACTACATTCAACTCTAGATTAGAACTGTAATGAGTTAATATGGAACATCAAAAATACACTAAGTGCTCAGTTTCTATATTGACATGACCCTTTACTTCATATATAAAAAAAAAGTAAAATCAAAAATGATATAGAATGCAGACAATCAGTGACCACCTTCTAGGTCCCCTATTATGCCGCCAAACCTAAATAATTAATCTAGTGGGATTCAGCGAAGGATTATGAGCATTAATAGAATTCTTATCTGGTCCAATGTACCATTAAGAAATTAACACATGAAGATATATTTGAAAACTCCTAATCAATAGAACAAAGCAAACACTGACATTTCAGTTATATTTCCACACCAATAAAATTATCAACTTGACATTGGAAAACCAAATAAAACAGCAGTACAAGCAACTATGCTCGTATTTTTCTTCTGTAAAAATAAGTAATATCTCAATTATGCCACTGACTCAAATAAAGTACGCAATCTATATCCACTAATAAATAAATACTAGTACAACACCCAGTGTTGCCATCATCCTCTGACATATCCAATTTCACATAATTTATCAATTAAACAACCTTATTTACTAAGAAATCACGCATTAAAATAATGCTGTGAACCCGTGACCACCAAAATAAAGTAAAAAGAGCATTCATCTTCAGCTCAAATCCCTCCAAGAAACACACATACATATCCATGTTTTGTTTTGTGTATGTGCTTGTGTGATATGGTAAGTAATGGAGAATAATGTAATGACAATTATAACTTATAAGCTAAACACACAATTACACACACTTTCTCAGTCACATACAGATTAATATAAGATACACATCAGGGAGAAAAACTTAATCAACTTCTTCCACAAATGACAGGACATTAAGTATCTTTTTGATGAGTGGCATTAATATTTTAATTTTTACAAGTGACAACAGTCACAACATGAAATCCATTTTAATGCGTAATAGGCACCAACCCATCTTAGCAGTTGTCTGACAATATCAGCTACTGGAGGAGACTCAACAAGTGGCAACTTGTCTTTTCCCCTTCTTTCAAACTCACAAAATCACTGTATTTGTCATATGCTACTAGGATTATTACTTCGTCGAAGAGGTTATATGTCAACATCCTATCCAAGTACACATCAATTGAAATACCTTTCACTGTACTATGTTTTCCATCCTGACTAGAAGACTTGATCACATAAAACCTTCAACTCACCTCCTAATTGAATAGTAAAAACTTCTAAATGTAGTCTTATGCTTCCAGGCAAATATTTTGAACTAAAAACACCACATCCTAATCTAGTATAAATACTCTAAAAGCTTTTAATCATCCATGTTTTCACACTATGTAAAAGTTCAATCTTACAACACGGAAGTGAACTAAAACCGTCAAAACAATGAAAACAAGATAACATATGCACCTTTGTTTGGTGAAAAGTCTTTTCTTATAGATAATATAGAAAAAGGATCCGGTTAGCATGAAGTTCATTTTTGGATAAGTTGATCAATTGGCCAATAGAATGTTGATATAGAGCCTCGCCTACGTGTCAGTACTCTATTAATCAATTGCCGACTTATCCAAAAATGAACTTCATGCTAACCAATTCCATAGAAAACAACATTAGTAGTAAGATAAACTGAGTAAACTAATAAATACATATAAGTATAAAAAACACTAAAAAAAAAAACTTTAACCAATAGAAGCTAATTTCGCAGTTGTCACTTTCAGGAGGTTGGATTAACTGGAGTCAGGTATCAAAAAAACTGATATATAAATATCCAAAGTAGTAAACCAAAAAAAACACCTAAATAGAACTTGAGCATAACCTGCCCACCAGGTGATGAAGAATTCAAGAAAAAGGTGAGAATATAAGAAATGCAGCTATGCAATACAGCATTTTCTGAAATCTTAGCAATAAGCTAGGGTTTTACACAAAAATACAGTCCCTTCATCCCAAAATCGCAATACGTAACGGGGTGAAGAAATTGAAGGTCCGATAAAAAAGATGGAAAGGGAATAATAGCATTGAAGGTTCAATTCCAGGGTCGAATAGAATTGAAACGAAATTTACCTTTGGAGATCTGGTTATCACGAGAATCGAAGTCGGTGTTGGTAGCCATGGATTATCCGAAGGTTGCAGATAGATAGAGAAATGAGGTTGGGGAAGCTGAATAAACCCTTTTTTTGCTGGACTGCTTAAAAGCTATAGAGAAAGACAAAACACGAATAGGGGGCAATATAGGTTAAGGGCAATGTGCTGATAAAAGGGCAAAAAAAAATTATTACTCCAAACGTCAAACAAAAATAGCTCATTTAAAAAATATATATATAGACTCCTATTTATATTTTATATTTGTCCTTAAATATAATAAATAATAATTTAATGATAATAATAATATGATAGTAAATTATATTATAAATTTAAGAGTATTTTTAAATTTTATGCAGTTATCAATTAAAAAAACAGAATAATTTTATTTTTACAAATAAAGCTCATTTTTGTAGAATGAATGAGTTAATCAAACATTATATATCTTGGTTGGTGGTGGGGGTGGGGTGGGGTGGGGTGGGGTGGAGTGGGGGGTAGTGAAAATATGTTAGTCCTAATTTTTTGACAAATCGGGGAGTATTTTTTTATTTATTTTTTATCAAACAGTTAAAAAGACTTCAAATATATTAGACTTTTTAATTTTTTCAAATAATCAGAAAAAATGATCAATTGTAGCAGCAACACTAATGTACATCAAATAAACCCCTAAAATATAGTCATATTATGACGGGCCAAAATAGGTATACATAACTCATTCTGAATCATCAAATACATGGTACAGAAATTAAATATAAACTTAATTTATACAATATGACAAAACGTAGTTGAGAGTTTTAACACGAATATTATCTCGTAGACAATATCCAAACTCAAATAGAATCTTCATTATATTTATTATCACACTATTTCATATAATAGTGAGGACTACTATAGCCACTATCTTGGACCGTCACTTCATTCCCTGACTAGTCCCTTGCTATATTTTCATTTCATGAATAGAACAATGAAAGCAAATGATGAGTTCAACTAGCCCAGTAAAGAATATTATGACTAAGATAATGCATAATAAATTATCGTTAGCTTTCAACAGTGTTAAATTGATAGAATATAATAGACAACAAGTTTAACTGCAGTGAAACAAACAATTCATTAGAAGAGTCAAGTAGAAGCATGCAACTCAATAAATAATTCACATATTGAATTATTCATGCACTACGGGCACTTGCGAAGTTATGGTACAAATGTGGGGTTAATTGACCCCAGCTCAATTTTTAAAATCACATAAAAAAAAATTTACCTCATTCAATTTTCGACCTCACTCATATATTTTTTTTAATTAGAGACACCCAAGCGGCCAAGCCTCGGTCCTAAATCGTATACATCAATATATGTTCAGCACTTCAGCCATAAAATAGAGAGAGAAGGGGCAAAGCCAAATCGCAAAAGACAAAAGTTAAACCGTGAACCATAAAAGCTTTTCGCGAGTGGTCGAAGTGGGTACTGGTGACTGGCGACCCGCGAGTGTGGAGACTGGAGTGCGACTCTATTCTACTGTGTCTCTCTTGCAGCCTTGTGTCCTTGCAGGTAACATAAAGTAGTCTCTCTTCAATTTCTCCAACCTCAATTTTGTTTTCAGAAAGTAATTATAATTTCTCCCTTTTGTTAGTATTATTAAATTGGATATTTGGATGCATTTGTCTAACCCGAAAGTATAAAGTAATAAAAAAATCGCCAAATTTTTTATAACTTACTAATAATTTTGACCCCACTGCTAAAACTTTCTGGCTTCGTCACTGACTACGGGCCAAGAAAATTCGTGAGTATCACATTCATGAATTATCCATGCACTACGGGCCAAGGATATTCATTATTATCACATCCACGAATTATCCATGCACTACGGTGTATGACCCCAACTTTTATGAATAAAGATTAATTTTTCTATACATGTTATTTTGAATAATAAGGTGTGATTTTGATATAATGTTATAGTTGTGGGTAATATTTATAAATTTTACAAAGTAAGCAAGTTGTCATAAAATATTCGTTTGTTCGGAGAGTATTTATTTTATTAGGGAATATTCGTACGACGACACAATGATTGGTGGACCCCACAACGGAATTACTGTTTGAGTTAGAAAATGACAGAAATAACTTTTTATAAAAATAACGACAAATTTTTTACCGTTAACTGTTGAAATACCCGGTGATAAAAGTACAGTAATACGCGTGGTTGCATAGTAGCACACGGTATTGTACAGTATCTTTGATTATTAATGCTTACGTGAGAAATCACTCAGTTTTATTCAATCATTGTCACAGTAATTGTAAGACCCCGAATTTTACGAAATAAAAGTATTTAATTTTCTGAATAATTGTTATTCTATTTAATAAATGGTTAAATTGATAAAAGGTTAAAGTTAAGGGGGATATGTGAAATTTTGCAAAGTAAGCAAGTGGTTATAAAATATTCGATTGGTCGAGGAATATTCTTTTTGTCGAAGAATATCCGTACTGACGACACAATCTTTAGTAGATCCCTACAACGGAAGTATTGTCGTAATTAGAAAACGACAGAAATATTTGTTATAAAAATAACGGCGAAAATTTTACCGTTAAACTGTTAAAATACCCGATGATAAAAATACAGTAATCGACTTTTTCAATTGTGCCGAGATGACTAATTCCAAATTAAGTGGGTTGACTCACCAAATTTTCAAATTAAAAAAATACTTGTCGCCCCTTTATATACAAGGATTGATTACACTACATTGAAATACTAACTGTACATAACTAATCAGGTAACATATAACTAAATAAACGATGATAATCGAGGTGGTGGTGGAGGAGCCACACAAGTTGAAGAAAGTAAACAATAAATTTGATATCATGTATGTAACTTAGCTTACAGGAAAATGGTTATGGAAGTGAGAGATAACATGATGTTACGCCCCTTTACAAACAAGACTACAATGAAGGCAAAAAAGAAAAAAGACAGATGAAACAACAATTGGCAACCCAATCTTTAAATCCAAGAAGATGATCTACAGATTCTGTTAAATCCCAATTAATCTCTGTAATCTATGTTTAGGGTTTCCTTCCACATCCTGTCAAATGTCAGACAGTTCTGAAACAATTGATGCATAAAATAACAAAAATTCAAATTTCATTTATTTTTTAAATGTTCAACTCCATCATAATAACTGAGTGTGTATAGTTTACATCTTTTATGCGGTTCACCATGTTATGTTTTCAGCTTAGTATTGCTTCTCAAGATTGATTATGAAGGTGATAACAACAATTTCTAAGCCAAATGAGCACAAGATGTAGCAGTCTTGGGCATAAAATTTACTAGTGAAACTAAGTTACAGATGAGTGCTTCAACTCGAGTTCATGAAATGCATCTGGCTTTGTTATTGCTGACAGTTTCCCAGCCAAAATGCAGTTACATCTGTTATTGCTGACAGTATCCCGACCAAAACGCAGTTACATCTTTGGTAAACGAGTGGAAGGTTCCGTAGGAACATCTGCACTTGCCTGCCAAGAGAATTATACAAACAAAGACAGACGGTGCAATGTCAAGTTGAAAAAGCCTTGCAGTAAAACAAGGGACTAAAAAAATGGTAGAGCAAAATTGATGTTGCCAGAGCAAAAAATGTTGCTACAACAATTATAAAACTGTCGTTAAATGTATATTTGCTCTTGCAGTATCATTTACTGTTGGCAATATCAACAACCTAAAAATACGAGGAACAGGTCCACTGTGTTTATATAAAGATGTGACTCCACAGTAAATTGGATGGATCAAAACTCAGATCCCAAGCAGTAAAATCAGAAAGTTAGATTGGTAAATCTTTTGATTATTATACACTTCATTTTCCTCTTTTGTCTAAAAAAACACTTCACCAAATGAATAAAGTTACCGAAATATTTTAGAGTATTTGTACCATGCATAAGAAATGATAAAATATTGTCAAGTTGGAAGATATCTACATACAACAAATGCAGGTCATGTTATTAATGGTGATGATAGTGGAAGTTTAACTCTCAGTTTCAATAGTTTCTACAACATATAAAAAGAAAATGTTCTTCCTCAGGTAACTGATACATATGAAATAAAAACATAAACCAATTTAGTTATGGATGGAATTAAGAATCATAGTTGCTACCCAAGATAGTGTCTCACCGTACTTTATTTGTGGCAATGCTATTATCACAAACTTATGTGCAAGTCTGTGTATGCAAATGCATAGACACCAATATCCAGACTGTGTTACTTATCATTAACTAGCTGGTGAAGATAACAGCTTCCTTCCAGAAAATTGCATTTTTTTTAGATGTCAAAAAAAAATCCACAAAATGATGTGTTTCCATACCTCTAGATATCTTTTTAACATTGTCGTAGTACTGAAATTAAAGCCTTCAATTGATTCTCCTTTCTTACGTGATGCATGAAGTTGCTTTCGAACTTGGGAAGCCAAAGACTGCATTTTAGTACACCAGAGCTCAAAAATTCAAATGACATTCATGATCGAGGACAGAACATTTTGGAAAAGCATAGTAATGTAGAGAAGCTGTTAGAGAAGTTTATTTAGCTAGTACTCATTCTCATATGTATATGTGTTTATACATATATATATATATACACACACACGCGCGCGTTTGTGTGTGTAATGTATTTTCTGGAAATCCTCTACAAGAATCAATACCTTTCCCAACTCAACTCCCCACTGGTCAAAAGAATTGATTCCCCAAATGAAGCCTTCCACAGCAATTCTGTGTTCATAAATTGCCAATAACTGAAGAAAAGAGAGTAAGAATTAAATGCTGATTAAGAAGGAAATCAAATTCATTTGACCCGTGTGAACTGCAATTGCAATAAGAATGCCATATCTGCACTGAACTTTGCAAAGACTGACATCCACTTTATGCATATCTAAGAATGACAAAGACACCAAACATATAGGGTACCTAAGAACTTGGAAAAGGCAAAGGAAGACAAAAATAAATATAAATGAGAAAAACTATCTTAATGCACATAAATTAGTACAAATACTAATATCCCATCCTATCCCATCCATAAGATTAAATAAAGGACTAATCATGCAATAAAATAGTCCATACCGGTATGTATTAAATTAGGACAAATAGTTTTATCCCATCCATCAATTTTGCAAACAAATATAACCTTAATGTGAGTAAAAACTTTCCACTTTGCTGTGTGTGCAAAGAGAGTGAGAGAAGAGAACACAAAAGTAGATCCACAAGCAGCACAGATCCAGTTACACATCATGGAGAACATGTATAGGCATTATCACATCCAGTTAAATAAAAAAAGACTCAAGGCACATTTCACATCGTAGTTATACAGGTATGCTTACACTTGGAAGTTATGAATTGCTCCACAGAATTTTGAAAAGTTTTAAATGTGATAGTTAACTTAAAGAGTATACTAAACTAAGAAGTTATGCTTGAGTTATGCAATGCTTCACAGAACCTGGAATTTTGGATTAATAATTAACTGAAAGTTCCAAACAATTTCTGAATTCCCTCTGCAATTTGAATACTTAGCTGAGCACTTCACATGATTGGACCTTTGTTTTAAAAAAAATTGATTGAACCATGAAACTTCAGGCCACTGGTTCTGGCGAACTGTGAACTTACAGACTTTAGTTATCATTCGTCTCTTTTTTCTTTTTACCAGATAAAAGAAAAAGATTTTCTTAAAGAGCAAAAAGTCCTTAATCGTCTTTGAACTTCTTGGATAGTTCCATACTTCCATTTGCTATTAAACACGTACAAACATCTTCAAGGCAAAAAAAAATTGATAAGAAGAAAAGAGGGGTTTAAAATATTCAAACCTGGCCAATATTATATGCATTCAAGGATGGAAGTAGGAGACTGAGAGAAGGACGATTGCCAGAGAATGTCTGTTAAAGGTAAGGTAACTGTCAATCTACATCCAATTGTAAGCAGCAGAATGCATAATGTACAGTGAAAGAGTATCACCTTGTGAGGAATTAGATGCTGCTCAACATTCTCACTACGCAACTGTTCTGGGGTCTGAAAGAAAGCATATTTTGATTAAGTATCTTGGTACTAAAGTGGAAGCTTCATTGATGTAGCAGGCGCATTTAACAAATCCGATGATAAGATGACAAATCTATGCTATTAAGTACAACGTGAAAATACAGCGCATAGTTTCTGATATACAAACATACATATATATATATATATAATATCATAGGGTAGGACTGCAACTGAACTGAGTGAACATTTCAAAGATCAATATATCATCATGCAAATTAATAATTCAATAATGTAAGTATTTATATCTTGAAAAGCTGTAGAGAAAATCATCAAGATTACTACATAAGAAGGCTGGTCATCCTTTATTTGTCTTTTGTTTTCTGTTCATTTGTTTCCTCTTTTTTCTTTATTTAGACCAAATGGAAGGTTTGAAACTTTTACAATTTGGAAAGTATGACGAGCATTTTTGGGATTGCTTAAAAAGAGTGATTAATGCTTTTGTTTGATGCTTTTACTTATAAGTTATAAGCAGTTTTTGAAAAAGCAATTTGTGTTTGGTAAAGAATATGTACTTGATAGAGTAAAAAACAAGAAAGTGTTTGGTATCGAAGAAATTGTTCATCATTTATTTCCATAGAAAATGACCAAAAAGGATATAATAGTATAAAGTAATAAAGTAGGGCTAGGAAATGAACTTGGTCAAACCTGCTTATTGGATATATGCTTATAAGCAGGAGCACCAAATTGATGCTTATGTTTATTTCCATAAAGAGTGCTTATAAATAGTTTTAAAAAGCAGTTTACCAAACACTTTTTGCTTTTTAAAACTGCTTATAAGCAAGTTTGATTGCAATCCCAAACATCCTCTAAGATTTAACTGTATCAGCATAAACAAAGGAAAAACTATCATCCCAGGAAAAAGAAACACACATTTTACCTTCCCATAAGCAAGAGCATCTGCCTGTGCAAAAAAGTTGGACATGAGCTCATCATGATTGTTCACTACTTCTCCTGTAAAATAAATTTCCAATAATGTCAAAAATGAAATAGACCCTCCCCCCCACCCCCCCAAAAAAACACATAAAAAACATAGCAACAAAAAAAGAAGAGCAAAATAAATAGTAAAAGAAAAGAACTTGGTACCTTTGAGATACACAGGCTGCTGACTCTTCACAACCCCAATAAAATCACAAGGAATAATACGACCCTGGAAGTTCCAAGCAGATGGTAATAAAGATACAGCTTTCAAAAACTATGGGCAACTTTAATGGAACAATTACCGGGTGCCCTGAATATTCTTCTATATAAATTCATGGTTTTCAAGCAAATTCCAAGGAAAATCCTTATAAAATTGTCAAACAGTTTTCCAGACAAGACTATTTTTCAACATTTACCACCCTCAGACAAAATGTTGTTTCTGAACCTCAAAGAAGCACCAGTTGAATCTAAAAAGGAGAGTTCACTACCCATCTCTTTTCCAATATAAATAAAATATAAGAAAGATTTTGAAATAATGAGCACAACAAGTACAAAGAGCAAGATTCCATAAAACATTGCATCCAGCTGCATATAATTTAGTTGATCTTTTAACATACGAGAACAAAAAATTACTAATACCAAATATAGATTACCTGGTGAATTAATTGGTAAAAGCTGTGCTGACCATTTGTTCCTGGTTCTCCGAAATCAATTTCCCCAGCCTCAAAAGGAAGGGGAACTCCCTCAATCGTGACCCCTTTCCCATTACTCTCCATACTAACCTAAAATGGTTTCAATATTGGAAGGGTAAAAGAATATTCTAAAAAGCATTCCAACAATATGTGAAAGGAAAGGGTATGGTAAACATGCCTGTTGAATATGCGGGGCAAATTTCTCCAATGCTTGAGAGTAAGGTAAAATGGCCTGGAAAAATGTGTGATATTCAATGTATGGCACAACTACTAAGAATAAAGTACTTCCGTCTTCCAAAGAATGTCACTTTTGAGTTTTATTCTTCAAGCGAACATGAATATTGTAATACAATCATTACAATCATGTTGAGTCATATATGCAATAAGTCTCACAGCAAAAATTAAACTCACAAGTGACATTCTTTGAAGGTCAAAGCGAGGATTATTAATAAACATAAAAAAAGAGGCAATTCAAACAGTATTTGGTAGACTTTGTACTGCACTCACTCTTGCAGGATACCCAAGAAATGAAACATTCCATATGCTAAACAAACCCAAAAGTACCTGAAATGGTCACGCCATATCATTAACCGATAAACATAGACCCAAATAACTGATTTTAGACTCTCAAAGGTAGATCATCGTATTCCACTGAGAAACATAGATCCAAATGCAGTGGCGTAAAATCTAGGATTCAGTATCCATTATTTGGGACCAGAAGAAAAAGTTTATCACAAAACAAATAGTAATGCATGCGATAGATATTATAAAAGATAATTTAATGGCACATCCATCAAGTAGAACAATCAAATATAAAGAAAAGGTCAAGTCAGTGGGAGCACATACAGGTATGTTTTTCTCAAAGGGCGTTGAGTAAAAGTGTTGATCAATGCTTGAAGCTCCCTTCAGGAATCTTAAAAAAAGAAAACAAACAATTTAACCATCAATAAAAGCTAATTGATACTGAAACATATCACTATAACATAATTCTAAATTAAGAAGTCAAAATCAATGAGATAATAGATGCACAACAATCATAAATTCGGACATTGCACCTTAAATCAAGACAGTATAATTGATAAGAAGAGCACCACAGATTAAATTCCAAAAAGAAGAGTA
This sequence comes from Panax japonicus, assembly GCA_020205505.1. Taxonomy (NCBI): domain Eukaryota; kingdom Viridiplantae; phylum Streptophyta; class Magnoliopsida; order Apiales; family Araliaceae; genus Panax; species Panax japonicus. The sequence continues at coordinate 87,959,732 of CM035091.1, forward strand.
TCTCTTCTAGTTTACTTTTAGACCTCAGATATTTTAATAGTCCTACAAGAGACTTAGGAGGGTGTATTCAATTAAGACTTTTAAAGATTTTTAAAGACTTTTAAAGTTTGGTTGTATTCAATCAAAACATTTAAAGAGTTTATAAAAGTTTATTGGTATTCAATTACAACTTTTGTAATGTCTTTAAAAGTTATGTGGCATTAAATTGAGACTTTTATAAAGTCTATAAAAGTATTTTGGTATTCAAAAAGTCATAGATTTTTCAGATTTCTATCAAATGGTGGAGTTTGACCGACTTTAGAAGAAAAGTTATCTATCAACCCATATCCAAAGTCTGAACTCATCTCTAAAGACTTCTAAAGACTTCCAAATATTAAACATAAAGGTAAAAATTTAAATCGCCAGTAAAGAAATTGCCAAAGAGATTATGCAAAATTCAAAAGTCGCAAAATTCTCTGGTAAATTTTTAACTTAAAATGAATATAAATTAATCTAATTTTAGAAAATATAATTATTAAAATTATAAACCGTTTATTTTTTTACTAAATTTATTAAAAATTAGATAAATTACACAAACTTTTATTATAGGAATATCTCGTTATGACTTTGAAAAATCAAACAGTAAATTTTGATTTTTAATATTATATTATTTATATTTTATATTTAATAGATATAGTATATGATATATACGAATCTTGATAAATTCTAAAATTCGTCTAAGTTAAAAAAAAATTTGTTAAAAGATGACAACGATGGACTGTTAAAAAATTAGTTATGTAGCATTTTAATTAATTAATTTCTAACATCATAAATAAATTAAAAAGTCGCATAATTATTTTTTTAACGGTCAATTTTGGTTCACTAACAACTATTAATAATTTTAAGAAAAAAAAATCTCTCTAGCAATTTTGTCTGTGGCTTACCGACGACTAAAAATCTCTCTGATAAATTTTCTATAATTTGGTGGCAATTTACTCACATGTATGAAGTTTTGCAACTTTTGATCATATAGATTTTCATTGTCATATTATTTTGTGAAAAACAGAGTTTGGTATTCTTACTAAAAAATGTACGCATATATAATATATATAGTTCAATGAAAAGTGAACTTAATTTTTGTGTTACGCCTGTATCTTCTAAAGTTTTATTCGTATTCGAATATCCAAATTTATTATGAAATGAGTGGAATAATATGAATACTTTCAACATATATAAAATCTCATGCCACAATAATTTAATGAAATAATGAGATTTCCTCTAGTTCATGAAAAAAGAGGGAGACTGTATACATGAGCTAATTAACAATTAATATAAGCTGCAAGATATATTAGAAGTATAAAAAAGTCTATCAAAATCTTGATAAAAAGTCAATTAAAGTCGGTCACTTATTTCATGGAGTCTATAAAAGTCATTTTTAAAAAGTCATTAAAATTCACAAACTCTATAAAAGTCTGTCACTTAAAAAAAGTTTAAAAATCTTAATCGAATACACCCCCCTTAACTCTGATTCTAAATACAGACCAAGTCAAGCAAAAACAGCATCATAATTTCATTTCAATACCAAGATACCAACTCTGTTTCATAATACAGACTAAATCAAGCAAAAACAGCATCATGATTTCCTTTAAATACCAAGAACATCAAGTGTTCATTAATGCGATCTCAATCTTATATGTGGAAACAATTAAATACTAAACTATTCATCAAGGTAGCTCAAACTTCATTTAGTACACAAAGAAAAGAAAAGGACAGACAGAAAATTGGAGTCTCAAGAGACCACCTGAGGCTTCATTTTCGTATATGAAGTGCACAAAAAAGTACAGGACTTCTAGTTTAATCTATTTAAAAGTAATAAACACTAATCACAACAAATAATTTCCAGATTGACTGCTGAAAAAGAAATCAACAAAATATTAAGTAACTGATATCTTCAATCAGAAGAAAGTTGCAGGTTACCGTACTTCTCAATAACAGGAAAACCATATTGGAGTGATAAAGGCAGCACACCTACAGCGCTGCAAACTGAAAATTGTAGATCGAAAAGATTAATCAAGCATCAGAATGACAACAAACTTTTCAAGAAAATTGATTAAACATACCACTATATCGGCCTCCCACCCAGTCCCAAAATGCAAAAGCATTTTTAGGATCAATGCCAAACTTTTCCACAAGCTGCTTGAAGAAAAGCAAAATATTTTTAAAATATGGCATAAGTGGCTAACTTATTAAATTAAAATCTCTAAGCATTTATATCATTAATCAACTTCTTATACTTGGATATTTTGCAAAAGTATACTGCCATGAAAATTATATGAACAAAAGTGAATCGCCTACAATGCGTACATGCATACAATCAAAGTGTGTTTAGGCATCACAAGAATTAAAAATGATCAAAAGATGTCTTGTAAACCAATGAAAATTGTTTTCATATTACTTTTCTTTTATTATATCTATATCACAAAGAACTGGCTGGTTTGGTATGACATCAGCCGACAACACCCATCCCTTCCATAGTTCTATTGCAAATACTTTGTGTTACAACACGTTAGGTCGTGATTGCTTCCATTGGATCATCTGTATACACAACTGAAAATGGAAGCAATCAGAGAAAACTGAAGGATCGATTATAATTATAGCGCTTAGCAAAACATGATATATGAAGGAAAAGCATAGAAAAGAGAACAGTACAATCCAAACACAAACTATAGTACCGATCATGGCTGCAAAAAATCATAACTCAAACCCCAACCAATACAAAGGAGAGGGGAACAAAAGACAGGTGAAAGGTTAAAAATTAAAATAAAGAGAAAAAAAGATGTATCATCCTCAAAATTAAATTTTTTTTATGCGACTGTTTGTTGGTGTGGCAGGAAGAGTTCCATACTTGCAAGATTTATATAATGATCATGTTACACCTAAACCTAATAAGTAATAACACATATTTATGCCTCCATAAATACACCATTACATAGCAGGCATTGCAAATAGATGTAAGCAGATTCACCCTCCCTCAATAGAAAAAGGCATTCAAATTTCCTTTTTGTGCACATTTTCACCCCATCTAAGCTATTTAAAGGACTAATAACATTGGGCATAAACTCTGTACCTGATCAAACATATGTTATGCTTGAGAGGCATTAGGATACTGTTAACCTATCTCATATGTAAGAGGTACAAGGAAAGAGATGTTTCACCATGAAAAAGAAATTTGAAATGTAATAGTCATTAGTCAGACACAGGTCAAAGAATTATTTCTTTAAGCAAGAAACTCAATCACATATCTACTCTGGTACACAAAACTAAAACAAAGTTAATGAATACGAGCATACACATAATTTTTTAAGCACAGCAGATGTTCAAATCAGCTGCTTCAAGAGAAACACGAAAGTAATCATACCGTAAGATTAGTACTGACAGCAACCATATGCTTTGCAACCGCTTGAGCCCTGGATAATATGAAGGCCAATTGTGTTCAAAAGAGAGAGAAAGAGATTCAATGGTCTAACTCACATTCACGGTTATAAACTCAAAAGTAGTTCCTAAATTTAGCAATGAATAAAAGCAAGTTTTGCAAGCAAAATACAATGATGTCCAAATTTCCTATAATATCCACTGGAATATTTCCAGATTATATGTAAATGTTAATCGGATACAGTATAGTCAAGGGAGACAACAACTCCCCCTACTTCCATTCAAGGAAAATATTGTTGTTGAAGCAACATTTGTTAAATTGTTATGGTCAAAGCAATAGTTGCATCATGAATTTATGATATTATATTGTGCTCATGGATTGTACTTTACTAAAGAAATAACTACAAGTCTGCAATTGCTCAGCAATGTCATCTCCCTCTCTTTGTACACCCACTGACTTGCTTATTCTTAAATTTGATTTCGCACATTTAACATCAAATTAACCAAATCCCATTTATTATTCTCTGAATGAAATTATCTTTTCAACCTATACAAGTAATACAATCACAACTATGTCCCAACAAGGACTTGAATGTTGCATCTTCCTCCTTTGAGGGTGCCACACACTAGCTTTGAAGCTAATAATAAATTCTGAACAATGAGAGTGCCGGTATTTTAACGAATGACCAGTTCATTATAGCACTAACCCCAACGCGGATGAGATCCATTCCCTCAGTGTCCGAGCATTCAGCATAGTTTCAGCGGTTGTAAAGGTTTTTGAAACCACAACAACTGCAAGTAAAGCAAGTAAACACAAATGAATACAATAACAACCCCCAGTGGTCCTAATAGTGCATAAAAAAGTGCTTTTTAATAATATCTGAAGAGTAAATACGTGATAACACAAAGTTACCTAGTGTAGTTTCAGGGTTCAAGCCTGTGATATTTCTGGCGACATCTATTGGATCAACATTTGCTAGACTGTAAATAAATGCATAACAGGAAATAAGGGATAAGATAATATCAATTCTATGCCATAGACTTCAGTGCTGTATGCATGCGTGAGAATCATGTTAAGTGCAACAGTCTATCACACTGCAAGACCTCACACTATTATGGCAGCGCCACCACTTCCCTCCAACTCCACAACTCACAAGAAAACTTATTAACAAAGATGAAAGCTATCAGAAGCACCATCAGCACTTGTGCTTGCAGACACGCAAGGAGAATATATAAGATACACCTGAAATTTAGCTTAATTTGTTCCCCTTATTCCATTAGAATGATACATGAATGTTTTAAATCATTTATATTATATGAATTCATTTTATTAGGGCCATATGCTGTCTCGTGAAAGTATTCAATTCATTGTAAGAAATAACCACCACTTAACCTGTCGTTAAACACAATAACATAAAATTACAATTTACACAACCTTTGGACCAACACATGGTGTTCAGGGTACACCTGCTACACCGTGAAACAACTTAAAGTCAAAAAATTATAAATATGATGCAGTAAGAAAGCTATTAAGAGCTTAGTTAAGGATTTTCAGTCACTAACGAGAACTACATATCATTGAAAATATGTTGGTATAAACTTACAAACGCAACTGTCGTCCTGCTGCATATTCAATAGCCTTTGGATCTGTAAGTTGCCAAAAATTAATAAGTATTTAGGCAGGGCTTGCGCTTGATAGGGTTCAAAAATTAATGGGTATAACGAACAAAATACAATTACAGTAAGTAAATAACTTATTTACATCACATGGATGCAGATTGGAGAGCATCAAGTCCACCTGTTTGAAGAGCGGTATGCACAAAGAGAGGACCTAAGAAGCTGCCACCAATACCAATTGCAATAACATCTTTCAATGCTTTTCCTGTAGCTCCAACCTACCAACATTTGCATTTTAGCAAACATTTAGGCTGTACATAAGTAATGAGATCACATACACGTTAGAAGTTTACCCAAGAACCACTGCGGACTTTCTCGGAGAACTCCCGAATCTTGTCCAACACTTGCCACACTTCAGGGACCACATTCTTGCCATCACTCTTTATAACTGCATCCCTTGAAGCACGTAGAGCTACATGAAGGACAGACCTATTCTCCGTGCTGTTTATCTGAAGGTGTCACCCAAAATAATTCATGATGATCAGATATTTGGACATTGTCCCGGCCCAACCAAAAATATCAAAATCATATGTAGAAATTCTATTATTTATTGACAGGAAACTGTAGAAATTTGAAGGCAACTATACTAACAAAGTAACAATAGACTCGGTCTCGTAACAAAAAAGCAAGATGACATCTGTAGGAGAAGATTTAGGAATTGCAATCTTCTAAGAAAATCAAGTGTCCACTATCTCACAAAAAAAGGTATAAAATTTAATGAATGCCATATTGATTGATACCACAAAAGGTTATTCATTGTTAGAGTAACGATGATATGAATAAGTTAAGACCACTTACACGCTCCCCATTAAACATACTGGTGATCTTTTGTTTGAGGCGAGCTGCCTACATTAGAAAACAGGAAGAACAAATAGAATTACCATATCATCCACACCCCTAAAAAAATAGGGAAAAAAGAGAGAGCTAATTGTACACCCACCTCTGCCAATTTGAAGAGTTTGTCCATAGTTTCAACAGTGGCACGCTGCCTCGAGTAATCCAAGAATAACCCATCAAAATCACTGAAAATTCACATCCAAAAAACAAGAAAACCCAAAATTACTACGAATTTTTAAAATCTTTCCTAATCCAGAACTTAGTGAAAAAGGACATACACCATCATTGACCTGCAGCGGTCAGTATCATTCATCAATTCGTGTAAATGGGTCTTTTTAATGTCCTCTAAGTGGGCCTGTCCATGAATATTTATGGTGCAAAGTTCAAATCAAATGTTACATTCAACCGCATTCAATAGCCACCATTTTTTATGCTAAACACAAAAATTAAGTGGTTAAGTTGTTACCTTCAAATCCTTCCACGGCTGTGCCTCGCATATTAGAGTGGACGACGCCATCTGCAAACAATTTCAAAGGCTATTTGGAGGGATTTATTTACCAATTGAAAATGGTAATCAAAGTTAAAATACAGGGATATAAAAGATCGAAAAACAAACCTGTAGAAATTGGATGTGATCACGGAGAGATTGAGAGATTTAGGATGATGAACTAAAAAGTAATGACCTCAAGCTCGGTTAATAGAAGATCAGTATCCACTCAGACGTATAATACGGCGTCGTTTGTTTCTATTCCCAAGTCAATGATGATGCGAAAACTATTCCGCTACCGGGATTCGAACCGGGTGTACAAAACCAGGGGCGGATCCACAACATGCACCATGCAGGGTGGGTAACGACCCTACCAGAGTTTCTTAAAAATGTTGCTTGGGCCCCTGCTTTATTGAAATATTTTGATTAGACCCCTCCAATTTTTATATATTTGTGTTCCATAAAATAGTCGTATTTGGCTTCTTCTTCTTTTTGTTTGTTCCACATAAAAGTCTTTTTTTATTAATAGTAGAATAAAATGACTAATATTCTCGAATTTTTATCACAAATTCATTATCATGTCACCACTATTAAACTAACAATTTTTTTTAAAATTTAATATATAACAAAATATATTTTTAATATTAATAATTTTGCAAATGAAATTATTTGTTTGAAACGGATGAAGTATGTAAATGTATATTATATGTATATATATAATGAGTATTTTTAAATAACAATATTAAATATTGACAACTCCTAGTTATATGATTCATTCAATGAAATGACTAGTATACTCATAATTAATAAAAAATTATTGGTGGATTCATTCTCAAATATAACACTTCTATTCTTCTTCTTTTTAACTATTCTCTTTTTTATAAATGTGCATGCCGTTAAACATGTATATATAATAATATAACTAATCAATAAGTGTACAAATATCAATAAATATAAAATCATTTTAAAATAAATTTCTCGTCGTTACTTTTTTACTATCATGCGTAGCGCCACATTTGAGAGTGCAAAATTATTTAAGAGAACCACAAATTATTTATACATTAAATTTATTTAGATACATATGAACAATTACAAGCATCACAAACTTGCAGAAGCATAAACCTTTACATATACATGGTGAGAATTCCCTCATGGCACCATACCCACTTTCTGAAGAAGAAGAATTAGTAGAAGATTAAAATACCCAATCTCCATGTGTAGTAGTTTTATGGACACCCATGCTCTTGGGTACTCCCACCTGGATAAATGCATCCACCATAACCTAAAATTCACATTCAGAAGATAATTAATGACCAAGTTTAGAAAAGGAATTAAACAAGTATCTAAGAAGTGATACATTTCAGCTTTTAGTTCAATTTTTTTTTAAAATTTTTTTTGGGAACCTATATTATTACAATTTAATTTAAGCGATACATTTTAAATGTAACGAATAAATTTTATAATAGTGAGGATAAAATTCAAACAATATAAATTTAATTATTATTATTATTATTATTATGTTGCAAAATGGAGAGTAGTTGAATATAGAGAGGACTTACTAGGATTAGTAGATGTAAGCATGGCTGTTTGTGAGAAATCACAGTTCCAGGGATTCCTCCCTGCAGTTTGGTAGAGGAGATTCATGGCATAGGTAGCATGAGCCACCACGGTGTTTGGTTCAAAACAAGCTCCACCTGGTTGGATTGGAGAGCAATTTATGACAAATGCGCAAGCATAATCCAGATTGCCTTGCAGTTGGATTTCTGATACACCTGGCTTGGGCACACACCAAACACCATTCTTTGGAGTTGCCGGGGTTGATGGTGTCTAGATAGAAACAGAATATTAATGATCTTGTTAAGCATGTAAAAGTATACAACAAGAATGATCGAACCCTAAGATTGTTTAACCATTTTGTTGTTTATTGTGAACCATTTTATATTGTTTGATCCTCACTCACCTGACTAGTCTTAGAAAGGCCAACATCGTAGGCCATGGTTAAATCAGGCTTGAAAAGGCCGAATGATCGCTCGGAGGCTGGTCCAGGTTTCAAGTCCTCATCAAACAATGCAAACAGATACGTATCCACTGATTTCCCTGGCATCAATGGAGTTCCCACCATAGACCTAAGGTGCGCGATCAAATTGCCATTGTAAGCCTTTGCATTCTCAATGCTTGGCCCGACCTCATTCACGTCTCCGTTATACGGCCAGCCTGTTTCCGCAATCACAATTTCAACTTCCTTAAATGCCATGGAGTTCAATGCAGATCCAACAGCATCAACCTACAAATGATTGAATTTTAGTACAGGATTTTTCTCAAATGATCTTAAATTAAGCCTCATATATTTTGTACTATTCATGTGAGGGGACATCAATTTCCTAAAATTAAATCTAAACTATTCAAAGACCATGCATTAGGATGAATTAAGAGGTAGGCATTCATGCCGGAATGAAAATTGATGACAGACTGCTAACCTGAGCATCAAACATGTTGGTGTACTTAATCTTGGTGCCCGAGTCGACTCGTCCCGAGTTGGGTTGAAACAGGCAAAAAGCCAGAGTCTCAGGCCTAGGATCACTTTGGTAAGCAAAAAAGGGATACGGATTTATGGTAAAAGGCGAGTGGGTAGCATTATTAAACTCTAACAAACCCTTCAGCAAATCTCTAATGTTCGGATCAAAACTCCCAGACGACGGCGGATCAGATTGCTTCAACACAGCCATGGAATGGACCGTTGAGACCTTAATTTTCCCGTCTAATGAAGCCGAATTCAGGGCATTTTGGACATTCTTCATCGCCGGCAACAGCTGCACCATCAAATTCCGGTCGCCGGAGGTCATGACTTCATTCCCTACGTTTATCAGAATGATCCTGCTGGAAGGGTAAAATGGAATCACATTGGAATTAATCCATTCTTTGGCGAAATTCGGGTCGGATGCCATTGCTGGTATGTCGCCGTTCGACGCGCCGATAGCGATTCCGATTCCGGTATTTGCAAGTGCTTTAATGATTGCTGGGTCGGCACCGTACAATCGTACTTTCTCGATTGCAGTGGACTGCAGCAGCTTCGCTGCCTCCGACGGCGGCGGGAGGTTGTCGGCGACTTGGCCGTAGTTTATACCAATGAATGGTTCCGCCTCTGTAAATTACAGTGGAGTTTAAGTTCAAATTTCACTTCAAATCATTAAATATGTGTGGATTTGTTAACGATTATATTAGAAATGGAAAAAATAGAGAAACATACAAGCATTATATAGAATATAGATAGATAGATAGATATACATGTGAGTGTATTTATTGATTGAAGTGTCAAGAGACTGGCTTACTAGCGAAATGGGTGGCAACATGAAGGAGGAAGAGAAAGAAGAAGGCTGAACTGGAAGGAAGAGTGATCACCATAACTATTGGAAACTGGAAATTATAAGCTCTGTTTTTTCTTTCTTTCTGCTCTGTTTTTTGAGGAAGAAGAAAGGGGAAAAAATTGAGAGATGGAAAAGACGGTAGAAAAACTGATACTAATTTTGGCATATAATGCACTCCGGTCCCCGTAAAAATGTACAAATCTAATTAACAAAACACAACTCTTTTTGAATTTTCGGCTCATTCTAATAAACGATTAGAACTATACAAAGTTTTGGATAAATTTTACCGTCTATTATATCCTCTTTAACTTCAAAGTATAAAAAATTACTTTCTCTTACCCTCAGCTCTTCATACGTTCTTCCTCCTCCCAAGCTCATCCTCTACTCCTACATTCTCTAGCGTCCGGTAATCTCTCATTCCCTTCGTACGTAGTGACGAATACACGAGTAGTACGACTAGTTTTATATAAATTACAAAAAAAATAAAATAAAAAAAATAAAGGAGAGAATATAATTAAGTGTATTTTATCTACGATGGATACACTTGGAAGAGTTTTTTTTTCTAGTTTTTTCTTAAGAATCTGTTTCTGAGTTTTGGACGAAAAGGAAAATAATATAAAACTTAAATTAGAATATAAACAAAATAAAATTTTGAATTTTTTTTGCGTTGTTTTTGAGTTTTTAATAAAAAAAATTAAAAATTAAAAAAATTTGAGTTTTTGAGTTCCAATGAAAAGAAAAGAAAATTATCATTTTTATAAATTTACCCTTTTATTAATTATAATCATGGTTCAAATAAAAATATGTAAGATAAATTTAATAAAAAAAATCCATAATCAAATACAAATATCCAAATTAATGTGAAACAACAATTTATTATATTGAAAGTAAATTTATTAAATATGCAAGACAAATTTAATTAAATATATATATAATCAAATACAAATATTCAAATAAATGTTAGAACGACGAATAATGAATTTATGGAGAAATTCCGAGACAGAGTTTGTTGAGATGTTCTGTTTCCTACGACAGTTAATTCGATTATGTTATGTGATTACCTGAGCAGACAATAGCAAGAGGAGTAATGCTACAGACACAAACTATTCTAATTTTATAAACTGTTGATGTGACATACTCCAACTCAGCATATTGATCAATAAATTACTTCAATGTAGTCTTTGACCTCACATAAAAAGCTGAGATAGAATAAACTACATAACAGTTTGTAAAATATTTATAGAATAGTTTGTATCTCTAATATTATTCTAGCCAGAGAGGGCGATGGAGGGAGATTTACGGAAGTTGGTTGTAGTGTTATTATTCTTTTCTCAAAGAAGGTAATATATATATATATATATACCTCCCACCAATATCTAATTTGAAAAAACAAGAACCAAAAGAATTGAAACAAGAGAGACACATATATACACAAGTATTTTAATTTTAATAATGTAATTATGCCATCAATGTTACTACGAAAGATTTTGGAGCAGTATTTTCTTATTTATGTTGAATATATAATAATTATAAAATATTTTTTTGAATTTTAATTTAACTTACTTTACAATCATTACAAATTTTGTTTTAGCAAAAAATTATAATACAATACACATGTATATGTACGGTATGTAGATCTGACAATTTAAGTTGAAAATGATATAGTTAACCAAAATCACTTAGATTTATTGGGTTGATTAACTAATTTTTAAATGATGAATTGATTTGGTTTTGAACCCATATTATTATTACAAATATAAGTTGAATCTAGTTTAACTACTTAAACTAAATTCAACCTCATCCCCATCCCCATCCCCATCCCCATATATAATATCGGGGCATGGAAGAATACGTGGCGGGGATTGGAACGAAAAAATAAACCCCATCCCCATCCTCATCCCCATATATAATATTCACTCATTTCCTTAATATAAGTTTAGATAAATATTTTTGTTTCTAAATATAAGTCGTTTGAGAATTTCAAATAAATATTAATTGATTAGTTTCTCATATTATCCAAATTAATTTTTTGCCCAATAAATAACGCTCTCTTTTTGTAATACAAGGGTAATATAGACAATTAATAATATATTTAATATTTTATAATTATTTTCATAATATTTATGCATAAATTTAAAACGAAAATGATCAAAATTGTCACTCCAACTTGAATGGCATGGCAAAGCTTATCATGTTATGTTATTTTAGGGTGGAGTGCAAAAAGGAGGAGGGTGAAAGAGTATAATTCCTTCACAAGTAATGCTATAAACATAAGAAAGAGAAAAGTATCAACTTCTTTAGATTCTTAAATTTTAGTGCGGGAAGACGAAAAATCGATTCTCTTTTCGCTACTATCTTGAATTAATACAAAGAGAATTGTACGATTTATTAAATTCAAAAATTTTGAATAGAATAAAATAAAATTTGGTACATTGCACAAATAAAACATACACATTGTGGACGATTATGTAAGTCTAAATCATTGAATTCTAGTGAAAATCTAAATCATTAATTAAATGGTGATAAAAAAGGGTTTATATAATTTGACATTAATAGATTTTCAATTTAATTAATTAGAAGATTAATAGGTAACAATTATCTAAGGGGCTGTTTGATTGCAACTGAATGACTGACTGATTCAGCCATACAGTGTGCTTGTTTTGAAAAATAAATCGTCTGAAAGGCTGAATCAGTCAGCCATTCAGACAATTTTGAGCTGAATGCTTTAGTTCAATTTTTTGGTTGAATGAATTTTTTTTTACAATATTAACGGTAATACCCCAATTTTTATGAATAAAGATAAATTTTTATAAATATCATTTTTTAATATTAAGGTGTGAATTTGAAATAATGTTATAGCTGTGGGTAATATTTATAAATTTTGCAAAGTACGCAAGTGGATATATAATATTCGATTGGTCGGGGAATATTCGTTTTAGCAGGGAATATTCGTACGACGGCACAATCATTGGTGGACCCCACAACGGAATTATTGTCGGATTGAGAAAACGATAAAAATATTTTTGTGAAAATAACGACGGAAGTTTTACCGTTAACTATTGAAACATCCGGTGTTAAAAGTACAGTAATACGCGTAGTTGCATAATAGCACACGGTATTGATTATTGATATTTACGTGAGAAGTCATTCAATTTTGTTCAATTATTACTATAATAATTATTGTATAGTATCTTACGTTATTTGATTCAATTATTCAATTTTTACAATTACAAATATGTATGCACCAACTAGACTTCTGACATTACTTTTCTTCTTTAAAAAAAATCTGTTACCATCCCCATTTCTCCTTAATGTTGGAAAAGAACATCTTGAGTTCTATAAGTCTCCATTGTTTAAAATTGATTTGAAAATAGTAATTATTGAAGAGAGACATACTTGAGTTCTATAAGTCTCCATTATTCAATTTTTACAATTACAAATAGTAATTATTGAAGAGAGACATACTTTAAAATTGAAAAATATTAATATTTATACTTGTCGTTTTCTTCATCCAATCGCTTTCCGTTATGGGGCCCACATAAGGCTGCGCCGTCGTACGAATATTCCCTGACAGCAAGAATATTTCACGACCAAACGAATATTCTCCGACAACAATGAGCATTTTATAACCACTTGCTTATTTAAAATATTTGCACATTTTACCCATAACTAACCACATTAATCAAATCATCACTTACTATTTTAAAATGATAAATATAGAAAATTAATTTCATTTATTAATAATTTGGGGTCTTACAATATCTGTTTTTTTAAGATTTCAATGTATTTTTCTCTTTGTTTTCTAAATTTGCCCCTTTTACCCTAATTGTTGATAGTCATTACTCTTATCCACGCCTCTTCTCTCTTTTTTTAATCATGTTTGTGTTTATTTATAAATGTTTTTACCCTTTAATCTAGTTCAAATGTTAAAATTAAATTAAAAAAATCTTTTTTATCACAGATAATTCATTTATTTTCGAATAGAAATGTCCTGTAATCAAATTTATAACATGACCGGTACAATTAAGCATAATTTAAACAAAAAGTAAAAAAATAAAATAAAAACGATTTCTAAAATAAAAAAAAGTTTAAAAAATCTATCTAATAAAATACAAATGATGTTGAATTTCCCGCTCACTCAATAAATTATCTGGACAGTCTAAAGTTTGGGATAAATCCCACCGTTCATACATCTATCTAATAAAATACATCTATCTATCTAATAATCTAATAATAATTTAATAAAATACAAATGACTTTAAATTTTCCGCTCACTCAATAAATTATTTTGATCGTTTAAAATTTGAGATAAATCATATTGTCCACCTAGCTAGTTAATTTATATTTAAGTTCAATTTTTTTTTCTAAAAGTTTGTTTATTTGTACGCAATCTCCTTTGGCGTGAAAATGTGGTTCGAGTACAGCTTGGATAACGTGGCGAAATCTGGAATTTTCTTCGGGCTAAAAGTCAAGACCCGGCGATGCTGCCTACAAGTCCTAGTCACGACCGACTCTCACTTCTCATCCAAACCGTCTAAAGTACAAACAACTCCTTCATTTCTAGCCGTTAGATCACTTTTCTATGTCAATATATTGCCTCATCTTTCTCATTTCATTTTTTCATCTCAGCTCCATAGCTCAACAGCCTCTTTTTATAGATCTACGTTTTTTCATTGGTCATTTCTGAATTATTCTTTCAGTTCTGGATAGGTCGTTCGCTGATCTACGTTTTGACTGTGGATTTGTGTAGTTTTAATCCGGAATTCATTTCCATTTCTGCTCGATTATGTTGGCATAGAGTATTATTTATGGAGGTCCGGTGAATTTCAAGCTTATATATACAGATATGTGGAGGTATGGTTTGGATCTTTTTCATTTCGTACAGATCTGCTACTTCTGCAAATCTGTTTTTTGAAGGCAGATTAGATCGACCTCTCGGTTGATAGATTATTTGGATGTCCTTCGTGTGTTTGTTATCCGTAGTCTATCTTTTGGAATGTTGAATCAGATCTCGGATCTTATCGGATGCAGAAGTTTTTGAAGGATTGATGATGTTTAGAGGTAATAATATCATTTCCCTGTTTCGCTTTTATGTGTTGTTTCTATATATATATATATATATATATATATATATATATATATATATATCTTCATACGTGTAAACTAGTTCTCTTTTTTTTGTAGATCTGTTTGTGAAATATCATCTACGGTCAGTCTATCTCAGATGATGTTAGAGAATTCAATCTGCTGATCTGATCGTTAATCATGGGAGCAGAAAAGCTGGCTGATTGATGATGAATGATGGTTTGATTCGTTGGTGAAGATAATTGAATGGGTATTTAAAGTGTTGTTAGTACTGTTATGTTTCTGTCCATTCTTTAATTTTTTGTAGTCGAGAGAAAAGGGTGATGAGGGAATTATGAGAATTGTTATTATATCTTGTGCTAGCTGGCCTTTGCCATGTCAGGTGCGCTTGCTTGGCAGGTCAAAAATAACCTAATAAAATTATCTTTTTTGTGTTTTTGAAGGGAGATGGCACGGGGGTTTGCCCGGCTCTCTCTTCTTTTGGCGTCTCGTGTCCCTTTTTTTTTCTTGCTTGGTAACTTCCAAACGTCAAAACGTCAATCTTCTTTATTCACACGCGTCTGTCTTTGAGTTTTGAATGGCTTTAGATATGTCTATTCATCTAAGTCCATTCACTCAAATATGACGTCCAATCGCATAGTAACATGATTGAGCAAGCAAATTACTGGATTGGATTCACCGACTTACCTCAGTGCAAAGGTACAAATTGCAACCTATCTTCAATTAATTTCAAGTATCACAGTTCAACTCTATTCATATTACTCATGCGCGCTGAGCAATTATTATTTAGCACTACAACTAATTTAATACAAGTGTTTCATATTCAATAACATTATCTGACAGTTATTTTAATTTACAAAGTTTTTAACTTTTGATAAAGTCATTATTTATAGGTATTAGTTCTGATATGTATTAGTTGATTCAATGTTTATTACTGATGATAAAATAAATTATATTTACAAATGATAAATATTAAACATCACGGACACAAATCTCTAGGACACATTCAAAGTATTGTTTATACAAACATCCATGTGTAGTTCATAAATATGCTTATATCAATAACCAATTTGAAACTATAATTGTTAATTATTTTGTAATACGTTGTTCATCATTTTTCATTTTCTTTGTGGAATCTTAATTCTGTTATGTATTAGTTTAGTTGATTCAATGTTTATTACTGATGATAAAATAGAACTATATTTACAAATGATAATATTAAACATCATGGACACAAATCTCTATAGCCCATTTAAAGTGTTGTTTATACAAACATCATTCACAAGTGTAGTTCATAAATATGCTTTAATTAAAGCAAAAACCAATTTGAAACTATAATTGGTAACTATTTTGCAATACTTGCTCATCAACTATTAGTTCATGTCCCACTTGTTCATGTTCTTTGTAGATTCTTAGGATCTATTTTTATTTTTTTGGAAGATAGTGTACTATGTATTGTTGAGAGGGAAGTTGTGAATTGTTGAGAGGGAAATTGAGTGATGATTGTTGGTCAACATGGCGACCTGTAAAGAGTGAATGTATTGTTTTTAGCCTTCTAATTTCAGGATTTGAAGCTGCAGTGTTGTACTAGCCTGGTAAATTCAAAATGTCACCCATATTCTAGTGGCGTGTTTGTGCTATTGTTCAACAGAGAAATTTGATTCATCGCATGGTGTTTTGGGTTGCTGTTCGAGTTGAAGTTCAGTATTCTTCTGATGGTGCTGTTCAATCGGTGGATTGCTGTTTGAGTTGAAGTTTGATTATGATGTGCTGATGGAGAGCTATTCATTCCGTGGCTTATTACCTTCATATGGAGTTGGTAAATCAATTGCTTATTTCATATCTGGATTTGGTGCTTGATTTAAATGCTTGATTCTACGAAACATGAGATCAATTTGTAACATCTAATCATCAGAAGGTACACTGAAATCTTTATCCTAATTGCTTGAAGATATTATTACAGTTTTGTGCAAAGCGTATTTTATGATCTGATTTCAAGAGTTTTGAACCTGGTGGCTGATTTCTGTTCCCTGGTAAACAAGGTTCATATTCCCCACAAGGTTTAAAGATTATTCTAATCATTGTTCTTTAGGCTTGATACTTGAGAAGTTAATTATGCATAGAGTATTCAGTAATAGTGATAGTGTATTTTTGTTAGGTCTTAATTCTTTGTTGCACGCAGCTGCATGGTTCTATTGTTAAGAGGTATATATTGCTTAATGTTTGCTAGGGGAACATCTGCATAATTTATTCTTTCAAGGTTATTGATAAATAATGTTGCAATTTATTCTTTATTTTAGTTGATTAGGATTCCTTGCCTGATAATGATGCTCCAAATGATCTGCCATGGGATAATAAGTTGACCTCTCTCTATTCATGTGAGAAGAATTGTGGAAATTGTACACATTTCCATACATCTGTATATATTAATATAGTGTTTAGTTTATTTTTTGGTAAGTTGGTTAATTGATTAATATAGTGTTTAGTTTATTTTTTGGTAAGTTGGTTAATTGATTAATATAGTGTTTAGTTTATTTTTTGGTAAGTTGGTTAATTGATTAATATAATGTTGACACAGCAGTTTTGTCTGTGTCGGCATTTTATTGGTCAATTGATTAATTTATCCAAAAAAATGAATTTCATCTTCCATTCTTAACAATATTTTATTACTAGTTGATTCCAAAAGAAAAAAAAAATTCGAATATGATATTTTTTGTTTTTGTTGGTTCCAAAAGTCAGTACGTGAATGTATGTATGGAAAAACCCCATATACCCACCCGGCATGTGCCAGAAAGTAGAAATTTTTACAAATTTTGTTAAATTAAAATTTTTTTTTGAGGGAGATTCAAGGGCCAAGGATTGGTGAAAAGAGACTTTGGGGGTATGTCGGTGTATGATAAAAATCAATGAAATTTGAAATGGGGTGGTGGTGGTGGTGGACCCATAAGCTCAAATTTGGAAAGAGCGCTCAGATTTAATGTTCGAGAGGTTGGTGGTTCAAGTCCACCTGGGTTCTTTATTTCCTTTATAAATTCTAATTTTTCTACTAGGTTTATTTTGTGGGCGAATTTATATTCAAAATGTAGGGCAAGGTGGTTTAACGTTAGGTAAATTTTATCAGTTTTAAATGTAAAAATGTTGTAGTTGATTTCAAAAGGTTAAAAGATTAACATTATATATGTTGTTAGAGCACAGGAAATTAGATAACTTTATTATTAGAGCCAGGTTTGATAAGGAGTTTGAGAGGAATATAAAAAGAAAATTTATTTGCTATGCACGATCAAAAAAATAAATATGATACTTTGTATCTTTTTAGTGAAATAGTTGAATAAAATAGTAGAAGATTAGTTTGATAGACTGATCTGATATGTTTCTTTATCCTTTGGTGTTGGCCAAGCAAGCAACGTGCATTAAATTGGTGATTATCTATCTATCTGGCTAAAGAAGAAGGCAGCTACTACGGAGTATGGAGTTTACTCGAGTCTAGGCTTTGTTTAAGGCAGGCAGGAAGGCAGCCACTACGGTGTTGTTTACTATGGAGTATGGTGTTGTTGGCGAACCAAGCAAGCAACGGATGGGATGGTGGTGCATTAAATTGGTGATTATCTTTCTGGCTAAAAAAGAAGGCAGCAGCAGCAGCAGCTACTACGGAGTATGGAGTTTAATCGAGTCTAGGCTTTGTTTAAGGCAGGCGGGCAGCCGTCTATCTTATTTTCTGAATGTTTGTTTATTTATTAACGGCTGCTGCTGCTGCTTCCTTTTTCCGCCGTCAATAAGTTTTTTTTATTGATATATTTTGTCCCCTATGAATTCGTTCTGGTTCCGTCACTGATTCTACATTAATTACTAATTCAGACTCTTGTCACAATGATCCTATTAGATCTTTTAATGGACACAAAAAAGAGAGCTGATAATGGAAGAAATTGTAAATTAAAATTATATCAAACCTGATTCAGATTCTGTTTTTGATTCTCTCTCCAATATCAAGCCTAAGGCTTTTTAGATAGACCTATATAAGTGTTGTCCGTAGTATTAATTTGCAGATGTCAAGTATTGGCCAAACTGCGGATGTAAGTATTGGCCAAGGACGTCGTATTGGTCAAGTTTATTTTTTTAAAAGTTTTCTAGGCTCCACAGTATTAAATCGTCGATGTCAAATTTACGATTTCATTGATTCACTCTACAATTATGAATCAATGATATCTAAAATAAACAATATATGTTTACTTTCTCCCTCTAAACTCAGTAAATCTCTCAAATGGCTCTTAGAACTCTGAATTCACTATTTTGTTCCGTTCTGCTCCTTCTTCAGGACCAAGAACATATATTATAATTATAAGTTTTTTATTTATATATTATATACAGAATTCTATGTACATACATATAATGATACTTATTTGCTTACTGTTTACATATAAGATTTAAAATTTGGACAATTCAACGGTTCATAGCAACTTTTTTTTGGCTTGTGAAATATTATTATTATTATTATTTCCTCCAGTCAAGATTTCACAGGCCAAAAAAAGGTTGCTTCACAGCAATCGGTTGCTGTGGATGGAACTCCTACATATATATATATATATTATATATATATATGGGAACGGATCAATGACACTAAATTTTTTACACAAATTTTTTACTCTTAAATTTGAACACTTTTAATGGCTAAGATTAAAGATGAATTTTAATTTATAACTAAATAAAAATAAAAACAAAACCTAAAACTTTTCATCTTAATCCTTTTCACGTCTAAAACTTAAATATGAAGCTATCAAACTGTTAAATGGAGGAAGGCCAAGATGTATTATCTAACTCTCACCTATATCTAGTATGTTACCATAATTTTTGTTTTTATTTTTATTTAGTTATAAATTAAAAAATAGTTTTAATCTTGGCCATTAAGAATGTTCAAATTCAAGAGTCAAAAATTCTGTAAAAAAATTGGTGTCATTGATCCGCCATATATTTATATATATATATATATATATATATATATATATATATATATATATATATATTTATATATATACAGTTCACTTCCTATACGAGTGGTCTGCATGCGGATCACCTTTAGCGACTGACAAAACGTCGTTAAACACGTCGTCATAGGGACTGAACCGGGTTATAGCAACGATTTTGGGCTATTGCAACGGTTCATACCCTATAGCGACGAGTTTAGCGACAGTTTTATCCATTGCTAAAGATGATCTGCATGCGGACCACCTGCATAGCAAACAGTATATATATATATATATATATATATATATATACACACACACACACACACACACACACACACACACACGGTTCGGATCTTATAAGGGATCCCTTACTTTTTTAAAATGAGAGATTTTTTTTAAAAAAAACAACTAAAAAAAAGTTTAATATTTTATGGAAATGAAATTTTTCCATAATATAATGTTTTGGGCGTAATTTGGATACCTATACCAAAAAATATATGTACAGTCTGCACAGACTGTACATACCTATTTTGCTATACGTATCCAAATCAATACGAACTGAAATCCCTTTGGTATGTTTTTTTCTTTTGAATATTTTAGATTTTTAATATTTACTTTTAACTTGGTTTATATTTTTTTCACAATTTTCTAAAATGCAAATAATTCATATAAATTTTAAACTTAATAACACCTCAAATTGATTTTATAAAGTCAACTTTAATCTCATATTTTAAAACGAAAAAGTATAATTTTATCATGTTATTTGTTTATTACTAATATGTGTAGTATTAACACTTGTGATATTTTGACTGAATCTATGATGGGTCAAGATAATTTAAGTCAATATTATTCAAACGCATTATTTTATATTTTATTTGTCTTTTAATATATGCTCAGTTTTAAAATTATGCACATAAATTAAGAAAATAATTATATAATATTAAATATAATATCAATTATCAATAATAACTTTAAATATCATAATTACCATACTTATCTTTAAAGCTATAAATGAATCAAACAGTTCAGACTTCGACTCGAAAAAATACGAGCGAGACTTAGATTATATGTTAATAATATGATCCAAATTTGAACATAAAATATAGTTAAATAAAAATATGAGTATAATCTAAGTAAAGTTATAATCGATTCGTTTAAGATTCAAATTACTCGAATTCTCGATTGTGATTGATGCATACTCGATTGATATAGATTCAATTAGATATTCGATACTCGATACATTATCTTATAATATATACAAAATTAAATGAAATTAGGATAATTAGCTATTATTATTATGTTTTTTAAAAGTATAATAGTATATATTTTCTCATTTTAAGTAAAATAACATATTGAATTTATAATTATATTTATTATAAAACTAGTTATTATGTGGATACTCGAATTCGAGCATTAATTTGAACCTCGGGAGTAGTTTGAATATAATTCGATTCGAATCGGATCGAATTCGAATAATAAATATTCGAGTCGAATCTGATTAATTTTTTTTAAATACAATTCGAATTTGAGTATAAATTTAATGTTTCGAGTCTAATTCGAACAATTATCTCTTCGCTTTGATTCGAATAGTTTACACCCTTATCTCATACTCACTCTCATATGTAATACTTTTTCTTTAGAAAGATTGTAATTAATTTTTCTAAATTATAGAAAATGATAAATTATTAGAGAAAAATAAAATCATCTAAAACGACATACATTACGGAGATAGTAGTTAGTTCGAGTGGAATATTTGGACTTTGGAACCTCTAGATCTATGCAGGGACGGAGCCAGGATTTGTTCTTTGGGGGGGAGCCAATTTTTTTTTTAACATCATAAAATATATTCATCGCTAAAAAATAAATTTTCACTATTATAAAACATATTTTTACTAAAACAAAAATAATATAGTAATAAAATTTTCTTTGACAAAAATAATAAAACATAGCAAAAAAAAGTCTTTTAAAACATATCAAAACTTCGTCAAAACTTGGGGGCCGTAATCTTACAAAAATTTAAAAACAAACCAAATGTACAAATGAGTTTTATAAAATTTTCAAACTTTGGGATGAATCTTACAAAAATTTCAAACCTTGAGGGGGGGCCTGTGGCCCCCTCCAACAACCATGTAGCTCCGTCCCTGGATCTAAGATCAGTGGCGGAACCAGAAGATTTTCATAGGGGGGGCAAAATACATCAGTAAAAAATTTTTATTTATTGACGCTTGAAGTGCTTCTTTCGGTTTTACGACTAAGAGGAGGTAACTATATCATGCGAGTCTGTGTAGTTTAAAAACGTCTCAAAATTTGCTCGTTTTCAATTGTTGGGAAAATATAATAATTCAATGTGTTTGTAAAAATTGTAGGAATATAGAAATGAGCATATTTGATTGAATCTCTTCACAAAGATTTCTTGATTACATATTAACTAAAGGTTAATTTGGAGTTTTTCGGGAGAAGAATGCATTTAAAAATTGAGATGCTTATTATATCACCCATTAATTAAATTAAAGGCTACTTTGGAGTTTCTAATGCATCAAATAAGAAATAAATTGTGTTTTCATGCAACTTTTAATAGATTTTGACTATTGAGAGCATGTGCCTCATAATTTTTAAAATTAAAAAAATTATATTAATTTAGAGTTTAAAAATATCTTAATTTGATTTTAAAAAGTTCATAATAATTTTATATTGAACAAAACAAAATAGTCTCTTTATGTTTTTTATTTGCAAACATTTTGTCATTATTTAGACAATTCAAATTTACATTTCTCACTCACATTGAGTTGCAGGACCTATAAAAAAAATACAGAAAAGATATAAAATATATGTAAATATCATTTTTTTCTCTCCAAACCTTAATCTTAGTACCAACCTACCGGGGGCAGGTGCCCCCCTGGCCCCCCCTTGGTTCCGCCAGTGTCTAAGATCATCTCCAACAGGCCAGAGAAGCAACAATTCTATACTAAATATAGTCTATGATTCATATTTCACTCTAGCAGTTGAACTAAATTTAGTCTATTAGTTTTTTCGGTGAAATTGGTAAACTATATTAAGGAACTAAATTCAAATTTTTTTAAATTCATTAATTTTTTAAATTTTCTTATATTATAATCTACGAAATAATACTATCAACTAGAAAAATTGAAAACTAAAGGATAGTTATTGGATAGTATACCTGCCGGAGATGGTCTATGTTCATTTGATATTTTTTATTTGTAATTGTATCCCTAAAAATGGGAATTTTTTTTTAAAAAAAACGAATAGTGTCGTACTATACTTAATTATTTAGAAGCCGTATTTGTTATTTGTCCTGATCACACAGTCGTGAAGAAAAGCCGAGATTTCTGAGCAGGAAATTCCTTCGATCTCTCTTTCTCTTTCCTCTTTGGCAAGGTAATACGCCTTTATCTATTTATGTCTCTGACTTACATTTACTGATATATATATATATATATGTATGTATATTCGTATATACCATATGCTTGCCATTTCACCTTGGAATTGTGAATGGCGGCAGCTACTTGCTCCTAGATCTGCAGGTTCTTTCTATTTTCTGGATATTGATCAGTTCATTGATTTTTTTAATATATATTTAGTGATCTGGTTTGGTTGCGGAAATTAATTAATTAATTAATTTTGTTGTTGAGACAAATGGTGGAAAATTGCTAATTTTTCAATTATGAAATACAAACCAGAGCTTCCAATTTGGACTGCAGCTGCTACTTTACTTGACTAAGAGTTTGATTATCAATTTTTGCAATTTTGTCTATACACGTCTGTAAAAAGATGTTCAAAAGTTTTCTCAATAACCGGCCGAGGATGATTTGGAATTCTTTGATTGGATCCCTCTGTTGACTTTTACTCCCTCTACTCCACATCCCATTTGCCAATCTTTTTTCCACAAAATAAGTCATCTTTTTATTGATAGTGGCAAATGTCCAGAGTTTGTCATCCTAATTTCATTATGACCGCAGGACTACTAAACTAACAACTTATTAGTTTTATTGGTAAATATGGAACTAAAATATATCCTAAAATTTGCAAATGGGACTATTTATGTGGAATGAAGACAGTATTATCTATGGTTTCTTGACACTGAATATATAACATTGGATGTATTAATTTATATGTGAGAGCATTTCTCAGAATGAGATCAGTTTTGGTAATTGGAGAAGTTATTGAAATAATTCTGAGATGGAGTTTATAGATTTGGTGATTTCATCATCTTAATATCACTGGAACACTGCATTGTTATGATTTTACTTGAAATCGTGCAGTTCGCTTTGCTCGAGTTTAAGTTTGGGACGGAAAATAAGTTTTGTGATTTTGAAAGGTTAATATGTAATGTAATTCTTGTTGTCCTTCAGTCACTGTTGCAATTGTTTCAATAAGTAATTATGTTTTCAGTTCATTGATTGTATGGTTATACACTTATACTTGCTGAATCAACTTGGCCTCCCTTCTGTTAGTCATATTGTTGCTCACATTTCTCTATCATGCTAAAATATTGGATGCCTTGCTCAGTCATCGCTCTGTGGTTAATGTTCTTTAGTGAAGTAAATCTGGTGTAGCTATAGATTGGCCACTTGTCAATCTTTTAAATGTCTTATGTGATTTCTGCCTTAGAATGAAGCTTTCTTTTCGTAAATAACTGGTTTGGCTGGAGTGTGGGGTTGTCTCCTTCACCATTTAAAATTCATGGTAACTAAGCTGTATCATGCCTCTGTCCTTTGTGCAATGTATATGTATGCAAAGGTCTCTCTTTCTCTCTCTCTCACTGTGTGTGAGTGTGTGTGTGGTTAACATGTCTTACATTTGTTGACACAATACGAATTAGATTCAAACCCATCGCACTAAAAATCATTAGTCGGACCTAGGCGGCGGAGGGGGTGCCTAGCACTCAGACGGTGCCTAGGTGATTTCCTAAACGGACTAGTTGTTTTCTTAGGCGGTCTCATTTATTTATTTTTCTCTTGTACATACATATCATGCTATACAAAACATATAGTAGATGTAATTTTTTTTAAAATTTCATGAAACATTTCCACAAAAATAATCTTTTAAGGCTTAGCAAATTCATTTCAAATATTTAGAACTTCAAAGTAGAGGTCTGATTCTGCCGACGCAGGGGCCTAGGCGTGCCAGATTGAGGCGGTCTAGGCGGGGAATAATCGGACCTAGGTGGAGATTTTTAGAACACTGCCTATCTGTAATAGTTAGGATACTTGTCATTGTTGGATGTTCCTTACTTTTTTGGTATACAAGTGTGAATAAGGACTCTAAAGTTCCTCTATTTTAAGCTCTTTCTAAAGTTAACGAAGCTAAATGTGAAAAGTTGTTTCGGTTAATCAAACCTTGTACAAATATAACCCTGGTTCACAGAAAAGCAGCACAATATACACGTGTGAACCCAAACATGACAAATTGTTGTAAGGTTTGTATTTAAGGCAACACTTATGTATGCTTTTAGAGCATTCCTTGCTGTGTTTTTTGTTTGTTCTGTTTTGGTTTGCCAAGCATAGCATAGTTGCACGACAATAGATTCTAAAAGGGCTAATTCTTCACACTTGTTTATAAAACATTGTCATGTACGTGTCAGTGATCTTTGCAGGTTAAACTACTTTGAACAAAATGTAAGATTAACTTACATTGACTTTACATGTTAACTGTCGTTGGATCTCTTTGTTTATTTGTTCTATGTTTCTGTAGTTCCTGGTAACGATTTGTATGTGTGCTCTCAGCGCATATTATACAACTTTAGTGTTGAACTGCTGATTATGTGTCTGTTTGGGCATATAATTACAAATCTTTATTGAGTATTCAATTGGTTAATACTTATTTAAGTGGTTGCATATGATGTTTGGTCTTATAGGCTGCAGTCAGATTCCAGATTATGTTTCGTCGTAGGAGTAATTCTCATCAGGCAAATGAGAATAAAGAGCTACAGCCCGAGGCTAAGGTAACACAAGTTCTAAAACATGTGACACCCCTAGCATTTATATGAATAGTAACTTTCTTTTGCGTTTACTCTGTAAGTACCTTTCCAATGCATTGTGTAAAATGTTTCCTAGCTCAGATGAAATTTTGACCTCATTCAGTAATTCTGTATCTGCTATCGTTGACAAGTAGTGCTGCCTTATTCCTTTATATTCATTCAGATACTATCTGGTGAGTCACTTTTCTTGTGAAATTACTATTTTAACCTATGAAACCTTACTTCAACTTCAGGTAAATGAGCTTAAGATTGCTCTTGGACCACTATCAGGACGCAACTTACGATATTGCACCGATGGATGCTTGAGGAGATTTTTGGAAGCTCGTAACTGGAATGTAGACAAAGCAAAAAAAATGATGGAAGAGACGTTACTTTGGAGATCAACCTATAAGCCTGAGGAAATCCGCTGGGTAAGTAGGGGGACTTTTCCTGTTTGTTGATGCCTCGATGATGTAGGAAAATCAAAGATTGTTTTTCTGATCACATTGTTGGTGAATAAATCTTGTGTGGTCCACTATCCATGTGATAGGAGGAAGGTTTATTAAGTAGCACATATTGTATTTATTAGATTATTGGAGAGGTATGAAGTGGAGAAAGGAAAGGTAAATGGACCATATGAGCAAATTGCAAAACTGTCTCCTCATGTTTACACTGAATTGAAATATAGATGCTAATGATTCAAATTTTTCAAAACTATTCCCTCTGACCAAATTTTGGTCAAAATTAGTTGGTCATTTGCATATCACATGGATGTCTAAGGAGCCAAATGGTCGGTTTGTGCACTAATTTCTTCCCTCTATATAGAAGAGTAAAATCGTCAGCACAATAAAGAGCAAACCGATTATTTTGGCCCTGAAACACCCACATAATTAATGTTTTGTAAAAAATTGAAACATTGATTATGACATTGCAAAAATTGAAATGTTAGCGTCTATATTATAATTCAGTGTAAACATGAAGGGACATTTTTGTATTTTTCTGATAGAGAAAACTGTGTATGCGGGGCACCATATACTGCATATAAATTATTTTTAGTTCATTCATTAAGGTCTAAAAGTCATTTCTCCATGAAAAGATATAGTTGTATGTAGACTCCACCTTGTATATTAAGCCTTTACCTTCACATTTAAAAATTTTATTGGGAGCTGGGGAGTAAATAACGATGGTCCTAATACACCTGTTGAACCTAACTTGCCCCCACAAGTTACACTGATAGGTCTTGGGGGCTCACCGTTGTATGTTAAGCCCTTAACTTCACATTCCAACACTGATGTGGGGCTATATCAACTTGCATGTTACCTTAACACAATATGCAAGTGTGGGTCATTTCAAGTTTGTACATCCATACCTTGTAGCTTTATTTAATTCATATTTTTTCTTTGTAGTTTTTGAGTACTGATTGAGGCTGATTTGCTCAATCTGCTCTGACCATGTTATCTTTTCACTTTTTAGCATGAAGTTGCAAATGAAGGCGAGACGGGAAAATTGTTTAGAGCAAATTTTCGTGACTGCCATGGGAGGA
Source organism: Panax japonicus (assembly GCA_020205505.1). Taxonomy (NCBI): domain Eukaryota; kingdom Viridiplantae; phylum Streptophyta; class Magnoliopsida; order Apiales; family Araliaceae; genus Panax; species Panax japonicus. The sequence continues at coordinate 87,987,075 of CM035091.1, forward strand.
CTGTTCTTATACTTAAACCAGGATTGCAGGTAATGTCATCTTGTTGTAATCACCAATCTTTAGGTTGCATGGTTTCAACAAATTTTCAGTAAATTAAAAGTTATATTTCATGTTACAGAATACAACGTCAATAGAAAACCAGATCCGTCATCTGGTGTATCTCATAGAGAATGCCATCCTTAATCTTCCAGAAGGTCAAGAACAAATGGTGTGGTTAATAGACTTCACTGGGTGGTCTTTCAGTACTAATGTGCCAATCAAATCTGCTCGAGACACAATAACTATACTACAAAACCAGTACCCTGAGATACTAGCTGTAGCATTTTTATACAGCCCCCCACGACTATTTGAAACATTTTGGAAGGTATGTTTTATTCTCCTTGAATTTATTGTTCTCAATGAATAAACCAACATTATTACCTTGTTTAATAGAACAAATATTCATTGTTGTCATACTTTGCTGATTATTCTCATTCATTGTTTAAAGTGCCTGTGCCAGTTATAATTCCTGTAGATGGCTAGTAAAGTAGCAATCACATGTTTTGTGTATTTGTTTTAATTACTTTTCTGTTCTATGGTCCAAGTTTGATGTAATCGACGAATTACTCTCATGTAGTTACACATTATTGTGTTGTTGCCACTGCAGTATACTACTTGGGATTGGTTTTACCATTGAACAATGTATTCTTTGTCTTGCAGATTGTTAAGTATTTCCTGGATACGAAAACATTCCACAAGGTGAAGTTTGTGTATCCAAAGAATAAAGATAGTCTGGAACTAATGAAATCATATTTTGACGTGGATAATCTCCCGACTGAGTTTGGTAGTACAACTACATTGACATATGACCATGAGGAGTTCTCAAGGTTAATGGCTCAGGATGATGTGAAGGCTGCTAACTTTTGGGGTTTCGATGAAAAGCACAAACACACAAACTCTGGAGCAGAGGTTGTTCCAGAGACCTGCCTTGCTTCCCCTGCGAGCTGACCACCCGTCTTTGATGTAGTGTAAAGATATAATTTGAAAATTTGAGTTGCCAATAGTTGGTTGAAAATTTGAGGGTTAGGCCCCACTTTACTCCTACCGATCCGTAATTGAGATGATTATTATTTAGCTTTATCTAATAGCAGCTAAGAGGATGTTAGTGATGCTTGTGCTGAGAACACATCCAGTTCTAATGTGAAGGATAAACTGTACTTTACTGTTCTCTCCCTGACGTTATTTTGTTATTGGACTTGTACATTCTTAAGTTAAGAATACCTAGAACCCCCCCCCCCCTATGTGTGTGTGTGTGTGTGTGTGGGGTTGGGGTGGGGGGGGGGGGTAAGCATGTATTCTTGTTGAGTTGTCTAGAGGCAGCCTTACAAAAATGCATTGGTCAACACTGGTAAAGGTTACCCAATTATTCATCTCCATTCTGAGTATATACTACTAAAAAAATATTGCATTATAAATGAAATTAGAAACTCATCGAATGATTTGAGCTTATAAGCTATAACTATCTTATAAGCAATTTTTTCCTGATATTAAACAATGACCCCATACCTTGCCTTGAGATCTGAACTAAACTATATAAGATGCTTACTCATTTCAACAATTACAATAAAGTGAACTTGGTAGCTCAAGTAAAAGATGCTTGCAAAGCTTGCTCATACATAAAGAAATTTATTTACAGCAGTGGTGGTTATACAAGCTTAACTAAATCTATCATCAAGTACCCTTGTATATGCAACTTTTTTTTTTCACACTCGCAAAAAGGAGCCTTAATAATAGTAAAACACCACCAAAAAAAGAAAAACAAATTGAAAAAGAAAGAGGGTAGCAAAACAAACACGAAACATAGCGAGACCATAAGTATCTTACTAGCAGCAAGGAGAGGATTTCTACCGAGTAGAGTTGGCAGTCAAAAGTATCTTACTAGCGAGATTCTTGGCCTTTTGATTGGAGAGAATGAAAACATGTTCATCTAACAAGAATTACAAAAGCCGCCTTCTGAAGGTTCGGGAGGTGGTTTGGTAAGTACGGACCAGCAAACCAACTCCTATTCCGACTCCCAGACAGATGCCAAGTCCTAGCCCAACACCAACCCTGACACCAGCATTAAACCAGGAGAGTTCCCCGTCTTCACCTTCTATATATTCTGTACGTCTCCAGTACAAGTTGTAGTCTTCCTCGTTTACTATTTTGTAGTTTTTGTATTCTGCTATCTGAAAAGTCAAGCAGTAGATATATCTCAGGAATTCTGAATGAATGACCAATAATACATTAATCCACTACAGTAAAATGCAAGATTCCTCAGAAAGCTAGGAGTTTAAAATATCCTAAAATGATATCCTGCAGACATATATACATTACACAAGCATAAAGGGTTTTGATTTAGTTACAATATTATACTAGGGGCCATGGCAACAGGTTATTTGAAAGAGGGTCGTGCTGACATAATTTTGCATTTGCTCAATGGTGGGGCACAAAGCTGTATGGAAGAAATACAAGCGTCTAGATATGCGCAAAGTCATATTAGTAAAGAAAGACCTCATGGTAAGAGATATAGCAGTGACATGAGCAGATAATCGAAAAAATCAAGTTGCCACATTCAGCAGCAGGTAGGGATCCAAGTAAACAGATGGTGAGAATGTCTTTAGTCTTTACAGAAGCAGTAAACACTAATTAAACTCCATTTATTTAAAAACCTATATTATTTTTATTATTTACACAGAAGTTCATGTCATATATCTGCTGCTCTGTTCAATGTTCTAGCTTCTTCCCGCCTGACTGGTGATAGATCCCGACAACATAAAGGTAAATTCACTACAGAAAACAATAGCTAGTATAAGGGGTGCAAGCATGCTATGGAGATTAAGAAATGTCTGAGTATTTTTCACATCCCTTTGCTACTGTTACAAGGACTCGACAAACCAATGGTCTCCCTTATGCCCAAAACTAGCAAAGGTCTATGTCCAAGAAATGCCAACCATAATAACCATAGGGACTATCCTGATCATATAATATGGAACAAAGACACAAGAATAACATTATCGGTCTTAAATGTATTCAACAACAGATATTGGCTCTGGAGAACTGGGTATTAACCCAAATAAGCTGAGAACTTCATAAAAGAAAAATCATGAGCTCAAACACAGATGTTATAGTCATTTTCTCATAGAAAGTGGGTCCCACAAAAGAACAAGGCCAGTCTCATGGCTCCCAGTGATGAAGCCCATGTCATGAGTGCTGGCAAAATATGGATGATGCAACAGAAACAAAGGTTGAGTTCAAGTATTACTCAACCAATAAGTTTTTCTTTGAAAAAGTGCAGTGCCCATAACCCATGACATGTGGAGGATAAGATTCCTTCTGTCAGCCAAAAACAGAAAGAGGGCTCTCTTTTGCAGCAAGAAACATGTCTCAAGACAGGAAGCATGCGGGCAACAACAATGAATAGATAGGGCTGTTATGAGGAACTCTCATTATCTTACTACAAGCTCCCCTCTTAAACCAACACCTGCAACATAATTCTTGAAACATACACCATACAACTATGTTGGGCATCGTAACTTAGACCATCGTATTTATTTCAACCACAAAGACATTATTGTGAAATTAAAGTGCGTGAACAAGTATAGATCGTGACACCACTCAAAGAAAAATAAGGACAGAGGACTGTGAAGTTCTAAAGTTGCATTCAACAAATTTCTTTTTTGAGAAGTAATTTTACCAAGGGCCAAGAAAGAGCTCAATGAAGCACCATGCACATGAGCTATATAAAGAATCATAATTTGGAGATTGGTACAGGAACAAATGCAATCTACAAGTAAGCAGTCCACCTGTGCAACTAAGAGTTTGTGTTACAAGCCATGATTCAGGAGTTATAAGAGGTCTTACCAAAAGGTTCTCTGGATTGGCTTCGTTTAGCCAACAGTTACCGAAATAGTTAACCCAATATTAAATATGCTACATGCTCACACTTCTACATTTAGAGGATTAGTACAAACTTACAAGTGATTTTTCTAGAAACCTGAGAATTCATTTTCTTGGTTTTCCCTAACCAAAAGTGAACAATGCTCTAATATTACTTAAATAATAATAGAACACACACTATGGTAATCCTTTGAAGCACACTAAAGAGGGCAGGGGTTGAGCCAAATTACAAGTTTATTAGCGTTATAAAACAACTGAGAAGCCTTACCAAATTTTCAAACAGGTGAACCAAGCTCCAAAATTGATCCAGTATTGTTCAATTAAGATTTAAGAAAATCGAATGATTTCATAATATGGAAGCTTTATTATCACAACATAGTGGGAAAAGGTTAAGCTTATCAACTCACTAATTACCTGCCATAAGAGCCATTAAGAAGTAGCTTTATCTGATTTCGTTTTAGAGATAATATTATCTCTGTAGAACTATAATAGTTGACAAATAATATTTTGAACATAGAAAATAAAGAAATTCTAATAATATTGGTGAGATACCTGCAGCTCAAGTCCTGAAGGAGCATCCTTCTGAGATTCAGCTGCATCATACTCTGGAATTGAATCTAGCATGCCCTTCCTATTATGCTTCCTCCGAGAAGTAAGCTGCAAAGTCTTGGTTAAGATGATTGGTTTTCCTGAGAAGCAACCAGCAACATAAACTTCTATGGATGGTGACAGCGATTCAGAACCCACAATTTGTTTTCCCTTCAAAAACCCTATGGAAGTGTTCATCAGTGATTCACAATTCATGCTCCATCTTCTTCCATTGCTTTTTGAGTCACCAGTAAAACCATTTCTATTCGACATCTCAAGAATCCCAGAAAGAACAAGAACCTCCCTATCAAAAACCTCAAATTTCACACTTCCTGTAAGCCTTATACTATCTGTGCTCACAAATGTAGCTTCTTCAGATTTCTTATCTATCCTGTCCCTCCGAAGGCTGCAAGAAATACCTTCTGAACAAACACTACATCTCACACCATTCACTTCAAGGAGGGTGTCGTGGCTCAGCGGTATATGGTTAACAGTGAGACATTCAGGGGTAGAATCATCAACCAATAAATTGCTGATTCTAACATAGAACACTCTTATATCAAACCAAGGCAATGTCAAATTGCTGCAGGATTGGTAAGAGGGTTGTCTAATAACCTGAAGACCAGGATCTGTCAATTTGCCATTGCTCAATGATTCATAAGAATTCTCCATATCTAAGGAGTTTAATCCTCACTGAGATCTTTCAACATTGTACCGAGTTAAAGACATTAAACAACCATATATCTGCGAATCATACACGCAGAAAATCCTGTTCCAAAACCAACAAAATGTTAGTGATTCAAGATTGCATAAGAGGGATTGGGTGAATTTAGCACCAAATCGAAAAGACTTCAACTACTCGCAAAATCTACACAGATTTAGTAAAAGAAAGCCCATATAATCAACATAGCATGTCCATATAAATAAACCATAGAAAGAAGAGGACTGCCAGGTAGTAAAGAAACCCTGATTTTAGCAACAGAAATCCTTGATATAAGGTGAAGAGAAGACAATATCATAACAGAAAGAGGAAAATAGACCAATCAAACTATCAGATCAAGATGGATTAAAAAGATGATTGCCAGCTGTACTTTCTATTTCAAGTCCAAACACAATCAGTCCATCAAACCCAAAAAATAGAACACAAAATAAGAGACAACATAACTCAAATATAGTAAGCATTATAAAAGCAACAAATTTTGATAACAGAAATGGCCTGTCCTCAAAACCCAACTCAGAATATGTACAAAATAACCAATTCTGATAACATACTAACAAACATAACATAGACATACATAAAGCAAAATTAAATTTTAATTAAAAAAAACACAGCATAAAAACAATTTTTTGTAAAAAAAAATCTCAATAGCCATGTTTAGTCAAGTAAGAAAAACCCACCTGCAGAACCATGGATTCAAAGCCAAACAAAGGCTAATCACCTCCTAAATCTCAATTTTTTAGAGGTTTAAAGCTTAACACTGAAATTATCTGTTCTCAAGAGGGGGAGAAGGAGAGGGAGAAGGGGACTAACTAAAGATGCAAACAAGAAAGGCCGGCAATTAACAAATAATACAATACATACGTCACATAACCAGCCAAAATTCGCACTCACAATTTCAGTTACTAGTACCACAAACAGGGCCACAAACAAAAAAGGAAATGTTGTCCAATTAGAGTTGTACATACCAAGAAAATATCACATCCCACTATTACTTTCCCGCCCTTTCTACAGAGTGTATTAAGACAGGCCCAAGGAATTGAACTAGAGCCGCTAGAAAATTCTATGATCGCTGTCAAGCTCCAGGGGAAGTGCTTTTGATTTCCGCCCACCTAATAATTAGTGGTTCAAATCAGAAAAAAATGGCCAATCACCTGAAATTTCTTCTCCACATAAATTAATTCAATTCATTTGGATGAGGAAAAGTCTAAATTTTGTTTCTTTCTTCTAGAAGTATATTATACTGGGTCTTTGAAAAATGAAAACATTTTGTGTAGGTATAAAATGCTATATAATGATTGGATAATGAAAAAAAAAAAAATAAATCTCACACTACTTGATTCAACATTTTTTTGAAAACCAAAAATAAGAATCCATTTGATTGTTTTGAGAGTGAGTTAAATTAGTTTAATTCATTTTAATTTTTTTCATTCAAATTCAAATAACAAAAAATAGGGCCCACACATGCTCATATATATATATACTAGCTGGGTCCCGTGCCTCCGGCACTGTATGGACAATATGATTTATTTCAAACTTTGAACGACCAAAATAATTTATTGAGTAAGCGGGAAATTTAAAGTCATTTGTATTTTATTAAATTATTATTAGATTATTAGATAGATAGATGTTTTTTATTAGATAGATGTATGAACGGTGGGATTTATCCCAAACTTTGGACGGCCCAGATGATTTATTATGTGAGCGGAAAATTCAAAATCATTTGTATTTTATTAGATATATATATATATATATATATATATATATATATATATATATATATATAGGGGTTCCATCCACACCAACCGGTTGTTGGGGAGCAACCCTTTTTATTCAGCCGTAACAGCTTGTACCGGCTTATAAAAAAAAAAAATTCTAAGGCCGGTACAAGCTGTTACGGCTGGATAAAAGGGGTTGCTCCCCAACAACCGGTTGCTGTGGATGGAGACCCATATATATATATATATATATATATATATATATATATATATATATATATATATATATATATATATATATATATATATATATATATATATATATATATATATATACTGTCCGGATCTTGAGTTCACCCCTTATCTTATTTAATTCATATTGTTCACCCTCTTTAGCGACGGACCGGACGACGATTCGGTCCGTCGCTATATATATAACTGTCATCTTAGATTTTAGCGACCGACAATAATTTCACAGAAAAATAATAGACACCTGATTTATTTAGGTTTATCAATTTGACTAGTAATGTTGGTTTGATATATTTATGCTCTACAATAATCTACGCACCAAATAATATTTTATAATAATTAGAAAAGACTAACGGCTATAGCATGGGTTCAAACCCAACACATTAGTAAAGTCAAATATCATACTACTAATAAATTCAAAGCTTAATTTAACTTTGTGCTTGACTTCTAGGCGTTGTTCCCTTGCTTATCGGGGAATGAAACCCGATTACCCTATCGTAATAGTCATTAGTAAAACCGTGAATATATAAATTACTTTCAGCATATATGTAAACCCGCAGAAATATGAGTTACTTCCAAATATATATATATATAGTTTATTATTTGATTATTAGCGTATACAAATTTGATAGTAGTGTGTTTGTAAATTAAAAAAAAATTATATTTAAACAATAAAAGGAAAAATGAAAGATTTGAAGGGTTAAATGTTGATGGTGATATGGAGTGGCCCCTTTGTGAATCCAAGCCATGTGTCTGGATGATATGACGGGGCCTTATCTTTATAAATTATAAAGAAGAATTGAAGTAATCAAATTCTGGATTTAACTAAATCTTTTCTTCACCACAAGGACTTTGTCCATTCAATATGGGGAAATTTGTTTGTCTTTTTTTGATAAATAAAATTCTGCCCAATTTAATTTTACCAAAAAGTTTAAGGTGTTTTTTTTTGGTAAAAAAGTCTGACATTCTATACTATTATTTAAAGTTACAAATACTATTATACTTTGTAAAGTCACACGTTGAATTCTACTTTCCTTAAATTCCTCTTTACTTTATCTTCTGATTCCTTATAAATTTACTACATCGTAATAGTATAAATTTTGAGAAAAATAAAAATATGATACTAGTATTGGATTTCATCTTTGAAAATAAATGATAAATATTATAAAAAAATGGGATAAGTATTGGATCCTTCTTTTACTTTGGAATTTAAATTATATTATAATATATTTTCTCCTCACAAAATTATGATAGAGGTTTATATCTGCTTTTTCAGCGAATTATAACGATCAAATTAAAAGCGAACCGACTATAACGACGATTTTTCCGTCGATATATCATAGAGATCCGATTTTTTATGCTATAGCGACAGAAAAAAACGTCGATATAGCTGTTTCGTTTTTAGTTTGCTCTCTCCAGTTCGCTGGAGAGAATCGGACAAGAAAAAAAATGAATCAAAATTAAAATCGACTGAATTAGTTATGAATCAATTTCAGCCAAATTTTAGATTAGCAAAGAGTAAGGGGGTGTTTGATAAAAACTGAATTAATTTGGATCTGAATCTGAATGAGTTGAATCTGAATGAAAAAAATTATTTGATAATTGACATGTCTGAAACATCTAAATGACAAAACTTTATTATTTTACCCTTCTAAAAAAATTCAAAATTATTATAAATTTATTTAATATTACTTAATAAAATAGTTAATATATTTTTTTAGTTTTTTAGTTTTTTTAATTTCATTTAACTGCTCATTCAGTCATTTAGCTAAAAAAATATGACTTAGCCATTCAGTTCGTCCATCTTACCGATTCAGCCATTCAGACCAAAACAAACGCACTGACCGATTCAGCCATTCAGCTCTAAATAAACACCCTCTAAATAATTTAGTACTTATAATTGCTTACTTATTTTACAAGTAATTAATTAAATTATTTGATATATAATTGATTAAATATTACGAGCATATAATGATTTATCTAATATAATTGCAAATGAGAAAGAAAAAAAACGAATTGGTTTAAATATTCAACCTTGATAACCAAGCTTAAGCCAAATTTGTTTTGGTGACAACTAATACTTTGTTTGGATTAGAAGAATGAATTTGGTAAAAAATAGAATAAAAAAGAGAATGAAATAGTGAGTGGAATGATTTATTTTATTCTTGACTGTAATGAGTCATTTCATATCTTCTTCAATGCTATGTTTGTTTGTAAATATTATAATTTCGGGATTATAATTCATGAGATTGTAATCTTAAGACTATTAATTCTATGATTATAAATTTATAATTTCAAGATTATAATTCCGAAATTATAAGTATAATCCTGGAATTATAATTATAATCCCTAGATTAATAGTGTCAAGTCTAAATTTAAAAATAAGCAAGACATTTGAGATTAATAGTCATATCTCAAGTATAATCTGTTATTTCCAAAGGCACTTATAGATTTAAAAGAGGGGTTGAATAGATCTCTTAAAAAAAATTGATGATTAAAAGAGTGTTACCAAATATTTATTAATTCGATTTGATTAAGCACATCGAAATATGTTGTAAGACCCCAATTTTTTATGAATAAAGATTTAATTTTCTCTAAATATTATTCTAAATAGTAAGGTGTTGATTTAATAAATGTTATAGTTGTGAATAATATGTGCAAATTATACAAAGTAAACAGTTGTCGAAAAATATTTGTTTTTTCGGGAAATATTCTTTTTTGTCAGAGAATATTCGTACGACGGCGCACTCATTGTTGGACTCCATAACGGAATAATCGTCAGATATATAAAGCGACAGAAATAACCGTTTTATAAAAATTGACGACGAAATTTTTACCGTTAACTGTTGAAATACCTGGTGATAAAAATACAGTAATACGCGTTATTGCATAGTAGCACACGGTATTGCACAGTATATCTGATTATTAATTCTTACGTAAGAAGCCACTCAATAATTGTTACAATAAAAATTGCACAGTCTTTCATGTTATTAATGCAATAATTGCTACAGTAATAATTGATTAGTATTTTATATTATTGATTTAATAATTATCACGACACAGTAACTCATATTATTGAAATTATATTATTAGATAACATTATTGACAATGTTTAGAAAATTCTGTCGAGAAAATTGGTTAGTTTATTTAATTGCGCGCCAGTAAGGAGAAATCTTTATCGGAAAACACCTTATTTCTTAGGAATGACCTGGTTGTCAATATTGTGAGCTTATAATATTAATTGTGAATAATTATTATGTGGTGAATATTGGCTCAAATTTGATATAAATAAAAGAATTTAGCACGAAACATTTGTTAAAAGTTTGGCATATTTTTCTATGGAATCATAATTATCTTCTCCGATAAATTATTCATTCAAATATATTATAATAATATTATATTATATTATAATAGTATAATATGATAATATAATAGTATAATTTTATAATTTAAATGGTAATATTATTATGATAATATATAATTTTCAGCATGTGAATACAAGTGGAGTGAAAGTTATCATTTTGATTTTGAATTCCTTTTTTAAAATAATTCAGTGCACGTCTCTTTCTCAATTCTCCTGCAACCCATGTTTTCCTAATTCATGGGCCCTCACCCATAAGAAATGTGAGGAATTTAGGCATTGAAAGAAAGAAAAAAAAGTTAGGCAGAGAAGAAAAAAAAATTAGGCAGATTAATTTGTTTTTTTCCGCTGAATTGCACTATAAAAGGGAGGTTACCCCTTCATCCTAAACACACCAAAATATACAAGTGTTCCTACGACAATATTATGAGTATTTCTTTTGAGTATAAGAATACTTTGAGTGTCGTTTATAGTGCAAAATTTTCTCATGATAGTATCTGTTATACCAAATCAGATCTAGTTTCTTCTAAGGTAAATGATATTATTTGGTTTCAATACTCGTAAGAGATATCATCATTTTCTTTCATACTCCATATTATGATATTATTTCATTTCATATCCCTAAATTTAAACTTACCATGGTAAGTATTGCTTCTATAATTCCTAAAATTATTAGAAATTCCTTAAGATTTATGTTCCATCTAATATCATTTCACTGAAATATTGATCTGAACTTTCTTATTAAATTTTAATCTTTTCATGTCGGGGTACTATTCATACAGTACTATTCATAAGTATTATTCACGATGAAATTTAGTTTCTTTTATTTGTCCAAATTATCTTCTTAAATATTATTTTTGAATTTTACTCCACAATTGGTGATCATGTTAACAACTTGGACATTTTTGAACTCGGGATAAATTATATTATAACTCTATAATATTTGTCCTTGATCTTACTCGTTTCATTCTTTATATCATTGTCATCATAATTCTCATGCTTATATTGTGGTGAAAGTCATATTTGGCCAGTAATGTAAAGATGAACTGTTGATTGATATGATTATTACCAAAAATTATGTATGGATATAATCATGACCTTTGATGTTACAGATAAAGGTTTGTGGTGAAAGTCCTTTTTGGCGCATAGTGCATAGATAATTCGTGGATATGAAACAATTATTGACTTGATGTTCTAGGAATAAAATATTGATGATGAACTTTTAAATCATAGAAGATAGTAGACATCATGCTCTACTTGACTCTTTTAATGGATTGCTATTTTCCGCTTCAGCTGTTGATCTAAAACTTGTTGTCCATTATATTTTATCTGATTTATCATTGTTGAAGGCTAAAGATAATTTATTCTTCATTATCTTAGTTATAATATTCTTTACTGAGCTAGTTGAACTCACATTTTTCTTTTTGTTCCATTGTTCTTCTCAAGAAATGAAAGTGTAGCTTAGGACTAGTCAGAGAGTGGATAATGGTCCGAGATATTTACTATAGAAATCTTCAATATGTTGTGAAATAGATGTGAGAATAACTGTAATGAAGACTTAATTTGAGTTTGGATAATGTCGTATTATATACGATGCAATATTTGTATTCAAACTCATAGTATATATGGTCGTATTTTAAACGACAGTTTAATAGTTGTAAATAGAAAAGTTTATAAAATTTTGTAGTATGTATTTGACGAATCAAAATGAGTTATGTGGACTTATTTTTTGGGGCGTCAAGAATAAATTTCATGTGAGAAGTAATAAATAATGAATACTCAATTAACCATTAATTATAAATAAGATTCAACATCCCTTAGAACTGAATAAAAAAAACTAGTCTGACATGCTTCCAAGTCTGCACTCCAATGGTGTAGATGAGAGAATGTAATAGATAATTTAATGAATAAAACCTTGACTATCATTCTCTATTTATAATGCTAGACAAAGATCTAAATCCTATGAGAACTAGAAATCTAAATCCTAAAAGGATTTATAAATTACAACTAGTTTCCATAAAAAAATAGAGTCCAATTTGAAAATAAATCTCAGTCTAAAGATATCCTAAATCCAATAGAAATATCAATCTCATTCCGTGTAGAAAGCTGCCAAAATCTGCTTTTAGAAATTTCCAAAAATTCAAGATTTTCTAATTTTTTCGCTCAAATTCGCTGGGGCGGATTTTTATTTTCTGCTACGATGTCCTTTGGTAAAACGACCATAACTTTTGATCCGAGAGGAGTTATGGGGCCTGATATCTATTAAATCGAAGCTCTCGGCGAGATATACAACTTTCATTCTTTAAGAATTGACAGATTCTAGCTGGATCAAAGTCGAATTTGGGATCCAAGTGACTGTTATGTAAATAACAACTTCCAAACTTTGAGGTTCAACGCTCGTTTGGTAAAAAGATCATAACGTTTTCATATGAACTTTGATTGGAACGATTCAAGCTGTTCCAAAAAGCTTAGAATAACTCTACAATAAAATCCAAATCCCAAGCCAAGACCATGCATTCATCTTAGCATTCAAAACTCTGCGATATTCTCTTTTTTCGCATTTCAGCTCCAATTCTTCCTGAAATCATTAAACATCTTAATAAGCTCATATACACATGAAACATGCAATAACATTAAACATACAGAAATCAAAATAAATAAATAATATGAACTCATCAAGCAGCATATTTACGAAGAATACCTAATAACTCTTTTGTTGTTGTATTATTTATGGAGTGGAGTAGGTAATTCAAAGTTTATGAAGTTTCCAAGAATCAAAGACTGAAATATATTAAACTTGAAATATGTTATCATGATGAAAAAATTATAATAATAAAAAAATATAAAAAAAATTCTTTCAAATTAATCACACATCAAATCAAGAAGTGAATCAATTGTAACAATAATTAGTAAATAGTATTAACTATATCTGAAATATAGTTAAATTACTGAAATATAGTAAATAGTATTTAAATAGTATTAAATACAGACTTATTATATAGTTTTTTTTATTATTATTATTTTCAGAAACAACCATACAAGACATGGACTTGGGCTTGGCCTCCTAATACACCTATAGCTAGCTCGATCAATCTTGGACTTGGGCTTGGTTTAAGGTCTAGATCTACCAAGACATGGAGTTGGGTTTTCTATGATACAATTTAGAGGCTTTTTAAGAGCCTTGTCTAAATATTGAGTAAACAAATTACAAAGTAGTCTAAATAATGAATATAGCAAGTATATTCTAAATAATGGTTAATGAATATAGAATGTATTCAAAAGTCCTTTTGGTTGAGGGCTTTCTCTTATTCAAGAGTACATTTGGGATAGCTTAAAACTATTATTTATTATATTAAATGTTTGTTTCCAAATGTTTTCTTGAGTTAATAATAAACTCATTTATCAATAATAATATATTAGCTTAGTGATAGTAGTCTAGTAATAAATATTTTAGATCAAATTAATTTTAAAAATAAAATTGTATCCTTAATATAGGAAGAAATTATTGTTAGGATATTTCGCATCAGATAAATTCAAGAATATAGATGAGTTAATAAGTATGGTGGAAACTTAACCTAATAAGTTAACTTTTTAGGTAAGAAGGTGATCCAATATGTTTATTTGGGTCTGTCGAAGCCCAAATAAATTTTACAATTATAAGTCTACGTAAATTTATAGTAATACGTAGCAGGATTCTAAATAAATAAATTCAAGCTTGAAAAAATATTTTTCATTTTCGAATAATGAAGGGGTAAAGAGACTTTACAGGAGCATTAACCAATGAAAGTTCAAAACACCACCTTAAGAGTTAAGATACGGCCTAAATATGGATTAACTAGCAACAGTCCCGTGCCTCCGACATTATGAACGGTGGGATTTATTCCAAATTTTGGACGGCTTAAATAATTTATTAGAATGAGTGAGAAATTCAAAATAATTTATATTTTGTTAGATAGATATTTTGAATTTTTATTTTATTTTTTTCATTTTGAGAAACACATAGTCACACACAGCTCAGAAACTTTACATCTCTAGTTATTTTGATATAATATTAGGGACATTTGTGTCCTCACCTCTGGTCCTCTGTCCATAAATAATATTATATACCCTTTTGTTTCTCCTTCTCCAACAACTTGATAACTCGACTTTAACTTTCGAGAGTCGACTCTAATACTAAATGTAATAGTCCGAATCAAATCCCGAATCTGTATTAAATCATATCATACCGATACTAATACATTATCTCCATAATATTTTTTTTCTTCAGTTTTTTGAGTTTTGAATAGAAAAGAAAAGAATAGAAAACTTAAATTAGAACAGAAAACTTAAATTAGAACAGAAAAGAAAAGAATGGAAAACTTGAAGTTTTCCTTTGTGTTGTTTCTGAGTTTTTAATAGAAAATAATAGAAAATTTAAAATTGAGGACATGGGTTGTAATTTAAAATTTGTTATATTAAAAATTGAGGATAATATGAGAATTATAAAAATATTACTTATTCCAATTTCTTTTCCGTCCAAATCAGGCCAATTTTGGACGGAAAACTTTGGCAGGAAGAAGTGGCCAAGTTTTCTATCCTATTTATTTTCTTTTCCTTTTATTAAAAAATTCAGAAACATAAGAATTGAAAAGAAAACTTAAATTTTTCCGTCCATTTTTTTTTTTTCTGTCCATTTTAAAACTCAGAAACAGAGCGTAAAGAATCATTAGTTAAAGGTACAATTGTTAACAATTTGAAACCTTATATACATATTAAATAATTCTACATATTACATTCCTTTATTTTTTATTTCATGAGTGAAATAAAATTCATTCTAATAGAATAGATATATGTAATAATTATATTATTATATGACAACACCGACTATTATCAACAACAAAATATACGCTTAAAATATTTTAAAATCATTCAATTCCGTCCCCCCATCCCTTCTTTCAATTAAAAGGCTGCATAAAAGTCAGAAGGAAGCTCACAGCAGCATACAGGAGGAATGGAGAATGACAACTCAGGCAGTCTGGTCTTTCATGGTGGTAGTATTAGTAGTAGAAGTAAGAGAGCAGATCCTCTGTAATCTATTGTCCCCCCTCCCCCCTCCCCCCTCCCCCCTTTCCCCTTTTAAATTTTGATACGTTATGTTTTTGAGTTTTGAACAGAAAAGAAAAGAAAACATAAATTAGAATAGAAAAGAAAAGAATAGAAAATTTGAAGTTTTCCTTTATGTTGTTTCTGATTTTTAATAGAAAAGAATAAAAAATTTAAAATTGAGGATATAAGTTGTAATTTAAAATTTATTATATTAAAAGTTAAGGATAATATGGGAATTATAAAAATATTACTTATTCCAATTTCTTTTCCGTTCAAATCAGGTCAATTTTGGATGGAAACCTTTGGTATGAAAAGTGGCCAAGTTTTCTATCCATTTTTTTTCTTTTTTGTTTATTAAAAAACTCAGAAACATAAGAATTGAAAAAAAACCTAAATTTTCCGTCCATTTCTTTTATTTTCTGTCCATTTTAAAACTCAGAAATAGAGTATTAAGTTCAATCAATTTTAAAATTAAATAAAAAATTAGGTATTTTAAAGGAACAATATAAGGGGACAGAAAAAATAAGAACAGACGCTCCCCTCTCTAGAAGTAATGGCATGCGAAGAAGATAGAGACTAACTATATCTAAGTGAAGAAGATTTTATGGGATTCTTATTGAACGGATAATGGATTAGAATGTGATATGTACTCCATCATTAATGGTCCCCCATCCAACCATCAATATAATCGGTCCGAATTAAATGTATACCTCTTATCTTATTTATTCGTGCTCATCTCCCTTTAGACGACGATTTTAGTCATACAACCGTCGTCTATACTTTTAGCGACGCTATATGTTATCCGTCGCTAAAAGTATAGACGACGGTTGTATGACCGAAATCGTCGCCTAAAGGGGGTGAGAACGAATGAGTAAGATAAGGGGTATGCACTTGATCCTTGCTCCAACTATATCTCCCTCCAAAATAATTTTTGTTTCTAAATTTATTATCTTTGAAATATTAAGTTCTAAAAAAAAAGAAAAAGTTTGAATATAATATACTCATTCTGTACTACAAAAAGAGTTTTATTTTATTTTTTATAATCAATTTAGAAAATTTTAAATTCAAATTGATATGAATTTATTTAATTTTAATTCTATAATTTTGAATAATTGAAGTTATTTAAAAAGTATTACTAGTTTACAAGGTTTTTTAGTTACATAAATGCTCGAATCATATCACTTTTAAAATTTGGAATTTCACTTTAAAAGTCAAAATTAAATTGAATGGAGTATTTCAAAATTCTTATTTTTTTCAATACTGAATTTATAGATTAAAGTTATTATCAGAAAGTAATTGTGAATAATATTTGTTTGCTTGACTACCTGAAATAATAAATATCGGGAACTAGTATTTTCACATAAAAAATTAATATTTTCACATGCCATCTCTCACATGAATAGCGAGTGAGTCCCGTTTCCATGTAAATATCATTATTTTAATATGTAGAAATATTAATTTCCTAAATATTTTATATATGTAAGTAATTAATCTCTCCCTTCTTGTTCTTGTGGAGTTTATTTTTTCATTTTTCGTTCTTGAGAATTTTTTTAGGTACGTGAATAGTTGAAAATAAATTGTTCATATTTGGGTATGACGTTATCATGACCATAAATTTTTCCTTTTGTTTGTATTGAAGAAATGTTCAGATCTACATATTTTGTTATTACTTTGGGATAATTACGGTTTTTTCAGGAATTTTTTGGTGTTCACTAGTTATTACTGCGATTGACTTTTTTTTTTATTATTATCTGTTATTATTATGTTTGATAAAATTATCATTTTAATTCTTTATATTATAATTTTTTTATCGTTTATAACGATTTAAAATTTTAATATATTTCAATTAGACTTTTCATATAAAAAAAATTAAAATAGGATCACTTTTAAAACTCATACAAAGGTAAAGAGCTTTATGGCGGCTTGAAGGGACTATTAGACTACAGGAAGAGAGGTGGAGAATAGATTACCGGGACACCACCCCCGTATCCCCCACTCCGACCCACCCCTAACCCAACCCGCCCCAACCCGCACATAAAAAATGGTCCTCTCACCTAATGGCTTCTTGTTTCTTTCTGTCCTACAGGAGAGAAAAACTTTAAATATATCCATGTGGCAAAGCTAGGATTTTTTGTCAGTGGAGTCGAAAATTATTACTGAGTTATAAATAATTTAGGCAGGGGGTTCGGGAGCAGCGCCCCCGAGCTAATTTTTTTTAATACTTTATACTTTCGAGTATATTAAATATATACTATTAGCAAGGAACAAGTGCATACCCCTTATCTTATTCACCCGTGCTTACCCCCCTTTAGGCGACGGTTTCGGTCATACAACCGTCGTCTATACTTTTAGTGACGCTATATGTTTGTCTGTCACTAAAAGTATAGACGACGGTTGTATGACCGAAACCGTCGCCTAAAGGGGGGTAAGCACGGGTGAGTAAGATAAGGAGTATGCACTTGATCCGGACCGTATATACTATATTACAATAAAAATATAATGAGTAATAATATATGGTATATATACACTATATTGACTCATACTACACTTTTTTAATCACAATTGTTCATAAGTAAGTAATTCATTATTTATTTTTAAAAATAATATAAATTAGATTATTATTTAGTTTAAAATATTATAGAGAGATACATATATTAAGAGCATATGAGTCGTATGTGATTAAAATTTGATTGACAAAGTTATAAATTTTCAATTTGACCCCGTATAATAGAAAATTTATAAAATTTTAGTGGGGTCAATTTATATATAATACTTAAAATTTTAAAATTTACCTTATATTATAAAATAATTTTTTTCAGTGGGGACGATTGACCTTATAGAAGTCTATGTGGCTTCACCACTGTCCATCATTACGTTACAAACACCATAGAAATGATCAAGCATACCCTATTTATCCTACATACCTTACATACCTCTTTTAATGACGTATCGGGTAACGATTCGATCCGTCGCTATATCAGATATCCGTCACTATATGTTATTCGTCGCTATATGTTGTCCGTCGCTAAAAGTTAAAACGACGATTCTCTGATATAACGACGAACGAAACCGTCGCCCGATCCATCGTTAAAAAGGATATACAAGGAATGTTGGTTAAAGGGGTATACCCTTAAAATGGACTGACAAACACCATACCTAAAAATAAA
Organism: Panax japonicus; assembly: GCA_020205505.1. NCBI lineage: Eukaryota > Viridiplantae > Streptophyta > Magnoliopsida > Apiales > Araliaceae > Panax > Panax japonicus. Next base: position 88,005,879 of record CM035091.1, read on the forward strand.
GTCAAATTACTGCATCATATTTAGTCCAGCGATATAACTCGCTTCATAGTTTCCACGAGGTTGAGATTTCGTGACATCAAGGAGGGTGTGTGTTAATATAGTAAAAAAATGGGGATTGTGATGAGTGAGATTTATACCCGCGAATTAGTCCCTTTTATTGTTAGATTGTTGTCTGTTTCAATATTTTATGTATCTTTTCTATATTTTTATTAGTGCATGCAAGTTCGAGTTGTCTACAGGTTTGCTTTGCAGATTGGCTTCCTTTCTTGGTTATTTTTCAAGTATTGGCGCCCCGGCGTCAGGAGTCGCGCCCCAGCGCCAATGCCAGGCCAATCTACTACAACTCGGCGCTGTGCTTGAACTACATGTCGCGCCCCGGCGCCATGCATAGCGCCAAGTTCACGCACCAACGCCATTTACGACGCCCCGGCGCCAATGCCAGGCTAAGCTACTGCAACTCGGTGCTGTGATTCAACTACATGTCGCGCCCCGGCGCCATGCTGTGACGCCCCCAAAATTAGGTATACATCACCCATCTTGAGTCGCCAGATACATGGTACAGAATTCAAATACAACTTACTAATACAACTGTCGTGTATAATACGACAAAACATAACTGTGAGTTTGAATACAATTATTGTTTACTAGAGATCATACAAACTCAAAAGGTGTCCTCAATACAATTATTGTCACACTATTTAACAGAATAATGAGGACTACTAATACTATTCTTTGGTCCATCACTCCGTTCCCTGACTCGTCCCAGCTATATTCTCATTTCCTGAAGAGAACAGTGAAAGAAAGGGTGAGCTCAACTAGCCCAGTAAGAAATATTATGACTAAGATAATGCAGAATAAATTATCATTAGCCTTCAATAGTGTTAAACTGATAAAATACAATAAACATCAAGTTTAACTACAGCGGAACCAGCAATCCATTAAAAGAGTCAAGTAGAAAATAAAATCTACTATCTTTTATGATTTAAAAGGTTTTTCATCATCGTTATAGCTGAGACTCAGCTTAATAAATATTTCACATCATCGAATCACCCCCGCACTACGGCCAAGGATATTCTTTAGTATCACGACCACAATTATGCATGCACTACGGCCAAGAATATTTGTGTATTCATTAGTGGTCATGATCATGCCAACAACTGTCCATCAATGCACTACGGGCCAATGAGGATTTTTAATTTTTACATCATTTGTAATATTACGGTCATGATTACACCGAATAATCCCTGGTCATAATCATACCAAGTCCATCTATGCACTATAGGCCACAGATGACTTTCAACAATATATAAACATGAGGATGATGACAATGATATAAAAATTCAATAAAACAAGTTCAAGAATTATTTTATCCAGGAATTATTAACGTCCAAATTTGTCAACACGATACTGTTTTGTGGTGTAAAATTCAAGAATGATCAGAAGAAGATTTCCATGAAAGGATACTGGATGAAGCGCAAATATCAAGGATATTCCACTAATTTCATGGAGTATAGAAGTCAAAGTTTTATCCAACTGAGTATAATAAAGAATGGAATAACAAAAGAAATCACCATGCATGCGATAGACCGCACAGACAGGTTATTCCAGCAGAATAATAATAACGGAACCAGGTCAGGTGAAATTCACACCGACAGGATGTTCCAACAGAATAATAAAGAATGGAACCAGGTCCGGTGTATAACACACAGACAGGATATTCCAACAGAATAATAAATAATGGAACCAGGTCCGGTGTAAAACACACAGACAGGATATTCCAACAGAATAATAAATAATGGAACCAGGTCCGGTGTAAAACACACAGACAGGATATTCCGACAGAAATATAAAGACAGGATAGTAAATGGATGTCACCAAGTATAGGGTATTCCGCGTATACCGGTTATTCCAACAGAATAATAATGAATGGAATAACATAAGGATTTCACCAAGTATAGGGTATTCCGCGTATACCGGTTATTCCAACAGAATAACAAAGAATAGAATAAGTTCTCTTCAAGAAGAAAGAATAACACCCCTTACTTTATTTAGGAGATTGAATACTGCAGTAGTGTAGTAACCGAATACTCTTCTTCTTTCTCTATTACTCTCTCTATACTTTCTCTCTCTATAGCTTGAACGAATTCGTGAAAAATAATGAAGCCTTAGGCCTCTATTTATAGAAGATTTATTACTATTTACGAAAGTATTTACTATTTACGAAGGTAATTACTATTGACGAAGGTAATTACTATTTACGAAAATAATTACTATTTACGAAGGTAATTACTATTTATGAAAGAGACTCTTAGATGATGACATATGGCCCCCCCATAAATAATTAAACTTACCACAAACGTCTAATAATAGACTCTTTATATACATCAAGGATTGAATAAAAATTACCAGAAATCATTTTATTTTATTTTTAATCAACATATTTAATCTTTCAACAATTATTAATCATTTATAACTTGTCGTCTCAATTATTGTTTAGATAATATAACATATTATACAGATGATACTGTGACAATAATTGAATCAATAATATAAGATATATGATGCAGCAATTACTGTAGCAATAATTGAGTATAGCTGAGTGACTTCTCACGTAAGCATCAATAATTAATACCGTGTGCTACTATGCAACAACGCGTATTACTGTACTTTTACTACCGAGTAGTTCAACAGTTTTAACGGTAACACCTCCGCCGTTATTTTATAGAAAGATAATTTTGTCGTTTTCTAACTACAACAATACTTCCGTTGTGGGGTCCACCAATGATTGTGCCGTCGTACGAATATTCCCCGACAAAAAGAATATTCCCCGACCAAACGAATATTTTATAACAACTTGCGTACTTTGCAAAATTTACAAATATTACCCACAACTTTATATTTTATCAAATTTATTCCATAATAATCAAAAATAATAATTATGAAAATTCATCTTTATTTATAAAAACTGGGGTCTTACAACCTCCCCTTCTTATGAAATTTCGCCCTCGAAATTAGGGTACGTACCTGGTATGTCAAAGAGGTAAGGATACCTTGACTTCATTTCAGATTCTAACTCCCAAGTCATTTCCTCAACATCGTGGTTTCTCCACAAAACTTTGACTTGAGGTATAACCTTGGAGCGTAGAATATGTTCCTTCTTATCTAAGATTTGAACAGGAATCTCTTCATACGTCAAATCTTCCGCTATTTCGTCTGGTTCTAACTCAATAATATGGTTCGGGTCTTTCACATATTTACGTAACATGGATATGTGAAAAACGTTATGAACACGAGACATACTTGGCGGTAAAGCGAGTCTATAGGCCACCGTTCCTATTCGATCGAGGATTAAAAATGGACCGATAAATCGAGGATTGAGTTTTCCTCTCTTTCCAAATCTTGTAACTCCTTTCCATGGAGTAACACGTAACAACACATGATCTCCTATATTGAATTCCACGTCCTTTCGATGAAGATCAACATAACTCTTTTGTCGACTTTGTGAGGTTTTTATACGTTGTCGGATCGTTTAAATCTTTTCCGTAGTCATACGTACCAACTCCGGTCCCAACAACGTTGCTTCACCCACCTCATCCCAGCATACTGGAGAACGACACTTTCTTCCATACAACGCTTCGAATGGAGCCATGCCAATACTTGCTTGATAACTGTTGTTGTAGGAAAACTCCACCAATGGTAAGAACTTGTCCCAACTTCCCTTGAAATCAAGGACACAGAGTCTTAATAGATCTTCAAGAGTTTGAATAGTCCTCTCCGACTGTCCGTCCGTCTGAGGATGATATGCCGAGCTAAATCGTAAGTCTGTGCCCATAGCTTTTTGCAAACTAACCCAAAATCGTGAAGTAAATCTTGGGTCTCGATCAGAAACTATGGATACCGGCATACCATGCAGTCTTATAATCTCGTTTATGTACATACGAGCAAGACGTTCAAGTGTATAAGTTTCTCGTATCGGTAAGAAATGAGCAGACTTGGTCAATCTATCAACAATGACCCAAATCGCATCTATGCCTTGGGAAACCTTAGGAAGACCGGTAACGAAATCCATGGTAATGTGCTCCCACTTCCATTCTGGAATTTCAAGTGGTTGCAATGGACCTTTTGGTACTTGATGCTCCGCTTTAACTCGTTGACAAGTTAGACACCTTGAGATAAACAACGCTATCTCTCTCTTCATATTGCTCCACCAAAATGTATGACGAATATCATGATACATTTTGGTACTCCCAGGATGGATTGCAAACGGTGTATTGTGCGCCTCCATCATGATTTTATACTTTAAATCAGGGTCATTAGGAACACAAAGTCTGGAGTTGACTCGAAGTATTCCTTCTTCATCGATTCTTGCTTCCGGCATAGCACCTTCTTGCACTTTCTTCCTCATACGCATCAGCTCCAGGTCTGTAGCTTGAGCAGCTTTAACTTTATCGATTAAAGTCGGTTCTACTCGTATATTTTCCATTGTCACATGTGTCCCTGGAGTCTTCAACTCTATCTCCATTCTTTGCAAGTCACGCAAAATGGGCCCTTGCGTTGACAATATCACACTCGTACTTGCATGTGATCTTCTACTCAATGCGTCAGCTACCACGTTTGCTTTTCCAGGATGGTATTGGATGGTATGATCATAATCTTTCAACAGTTCAAGCCAACGTCGTTGTCGCATGTTGAGTTCCTTTTGAGTGAAGAAATATTTGAGGCTTTTATGATCCGTAAAGATCTCCACTTTCTCCCCATACAAGTAATGCCTCCAAATTTTAAGTGCAAAGACAACAGCTGCCAACTCTAGATCATGAGTAGGATAATTCCTCTCATATTCTTTGAGTTGTCGCGAGGCATAGGCTATGACTTTTCCATGTTGCATGAGAACACATCCCAGCCCTTTGCCCGAAGCATCACTGTAGATGACAAATCCCTCCGAGCCAGATGGTATTGTTAGAACAGGTGCTGAAATGAGTCTCCTCTTGAGTTCTTGAAAACTCTTCTCACATTCTTCGCTCCAACCGAACTTTGTATCTTTCCGAGTCAGCTGAGTCAATGGAGTAGCGATTCGAGAAAATCCTTCCACGAATCTTCGATAATAACCAGCTAAACCGAGAAAGCTACGTACTTCGGTCACTGATTTAGGTTGCTCCCAGCTTTGAATAGCTTCAATCTTTGCTGGGTCAACAGATATTCCATGACTTGATACCACGCGCCCAAGGAATGCTACTTCCTCAAGCCAGAACTCGCATTTCTTCAACTTGGCATAAAGCTTATATTCACGAAGCTTTTGGAGTGTCAGCCTCAATTGTTGCTCATGATCTTCACGGCTTTTGGAATAAATAAGGATGTCATCAATAAAGACGACCACAAAGTGATCCAAATATTCCTTGAATACTCGGTTCATCATGTCCATGAAGGCAGCAGGAGCATTAGTCAATCCAAAGGACATGACTAGGAATTCATAATGCCCGTACCGAGTTCTGAAAGCCGTCTTTGGAATGTCATCGGTTCTAATCTTCAATTGGTGATACCCGGAACGAAGATCGATCTTTGAAAAGAATTTGGCTCCTTGCAACTGGTCAAACAAGTCATCAATACGTGGCAATGGATACCTATTTTTGATGGTGACATGATTCAACTCCCGATAATCAATACAAAGTCGCATACTCCCATCTTTCTTCTTCACGAATAGAACAGGAGCACCCCAAGGAGAAGTACTAGGACGAATAAAGCCAATGTCTAACAATTCCTGCAGTTGGGTTTTTAACTCCTGAAGTTCAATAGGAGCCATTCGATATGGGGCTTTAGAAATGGGTTTTGTACCGGGTTCAAGGTCGATACAAAATTCAATCTCACGCTCTGGGGGTAGGCCAGGAAGTTCTTCGGGGAATACGTCAGGAAATTCATTAACAATAGAAATATCGTTCAAAACTGACGTATTTTTGTTTAAATCTGTGACATGAGCTAAGAAAGCTTGACATCCGTTTTTCAATAAACGAATAGCTTTATGGCTTGAGATGACCGTGATTGATTTTAATGGTTTGGTCGCTTGAATTCGCATAATAGGTTGATTAGGAATATGAAAGCTAACAACCTTATGGAAACAATCAATTTTTGCATGATGAGTAGTTAACCAATCAATCCCTAGAATCACGTCAAATGCAAGTATTTTCAATGAAATAAGATCTACAGGTAATGTGAGGGTACCGATTTGAACCAAACAAGACTTATAAACAGTGGTTGTAATGAAGGTTTCTCCCAACGGAGTTTCCACAGATAAGTCAAAGTCTAATTTCTCCGGAGTCAAATTTAATCGATGAGCGCAAGTAGGAGAAATAAAAGAATGGGTAGAACCGGTATCAAATAAAGTATAGACTTCGTTAGAGTTTATAATAAGCTTACCCGTGATGACCTCATTCGGGTTCCTTGCTTTTTGGGAGGTCACAACAAACGCTCTCCCTTGCACTACCGGCTTTGACCTTTCTGGGACGGCCTTTGGTGCCTCCATCCTAGCTGAATTTGTCTTTGGTAAACGACAAAATCGGGCTAAGTGACCTTCTCTTCCATAATTATAACATGCTTTGGACGGCATCGCGCAATTTGGACTGATGTGTCCCTCCCCTCCGCATTTGAAGCATATGATAGGTGGTCTTTCTCCTTCCTTAACAACGGGTGCTGGTGCTGACGTCTTTCCATCATTGTTGAATCTCCTCTTCTTGAAATGTCCATTCTTATTGTTTTGGCCCTGATTACCACCGAAGTGGTTACCATTTCTGGCTTGCTGATTTCCTCCACGCTTGTTGTCACTGCTTCGATGACCACTCTCGCTGGTATTATAATTTTGCTGGCTGCTTTCTTTTAGTTGGGTTGACTCGTTATCGCGCTCCACTAACTGAGCCCTATTTACAACATCTGAATACAAACACAGTTTATGAGAAATAAGATGTTGACGTATCTCCGGCCTCAAACCTCTTAAAAACATTCGCGCCATTCTCTCTTCATTATCCACCAAGTGGGACGCAAACCGGGATAACTCCGCAAATTTTGCCTCGTATTGCGACACGGTCATATTGTTTTGTTCCAACTTGATAAATTCCACCTCCTTCATGTGGCGAATACTTTCGGGAAAGTATTTGTCATTGAACAGCTCCTGGAACTTCTCCTAAGATATCTTCAGTACAGCAGGTTGAGTACGTTTTACCGATTCCCACCAGTAATCTGCCTCTCCGCGCAACATGAAGGCGGCAAAGGGAACCTTTTGCTCCTCGGAGCATCCCAAGACATCAAATATCTTGGTCATCTGCTTTATCCATGTTTCCGCCATAAGTGGTTTTGGCTCTCCCTTAAACTCCGGTGGTCCCAGCTCCTTGAATTGTTTAGCGGTGACCGCCCGAGAGTTTCCCGTGTTTCCATCTACGTTTTGGACAGGAGTTGCGCTCGCCTGCTGTTGCATGAATTGCATAAAACCTCTGAACATTTGATCATTCGTCATTTGGTCAGTGTTGTTGTTTGCATGAGGATTTTCGCCTTCCTGATGCACATTATCCTGATTATTGATATGTGGTGAATCAACGATCGCCTGTGCTCCATTGCTATTCTCAACATTCTCAGATGTCATTTTCAGATACTGCCACAAAACAAAAGGTTAATTGACATGTAACATATTATCCCTATATTCTGACCGACCAATAAAATAGCACATAAACTTAGGTAGGTCATACTAGCGAAGGAATTCCCCGTCTCTCCCCTCCTAGTATTATTCTCACATCTTAGCCAGGGATCATATCCCTAAGCTCTGATACCAACTGTGACGCCCCCAAAATTAGGTATACATCACCCATCTTGAGTCGCCAGATACATGGTACAGAATTTAAATACAACTTACTAATACAACTGTCGTGTATAATACGACAAAACATAACTGTGAGTTTGAATACAATTATTGTTTACTAGAGATCATACAAACTCAAAAGGTGTCCTCAATACAATTATTGTCACACTATTTAACAGAATAATGAGGACTACTAATACTATTCTTTGGTCCATCACTCCGTTCCCTGACTCGTCCCAGCTATATTCTCATTTCCTGAAGAGAACAGTGAAAGAAAGGGTGAGCTCAACTAGCCCAGTAAGAAATATTATGACTAAGATAATGCAGAATAAATTATCATTAGCCTTCAATAGTGTTAAACTGATAAAATACAATAAACATCAAGTTTAACTACAGCGGAACCAGCAATCCATTAAAAGAGTCAAGTAGAAAATAAAATCTACTATCTTTTATGATTTAAAAGGTTTTTCATCATCGTTATAGCTGAGACTCAGCTTAATAAATATTTCACATCATCGAATCACCCCCGCACTACGGCCAAGGATATTCTTTAGTATCACGACCACAATTATTCATGCACTACGGCCAAGAATATTTGTGTATTCATTAGTGGTCATGATTTTGCCAACAACTGTCCATCAATGCACTACGGGCCAATGAGGATTTTTAATTTTTACATCATTTGTAATATTACGGTCATGATTACATCGAATAATCCCTGGTCATAATCATACCAAGTCCATCTATGCACTACAGGCCACAGATGACTTTCAACAATATATAAACATGAGGATGATGACAATGATATAAAAATTCAATAAAACAAGTTCAAGAATTATTTTATCCAGGAATTATTAACGTCCAAATTTGTCAACACGATACTGTTTTATGGTGTAAAATTCAAGAATGATCAGAAGAAGATTTCCATGAAAGGATACTGGATGAAGCGCAAATATCAAGGATATTCCACTAATTTCATGGAGTATAGAAGTCAAAGTTTTATCCAACTGAGTATAATAAAGAATGGAATAACAAAAGAAATCACCATGCATGCGATAGACCGCACAGACAGGTTATTCCAGCAGAATAATAATAACGGAACCAGGTCAGGTGAAATTCACACCGACAGGATGTTCCAACAGAATAATAAAGAATGGAACCAGGTCCGGTGTATAACACACAGACAGGATATTCCAACAGAATAATAAATAATGGAACCAGGTCCGGTGTAAAACACACAGACAGGATATTCCAACAGAATAATAAATAATGGAACCAGGTCCGGTGTAAAACACACAGACAGGATATTCCGACAGAAATATAAAGACAGGATAGTAAATGGATGTCACCAAGTATAGGGTATTCCGCGTATACCGGTTATTCCAACAGAATAATAATGAATGGAATAACATAAGGATTTCACCAAGTATAGGGTATTCCGCGTATACCGATTATTCCAACAGAATAACAAAGAATAGAATAAGTTCTCTTCAAGAAGAAAAAATAACACCCCTTACTTTATTTAGGAGATTGAATACTGCAGTAGTGTAGTAACCGAATACTCTTCTTCTTTCTCTATTACTCTCTCTATACTTTCTCTCTCTATAGCTTGAACGAATTCGTGAAAAATAATGAAGCCCTAGGCCTCTATTTATAGAAGATTTATTACTATTTACGAAAGTATTTACTATTTACGAAGGTAATTACTATTGACGAAGGTAATTACTATTTACGAAAATAATTACAATTTACGAAGGTAATTACTATTTATGAAAGAGACTCTTAGATGATGACATATGGCCCCCCATAAATAATTAAACTTACCACAAACGTCTAATAATAGACTCTTTATATACATCAAGGATTGAATAAAAATTACCAGAAATCATTTTATTTTATTTTTAATCAACATATTTAATCTTTCAACAATTATTAATCATTTATAACTTGTCGTCTCAATTATTGTTTAGATAATATAACATATTATACAGATGATACTGTGACAATAATTGAATCAATAATATAAGATATATGATGCAACAATTACTGTAGCAATAATTGAGTATAGCTGAGTGACTTCTCACGTAAGCATCAATAATTAATACCGTGTGCTACTATGCAACAACGCGTATTACTGTACTTTTACTACCGAGTAGTTCAACAGTTTTAACGGTAACACCTCCGCCGTTATTTTATAGAAAGATAATTTTGTCGTTTTCTAACTACAACAATACTTCCGTTGTGGGGTCCACCAATGATTGTGCCGTCGTACGAATATTCCCCGACAAAAAGAATATTCCCCGACCAAACGAATATTTTATAACAACTTGCGTACTTTGCAAAATTTACAAATATTACCCACAACTTTATATTTTATCAAATTTATTCCATAATATTCAAAAATAATAATTATGAAAATTCATCTTTATTTATAAAAACTGGGGTCTTACACATGCACAATGCCAGTCTCGCGCCCTGGCGCTATTCATGGCGCCCCAGCGCCGAATCTCGCACCCCGACGCCGCAAGCTCGCGCTCGGCGCATGCTACGTTGCTTGCCAAGTGCTTCCCCGAAATCTGAGCTATCAACAAAAGTAGAAATTCCTAACAGATGCCAAACAATATCTGTGGGATGAGCCTTTCCTATTCAAGCAGTGTTCCGATCAGATTCTGCGTAGATGTTTGCCTGAAGAAGAAATTGAAGGTGTCCTATATCATTGCCACTCTTCAAACTATGGGGGTCATTTCGAGGGTCAACGAACTACTGCTAAGGTGCTTCAGTTAGGATTTTATTGGCCCACCGTGTTCAAGGATGCACACGCATATGTAATACATTGTGACAGATGCCAATGGGTCGGCACTATATCAAGACGGCATGAGTTACCATTGCAGAATATCTTAGAAGTTAAGTTATTTGATGTTTGGAGAATCGACTTCATGGGACCATTCCCATCCTCCTTTAACAATTTCTACATCCTTGTGGCAGTGGATTATGTCTCAAAGTGGGTCGAAGCAGTTGCCTTGCCGACTAATGATGCTAAGGTGGTGCTTCGCTTCCTTAAGAAGAATATTTTCACTCGTTTTGCCACACCTCGTGCTATCATTAGCGATGAAGGGTCGCACTTTTGCAACAAATATTTTGAAGCGATCAAGCTGACTTCTCTTCTTCTTTCTATAATTTCTCTCTATAATAATCGCTCTAAAGCTTTTGTGAATTGGTGAGAAATGAAGAAAGAATGAGCTTTTATTTATAAAAAAATATAGTTTCGATAATTGCACGTTTTGGGGCTCGAAAAATTTCAGTACAATACCTCCAACTTTTTCTTTATTTTTAATTTAGTCATGGAAGTATTATCAAACTTGCACCACCTCCCCCAATAGTAAATAATGTCATTCAATAGTAAATTATGTGAATCAATATTTCCAGACATGTGAAAATACAAATTACAGTATAGTACCTCCATCTAAACCTCAATTTTTAACTTAGTCATACAAGTATTATCAATCTTGCACCAACTCCCCTAATAGTAACAAGAATGTGAAATAATAGTATACACATGTGAACAAATAATTATAATCATGTGAAATAATAGCAATTAATTGCTCATTTATCCGGTTAAATACCCGATTGGTCAATATAACCTCCAGACATCAATTATTATCAAAATAATTATCAATTTTCACTAACACAATTAATTCCAACACAATAAAACCATTTTTATCAAAAATATAAAATTTAAAATTTTGAAGTTTGACTTTTCTCGAAAAAGTCAACTGTTGACTTTTTGACCGAATAGTGAATTCTAGAAAATTTTATGTTTATAGACTATTTTTTTACTAATTTCATCGTTCCGGACTCAAATATCACGTCTGCGTCTTCAAATTCAACTCCGAACACAACTTTAATTTTAATAACATTCATCATTAATATTATAACTCACAATATTTATCAACCAGGTCGTTCCCAGGAAAGAGGGGGCTTTCCAATAAGGATTTCTCCCTATTGGCGCGCAATTAGGTGATCAAACCTCTCCTTGACAGAATTTCTAGACATTGTAAATATTGCTATTTAATAATATGAATAATTTTGTCGTCTCAATTATTGATTTAATAAAATAACATATTATGCAGATGATACTATGACAATAGTCGAATCAATAATACGAGAGATATGATGCAACAATTACTGTAGCAATAATTGAGTATAACTGAGTGACTTCTCACGTAAGCATCAATAATCAATACCGTGTAATATTATGCAACCACGTGTATTACTGTATTTTTACTACCGGATAGTTCAACAGTTAACGGTAAAACATCCGCCGTTATTTTCATAAAGTATTTTTGTCATTTTCTCAATCCGACAATAATTCCGTTGTGGGGGGTTCACCAATGATTGTGTCGTTGTGCGAATATTCCCTGTTAAAACGAATATTATATAACAACTTGCGTACTTTGTAAAATTTATAAATATTACCCATAACTATAACATTATATCAAATCCACACCATAATATTCAAAAATATATTTCTAAAAAAATTTAATCTTTATTCAAAAAGTTGGGGTCTTACACAATATTTGTATTTAAACTCATAATTTTTATGTTGTATTAATAAAGTTATAGTTATTTTTGTACCATGTATTTTGCCGACTACAAAATAAATATTGTATACCTATTTTGGGGGCTTTACAGAAATATCAAATTATGGAAGGCCTTTGGCCCGATTGGTATTACTCAACTCATGATAATTATGAAATTAGGAGATCGAATCTTGACATGTCAAGAAAGAGTGTGTGAATGTATTTAAATTAGCAAAAATAAATAAATAAAATAAATGATTATCATCAAGAAATTGCACAAGGCTATAAGTTATTAATTCTAAAATATCTTTATTTTGCTATATTGTGATGATTTTTTGATATTGTATTTAATTATTAATTGGTTAAGTTTCTTGGTTTATACTATTCATTTATTTTACGAGGGACTACTTGAGTAATTTAAATATATTTTTGAGAATAAATTTTATTTATTTACTTTGTACATTTTAAAATATTATTTTATTAAAAAATATTATAGTTGGAACATATTTCTAAAGGACTTTTGATGAGGGAGGAAGACTTTTTTATTTAATTGGATTGAAAAAATAATAAATCTACGCGGATAGGGAAAATGGACCGGAAAATTGGACCGGTTCAATTTTTTTTTAATGTGACTCTCAAAAAATATATAGTATTTATTCCAATAGGAATTTTTACAAAATATGATGTTTTAGGTGTAATTTGGATACATATACAAATACAGGGTTATACAGAAATACAGGGTTATACAGACTGTATAATCCTGTATTTGTATATGTATCCAAATTACACCTAAAATACCATATTTTATAAAAATTTCTGTTAAAATAAATACTATACGTTTTTTGAGAGTCACATTAAAAAAAATAAAAAAATTGACCGATCCAATTTTCTGATCCTCTACGCCTGTCTGCGTAGAAGGACTCTTGAAAAAATGTTAGGCCAGACCAGACCAGAGCAATCTATCTAATAAAATACAAATGATTTTGAATTTCCTGCTCATTCAATAAATCATCTAGGCCGTCCAAAGTTTGGGATAAATCTCACCATCCATCTATCTAATAAAATACAATCTATCTAATTCTATCTATCTATATCTATATTCTATATATCTAATTATATCTAATAAAATACAAATAATTTTAAATTTTCCGCTCACTCAATAAATCATCTAGGACGTCTAAAGTTTGGGATAAATCCCACCATCCATCTATCTAATAAAATACAAATGATTTTGAATTTTTCGTTCACTCAATAAATCATATGAGTCGTCCAAAATTTAGAATAAATCCCAACGTCCATAGTGCCGGAGGCACGGGACTGTTGCTAGTCTATCTAATAAAATACAAATAATTTTGAATTTTCCGCTCACTCAATAAATCATCTGGGCCGTCCAAAGTTTGAGATAAATCCCACCGTTCATACATCTATCTAATAAAATACATCTATCTATCTAATAATCTAATAATAATTTAATAAAATACAAATGACTTTAAATTTTTCGCTCACTCAATAAATTATTTTGGTCGTTCAAAGTTTGAGATAAATCATATTGTCCATACAGTGCCGGAGGCACGGGACCCAGCTAGTTGCTCTATATTTTATAATCAGTTTATACCAGAATATATCCCATGCTTTCGCATAAAACAAAAATTGTCCCCATGCACCATTCTGTGCCGCTAGATTACCCAATATCCTCAATCGGGATCCATCATACGGCTAGAATTAAAAGAAGAAGCACCGATGATGATCACAAATCCAAATGGGAAACACGACAGAAATGGTCAGTCTGAGACACTGCAATTTGTGTCGTACAGCAGTACATAACCCACCATTACCATACATTCAACACCCTGTTTCAGAATTTTAAAAATATAAAAAAAAAGGAAGAAATTTTTGTGAGTATTTTTAAAAGATAATTAAAAAAATTCTTTCAAACTTGAGAAAATTTGAAAGGAAATTGATTAAATATTTAAATAATATATTAAAATACTTCCTTTGTTCTAAATTATTTGATTATTGAATTCTGAAAGTCAATTTGAGATATTTTTAAACTTAAAATTAAGACGATTCATTAAAAATTATAAAACAATAATGTTTATAATGAGTAATACTTTTTAATACAATATTTATCATTGTATTGATTAAAATTAAAAATAATTCTATGTCAATTTTGAGTTTAAAAATCTATAAAAAATCAATAATGATCAAATAATAAGAAACGGATGGAGTAATATTTGTCTTTATAATGGTTCTTGAATATAATTTTATAAAAATAAAATAATAATATATTTTTTAAATTAAAATTTTATTCCAAAACTTGTAGCGCAAGGAACATAAATAATCTTCGATTTTTTTAATTGATATTTTAAGATTATGCACATAAATTAAGAAATGTAATTAATATTTTGTACGTCTGATTGACTAAATTGAATATAAAATTTTCATATTACCCTTCTAAAACTTATTGAAAATATGAGAGAGAAATAAATAACTATTTAACTATAAAATATAATATAAAAACTTAATCATTTAATACTTTTTTAAAATTTATAGTAAAAGACAAATAATAAGAAAAATATCTCTTTAAATCTATCTAATAAAATATAAATGATTTTGAATTTTCCGCTCACTAAATAAATTATCTTGGCTGTCCAAAGTTTAGGATAAATCCCACCGTCCATACATATATCTAATAAATCTATCTAATAAATATAAATAATTTTGAATTTTTCTCTCACTCAATAAATCATCTTGGTCGTCCAAAGTTTGGGATATATCCCACCGTCCATACATCTATCTAATAAAATACATCTCTCTATTTATCTAATAAAATACAAATGATTTTGAATTTATCGATCACTCAATAAATCATCTGGGCCGTTTAAAATTTAAGATAAATCTCACTGTCTATACAGTGTCGGAGGCACGGGACCCAGCTAGTCTATCTAATAAAATACAAATGATTTTGAATTTTCCGCTCACTCAATAAATCATCTAGGCCGTCCAAAGTTTGAGATAAATCCCACCGTCCATACATCTATCTAATAAAATACATCTATCTATCTATCTAATCTATCTAATAATTATTTTTAATTTTCCGCTCACTCGATAAATCATCTGAGCCGTTCAAAGTTTGAGATAAATCTCATTGTCCATTTAGTGCCGGAGGCACGGGACCCAGTTAGTGATAAATAAAAAGGAATGGAGGGAGTAATTTTATTCTCTCTCTCTCTTCTTTATTAAGTTTTATTTTTTTTTTGCCTTGTCAAACACAGTGCAAGAGTTTTGACCATAAGTTCCTTAACCATGGTTACCCTTTATTATGCTACTCCCAAGTCCCAGAAGTCTTTTTTCCTCGCTTGTTCTTACTCATTTTCGTCGCTCTCTTTTGGCCTCATTTCCTCCTCCTCCTCCTCCCCCGTCTTTTCTTTTCCCAAACTGTATTTCAAATCCATCAAAAATATATGCTACTCCAAATAGAGTGATTTGTGGATGATAAGTAGACTCAGAAAAAAGAAAGAAAATAGTTTTATTTTGCAGTTTTTATATATTAGGACAAGTTTGTGTTATTGGATATATCTAGATTAGATAGACAGATAGATATTGGGGCTGTACTTATATTTATTTGCTGTATTTGCTATATATGTTTGTTGAACTGGGTATTGTTTCTCATTGAAATATTGAGGTGGGGATTTTTTTTTTAAATTTTATTTGTTGATTTTGGAGGATTCAATCAATTTTTCACTCATTTGGGCAACTAGATTTTAATTGTTTCAATCGATTCAAGTGATTTGGGGAACTGGGTTTTCATTAATTTGTTTATTGGTATAGATTGGAGAGTTGAATGATGGGGAAGAAGAAGGTAACAAAGAAAACAAAGGAACTATCAGTAGCCATAGCTGAATCTTCATCTATGGGTGAAGAAACCCAACAGATTACTCCAAGAAAAAGAGGAAGGCCTCGCAAAATCATTGAAAAAATTGAAGCAGCAGAAGAAGAAATCCAGCACGATGAACCCGAAGCAAAAAAAGCTAAAAAAAGTTATCAACAACAGGAGGAGGAAGAAGAAGAAGAAGATACAAAGCAGGAAGAGGAGCAGGAGCAGCAGCCTCGGAGAAGTAGCAGAGCTAGGCGAAAAAGCAAACCCATAAAAAGCAGCTAAATCTACAGTCTGATTTAATTATTATTTTTAAGTTTATTTTTTCAAATTTATGTATTGTTATTTTGGTGCATGGATTATCAGAGTTCAGGTATTAATATAAGATCAAAATGATTGGTGGTCATGCCCTTGGTTGCTATCTATCTAATAAAATACAAATGATTTTGAATTTCTCGCTCACTCAATAAATCATCTGGACCGTCCAAAGTTTGAGATAAATCACACCGTTCATACATCTATCTAATAAAATATATCTATCTATCTAATAATTAATAATTTAATAAAATACAAATGACTTTAAATTTTTCGCTCACTCAATAAATTATTTTGGTCGTTTAAAATTTGAGATAAATCATATTGTCCATACAATGCCGAAGGCACGGGACCCAGCTAGTATATATATATTATGCCTTGCTCTGGTTTTGCTTTTGATTCTATGAAGCTTTGAAAATTTTGAAGCAAGAAGAAGATAACGTTATCTCTTTTTTAGGGGTCAATTCTATTCTTATTTATTTTATAGTTAATTTACAGGGTGCTTGTTCATAATAGTTGACACTATTATGAGATGTTATGGGATTATTGGGATGTGGATGCTCTGCTTTCCTTTCAAAGCTTTTGTTGTTGGATAAAGTGGGTGTTCGGCAACGAAAGTGAGTTGTTACTCGTGACTTAATTTTAACTTATAAGTTACTACTTCCATTCGTAAAATATTATCGTTTAAGTTTTTTGTATATGAATTAAAAAAATATTATTTATCAAATAAAATTTATTTGAAATTTTATCAGTATCTTTTTATGAGAAGTTGAAAACTATTACAAGGGAGAGAATTTTTTGAGACAATGAGAGAAGGTAAAGGTAATATAGAAAAATAAATAATTTATTCTCCTCGGAAGTTATAAACGATAAACATTTTGGAGCAAATTTTTTCTTCTAAAACTATAATTTTTTAGGAACGGATGGAATAATTTATAAGTTAAAATTAATAAATAATAATTTGATATTTATTTAAAATGACTTATAAGTTTGTTTAATTAAATGTAATATTTATTTTGCTTATTTTTTATTTTATTAATATTTTTTAAATAATCTTTATATTTATTTTAATTTATAAGTTATTATTAATTAAAATTTTTATAATTTATTTTAATTTAATTTTTGATTTATAAATTAAATTACTGACAAATATTTTTACTTATAAATTATAATTTAAAATAATTTATAAATTAATTTAAATTATTTTAAAATAAGTCGTAGCTGAAAGGGTGGTCTTCTGTTTTATTTTATGGATAAAAAAGTCTTCATCATTTATAAGTAACTTCTCAATTCCGTTAAGTTTAACTATTAAGTCATGTTACGTGATGAGAAACTTTTATGTCGAATTATAATTACGATATATATATATATAGATGTAATAAATAAAAATTAAAAATAAAATCACTTTAATTTATTCAATAAACTTTCACGTTTGATCACAATTCAATTTATTCGTCACATATTTATATTATTTTCTTTAACTATTAATCTATGTTAATTTGTGATTAATCGTTATCTTTAGGTGACATCATCAAATGAGGGCATAGGGAGTTAATTTGTGATTAATCGTTATCTTTAACTGCCAGCTTTCTGCCACTACGGATTTCAACTCAGAACAGTTATACAGTACTAACACATAAAGGAAGAGATCACATCATGCATGCGTGTCGATACTGTATTAGTCAATTAACCAAAATTAACTTTATGTTAACCACTCCCCTCTCAAACACACTCTGTTTATATATATGAGTTATATATATACACACAACTATCTATTATACAGTCGAGCTATAACGACAATTCACCTGTCACAGTAGTCCAAAACAGCTGTAACGACGATAGCCCAAAGAATCATTACCATAGTCGAGTGTGTACTACATAATTGTGAATATACATTTTTTCTATATATATATATATATATATATATATGCTGCTAATTCCATAAAGTGATTAGTATGAAGTTCATTTTTGGATAAATTGACCAATAGAGTGCTGACACGTAGACGATACTCTATATGTGTCAATATTCTATTTGTCAATTAACTAACTTACCAAAAAATAAACTTCATACTAATCGGATCCCTAATTTCAGATTCAGTGCACAACTTGTTGCTTTTAGTATGTGCGCTTAAATTGACTATTTATCAAAAATAAAAAAATAATCAGAAAATTTACAAAATTTGCTGTGTTACCTAATAAAAAATAATACTCATTTTTTTGTCCATAAAAAAATAAGATAAAATATATAAAGTAAAAAATAATTAAGTCAGTTAGTGAAGTCTATTAGTATAAAAAAATAGAAATAATCATCACATTATAAAATCTTATGTGGGTTCCTAGAGATAAATTTATAATCTTCTACTCTTTTTCCTCTTCTTTTATTTTTTTAATATGCGTGCAAATTGTATTTTGCTTGTTCTTTTGGGGACCGGGAGAGTATTAATTTGTATTCTCTTCGTTCATTTTTAATTAATTTTTTATGAGAAAACATAAAAATAGAAAAATACAATTAATACTTTGTTTGATTAAATCAAATGAATATAAAATCTCAATATTATCTTTCAAAATTCATTGAAAAAGATGAATGACAAACAAATTAATAGTTAGTGTAAAAATAATATGACAAATTAAGTTATTAATAATTTTTTAAAATTTATAAATAATAAATAAAAATGAACGTGTGAAGTATTATTATATTTATAATAGTCTAAAAATGGTGGACTTGGGATTCATACTCAGAATTCGATTGGAATCGGCATACTGAATTAAAAGTAATTTTAAATTGAAAGAAACTAAAAGTAAATTTAGATTATTTTTTCTTAGTGTCTAATTTTTTTTTGAAAGTGCTTTTAAAGCAAGAAATTTTACTATAAAATAAGTTATTAAAAAACATTTTTAAAAATAAAATAATATTTAATAAGTGACTCACAAACATGGTCATTCTTGAGATTTTGGTGATTTATGGATAAAAATGAAAAGAAGACCCTTTTCCAAATATTGTCTTTATAAAAAAAATAAAAATAAATAAAAAATACAAAATGTATCCAAAAAAGTGTAAAACATAATAGTTCGACTACAAAAAAATATATAAAAAATTCGAGTATAACAAAATATATGAGAATACAATAATTGAAAGATATTTCTTCTAGTATTTATAGAGCCAAATTCTTCAATGAAATATTTAAAATAATATATATAGCCCACGGATCAGGTTCAGGAGTCCGGACCTGGTTAAAATGCGGACCAATTTTTTATTTTATTTTTTGTTTTTTTTAAAACAACTAAAAAAAAGTTTAATATATTATGGAACTGAATTTTTTTTATAATAGTGTTTTGGTGTGATTTGGATACATATTACGCCAAAAATTTCCGTTCCATAAAATATTAAATTTTTTATAGTTGTTTTAAAAAAAAAAGCAACAAAAAAAAAGGTCCGTATTTTAAAAAAGTCCGAGATTCCGAACTGAAACCGGACCCTATATATATATATATTAAAAAAAATTAAAACCCTCTTATCGGGGGGCTAAGACTATTGATCCTACCGTCCGTGCTCAAGGCCCAGCTCATAAATATGATGCTCAATCACTATTCATAAAAAGAGCCTCATGAAAATAAGTTTTTGGTAATAGTATTTGGCAAGCTTTTTTTATTTATTTATTTAGACTTGCATGAAGAGGCCACAATCTTCAATATTTTGCTTAATAATGAAATTATAAATCATATAGAGTAATGTGTAAAATAAATAATAAATTTTAAATATAAAAATAATATTATTCATTTTTTTCTTTCAGTTAATTCCTTTAATATCATTATATTAGTTAAATACATGATATCATGATCGATTGTGTCCCAAAATACTATTTGTCTTTTACCGAAGGCCTTTGACCCGAGTAGTATTACCCAACTCACGTTAACAATGAGAATTGAGGATTAGTCTTGACATGCTAAGGCCCAAGTGTGTGTGTGTTCAAACTAGCATTAAAAAAAAAAGGAAAAGAGAGGAGAGGAGCTTTTTTTTGAAATTCAACAAGTCTTCACCTTCCATTCAGCAGATGGATAGGCGATGATGCATCGAGTAATGGCACAGATATGGTTGCCGACTCTACATGGCGTGATGGGCCATTCATTCCGGTCAAACTCATTCATGAAGCAAATTATGTCAAATGCCCCCCCCCCCCCAAATTGTGTGAAGCTAAACAATCTCAACCCAGCCTCTACCCACTAGACGAGTCCCCACTCCCACCACCTAAAAAGGACCACCTACAACTTGACCATCATCATATTTAACCCCAACACCAATCAACCTATAAAACCCAAAAAAGGAAAAATAAATAAATAAATCTTTATGATATATATGGTCCAAGCTTGAATCTTCAAGAACCAACGAGAAACGAAAAAAAAAATTGAAAATATAAATAAATAAAGGAATGAAACATACGCAAAGGTTTGACCATACGACAGAGTTCACGATAACTACTTTAATTGATTGGTTCATCAATAGAATATTTAGGCACTTTCGGCTACTCACCCTAGCCCTAGCCCTAGCCCTAGCCCACCAACGAAGCAGGATGATGATTGATGAAGTTCATAGATAAGTGAAATGCGAGCAGAAAGAAGGTACGAGACGGACAAAAACATGCACACTTTTGTTTTTATATGTTTGCAAAATTTGTTCTGCAGTGTAACCAAAATACAGTTAAAGATGCCGCCTTATTAGCCTAATTCAGACTAACAAAATTGGAGAACTAAATGGCTAGCGATCAATACTAAATGAATTCTCGGAAAAATCAAAATACACCTGACCGATCACTTTGGCTTGTGATGCCGCTCCTTCTTGTACCTAGATTGCCCCGGATCAAACCCTCCTTCCTCTGCTCCGTATGCAGCCCAAGAAGGTGTGGGAGCCATATAATCCTTGCTGTCAAAAGGTTTTCCAGAAGCCACCTGAATGTTCAATCACAAGTATTAAAATTTTGAAAAGGACAAAGCAACATACACGTGAATTCTAACATTATTATAACTACTACCCAAATTCTTCGAAAATGAAAAATGAGCCAAGTAACCAACCAGGTCATGGAACTTCTCATAGTCTATCCATGTGCACCATTGGCCGTTGACCTTAAATTTATCAACTTTTGCCAGAAGAACACAACACGAGTGAACATGCTCGCAAGCAACTTCATACTCCCCTTTGCTTCTTTGAGCTAAGGCCTCTGAAAAAGCTTTTACATCAGCATGCCAGGGGACATTCTCCATTGTCAACTTTGATGTAGCGGACCTATTATTAAATATTATTCATTACGCAAGTAAAAAAAAAGTAAATAAGAAGGTTTTAACAAAAAGAGGTGAAAAGAACAAAAGAAATTGATAAAAAAAAAAACTTACGATCCACAATAGGTAACACCTTTAATTTCAACGAAGTCGGGATTTCCAACTTCAAATAGGCTGGAATATGCATCTATCTCCTCTGTATTCCATCCTTTTACCAGTGTTAAGCGATAAACAGTTCGCTGTTTCTTCTCCTTCAGAGCTTTCAAGGAATCCTGGCATCACAATGAAATCACTCTTGAAAACACTACTAAGTTGAAATATCAAAAATACAAAACAAATATTCCAAAGTTACAGAAAAATATTTAGGTGATGAATCCACAATCTAGTTGATCACAAAAATATTACGTGTCAAAAGAGCATCCAACTGGATGATCATAGCCATAAGCCATAAGCCATAAGCCACCACCACGTCCATGTCTATAACTCTATATTGAGAGTCATAATGGGCAGATTATCCATAAGGTGCAAAAGAAGTCACTGAACTAGTGTCCATCGAGATGGAACAACTTTTATATATTAGACCCTTTTACATTTTTATAGTATTTAAACGTCAACCAATAATAACTCATCTTTAATCATGCTGGTAATGAGAAGAAATTTTGAGGGAAAGGTTGGTTCTTGCATTATGAAAACATGTTATTTTAAATAATGGAAACTTAACAAAATATTATAAATGAATAACAACTGACAAGTTAAAAATGAAATATATAATTAATTAATTATAATGACTAGAGAAAATATCCAACTAAAGCTCACAGATGAAGTAAAAACGAATAATTAGACCAGAGATACAATATTAAGAAATTCTAAAAAAAGTCAATTGGCAGATTCGGATAATATTTTTCAGTCCAATTACATAAAAGCAGTATTATGAACACAATCCAGATTCCAGAACAAGTTTGGGTTTCACTTCAAATTTCTTTACTGTATGTCTCAGGGGCACCCTTGCACTGGACCTTTACCATTTTATTTATATATTTCTGTGTGTGCATGCAAAGGGTAGGGGAAGGGAAGAAAAATTAACTTCTAACAAAGCCAGTAGCTAAACAATATTTTAAATTATGATATGGTAGCTTGGGGATGTATATGGAGGTTCTTTTCATTAATATTCAAGCCACCTACACTGAACAAGACACTTGCAAGGAGGTAGTTAGCTACAAGTTATCCTACCAGTAGCTCGTTTAGTTTTGGATTATTCTTTGCTTAGTTTTTTCATTAAAAACATCTTTTGCCCACCTACCTTATTCTTTCCCATTTATAGACAAATCCAATTCTTATTACTTCGGCAAGTGAGAGGGATACCATTGAATCAATACTTGTTGGTAATAAAAAAAAGTATTTATACATATATATACACACACACATACGGGAAGAAAGAATTAGAGAAGAAGAATAAAGATTCAATCAGAGGCAGTTTTTAGGAATTTTAAATATGCCAACAAAATGTACATACATGAAAACGCTCCCAAAAGTCTCCAAAGAGTGGCCTATCAACTGCCTTCAGACTATCCTTTGTTGCAGCATCTACACTAACGTATAATTGCATCATTCAAGTAGCGGAACTGGTTAATTTAATATGGAACTACAACAACATTTGATATACATCAACAAAACCACCAATAGTCAATGAGAAAAAACCATGCACCTGAGTGATAGGTTTCAGCATCTTAATCTTGTCAGGGAATTGTGCATTTGTTACAAGAAAAGTAGATATACACCTTCGATGCAGCTCATCTACAAGTGTGTTAATCTCTGGATACATGATAGGTTCGCCAACTAGTGATAATGCGCAATGCCTAGGGGAAAGACCTTCTGATAGGCGCTCCGTGCTAACACCTACAGGCATATAATCCACTCAGCTGACAGGTTGGTATTGCATATTATCAAGCAGCTCAACATACAATAAAATCCTATACGGAATTTCCGTTACCTAGCACATTATCTTAACCATATTTTCCTTTCAACATTTAATGCTATTAAGGAAGTATTAAATGAATTCATAAATTACTTAAAGAGTCAAAGACAAACATTGTACAAGAGTTATTCTGAAAAGTAAATCTTTTTACAAGAGTTGGAGGCTGCAAACTGCAGAAATGACAGGACATACGTTTTCAAGTTCTTTTTCAGTTACTAGTTTCTTCAATAAATAGGATGATTGCTAGGTTTTAAGAACACCAAGCTCAGGGTTCACTAAAACTGATTAGGTATAGAAAACATGTTCTTTCTGTAAAATTACTAATACTGTTAAAAGTAAATATATGCTTTGAATATGATTTTTGTCTTTTAGAATAAAAAAGCATAATATGATTGGAGCGGCTCTTTTGATTCAAGTAATCAGATTTTGAAAAGGCAAGGGGGAGCTGCTGTTTAAATTTTTAGAATCCAGATTATCTGATTCAGCTTTTAAAGGTAAAAATATTTCCGAATAAGCAGATCCAAATAGTTTTTCTGCTTACTTGTCCTTTTTCAGTAATATTAGATTAAGTGAGTTAAAACAAATTTTCAAATTATTTCAACAATCACCATAATCATATTATTTCAATAATCACCATAATCATATTATTTCAATAATCTGAATAATCCAAATAAGTAAAATCCAGAAGAGACTCAAAACAATCCCATTAAGACAGTGACATTCGTTTTAAATACGGCCAAACCTAGGCCAGAATTACATTTCAGCTCACTTCCCTATCAATTCGAGGGACTGACCAAGACAAATCCCAAGTGAGGCCTACGCTAAAACAAGTTTGCACTTTGAACTCTAGAAGGATAAATCTATGGTGATGCACTGCTAGCAAACTGACAAAAAATAGATGTCCCCAGTGCTAATCATGAATAGTTTGACATAGCCCTTTAAACCTATTCCAAATAAGCCTATAACCTAAAGAGCTTTTTAACCCAATCATCTCTCTGACTTTCACTTAGTCTAGATACCATCCGATAAAACATCCCGAAAAGACAAAAAAGTAATGCTGCAGTATCTATACATTCTTTATTTTATTTTATTTTAGATAAAAAACTATTAAAAAAACTGTACATTTGTTATAGTGATCCGTGGGATACTGGCAAATACAAAAAAGAAAAAGCATATGGATTATTAACAAAAAGATCAAATATCACATTGTTAAATGGAGTGTGGCTATGTCAACAAGTTCTTACTAGAATTTGCCTTTGCCTAATCCTTTGTGCTGATTAATGTTACAGCTAGTTCACTACATCCAAATGATCATCAGACTAACATAATACCATAAAGATAGAACCTACCTGGCACTCCTTTCATTTGCCTTATCATTTTTGTATGCAGATCTATGGCAGTATTCACAATTTCTAATGGATCATCCATCTTCCATTGCCAACTCTTTCCTACAGGGTTTGTATGGTGTCTCCAACAGAAAACACATTTGTTGGCACATGCCAGACTCGGAGTTGCCTCCATGCATCTGTATCATTCCATTGGAAAAATTAGCTTATCAATTAAGGAAAATTATTGCTTACAAAGAAATATTTTGAAAAAAAAAAAGATATGCAGAAGAACCCCAACACTAAACCTGACATATCAATAATTTTGAACCAATTTAATAAAATTGAAACGGGGGAGGGAGAGAAAATGATTTTCGGATAACCGTAAATGATGTTGCTAAAGGTGTAAGCACAATACTAGCTTACTACAAGAATTATCCGATAAGGGTCTGAGATGTAGATTTGAAGTGAATAACATAACAAAGGAAACCATAAATGTAGCTTAAGGCAATCCAATAGTTTGTGTCAGACAATTCACAGGATACCATCCATGACAGGAATAAATAACACACGTACTTGACTTAAGCTATACGTAGCATGTTAAATCAATCTAGAACTCTTTCTAAGAGAAGTATATCATTGTACAGCTGTTTTCAAGGTATGTTAATGGTAGTAATAAAGCATAGTTAGGCTCACATTTTTTAACAACAAAAAAATAGTAGAAAAACTCAGCTGTAACACAGACTCCCCAAGAGACCATAATAAAGCATACATGGTGAAACCCATCCACAGAATAGAATAAAACAATGTACTTATGCGATACTCAAGTAATGCTATCAACAAACAGGATATGCCATAAAAAATCACCTATGACTCTCGATGCCATAAAATGAATGCTTGTAGCAACCGCCACGTCCTCTAAGTTGTGACTTGGTCCATCTACAAAGTTTAACGCCACTATGTGAACCGATAATTTTATATCCCTGAAAAAGTTATTTCATAGAGAAAAATCCAGTCAACACATAAGCCATAACTAAGGTGATTTTCATAAAATTAAGTAATTAAGATATGAATGGTTCGTATATCTTAATAAATTAATAAATTAGATCATCTGAGTGAAATAACATCTTGACCTAAAAAGCGGTTTGGTAACTAAAAAGTATAAAACATCCGAACTGACTTTTAATTTTAAAAATATCAATTTTAAATTTAAAAATATTTCAAATTGACTTTTCAAAAATCAATAATGATATTAAAATTTGGAATGGAAGGAGTAAAATATTTATAGAGGCTCCACATATTTAAATTTTCATTAAGAGGCACCTCTTAATGATTTATATTTATATATTTCTCTTACCGATTAAAAGACGATAAGAAGCAAACAAATTTTTATCAAACAACTCTACTAGATTACCGAATCAGATGTGAGTTGTTAAAAATATTAAGAGGTAAACAAACACCACAAACTATTAATACTTCCTCTGTCTCTGTCTCATGATAAAAGTCCTTGCTACTATTTTAGTTAGTCCCAAGTTAAATGTCTACTTTACCTTTAATAATTTATTTTTTCAATAATTTGTCTATAATACCCTTATTATTAATTGTCATATTTCTATTCTCTATGCATATTTATGAAGTATCACTAGTCATGTTCAGAAAACTATTCAATTATATGAGAATTTAAATATGGACAATTTTGTCATTTTATCATCTTTCTTAATATGCGCAAGAAGTCAACTAGAACTTTTATGTTGGGGGCGGAAGGAGTAAAATATTTCTTACAGTACAGTATGAAAAATCGAATTCAACCAGATAAAGAACCAGTTAATCAAGGTGGTTATTCTTGTGAAATCACAATGCAGACAGTCGGACAGTACCATATGTTTAGAATTATAGTAATGATTTCATGATAATAAGAGCAGACATTATTTTTTTGGCATATCTAAGATCCTCATACACTAAATGTAATATTCTGACTAAAGATATTACTGCCAATAGTTAAATCTAGTAAATTTTTAGTGACTTCTACAAAAAGAAGCAGTAGAAATGTAATACAATTAAGATCAAATCCAATATACAACATAATAAATACATCAATTACATAACCTCTTTAGCATGAAGGAATCAGCAATTTGAATGCAACACAACTTTAATACCGATGAGTGAAGCAGTACAACAAATTGAAATATAATACCATTACAAGGATAGATTTTTTCCTATCTTCCCATAAAAAATTGGCCACCATACATAGTGTTTTGGGATCACTCTGCAGATATTACTCATGTCGGCAAATTAAAATACCCTAAATATTAATTAAAACTCCTAAATTACCTAAAATCTTCACATCTTAACTAAAAAACCTAATTACATCAATTGCTACCCAATAAAAATTATACATTATAAATAATTAAACTAAAGGTTATTGCTTTCCACGTCGATGAGTCTTAGGCTTACGATGTAACACTGCCTCATCCAATAGAAGCAAGCTACAAGGTAATAGTTCAGTTCAAGTATGTATCTGGTACAATCGTTTAACATGTTAATGCCGTGAGCCTTGACATATTCGAGCACAAGGAGTAATGGAGGGGAAAATAGCATAGCTCACCAACTTTAAAGATAATAAAGAACTAAATAAAATGCAAAAATCAACCGAAAACATGGGCAATATTGACTGAGATAATGCACTGAATTCAAAACATGGTATTATGTTACACTAACGGCTAACCTAAAGAAGAAAGTAAAATAGAATGATTTAAAATAGAAAAAAAAAACAAATATTTCTCAAATCTACACTAAAAACACAATGCAATAATCAAACTCCACCAAAAGAAACCGCTAAAACACCATAAGATCAATTTCAACAACAAAATGACAGAACTTGATCAAGATTACCTGTTTCACTAAGCTTGCTCTAATCACCGGAGTTACCATTTCTTTTTCGTCATTCAATTTCCCATTAACTTTCTTCACCACCTCAAACTTCCTTGAAGGACCCCTCCCCGCAATATCCTCAAGATCAACAATCTCTGATTCCTCCCCATTCTCCTTCTCCTCTTCATCATCATCATACTCG
Organism: Panax japonicus; assembly: GCA_020205505.1. Lineage (NCBI taxonomy): Eukaryota > Viridiplantae > Streptophyta > Magnoliopsida > Apiales > Araliaceae > Panax > Panax japonicus. The sequence goes on from CM035091.1 coordinate 88,034,132, forward strand.
TCCAACTCATCCACAATCTCAGAATCAGCTCACATTACCAAAATAACCCCCATTTCCCTCCAAACCACCTTTCAAAACCCCTACCACATTCCTACTCCAAACATCAAACACTTCATTCAATTGACCTCCATCAACATCCCCTTCACACACCGGTAAAACCTCTGCCCCACCCAGAGCTCTCATCCTCTTCGAAAACTCCCTCGCAACAGCATTAAAAGTCTCCCCATACGATTTACTCCCAACCCCAAACACCGCAAATTTACACTCCCTAAGCAACAACGATCCAACTCTAAAATCCTCAGCGCTCTCCGCAAGCCAATTCGCGAAGAATCCGCCACTTGGAGGCGCATTTCCGTCATCCCAAGTGGAAGCAACAATCAAAACTAGGGTTTCTTTATGAAGATCTTCCGGCTCGTAATCTTTAGGGTCAATTAAATCGAATGGGATATTATTGACTGTTAACAGATTGAAGAGACGTTGAGCTAGGGTTTTGGAAGTACCTGTTTGGGAGATATAGAAGAGTTTACCCCTGCGAGGAGGATAGAGATTGGCAGTGTTAATTTGATTATTGTTAGGGTTTTGGGAGTGGAGTTTGAGGAGTCTGAGGCGGCGGGATTTGTAGAAGAAGTAAGTGGTGGTGGCGGCGAGTAAGGTGAGGAGAGTTAGATGGGCTGTGACAGTGAGCGAAGGAGGAGAGGACATGGTGGTGATTAGTTTTTCTGGTTGGGTTTTGAGTTACTACTTCACGGTTGACATCGGCAACGGATGAAACAAAATGGAAACTGCGCACCCAGTTGGTGAAGTGACGACGGGGAGGCGGCAAAAGGGTGGCGGGTTTTGTTGTGAAACAAATTTAGGCAAAAACTAAGAGTAAGCTCACTTAGCTACCACCTAAGTTTCAAAAATAACACATAAACATCTATGCTATGTTTGGACCTGAAGGAATAGAATAGAGTAGAAAATGGAATAAAGAAGGGAATGAAATAATTTTTTAATATTCTATGTACATGATTGGTTGATGTTATGAATATATCTAAGAATGAAATAAATAATTAGAAAGTGACCTAAATACCCCCAAATATTTAAATTTAACTTAAATTCAATTTATATTAAAAAATTAACACATATTTCTCTAGATTTTATTTATAATTATATTCTTCTTTTTTTTTTTACTATATTTTTTCATAAAAAATTTTTTGAATGGGGGTGGGGTGGCGGTAAAGAGTGTATACATAATCCCATAATATTATTTTTTTCGGTGGTGGTTGGGGGTAGAGTGGTGGTGGGGTGGGGAGTAAGAGGTGTATACATAATCACATAATATTATCTTTTTTGGGTGAGGTGGGGTGGGGTGGGGTGGGGTGGGGTAGGGTGGATGGGGGGCAGGGGGTGGGGTGGGGGTGTGGGGGTATTGGAGTGGGGAGTGGGGAGTGAGAGTGGGGGAGTGGGGAGTGGGAGTGGGAGTGGGAGTGGGAGTGGGTGGGGGATAAGAGGTGTATACATAATCACATAATATTATTTTTTTGGGATGGGATGGGTGGGGTGGGGGGGGTGAGGTGGGGGGTGTGTTGTATACATAATCACATAATATTATTTTTTGGGGGTGGGGTGGGATGGGGTGGTTGGGGGGTAAGAGGTGTATACATAATCACATAATATTATTTTTTTGGAGTTGGGTGAGTTGGGGATAAGAGGTGTATACATAATCACATAATATTATTTTTTTGGGTTGGGTTGGGTTGGGTTGGGGTGGGGTGGAGGGTGGAGGGTGGGCGTGGAGGGTGGGTGGTGGGGGGTGTGGGGAGGTGGGGGAGTAGGAGGTGGGGTGTGTGGGTGTGGATCTGCTCCTCTTTCGCAGATCGATAGATTGATTGAATGAAAGAACATGAAACCCTATTTTATTTTTAAAAGGCATATTTGTCAATTACTTAAAAATAATAGATGGAATAAATTATTCCTAACCCTCCTTCCAGGAATAAAAATTATAATTTTAAATTAACATCTATTCCATTAGAAATACATTATTTGGTTAGAATAAATAAATCAAACAACATTTTTATCATTCCAATTAAATAATTCATTCCATTTTCTCTCCTATTCCATCGATCCAAACGTAGCACTATAGTATTGAAGTTGAGTGAGAAATCGTTTTTTACAGTCAACATGATTTAAGGCTAATTCATATTTTCCTCATACTTCATCCATCTTTTATTGTGAAATCTAAATTTGAACACCTTGATGTGATTCGTTTGTTAACTTAAAAATGAACCAATTCATTGAATTAAACTTTCTATCTTCATTGAATTCAACTCCACTTATTAAACACTGCACCCTTCTATATTTCATAACCATATATCCTATGTTATATATATATATATGAACAAGAGAGAGAAAATTAGTAGCATTCAAATTTAATATATTTTGGATTTGGATAGACAAATGCATGCATGCTATTTGACTATTTAAACGAACAAGACAAAAGGATAAACTATTATTCTTCCAGTTATATGGTTTAAACAAATTGCAAGGAGTTAAAAATAACAAAATAAAAATTAAAAGTCTTTAGAAAAAATAGGATATATTACATGGTACAAATTAACTCTACGAGTTCAGTTCGGTTGTTCTAGATTTTTGGTAGAATTACTCACTTTTACGATGCTAGTAGCTCTGTTATAGGATTAAACGATTTTGATTGTTCTAGCTTTCAACGCAGAAACGTAGAGTGAAGATCGTATAATGACTTAATAACAGTTACTTAACTCGGTGATCATAGAGAACTCCAAGACTTAACTCTACAAACTTATATTTAACTCGACGAACGTAAAATTACTTGAGTACTTTATTTCTATTACTATTTGACTCAACGATCTAAGTACTTCATGATAATAGTGTAACTTCAGCTTTTACTCGACGACTATATACTCTACAATCTTAGAATCAAGCTAAGTTCAATATTTTGTTTTAGCATATCACTTTCTTATGTGTTAAATATTATTATTACTGTTATATTTGTTAAACATATTGAACACCACAAGCACAAAGCACTTTCATTTATATTTATTTATATCATTATGTGCTACATTCAAGTTGAATATTTATACACACTATTCAAAGCTTATATATATTAATATGAGGTTTATACATAATCCTTCTAGATAGTACTGAAAGACAAGATCAGGGTTTCAGCAACTTTCCTTCTTGCAGCAGACTTTCACTTAATATATATCCAATATGAAATACAAATTTAGGTTCTTGCAAGTTGATTGTATGCAACCCATACTAAACCAGTATGGGTTCTTTGTTTGCTTCCCAAACATTCTTCACTTGCTAGCTAGCTTCTTGCCTGTTTAGTGTTTTCTTCAGGACCATAAATTACTTGGACTCAATTTTGATTGATCATTACTTTAAAATGATCTAATTTAACTGGGAAGAGACATGAAAATAAATTTAGGGATTACCACCATGATCCCCTCTAATACACTATTCGCACAAATTTCTCCAAATACACATTTAGTGGAAGAAAAAAAAAAAGATTTAGCACACAATACATTAGTACATTCCTAAGAATTGTTTTCCTATGTTGTCGCTGAATGTATTCTTTTTTGGTGAAAAGTGTAATGAAGGGATCCTCATCCCTGTAAAAAGAACCATCTTTAAACACTCTTTAAGCAAGTATAAAGACATCACAAGAGAGGAAGGAGTGATCTTGAAGATTAGCCAATATTAACTTCAAGGACGCCACATGGTTTTCTGGACACAAAGTATACCTTCCTTTTGCTGCGCAAAAGTCATGCGGATCTCCCAATGCAGATTTCTGAATATTCCCTCTAGTGGATCAACTATCTCCACCTTGTCACGTATAATTGCCCAACCTCCAGGTCTTAATACACGATCCATCTCGACAACTATTGCTACAGGCTGCTTGCACCTGCAAAACTATCTTTTCGAACTCAGAAACTATCATAAAAGATGAAAATACCATTAATTTTTGCATTCCATAACAAACTAATATATTCAGTTTAATTTACGAGAAAAACAAATCCTCGGAAAACTAAATCCCATGTTTGTTTCAAAATTTGGGTAGCAATTACATGAAGAAAGCCCGTTTGAATGCATCGTAACCAATTGAAAAGAAATAATAGCATTGCAAGAAATCTATCATCACTTGCATGGTAATAGAAAACCAGTCTATCACGCGAGCTAATTACTCCTATTAGGATGAGAAAATAATACTATTACATAAGAGAAAAGAAAGTAAAAGCAGCTATTTAATTACTAGGATGATTACTGTGACAAATGCTTTATTATTGCTCAATCCCAGAATGAGAGTCCTATTTCTTTGTTGATTTTTTCCTTGAATATACGTATGCAGAAACAAACAAAATCCCATGTTACAAGTCTTAAGGAGATGGAAACTGACAGAGATACGTGAGAGCAAACAAACACATAACCTCAGACTGTTATTGACAGCAATTACGAAGAAAGCCAATTGATCCATATTCTCCATATGATAATCCTCTCATACACAATATGGTCAAGAACAAAACCAAGGCAATCATACATTTCAACCATTTTTACCCCGAGAAGTAGAATAGTTATACTAAACTTTTATGAGGTACGTTGCCTGATGAAATTTGACACAGCACATGACTCAAAAAATTTCAAATGATCTAGACAGATGAGAAGAAAAAGAAGGGAACAAGATGAAGGCGTAAGAAGAAAAATATTCACACACAACCTGTTTTTAAGCCTTGAAAAGAGATGATCAGCATGCAAAAGGTCGTACGATCTTGGATAAGTACCAAAAGACTCGCACCAATCATGATAGATGCCAACAAGCCCACGTTCAAAAATTATTGGAAGTGTGTCTGGTGCATTTACAGGGATCACATTCATCACCCAGACCTTCTGCTGTAAAAGAGCAGCTGCAAATCTATAGTAAACATAGACCATATTAGTTATTTGTTTTTTGGGCACACATGATAACAAATGTACTCTTTATCAAAAACAGGATGTCGAAGAAAAAAGTAACAAGGCCAAACGAAACTAAGCAGTGTGTAGTTCATTTATTCTTCAATTATTTTTCTCTCTGATTTGATGATTTCTATATAAGCATATGATGGTGCTCAATTCTAAGTTAAATGATAAATTCAACTTAGAAGCCTGAAATCTGGTTCGAGCATGAGAGCAGCCACATTGGGTACTTTCTCATCCTAGAACATCTTGTTGACAAAAGCAACAAGGAAAAACAGCTTTTTCAGTAAGCATCATAGTTTAAAAAAATATATATAAAGTACTAAGCATACATAAGAAGCATCAAAAGGGGATGCATCCCAGTACATGCGGTCAGCATACTACATAAGAAAATAAGAAATATATAAAAAGTCTCTGTTTACATACCCTCCATTGATGGCTTTCATGTCCATTACATTTCTGATCTTTGACCAGTCAATACCCATTCCGGTTAAGTAGGACTTGGTAACAATAGCTTCCCAGTGCTCAGTGTCAGCAATCAGACTCTCTCGATTGTTTATCCACTCAGGATACGTCGTAAGCCTCTTGGGCCATTCCTCAGGCCACTCGGTCCCACGTTGTTCGATTGCAGCAGGAATAGCATGTAAGCAAATCTTCATGGGGACATACCTTTTGAAAACAAAAAGCTACAATCAACACCCCAAAAAAAAAAGGGTGCACAATGATCAAATTATATGAAATTGCTTCCTTCCAGCACCATACTTGCGGCATAATGGATATTTTGTTGACTTCTGTAACATATACTCGTCAAAAGAGCTTCTGATGACCATATAACAGTAAAATATCCAATACATAAAGCCGGAGGACTCCGGCTGTAAACAAAAAAGTGAAACTTTTTGGTATTTTCGAAAATGCCCTTTGACTTTAAAAAAATTCCTATTTTGTCCTTTTTCATTATTTTTTTATATTTTTTTATTTACTCCTTTAAATTTATAAATTCCTATTTTATCCCCACACAATTTACACACGCGACGCGTGTGCCACCGGGTACTAGTAAATTATAATGGTCTGTGAATGCCAAGAAGATCTAGACGGAAAAAAATGTGAAATATAATTCATGTAGCTACCCTTAAGTACCTAAGGAGAAAGTTTTGTTGAGTCAAGGTTACACTTATGGACTTATGTAATGAATTTAATCCCACGTCTCATATTGTTACCCACCATCAAAATGGCCTGAAGGACTTTGTTCCAAGTGTAAAGGCAGGTAGGTTACTTCATAACATAAAAAAAGTTCCAGTCATGTTCAGCTCAAGCTTTTGGATTAAGTTGGGTTCAACAATTATATTTTAAGGCCTTCATTATGGACTCCACATGTTTCCTAACATACACCACCTGAATATAGTTCTCCAACTGTTGGAAGAAACTACATTAATTGTTTCTATAAAGCCTACAAATTGTCAGTGTGTCCTTTACTTTCTAAATTAGAATCTGATGAGAATAAAATATGTTATATTTTTACCCCTTAATGCTTAACTTTTATATTTATTTTGTGCCTAAATACAGTCATTATTTTTTTATTTAAGGTGAAATTAAAGGAGTTCGTGACTTTGGAGGTGATTTGGAAACAAATTGAGCATTATTTGGACATTAAGTAAAAGGAGGGGGAAAATTGTAATTACGCAAGCACATGATTTTAATAAAGTTAATATCTTGGTGATCAAGCAATATTTAATACTCATATTCATAGAAGTAAAGAAATAAGAAGAATCCTACAAGGAGAAGGAAGGAGGTTGAACAATCTTGGTGTGCAAGTCAAATCCAATGATAGAAAAGAAAGTTTATCTAAAAGATCTCTTTGAAGGAAGTTGATTGCAACTAGGAAGTTGAAACCTACATGGAAAAGAATTAATGCCTTGTGTCTATAAATAGAGGATTACCAAGAGATATTGGAAGACTTGTATACAAACTTCTCTATATTATTCTTTAGTGTTTTTTCATGGCCATGTGTGGCTAAGTTTCTATTCTTGGTTTAAGGAGACGGAAGCCTCAGATTATTACACTGTGAGATCTAATTGAATTTAATTGTTCAATTTATATTTTGAGTATTGATTATTCTTCTGCACTTAATTTCTATGGTTGACATGTTTAATTGCTAGGGTGCATACAAGTTTATTATTCGTTGAAATCTACTGCTAAATTAGATATCAAATCCATAATTGTTTGGTCATTCTAATTTGTGGAGCAACTAAGATTAATAATTGACTGCAGATCACGAGATTGTTATATCTTAGGAAGAATACTTACTAAATTAAATACAACCGCTTGTCCTTGTGTTGTTTAGTTTCATCGGTTTTTCTAATTCTTAAAGCTTCTACTAGATTAAACTTTCAGCGCTTGTCTAAAGTTGTTTAGTTGTTAGGGTTATTTAGATCGTTTGTTTCTATCTAACTATAATTAAGGAAAGACACAAAAGTAATTCCGACGATGAATATTCAAGATATTAATTGATTATTCTTGAGTCAATGATCAGTGTAAGGTTCTGAGGTGGAAGTTGACTTAATCCAATGTTTGTATTCCTGATTTATTTTGTTAGATTATTTTTTGTTATTTAATTATTAGTTTATTTTAACCAACAACACTCAAAAACTCCCAATTTGATTCACAAAGCATAAAACTATACTAATCATTCTTTGTGGGATCGACTTTTGCTTGCAGTACTACATAAATATTTTTTGCAGTAAAAATTTATTTTTGGTTGCCTGCGACAACACACCAAATTTTGGCGCCGTTGCCGGAGAGTGATTCTAGTTTATTTTTGTGTTTTGTGATATTTATTTCGTTTTAGTAATTTTAAATTTTCTTAGTTTTTTATAGATTAATTAAATTTCCTTGATTGTTTATGACCAAAACTTGATCTAAAATCAGAAGAAATGGTTCGATCCTCTTATTTTGATTTCTGGAACCGAGAGATACATGAATCGGGATCTTGATGCATATAGATACAAATGGTCTAATGTGAGCAAGAATTTCCAGGAACTTTTGGAACATTTCGTTTCTGAACAGAATCAAGGTGATTTAGAATGTGATTCAGAGATAGAACTTTACGCAGATTAAGGAAGACAACTCGAAGAAAGCGTGCAGAAAAGGAAGCCATGGCAGCAAATCGAACTCTGAAAGAGCTTGCGGCTCCTGATTTGAACCAACAACCCTTATGCATAACTTTTCCTATACTAATACTCAATTTGAATTGAAATCTGGATTAATACATCTTCTACATACTTTTCATGGTTTGGCAGGTGAAGACCCCCACAAACACTTGAAGGAATTTCATGTGGTATGCACGAGTATGAAGCCTACCGGAGTAACCGAAGAGAAAATCAAGCGAAGAGCCTTTACATTTTCTCTGAAAGATTTGGATAAGGATTGACTTTACTATCTACCCTCCAGAAGTATCACCACATGGGAAGAGATTAAAAGATTATTTTTAGAAAAATATTTTTTCGCTTCAAGGGCAACCAACATTCGGAAGTCAATTTGTGGTGTGAGGCAAACCAATAGAGAAACCCTACACGAGTATTAGGAGCGTTTCAAGAGGTTGTGTCAGCTTCCCTCATCATCAAATTAGTGATCAGCTTCTCATCCAATATTTTTATGAAGGTCTTAGTTCTACCGATAGAAGCATGATTGACGCTGCTAGTGGATGAGCTTTGGTGGATAAAACTCCTGAGGCTGTAAGAAACCTAATTGCGAATATGTCGGATAACTCTCAACAATTTGGCACTAGACTTGATTTTGCACCTTGGAATGCTAGTGAGATACAAATTTCTTCTATTGAACAACAAATGCGAGTTTAACTTCTCTTGTTCGTCAAATGGGTGCAGGTAACACACAACAGGTAAAAGCTTGCGGAATTTGTGCAATGATTGGACATCAGATATGTGCCCAACTCTTCAAGTGCAATCCGTTGAACATACGAATGCAGTAAGTGGATTTCCTGGACAACCACAAAGGAAATATGATCCTTATTCGAATACATATAATCTTGGATGGAGGGATCATCCTAACCTTAGCTACGGGAATCCACAAGAGAGTCAAAATGAAACTCAAACTTTCCCAAATCATCAGCATTACAAGTCGCCGCATCCCAATAGACAACAACAGGGTCTGTTATGTCTTTAGAAGATGTTAAAACTCTTGCCACTAACACTTTGCAATTTTAATAGGGGTAAGCATTTAGAGTTTGAGTACTCAAATGGGACAAATGGCAACCGCAATCAGTCAATTGGAGGCGCAAGGTTCGGGAAAGTTACCCTCTCAAACGGTGGTGACTCCAAAAGAGAATGTAAGTGCCATCACCTTGAGAAGTGGCAAAGACGTAAAAATTCCAGAAAATATAGTACCTACATCGAAGGAGCAAAGCAAAATGGACATGGACAAAGAAGATAGTGCAGTTGTGTGTGATGATAATGTACCTAAACGTAAATTTCCACCTCTTTCTGAATATAAACAAGTACCTCCTTTTCCTCATTCTTTAACAGAAAATAGAACATATGAGAAAAATTCAGATTTATATGAGATTTTCCGTAAATTCTAGGTAAACAGTCCATTGTTAGATTCTATTAAACAAGTACCTCGATATGCTAAACTTTTTAAAGAACTGTGTACACATAAGAGGAAACAGGAACTTACAAGATATAAAAAGGTAAAAGTAGGGGAGAATGTTTCGGCTGTTATTCAAAGAAAACTCCCTACTAAGTGCCAAGATCCGGGTATGTTCACCATTCCTTGCACAATAGATAGCACTAGATTTGAAAAAACCATGTTAGACTTGGGAGCTTCTATCAATGTCATGCCATATTCCATATATACTCGTTGAAATTTGAACCCTTGAACAAAACGGGTATTGTAATTCAGTTGGTTGATAGATCTAATGTTTATCCTAGAGGTGTAGTTGAGGGATGTTCTTGTGCAAGTCAATGATTTGATTTTTCCTACTGATTTTTATGTGCTTGATATGGAGAACGGTGACCAAAATGCACCTATTTTGTTAAGAAGACCATTTTTAAAGACATAAGACTAAAATTGATGTTCATAGTGGTACACTTTTGATGAAATTTGATGGTGAAGTTGTTAGGTTTAATATTTATGATGCCGTGCAATATCCTACTGATGATACTTCTATTTACTCTATTGATGTGATTGACTCTTTAGCACAAGAAATTTTTGAACTTGATGGAAAGGATGACTTGGAAATTGCACTTAGTAAGAATATTGATGATGACAGTGTAAAGTTCAATGTTCTAAAAGGCGCTAGGCGAGAGGCGGCCGGCCGGCCGGGGGGGTGGGGCTAGGCGGGGCCTAGGCAAAACTTTTTATTTTAAACCAATTTTAATATTTTATCTTACATTTATCCAAACAAAACAATAATATAAAGCAAAATAATCTATAATAAATATAATAAAGGTTTTTGCTTAAAACTCGAACACATATCCATATTGCTAATGTCAAAGTTCAAACACAAACATGCAATTGTTCAAAGTTTAAACATATTTTTAACGTATTAGTTTTATTCATAAACAAGATTGCTGTTAAATAATAAAATTTCAAATTTCAAAAATTTAATTCAATATTCAAACTTAAGAAACTAAACATAAATTTAAGAATTATATTGAATTAAAATTAATATTACAATTGCATCATCATTTATATAATTTGAAGTTGGTACAAGTTCAGAAAATTACAACTATAATAAAATTATTCATTTTGACTTGATATTGTTCACTTTTTATTGTGATTTGATATGCTACAACCTGTATTATGAATATGTTAAATCATTAAAAAAATTATACCAAGATTTGGTTAGGGTAGTTATTAAAATAGAGAAAAAATCTCCACCTAGGCCTCCTCTAATTTCTTGGAGGGATTTTTTTTTGCCACCTTGGGCCTAGGTGAGGCGCCAAGGGGGCCTAGTGCCTAGGCGGGGGGGGGGGGGGCGCGCCAAGGGGGGGCCTAGTGATAAGTAGGTTTTATACCTACTTATCCGGTATCTATTACTTGAATTAGTTGCTTAAACTTATGTTTCTTAGTTACTTTTCATGCATTTTGTAGATTTTATACTTGGGAACCGTGTGAGCGATCCGGACATCGTTTGGGGTTTCATGTTCATTTCATGTTCTTGGTTTGGAACTTGAATTATATTTTAGAGCTTCTTCTTAACTTCCTGGAACATCTTGAATCATTCCAATCGGAGTTCGGATGCAAGAGTTATGACCTTTGTACCAACGGACATTGAACTTCAATGTTTTGGGTGGCCATTTGCACAACAGTCACTTCCAACCCAATTCCGGCCTTCATCTGTCCATTATTTCTCAATTCTCAAAGAATGAAAGTTTTAGAACTCGTCGAGATCTTCGATTTGATAGGTGGAAGGCCCCGTAACTTCTCCTGGATCAAAATATATGGTTGTTTTACCAGAGGACACTGCAACAAAAAATCTATGGCGCGGGTGCGCCAATTTCTAGTTCATTTGGAGAGCGGCCGCGCCGTTCCCTAGTCTAAGAAAATGTTATCTGCTACTTCAGCGCGACCGCGCCCAACTCCAGGCTATTTACAGCGCGGCCGCGCCACTTCGGAAGTTGATCAGTGTTGACTTTTTCATTAAACAGTGCAATTGGAGCATAACTCTCTTTACTTCTATTTGTATCTTTCAATGTATAATTAATTGTGAATCATGGATTCTAGTTCAATCATGAATTAAACTCTATTTTGAGATTACTATGGATCTTATTGTGCAGTTTACTTTAATATACTTCATTGTTAGTCTTATTAATTGTTATTGGATTGTCTATTGTGTTGAATTGCTTAATTGTCTAGCTATCAATTACCGTGATAAACTATATGAAATTGAGAGACGGATTATGGGTTTAGATTTGATCATAGTAGCGTGTGTTTGTGACTTCTATATGGGGATGGAATTCATGATTCGTGCCTAGGATAAAGATATACCTATGCACCGCATGTAGTCCATTGAGAACTTAAGCTTCAACCCTCTTTAATTGTAATTCACATAGAGATATAGTGGGTTAGTTAATTAGGGTGTTCATATTCATTCTATCATCTGTGGATTTAGTGTGATATGGGTATGGTACATCGAGAGATGGCTATATTTTACTTTCGTGTTCTCGACTAACAATCCGGTATAATTAATTTGGCTTAACAGGAAGTGTCTCGATTTAAATGATTCAATAGGTGAAATTGTAATCTCAAGTCTTCATTATCTAGTCTCATTCTAGGGGTAGTTAGTATTAGTTAATTACATAGTTTTAATATAAAATATCAAATCAATCGTTTAAATAAGATTGAGTTGGTAACGAGTTAGTGCTTGGTAAGCTTTATTAGAAATTCATCGTGGGAACGATACTCTACTTACTCTTTATTACTTGTTGACCGTGTATACTTGCACGCATATATTGATCAGGATTACGACCAACACCTAGCGCCTAGGCAGACCTACGCGGGGATTTTTAGAACACTGATAAAGTTGACTTTGAATATCGAATTACAGGAAATTGTTGTAGCTTTGAATGACGCTCCGAAATCAGGTAATACGTTTTATGTTGAATTGTCAGTTTCTAATAAGAAGTCTTTACCTTCTATTGTGCAGGCTCCTATTTTAGAACTGGAACCACTGTCAACCCATTTGAGGTATGTGTATCCAATTACGTAGGTTGAGAGGAAGTCGTCGAGCCAATGACAATAAACAAAGGCGATGCTTCGGAGGCAACCCAAGAGGGGAGTACTAGTTTTTATTTTATTTTATCGCCATTATATTTTGGTTATATATGCCTTTTCTTTGCCTTTTACTCTACAATGGGAACGATGTAACTTTTGAGTGTGGGGGAGGGATTTAGATTATTTGTTATTTTATTCAGGTCATATTCTTACTATGTTTTGTTTTGACAGTTTTTTTATTTAAATTTTGTGTGTATATTCACTGCAAACCCTTACCAGAAAAAACTCGTCCACTTGGGGTAACCTTGGGGTTTAAAGACTTGTTGCACATGCTAAGTGCAATTGTGTTTCCTATGAAAATGGGGTAGTTTTAGGATGTGTCACTTGAGCAATAATTTAATTTGGATTTTAATTCTTGACCAATAATAAAATTTTGATTTCTTTTTTATAACTTCTTGGAAGACTGATAGACATTGGGTAATCTGAATTTGGTTTTCTTTGTTGATTATTACTTTATTTGAGACCCTTCGTTATTGAGCACATGTCCATTTGGTCAACCTAGTTTTAACTTTGAAGGAATTTATTTGATTGAATGTTTAGGGGAGAAATTCTGGAACTCTATCATTTGTATACTCATAACTTGAAGTTAATATGAGGTATTATTTAAGAAAGGGAAAATGATTTAGGTAAAGTTTGCAAGCTTGAAAAAAAACAAGACAACGAGAAAAAGAAGAAAAAGAATAATGATTCATGTAGTAGGCTGAAATGGAGCGTAAACGCACTCATTCATTAACACGTGACATGCGAGATGGAGCGTAAAACGCACTCGCTGATAAGATGGATCATAAAATGCACTTACCAATGAAAAAGGGAAAAAAACGAAAAAGCCTCTTGATCCTCTAGTGTTGTCGTCTTGTGTTAATTGAGAGTGGTGTGGTAATAAGACTTTGATTTCATAAATTTTTCTGAGTAATGATTGGTTTGATACATGTAGATTCACACACACACACACACGAGGGATTAAGAGTAAAGTAGGATTGATAAATAAGTCCGAATTTTTAGATGATGCATTGTTTTGAAGTTTTTCGAAAGTTATTATTTAGAATCTTTGAGGTCAATTTTGAAGTTCATATTAATTTGTGGCTCAAGTTTGTCAGATTTGTTTAGTTGAATTTTTGGTGTTATAATTTATTTTTGTTTTGCCTGAGGACGAGCAAAAGATAAGTGTGGAGGAATTTGATGAGAATAAAATATGTTATATTTTTACCCCTTAATACTTAATCTTTTATATTTATTTTGTGCCTAAATACACTCATTATTTTTATATTTTTATTTAAAGTGCAATTAAAGGAGTTTGCGACTTTGGAGGTGATTTGGAGACAAATTGAACATTATTTGGACTTAAAATAAAAGGAGGGGCAAAATTGTAATTACACGAGCACATGATTTTAATAAAGTTAATATCTTGGTGATCAAGCAATATTTAATGCTCTTATTCATGGAAGGAAAGAAATAAGAAGAATCCTACAAAGAGAAGGAAGGAGATGGAACAATTTTGGTGTGCAATTCAAATCCAATGAAAAAAAGGAAAGTCTATCTAGAAGATCTCTTTGAAGAAAGTTGATTGCAATTAGGAAGTTGAAACCTACATGGAAAAGAATTAATGTCTTATGCCTATAAATAGAGGATTATCAAGAAATATTGGAAGACTTGTATACAAACTTCTCTATATTATTCTTTAGTGTTTTTCATGGCCATGTGTGGCTAAGTTTCTATTCTTGGATTAAGGAGACAGAAGCCTCAGATTATTACATTGTGAGATCTAATTGAATTTAATTGTTCAATTTATATTTTGAGTATTGATTATTCTTCTGCACTTAATTTCTATGGTTGATATGTTTAATTACTAGGGTGCATACAAGTTTATTATTCATTGAAATCTACTACTAAATTAGATATCAAATCCGTAATTATTTGGTCACTTTAATTTGTGAAGCAACTAAGATTAATAATTGACTGCAGATCATGAGATTATTATATCTTAGGAAGAATACTCAACTAAATTAAATACAACCGCTTGTCCTTGTGTTGTTTAGCTTCATTGATTTTTATAATTCTTAGAGCTTCTACTAGATTAAACTTTCAGCGTTTGTCTAAAGTTGTTTAGTAGTTAGGGTTATTTAGATCGCTTGTTTCTATCTAACTATAATTAAGGAAAAACACGGAAGTAATTCCGACGATGAATATTCAAAATATTAATTGATTATGCTAGAGTCAATGATCAGTGTAAGGTTCCTAGGTGGAAGTTGACTTAATCCATTGTTTGCATTCCTGATTTATTTCATTAGATTATTTTATGTTATTTAATTATTAATTTATTTTAACCAACAACACTAAAAACCCCCCAATTTAATACACAAAGCATAAAACTATACTAATCATTCTCTATGGGATCAACTATTGCTTGCACTACTACATAAATATTTTTCGCAGTAAAAATTTATTTTTGGTTGCCTGCAACAGCACACCAGAATCGCATGCGAGGAATCAATGAATAAACCAAGTGCCTATAGCCAGGATATAAAGCTAAAGATCATATAATGCATAGTTACCAGGCAGCATCTGGGTTCTCATTTTCCTTGCACATAGGAGGAATTTTCCTCCTCCTCAATTCATAAATATCATTTGATTCAGGCTTCTGATATATTTTAACACCAATGTCGCTAACTTCATCACTTTTATGAGCCAAGATATTCCAACAGATACTTGCAGTCAGCATGGACATCTCTGGAACAAATAAAAATGTGTGTCAGAAAAGCAAAATAAAGTAATTTGAAAGAACTTGCTGTTATAGATGATGCAGCACAGTAGCAGCACAAGTACTCAAAGGCAAGTTTCTTTCAACAGTTGTGGTAAACTGATCTGGGACAGGATCTAAATTTGAATGCAGAACAGTTTCGGCCAATAATTTGTCTGCAGAAGGAATGTTCGTTTTACCACATTCTGATCAAAAGGGCATGATCATGCCTTCCACTTTTATAGAAAACAAACTAGGCTTTAAGTGCTAATGTGAAGTGAAAAATCAGATCCAATGAAGTAGTCTCTAGATAGAAAGCTAAAATGTAATTCTACTTGAATTGTAGAGAATAAACTGGTCACAATTTGAAACTGTAGAGACGTGGAAACCAGAATAGAGAGCCAAGTTAAATGTAGATATAAATAGATCACCTCTATTAATAAATCACCCGAGGCCATGCATTCCAGCTTCTTAAACCACGTATTGGTCTAAGTAAAATTATTTTAATAAATGAGATGGTGAAAGTTTGTATGCTCTCCAGAGTTCAAGTACACTATGATATGGTAATACAGATGGCCATGGTAAACCAAAAAAAAAATCCTTATTGTTGAAATGAAGTGAGGTCAACCTTCTTCAGCTTCAATACTGTCATGTTTACTCGACAAAATGAAGTACCCTCCAGGCCTCAAAATTCTGTTCATCTCTAGAAGAAGTTTCCCCCCTGAAAATAAATGTAAGTAAGACCCTCCTGATATATAAGCGACAATAGAGAAGAAAAGATGGTCAAAAGAAGAACAAGAGATCATCTAAAACACAAACCATTAGAATGCCAAGGGATAACGCATTCCCCACAATGAATTGTATCAAATACACCACTGGGGAACGGAAGTCTCCGAGATGCAAAAGGGCTAACTACCGCAGGAAAACCACGCTCAAGGGCAACCTGTGCTAGGTCCACTAGGTCATCCTTCAAGCCTAGTGTAAGTGTAAATACATCCTTATCAAGTAAAGAAGTCCCTAAGCCTGATTCCATACATCCAATGTCCAGAACTGTGCGAATGTTTTTCCCCCATTCAATATCTGGTACCATCTTTTAAGATGCAATCAAATACATAAATTACTAATTTATTTCATGGAATAAAGAAATTCTAAAATAATGATATTTGAAATGGCAGTAACATTCAACTACAGTTTAGCTTTCTAGATATACTTTACAGATCAAAAATCTAATGTCTCGCACTCTAAACTTAGCTCATTGAGACAACGAGCAAGATTTATAGTCAACACAGTGCTTAGTACTGTTTCCTTATATATATAACACAACTGATTAACATTGAAGGGAGAGCGACTGTTTAAGCATATTCATCAATTTCAAATTTTCTTTCCACCTAGGGAAACAAAAAGGAATGTATTAAGTGGCGGCAACCAGACTTCGAATAAGAGAGACTTTTAGGAGCTTATAATATATCTTGTTTTGGAGAAAATACTAATTCGATCACATTCCTTAAGTCTCTATAGTATTAAGTTAAGAGACACAAGCACAATATATCATATAATACATAATACAATTCCAAAATTTACCTCTTCAATGGATTCAAGATAGTGTGCAATTCCACCCTTGAACTTGGACTGGTTCTGAAGAAAAGTGAGAAATTCACCAGATTCTACCACCCAACTATGTGTCTCAACAAAGGCAGCTAGTTTCGGATGCACCACATTCTTATACAGGATCTGGAAATATTATGGCACTACCATAAGAGACAATCAATTAATGCTCACCTATACCTAAAACTGATCTTCAAAACCTAAAACAAGTCAAAGTCATATTACATACCTTCAATTTGCTTTCGGGCCAGCTTACTGGAGTCCCATACCCCTCATGAGGAAGAGGAACCAGACACATGGGAGGCAATTTAGGGCAACTCCATTCGTGATGCCGGTAACTCTGCATCCTTCCAGTGGCAGTTTCAATATCAATGCAAGGAATATAATTGTGCTTGCTCCTAGTTCTGCATAATTTCCAAGTATATTGTGCTTTTGGATCAAAAAATGGACCCAATTTCTTTTTTTTCTTCAATTTGCCTTTCGATTCACCAATCTCATCTTCCACATTCTCCTTAGCTTCCTGATCCAAATCCAAAGTAGTATTCAAATCACCACCCCCTTCCTCCTCCCCATTTGCTTTGCCCTCTTTTTCTTCTTCTTCCTCCTTTTCTTTTTGCAACTCCTCATTTTCAGATTCATCAGAGCTTTGATTTTCTTCTTTATTAACCTTTTTAGGTAGCTTTATACTATTTCCTCCTGATTTCTCCTTAGCTGCTTCTTTCTCTTTCTTGTGCCCATTATTAACCAGTGGCACAGACCCATTAACTTTTTCATTGTTTTTCTTCTCCAAATCAGAATCAAATTTCCCTTTCTTGTCTTCTTTTTCACTTAGTCCACCTTTTTCTTGTTCTTTCAGGAATGAATCAATGTGGGTATCACTTACCTTTCCAATTGATGAAACAGGTTCAGCAATTTCACCAAAAGTGCTCCTTTGAGTGGTGACAGAAGAATAGGAAGAAGAAGAAAAAACAGACCAAATGAAAATAAAACACAGACCCAATATAGCAACTGCTGTTGTCTTTATACAAACCCCATAAGACCTTTTTGCTTGCCTACCAAATCTTGCAGCTATAGCCATTTCTATCAGTCAAAAACTACAACAAAAATTGTTTCTTTATACGTATAATTAAGCATCAAGCAAGATCTATGAGCAGATAAGAAAGCTTACAAAGTAATATAACAATGATTCAAAAAGTGGAAGGATAGTGAAGTTTTAACTTGAAGTTAAAGGATTTGAAGAAAGATAAAGAAGTTCCAACCAAAAGCAAGCACCCATTTGGAGCAATCAAAATTGTGGAAAATATCATAAGGATCAATCTATATTCTTTACAAAATTCCCAAATAACAATCTTTGACAAACTGGGAAAGATGAATTTCAGCTGGGTTTATTGGGTAATTAGATGGCATCTACTTGATTCCACCTTGTGAAATTGACCAATATCTTATTGTAGTAGATATTGAAGAAGAAATGTGTGGAAAAAAGAAGAAGAAAAACAGATTATTTTAAAAACAGTTGTGCTTGTTGTCTTAAAAGACTTGAACAAATAATATATGGTCGGATTGTTGAGATCACACTGTCTTGGGCTTATATGAACGTATTTATTTATTGGAGACCCAGTGGTGGTCCATAATATATGAGAACTGAGAAGACATGAAGCATGTCTTTGTCTGGCCCAACAAAATTTGGATGA
The DNA here is from genome assembly GCA_020205505.1 of Panax japonicus. Classification (NCBI taxonomy): domain Eukaryota; kingdom Viridiplantae; phylum Streptophyta; class Magnoliopsida; order Apiales; family Araliaceae; genus Panax; species Panax japonicus. The sequence goes on from CM035091.1 coordinate 88,052,930, forward strand.
CGTGGTGGTGATATTTTACTAAGAATTACAGTGAATCATTGGTATGAAATTTTAGTGAATTAGTTCATAGTCTTCAGTTTTAATCCATTTGTCATCTTCAAATTTTATAATTTAGTATTTGTATACATAGAGAGAGAGCTGTGCACCACCAGTTCAACATTAAATATCAAAACCGCATGCAGTTTTGGATCAAATTGTGCGAAAATATAAGTTTATAAGGGGGTGTATTTTTCTTCGAAATAAACACATAAAAAACAACAACATTTAAGTTGAATTTTGAAAAAAGGGCTTTAATAGTAGCAAATTTTGATTCATGGATTATGTCTGAGTTCTTGTTTTGGCCTCTCTTTCTTTTCTTTAATGATCGAATTTCTTTGTAATGTGGTTGCATATGTATATAGCTCATGATTAGATTAAAGAAGAAATGCATTACAACTTCAAACAGAAGAGTTGCCAACTTTCTATACATAAATACACAACACATTACTCGACATGTTCAACTAGGCTACTTGGCTTTCTTGCTCTAGTATAGAAATAACTGAAGCTTTCTTCTGAACTATAATACAGAAAAGTAATATTAACACTCCAAACAGTTTTCCTTTGGAAATTGTATGGTGTTCTCGGAAAGTTCTTGTTATTGCGATGTAGTTGTGGTAACTGATTGAACAGGTTCAGGAACTGGAGCGGACAGATGGGGAGAAGCTGCAGAAGGCTGCTCGGCATTTGGATCAGGAAATTTTTCCTGAGAAGCATGCATGTTGACCTTTATCCTGCACCAAAAATATATTCAGTTTTTGCATTTTATTTCATTTCCCTTTATATATTCTTGGTTTAATCATCCTGATAAAAAACAGAAAATTGAGGCTCAAAGGTTCTTCCATCTGTTCAAGTCTGTGACGATTCAACATTTCCATGCTCGTGTTTCAAAGCCCTCCAAACCAGAACAGTTGAGGGATTTCATAAAGGAAATAGATCAATCCTTACTAAGTCCCAGAAAAATGTGAATCCCTTTAAAATGATTCATGAGAACTTAATTAAGTTGCAAACAAATGGAGGAGGCATAATCTAACCTGTTGTGAATGTTTACATATTCATCAGTTTCATCCAGTATCTCCTCCTGACATAAAAAAATAAATGAGAGGTCAGATCAGCATGTACCTGTGTACCTTCATAAAGCCATAAACAACAATCGAATGTCATAAAAACCAAATTGAGATTCATTTGGAGTACCATTCTCGAAACCAAAGAATGGAAGGAGTGCTGTTATAAGGCTAACTTAAGTTTATATAAAAAGAAATAGGAGTAGCTATTTATTCAACTGCCCCACTCCATGACAAGAGCAGTGGTAAAGGGCACAAGAGAAAAAAACGGGGGGGGGGGGGGGGGGGGAGGGGGCAGAGAGAGAGCTGAAGCCGAGGCAAAGAGCAAAGCAGAGCAATTGCAGAGAAAGGAGGGCGGAAAACTAAAGAAGTTAACAAAATAGTAACAGCCTTGATGAGAATTTCCAAAACCAATCATACTGAAGCAGATGATAACTCGTTCTTGTTTTGGCCTATCGGTAACTTGGGACAGCATGGAATAGATATCATAGTATTTTTCCCATCTAACTATAAAGGAAACAAATTTTACATGCAGAAGGAAGTGCAGCTAAGAATTTAAATACTGTTAACAGACCGAATTATTAGTCCTTTACTCCTTTTCTCCTTTTAAAGATGCGTAAGAAGAAAATTTTATTTCAAAAGTTAATCTACCAAATCTTTTGAGATTTAGCTCATAAATCACCATATGATATAACTACATATACACTGTTCCAACATTTTTCAGGACTGATTTTGAGACCTTTAAATAAACCATTTGTAACAAGGTGTATCAAAACCAGAGATCTTATAAAGTTACTTATGCCAGTTCGTTTGAATCTAATAACCTTGGCAACGCCATGCTTCTTCATAGTGTTAATGCAGTTCGACATGCTCAATTTGAGTTGAGTTGATCTTTAATATTTTTCAATGCTGACAGCTCCCGGTAAAGGGGATGGCTATCTTCATTATCATTATTAAGATTTTTTATGATAATTAAGGAAGGTGTACAAGAAAAATACATGCAGGTATCATTATCCACACTAAATAAATCGGTGTATCCTTTATCCCTACGAAATACCAAATGAAATAGAACGCTTAGAAGGGATATAATGAAGTTTTTTGAAGGTGTATAAGAAAAATACATGCAGGAATCATTATCCACACTAAATAATTTTTAATTTTTTAGTTTACCTGAAGAAGCTCCTCAATAACATCCTCCATGCTAATTACACCAACTACTTCTTGATTTGATGGGAACTCTGGAATGGGAGCATTTTCTAAATCCAAAATACAAAATGAGCAACCTCTGTGTCTTTTCTTGAAGGCAGGAGTAGCTGGGGAACTTTTCTTATTCAGTTGATTGCCATCAGTCTTGTCAGCAGCATGCGAGTTGGATTTATTAGCCGTATTTTGCACAGCTGCATCAAGACCGTAAAACCACCACAAGAAGACAAATAATTTAATCGGGCAACTGAAGCATATAAGTTAAATCCAACTAGCTGTAACAGTAACCAAGTCATAATTACTGAAAATGATACAATCAGCAGCATTCAAACATAATATTGAGAATTAAATTAGGATAATTGCTCTGGAGTCTGGACACTGATTTTTTATTTTTTCATATTTATTTTTTAAGAAAGGCACTTGCGGCTTGCAGAAAGCCTTGACGCTGTAATTTACTTTAAGAATTAGAAGAGGGCATAAATAAAAATTTAGGTTAAATTTTGTGACAAGTTCAAAATTAGTATTTCGACAATAAAATTAAACAAAATAAACATTATGTTGCAAACTTTTACTTTATCTTAAGGTATTTACCGTTTTCAGTTTTCTTTGGTAACTCTTTTGTCTCACTCAGATCTTTGTATACAACAGCAATGTGGCTGTGACCTTTCTGAAATTCATTCAGAATATCATAAAGAGGCATGTTTTCTGAAACCCTGAAATAAATAAGAACATGAGAAAAATAAATAAGCTCGTTAATGACACAGAATCAAAAAAAAGCCATTCTGAGCATTTATTCAGAAACAGAAAATGACAGAAATGTTAACTACATAAAATAAACTCATTCAGAAAATGGCTGATCAGATCAACGAAAAGAAAAATTATGGAGAACTAGGGTGTTTTGACTGCGAAAGTTTGAAGCTGATTTCCAGGCACAGATGGGTCATTAAAAACAATAGCAAAATTGGCATATCATTTGATGAATATAGGAAAACATTAAGGTTATAATGTCTAAAGGATTGTGAACCCAGCAGAGGTTTATCTTGACTATATGAACAAGCCCTTCACTGGACTTGTGCTCGTAACGGGACAATCTCCTTTCAAGTCATAATTATCTTTCTTAAGAACTAAGAGAGAAAGCAAAATGTGGTTGTTCTTAATTACCGAGGAATTTTTCTCATCATCATTTTTCTCAGAGGAACTGCATCTTCTGGGTCAACTGTTAAGAGATTTTTCACCTGCACAAGGTGGACAAACAGATGAGCAAGAATTATGAGAGTGAGCTTAAGTTGTTTAATTATTAATAGAGGGTGTGAATGAAAATAAAACTATTACTTGAAAAGATCAAGAATGATTGAAATAGAAATTAAATTAAATTAATTTTGTTTATATATACAAGGTAGGAAATACAAGAGGGAGGACAAGGGTTTCACCCTAAAGTGGAACAAGAATAAAAGACAACAAAATTAAAGAACTTTTTAAAATCTTCTCCAAACCCTATACAAATTTGAAATAAAAAGACCATGAAAAGTACTCGAAGAGGCAAGGAAGAAAACACATTGTTCCTCATAAAGAGTAGATCAAGTTCTCCCTAAACAGGCTAGACTTTCGTTCAATCCATACGTTACAACAGCCAAAAACAAAACACTTCCAAAGAACTTTGGCATCATCTTACCAAACTCCTGAGATCTTATTATCTTCCCAAAAACAAATGATTTCCAAAGCCTGATTATACACCCATGTCTAGTGAAGCACAACAAAGAAGGGAGTTCACAAGCTACGTATCCCAGGAAAGTGCAATAAAAGGTGGGATGAGTCTAGCTTCTATGCATTCACATTACACAAGCATTTGGAGATAAATCTTCCTAAGACATAGGACTTTATAAAAGCTATTGCATATACTCCCACGGAACTCAAAAAAGAAAACACCGAAACTATAGTCTGGTTGATGAGTCTTAATTTGTGACTATAGTAACGTCCACATATTGTCTAATGTCAATATCCTATGTGAGGTCTAAGACATTAGAGAAGTCAAAATCCATAGTTTTCACTTTTCCGCAAAGTAATAACAAAAATTAGAATTGTTTTGCCCGGAGGTTTGATTTCAAGAAGCTGATGTACTTTAGAGTTCAATTTGTCAAACTAATTTTATTTCAAAAATGGGTAAAAGCACATGGTCCGAAACACTTTTTAAGCCTAACCTTTCATAAAAAATAAATTTATCTCAACTACTAGCAAATGCCTCATACAAATGCAGTTTGCTTTAGACTTGTGCAAATATTATGATCATGTAACAGAAGAAAAGGAATTACCAGAATAATTCCGATGATATTTGTTGGATTTCCAGAATAAACAGGAACTCTACTATGACCCATTGTCATTATCGCATTCAAGGTCTCCCTGTGTAAGAGACAGAGACAGTGACAGAGAAAGAGAGATAAGCATAAAATATGAGCAAACAATACTGATAAAACAAATGGTAAGCAATGAACCCACAAAGAAAGAGTTCCATCTAAATCAATGGAAAATGCCTTCGAGATAGGTGTCATGGCATCTTTTGCAGTCTTTTCAGTCAATTCAAGTGCTCCAGCAATTATAGTCGTCTCGTCATGTGTCAAGTCCCCTCCTTTCCCAGCCTATCAAGATAATACAAAGAGATTGTGGTTTAGGTAGTATGAGAGAAAGGGAGAGGGGCAGGGAGATAGAAAAATAAAGTCCATTACTAAGCCTCTCCCCCATACAAATGGCTCGCCAAAATTTCAGATAGTTTCCAGCTTTAACATAAGAATTTGGAATAATACTCCCTCATTCCACAAAAAAAAGAGTCAAATTTACAAAATTTGCAAACTTTAAGGATATATCATATATATTTTTCTTCCATGTTTATCCTAAAATATAATTAGTGTTTAGCTTAGTAATGGTGGTATGATAGTGAAACTATGATGTTAAATTTAAGGTCATTCTGCATTTTATACTGTCATTAACAAAAAGAGGATTCTTTTTGTGGACCAAATTTTCTTTGCAAACAAGACTATTGTGGAACGGAAGAAGTATAAAAAGAGGATTATTTAAAAGTTTTATTGGTTTGATCTCTATTCTGGACAAAATACCTCATTTCCATGGAAGTCCACAAATGTCTTTAGCTCTGCTCTACGTAGAAGGGCAGCATGCCCCTTACCCAACATCCAATCCAGAACCTAGACATAATTCAAAAACTAAACAAATATAATCTGAATAATTATAAGAAGTAACACGTATAAGTTTTCCTATACATCCATTTTGTTACCAATATAAAAGGAAAGATAGACACACAATTAGTCTTATTTAGAGAGCTTATGCATCCAGTCAACAAATAGTTGTGTTTTGTTTCTCACAAGTCCCAAGCAACAAAACATATAAAAGTTACATTTTTCATAAAGTTAAATATTTTTACGATACAACTGAAACAAACAGAGTGAATAACTCAATCAATTTGTTTACAAAAGACAAAGTGGAAACAATAACATATAAGTGTGCATATAAATACATAAAAGAAAAATTTACTACACCTTACTAATTGGATAAGCAACAGGGAAGAACAACCATAGAAGGAACTGAACAAAAGGTGCCAGTGTTGCTCCAACAGTCAATCCATAGCGGGTACAGATTGCTTGAGGCAGTATCTGTAATTAGACATCAAAGAATAACAACTTGAAAGATAATGTTTTCACCAAAAAGTAAAAAGTAAAACGTTTATGTTGTCTGAAGAGGCTCCATCCAAAAAACAGCCTATTCAATTTATTTCAAAGATAAACAACCTCGCCAAACATGAGGATGAGTGTCACTGATAGCAGAACTGCTGCCCATGGAGGCACGAGCTTGTCCAAGAATATGGGAAGAGACTATGGGACACAAAAAACAGGGAGTCAATAATCAAAATGGCTAAAAATAGTAACATAATCAGATAACCATTTAAAACCTTCACACACCTCCATTGCTAAAGAGTTGCCAATCAAGAGTGTACAAAGCAATAGGTGCTGATTCTTAACCACAGGGAAGATTTTAGCTGCACACAAAAAAAAAAGCACTTAAATTGTTCAACATACCTATTTTTTTAAAAATACAAAATCCAATTGGGTATCTTATAGACAATTTGCTGCAAGCTAAAATTTTCAAAATGAGCTTGGGTACCGATTATCATATGACATAACAAACCCCATAACAACATTATTCACTGATTTCCTTTTTCATATAACGGATCAACTTAAACAATCTCCAAAAAATTCAGTGAATTTTAACACGATATAAAAAACAAGTTCACCATACCACAAAGCCAATATTCTTACTATAATTTCTTAACGCATTCAAAATCCTTCCCAAAAAATATACACATAAAAAGAAGCAAAAACAGGCGCCAAGCTCTTAAATTGGGCGTAAATTAGAGTATTCAAAATTTGAAAGAATATTATGCTTCTGATCAGAATTTACACAACCCAAGTTAATAAATGAAAAAAAAAAAGACCCAAGAATGAGGAGAAAGAGTACCAGCGTGTATACGATCTTGGGGACGACCGGATTTGATGAGAACCTCAAGGTCGACTAGGCCAAGAGACATAAGGCCGAGGGTTAAGCCAGCCATAAGACCAGCAAATGTTACCAATCCTATAACTATTAGGAGAAATAGCCAGAATTTGGTTACACAGCAGGCTATATCATCGGCCATCTATCTCTCTTTCTAAAACACCCACTTGACAATCTCTCTATTGATTATATTGACAGAAATTTGCAGAGTGGTATGTGGGTTTCTCTGTGTCTGACTGAATGGAGAATATTTGGTTTTTTTACAGAGTTCAGTATTTTCTTGATTTCATCAGTGGACATTGTCAACTGGCCAAATATTATTTTATTATTTTTGCCGGTTGAGCTTAATTAAGTGTTGGAGGCACTTCACTTATTAATAAACTCCCACTATCTAATTTTGGTTAAATACTTTTTTTCACCGTAATCGAACTCTATTTACAAATACATTATTCAACTGAATTTGTTTACAATCAAATTAGTAAACTATAAATATTTATCAAATCGTTATAAATTCTATTAAATAAATTGACTTTTAATAAAAACTTATACATCATATATGACCACCCACCTACATCTAATTACACATCATTTACTTCACGTTGGTTAATCCTAATCATGATCACGGTGGAAACTCAGTGGTTAAAATTAATTTGGTCAACTAAAGGTCAGACAAAGACAAAACGAAAAAGTGTGCGAAAGAGAGAAGGAGAGAGATTGAGACGAGAACTTGTCATTTTGCTGGCGGATCTTGTTCTTTTGGTAGATTTCTTTAATTTAGGGTTTGTGGACATGAGTTGGTTGGGAATGAGTACGATTAAATTAGGGGTTTTTAATATGTTATAGCCATGTTATTTGTCTTTATGTTTTCTCTATCTTTCTTGACTTTATATATCCGACATGTGGTCCATGAGGTTTTATTTTTGTCATTGTTGTCTTCTTCGGTCCCCCCATGTACTGTAAATAATAATTTTTAATATATTTTTATATTTTTTTTGTTTTCACATATTGAGTGGGATTTGTCAGTTGCATGTTCACTGTGGAGGCAAACTTGTTAATCAACCTAAATATGAGTACAAGGGAAGTAAGGTTGAAATTTATCCCCGTGTTGATGTTGATTTCATTTGCATGACTGCAACTGAAGCTTTAGATTATGATAGCAATGTTAAGGTTTATTTTAAGAATAATGGTCAAACTAGTGAAAATAGTTATAGATTGGTGCATGATGGTGCCAATATTAGAGACATGGTTAAAGTGTGTCTCTCTTTTGGTGTAATTGAATTCTTTGTTGATCATGTATTTGTGAATGAAGAAGGAGTTGTGACTAAACCACCTGATGTGAATGAACAAGTTACAACTACTATTACTGAATCTCCCTAATACAAAAGATAATAACAAGGGGAGTACTAGTGCTAATGCTAATATGCAGAAGTTGAAGAGGACTAAGAAGATGACATGTATGAATAGTAAGAGCAATTAGAAGGAGAGTAAAAATAGTAAGAGACATAGGAAGAATGAGACTATGAATAATCAGAGAAGGAAGAGTAATAGAATTAAAATGAATCAAAAATCAAACAAAAAGAATGATGATACACCAATTGTGATTGGGGACTCAGAAAGTAGCGATGCACGAAGTGATAATGAAATATTAAGTAGTGATAAAGAATTATTAGAGGTCAGGAGGAGGTGCAGGGAGTAAAAAGCAGATATGACTAGAGTTGAAATCGAGGTAGGTGATGAAACTAACTTTATTGATGGGGATGTAGATGATGGTAATATTGAGAGTGTTGAGGTTGATATAGTTGAGGGTACTGTTGAAGGTGATGTAGCTGAAGGTGATATTGAAGGGGCATGTCAAGGTGAGAAGGCTGATGAAATTGGGAATGAGGGAGATGACGAAGGGGTAGAAATTGGTGAGACTGAGAGTGATAAAGATGCCGCAGATGGTGATAAGTTAATGAATGAGGTTAATAAAGAGGTTGATAGAAATAGTGAGAAAGATAATGCTAGTGACTTTGATGATGATAGTGATTGGCACGGTAAATATGAGGACATTTATGTATTAAGGTCCTCCTCAGAAAGCAGTGAAGATGAGAACCTTGGTTTTGTGGGTCCCCCTGTAAAAAAGATAAAGCATGTACATTGTGATGTTTTTAACCCAAAAACAAAGAGAAAACACATAATCAGATTTTTACGGAATTTCAAAGAATTCAAGACTACCATTAGAGACTATTCAATTGCTAATGACGGGAAGTTATGGTACAAGGTAAACGACAGGGAAATAGTGCAGGTTAGTTGTGATAAAGGATGTATTAATGCAATTACTGAAACTAAAAACATGTTACGATCACAATTAATCTCAAAACTTCATGAACTAAACATGTTTATAAAAATCCCAAGTTGAAACAAAAAAAGAAGAAGAAAGAACATAACGGAAGCGTAACAGATTCCATAATATTGTTTGATCAAACAGGTTAAGTGAGACGCCCCCAAAATAGGTATACATTACCTATTCTGAGTCGCAAAATACATGGTACAGAACATAAATACAATCTTAATTATACAACAAGAGAGCTGTGAGTTTAAATATAAATACTGTCTTCCAGACAATATCCATTCTCAGAATGAGTCCTCATTACATTTATTGTCACACTATTTAACAGAATAGTGAGGACTACTAGCTAATACTATCATCCAGACCATCACTCCGTTCTCCGACTCGTCCCAGCTACGTTCTCATTTTCTAAAGAGAACGGTGAAAGAAAGAGTGAGCTCAACTAGCCCAGTAAGAAATATTATGACTAAGATAATGCAGAATAAATTATCATTAGCCTTAAACAGTGTTAACTGATACAATATAATAAACATCAAGTTTAACTGTAGCGGAAACAAGCAATCCATTAGAAGAGTCAAGTAGAGAATAAAATATACTATCTTCTATGATTTAAAAGGTTTTTCATGACTTTTATCGCTGAGACTCAGCTTAATAAATAATTCGCATCATCGAATCACCCCTGCACTACGGTCAAGGATATTCTTTAGTATCACGACCATAATTATCCATGCACTACGGGCCAAGAATATTTGTGTATTCATTAATGGTCATGATCATGCCAACAACTGTCCATCAATGCACTACGGGCCAATGAGGACTTTTACTACATCATTTGTAACATTACGGTCATGATTACACCGAATAATCCATGGTCATAATCATACCAAGTTCATCCATGCACTACAGGCCACAGATGACTTTCAATAAAATATAAACATGAGGATGATGACAATGATATAAGAATTCAATAAAACAAGTTCAAGAATTAATTTATCCAGGAACTAATAACGTCTAGATTGTCAACATGATACTGCTTTGTAGAGTAAAATTCAAGAATACTCAGAAGAATATTTCCATGAAAAGATACTGGATGAAGCGCAAATATCAAAGATATTCCACTAATTTCATGGAGTATAGAAGTCAAAACTTTGACCAACTGAGTATAATAAAGAATGGAATAACAAAAGAAATCACCATGCATGCGGTACCTTGCATAGACAGGTTATTCCTACAGAATACTAAATAACGGAACCATGTCAGGTGAAATTCGCACCGACAGGATGTTCCAACAAAATAATATATAAAGAATGGAATAACAAAAGAAATCACCATGCATGCAGTACTTCACATAGACAGGTTATTCCAACAGAATACTAATAAGGACGGAATCAGGTCCGGCATAAAACGCACAGACATGATATTCCAACAGAATAATAATAATAAAGACGGAACCAGGTACGGCGTAAAATGCACAGACAGGATATTCCAACAGAATAATAAAGACGGAATAATAGAAGAATGTCACCAAGTATAGGGTAGCTCGCGTATACAGGTTATTCCAACAGAATAATAAAGAATGGAATAACATAAGTTCTCTTCATGAATACAAAAAAATAACACCCCTTACGAGTATAATAAATAATATTCACTACCTTAAGAAGAAGAGTACTGGATATGTAAGTAGTGAAGTAGCAGAACACTTTCTTCTTTCTCTCTATAGTTTATCTCTCTAGAGTTTCAGTGAATTCGTAAGAAAATAATGAAGGAATGAGCTTCTATTTATAGAAAAATGGACTGCATAATAACTAACTCATGAACGGTCCAGATTGATTTACTTTAATCTGATGGTCCATATTTAAAGCAAAATCTTTTAAATAAAATATAATATATTATATTTATAATCTAATAAAACGAATAAATTTATAAAAGATTTTACTATGCAAACACTATGTAGGCACAATGTAAATACTATGCATAATAAAATATAATATATTCTAATTGTTGTCTAATAAAACAGATAACTTTATAAAAGTATTCTGTTTTATATAAAAAGATTTTACTATGCAAAACACTATGCAGACACTATGCAACACTATGCATAATAGAATATAATATATTATATTTATAGAATAACTTTATAAAAGTATTCTGTTTTATATAAAAAGATTTTTTGTATTATTATATTAATAATACCAACAAAACTGAGTGACTAATCACGTAAGCATCAATAATTAATACCGTGTGCTACTATGCAACCACGCGTATTACTGTACTTTTAACACCGGGTGTTTCAACAGTTAACGGTAAAACTTCCGCCGTTATTTTCATAAAGTATTTTTGTCATTTTCTCAATCCGACAATAATTCCGTTGTGGGATCCACCAATGATTGTACCGTTGTACGAATATTCCCTGTTAAAACGAATATTCCTCGACCAATCGAATATTATATAACAACTAGCGTACTTTGTAAAATTTATAAATATTACTCACAACTATAACATTATATCAATTTCACTCCATAATATTCAAAAATAATATTTATAGAAAATTCATCTTTATTCAAAAAGTTGGGGTTTTACATTAAGATCTTCCGATTTATGCAGTATTTTTTCAGAAATAAATTTCTCTGTTGATGGGGATTCAAAGAAAACTATGGGAAAAAAATATACGCTCAATTGGGGACCATGACCCCATTATAAAGAAAACTGCCTTGGGAAGAAACTTCCAATGGCAGTTATTATCTTTTAGTATTTTTAAATTGGCCACTCATCAATTTAAAAATACAAGTCTGATCTCTACACATTAATTCCATGACAAACATACCCTTAAGACTACTTAAAACTTAATTAGATCATTTAAATTTAGGCCTATACATGATAACACACATTAATAATATACACGTGTGGTCCCAATTAAGATTAATAAAAAATTAATCCAAAAATTTCTCATTGGACCACATATGTATTCTAAGAAATGTGTTTAACTTTAGTGAGCTCCTGAAATTCGTTTTCATGTTCTGAAGGGTTACAAGGGTATCCAAACAATCTCATCCATTAGCTGCATCAATATAGGATTAAAGCAGTCTTCATTACAATAATCGTAATTGGACATATCAATTATCTCGTATGCCAACATAGCTAAATAACATAGATCAATCATGGATGCATATCATGGAAATTACATGTAATGTGAATCACACATGCCTATTTTCAACTAGTCGTACTTAATTAACTGTAGTGAGATCAATACTTCAATATACTTAATAAAGTGTAGTAAACTGAATACTTTAATTTTGCATAAATAAAATATGTAGTTTTAACATAAAGCAACGACTCAAATATAAACTCCTAATAAACTAAAGTATCCTCAAATAGAATAACACCCATATGAGCAGTGTGCTCGTGAAAGACCTTTGGTGGTAATCCTTTTGTGAGCGGATCCGCTATTATGGAGTTTGTCCCAATGTGTTCTATGGAAATTTGTCCATTCCGCACCCTTTCTTTCACAACAAGAAACTTGATTTCAATGTGTTTTGACTTTGTCGAGCTTCTGTTGTTGTTGGAATATAAAACCGCTGATTTATTGTCACAATATAATTTGAGTGGTCTTTCAACACCCTCCAAAATTCGCAGCCCAGTGACAAAATATTTCAACCATATTCCATGATTGGATGCCTCATAATATGCTACAAACTCTGCAACCATGGTAGACGAAGCAACGAGTGTCTACTTTGTAGACCTCCATGAAATCGCTTCACCAGCCAACAAGTAAACATATCCTGAAGTGGATCTCCTGATGGCTAGGCATCTGGCAAAATTGGAATCGGAATACCCAATGTTCTCTAACCGATCTAATCACCTATATGTGAGCATATAATCCTTTGTTCTCTGTAAATACCTCATAACTCGTTTGGCGGCCTTCCAATGATTCATGACAGGGTTACTTAAATATATGTCTAACATGCCAACTATGAACGTAATATCTGGACGCGTACATACTTGAGCATACATTAGACTCCCTACAGCCGACGCATAGGGAATCTTTTGTATTTCTTTAATTTCAAGGCTATTCTTTGGGCATTGACTGAGACTAAACTTATCTCCTTTAGCAACCAGGGTTTCACCTGGTTTGAAATTTTGTATGCCAAACTTATTAAGAAATTTCTCAATATAGTTCCTTTGTGACAATCCCAATATACCCCGAGAACATTCTCGGTGTATCTCAATTCCTAATACAAAGGAAGTATTGCCAAGATCTTTCATTTCAAAGTTCTTTGATAGAAATCTCTTGGTGTCATGCAACATGCCTATGTCATTTATGGCAAGTAATATGTCATCGACATATAAAACAAGGAAAATATGTTTACTCCCACTGAATTTATGATACACAGAATCATCAACAATATTCATTTCAAAACCATATGAAACAATGACTTGATGAAATTTGAAGTACCACTGACGAGATGCCTGGTTGAGTCCATAGATGGATTTTGTTAATTTGTAAACCATATTCTTTGGGTCTCCTGACACAAATTGTTCTAATTACACTATATAAATTGTTTCTTCAATGTCTCCATTGAGAAATGTTATTTTGACATCCATCTGATGTAACTCAAGGTCAAAATGTGCAACAAGCGCCATAATTATCCTAAAAGAGATTCGTGGAAACCAGAGATAAAGTCTCTTTAAAGTCAATTCCTTCCTTTTGAGTAAAGTCTTTAGCCACAAGACGTGCCTTATACATCTCCACATTACCATTTGATTCCCTTTTAGTTTTAAATATCCATTTACAACCAACGGGTTTTGCACCATTCGGTAATGGGATAAGTTCCCAATCTTTATTGTCTTGCGTAGACTTGTACTCTTCATTCATGGCTTCAATTCATTTGTGAGAGTTGGAACTTTGCATGGCTTGATAGATATTGATTGAATCATCTTCCGATATTCCACTTTCTACCTCCTGTTCTTGGAGATATACGATATAATCATTTGGAATTGCAAATTTCCTTTCTCTCGTGGATCACCTTAATAGTGCAGATTCTTGAAGTTGTTGAGTTACAGGTATAGAAACCTGTACATTGTCAAAAGTAATATAGGAATTGAGATTTCTTCCTCTTCCTCTTGAAAGACAATGTTCCTAACTTGATTTCTTCCCCCAAACTCAACATCCTCAAAAAACGTTGCAGTTCCCATCTCAAAAATTGACCTACTAGTGGGATCGTAAACTTGTAACCCCGTGATCGTTCTGCATAGCCAATAAAGTAGCTGCTAACTATTTTTTAGTCCAATTTCCTTTCATGAGGCTTATAAGGCCTTGCTTCAGCAGGACATCCCCAAACACACAAGTGTTTTAGACTAGGCTTTCGCCCAACCCAAAGCTTATACGACGTTTTTGTAGCTACTTTTGTTGGCACCCGATTGTGGATATAAGTTGTTGTCTTTAGAGCCTCACCCCAGAGTGACTCTGCTAAAGTAGATTGATTAATCATACTTTTTACCATATCCTTAAGAGTCAAGTTTCGTCTCTCAGATACATCATTCATGCTAGGTGACCCTGGCATAGTGTACTGTGGGACGATTCCACATTCCTCTAGGTATTTAGCAAATGGTCATGGACATTTCACCTGAGCCATCGTATCTGCCGTAATATTCCCCACCATAATCAGATCTGACGCTCTTTATCCGTTTATTGAGTTGTAACTCAACTTTGACCTTAAATGTTTTGAACACATCCAAAGACTGCGATTTTTCATGTATAAGAAATAAGTAACCATATCTAGAATAATCGTCTATGAATGTTATAAAGTATTTTTGACCATTCCAAGAAGCTGTAGGGAATGGACCACAAATATTCATATGTATTAATTCTAAGACGTTCGTAGTTCGATTGACACCAATTTTCTTTGTTTTAGTTTGTTTTCCCTTGATACACTGAATACAGACATCAAAGTCGAAAAAATCAAGGGAGTCCAAAATCCTATCAGACACAAGACGCTCAACTCTAGATTTAGAGATGTGACCTAGGCGTTTGTGCCACAATGAGGCTAAATTTACTTTATCTAATTTTCACTCAGTACCACGTGATTCCACATACAAGGTTTCATTGTAAAATGAAATAGTTTCCTGCAAATATAGATTATCAAAAACATTAAGTAAACTGGTACCACTACCAATAACATTTGAATTAATAGACAAACTGAAATTCTTATTTCCAAAAGAATAATAATATCCAAATTTGTCAAAAGCAGAAATAGAAACTAAATTTCGTCTAAATGACGGTACAACAAATTAAAGTGTCTTTTAAATCCAAATAGTAACAAGTACTTAACAACAATCTAAAATGCCATATTGCCTTCACCTCCACTGATTTGCCATCACCCACACAAATACGTCTTTCAACATCAGTTGGCATTTGGGAGTGCAGACAACCCTTCATAGAAACAAAAATGTGAATAGTAACACTAGAATCTACCCACCAAGTGTATCTTGGTACTGAAGCTAAATTGATCTCAGAACAGACCAAAACATGAAATGTACCTTTCTTTTCACGCCAAGCGACAAATTTGGCACAATTCTTCTTTTTATGTCCGGGCTTGCCACAAAAAAATAAACAATTTTAGTCTTTTGTTTCTTTTGCTTCGGACCCTTAGGAATAACAAATTCCTTTCCCCTATCTTTCCTGTAAGACCCCAACTTTTATAAATAAAGATTAAATTTTCTCGAAATATATTTTTGAATATTATGATGTGGATTTGGTATAATGTTATAGTTGTGGGTAAAATTTATAAATTTTGCAAAGTAATATGTGGTTATATAATATTCAATTGGTTGGAGAATATTCGTTTTAACAGGGAATATAAGTACGACGACACAATCATTGGTGGACCCCACAACGGAAGTATTGTCGTAGTTAAAAAACGACAAAATTATCTTTTTATAAAAATAACGGCGAAAGTTTTACCGTTAAACTGTTGAACTACCCGGTAGTAAAAGTACAGTAATACACGCGGTTGCATAGTAACACACGGTATTGATTATTGATGCTTACGTGAGAAGTCACTCAGTATACTCAATTATTGCTACAGTAATTGATGTATCATATCTCTCATATTATTGATTCAATTATTGTCACAATATCATCTGCATAATATTTATTATTATTAAATCAATATTTGAGACAACAAATTTATTCATATTATTATTTGCAATATTGACAATGTCTAGAAGTTCTGTCAAGGAGAGGTTTGGTCACCTAATTGCGCGCTAATAAGGAGAAATCCATATCGAAAAGCCTCCTCTTTCTTGGGAACGACCTGGTTGTTAAATATTGTGAGTTATAATATTAATGATGAATAAGTTCGTGTTAATTAAAGATGAAATTGATAGTTTCATTGTGTTGGGATTATTAGTGTTAGTGGAAATCGATATTTATTTCGATAATAATTGATGTCTAGAGGTTATATTGACCAATCAGGTAATTAATCGGATAAATGAGTAATTAATTGCTATTATTTCACATGCTTATAACTATTTGTTCACATATGTGTACTATTGATTCACATTGATGTACTATTAAGGGTGGTGGTGCAAGATTGATAATACTTGCATGACTAAGTTAAAAATGGAGGTATAGATGGAGGTACTATACTGTAATTCATATTTTCACATGTCTAGAACTATTAATTCACATGATTTACTATTGATTCACATTATTTACTATTATGGGAGGCGGTGCAAGTTTGATAACACTTGCAGGACTAAATTAAAAATGAAGAAAAAGAGGAAAGTATTATACTGTAATATTTCGAGCCCCAAAATGTCCAATTATCGAAACTATATTTTTCTATAAATAGAAGCTCATTCTTCTTTCATTCTCACCAATTCACTAAGTCTCACAAGAGCAATTATTATAGAGAGAAAGAAGAGAAGTCTGATACCTCACTACTTCAGTATCCAATTTTTTCTAATGTAAGGGGTATTATTTCTTTCGTATTCATGAAGAGAGTTATTTTTTTAATACTCGAAAGGGTTGTTATTCCATTCTTTATTATTATGTTGGAATAACATGTCTATGTGAAGTACCGCATACATGGTGAAATTCTTCTGTTATTCCATTCTTTATTATTCTGTTGGAATAACCTGTCTGTGTGGTCTATCGCATGCCTGGTGAATTCTGTTGTTATTCTATTCTTTATTATTCTGTTGAAATATCCTGTCTGTGTGGATTACGCATGACCTGGTTCTCTTCTTTATTATTCTATTGGAATATCCTGCCTGTGCGAATTACGCATGACCTGGTTCCATTCTTTATTATTCTGTTGGAATAACATATCTGTGTGGACTACCGCATGCATGGTGATTGATCCTTCGTATTCATTCCTTATTAAATTATGGAAATGATCTGTCTAGGTGGATTATCGCATAGCGGGCAAAAATCTATTTGCAGTTTCATATATTCTATTATACTCAGTTGGTTAAAGTTTTTGCTTCTATATTCCATGAAATTAATAGAATATCCTGGATATTTGTGCTTCATCCAGTATCTTTTCATGGAAATATTCTTCTGAGCATTCTTGAATTTTACTCCACAAAACAGTATCATGTTGATAATTTGGACGTTATTGATTTTTGGATAAATTAATTTATAAATCTTTAAAAATTTATCTTTGAACTTGTTTTATTGAATTCTTATATCATTATCATCATCCTCGTGTTTATAATATGTTGAAAGTCATAAGTGGCCTGTAGTGCATAGATGGACTTGGTATGATTATGATCAGGGATTATTCGGTATAATCATGACCGTAATGTTACAAATGATGTGGTAAAAGTCCTCCTTGGCCGTAGTGCATTGATGGACAGTTGTTGGCATGATCATGACCATTGATGAATACACGAATATCCTTGGCTCGTAGTGCATGGATAATTTGTGGTCGTGATACTAATGAATATCCTTGGCCATAGTGCAGGGATGATGTGGTTTATTTATTAAGCTGAGTCTCAGCGATAAAAGTGATGAAAAGCCTTTTAAATCATAGAAGATAGTATATTTTTATTCTCTACTTGACTCTTCTGATGGGTTGCTTATTCCGCTGCAGTTAAACTTGATGTTTATAGTATTTTATCAGTTTTTTAACACTTTTGAAGGCTAATGATAATTTATTTTGCATTATCATAGTTATAATATTTCTTACTGGGCTAGTTGAGCTCACCCTTTTGCTTTCATTGTTTTCTTCAGGAAATGAGAACGTAGCTGGGACTAGTCGGGGAACGGAGTGATGGTTCGAGATGGTGGCGGTAGTTGTCCTCACTATTTAGTGTGATAATAAATGTTGTGAGGATTGAATTTGAGTTTGGATATTGTCTATGAGGCAATATTCGTGTAAATACTCTCAGCTCATGTTGTATAATTAAGTTTGTAATTGTATTTAGTACCATGTATTTGGAGACCCAAGATGGGTGATGTATACCTATTTTGGGGCCGTCACAGTTGGTATCAAAGCTTAGGGATATGAGACTAGAACTAGGAGGGGAGATTCGGGGAATTCCTTCGCTAGTATGACCTACCTAAGTTTATTTGGTATTTAATTGGTCGGTCAGAGTATAGGGATAATATGTTACATGTCAATTAACCCTTATTTTGTGGCAGTATCTGAAAATGACATCCGAGAATGTTGAGAATAACAATGGAGCACAGGAGACCATTGAGTCTCCACAGATCAATAATCAGGATAATGTGCATCAGGAAGGCGACAATCCTCATGCAAACAACAACACTGACCAAATGATGAACGATGGAATGTTCAGAGGCTTTATGAAATTCATGCAACATCAGGTGAGAGCGGCTCCTGTCCAAAATATAGGTGAAAATACTGGAAACTCTCGGACGGTCACCGCTAAACAGTTCAAGGAGCTGGGACCACCGGATTTTATTGGAGAGCCAAAACCACTTAAGGTGGAAGCGTGGATAAAGTAGATCACCAAGATATTTGATGTTTTGGGATGCTCGGAGGAGAAAAAGGTTCTTTTAGCCACCTTTATGTTGCGAGGAAAGGCAAATTACTAGTGGGAATCGGTGAAGCGTACTTAAATTGCTGCACTGAAGATGTCTTGGGAGAAGTTCCAAGAACTATTCAACGACAAATACTTTCCCGAAAGTATTCGTCACATGAAAGAGGTAGAGTTCATCAAGTTGGAGCATAACAATATGACCGTGTCACAGTACGAAGCAAAGTTTGCCGAGTTGTCCCGGTTTGCGTTTCACTTGGTTAATAATGAGGAGAGAATGACGCGGATGTTTTTAAGAGGTTTGAAACTCGAGATACGTCAATATCTAATTTCTTATAAACTGTTAGGGGTGATAACCGAACCAAGTAGTTCGGTACTCGACTCGAGATCGGCTCGAAAATATGATCCAAAGCTCGAATTCGAATTTGATCCGAGTCGAATCTGATCCATACTCTTTTTTTGTTTAATGATACACGAGTCGAACTCGAGCAGACCAGTGTTCGCTCGTATTAAGGTTCGAGTATTTCATTTTTTCTCAAACCATACTCGATACCTGCTCAATGGATCATATTCGAAAATTGGTCTGATCCATACTAGTAAGCTAAATATGTTATATTTATATTAATCTTTATAATTTATAAAGTGTAGTATGAAATTGTGTAAACTTGTACTTGAATAAATCAATGAATTAAATGTCAATTTATATTACATTCTTTATAATTTCAATACATAAATAAAAGTGAAAAAGTTTTATATATAAATATTAATTAAGTAATCAATTTAGTATATAGTGGTTCATTTTTAAGTGAAATGGTTCATATTCGAAGCTCAATTTGAAGGTTCATGAGTAACTCGCTTTGTAAACGAGTCGAGTACTTACAAGCCGAGTAGGTCCGAGTAATGATCCGAGTCGAATCTGACACGAAAATATAAATCCTTTATCGCATCCGAGTCGAATTCGAGCTCAATTTTTTCGAGTCGAGCCGAATCCGAGCATAAAGGTGTTCGCTCAGATTCGGCTCGTTTGCACCCCTATAAACTGTGTTTGTATTCAGATATTGTAAATAGGGCTCAGTTATTGGAGCGCGATAACGAGTCAACGCAACCAAGAGAAAGCAACCGACAAAATGATAATACCAGTGGTAGCAGTCATCGAAGCGGTGACAACAAACGTGGAGGGAATCAACATGCCAGAAATGGTAACCACTTCGGTGGTAATCATGGCCAAGACAATAAGAATGAACATTTCAAGAAGAGGAAATTCAACAATGATGGAAAGACGTCAGCACCAACACCCGTTGTTAAGGAAGGAAAACGACCACATATCATATGCTTCAAATGCGGAGGGGAGGGACACATAATTCCAAACTGTGCGATGCAATATAAAGCATTTTATAATTGTGGAAAAGAAGGTCACCTAGCCCGATTTTGTCGTGCACCGAAGACAAGTCCAGCTGGGATGGGGGCAACAAAGGTCATCCCAGAAAAGTCAAAACTGGTAGTTCAAGGGAGAGCGTTTGTTGTGACCTCCCAGAAAGCAAGGAACCCGAACGAGGTCATCACGTGTAAGCTTATCATAAACTCTAGCGAAGTCTATGCCTTATTTGATACCGGTTCTACCCATTCTTTTATTTCTCCTACTTGCGCTCAACGTTTAAATTTGACTCCGGAGAAATTAGACTTTGACTTAATTGTGGAAACTCCGTTGGGAGAAACTTTCATTACATCCACTGTTTATAAGTCTTGTTTGGTTCAAATCGGTACCCTCACATTACCTGTCGATCTTATTTCATTGAAAATACTTGCATTTGACGTTATTCTAGGGATTGATTGGTTAACTACTCATCATGCTAAAATCGATTATTTTCGTAAGGTTGTTAGCTTTTATATTCCTAACCAACCTATTATGCAAATTCAAGCGACCAAACCATTAAAATCAATCATGGTCATCTCAAGCCATAAAACTATTCATTAAATGAAAAACAGATGTCAAGCTTTCTTTGCTCATGTCAGAGATTTAAATAAAAATATGTCAGATTTGAATGATATTTCTATTGTTAATAAATTCCATGACGTATTTTCCGAAGAACTTCCTGGCCTAACCCTGGAGCGTGAAATTGAGTTTGGTATCGACCTTGAACTAAGTACAAAACCCATTTACAAAGCCCCATATCGAATGGCTCCTATTGAACTTCAGGAGTTAAAAAAACCAACTATAGGAATTGTTAGACATCGGTTTCATTCGTCCTAGTACGTCTCCTCGGGGTGCTCATGTTCTATTCGTGAAGAAGAAAGATGGAAGTATGTGACTTTGTATTGATTATCGGGAGTTGAATCATATTACCATCAAAAATAGGTACTCGTTGCCTTGCATTGATGACCTGTTTGACCAGTTGCAAGGAGCCAAATTCTTTTCAAAGATTGATCTTCATTCCGGATATCATTAGTTGAAGATTAAAACTGATGACATTCCAAAGACTACTTTCAGAACTCGGTACGGGCATTACGAATTTCTAGTCATGTCTTTTGGATTGACTAATGCTCCTGCTACCTTCATGAATATGATGAACCGAGTATTCAAGGAATATTTGGATCACTTTGTTGTCGCCTTTATTGATGACATCCTCATCTACTCAAAAACCTGTGAATACCATGAGCAACACTTGAGGCTGATACTCCAAAAGCTTCGTGAAAACAAGCTATATGCCAAGTTGAAGAAATACGAGTTCTGGCTTGAGGAAGTAGTGTAAGACCCCGAATTTTATGAAATAAAAGTATTCAATTTTTCTTATAATTACAATTCAATAAATGATTAAATTGATAAAAGTTTAAATTTAAGGGTGAGATATGATTTTTTTTTCAAAATACGCAAGTGGTTATAAAATATTCAATTGTCAGGGAATATTCGTTTGGTCGTGGAATATTCTTTCTGTCGGAGAATATTCGTACGACGGCGCAGCCATTTGTGGCCCCCATAACGAATAACTGTTGGATGAAGAAAACGACAAAAAATGAGTTTTTATAAATAATGGCGTAGTTGTTACCGTTAACACTGTTGGAATACCCGATGGTTAAAATACAATAATACGCGTGGATGCACAGTATTTTTGAATTATTGATTCTTACGTAAGAAGGCACTACTCAATAATTGTTACAGTAATTACTGTTCAATATTTTATTTTATTGATTCAATAATTGCTACGTTGATATTTTATATTATTGTTGTTTCAATAATTATCACTGCGCAATATTTTTCATTATCAGATCAATAATTCATATTATTTGAATAATATTATTAGATAGCATTATTGGCAATATCTAGAAAGTTCTGTCAATGAGTGGTTTGGTCACCTAATTGTGCGTCAGTAAGGAAAAATTCTTATTGGAAAGCCCCTTCTTTCCTGGGAATGGCCTGGTTGTCATTATTGTGATTCTGTAATATTATTTGGGAATAATTAATTATTGATTTATATGATAAGGAAATATTTATTTTATGTGGATATAAATGATGGATATATTTATTTTTATGTGGATAAAAATGAAAGAATTAATGCTGAGGTGTTTTATCAGTATTTTGTCAATGTGGAGGTATTAAAAATCATCCGTTTATGGATTTCGGATATTTTTGGTTTGGAATTTGTAAAAACACAAAGCTACAAAGTTGTAGAGAATTCGATTTCAGTCAAAATGGACATAAAATTCGTATTTTTCTGATAACTGGGATATTTTCTATGAATTATTGAAGTTTCGGAAAATAAAATAACTTTTATTAATTTATGGGTTGGACCCACTTGGTTATCAACATGTGGGATGCTGAAAATTGGTTCAAAGTTGGCTGGTGGGGTTAGAATTTTCAAGAGGCATGCGTAGAAATGTTGAATAATAATAAAAATATTTTTTTATTTTAGTCTCCTTTGGCGTTCTAGTATTTTCCTATAAATAGGTGCTTATGTTAGAATTGAAAATCACACCAGAAACAAGTTTTCTTTCTCTATATATTATTAAGCATATTTTTGTGAGTATTTAGATATCTTAAGTGTTGTTCAGCGTTATATCCGATATTCAAGTCAGAAGTACTGCTCTTTTGAGGTAAGGAATTTTAAGGGTTGTTATGTTTTTCATGTTTCGTAACTTTTCAGACCTTCAAAAATTCTGGAAAAATTTGAAATGATATTTTGATGAGTTTTATTGATTGTGTCCAAAAATGATAATTTTTGGATGTATAGATTAAGAGTTATGAATTTTATGAGAAAAGACTATTTTAAAAGTAACCGCTTATAACTCCTTGTGGTTAACTCCAAAATTGATGAAATATTTATAAGGAGTACATCTATATAATATCAAAGTACTCTGTGAATTTCGGAATTTTTGGATAAAAGTACAATTTATGATAAATGTCTAAATATTCGACGGTTTTGGTCATATGAAAAATAGTAAATGAATTTTAAAAATTCTAAAAAAAATATATGTTCAATATGTGACTATATTCTGCTAAATTCTGGGAAAAAAATATTTTTAGAACTGATTTGGTATTTTTCATAAAAATGGTCTAGTTATGAGTAAAATAATTAAATATGTTATGTGAAATAAGAAAATTAGAAAAAATGATTTTATGGCTTGAGAATCATACATGAGTTATATGCAAATTTTTGATGAGGGTTTTGGCTATTGGTGATGAAATCTTATGAGTTTGGCATTTTAGAATGATTAAATGCATTATTTAGTAAAGTGTAAACAATTAAAATAAATTGTTTATAAGTTTAATAAATGTTATTTCAATATCATTATATCGAAATATTGGTATGGATTTTATTGCAGAATTTATACCTTTTTGTGTCGAGTTACTATTCATGAGTTAGTATTCATGACAAAATTGGTTTCTTCTTCTAACCAAATTATAGTTTATTTATGAATATTACTCTTGAGATTAAAACTATATGTTGATCATATTATTTTTATTATAATATATAACATTTTTATAACCCTAATGATGATATTTCTCTTTGACTTGAGTGTAAAGATGGGTAGATTTTTGATATAATCATGACTATGGGTTCTCTTTGGCCATTAGTGTAAAGTTGAATTGTTGACTGGTATGATCATGACCATTGAATTTATAATTGAATATCTTTAGCTTAAGTGCAAAGGTAAAATGATCAACATGGTTATAATTGTTTATATAAATTCTGAAATGATTATATATTTCTTTGAGATATTAATATATTTGACCTGTAGTGCAAATATGAACTGTTGATGAATATATTTGGCCTGTAGTGCAAATATGAACTGTTGAGGAATATCTTTGGCCTGTAGTGCAAAGATGAATTGTTGATGAATATCTTTGGCCCGTAGTGCAAAGATGACCTGTTGTTGAATATCTTTGGCCTGTAGTGCAAAGATGGTCTGTTGATGAATATCTTTGGCCCGTAGTGCAAAGATGAAATTGTTAGTATGATTATAAATAGGAACTGTGATTTGGTATAACCATGATCTTTGATGTTTCAGGAAAAGACATGTGATGAAAATTATCTTCGTCCTGGATGCGAAGAGAAATTTAGAATCACAATTATGATTATGAGTTATTCATATGATTGTGGATCAGAACTATTGATTGATGTTAAAGGGATAAAACATTGTTGGTGGATTTTTAACATAGAGAAGATAATAGACTTTATGGTCTATTTGACTCTTTTAATGGATTGCTCGTTCCGCTGCAACTATGGTTGAAATTTTTATCATCTACCATATGTTCTAAATCTCTGATTTATTATTGATGAAGGCTATTGATAATTTAATTATCTTTAGTCATGATATTCTTTACTAGGCTAGTTGTGCTCACCCTTTTGTTTCATAATTCTTTTCAGGTAATAAGAGTGTAGCTGGGTAGAGCAGGGGATAACAAAGGAATAGAACGGTGGTCATCATTTAGTAGTTATATTTGGTGAATCAACTAGGGTGAGGCGAACCCAACGTTGGAATGATGTTTTGTCACTATTATACAAGATGTCTAATGACATACAACCTCGTGTCATCATAAGTCAGGGTTGTGCTCATCAACTTGCTGAGTATATCTACGAGCACTACCTATATGATCTTGTAGTTTATTTGAAGTTTAATTCTCAGTGGAGATAATTATATGTCAAGAGAAGACTCACCATTGGGAAGAATATGATAGTAATCTTCTCATTTTTCTTTGGGGTCTATTGGGTAAACCAAGGATAATTCTGTGGCCATATGATATCTATCATAACTTAGACGCATGGCCTCCCATGTACGAAGGTTTCTTTAAGCACTTCCCAAAGATTCTAATTTCTAAAACAGTTTTTGACTATACCTTTATGTAAGGTGTCATTGTGACGTGCTATCCAAGGTTGGGATGAGTGTCACAGTTGGTATATATTTGTATCCAAACTCACAGCATATGTGTTGCTGTATTTTGCACGACAATTGTTGTAATAAAGTTGTAGTTGTTTTCTGTACCATGTATTTGGCGACTCAGAATGGGTTGGATGGAATGGACCTATTTTGGGGTTGTCACAATTGGTATCAGAGCTTAGGGATATGGTCTCTGGCGGAGATCGGGGAATATAACTAGGAGGGGAGATATGACTAAAACCTTCGCTAGTGTGTCCTACCTAAACTTATTTGTTGGTCAGTCATAATATCGGGATATTATGTGATATGTTAATTTGTTTAATTAACCCTTATTTTATGGCAGTATTTGAGAATGGCTGTTGAGAATGTTAACAATGGAGTGAATGAGACTGTGGGGATACCTCTAATCACTAACCAGGATAATGTGATGTCAGGCGAAGAAGGAATTAGAGAAATCCATGTGGTAAATGAAGAATTGATAGTTGCACCCGAGATGGTCGCAGAGGTAACAGCTGAGAGTGAGGAAGAAGAGGTACCTGAGGAGAATTTATTATAGGTATTATATGATCAAAATGTAGAATTGCAAAATTATATTCATGAGTTAGAAGAGCATGCTGAAGAACGACAGGCGGTCGTGGAGCAAAAGGATGCAACAATTCATGCTTGTGTTACCCGATATGTGATGCTTGAACAGAAGCATTCTTTGGCAGAGTATAAGATGATAAAGATGGAATCTGAGCTGAAAGAAGAAAAAACTGAACGAGTGAGAATAAGTGATGCATGGGCAAAAGCCGCACGACACGTGAATATTGTGGAAAGAGATGTCCAATCTAAGAAGGCTAAAATAGATGATATGAATTTCTCTTTTTGGAAAACAATTGGGAGAACCCAACATCGAGTTTTGAATTACTCTGTACATAGCGGTCAACCTGAATTCGATATGGATCGAAGATTGATGATTTAGATCATGAATCAGGAGTACGACGAGGCAGTTGAGGGAGAAATATTTCCTATAGAAAAGTATATTCCAACGGTAGTGATGACGCCAAATGCTGCCCTAGACAAGTTAAAGCCGGGTAGTTCGAGGGATGGCGGTTGTCATGACTTTCCAACAAGTGAAGAACCCAAATGAAGTTATCATGGGAGATGAGCAATGGAGAAATCACGATGACCCATGGGATATAATCTGAAATGAAAACAAGGTATTCTCAACTCTTCGAAATACCAGGTACGTTAATTTCGGGGACAAAATTTCATAAGGATGGGAGATTGTAAGACCCCGAATTTTATGAAATAAAAGTATTCAATTTTTCTTATAATTACAATTCAGTAAATGATTAAATTAATAAAAGTTTAAAGTTAAGGGTGAGATATGAATTTTTTTTCTTCAAAATATACAAGTGGTTATAAAATATTCAATTGTCAGGGAATATTCGTTTGGTCGTGGTATATTCTTTCTGTCGGAGAATATTCGTACAACGGCGCAGCCATTTATGGGTCCCATAATGAATAACTGTCGGATGAAGAAAACAACAAAAATTGAGATTTTATAAATAGCGGCGTAGTTGTTACCGTTAACACTGTTGGAATACCCGGTGGTTAAAATACAGTAATACGCGTGGATGCACAGTATTTTTGAATTATTGATTCTTACGTAAGAAGGCACTACTCAATAATTGTTACAGTAATTACTGTTCAATATTTTATTTTATTGATTCAATAATTGCTGCGTTGATATTTTATATTATTGTTGTTTCAATAATTATCACTGCACAGTGTTTCCCATTATCAGATCAATAATTCATATTATTTGAATAATATTATTAGATAGTATTATTGACAATGTCTAGAAAATTCTGTCAATGAGAGGTTTGGTCACCTAATTACGCGCCAGTAAGGAGAAATTCTTATTGGAAAGCCCCCTTTTTCCTGGGAACGGCCTGATTGTCATAATTGTGATTCTGTAATATTATTTATGAATAATTAATTATTGATTTATATGATAAGGAAATATTTATTTTATGTGGATATAAATGATGAATATATTAATTTTTATGTGGATAAAAATGAAGGAATTAATGCTGAAGTGTTTTATCAGTATTTTGTCGATGTGGAGGTATTAAAATCATCCGTTTGTGGATTTCGGATTTCAAGGATTTCTCATGGCGTTAAGCCATTTACATCGCTTGAAACCAACATACTTGGTAAAAACCAAAACCAAGCTTTTTATTCATAGATAAGTGTTATAAACGCTAATAGTAAAAGTTCATTATAATAAACTAAAAGCCCTGCCTAATAGCGTCTTCATGCTCCTCATCCGCTATCTCCAGTACCAGCCCTCTGCTTATAACACGTCTAGACCGGTGCTCCTCACTTGGAAAGTGATGCACCCTATGCTGGAACCTTCCATGTGCTGACTTAAACGCGTACTTCATCTTGTCTATCTTAACCTTCTTATCTCTCACCTCTCCTTCTAACTCTCCAGTTCGCTTCTCGGCCCGAACACGGTCTCTCCTCTCATCTCCCCAGAATGTAGTAATAATCTGCTTGTTTGTTTGGAGACTCTGAATCCTCGACTCTAACCCATTAATGGTATGCCCCAAGTGGGTCCTAATAGTTTCTTTCTCATCCTCTAGCCTATCTGCCTTCTGGTCTGATGCCCGCAGGTTGTCAGCCAGATCCCTGTTCCTAATTATCAGGTGATGCACCAATGCCTCAAGCAATGTTGCAGCTTGCTGCTCCCCCTGATACAACTCCTCCAACTCATGGACCTTGTCGTCCAACTCCGTAATCCTATCCATCAACTCATACAACAAAGTATCCTCAGGTGCTTCTTCTGAGTCCTCCTCGGGCTCCTCTCCCTCTTCAGGATACTCCTCTAGGTCTGAGTCAGCTGCTGCCTCAGCTATAGGCTCAGGTACAGCTGTCACCAACTGCTCACTCACAACGTGGATATCTCTAACCTCCTCTTCTCCTGACATCCTTTAAACAAGACAAAATAATTCGGTTAATATTTTAAAATAGATGTTTTTGTTTTTAGGAAAAAAAATAGATTTGACACAACCCCTAGAACTCTACATGAGTTCATCTCCTTATTTTCTCCACTAACTTCCCTAAGGTTATAGTCTAAGGTTCCCCACCTAAGGTTTATAACCTATTGCTTTGATATCAACATGTGACGCCCCCAAATCCGTGTAACATCGATTACAGGACATGGTACTCACGATATAACATACATCATCATCTATCTAAGTAACTCTAATAATAATAATAATAATAATAATTACATACTTGTTCAAAATAAAGTCCCAAGTCTTTACAACCTTTAATAAACTAAAACTTAAACTTAGCGTTTATCGCTACATCACATCATATGCGGAAATATAATTATTACATAATTAACTCTCATCATTTTATCTTAGACTTTCCTTTGTCCTTGCCCGAGCCCTCAGCGTTATCATCCTTAACTGAAAGGTTTAAGCAAGAATGAGCACAAATTGCCCAGCAAGTATATAAATTAGTTTGAGAACATACATCAGAAGTAAAAGCATTAATATGAATATTTCCCAACAGTTGAAATAGATATCAAAAGATAAACTGGAATATCAAGATAAGAGTTCTGGAATTCTCAATAGCATACTAAGGGGTGTTAGATACCCTGAACATTACTTTGTTTCATCAAAAACCATCAGACGGTTTAACAATCAAATAGATTATAAACAGTCTCTGCAAGTACTCCAGGTGATCAGCTTATCGTACCCTATATTGTGCACAAGTATAAAGTTTAAACGCATAAGCGTAAATGGGACTATATGCCCGACATTAGTTACCCCGTTAATCGGGTTGTTCATATTAGTATTCATGCGGGACCTCACCAAAGCAATTTGGATTGGTAAACATTCAATAGCTTCAAAGGATTTAAATTGATCAAACAATATACTACGTTTGCACCAATAACATCTAGCTGAAACGAAAGCTAGAAAGCATGCTTGAATATAGTTCATTAAGGGTATACGAACTTTAAAGTGTAGCAGTTACAATAGGAACTGAATAATCATCAATAACGTTTCGCATCACAATTGAAGTTATAGAACTTTACAATAGAGGAGCTTTCACGAATGATTACTTAATCACAAACCCAAACTTACCCTCGCTGCAATTAACTGAAAAAGAGTTGAATAAATTCATAATGAAAAATTGGGTAAGAAACTTGCCTTGATCGTTGTTTACCAATAACAGATTAACAGCTTACAGCTATCTACACTTCACGTGCCCTACACAATTGTATAATCATTCACATCAACTATTAGCAACACATAGTAGTTGTAATATAAACTTTACTCTATAATTTTCAGAGTTTACTATATGATTTTCACTCTACTATCTGCACTCTACGATTTTCAGAGTTCACTCTACGATTTTCACCGACTCTACGATTTTCAGTGTTGACTCTACGATTTTCACTCTACTATCTGCACTCTACGATATTCAGAGTATACTCTACGACTTTCATTGACTCTACAATTTTCAGAGTTTACTCTACGATTTCACTGACTCTACGATTTTCATTGACTCTACGATTTTCAGAGTTTACTCTACGATTTTCACTGACTCTACGATTTTTAGAGTTTACTCTACGATTTTCATTTACTCTACGATTTTTTAGAGTTTACTCTACGATTTTATTCCCGTTATTCTAAAGATGATATGACCATGATACTTGGACACAATAAACTTCATACATCAAGGTAGTTTACAAAAATATTACATTCATAAAACTAGCATGCTAAGACCACAAACCAACTGCATAGATAAGCGTGCAAGCACTAGTTTTATACTTAGAAAAAATTCTGGAATTTCTAGAATTCTGCAGATTTTATTACCAACATGCATGCTTACGATTTTCATAACTTGCTCAATTTAACTCTCTTTCCTATGAAATTTGGTCAGGTTATACCACATGTTACATACTATTTTATAAAATTATTACATACGTTAATCGAGTCATATACACCATGATTCCGAGGCTCTGAAAAACCCCAAAAATCACAGATTACTAGTTAAACCCAATTTGACAAAAATCCATGATTTTGCTTCTATCATGTAATTAAATTATCCCTAATGTCCAGATCATCTACTCTCACATGTTTTCACATTTCACAACATCAAACTTCAACAAACTTCCACCTTTTTGATTAATTTAGCACCTTAGAGATATTTTATCAAATGTAGAACATGCATTGCTTAATTCTTTAATTTTCTATGAATTTGATGCATGATTAACCCATATCTTTTGTTGTTAATGATCTATAATCATCAAACAACAGTAACATGGCAACACAAAGCCACAACAAATCATTTACCAATTTTATATGCATTTTCTTCTCATTTTTCTTATAAAAATAAAATGGGTTCATGAATTACCTTTTGATGAATTTCTTCTTGGTTTAATATGATGATCCTTCTCCTTGCTTGTCAAATCCTCAGTAATCCTTCAAAATTAGTTCTAACTCTCTTAGGCTCTTAATTTCTCTCCAGGTTTACTCATTTAGTAGAATTTTCTTAAAAGAAAAGTGTTTTTGTATATATGTATAGCTTTGTTAGTCTTTTGATTTCCATAACCTCAAACTCTAATGATTAGTTACTCACAATACTTAATACTACAATAATATAGTTAATTAATAGGAAGAATGTAGGAGTTAGAGAAAATGAATGTGGGAGTTAGAAAAATAAAAAGAATTTTGATTTTAAGAAATAAAATAAATTACTTCCACCTTAGCTATTATGTAATATACGTATACTCCCTCCCTTGTCCCAATTTAATAGTCTCATGGGTCCATCAGTTCAGCTGATTTCTATTATAAAAAAAATAAATATATTATTTTTGTAAGACCCCAACTTTTTGAATAAAAATTAAATTTTCTCGAATTATATTTTTTAATAGTATGGTGTGGATTTGATATAATGTTATAGTTGTGGGTAATATTTATAAATTTTGTAAAGTACGCAAGTTGTTATATAATATTCGATTGGTCAGGGAATATTCGTTTTAACAGAGAATATTCGTACAACGACACAATCATTGGTGGACCCCCCACAACGGAATTATTGTCGGATTGAGAAAACGACAAAAATACTTTATGAAAATAACGGCGAAAGTTTTACCGTTAACTGTTGAACTACCCGGTAGTAAAAGTACAGTAATACGCGTGGTTGCATAGTAGCACACGGTATTGATTATTGATGCTTACGTGAGAAGTCGCTCAGTTATACTCAATTATTGCTACAATAATTACTGCATCATATCTCTCATATTATTGATTCGATTATTGTCATAGTATCATCTGCATAATATGTTATTTTATTAAATCAATAATTGAGACGACAAAGTTATTCATATTATTAAATTGTAATATTTATAATGTCTAGAAGTTCTGTCAAGGAGAGGTTTGGTCACCTAATTGCGCGCCAATAGGGAGAAATCCTTATTGGAAAGCCCCCTCTTTCCTAGGAACGACCTGGTTGATAAATATTGTGAGTTATAATATTAATGATGAATGTTATTAAAATTAAAGTTGTGTTCGGAGTTAAATTTGGAGACGCAGATGTGATATTTGAGTCCAAAACGATGAAATTAGTAAAAATAGTCTATAAACACAAAATTTTTCGGAATTCACTATTTGGTCAAAAAGTCAACAGTTGACTTTTTCGAGAAAAAGTTAAACTTTGAAATTTCAAAATTTATGTTTTTGATAAAAATGGTTTCATTGTGTTGGAATTTTTTGTGTTAGTGAAAATCGATAATTATTTCGATAATAATTGATGTTTGGAGGTTATATTGACCAATCGGGTATTTAACCGGATAAATGAGCAATTGATTGCTATTATTTCACATAATTATAACTATTTGTTCACATGTGTATACTATTGTTTCACATTCTTGTCACTATTAGGGGAGTTGGTGCACGATTGATAATACTTGCATGACTAAGTTAAAAATGGAGGTATAGATGGAAGTACTATACTGTAATTCGTATTTTCATATGTCTAGAACTATTGATTCACATAATTTACTATTGAATCACATTATTTACTATTAGGGGAGGTGGTGCAAGTTTGATAATACTTCCATGACTAAATTAAAAATAAAGGAAAAGTTGGAGGTATTGTACTGAAATTTTTCGAGCTCCAAAACGTGAAATTATCAAAACTATATTTTTCTATAAATAGAAGCTCATTCTTCCTTCATTTCTCACTAATTCACAAAAGCTTTAGAGTGATTATTATAGAGAGAAATTATAGAAAGAAGAAGAGAAGTCTGCTACCTCACTATTCCAGTATCCAGTTTTTCTAAAGGTAGGGAATATTATTTGTTGCACTCGTATGGAGTATTATTTCTTTCTTATCCACGAAGAGAACTTCTATTATTCCATTCTTTATTATTCTGTTAGAATAACTTGTATACGCGGGCTACCCTATACTTGGTGAAATTCTTCTGTTGTTCCATTCTTTATCATTCTGTTGGAACATCCTGTCTGTGCGTTCTACGTCGGACCTGGTTCCGTCTTTATTATTCTGTTGGAATATCCTGTCTGTGCGTTTTACGCCGGACCTGATTCCATTATTTATTATTCTGTTGGAATAACCTGCCTGTGTGGTCTATCGCATACCTGGTGATTTCTTTTGTTATTCCATTCCTTATTATACTCAGTTGGTTAAAGTTTTGACTTCTATACTCTATAAAATTAGTGGAATATCCTTGATATTTGTGCTTCATCCAGTATCTTTTTATGGAAATATTCTTCTGAGCATTCTTGAATTTTACTCTACAAAGTAGTATCATGTTGACAATTTGGACGTTATTAGTTCCTGAATAAAATAATTCTTGAACTTGTTTTATTGAATTCTTATATCATTGTCATCATTGGCCCGTAGTGCATTGATGGATAATTATTGGCATGATCATGACCATTATTGAATACACAAATATTCTTGGCCCGTAGTGCATGGATAATTGTGGTCGTGATACTAAAGAATATCCTTGGCCGTAGTGCAGGGGTGATTCGATGATGTGAATTATTTTTTAGATGAATCCCAGCGATAAGAGTGATGAAAAACTTTTTAAATCATAAAAGATAGTAGATTTTATTCTCTACTTGACTCTTTTAATGGATTGTTTGTTCCGCTGCAGTTAAACTTGATGGTTGTTATATTGTATCAGTTTAACACTGTTGGAGGCTAACGATAATATATTCTGCATTATCTTAGTCATAATATTTCCTACTGGATAGTTGAGCTCACCCTTTTACTTTCATTGTTAAATGAGAATGTAGCAGGGACTAGTCGGGGAACGGAGTGACGGGTCAGATGATAGCATTAGTAGTCCTCACTATTCTGTGAAATAGTGTGATACTGATAATTGTAATGAGGACTCCTTTTGAGTTTGTATAATCTCTAGTAGACAATATTTGTATTCAAACTCACAACTTATGTTTTGTCGTATTGTACACGATAGTTGTATTATTAAGTTGTATTTGAATTATGTACCATGTATTTGACGACTCAGAATAGATGATGTAAACCTATTTTGGAGGCGTCACACCAATGAGGACTTTTACCACATCATTTGTAACATTACGGTCATGATTATACCGAATAATATCTGGTCATAATCATACCAAGTTCATCTATGCACTACAGGCCACATATGACTTTCAACATAATATAAACATGAGGATGATGACAATGATATAAGAATTCAATAAAACAAGTTCAAGAATTAATTTATCCAGGAACCGATAACGTCCAAATTGTCAATATGATACTGCTTTGTGGAGTAAAATTCAAGAATGCTCAGAAGAATATTTTCATGAAAAGATACTGAATGAAGCGCAAATATCAAGGATATTCCACTAATGTCATGGAGTATAAAAGCCAAAACTTTAACCAACTAAGTATAATAAAGAATGAAATAACAAAAGAATTCACTAGGCATGCGATAGACCGCACAAACTGGTTATTCTAACAGAATAATAAATAATGGAACCAGGTCATGCGTAAACGCACAGACAGGATATTCCAACTGAATAATAAAGAATGGAATAAAAGAAGAATTCACCATGCATGCGATAGACCGCACAGACAGGTTATTCCAACAGAATAATAAATAATAGAATCAGGTCATGAGTAATACGCACAGACAGGATGTTCCAATAGAATAATAAAGAATGGAATAACAGAAGAATTTCACCATGTTTGCGGTACTTCGCATAGGCAGGTTATTCCAACAGAATAATAAATAACGGAACCAGGTCATGCGTAATTCGCACAGACAGGATGTTCCAACAGAATAATAATGGATGGAATAACAATATCTCTCTTCAAGAACACGAAAGAAATAATACCCCTTACATTAGAAAAACTGGATACTGGAATAGTGAGGTAGCAGACTTCTCTTCTTCTTTCTCTCTATAATTTCTCTCTATAATAATTGCTCTAAAGCTTTTGTGAATTAGTGAGAAATGAAGGAAGAGTGAGATTCTATTTATAGGAAAATATAGTTTCGATAATTGCACGTTTTGGGGCTCAAAATATTACAGTATAATACCTTCTTTTTTATCTTTATTTTTAATTTAGTCTTGCAAGTATTAACAAACTTGCACCACCTCCCCTAATAGTAAATAATATGAATTAATAGTTCATTCATGTGACTCAATAGTATAATCATGTGATAAAAAACTAATTACAGTATAGTACCTTCAACTATACCTCCATTTTTTACTTAGTCATGCAAGTATTATCAATTTTGCACCAACTCCCCTAATAGTACAAGAATGTGATTGAATAGTACACACATGTTAACAAATAGTTATATAAGTATGTGAATTAGTAGCAATTAATTGCTCATTTATCCAATAAATTACCCGATTTATCAATATAACCCCCAGACATCAATTATCATCGGAATAGATGTCGATTTCCACTAACACTAATAATCCCAACACAACGGAACTATCAAATTCATCTTTAATCAACACAACTTATTCATCATTAATATTATAACTCATAATATTTAACAACCAGGTCGTTCCTAGGAAAAAGGGGGCTTTCCGATAAGGATTTCTTCTTATTGGCGCGCAATTAGGTGACCAAACCTCTCCTTGACAGAACTTCTAGACATTGTCAATATTGCAAATAATAATATGAATAACTTTGTCGTCTCAATTATTGATTTAATAATAATAAATATAATGCAGATGATACTGTGACAATAATTGAATCAATAATATGAGAGATATGATGCAGTAATTATTGTAGCAATAATTGAGTATAACTGATTGACTTCTCACGTAAACATCAATAATCAATACCGTGTGCTACTATGCAACCACGCGTATTACTGTACTTTAGTACCGGGTAGTTCAACAGTTTTAACGGTAACATTTTTGCCGTTATTTTTATAAAAAGATAATTCTGTCGTTTTCTAACTACGACAATATTTCTGTTGTGAGGTCCACCAATGATTGTGCCGTCGTACAAATATTTCCTGTTAAAATGAATATTCCCCGACCAATCGAATATTATATAACCACTTGCTTATTTTGTAAAATTTGTAAATATTACCCACAACTATAACATTATATATCAAATCCACACCATAATATTCAAAAATATATTTCGAGAAAATTATTATTTATTCATAAAAGTTGGGGTCTTACACGAATGATGTGGTAAAAAATCACCATTGGCCCGTAGTGCATTGATGGACAGTTGTTTGGTATGATTATGACCACTGGTGACAATAACGAATATCATTGGCCCGTAGTGCATGGATAATTTGTGTATGTGATAATAACGAATATCATTGGCCCGTAGTGTATGAATAATTCGTGGATGTGATAATAACGAATATCATTGGCCCGTAGTGCATGTATAATTCGTGGATGTGATACTAACGAATATCCTTGGCCCGTAGTGCATGGATAATTCGGTTATGTGGATTATTTATTTTACAGACAAATGATGTAGTAAAAATCCTCTTTGGCTTACATGCAAAGATGGATTATTGATTATTGGTTTTATAGTTGTATCTCTTTGGCTTACGTGCAAAGATGGATTGTTGATTATTGATTTTATAGTTGTATATCTTTGGCTTACGTGCAAAGATGGACTGTTGATTATTGGTTTTATAGTTGTATGTCTTTGGCTCGTAGTGCAAAGATGAACTGTTGATTTACCTAATTATAAATATGAATTATTAAATTAACTATAGTCTTTGGTGGTTCATGTGAAGACAGGAGATGAGAGTTCTCTTTGTCTTGGGTACAACAAAGAACTGTTGATGAGTATTACAGAAATGAAATATTAATGATGAACTTTTAATTTGGAGGAGAAAGTAGACATTATGTTTTACTTGACTTTTCTAATGGATTGTTGATTATGATGCAATTATGGTTAAAAACTTTTATTATCTACCATATGTTCTAAATATTTGATTTAGTAACGATGAAAGCTATTGATAAATTAATTATCTTAGTCATAATATTTTTTACTGGGCTAATTGTGCTCACCCTTTTGCTTCACAATTCCTTTCAGGTATTAAGAGTGTAGTTGAGTCGAGCGGGAATAACAGGGGAATAATGTGATGGTCTGAGACTGTGGAAGTTTCTCAATACATTATAAAACGGTATGACATGCAATATATAATTATATTGAGGACCTAAGATGGGTGTGTCATATATTATACGTCACTTAATAATTGATTTTGGTTAACAACAATAAGGTAATGAGAACCCAACTTTGAAATCGTCAAAATAATGCACCCCCTTAGAATGAGAATGACAGAAATGTACTAAGAGTTTAAAGGGTGTGTTTCAACTATCATACATGATGTCTGACCACGTACAAACTCATGTTATCATAAGATATGGTTGTGCACATCCACTTACTGACTATATCTATGAGCGTTATTTATATAATCTTGGAGTATGGTTAGAATATAATTATCGATTTGAGACAATGAAGATAATTATATGGCAAGAAGATACCCACCACTGGAATGAACAAGATAGTAATCTTCTCGTTCTTCTTTGGGGTCTATTGGGTCAACCAAGGGTAATGCTCAAGTCATATGATATCTATTATAACTTTTAGATGCATGGCCTCCCATGTATGGAGGATTCCTTGAGAATTTTTCAAAGATTTTAATTCCTAAAATGGTTATCGACTGTACCTTTATGTAAAGTATCATCGGTTTGGAGTGTGAGTACTGTTATTCTATTGAAATTCACAGCTTATATGTTGTCGTATTTTGCACGACAGTTCAACAGTTGTATAAATGAAGTTTGTATTTGAATTCTGTATCGTGTATCTTGCGACTCAGAATGGGTTGTGTATACTTATTTTGGGGGCGTCACAGTGAAACTATTTTCGCTGAAGCTCACATTAGTTCCTCTTAATTGCCTTCTTTTCTTCGTCGATCTATGTGGAAGAAGTAGAGGTTGAAATCAATTTGGGAATGATTTTGCCTTCTCTTCTTCATTGGTCTACATGATGTTAAAGGAAGATGAGTTACAAATGATTTGGGATTTTGAATATTTAGGGATTTAGTCGGGTTGTAACTGATTTTGGGGATTTAGGGATTTATTCGGTTAAGGGATTTAGTGATTTAGGGATTTAATACACGTAAGTTATTTAATATATTTTCACGTATTGCCACGTCCTTTTTCTGTTAAATGGGTTAACACACATAGACGACAAAATCACTTTTTGTAAATAACGTATAGTTCAGTGAGTTGACCGTAAAAAAATCAGTTCAGTGATGCATTTGTAAACCGAGGTCGAGTATAGCGGAAAAAATATATTTAACCCATCAAATTTTGGAGTGCTTCTATTATTCTCCGTTGTTTTTTAATTAAAAGAGAAAACACAAAAACAAAAAAATATAATTAATATTTTTTAATTAATTAAAATAAGTATAAAATTTTAATATTATTTTTTAAAAATTATTAAAAAATATGAAAGATAAATAAATTAATATTTAATACATGAAATGATGTGATAAAAATTAGTAATTTTGGCAAGTGCAGTCGAACAACATAGACTGATTAATTTAAATGCATCCTTAATATCTATTTCAAACGAACTAGAAACAAAAATTGAGAATCAGTTAACTATAATTAAACTAACTAATAAGAAGAAAGCAATATAGCAATCCGAATCCATTAAACAATAAACTAATAAATAATTCAATCTCTCCTATTTTTATAACTAAATTATGATTTTGATTTTCATTCCCTTTAATTTAGAAATTTTATAATTAACGTGGGTAAGCATAGACTACGAAAATTTAATGATTAACTATAACCCATCAAAACTTTTTGGAATAAGCATTTAAAAAAACTCATAACTTAACAATAATTTATCAGAACCTATCAATTAATTTAAAATCACATAAGAACAATACAACGAAGATATTTCAATAACGAAACATGCATGAATACGAAATTAATTAAACATAAATAATAGAAGAGATATAAAATAATATCATGAATAATTATTTAATTTCATCTTCATCCTAGATTAAAAAAATTAACTAAACATGAAAATAAATAAGCTAACTAAAATAAAGAAGAAGAAAAAAAAGATTAAAAAAAATAAGAAAATTCCCTTTAATTAAGGATCATTCAACCAACGAATAAAGAAGAAGTAATTTAATATACTCCTACTCATAAACTAAACTAATACCTATTCCTTTCCCTCTCTCTCTAAAACAAAAGACTTATTTATAGAAAAAATAAATTTGTGCCCTAATTTAGATTCATTGTATTTGGTCTCTTTTGTTCCCTTTTATTATCTTTTTTTCTTTTTGGCATCAATCTCTATATGGTAATCTTCTAAGAGTCTTTTTCAATCTTTAAAAGCTGAACAATTATCTTTTACTTATTCACCAAGATAAATTCAATATTGTTCCACCTTCTTCTTTCCCGTTGTATGATTTTGACGTTATTGCAATAAAATATTAAATTCTACAAAACAAAATAAAACATATTAATTTAATAAACTAATATAATTAAAAAGACAAAATTAAGAATAATAAAATGTATAAATTATGTGTTTCTTAATATGATAAACTAAGTTAATAATATATTTTTAAAATTTACAAACAATAAAAAAAATCATATCTAAAAAGATAAATAAAAAGGAGATGAGAGAGCACCTGCTAGGCAGGTGCTCAGTGTCATCATCATGAGAGTCTCCTTTTTATAAGTTTAATTATAAAATAGTACTCTCTCTGTCCCAAATTAATTGTAGTTTTAGTGAATTATTATTATACCAAATTAATTGTATTTTACTTTTTTTAGACAATTAAAATAATTATAGTATAAATTTATCCTTTTCATTCATTACTTCTCTTCTTAAGAGTATTCACAATAGTTTTCTTATCTCTATTTCTACTCTGCAGTGCTATTGGATCATTCTACAGGATATGAATTCAATTTTTTCAGTATGTACCCAACATGTTCCTTATATTGATTCCTTAAATAAAGAAATTTAAAAGTTAAACAAATAATGAAACTAACAAAGGTCAAAATAATGAGACAAACAAAGTTCGAAATCCTGAAACAAACAAAGGTCAAAATCAAACAAAAAAAGAAGATTGAAATTGAAACCCTATATTTTACTTTTCTGCAAAATACCTTCGAATTAAATGATTCGAGATGCCGCAAATGAGACTTTGGGGAATAAGACTGTCGGTGAAGAGGATAATCAGTGAAAAATACTATCAAAATAATTTTGGAGAAGAAAATCGTCGGTTGAAAAAGTTCCGAAGAAGACGAGATTCGCGATGTTGCAAATGACGTTGAATTACCCCTTTCTAAAGGGGACGTGTCCACTTAAATGAAGGTGTCAAATGTCATTTTGCATACATAGAGAATGGTCTTTTGACTCACTCACCTTGAGGAGTAAAATCTTATATGGAGATTAAAATAGAGAGTTAAATAAAGATAAATAAACTGCTGGATAATGATTTGTTGATATATTCTTCAAAGATGTGGAATGAGAGTTTATTGAAAAAAATATTGTGAATGCTAAGTGTATAATCCTCAAATTGCATAATTATGGATATAATTGTACTTTTAGTAATAAACTTGACATAATAATTGTATTTCTTAATAAGTGTGCAAATGGTCAAAAGTGCATATAATTTAGGATGGAGGGGAGTAGTAATTTATTCATTCTAAATTATAAGATTAATATTGATTTTTTAAAAGTTAATTTTAAATATTTTCAAATTCAAAATTTACATAAATTCATTTAGTTTATGTCATTCCAATTATAAATATCATAAACTACTTAAAATATTATTAGTCCTAAGATTTATTATTTTCAAAATTTAAATGAATTATGTAAAAATGTTTCAAATTGACTTTTAAAAATCAATATTAATCTTATAATTTGAAACAAGAGTATAAGATTTTCAAAATTTACCATTAACAAAATATGATTAAATATAAACGTTTATTAAATATGAATAAGATTGTATATGTTGTATAGTACTCTGTCCGTTACAAATTATAAAATTATTATTGACTTTTAAAAGTCAATTTAATACATTTCCAAACTCCAATTTATAATGATTCATTAAAATTTATAAAACAATAAATCTTACAATGAGTAATATTTTTTAGAGTTTACAATATTCATCATTGCTTGCCTGAAATTAAAGAAATTTAATTTAATTTTTGAGTTTAAAAATATCTCAAATTAATTTTGAAAGGTCAATAATAACATTCTTATATTTTGAAAGAAAAGAAGTATTCTAGAAAAGCTACTAGCACGGGGTCCATATATTTGATTTTTAGCAATAATTTTTTTTTTTGGAATAGCATCAAATTAAATTGAAGATAATTTTGGTGTAAAAGGGTATTAACAATAAATAAATAAATTAATTTATAATAATTTTGATTTTAAAATAATTTTTGTAAATTAATAGTAATATATATTATAATTAATTTATAACGGATGAATTTTGGCAAAATATGATACGAGTCTTGAAAGGAAAGGAGTATGTATTTCCTGCAATCAGTAGTTGGCGCAGGGCAGGGCAGGGCAAGGCAGGGCGGGCAATTGGTGAGGAATAGCAGGTTGGTATATTTCCCGCTGCTATTCTCCTCTCCGAGGAATAGTAGTTCCAAAGCAGTTGGACCTTAAACCTGCCAAATAGTTTCACCTTATCTCAAGCAGCAGGGAAGGACAGGAAGCTCTAATCCGGATCCGGTTAGCATAAAGTTATTTTTTTGGTAAGTTGGTCAATTGGACCAATAGAATACATATACACATACAACATCGGCTGCGTGTCAGTATTCTATTCGTCAATTGACCGACTCACTCTAAAATAAACTTCATACTAACCACTTCCATCCGTTCGAACTGATGAGCAGTGTGGCCCCCAACAAAAATTCCATAATATCCCCAACCACCATAAAAGCCCTTCCAGTTTGGTCTTGGTGAACCTGCAGCACACAAAATCTGTGAGAGGCCTTATAAGATAAGGTGGCTATAAATAAACAGGAAAACAAAACACTACTATCTGTTCTGTAGTTGGTGATTTACAAAGTATAGATTGTCAATTCAATCATAAA
The DNA here is from genome assembly GCA_020205505.1 of Panax japonicus. Taxonomy (NCBI): domain Eukaryota; kingdom Viridiplantae; phylum Streptophyta; class Magnoliopsida; order Apiales; family Araliaceae; genus Panax; species Panax japonicus. Next base: position 88,095,151 of record CM035091.1, read on the forward strand.
GTAGACATGGTGGGACCCACACGCCTTTCTTTTTCTTTCTCACTTGCAAAAACGCATGCACAATTAGTTAGAGAGGGGAAAGAAATACCTTCATTTTCACCAAGGTAAAGAAGCTAGCTGGATACTGTTGCACAATTTTCTCAGACGTTGGTTTTGTGTGTGGTTCTCTTTTCCTTATCCCCTTCCTACGGTCCTTTGTATCTCCAAAAACACTCATTCATTCTTCCATATATTGGCATGCATTATCAATAACTTTATTCCCTTCTATTATTTTTCTAAATTCCGTAAAATCAACAACTTAAACATGCCAGAAGAAGAAATCGGCCTGCCAGAGGAATGGCCAGAACCTGACTTACCTTATACTGACACTGTCCGAGAACTCCATGCAGCCATTGAAAAGGATTGGGATTCTCTGCGGCGGTCGGCGTGTCAGACAGCGGCCGGAAGAGCATTGTGGAAGCATGTGATCCATGACCCACTAGCTGGCTTACTCGCGGGAGAGACGTACCTGAAAAGCTTGTATGAGAAAATAGAAAAGGACAGGTTAAACAATGCCAGAGAAGTCTCTGGTGTCATTCTTGCTGTTCGAACTCTCTGGTTTGATACTAAACTTGAAGCTGCTGTTGATTCGTTTAGTGGAGCAGCACAAGTTGTTCTTCTTGGTGCAGGTTGGTGACTATTCTTTCTTGCATTTTTGTACCTAGCATGTACATATTGAACTAATGCCGCAAGAGGGGAATATTCATTTTTGTCATCTTTGGATTCACAGCAGACTATAACAAAATTTTGCATATCTATGGTTCATTTTTGTTTGCTGCTGGTTCCAGTGTAATTAACTGTATAAACTGACAGCAGATCTCGGCATAATTCCTTAAGCTGCATGCCTTTTACACTGCATAGATCCTTAGTTTGATCTCCTAATCATACTCCCTCTGTTCCATTATAAAACAGGTCTCATTTGCAAAATTTACATACTTTTAAACCCGAGGACATTATTATTTTTATACTACCATCAGAATAAATAGGAATTTTATTTTTTTCAAAATCATAAATTGCAAATAGGACTTTTTTTGTTTTCGGGACAAAGGGAGTGGTAATATGTTGCCATTACAAAATGGCTTACTACGGTACTATAAGCTACAATCATGTGTATTAACAAGGCATTATTCTAGTTTGGTAATTGCCTCCTTTTCCAGAATATGACCATGTTGACCTCAGACTGTTACTGCACAAGGTAAACACCAGGACCAGAATTGATAAATAAATAAAATTCCTAACAAAAGTGCATAAAAGAGTAGCACAAAATTCCTTTATGAAAGAAATGAAGTAATACATGAACAATTAAAGTCCAATATATTAACTTTTGGACCATGGCTCATCAAAAAGGTTCTTGCAATAAATGGCTCTTATATTTGACAATGAAGTGTCTATGACACAACTTGCATATGGATGAGTGTAACAGATGCCCTAGCATCCCCCTCTTTAGAAAATTTAATTATTTTCTTCCCCCGCACCCCTCCCCCCCAAAAAAAAAGTCAGTGAGATTACAAGGGTAAACAAAATTTTAATCAAAATAATTTACTTACCTGCAGGAATGGATGCAAGGGCATACCGTTTGAGCTTCTTGAAAGAAAGTGATGTTTATGAGGTAGACTTTGCTGAGGTCTTACAAATGAAGAAAACAATTATACAAGCAGCAGTGGAGTCAACAAACGAATGCCAGCATCTGATGGTGGCAGCAAAATCACTAAACAGAGTGGCAAGTGACATAAAAGACAATGACTGGCTTGAAAAGCTTCAGATATCAGGATTTGTGCCAGAGAAGAAGACGGTGTGGATTCTGGAAGGTATCCTCTACTATCTTCCCCAATCCCAAGCAATGGGAGTACTAAAGACTATAGCAGACAATTGCAGTCTAACCCACACGGTACTCCTAGCGGACTTTATGAACAGGCAATCAACCACATTATCCAGCTCTGTCTTCCACTTCTATAGTGACTGGCCTGATCAACTCTTGCAATCTCTAGGATTTTCTGATGTTAAGCTTTCACAGATTGGTGATCCTGATGCCAACTATGGCCTGTTACCTGATCCACTTAATCTGTTCAACAAGCTACGCAGCTTGCCCAGATCTTTCGAAACCCATCCAGATGATGGGACACCATGCTGTCGCTTGTATTTGGTGCAGGGCTCGGGGTCACCAAGCCAAGTCATTCCATAAACGACCAACTCCATGAATGGAGATATTATACATTGCAGATGTAATATTCCAAAAACTCTTGTAATAAATTTTAGAAATATAAATACAATTATTATTAAAGTCTAAATTTTAATTCTTGATTATTGTAAAATATGTGTAGAATGTATATAAATACATATATTCTTAAAAGGGGAAGTAACTAGAAAATGTAACACTTTAAAAAACAAATAACTATACCAAATAAAATGCAAGAATACATGCATATAAATAATACAAGTATACTTTGTAAATGATCACGTGTACATACATAAACGTGTATGTGTCATCTATATATTTATAGCAAGCAAGCAAACAAAACAAGTTGGACAAAATGGTCAACAAGTCAAAATCTAGAGAATTCTTCAACTTTCCAAATAAGCTAGAAAAAAAGAAGAAGAGAAGGTACTATTCAAATTTCAGCTGGGCTGAAGAGATAACAAAAGGGGGAGATTTTCTTGACAAGCCTCCCAAGATATTTTGAGGGGAGATTTATCCAAACTTGACCTATAAATACCAAACTCTCCTCATTTTCTTTTCATTTTACCAACACAAGAAACAAAAGCCATAAAAGAGAGAGAGAGAGAGAGTATTTTGGCAGAGAAGGGAAAGGGAGAAAGTGAGGAAAATTACCAACCAAGAAGGAAAAACAAGGAGATCCAAGCAAAGAGAGGCAACCTACACACACTAGGTATAAACCCTGATGGGGACAGGGTTTTGGGACAAAGGATAAATATCACACTGATAATCTTTAACAAAACTCAATCAATTTTAAGTATTCAATGTCTCAAAATATTGAAATACATCACTATTTATAATACTTCTATACAACTTTTCTAGCCTAAATTGGACTCTAATAAGATAACCACAAATTAAATAAGATAACTGCAAATAAAAAAAACTAATTAAAATACGGCTTCCAAAGCCTCTTATATTATTCCAACCAACTTTCACAGCCTCGTCCTACATCAGTTCTCCTCTGCTAAGAAAAACTCAACCCCGTTAAGTTAAAAACATCAACACAAGAATAAGCACAATGGATCACCAAGGAATTTTTTGCAAGCTTAAAATTTGGCATGTCGATAGCACAAGAGTGAACTTGGTATTACCTTTGATAATCAAATAGATATTAGCACGAGCATCATGTTGCGCATGACGATCCCATAGCCATGTACGTCCTAAAATAATGTGACAACCCTTAAGGGGTAGAACATCACACATAACGATATCTTTAAGGTTGCTAACGGAAAATGTACCCAAACATCTCTGGGTAACCCGTAACTTTGTATTGGTAACCCAACATCATATCACTCCGGGTGAGGCTCAACTTTTAACCTAAGGTTCTTAACTGCTTCCTCAAAGATAACATCAGTACAACTCCCAGTATCAATCACAAGAGAGCACACCAGTCCCACATATATGACACTCGTCTGAAAAATTCACCCACGATGGATTTTAGGATCCTTATGTTTCTGGGAAACAATTAATGATCGAAGAACACCTAAACATCCTTCCAAAATGAGCATCAAGTTCTAAATGTTGCTCATCGGGCTCATATTCGTCATTTATCGGCTTGAAAACCTCTTCGTTTAAGTCAACTGTCACGCACACTTTGTCAACAATAGCAAGTTGCCTAGAGGGAGAAGAGGCAACACAACAGTTATAACACCTAGACGTATGGTTGTTGATAGCATTAGAAGAACCTGGGGTACGATTAGGCCTGCTAATAGCTGAAGGGCTTGTTGACGATCTTTCCATTCACTTATTTAAAACAGGATCTACAAAGTACGCGTCCCTCCGAGTTTGGACTTGTATTGGACGCCTAACATAATTTCATTTCAAATTATCATATACTTGGGTGGCAATTTGAACAACATCATTCCAAGAGAGAGTTTACATGTAGCTACACCACTTGCAATTTTCAGATTCAATCCTCGACGGTACATGGAGATTAAAACTTCTTCAACCCAAGAAATTCAGACCGTGTAACCAAACTGTAGAACATTGAAGTATACTCAGCTACCGATTTACTTTCTTGTACCAATTCAGTTAACTGCAAATATGCTCGTTGTTTATAATCCTAAGGTACAAAACGTCGTGTCAATGCAGCTTTCATATCTTCCCATCTTCTTGCAATTGTATATAAATTTGGTTGATGTTGATCCCACCAAATACGAGCTCTTCCTTTCAACTTCGCTTCATGCAAAGAAAAGTTTCCTTTCATCGAATAATTCATACCAACTGAAAGAAGCTCTCCAAACTATGAATCCAATCGAAAAATGTTTCGGCACCATTATCATCATTGAAATCTACAATATCTAATTTTGCTCCTCTATTCGCTGCATTTATCCTAGGATTTAACTCATCATGTTGTTATAGTCTTCAGATGATTAAGATCCTGCATGGGGTATTCAAAATTCTTATGAGCATCTTCTTGTCTCTTATCTACGCGTTCTGTAAGTACATCAACTTTTACTGTAAATGTTGTAATAGAAGCTTGAACAATTGCAGTAAGTGTTGTGATTGATTCTTCAATCTTTTTGAGACGTTTATCTTGTTATAACATATAAGCATCAAGCTTGGCATTGATTTCTCTAACATTTACCATGATTCTGTAATTTGCCAGGAGATATTAGATCTAACTCAAATATTTTTTTATTCTTCCGGTCTCTCTCTACTCACAGTTTCACGTGAGTCCAAAGAGAGCAGCAAGCTTAAGGAGGCTAAAGACTTAGAATTTTCTCAACAAAAATGAGGATGGTGGTTAGGATTGGCCAAAAAACGGATAAAACCGAATAACCGGACTGAATTTTTTTAACCGAACTTTTTCAAATATTCGGGTAATTTTTGTAATTCGATTATATCCGATTTTATATTCGGTTTTCAGGTTCGGATTTGGTTTTTGCTTTTTTGTTATTCGGTTTACCGAATAACAAATAAAAAAAAATTAAGTCTTAAAAATTAAAACAATAATTTCTCATCTCACTAATCTCAAATCTGGACTCTCACTCTCGTCCAAATTTGTTCTTGATCTTGGAGGTCCATTTCTCTGGGGCAGATTGTACTACAAAATCTCCCTCATCATCTCGTCATGCCATCCAATCTGGTTCACTCTAGTGCTCAACGACAACGTCAAAGTCAAACATTGTTGATATATATATATATATATATATATATATATATATATAGAGAGAGAGAGAGAGAGAGAGAGAGAGAGAGAGAGGACGGATCTAAAACACTCCTCTTAAATATCACTCTCTCTTAAATAGCACTCAGTTATTAAACTATGTCGTTTTGGAGATTCTTTTAAAAAACAAGTGGAGTCGCGGGTGGCATTTTTTTAAATAAAAGAAAAGCAAGTAGAACCACTCTATTTTAATATTATTTTGTATTTTAAAAGAATCTCCAAAAATGACGTAGTTTTAATAAATGAGTGTTATTTAAGAGAGAGTGTTATTTAAGAGGAGTGTCTTAGATTCGTTCTACATACATACATACATATATATGTCTATACAATGCATCAGAAATTACTAAGCATTACATTCTAGATTAGCAAATTAAAGCAAACCCAGATAGAAAACCCAAGAAAGGAACAGTAATATCTACTTTCAAGATGATCATTTATAAGCAAGCAAGAATATTTAGATGTAAATGCATAAAAGGCAGGGGAAAAGGAAGAGCATTTACTTATTTGTTTTTAGGCCCCTTTTAAGTGGGAAGGAAGAGTACTAGTACTGAACTTGAACAATGGACATCCCCACGGGAACTAGCAGAAGATATCATAGTTGTTGATTATGTAGACAGGGTGAAAGCTAGATCAATCGGAACAGTCCATCACTTTTTATTTTCATGTGCACCTACTTTACTTCTAAAAGGCCTAGCAAGTGTTAAGTGGTGTCAAAGATAAATTGTGAGGCAGTTAAATATTTAAATGTTAATTATGGAAGCTTTCATTTCGGTTATTAACCGAATAACCCAATTTACTAGTTGGTTATTCTGTAATTCGGTTATTTGTTCGGATATCAAAAGTGTGTATATTTTGATTTTCAGTTATAACCGAATAGCCTATTCGGTTTGGTTATAACCTAATTGCTCACCCCTAATGGTGGTAACGGGACGTCACAGCGGCTATAGCGGCAAGGGATGACTGCAAGAAGCGGCGATGGTGGCACTCCTATTTTTACTTCTCCTTCTCTTCTCTTCTCTTCTATTTCCTTTTTATTCTTTTTAAATATTGATCCACCGGGGATGGGCCGATTCCGGTTACTGTTGGTGCTGGTAGGGCAGTGATACTGGTGACTTAAGATGATAAGGAAGATGGAATAGTGAAGGTGAAGCTTTGAGTTGTACTTGAGTATATTAAGGGATTGTTTGGTGGGAATTTTGTGAAAATGATTTTGTGAGGCTATTTAGAAATGGATTTGAATTAGGTTCAGTTTGTTTAGTAGAGGCTTGGGGTTACAGAATGATGGTTTGGGTAGCGGCTGAGGTTACGAGAGATTGTTTGTAAGTGAGAAAAATTTGGGACAGAATTAGGACGCGACTCTGATACAAAAATTGACTGGGGACGGGGTTTTGGGATAAAGGATAAATATCACACTGATAATCTATTAATCTTTAACAAAACTCAATCAATTCTAATTATTCAATGTCTCAAAATAATGAAGTACATCACTATTTATAATACTCCTGTACAACTTTTTCCTAATCTAAATTGGACTCTAATAAGATAACCACAAATTAAATAAGATAACTGCAAATAAAAAAAATAATTTAAAATACAACTTCTATTCCATAGGCTTGCAAAGCCTCTTCTTATATTTCTTATATTGTTCTAATCAACTTTCACGATCTCGTCCTACATCAAACCTTAACCTTTCTAAACGTTAAAAGTCTTTCTTTGATGAAAATAATTAGGCTTTATGTGTATATACATTCTATATGGATTTGTTCATGCTAAGGGTAAGGGTAGATAATAACATGTTGAAGTTTGTTAACATGAACTATGGCAAAAGAAATCAAAGATCTTGCAAGAAACAAGAAAAGAGAAAAATTAAAAGTTATGAAATTTTCAGCATATAGGCAAAAACCGTAAAATAGAGGCTGATTTTGTAACAAACATAACTTTTAACATGTTTCGGATTTTTGAGTAAAGTTTCTTGGAGAAGAAAGATCTATAAGTTAACTAAAATCTTCCACTGGTTTGAGGCCAAAATTCCTTATAAATTATTTTTTATGAATTTTCTAGTAAAACATGATAGACTGGATAACTGCCTAACCTAATTTTTAAAAAGGAAGTTCTGGAGAGAAAACAAAGGAGATAAAATTCAGCCTTCTGGGGAATGAAATTTGAAAGTATAAAGTGTATTTTGGCCTAAGAATTTACATAAACGGACTTGTAATGAAAGAGTTAAGACAATAAAAAAAATCATAAATTTTGGACTTAATTTTGAATTTTAAAAAATTTCACAAATTTGGACAGAAATGGGCTTAAAATAAATATTAATGATGCTGAGAAAAATCTGAAAAAATTAGAAACTATTTAAATTATAATTATCTAGGTGGGGGCAGAAGGAAGAAAAATAATAAAATAGTTAATGTGGTATAATGGATAAAGTAAAGTATAAAAATGTATGAAAAAGTAACTAAAGAAAAGCCGGAAAATAAATAATATATTTTACCTGCTAAAATCCATCAAAAGGCCCTAGCATCCCCCATTTTAGAAAATTTAATTATCCTCCACCCCCCCACCTACCCAAAAAAAAGAAAAAGAAAAAGAAGGTGAAATTACAAGGGTAGACAAAATTTTAATCAAACTAATTTACTTACCTGCAGGAATGGATGTAAGGGTATGCCGTTTGAGCTGCTTGAAAGAAAGTGATGTTTATAAGGTAAGACTTTGTTGAGACCTTGCAAATGAAGAAAACAATAATACAAGCAGCAGTGGAGTCAACAAACGAATGCCAGCATCTGATGGTGGCAGCAAAATCACTAAACAGAGTGGCAAGTGACATAAAAGACGATGACTGGCTCGAAAAGCTTCAGATATCAGAATTTGTGCCAGAGAAGAAGACAGTGTGGATTCTGGAAGGTATCCTCTACTATCTTCCCCACTCCCAAGCAACTATAGCAGACAATTGCAGTCTGTCTAACCCACACAGTACTCCTAGTGGACTTTATGAACAAGCAATCAACCACATTATCCAGCTCCGTCTTCCACTTCTATAGTGTCTGGCCTGATCAACTCTTGCAATCTATAGGATTTTCTGATGTAAGCTTTCACAGATTGGTGATCCTGATGTCAACTATGGCCTGTTGCCTGATCCGCTTAATCTGTTCAATAAGCTGCGTCGAAACCCACCCAAATGATGGGACACGATGCTGCCGCTTGTATTTGGTGCAGGGCTCAGGATCACCATTCTCTTTGTCCAATGATCAAAACTTGTCTTTTTTTCAATAAGAGAGAATTTTACTCATCATTCTTATTAGTTTTTATTCACTTATCATTTGAGGTACCTACACCTAAAATATTACCAGATGAGGAACTGATATATTTCAAAGACATTAGAAGTACAGGTAGATACACATCTCAGTCAATGAACAAAATCCCATAAAAGAGTTTTTATCACGAAAATAGTAAAAGCTTAGGATAGCATTACATCACACATTTCATTAGTTTAAGCTGCTTTTGATTTAATGCATATGTTACCAAAGCTTATTTCGGGGGAAACTTCTATATGCTTGATACTTTCAGAGAGAAATTAAACGGTAGAATTTATATTTGGTAAGCGTTCAGAGATTAAATCCTTATAAACAAAATGGCATCATGACTTTGGAGTAGTTGCTATCTTTTAGAACATTAAGACGGAGCTGCCTTTTAGTTCCATTTGATATTCCAATTTTATATGTTTATATGAACTTTTAGAACTACTGTTGGGGGAGGGGGATATGAACCCGCCATACTCCTCATAAGCTTAGCCAGTGTCTTCATAGGTGAAGCCATGTAATTAGCATATAAACCGGCTACTTCTCTAATCACTTTATATGTACCAGATTTTCATCTTCAGAGAACCTCAGGTTTCCAATAAAGTTCTGTACAATTCACAAGTTTTCATAACAGCACACAAGCAGGACACTTGTAGTTTCAATTTAATGTCTTCCACTCCATACAGACAAAAAATGACTGATCTATTTTTCTTTTATTGGAATTTAACAATCAGAATAAAGTTGTATAGATAATGTGTGAAATGAGAAATACTTCAACAAATCCTGTCTTCTACCACGATATAAGCATTAGGAAGCCGCTTCATGCTGAACATATGCCAGATGTTTTTGTTCTGTGAGATGAAAATGATCAAATTTCGAGACAATCCTTGATACCTTGCTCAAAATTGTTAAGGGAAGATATTGTATTCATGAGCGCATCTGCCATCTTCTGTCTGCAGCAGAAGACAAGAAAACAAAACTTTAGCAAAGATAGTACGTGGGATTTTGGGTGCTAGCCATGCTTTAATGTTACAGTTTTAGTGAAAAGGAATAAATCCATAATAGGCTTCTTTGGATTTTGATTGTAGGATTTCAGTGTGAAATTCCAGACAACAATCATTTTACTATTATAAATTTTAAGCCCACAAGATGAGCAAGGACGGAGAGAGCTTTTCAAAAAGCTTTTAATAACTGAAAATCTGATACAAACTTGAACTATGAGCAAAACTTTGGTATTTAACTAGGTTTGGGGATGCTAAAGTTGAGCTTTTGTGGAAGATAGGGAGGATGTTATAAGTTCTGGATAGAATGGAATAGTTTATTATGTTTGATAAAAAGTTGCAACAACATGGAAGAAGAATCAGAGACAAGAAGAAGAGAAGAACCAAGCTTCATGTTTCCAAGGATAAGCAAAGCACAGACACACAACCTCAGATCCTCATTATTCATCTCAACTTAGGAAATGACATATAGGTATCGATTAATAACATAGCTAGCTTTTGAATTCCTAGAACTATGGACAAAGTTGAGGGTATGTTTGAACAAAATTCTTAGAGGTCTAAATACTAGAAGTTCCTTGTAGATATTTATGTTTTCATACTAGACTTTTAGATACTAGACTTTTAGTTACTACTTTAGAATGCACCTATTTATTGAAGGAGTGATATGTAGACGACATTATACCATAGGGTCAATAACTAAATATACAAGGGCGGGACCTGCACAAGGTCAGATTCAAGACATTATTACTCAAAACAAAAATCAAAATGGAAGCTATCTGCACATCTACTGTCTACTTGTCTTAGAAGAACAATCAATTTTAGGATACTCAATAAAGCTCGTATTTTAGAAGTAACAATGGACTACGAATTGGTCTTTAGAACCTTCTATAATTATGTTTTAAGCCAGTATAGAACTTTCAATTGTGTCCTTAAAGGTTTCTAAAGGCTTTTATGAAGTTAACAAACCTCTGTACGAAAATACTCTATGAGAAAGGTGGTAATTCTGTTAAGGAATTGACAGGCACAAGTTCTAGCCCGGATCTACAAGAAGCACAAGGCATCAAGCTAGAATTTAGCATCTTCTTTCACAAATATGATTCGATGTATGAAAGAAAGATTAAAGTGGTAATAAACAATTTTTTTACAATAAAAACACAACCTTTAAAATGCAACTTTAACATGCATATAATTAATGATTATTATATAAATATACCTATTTGAAGCAAGCTGAATATCAGCTTCATTTGCCACACCATTAAGTGCGGTGAAAGATCTGCAGTTACAGAGTAAATATATTGAAATTAACCAATGTAGACTTTTTTAAAAAAATACACAAGGATAAAGTTACTACAAAAAATTTGTCAATTTCATTGAAATTAAAATTATAATATATTCACATATCTAATATCTTCATAAGAATAAGTCATTTATTGTGACCTTATATATCTACAACCCTCAGAATAGCTATAATATAAGTATGTCAGGCTGTCAGCTAATTTTGAAATGAATGTTGCACTTAAATTGAGTTCAATATTAAGTGGAAATGCAAGAGAGATATAAGGTTAAACCTAGATTCACAAATAGGGTACTAAGGTAACTTACAACTCAATTTGATGTCCAATAAATCCCACTATTTGAGCACAAGGATTAAGGGTATGAGATAAATCTAAATTAGCAACAAATTGTTCTAGTGATCCCATATCAGAAAGCATCGAAGCCAAGATTTAGATTCTGTAGTAATCAATGTTGACTATGGAGCACCATGACTCTACTCCTATATAGTGATGTTACATGTCAAAAGGAAGCTATATGAGAAGCTTTACAAGAGTACCTTATGAGGTCACTGAGTTTAGCTTCAGCTTTCAACTTTATCGGATCTTTATCATCAAGCAATGAAGCTGCATTCTTCACAACCAATGTGAACGTGCAAACCTAGGAAGAAACAGGAAAAAAATATTATCCTCTTATCTCCCCAACATTCACATACTATACACTCTTTGCGTACCCCTGTTTATATTTTATTCTTCATTCCAATAAATTGTATTCTACACTTTGTAATTAAGTATGCTTATACTTATAATTAAGGAAAGGGACTGAAGCTACTAATCACTCGTGCAGGCTAGAACAGCATGATAACTCTGTCCCCATTCTTTCCCCAAGAGAAAACAAAAAGAACTCCATCTAATATTCTTCAGGACCTTCACTTGTCTTCTTCACTTTTAAGTATTAACTACCAAACTTCCCAATTTTTCACTCTATTCTAATTTATAGAAAATTATAAAATTTCAGTAAAGTAATAATCACAATGTACCATAGAAGACTAAAGATCAATAAATTTCTAAACATTCTTCAACAATGCCCGTACAATAATCAATTGGAAATTTCAGATTGTAGATATAACCACAATTCCTCTTACATCCGATCAGATACATCAAATGGTCCAAACAATTAATCACAAAAGAAATACCAAAATCAATTTAAGTTGCAGAGAGAAAGACAAAACCTCAACTCCAGTGTTAGCTTGAAATGCAACCAAGGAATTCCGCTCTCCCACAATGCAATCCCTAGCAGCAGATTTAAGTAGCCTCTTAACTTCTTCCAAGTCCTTGCCACTGTAATCGGATTTGCCATTTGCTGCCAAATTAAACCAATTTTAATTACATTAAACAATAAAAGCGCCATTAATGCACATCAAAATAAATCGATAAAGGTAGAAAATATACTCAGAGATTGATAGACAAACTGGAGGCTATTACGAGAGGCATCAATGGGCGCCAAAACGAACTTCGAGGCCTTCTTTTTTTGCTCTCTTAGCCAATCTTTTGGTCCTGCTGAGTGAATCAATAAATGTATATGAAAGATGAGCAAAATATATTTATATAAAAATATATATGAGAGAGATATGAAGAGGAAGAAGATAGCGTACAGATTCCGAAGGAGAATGCGGCGGCCGGGGGAGGTTGGGTGAGAGAAGGAATGAGGCCAATGAATGATAGTAAAACGGCGGCTTCCCTTCGGGAAACCTTGCTATTGCTGCAGCCTGAAGGCCGTTGAAGCTGTGAGTGGTGGTGGTGATGTGGTGGTTTAGGAGGGAATAGGACGGGATAACTGGTGGAGCAAGAGGGGATAAGGTTAATTATTGGCGGTGTCATGGTGGTCGGTTGGCCGAGTAGTAGGCGTGTTTATTTATTTTGTTCTTATTGATCTTTTTTTAAAATTAATGTTTTTGGTTATTAAAAGAGATACAACTAAAAATGCAGGATAAATAAACTTGGAGATGCGGGGGATCGAACCCCGTGTACCTCACCGCATGCAAGGCGAACGCTCAACCATTGGCGCTACATCCCTGACATATTTTGATTAATAGAGAATATTTGTTATATCGAGCTTTATTAGTTTTTTAAGATATAAAAATATATTTTAAGAATAATCATCGGGAACACGTGATGAGTCCTGCAAAGGAGAAAAGGATTTTTGGATTTTAGTATGTATTCCAAAGTTTCTTCAGTATATATTTGTTATTTCAGCGCGTATACGTCTTTCGCACAACTGTCAGTTTTGCTGTTAAAAGGAGAGAGAATTTAAAAAAAAAAGCCAAACCTAAAAAATATTCACTTCAATTCCCCTCCCCCAAACTGCCTATCACGATCGGAAAACCAAAAACCACCATCCGCCACCGGCGCAGCTTATCACCACGGTCAGCAGACAATCCTCACCTACGTGTCGCGCCATCTCCCTCTCGCGCGAAAACTGTAAAAAAGTTGCTTTTCTTTGCATCCGAACAAATACTTTGTTTTTTTTGAATTAACTCCAATGAATTGTACTGCTGAAGCGGCAATTACATCATCCAGTTGCAAGCGGACGAATTTCATATTTAATACTGCATTTGATTCCATCTGTCAGCAGCAATTATCCCTAAAACCCCCCAAATTCCTAGTTAGGAAGTACACAATGCGAGTTTTCAAGCGTCGGATTGCATTCAATTTCTCTTTCCTCTCTCCTCCCCAGCTCAATTCCCCTCCAAATTCATTTGTTTCCATCTGCCAACGATCATTATCCGTAAAACTTCATAAATGCGTATTTAAGAAGTGTACCGCGCGAGTTGCCAAGCGTCCCATTGTATTCTGTTTCTCTCTCAACTCCCCACTCTTCTTTTCTTCAGTTCTCTATCGCCTACAAGCTTTTACTCAATATCCAAGCAGCAAGAAAGAAATTTGTGCCGAAGGTTTATTTCTCTTTCATGAATCTGGCTTGAATTGAATTTTTCTTAATTTTATTTTTGTTGTTATTGTTTTTTGTTGGTTATTTAGGTGAATTTTAGGGTTTTTCTTGTTTAATTGATTTTTGTTGCATTCCTTTGCAATTTGCATGCAAGGTTTGGGTTTTGCTTCTGCTGAAACTTTTGATGTTAGTTTATTCTGGTGTAAGATTTTATTAGTGAAGTTGATTGCTCATTTCGGGGGAAATAAAACTGAGAAATTTGTTGTGATTCCCCCCCCCCCCCCCCCCTCTTGATGAAATATTGAAATTTCACTAGAATTTTACTCTCTCTCTATTTATTGTTCTGTCTTATTTGGTAAGGCAGATTCTTTAGTTTTTCCCTTTTTGGTGATTAGCTTTTTTGAAGAAGAAAAGAATTGGTGTACCATAGGATTTTAGTCCTGGTGTAACCGTAGGGTAAATTTACTTTGAATTCATGTATTTCTTGTTAGTTTATTGTTTTGGAGGAAAATGAAACGGATTCCAACAAGTTTTTTTCTTAAATGAGTACAATTTCTAGTATAATTTTTTGCTCTTTTGAGTCGGTTGTTGAGATGAATTATGCGATTCTCTGATTCTAGATTTTTGGTGAACTAGATTGTTTTGTTTGGTGTTTATTAAATGTGTTATATAAACTTGTGTATTGTTACTCGAGTTTCAAATTAAATTTTGCATGTTTTGGTTGGTCTTTTACCTTTTTGGTAAACTATATGGTCAACTGGGCTAACTCATTATTAGAGGGCTAACTCATATCGTAATTTATAATATACGGATACGTATCACGAGTCTAAGATTTTGATGACTTTCCTCTTGCATCAAGGATTTCAAAGAAGATCATGCAATTTGTAGTTTAGGCTTGGTTACACAGTCTATGGGCCTCTCAAATGAACTCATGAATTTTTGACGTTCCAAAATTAGTGGTAAATTTTTCTTTTTAGTATGTTTCATAATTGGAGATACATTTTTATTTTAGAACTATAAAATGACATGATATTCCTAATTTGCCATACTTTATTATTGTTATTGTTATTTTTATTATTATTATTTTTATAATAATTATTACTATTAATATCATTTCTTAACATCACACCACCGCTAATATATTCTTATCTAATAGTTGGGGTACTTTGAGAATATAAAATTAGTTGTAAAAGTTATTGTTTTGGAAATCTATACCTAATTTTGGAATTGAGGGATTAATGGACAGGGATGGAAAGACTAGTTAGGTTTTATATCTCCTTTTCTCTTTTAAAAATTTCTGAAAAGGCATTATTACAACTTATACAAATGACGTCCATGATAAGATAATTTATTTGCTAGTGTTTGTTTAATCTTATACCGATTAAAGTTTGATGCCAATGACCTGCGATAGTTTCATATTCAATGAAACCCATAAGTCGTACTAGTTATATGCCTCATGAACTTTTTAAATTCATTTTTTTGTCAGACTTCTAGAGTAGTATCGTACCACCTCGTTTTTTTTATCTATGAAACTTGAACACTTCTCATAGGTCGACATATCCATATCGAATGCAAGTTAGACCCCGACACTCCACGGACACTTATGGATATGTATTAGACACTATAACTTTCTTATTTTTAATCCTTTGGAATTCAGATATTTTAGATACCCTAGGGATACTTCTTTTACATTATGATATCAATTGAATTTAAACTTGTTTATGGGTATGTAAAGATACTTCTTATACCGACGCTTGTGGATACATATCAGATACTTCAACATTATATTTAATCTTATTAAATTCAGATACTTTCGCATATTGTAGGAATTTATTAAATGTTATGATAGGTGCTAGTATTTTAATTGAACTTAATCTTTGAAGTTAACCACATATTTATAGGTATGTAAATATAATTATTAGTTATTACATACATATATGATATCTGTAAAATGTAAATATTTTATAGATGTACCAACTTAAAGATGTCCTAATTTATATGTGCCTAATTTATTGATTTATTTAGTCTTATTTATTTATACTACAATTCATATTGAGCTCAATATCAGCTATATAATTAGAAGGATCAAATAACTAGTCCTACTTCTCTACTTATACGAGTATTAGAAGGATCAAATAAAGAGCCCTCTATAGAGTTGTCAATTTCAATGAGAAGTATGACCATTTAGGAATTACAGATACCAAGACCGTGAGGTATCTATAGCGACACATCTCTGATAAAATACTCATAAGAACTCTCTGGTATATGTCTAACACTTCTGATACACTCGATTGAAGCATGACCGACAAACCATATGTACGAAATAAGTACAACTTTTTTTACTACAAGAAAATGCTTGCGAAAGTTGAGTGACCATAAATATGTACATATTATTATATAACATACATCATATTTAAATCTGTGTCACAATTAAATATAGAAATGCTGCGTCAATAGATCAATGTATCCGTTTCATGTCATGTCAGTAAATTGCTATGCATCTTAGACAATCCTTGAAGTTCCCCAAAACTACATCATAGCCGTTAAAGTGCTCTATATCAATATCCCTGTACGTCCTTATGCCAACCTTTGTAGCGCTGGTATAGCAGTTAAGAGTGCTGCTATACATGCACAAATTAAAATTCTTGCTTCTACAAGTTAATATATTTTCCATTGCGTTTATGAACTCTATATGTTGAATATATAATTACCTTTTTATAAAAAATGCACCATTTACAAAGGAAATTGTACTCTTTCTTTAGGACAGCGGAGTATCATTTTTGTTGAAATATTAATTTATGTTACATGAACTGTTCACTTTTCTCTAAAGTACCAGTGTCCGATACTTGACACTCGAACAAGGGTCCCATGTCAGACTCCTCAAAGTATCCATGTCGGACCGGATACTCCATCTGAGTACATGTACCTTGGATATTAATTAACACCATCGTCGTTATTTTTATTTACTAATTCTACTTTAAACATGCTCGCAGCTATTCTCATATGTACAACGATGTTCGAGCTGCAGTGGACTTGTGCCATCGTGATGGAACTTGAAGGAGATGGTTGCAAAAGATCCTGAAAGGTACGTGTTTTACAGAAGTAACTTGGGACAAATGAGTTTTTGGCTAATTGTTAAGTTTGCATGACTTTGTAGCTTGTTGATAAGATTATGTAAGCTATGCTACTCATAGGTCCCCCACCATAACATTTGCCTTTTGATAAATTGGAATTGGAAAGGACCTTACCAAGTTAATGATTGCTCAGGCAGTCCGAAATCTCATAATATTCTTTCCAGGCTGTAAATGTCCACAACCGGGCATGTATATGGGCATTTGTTTTTCCTCCACTACTTAGCATTAAGTAGAGCTCATTTGTCATTGAATGGAAATTCTTTTTGTTCTGTGGGAATCTATCCTCTCCATAGCACCTACCGCAGGCAGGTTATATATAATGTTCTACAACATCCTTAAACTGCCGTGTCATGTCATCATGACACAGGCTATCATTTCATGCTAGGTTTAAATTGGGGGTTGATATATAATAAGAGGTAATGGACGTATATAGTGAGTTAATTATTGAGTTGATACTGTTGTTCAATCTTTTATGACAGGCTTGATCCAGATGCGATCTTTTATTCCACATTTCTATTATTCTCGTCCTAGTAGTAATTAAGAAGTATTTACATCAGCTTGTAGACAAAATCCTTGGAAGCTCGAGCAATTCTACATGGTCGACGTGTCCATGTAGGATACGGACACATAAAAGACATTCCCAGACACCTAATTGATATTTTTTGTTGTGTCTGTATATCTTAATGTAAAAATTTCTTCTTGTAAATATGTCCAAAAAACCTTGAGAAATAATATTGTCTTAAAAGATCTCGGGTGTGAATCTACTGGTCGATCTAGAAGTATTATCCAACATGCTCGTTTGTGAAATAAAAAAATTCTGTTCTCCCCAAGTGGATATGTGGCTGAAAGCTTATTATTCTTGACTTGACTTATTATTATAAAAACTACTCACTGTCCATATAAAAGACGTTCGATCGAGGTTGCATAATTGTTAGAAGAAACAAAACAAATGTTGTAGCATATACCAAAAGTAAGGCTAGAGAAAGCTCGTAAAAATATAAAGCACAGGAAGGAAATTGTAATATTCATAATATATCTATCAGATTGATAATGCCATTAATTACGTATCCATATATATTCCTGGCTATTTATGTAACATGGTAAACTTTTATTGTTCTGGCTCATAAACATGGTAAACTTTTAAGTTCGTGCAAACTTCTCTGAAAGATGTGTTAAAAATCAGAAATTTATGGGAAAATTCGAGTGGTAAACTTCTAATAAATTGAAGGTTTTTGAAGAAACGTAAGGATGAAAAGACAACCTTTTTTGCCTCATTGGAACATGTGAAGATTTTTTTTGGAAGAACTAACATGAAAAATGCTGAAATTTTTTTAAACCAACCAAAAAAACAAAAAACAAAATGGTTATATAACAGTGCAAGGGATTAATCAGATAAAATTGCTAGATTTTAGGTGGGAACACTAGGAATAATTTTCACATCTACCTTAGATGCTTCTTCTTTGGGTTTGATATCAAATAATCTTGATTCAGAGTTTAGTTTATATTGCAGCTATGATGGCAATCTACATAGATCTTGGTTATAAATGAGTTTTGGGGTTTTAGAACAGAGAAACATTGAAATAATGAGTTCTAGAGCCTTATGGTGGGTAACCGGTGGAAAACAAAAGTTAAGAAAGGAAGTCTGTAAGTCCATGCTTTGTACCCTCAGGATCTTGAGTTATTGAGCTAAGCTTTCCGTAATGGTGGCCACCATATAGTTGCATCTGACTTTACAGCTCTTATGTGATGGATCAGGTCCTGGAGATTAGTTAGACGCTTTGACATTCTAAGAAGTCTGGATGCCCTTGTATAATGTGTATTCTATTCTACTAATTTGCGCTTCCTTTTGAAGCCATGTTACAATTTTATGTTCAAAATCCTCTTTGATTGAATAAATCTTTTCATAACTAACGCCTCCCAAACCTCAAAATAACCTCCCGTATAAATTTATGAAATTTCAAAATTCAAATGAAAATATTAAGAAAACAAGACAAAAAAGACGATGAAAAAGGTTGAATAAGAATATATGCTCATGCTGCATATGGTGGGAAAATTAAGAAAATGTTGAACCATTCTGTGCTGCTACTGATTCACCACAGATGTTATTGATGAGCATTTTTAAGCACTGGATTATTAGTGACTATTAAAATGGGGGTCTACCACCTTCGTGACACACGTTTGATCAAAATTATATATTTATATGAAAATTCTTGTCTTGATATATTTGATGTCATCTGAGTTTGTATTGGCAAAAAGAAATACAATTGAAAATTTGTGGTACTAAATTAGTAGCTTGAAGATTCAAAGTTAATGATGGAACTCTATAGAAAACAATTTCATGTAAAACTTAATGCAAGCTTTTGCCCTTTCAATGATAAGTTCTTACTGACAAGTCAAGTCATCCTTAATGTTCACTTTCCTTAGAAGCAAGTCAAGTTATGCAAACTTCAAATCGTTTGAAAATTGTATTTTTAAGAGCAGCTAATTGTGTTATGTTCCACATTTAATTTAAATTAATTTTCAGGCTTTAGCTTGCCAGATGACTTAACAAACAGCTCTTAGTTTCTATTTTTCTAAACGGAGAAATAGTTTTGTGCATGATTGGAATTGATGCAGTCCTCTCCATACCTTTCTGGGGCTGTAAGAAAAAAAATAGTTCTCTCTCTCTCTCTCTCTATATATATATATATATATTTCTACAGCAAAATTCCTGTGTCTTTGAATTCTCATATTTTGGATTTTTTTAAACTTCAACTCATGTAGGACAAGGCATAGAGATTGAGATCTCCTCTTACATTTGTGGCATTACTTATTAGTTATTACCTTGTAGGTAATATATACACCATAAATGATTGAGATATGTATGTAAACTTTTCAATAAAGTGGACTGAATAGTGAGAACATGTTTAGTGTGCAGTTTCTTCACTAGCTGTCTAGTTAAAAGCTTTTATAAACATATCTTCTTTACCTTGTTCTGGTGTATGCTGTACTGGTTTGAAGGTGCTACAGGATCAGAAGACATGAATCTTGAAGTGCATAGAATTTATTTGAAGAACATATGCATCATGTTTCAGCAGGAATCACATAGTTTAGCCTAATATTATTTAATCATACAACATATTTTAAGCCTTTGGTTTATCTAGTCCTTACTGATTTTCTGTGTCAACCTTGTTACAAATTTTTTTCTTTCATTTCTGGACTACAAAGTTATCATAAACTATAAAACAACAGGGTTGATTGCTTTTCTTAGTCTCACTTGGCCATTGTACTGTTTGTATGCCAGATACATTAAGGAGGATTTTTCTATTGTCCCTATGCTCAAAATGCTTAGGGATTCAGGCCGTGCTATTTTTTTGGTAACAAACAGGTAATGGGTTTGCTTGTTTTTATTTTAAATTGATTCAGTTTTGAAGATTGAGGAGCCCTATTGAGCCACTTCTTTTGTGCCAAAAGATGTTAAATAGGGAGAATATATATATATATATATATATATATATATATGTATGTTTGTGTTGATGTTCGTGTGTTCTTGTGATGTGAATCTTGTTAGTTCACTAGATTGCCTGGAAAAAGGAGCGAATACTTTTTGCTTTTTTGTTTACTTTTTCTTAAAAATTGAATTTTGGCATCTTGACTATATCAGCCGTTGAGGGAGTATATTAATTTGTCCTTTTATGCGTTTGATACTCCCTCCTTCCCGAAGTAGAGGGTCGTCTTTCTCATTTTGGTTTGTCCCAAAAATGATTCCACTTTAAGATGTGCATTTCTATGTATGTATCTATGTTTTCTTAAGTCCACTTTCAATATAAATGTACCATATTGTTTGTATTTGTATTAGTTTTGGTCTTGGCCATTAATTATGTTAAGTTCATTTTTCCTCAAAAACTTTGAGTCTTTGACATTTAAAAGCGGATTCTCACTTTGGGACAGGAATAATAAAATATGTTAACATGAGGAGGAACAAATTTACTTAAACATATCAATATATAATAAAATTTGTCCTGACAAAATGCACATGTTGACATACTATAAAGTTTCTATTACTCAAGTGCAAAATTTCAGGGTCTTATGTTTTTCCAATATATGTGAAAAGATCCATATGATATCCATGAGGAATTCTTTTCAAAGTAAATGAACTGAGAAAGGTAGCATTTTCAGCGATAACATCGTCTACAATCATTTTATCATTTTAATCTAGTCAGCAAAAGTACCAGATATTTCCATTTTATAAATTATCTGCTCCACTTCTATCTTCTGCAAATATTTTTCTCCTCATCTTATATGTTGTTCATTAATCATGAAGGTCTCTTTTACATATTAAATCACCTGTTTAATCCAGCTGAACAATGTTTTGATGAGCGAATCCCTCATGAGTTGCTTCATCCTCCATTTCTTTTCTAGTTGTGAAAATGCTGGAGTTTGATGTTGAAGGTATCTTTTTCCTAGTCTGGGCTATACTTATTCTAAAATAATGAAGAAATTTAATTATATTTGTTGCAGCCTGTGGGATTATACAAATGTTGTGATGAGTTTTCTCTGTGAACGCCGGTCACTGGATGGTAGCGTCACTTCGAGTTTTGTTTGGCTCCAGTATTTTGATGTTGTCATCACCGGCAGGTCCTTTTATTTCCTATGTTATTATAACCCTCTATGCTTTGTACATACATTTGCTTCCTCCCTATCCTCTTTTCTGGGTTACTCTATGAAATCTAATCTGACGTTGGGCACTAGGCTGCATATAATACTCATGGTGATTCTTAACGTTTTCACTGTGTATAACATTTGACTATCTTTCTTCAGTCAATCATGCTGACCTTAACTTGATTCAACAGTTACTCATAAAAGTAGTGTTGGAAGTCCCAGTGAAGAGGTGTTGCTTCACTCCACACATCCCATCAGAACCAAATTTATTTCCTAACCAGTTGAACCCATGTGATCTGGAGGGGCAAATCCGCTTATCACTTGAGATTCAATTGCATTTCTCTTTAATGGGAAAAAATAATCGGGAAAAACAGGAAAATAAGCTGGCCATCTTATTCAGTCAAAAATAGAATGGTAAGAGAAAGATCATTAGGAGCAGGAATCTATTTGTGGAGAGTTTTGGAAAATGTAACTTCCCTTTGTGAACAGAAGGCCTCCCTTGCTAAGCCTTATCAAGAATGAAGGCCCGGCCAATATCTGGCAAGCCTGGCAAGCCCAAAATGCGGGTTTGCATACTCTAAAAAGAGGCGTGCTCTCCCGTTCGCATCCTTCCAGAAGCTTATGTTCAAGTCAAAATACTGTTTAAGCCAAACAGAAACTTCTAGGACAGACATAATTCTAGGACAGACATAATTATTGGTTTAAGCCGCCAATTTTCTTTTGGTCTCTCAATCTTTTACCTTTGTCTGAGAGAAAGTTGAATGACCCAATTAAAGCATGCATATTATGTCAATGAAGACTTGGTGTGGGCTGGTTGTTTTTCTGCACTGACGTTTATTTAAGTGTCATCGGATAAAGCAGGACATGCTTGGCCTCATGTCTAACCATGGTCTTGTCACTAAAAACTTCCCCTATTGATAGAGCATTCTGTTCTGTCTTATACACATTCCTTGGAAGAATAGTCATCCTCATATCACTCCCATACCAGGAATGAGGAGAGTTATCTTCAATGGCACAAGCACTTGTTTGAGTATATGATCAACCTATATGACTCTGCTCGATCGTGAAATACACTAAGAATATAAGGCCTTAGGTTAATTTATTTGTAATCTATGTTGCCTACCGGCTTCCCTTGATCCCAGTAAAAAAAGAAAGGCAATATTTTTATGATCTGAGTTGGGTTTGCATTCTTCCTGTTTGATTTGTGTACTAGATATTGTTTTCTAAACAAAATGTTAAAGTTCCCGACACATGAATTTACTGGAATGGCAATATTTTTCTTTTTGAGAACAATGTAGCAGAAAGGAATAGAAACATAGTTGGAAAAAACCTGTAGAGTCGAGCTCTGGGGACATGATATTACATTGCTAATCACCACAAAGTGGACCATGTCAGACACTTATTTTATGTGTACTTATGGTATACGAAAAATGCCACTCATTTCTAAATTATTTTCATGGAGAACGTGGATTGGGTAGAGGGGTTTCGGTGGTGTAGGGATCAGAAAATCTGTTATAATATACTTAGATGGTGAGCCGGCTTCAATGGTCTCTCTGGTTTTTTGTTTTTTAGATCTGTTATCTCTATCACCATGTTCTTATTATCGTAATGTGTTTACTTGAGCCTTATAAGTTTTAAAAACTGAGGAAATGTTAGGATTTCTATGAAAAGTAACAACTTTCTACAAAAATCCTATGTCTGCTAGCTTTTTTAAGTTCAAGGAAAAATTCTCCAACTTTCTAACAAAATTTTCTTCACCTAAATGGTCGAATTTGTAGGAAAAGAACTTATAAGACATTTATTTATTCAAAATTACCCTTATCAATAATACATCCAACATATTTTGACAACCATATCCTTGGCTTAATATCTTTGTTGCTGGTGACAAGGTGACTGACTAAAATGTTTTGAACCAGTTCATGTTTTTGAGTTTCGTGGTTATTGTGAACAGTCTGATTTTCAATAGTCTCTTTCAAAAAATGTGAGATCTTACACATTTTAGGGTTTGAGATGTTGCAGAAGTAGTTGTTATTCAACGCCTATGCTAGCCAGAGTTTGCCAAGTTTTGATTCTTTTATTTTATTTTATTTTTGAAATTATAAAAAATAAATTATTATATGTTACAGTGCAAAGCCAGCATTTTTTCATGATAATTGTGCCAATCTCTTTGTGGTTGAGCCTGAATCTGGGATGCTTCTCAACACTGATAATGGTACTCCTATGGTTAAGGTTAGTATAAAGATTCCGGGATGTTGTACAATGTGTGTTACCTTCTCTGACTTTTTCTTGTTATCGTGACTTTTACTTTATTTAATTAACTAGGTGGGAAGCACTTCTATAAATCTTCCTTCGGAAACGACTTGCAAAGTTTTCCAGTTAAAATTAGATCAATATCTTTTTACTGTTTTTCAATTCACAAGGTTAAAAAAATTGTTATATACATTTGATTTTTCAGTCATTTCTACGCCTCTTAATGTGGTAACTGATATGATTAGTACACGGCTTCTATGCACCTGATTTTTATTTTTATTATTATTTTCAGGGAGGCAATGTTAGTCATTTGCATAAACTCCTTTCTATTGAGTCAAGTTCACAGGTATGTCCCAAGTTGGGTATATATTTTTCTCTTATGTTTCTATTGGTTTCTTGGTTTATGGGTACTAGCAATATACTATCTTCTTTCATATATTATCCAAAGAGGAAGAACTTCTTTGTTTATTGTGTGCACTTAAATATGTTCTGAATGAAATCTGGTCGGAGGATAAATGAATCCAATTTATTAGTTAACTAATATGCTCGCACCAATAAGATGGTTGATTTTCTTACGTTGAAAATTTAACGTGCTGTTCCATTGTCTAGGTTCTGTACGTTGGAGATCACATCTATGGAGATATATTACGCAGTAAAAAAGTTCTAGGTATAAACTTCTTCATTTCTTTAACCTATCACTAAATCTTTTTTCCCTTTCCTTTCCCTTTTCTTGCTGAAATGGTGATTAAATTTGATACTGGTTATGGATGATTATCATACAAGGTTATTGATTGTCAGACAAGCTTGATAATGTTTATTGGTAACCTCTACAACGGACAAATGAAGTAGAATAGTGGTTGAATGAAAACTGATTGATGTTGTGCTAGTCAAGATTTTAATTATGTTTTATTATGTGGTTATTCATTTTTTTTGGTGTTTGTAGTCCTGTATACCTCAACTGTTGTGGGGTTTATATCTTGTCTGAACAGGATGGAGAACAATGCTTGTTGTTCCAGAGCTTGAGAGGGAAGTTGAACTTTTTTGGGAATTAGGTGGTACCCGCAAGGTATTGATTTAGTTTTGATTTTTGGATTCTAGCTTTTTCTACTAAATGTTAATGATACTTGTCAAAGATTTTGAGTAATTCAACATCTTAGTACATTAATACTTGTCTAAAGAAATAGAACACACACATCTTCAATATATTTGTAACTTGAGTTTCTTTAATAATTGGCGTGACCTTTGGTTTTCTTTTATTTTATAGTAGTTCGAGGTTTAATAATCCTTAAATAGCTTCTACTATATGTGTGTTTCTGGGAGTTTATGGTCCGGTGGAGGATGCAGACCAGTTGAAGTTGTAAGAGGAGTTGGCAGAGTGACAAATATTTGGGAGGTCCCCCAATGCATTTTTAAGAAATTTTTTAATATGGTATGATTTCCTTTGGAGAGGCGGGAGTGTGTCAGAGCTCTCTCTAGGCCATGCACGAGTTCAACGATTTTATCTAGGAGATTGGTCTGGTTGGCCTGACTATGCAGGGTAGCTTTTATTTGAGCTGAGGGAGGAAACTCAGCATCAACGTGCAGGATATGATAGATATTTTTATTCCAATAGAGTGGGAGGAATTGCATATAGATGTAGCTCAGTTGTGTGTAGACAAAGCAATAAACTTATCAGATCTCAATTTTTTGTGTGAGACTTGAGGCACGTGCTTGGGACTTGGTCCATGTCGGTTAGAAAACATGTTCTCAAGGAAGTGGTGGACATCAAAGTAATGTTGTCTTACTAGCAGCTGAAGTCAAAGTAACATAACTCGCTACCTAAGCTATTAGCCATCAATGCTGATATGGCTTATTTGGAGTTAATTGTCGAATATATATACTCATAAAAAGAAACTGTTGAATTGTATACAGTGGGTATTATCTTTCACTATAAAATCTTCCTCTTCCAGTCAAAATCTTTGCCCTGAGTTTAACTATGAGGAACCGGGAGGTAAGGTGCCCCAAACTAAATTCCCGTGTGCATTCCCTTCGCTTTTATATCCTCTTCTACCTCTCTCTCTCACCCCTCCCCCCCCCCCTCTTTCTTTCTTTCCTTGATTGGCTGCCTTGAGGCCCATGACAGTATCAGAATCATAAGAACAGGTTAGAAAATCAGAAAAAGAGAAAGAGGATTTCATTCCACTTGCCGACCCCCATTGACTCCATCAGATCCACCGATCAACAACAACCCGCCACTACCATCGTCTCAGATCCACCGCTTCAACAACCCATCTCTAGAATTACTGATCAAAACATAATGATCTCCATATAGTTTTGGTCTCAGTTTTAAATTGTGGGAATATCTGTGGAAAATTTCACTCACTTTATCTCCCTTTACCGATGATTGCACTCTCTCTCTTATTTTATTGGTGATGTTGATTGTGGTGTTGATGAGATCTGAGTTTGATTTTGGCGATGGAGGTGCGGTGGTGTGAGATGGTGACGGCGCTTGTGGTAGTGGTTATAATATTGATGGTATTGGTGGTAAAGAAGCAGCAGCCATAGTGGCCAAAAGGAAGAAACAATGTCGTTTATGAGGACTGTGCACTGAAATTTGGTGTAGGTCACTGGACCTCTCGTTAACCAAGTTGTATTATTCTTGTTTTGAGGGAGGACAAAGTAGCATCTAATTCTTCCTGAAGAATCAGCATCTGCAAATGTTAGGTCTAAATGCTTTGGGTATAATTAAATCTTCTACTCTGAATAACAGCAACTATGCATTTTTTACTTCGATGGACTATCAAAGTCCTCATACATGAAGGGTGGTTGACACTTTTGGACAATTAAGTAAATAGAAGTATGATTTCAAGCGCTAGGCTTTTACTAGGTACTTTTGGGCTTACCTCGTACATCGAGATTAAGCTTTTCGAATTTCAAGAAGTGAATTTACAAAATACATGGGTTAAACAGGCAAAAAGGTAGTGGCGATAACATGAAAGGTTGACCATAAAACTAACTGAAAACTTAGACGTGTAATATAATTCGAACCATAATAGGAAGTTGATGGAGGGTGTGGGGGTGTATAGCCATCAGAGTTATGAGTCTCTCTTGTGGTGACATGCTGACCTATTATTGTTATTATTACTATTACTATTACTTTTGTGTTTCTGTCATCGAAGCATTTATGATAATAATGAACTACTAAGCTTATTTAGCTTTTTTAGGGGGTATTTTTGTCATTGTAAATTGTTTGACACTCCCGCCAAACGGTCTGCACTGTAACTGTTTGGCGTGCGGTTTAATGAACTCTTTAGTCGCTGCTGCTCAATATCCAGTTAAACGGTGTAAGATGGGTTGGCTGAGAATAATTGTTATGGATCATTCCCCTTTCCTAATATATAAATACACACTCATGCCACGAAGTCCACTTCACTGAGGTCATGGTATGTTTTGTTATTCTTTGTTGTATGCTGTACTTCGAAATGGGTCATCATTGCGGTTTGGTATCCAAGTCAAATGATGATTTTTCGTAAAACTCGTGAAAGATTTGCAGGGTGCTTTTGAGGAAATGAGAGCTTGTTTGTATTGAGAGTTTTTTAAGACATTTCTTCGTTAGTTCACAGGGATTGGCAGGCAGTGCTTCACTAATGCCTCGATCTTTTTTCTACATACTTTCTTAGGTTTCTTTTGGTTTCATTTGGGTCGACTTCTTATCCTTCACATGCATTGTATTTTCTTCTCTTCATTAGTAAATCTTCTTATTTTCATCTAAAATGAAATATATATCAAGTGAAAGAATCTGTCTCTTCGTGGTACTATAATGCTGTGAGAAAGCAAAGCATCGACTTCTTGGTTTTTACTTTGGAGTAACTATACCCGCTTAAATTCATTTAAAATGCCGATGATCAGTTTAGCATTCTGTTCTTTGTAGGCTTCCCTGAATTTATTCTTTCAATTTACTTTTAAAGAAACCAGCTTTAATCAACTTTCTTACTTATTTTTTTCTGTGCTGCGCAGCAACTTAAATCTTTGAAAAATGAACGTGATTGCATTGAAAACAAAATACACCATCTGAAGTGGTTTCTCAAGTAAGTCTTATCATCACTAACACTCTAAAAGAAGTAATAAAATCAGCAAAAAGAAGAGGAAATTATTTGAATAGATTCTGCAAAACAAATCTTTTATTGGATTTAATCAGTCCGTCGGTTTGTGGAATGCTTGAATCAAATTGTTACTCATGAATGCTGATTTATGTCTACTCGTCTTGGGTGCTAATTTTTTTAATCTGTTATAATAACCTTAATTTTTCAACTTTGTCTATAGTAATAATGTGGACTGTCGTATCTTGGTTCAGTTCTGAAGGCCTAAATATTGACGAGAAGCAAAAGCTATATTCTGAACTTGAAAAATTGGAGGTTCGTAAATGTAATCTTTTTTCTTTAGCAATTTTAAAATCAACTTCCTTGTTGAAGTATTTGGTAGATGACTGTCCCTTGCATTTAAATCACAGTCATATTATTCTATTCTCTTCCCAAATAAGAATAATAATTATTGAAACAATGTAAACTGATAACATGCAAGTTACTCTGTTTAACTTGATATACTTGTTGAATTTTCTTGAATGAAATTTATGAAGATTATTGTCATTTTGATTTTCTTAATGTCTCGCTTTACAGTCTGAAAGGGAGAAAGTTCGGGTCAGTCATCAACAAGCTCTAAGACTTAGTCACCAAAAGGTAAAAATTTCCATGGTGCATCCAAAATAGGAGTTTTTGTCATTTCTGAAGAACAAAACCAAATCAAACTTCATGGGTTGGTTTGGTGTTGTTTTTTGTAGCTATTGAACTATTAGTAAACCGATCAAGTTGATTTGTTGTTGGCTGCACTTTTTCAAGAACCAAGAACTGAACCAAAATGCACCGATAAAATCTGAGCATAATTACACTGATAGAAAACTGAACCTTGTATACATATTTTACACCAAAAATAACAAACAATGAAGATGATTATATTTGCATTATTAATTACAAAACTAAGGATTACACTACTGAATTTTTTATTTTTTAAATTATCCTATTGAATTAATTAAAAAATTAAAATTGGACCATTCTGTTAAATTGACTAAACTTCTGTGAAATTATTTTGAACTTTTTCCTACGTGGTTGGTAAAAAAAGAAAGAAAAGAAAATGACCTGGGGCCACTACACCTACGTGGTTGATGATCCTCATTATCAATTAATTACCAATTTTGAGTTCCTAATTATCCTTGTCGCCATCTTGATTTTCACCACCACTATCGCTGCCATCAACCCTCCACCATCAACCACCCAAGTCAACTGATATGATATGAATCTACATCAGATCAAACCCAAATCATCCGAAATTTAAAAATAAACATCCCCAAATCGAATTGATATGAATCTGCGAAAAAATCGCAACAAACAATTAAAGCAGAAACATGCCAATTCCTCTTTGTGGAAAGTTTTTCTTGCAAATCTCCAATAGCTAGCAGATTGAACTCAAATCCTGAAGCTGTTCAATACCACAAAACAAAACAATACGATGATGCAATCATCAAAGATGAGTTCATTTTTCAAATTCCCTTTTTCTTCACCAAAGTTCTCAGACCCAATTCTCCTTTCAAACAATATACTTGAAGAGAAGGGCACGAATATCAAATAACTAGAGATTCTCATCAGTTACAAACGTAGAACTCCAAATCTAGATAAGTACATAAGCCATTCTCTTTCAATTTAGAATTAGATAGATGCAGGGGCAATATACGTATACATATATACCTATTTATTGGAAAGCGGGGAAATCACACAGAAGGAATTGTATATTAATGTCATTCTTCCAGGCCTTTGAACCGTTAG
Source organism: Panax japonicus (assembly GCA_020205505.1). Taxonomy (NCBI): domain Eukaryota; kingdom Viridiplantae; phylum Streptophyta; class Magnoliopsida; order Apiales; family Araliaceae; genus Panax; species Panax japonicus. The sequence continues at coordinate 88,124,975 of CM035091.1, forward strand.
ATGAACTTGATCCTTACCGTTCATTGTGAAGACCATCACGTGTTCTTCGCCATAGCTGGAGAAAATCTCGTCCATAAAGTTTAAAATCTCAAACAAGCTCACTCCCGTTGATTTCTCAGTCAAGCAACGGTTCAGATCTTTGATCACGATCATTGACTTGTTCGTCATTTCTAACATGAGCATTTTCAGATCCGAATCATTGGCGACTTTCGCAAATCGACATCGTAAACGTCGTAGTTGAGGAGCTTTGGAAAGAAGATGAGACAGAGGGGGTTTGAGTTTAGGCCATGGATGAGATTATGATGATGATGATCTGAGGAGATGCAGATCTATTTCTTTTGTTTTGATGAAGAAGATGAGGCAGGGGATGTTTGGGTTTAGGCCATGGATGAAATTATGATGATGATGATGATTATGATATGAGGAGATGCATATATATTTCTTTTGTTTTGATGAAGATCTGTTTTGGTTGGATTTGTTTGATGAAGAATAAAAGGAACCTGATAAAGAAGATAGTTAGATCTATTTCGCAAAAAAAATGTTTTGATTTTTGCATTTCTTTTTCAAAGCCACGTAGATAAAAATTAACGTATATTTAATTTTTTTTAACGGAGTAGCCCAATTTTAAAATAATAATTAGATTTGTGGGATAATTTGAAAAATTAAAAGTTCAATGGTGCAATCAGTAAAACGTGTCAACTACAGTAGGTAATTCATTAGTTTTGCGCATTATTAATCTATGATTTCTTAGCTCTCTATATTAACAATCTTAAGAAGTTTGAATTTACATGGATCAAAGCCTCGATATTGAGAATATCCAACAAGTCAAAAAAATATGGAGGTTTTCCCTGTACATGGATCAAAGTGTGCCTCGATCTATCTCTTATTGCTTTATTAATGATTTAGTGAACAACAAATATGGAGAATTTCCATTACATCTCTAAGTCTATTGCATGTTATCAAAAGTGTTTACTCTGAGGATTATATCAAACCAAATCGGTGCAAGACTTGTTTATTATCAACTATTTCAGTTCCATAGAGTGTGGGGACAACTAATGAAGACCGGATATCAGAGTTCCCGCTTTGCACACCAGGTTGGAGTGTACTCTTTTATTTTAAAACTCATCCATATCATGCTCAACGATAATGTATGTAGTCGTTTGTATTGTTCATTGTACATCTGGTTGAGTTTGTATTCCATTATGCAGGTACAAAGATTTGCTTGCCTCTATACCAGCCAGGTGACAAACCTGTGCCTGTACTCCCCCAACAAATACTATAGGCCAATTGGAGATCTTCTGCCTCATGAAAATGATATGCTTGGATGAAAAGCTATTTTCGCTCAAAACTGTCAAATACAGCTATTTGAGGGTGCTCTATCTCTGTTGTCCCCTAAAAATCATGGGAATGAACTTATGTCCCTTTTCCTTTTGAACCTTCCCCTCTTTCTCTATGGGCGTTTCTTTGCAGTTTGAAAGTTGCTGCTAACTTCAAGGGATTGGATCTGTGATTGAATAACCACAACTCAAACTGTAGTTGACTGTATAATACATATGTTTTTGTGTTATGTTCCTTCGCTGATTCCTTGTGCAATGCAAGGCATATTTTGTGTTACGGGTTCCATACATGAACGCGGATGCTGCATCAACTATCCTCGTGTAGGTAATGCAAGACACTGAAATTACATTTCGTCATCATTTATAATCAACATCCAAATGGTTGAGTCAATATATTATTGGAATCATGAAGTTAACTTTATTGGTAAGTTGGTCAACATGCAAAGGGAGAGATAACCACACAGTCTACGTGTTGACACTGTATTGGTCAATTGCTAACCATCCCATGTTATTGATAACAATACTGTACTACTGCATTTCCTTACCTTTTCTATCCTTTGGATGTTTTTGGATTTATATGCACTCTATTTCTAAGAGCTTTATAACCTGTAGAGAGCATGCGAGAACCTGACGTGCTAATATTTGGATAAAATATGCCTATACATGAATTAGTTTTTGGGTGTTCTCATACGGGCGTTTATATTTGTTGCACATTATGTGAACCTACCAACATAGGTAGAATTGAATGAGTGTCGGAGCAATTTCTCGATGACTGAACAGTCACATGTACAACAAGAAAGAAAAACCACTCCAATTTGAGTAAAGTAGCTGCACATAGATGTAAATAAACATGGGCAATCCACTTCTTAATTTACAGACATAAAAAGTAAATAGCAAACAAAAAGACTTTCTAGGAAACAAGTTTTATATACAGTGGTATAATTGCCTGGCAAAATGGTCTTCAAGACTTCAACTATATCTAAGAAGCTTTTCATCTATAGAAAGCAGGATTTAAGTAGAATATTTTACAATTTACAACAATGGATGAAGAAAGTTCACAATTACAAAAAATAAAAATGGATTTGAATCCTCTCCATTACACCTATACTCCAATTTCTTCTATACTACAATTTCTTCCAATACACAATTAGGGACGCAAATATGACATTTAGCATTGAAAAAAATGGAATATATGGTTGGGACCTCAATAAGAACTTGTAATATCAAGCCGTTAGAACCTCTAAGAAGAGATCTAGCATTGCCACTAACCCAGTTTTATCAAAATTTATCGATGATTTTCATCTTGCCTCTCAACATCTTGCATTTCCATTGGTTCAGGAAATATTTCACTCGACAACCTTTTCCGAGATGATGAAAATTCATGTATACCACTGCTTTCAGAGCCTACTCTACCAAACTGTTTTAGGCCAGTTATAATATCTCTACTCGTTTGGCCTGGGGCGTTGGCACTCCCTGATGAGCTGTGACGCCAACTTCCAAAGAGAGTTGCACTCCAGGACCTCCTAGATGATGTTCTTGCAGAGCTAAAGGTTTCTTCCCTTACCACTTTATAAGGATTTTCCAGTGCTCTGAGGATATGCCGCATTAGTGGACGTCTGGAAGCCTTGGGATTGAGGCATGACTTGGCTACAATTGCCACGGCCCACACCTCTTCCAGGAGGTCCTCATCTATGATCAGAGATTGGTCAACAATCTTAGCCACCTGTTCCTTCTCGTATATTCCGATGAAGGGTAGCTTCTGCTCTAACCACTCCTTCGTAGAGGCATCATCTGTCTCACTGATGCCAAGCTTACCCGTTACAAGCTCAAGTAAGACCTTCCCAAAACAGTACACGTCGCCAGCACAAGTAGCACTTGATGACCCTATTTATCCCAAAAAAATGAATTATAAATATAAGCAACAATAGAAAATAATTTGAATATAGTGAGTTGATAAAAGCATATGTACCCTATCCATTCTCAGTGCTTATATATCTACTTAGACTCTACCTTAGTTTGTAGGAAGCAACGGGTCAGACTAAGAATCTAGTGCAATGACAGTGTATATAACACTTTATACAGTAACAATCATCTTCAAGCAATATGATGAATTCGGAGGAGCATTTGAATACTTTTTAAATTGTAAAAAAACAACTATAAATCTTCTACTAGGACATAAGTACTGATCACTTAATCAGGAGAAGTAAATATTAGAAACGGAAATATATAAACTGACCCTTCCCACTCGCGCTAAAATGAGCACTGCTTCAAGCAGTGTTTAATATGTCATAAATGAGATGAATGGGTGCAAGCCGAAGTCATACCCCGGATCAAGGCTTGTATTTTCTATGATTTTGAACAATAGCCTAACTATTAAACTTTTAACTATTATATGAAACTACTAGTAGTACAAAAAACAAATCATTAAACATTCAAGTTGTCTATAGAGTAGCTTTAAATGTAACAGCATTGGACATACCGGAAGCTCCCTGCTCATTGGTCCTGCATAGCATCAAAAGGAAAAAGATTTCACTAACTCCGACAAAAAAATTACAGAATTATCTTAATTAAACAATTTGGAAAATTAAACCTAAATCTGAAATTTGGCAGAAAGCACAAGTTAAATACATATTCAAAGTATTGTTTCTTGGGTCTAAATGTCCAAATATTATATTTTTTTAGCTTCAAGATTACCTAAGTTAATTAATTATAATACTATATAAACCACTATGATGGAGAATAAAATGCACAATTCAAAATGTATAATCAATTAAATAATGAAAAATACTCACTGTGGTATCCGTAGCAACCGTGTGATCACATTCTGGTGATTGTCCCCTCCTTGAGCACGAACTTCACTCAAGCTTCCAAGTCGCACTTCATATTTATCGTCAAGAAGGATACTACTAGCCTTAATATCTCTTCACCACCAAAAAAATGATATCACAATTATTGGACTATAAAAAAAGTTAAGATAATATTATTTTTCAATTACATTGCATAAACTTCTACCAAGGCATTGAATTAAAATGGCATAGGCACTTTCCCTCCAGATACATATTGTTAATAAGTATACTAATAGTTCTGCAAATCAGTAATGGACACTGAGGCATCCTTTTCTCTCTTTTAGAGAGAAACATATCTTATACTACAATCATTAAGCTTAGGAACACATCAAAATACTAGAAGGGAAGTGTCATCCATGTTCCCTTGTAGGCTATAGCTACCAATCCATTATGAGCACTTGAGAAATCCAAAATTACTAGAGACTACATGTGTGTGAAAATGAAAAGAAGATCCTGCTAAGTTATTAATAAGAAGAAAAAAAATAAGTTTACAGGTGGGATTGCATACGAGTGGCCCTAAAGACCTGACTGATCAACTGTGTAAGATTTAATATTCTTTGAACTCGTGAATAGAATGTTAAGTTTAGAGTTCAGACCCACTTTTAGTTCTGGCTAAGCGCTGACCCAGAACAGCTTAGCCAAAAACTTATTCTTAGGTGTTTGTAGATGGTTAAAATAGAGAACAATAATTTAGTTTCTGTTCAAGTACAAAATGCATGTTTCTCCTAATGGTCTTTTAACAAAATGTTTAAAATAGTTAGGACCAGCTAAGGCTCAAAGCTTCAAACTTCAATCCCAAAAAATATTATGTATGAAATCTGTAAAATGGATTGCAAGGTGGACTAAAGTTTTGTAAAACTGACTTGAAACCCTATGGTATACGGAATTGAACTATAGATACAAGACTTTTTGTAGCGGGGTAGATTACCCTCTCCACCATTTGGTGTTGGCCATGTTTGTGATAGGCCCCCTCTCCTGCTACCAGATTGCCACGGCTCACTTGCATTGCATATCTAGAGTATAAAGCTGATGTGAGGCTGAGGGTGGATACATTTATAAGTAATGACAATTACTTTCTTTTTATCTTTTTTTTAATTTTGATAAATTTCATAAGTAATGACTTATATATAGTAAACCATAGATCAGCAGTCGTTTAATTATTTAGCCAGCTCAGCCCTCATAAATTAAAAACTTTGCCTCTTTCGGAGTGTGCAACTTCAGGTTCACTGTTATGTTATGAACATGGTACAGCAGGTGTAGCATTTCAAAATCCACTGTAAGTCCGAAAATTGGGCTTCTTGAAACACCTTTTAATACATTCTATTTAAACTCGTCTAGACATCTATACCTAGATGATTCCTAGGAGTTATACACCAAGTTATCTATGCCAAATTTTCGTCATCATCACTTGCCCTTATATCTAATCCATATTTTGGACATCAATTTAAGGCCTAGTACTCTTTCCTTGATCATTTTATTCACCATTGATATTTCCTTATTTTCATACTTCTTGTTGCTTCTAAAACGATTGTGCAAGTTTCATGCCAGACTTTTTCGTGAAACTTAATTAAAGTTGCCATTATATGTCATCAGCACTGTAACCGCTGGTTAGTTTATAAGTATTTCCATGTTACAAAAATACATAATCTTGTCTGCACTGTCTATGTGACTTTATTACTTTTTGCTTTTCTAGATATTTTGAGCAAAGAGAATAATGTTGAAAAGAAAAAAATAAAATCTAAAAAGTGTCACCGAAGAGAAACTTAGTTTCCAGTCATGTTAATTAACTCAGTTTTTAAGGCAACTATATAACTGGGCACATCACCAGCGTAAAAATTAACTTAGTAACCTACATTTTCATAAATGAAGCTAACCTGTATGCTTTCCAATCGAGGCAGAAAATATTTGTAATGTTAGTCTCTTAATACTGATACCAACTCAGGCATTTGTCTTCCTTTTTTTTTCCTTTTTTCTGTTTAACGCATGGAAAATGCTGAAGCAGAAGGGAATTTCATAGTTCTACTCATGCATAATGGTTGAATAATCAGATCAAATTAGCAAGATGTCACCCATCTGAATCAAAAAAAATAAATTAAAAATAGCTGAAAAGGAAAGTTATAAAGTACCTGTGGACAAGAGGAGGGTTGCACTCGTGGTGTAGGTAACATAAACCTTCTGCAGCTCCTATTGCAATTTTCAGCCTTGTGATCCAATCCAAAGACTGTAGAGAGCCATCTCCCAAAATAATAGAACTATGCAAGGAATTAAACAAATCTCCGTTTGGCATATATTTGTAAACTAAGAGATTTTCGTACTCATGGTCCAAGCAGTGTCCCAAGAGAGGGATCAATCTTGTGTGGGAGAATTTGTTAAATAAATCCAACTCTAACATATAAGATTCTTTTGTAAAGGAACGCAAATCAACTCTCTTGATAACTACAGGGAATTCACCTTCCAATGTTCCTCGGAAGAGGTCTCCAGAGTGACCATGCTGAATAAGATTTGTATCACTAAAATCACTCGTGGCTTGGAGCATCTGCTTGTACGTAAATGATTCTCCCGGACCAGAAAAACTAATAGAAACGTTAGGAGGTTCAATGCTGCCTCCTTCCGGATGAGGCCTCACATTAGCAGTCCCTCTTTGTTCAGTATTTCTATTGTCACGTGTTTTTAAAAGCAGTACCAACACCAACACCAAAATTACAATGAAGCCAAGTCCACCAAAAACTCCCACCATTACATATGCCAATCGGTTTTTGTTTTTTGGGGTTTCCGACAATGGCGGTTCCACATTATCAAAAGTTAGACCCCTTTGACCATAGAACATCCTACAATCTTCCGAACTCCTCTGTTCTGGCACGCTAAGAAAGCAATTCCCAGAAATTGTAACGCTTCTTCCCGTGTCATTGGGAGCTGAGCCTTGAAAATAGTTATTTGAAAGATCAACTAATTGAAACTTTCCAACTGGAGAATTTAGACTACCATAGAATAGATTGTTCGAGAAGTTGAACAAAACATCAGTGACATTAAAAAATGCTGTGAGGTTCGGAAAAACACCGGTAAAGTTATTGCCGGATACATCAAAATGGCGCAATTGGTGACTTGACCACGAAAAGCTGGGAAGATGGCCAACAAAATGGTTCCAACTCAGGACCACATACTGCAGCTGAGTTAAATTGAAGAACAAATTACCTGTCAACTGACCCTCCAGATCATTATTTCCAACTATCAATTTTCGCAAACTTCCTAACCTTCCAAAATTCCCCGGTAATGACCCAGACAAAGAATTAAATCCAAGGTCAACTTCAACCAACCTAAACAAATTACCTAGCTGGGAAGGAATCGGACCAGTGAGACTGTTGTTGGATAAATTCAAGAACTCAAGACTTGAGAGGGAACCAAAATCAGTAAGAACTGGCCCAGATAAGTAATTGGAAGATAAATCCAGCTTGGTAAGATTAGTAAGAGATGATAAAGAAGACGGAATTGATCCTGTCAACAAGTTTTGCGAAAGATCAATAACTGACAACGACGATAACTGCCCCAAAGAGGCTGGTATATTGCCGGTTAAGGAGTTCCCTGACAAGCACATGAAATTAAGCCTACTCATACTACCAAGTGATTCAGGGATAGTTCCAATAATTGAACTAAACCTAAGATCAAGCACTTGAAGTGCACTAAGGTTCCACCCCAACCAGTCCGGAATTGACCCGGGAAGTGCAAATCCAGTGGAATTAAATGATTCCAGCAAACTAAAACTTGACAACGAATCTACAGCAAATTGGGGATTAAGTTTACTCACTTGGGTTCGCCTCAAGCCGGATAAGCTTATTCCGGTGACCCGTCCGTTTTGGCATTCAATGCCAGTCCAAACAGAACAAGGGTCGGGTTTTTTAGGCCAGTATTTGGCCCTAATACCCAGGGATGAACGGAGGTCGAGCAATGCTGACAGTTCCGCGTGGGAACTCAGCGGTGGCAGCTGCTGAGTCGCCGCCGTGTTGAGAAAGAAGAGTAGAATAGCTAGCTTGAGCTGAACTTCCATAACTAAATAGTAACACAGAGCTGAAGACGACGAGGTCCTATAAATCTCTCTGGTTTTCTCCTTCATCTCGAAATAATGGGATTTCATAATTTCTGGTGATACTGATAAAAATGGATGATGATTTCCGTGCATCCCATTACTCCAAATTCTTTCTCCTCCTGCAATGAGTATTAAGTAAGTAAATTGTGACTACGAACAATACATTTGGAAAATAATTTAATACACACATAAATACACAAATACATATACATACATCTGTATATGTATAGACCCTTTTAATTTGTGAGCTCTTTACCTTTTTCACGAGCTTTGATTATGGAATCCCATTGCTTGTGTATATAAATGCAAGTTACAGAAATCAATCTTTCTCTCTCCTCTTTTGTGAGTAATAAACTAATAATGTAGGCTTTTTTTTGGTTGCCACTTGCCAGACTCTTTCTTGTTCTTCCCTTATTTGGTTGGAGGGGTATGTATTAATGAGAAAAGGGGAACTTCAACTGCCACACCCACACGTAACAAAACAGTGACTCACTTTCAGGGTGGCCGGAGGAGGAGTGATTAATAAATCAGAAACTGAGTTGACTCAGGCAGTACCGGCACAAGTTTATGTGAAAATGACTCGAACCGTGGCTGAGTTTTCCGCCTATCCTTGGAAACTGAAATGCAGATATAAGAGACAAAGGGGGTGGTTACCATTAACTTAATTCTGATCAATTAATTAATATTATGTCGATACGCAGGCAGGAGGTAATTTTTTTTTATACGTCGTTATTGTATTAGTCAATTGATCAATTTATCTACGAGACGAGAGAAGTGTAGTTTATCGTTGAAGATTCCGGTGGGGGTGAAAGAATAATAATAATAATAATTCTTTATTTATATATCTAAATAAAATTATTTAGTCAAGTATATAATAATAGTATCAAATTTGTCAAAAATAAATATTGATATTATAATATATTTAAATTTCAGCCACCCAAATAACATTTTGCAAGAGTTATGTTGTAATTGTTTTAAGTTTTTTTTTTAGTTAGGAGTAGCAATTAAAATTATTTTTACTAGATTTTCTTCTTAATTTTATATTTTAAAATTTTACGAATTAACTAAATTTGCAGCATATAATATTTCCAGGGACAAAATCTTGAGAAGTAAGCGTATGAATGGTTCTTTGCATTCATTGATACAATAATTTTTGACTCTTTTTTTGGACCTATTCATAATTAATGACCATAAAACAACTCAACTCACCAATATGTTATATATATATCCGAAATGAATTGAGATAGACTTTAATATATCATAATTTCTCTCTTCTAGAAACTTTAAAAAAATCTATTTTTTTTTTTGGAGAGTTTTTCAATTTCTTGGATTCTTTATTTTAGAGTTTTTTTTGTTATTGAGATAATATTTTTTATTGTGCTGATTACTGACTCTTAGTTAAGATTTAAGAGACTTACGTTTTCTTTCTGAGTTTTAAAATTGACAGAAAATAAAAGAAAAGAACGGAAAATTTAAGTTTTTTTTTCAATTCTTATGTTTCTGAGTTTTTTAATAAACGTAAAAGAGAAAAAATGGATAAAAAACTTGGCCACTTTTCTTGCTAAAGTTTTCCGTCCAAAATTGGCCTGATTTGGACGGAAAAGAAATTGGAATAAGTAATATTTTTTTATAATTCTCATATTATCCTCAATTTTTAATATAATAAATTTTAAATTACAACTCATGTCCTCAATTTTAAATTTTCTATCATTTTCTATTAAAAACTCAGAAACAACACAAATGAAAACTTTAAGTTTTCTATTTTTTTCTTTTCTGTTCTAAACTCAGAAACAGAGTCTTAGAGTCGCAAACATTACTATTTGATCCATGCTCCTAAAATTGTTAATCTTATAATTTCACATCAATTTAATCTTCTTTTTATACATCATATGTAAATTTTAATATATTAATATATTTAATATATCTAGGTCCTTTTTGGAATGTTTCAAAAAAAATATTATCTAAATTAAGTTACAATTTAAATTTAAAAATTTTCAAATATAAAAATGTAAGCTTGGAATTCCAGGTATTCCAAATGATCTCTAGGTTACTTTTTAGGAGAATAATAAAGTTTCAATGAGCAAATAGATGTTATTCCACGAGAGGTTAGTATAAAGTGAACTTTATGATAAGTTCATTTCATGTTCAATATAATGGTGACACGCAGACAGAGATATCACTCTCCCGCTTATGTGTCAGTGCTGTATTAGATATAAAGTAAACTTACCATGAAATTGACTTCATGTTAACCAGCTCATTACCATGAAGTTCACTTAATGCTCAACAGAGCCGGACCTGGGCCAGGTCTACCAGGGCCACTACCCAGGGCACAAAGTTGAGGAGGGCCTAAATTTTTAAAAAATTATGTATGTGTATAAAAAAATAAAAAAAATAATTATAAAATATAATATAAAACAAATCAATAAACATGGAGAATCAAAATAAACTATTAGCCACACAAAAAAAACCCTTCGACCCTTTCGATTCATAACGCAACGCAAGCAATTTTTTTCCCGATGATTCTCCTCTTCTCCAACAAAGTTGGAAAATAAATCATCCACCAGCTAGACCAATGCATTTCTTTGAAGGTAATTTTTTTTAAAGATACATATAGAATCTAGATATATAAATTTTATAAATTGTAATATATATTTTTGTTAATTTTTTCTTATTTATTATTTAATTCAACAGAAAACTTGGTTGAGATTTTTGTTCTTCGTTTTTAATGCAATGCTTATAATCCGGGGTACTCTTTTTCCTTCGTTTGGGGTTTTATCCCATTAGATTTTCCCCAAACAAATTTTTTAACGAGGCCCCACAGTGTTCTTACTTATCTTTTGTAAATTCTTATAATTTTAATAAAATTAATTAGTTGATAATTTATTTATTATTTTGTTTAATTTGTATAAAGGGGCACACTTGAAATTTTTTGCCCTGACTACTAAACTTAGGACCGGCTCTGATGCTCAATACAGTGTCGATACGCTTGTATATCAGTACTGTATTAATTAAGTATGAAGTGAATTTACCATAAAATTCACTTCATATTAACCACATCCCTACTTCACTATTAGTCTATTATTATTATTACATTTTACATGGTGTTTAAGCATGGTTGGTCTTCTTCACATTTGGGGTTGTCATGTTTATTCAAAGGAATGTGGATCACTTGTTTCCATGCATATATGAAAGAATTTTGATAGATTAAATGTGAAAGGTGTGACAGTAATAAAAATAATACTAATAGCTTGAGCCACATGGCAATTAAAATATTGAAAATAAATTTATAAATATACTTTTACACACTTCCAGATTGTACTCCATTAATTTTAACACAATTAAAATTCTTTAATTTTATCTCAAATCGTAGAGTTGTCAGATTCTTATTATATATTGTAAAAACACCAGTTTACAAACAGTTCTTGTAAAATTTATTCTCTTAAAATGTAGTCTCAATATATTTAAATGGGAAAATAATAAAATATTATTTCATCTGTTCTAAAATTAAAGATATATTTTTAATTTAATTCTATAAAGTAACATTTATATTCCTAATTTGCCATTATTTCTTCACTAATATTTTCAATTTCACACCATTACAACTGAATTCTTAGTCAATATTAAGGTTATATTTGAGAATATAAAATTATCCTTAAAAGTCGTTGTTTTATCAATATATCTCTAATTTTAAAACGGATGGAGTATATGAATTTCTCGATATTTTAATATAGAATATATTTATTTAAAAAATATCTTACATGTCGGCTGAGGGCTTCTTGTTTTGTCGGTATGAAAATTTAATTCTTAGTCCACATAAATAAAGATTTTTAATTATTTTTCCTTCTGAAAAATGTATGATTTATATTATTTTGAAACTCGGCCGGTTCAACCGATTAAATCGAGAATTGATTTTATGTCTGATCCGATTTAATTCGTTGAATTAATTTTGTCAAAATTTAGATTAAACCGATTCACTACATAATTTTATATTTTAAAATGAAGAGAGTATAACATAAGAAAATACTCGCAAATTATTATTTTATCTTATAATTTAGAATTTTATGATAATCGTAAATTAATCGACATATAAATTATTTTAAATTAATCGATATATTTATTGTTGTGAAATAAATATAGATTATTAAATTCCTCTCTTCATGGATTGGATTGGCCCAATATTGACAGCCCCATTATTATGAAAAATCAACCCTTTTGTGTTCATAGTGGCTTGAAAAGTCATCACATCCAGAATTCATAGAAATCATTTTCCATGAGGAAAATTGAGCCTTTTTTGGTTTTTGTTAAATAACTGAGGCTTTTCCATCTTCTTCATAAATCATAATCCATCCAAACTTCACTTAGAACATGGATTCAATACAATATTATTCATGATCCTTTGAGATTTAAGTTCAATGTAATTAGCCAGTTAGTTAACATATATGCATGTCCTATTTTAAGTTTTGATTGAAACCGAAAATATACACTTTTATATATATATATATATATATATATATATATATATATATATATATATACGGTCCGGATCTTAAGCTCACCCCTTATCCAACTCATCCGAGCTCACCCTCCTTTAGCGACGGATCCGACGACGGTTCGGTCAAACAACCGTCGTCTATACTTTTAGCAACGCTATATGTTATCCGTCGCTAAAAGTATAGACGACGGTTGTGTAATCAAACCGTCGTCAGGTCCGTCGTTAAAGGGGTGAACTCGGGTGAGTTGGATAAGAGGTGAGCTTAAGATCTATATCAATATATATATATACATGTTAATTAAGCTTTCCTAGCTATTTGATTATTATGACTAGAGAAATCTCTCCTTATATATTAAAAATCTTTCATTCCAACCCATAAAAATAAGAACATTATGCTTTAATTGATCTTTAGTACTCCCTCCGTTCTTAAAAGATTGTCGTTTTAAAATAAAAAATTTATTTCAAAATATTTGTCGTTTACAACTTTTGAGGAGAATAAAATATTTACTTTCTTATATTACCCTTACCTTTTCTCATTGTCCCAAGAAATTCTATCCCTTGTAATAATAGTTTTCAACTTCCCATAAAGGGGTAGTGATGAAATTTCAAACAAATTTTATTTGGTAAAATTTGCAAAAACCTTAAACGACAATCTCTTAGGAACGGATGTATATAGTACAGGATAAGATTGAGGTGTCCTAATCTAGTGTATATATGTTATTATGTTAGATCAAAACCATGGTTTTTTATGTTTCAAAAAATGGTCTGATCATTTGATTTTGATATGTTTTTATATATACAAGTTCCGAACATTAATTAATTTAATTTGTTAGCCGGAAAATTTTAATTGAGAAATCATTGTGTAATTGTATGTGTAGTTGAAAAACCTTTAATACACTAAAATAAAAAGTCAAAAGTAACTCTAAAGTATATTTATTTGGATCAGAATTAAAAATATATATATATATATATATATATATATATATCTATCTAATAAAATACAAATGATTTTGAATTTCCCGCTCACTCAATTAATCATCTGGGCCGTCTAAAGTTTGGGATAAATCCCACCGTCCATACATCTATCTAATAAAATACATCTATCTATCTAATAAAATACAAATGATTTTGAATTTCTCTCTTACTCATTGAATCATCTGGGTCTTTCAAAATTTAAGATAAATCTCACTGTCCATACAGTACCAGAGGCACGGGACCCAACTAGCATATATATATTCCTTGTAGCATCACATGAATACCACCAAGGCACCAACTATACTAATGAATAAAATTCATTTCATGCCATTGCCAACTCCTATTCCTGTTGTACTAGTCGTGCTCACAACTCCTTGGAATTATATACCTTAAGCACCTGCCCATAATATTTGATCACAAAATTAATGAATAATATATTACTCCATCCGTTCTTTTAATATAAGTTGTTTAATTTAGGATTGTGCATAAATATTAAGGTAATGATTATATAGCATTAACTATAATATCAATTGTCTATATTGCTCTTGTATTGGAATAAGAGATACTACCTCCGTCCCATAATAAGTGTTTTTTTAGCTTAAATTACACATACCAATACACAAGTTAAAATGACAAAAATACCCTTAATATATTTTCTTTGAAGTTGAAGAGTTAATGAGTGTCATTTAATTGTAGTGATTGAAAAATGCAATAAATACCATTGAATGCATTAGGACATATATGAGAAAATATTATAAAAATTGTATTGGAGTTCTAACACATCACTTATTTTGAGTAAAAATATTAAGCCTAAAAAAGCACTTATTGTGGGACGAATGTAGTAGTTATTTATTGGATATAAAATAGTGATAGAACCAAAGTTACATTTAATACTTGGGGTAATATTGAAAACTAAGCAATTAATGTTTATTTGAAATTCTAAAACGACTTATATTAAGGAATAAAACTATTTCTCTAAAACGACTTATATTAAGGAACGGATGGAGTAGTATATATATGACCCATGACTCCCATGAGCTTAGCCAACATGACATTGCCATAATGTCTCCATAACTATTAGTTTTTCACAGAAATCTAACTACTAGTTTAACATTTTAAAATTATTTTCCTACCAACTCAAAGATTCTTATTAATTACTTCTATATATACACGTAAATATAGAATATTAGAATAAAAAAAAACTTACTTGGGAGCAAAACCGTAATTACTTGTTAATTATGTACATACGAAATGAATAAAATGAGGAAATCATAATTAAAACATGTAACGTTGCTCATAATTAAGGTGGTTTCCTACCCAGCTCCATTATGTTGTGCTTCACCAGCCATGCATTTCAAGTTAACTGCCTCCACTGTATATGTTTTTGCTGGCGAAAACCACCTTCCAGTTTCACCTCCTAATTATCGATGATGGTCTCTACCTCTGGCATGACTGGTCAAAAACTGAATTAAGTTCAACAAGAAACTGAATTAAGGTTACATTCGAATTATTTCAAACTACCAACGTAACTATTCATTGATCAACAAAACTGATATTGAACTTGCAGTTATATATATACACGGTCCGGATCTTAAGTTCACCCTTTATCCAACTCACCCGAGCTCACCTTCCTTTAGCGACAGACGCGACGACGGTTCGGTCATACAACCGTTCGGTAATACAACCGTCGTCTATACTTTTAGCAACAGATAACATATAGCGTCGCTAAAATTATAGACGACGAATGTATGACCGAACCGTCGTCGGGTCCGTCGCTAAAGGGGAGTGAGCTCGGATGAGTTGGATATGGGGTGAGCTTAAGATCCGGATCGTGTATATATATATATATATATATATATATATATATATACATATAGGGTCTCCATCCACAGCAACCGGTTGTTGGGAGCAACCCATTTTATCCAGCCGTAACAGCTTGTATTGGCTTATAAAAAAAATAAAAAATTCTAAGGCCGGTACAAGCTGTTACGGCTGGATAAAAGGGGTTGCTCCCCAACAACCGGTTGCTGTGGATGGAGACCCATATAAATATATATATATATATATGGGATTCCATCCACAGCAACCGGTTGTTGGGAGCAACCCATTTTTTCTCAGTCGCTACAGCTTGTAGCGGCTTATAAAAAAATTCTAAGTGGCCGGTACAAGTTGTAGCGGCTGGAAAAAAAGGGTTGCTTCCCAACAACCGGTTGCTGTGGATGGAGACCCATATATATATATATATATATATATATATATATATATATATATATATATATATATATATATGGGAACCCTTCCATAGCAACCGGTTGCTGTGAATACTGTGCAACACCCTCTTTTTGTACCGTTGATAAACTTATTGGAAGGCTGAGATGAAACATAAATATATCCCAGCCGGCACAACTTGTACCGGCTTTTATTTTAATATGAGGACCCCACATAGTCAACATGTTGTCAGTTTTATTTTTATTTTTAAGCATTTCTCCATTAATAGTCATGACTCAGCACATTGCGTAAACTTAAAAAAATATAAAATACTTCCAGCCGCTACAAGCTCTTACGGCTGTTAAAAAAAAAAAAAAATCCAACCGGGACAATCTCTTACGGCTGTTAAAAAAAAAATTCAAAACCGGCACAACCACTTCCGGCTTGCACAAGTTCTTGATTTGCTATTCTTTATAAAATATTTGTTATTCTTTATAACTCTTTCATTTAATAACAAATAAAAAATTATAATTCAAATAAAAAATAATATCCTATTTTATAAAAAATATGTTTTTATAATTCTTTATTTGCTATTTTTATAAAGATATTTTTATAATTATAAAAATATTTTTATAATTCTTTATATAACAAATATATTAATTTGTTCCCACTTTAATTTGTTACAAAAATATATTCTTTATAAAAATAGCAAATAAAGAATTATAAAAATATATTTTTTTATAAAATAGGATATTATTTTTTATTTGAATTATAATTCTTTATTTGTTATTAAATGAAAGAGTTATAAAGAATAACAAATATTTTATAAAGAATAGCAAATCAAGAACTTGTGCAAGCCGGAAGAGGTTGTGCCGGTTTTGATTTTTTTTTTTAACAGCCGTAAGAGCTTGTCCTGGTTGGATTTTTTTTTTAACAGCTGTAAGAGCTTGTAGCGGCTGGAAGTATTTTATATTTTTTTAAGTTTACGCAATGTGCTGAGTCATGACTATTAATGGAGAAATGCTTAAAAATAAAAATAAAACTGACAACATGTTGACTATGTGGGGTCCTCATATTAAAATAAAAGCCGGTACTAGTTGTGCCGGCTGGGATATATTTATGTTTCATCTCAGCCTTTCAATAAGTTTATCAACGGTACAAAAAGAGGGTGTTGCACAGTACTCACAGCAACCGGTTGCTATGGAAGGGCTCCCTATATATATTTAGGGAATCCATCTATGGCAACCGGTTGCCATGGTCACTTTTATAGCAACCCACTTTTGGACCGTTGATCAACTTATTGGAAGGCTTAGATTGAATGTCATAATTGCCCATCTGGCACAAGCTTTACCGGCTTTTATTTTAATATATTGCATTGCATAGTCAACCGTTGTCATTTTAATAATTTTAAAAATATTTTTTAATATTAAAATACTCCAGCCGGCACAGCTTGTACCGGCCGGGTATTTTTTTTTACGCATATTTCTTCATTTTATGGGATGACTCAGCATATTAAAATTACATTAAAAAAATAAAAAATAGTCCAACCGACACAACTTGTACCGGCCGGCTAATTCTTTTGAAATCAAGTCTAATATATATATCCATGTACTACTGCATGCATGCATACAATTATAAGATATTGTATTAATATTAATATTACAATATATCATAAGTATTAATATTTTGTAATATTGTACTATAATATTTTGTAATATTATTAATACTTAATATTATAAGTGTTAATATTTTATAATAATGTTATAATATTTTGTAATAATGTTATAATATTATAAAATATTGTATTACTAATATTACAATATATCATAAGTATTAATATTTTGTAATAATATTATAATAATATTATAATATTAATAATAATATTATAATATTATTATTTTGTAATATTAATATTACAATATATCATAAGTATTAATATTATAATATTATTACAAAATATTAATAATATTATTAATTTATAATATTATTACAAAATATTATAATATTATTACAAAATATTTATTTATGGTTTTTATTTTTTTATATAGTTATGTTATTTCCATGTGATGAATATATATTTTGGGCTATATTTATGTTGGCAACGTATTAACACTGTTTAATTTCCTCTCCCCAGTCATGAGCACAAATTCATCAGGGAGTTCATCACGCAGTTGCAAATGTGGAGTTTCTTCACCAGTGAAGTTTTCATGGACCAAAACGTACAAATCCCGGGAGACGATTTGTTGGTTGCCCAAATTATAAAACAATACCATATAACTCGTTTGAATGGATTGATCCACCAATGTCACCGGACTTAAGAATTGCTCAGTATTATCGCGAAAACAATGAATTGAAGTCTGAAATAGTAATTTTGAATGAAAGGATTCGTATTTTGAGAGCAGAGAGAGAGAGAGAGAGAATTGCGTTTTGGGCTAGGGCTGGAATTTGGGAAAAGAATCGGCTCCGGTTTTTATTTATTTAAATAGTTATGTTATTTAAGATTTTTATGCTACTTAAGTATTATGCTTGCAAAACTAGTATCATATATAGGTGGAGTAGTTGTTCCTATACATATTCATAAATTATGAAGAACTCTGAATACTCGACGTATATATGATAATTAAAATCGACATTCAAGATATATACTACACATATATATGCTCTCCAAATTATTTTCTTCTGGAATAGTACGTACTGTGCAATTAATTAACAATGGTTTCTCCAAGAACTAGCTAGTGGTTTAAAAAGACGACCAGCATTTGATGCAAGGGCAGATCGAGCTTAAAACTTCAGTGGGGTCAAATTTGAAAAATAATATTATGAAAAATAAAAATTAATTTAATAAAATGAATATAATAGTAACATACACTAATATTATTTTACTGAAAAAAAAAGAATATGCTACTATCTTGTTAATATAATAAATAAATATTTTAAAATGTTTAAATTTGATTAAGTGATTGATGGATTGCTCAACAACAGCCGACAACATTATTGGGAGAAAATAAATATAATATTGATCTATAATTTTATACTACTACTGCTACTAATGAAATAACACTTGTCTACAAAATATAGGAAAATTTACTAGGAACTGTTTTTTTTTTATAGAAAATTTGGATAAATTATAGAAACTCTAAATGAAATCTTTCACAATTTTGAGCAACTCTAACTCTTACCTTCTTAGTATTCAGGAGAAGTATATTGATGAAGACAATAAAATACTCAAGTTCTTATAGTAGTATATTATTTTTAACAATAACATAATAGTAGTGTACTAATATAATTGTAGTACTCTATTTATTTTGTTTCGCCATAGTTTATATATAATATGAGGAGGTGAAAATCCAGTAGCCTTGGATCCGCCAATATTGGACTAACAACCTAAATAAATACCAAGGTTTTAAACTTCATATAGCCTGTATTTACATAGACAGGTAAATCTAGAATATAATGAGTAATTTTCTTAATAGAAAGTACTGTATCAATGGATTAATTACATTTTAAATTTAAAACATGAACCTGAAGGAAACATACTTCAACATACAGATTCTAATTAGTTGGTAAAACAAACGGCTTAATGACACTTTTGACCCTCCAATTTATCATTTACTTTCAAAGTCGTCCCGTACATTTTTCGTCGATCTTTAAAGTGATATTTTGTGTCGATTATGTTCATTTTACTCCAGTTATTTAAAAACTAAAGTGAAGGGCTATAACTTAGCGAGTTAAAAAGTAAGAGTTTGAATACATTATACACCGTGTGTTTAGTTTTTTTTTTTTATCGTAGTATTAGTTTTTTTTTCCTCTATGAGTTTAAGTTTATCAAGTTTTATTTTTGTCCTTATCCTTGTACCTATAAAAAAAATTAGAACTTAGGCACTGCCTACTCTTTCCTCTTAATAGATTCGCCACTGACCTCTTTACCACTTAGTTTTATTTGGTTTATGTACAAATATGTTTCTACAATTTTTTGTCTTTATCTATTTTTTTAAAAAAAATTAGTGGCTTATTTTGATGTAGAAACAAACATTGCAATTGATTTGCATTAGCATGTACTTGGTAACATTTCAATTTATATAGCAATGTAAATTATTTATTCACAAAATTTTAATATGAATTAAAACCAATATTTAATTAAATAAATGGAGGTAATATGTAAACTATAAAAGTGAAAACTGAATTGATTTAAAAACTAACCATAACAAACATGCATAAATAGTTTAATTAACTTAAAATATGCAACTTGCATGACATTAATTTCAAATCACTCTATTGGTATGAATCTTCAATAAGAATTTATTAACCGATTTATGACTAGTCCTTAATTTTCAGTTGGTTACTTGTAGACGACAACTTTTAATTCACGCAATTTATCACGGGAGAGTCAACTAACCAGGTTAATTGCCGAAAAATTAATCAATTTAAAGGAACCTCTGTACTGCCACAATCTTCTTTTTTTCTTAATCCTTTAAAACAAATTAATGGAGTAAAAAAGATATTTTTTTTAAAAAGGTCAATCACAAAAATAACTAATGAATAACACAAATAATCTTCAAAACGACGTTTGAAGTGAAAAAAGTCCCAAAAATATCTAAACTAAATATATCAAAGTTATAAACTACTCTCTTCGTCCCCAAAAAGATGAACAAAATACAATTTGCACACATATTAAGAAAAATAAGATTAGAGGAAAGAGAATAAAAAAGTTAGTGACTCCACAAGATTACATAAAGTGATGAATACTTTTATTTTTTTATATTAATAGATCTCACTAAATAACATATGTACCATTCACTTTATATATTTTATCTCACCTTTTTTAAACAAAAAAAAATCATACATTTAGCCATCTTTTATAGGGATGGTGGGAGTAATACATTTCATCTAAAATTACTTCATTTCATTGGAACAATAAAATATATTCTCTTCAATTTTAATTGTTTGAAGTTAACTTAAAATATTTTAATATAAATGTGTGATTATCACCTACTTACTTCTTCATCAGTAGACAGAAAGTAGATTAGCAGCTCAAATGAAAACTACAAAACATATTCATTTAAATTTTAAAATTAAGAGTAAAATATATATTTTTGCCTCTTTTATAACTCTTCCATTAATCTGTACCCTTTATGTTTATTAAATTACATATATGCCCCTTCATATACGTATATAAAACAAACAAACAAACTCAGCATAGGCACCACTCAGCATAGGCAGGTGCCTATGCTGCCGAAGCATAGGTCCGCCCCTGCTTGGCATACATTTTCAACAAGAATAACAAAAAAAAACTTAAAACTCCATCAACTCTCGCAAAAATATGTATCAACAATTACAACAAAACCTTATGCTAGGAAACTCCGAATCTCACCGTTCAAATTGAAGACCAACAAGTTACGACATCACCCACCAAAAATCAGTCAAATTAGACCACAAATGACATTCCGATAGCTGAGTTGAAAATACTGCACTAAGTAGCCTGCTTTGAACTTGTGCTCAGCATCCTGATAGAGCACATATACTCTAAAGAACATTACCTTTTCAGTCCATAATCATGTACAATATTATCTCAGAAGCACAAGGGACAATTGTTTGAACAAAATCTCTAGTATTTTCTACATATTGTTATTTTGAAAGTCAGTTTCAGAATTATTGAAACGTCCTAGTGAGAGTTTCTTATGTATAATTGCTAATTTGCTATTGATAGCAGTGCTTTATTTTCCCTGAAACAATGAATTCAAAAAATTGTGACAGAGCCTACACCAAGATAATCAATAATTCAGCCACAGCATAGTTTCAGCCAAAAGCAAAATAATTGTCCCCTGAAGAATTATCATGGGGTCAGTGTGAAGAATGCAGATACTCAACATTGGCACTCATAAGCCTGAAATAGGGGCCATGAGGAACAGAAAAGGGCGGGAGAGAAGAGAGTTTCAAACTGAGGAGATGGGGGAACAATTTGGATATTATGAAGGCAATCTTCCTATAATTAAGACAGTTAATTGCAGTGATAGCCTCTACACGTTGCATCTATTGATGAATCACTTTCATGGTACCATTCCATTAACATTTGCAAGCTTGAACAACTTAACTTGGAGATTCCTAATAAAAGAAACTGCCTAGTCTAAATGTTCAAGAGATGGAGATACCTGAATTTCATTGCACAAAGTTGATGTATTTGTCTGAATGACTGTCCGTTGGCTGGAGGTGTGTTTGAAATAAGTAATAAAAAATGTGTCTATACATAATAAGATGGCATGTAGAAAAGTAAATTATCTGCTTGGAAAATTAAGTCTTTCATTGTAGACAGGGTTAAATGTGAAAGGTGACGGGTATAGATCAACATGATATGAACAAATGTAGTAGTTTCATACTTGGTAAAATAATATGGATCAAACAAAACTGAATTCGCCAAGACTAGATAATTTGCCTGCTCGGTTGCTAACAAAAATTCTCAAAAGAATAGTAAGAATACGTTTATTGTTTATGCACAAGATCAATAAATTGCAAACCGGAAAACAACAGAAACAACAACACAGGACCAAAAAGAAACAACAAAAGAATATCACCGAAAGGACAACTGAATTTCCTCCAGAGTTTTCCCCTTGGTCTCGGGGACCAAAATGGCTGCAAATGCCACCGTTAAAGCGCACATAAACATGTAAAGTGTAAAGGTTCCTGTAAAAAATGCAAGCAACCCTAATTAGTCATAGTAACAATAATTATCACGATAACAGAAGCAACTTGGATTCTACTCCATGAATATTGCATGCTTTATATGCATGGTTTATATTGCATGGTTTATATGCATCCCTACATGTTATATAATAGAGAGAGAAAGAGAGAGAAGGGGAGGGGGTAACCTCCACTACTCCAAGTTAATAGCAAAGGTGCCGTCATAGTAATCACCCAGGCAATAAACCAATTTGCTAGTGTTGCAACACTTCCAGCAAGGCCTTTCATGTTAACTGGCAGAATCTGCAAATAGGTATAAAAATAGAGAATATGTTTAATTGTAGCAAGATGAGCATAGTTAGGTGATGAATTGCTGTTACACGGTACGGTGGGAAATATGGGATGAGTTGGCAAAGAATGTTGATACAGCCACCATGAATATCACAGAGCTTGAAAATGTGCCCGCAGGTCTCTAGCCACAATGATTACAATACGGATCCAAACATTTATCATGAAGCCAATTATAATAGCTAGCAGAAGATCTGCAGGACTAAAAAAAGTTTAAAGGTTGCAGGACCCAATAGAAGTGAGAAGAGGAGGACAGTAATGTGTGCCCTGTGAAGGGAAAATCTCTTCCTCTTCCTCTTCCTCTAAATCTTTAATCGAGTTCAGATATTTCCATTTACATTTTCTTTAGTTAACAGCAGGTGAAATTTCCAAGTTCCAACAGAAATAATTGATATATACATAAATATGATGCACAGACAGAGCATGAAAAAGAATCAACTTGAAGTCGTGTTTATTATCATTCACCCTGAAAAAATCAAATTACCAAGAAAACACATTGTTGCATTTGTAACATAACACGAAAAAATAATATAGGTACCTCAGACATTATAAGCCATGGAATGGGTCCCATTCCAAGAGAAAAGGCAATGACCATTCCCTGAAGTAAAATGTTGGATAAACAAAGTAAGAAAATGCAACATCAAAAGTAGAAGGATCATCATTACTGTGTGATAGTAGGAAAGCGTACCACAACACCAACTACTGATAGGATACCCAAGATGCTATAGAGGGTAGAACTATCCGATGCATAACCCTGAGATTAATTAAAATTGCAAGAGAAAATTGAAGGGTGTTATACATGAAGAAACATACGTGAGCACTTGACACATAATCATGATTTTATCAAAATTTGTTAGTCAAGAAATTTATAATATGAAACAAAGAAATTCATGGTAGCACTACCTTTATAAAGAATGAAACTGCAACAACTAAGAGACTTATAGTCATCCCAGAGGAGGAGATCTACAAAAAAACAATTTGTTTCACTGAGCCAACTGTGATAATGACTTGTGGATTACATAGATGCAAATTTATGCTCAAACTCACAATGAGTAGAATCCTACGGCCTGTTTTGTCCACCAACCATGTAGAAACTGCAGTGGCTATCACCTAAATAGTACAAAAATCATTTTTGATGACTATACAAAGTAAAGAAGCTCATGCAACATCAGAAATAAATTATATAAGTAAACTGTTTGCAAGTAATCCTTCTTACTGTACCTGGATAGTACCAAGTCCAAAAGTAGCAACATTGCTTGATGAAATCCCTACTCAATTCAGACAAATAATGTATAAACCACAAGACTTAAATTAAATAAACAGTTTCCCTTTTGGATAATCGATTTTATACAAGATGAAAAAAGAAACTGTATGCACATAAGCAGGAAAACAGCAACATTTTTTTGGGACAAGTCAGTAAACAGTAACACGGAATATTTAGAACCACAAAATTAACAAACAGTATAGCTTTAAGCAAGTGGAAGTTTTTTTTTAATAGCTTTGATTTAACTTCTGGTAAGACTGAGGCTTTAATTGCCTCTGCCATTTACAGGATTATTTATCAACATCACACTTCCTAGTAGTTTAAAGGACCTAAATAATTCATAAGAACACTCACAATCTGGATCCTCTACAAAAATCAATGCATTAACATAAATGTGATAATCCATAAACTCACCGGCAGATTCAAAAATGGTAGTTGAATAGAAGAGAACACCATTAATTCCAGTTAGCTGTTGAAGGACAAGCAATCCAATTCCTATCTGCGGGATATAAGATTAGAAGTTGAAGTACATATTCCTATTATCATTTATCAGCATAAATCATGAGCAGAGAACACAAATGGAATAAAACTAAAAATTCTCAAGTGATATAATTACCATAAGAGGAAACCAATATCGTCGTTGTTTAAGGTCCCCAAAACGGATTGCGGTTCTTCTACTTGTTGATGCTACAGATCTCTACAGTAAGTACAAATACGTAATTTTTTAATAAAATTAGATACAGCAGTCTAGAATGGTGGCCCAACACAATCTTTTTTTGAGGAGATTCACCTTGATCTCATTCACTTCAAGGGAAATATCAGAATCAAAACCACGAAGAACTTGCAACGAAACTTCAAAATCTTCTGTAAAACCCATTTTTGCCTGGGTTCAACAAAGAAGTGATTCTGTGACTTCGATCATACATAAAAATTAGAATGAAAAACAGAGAAAATCCCTTAAAAGGAAACTTACCAACCATCGAGGAGATTCTGGGATAAAAAAGAGACCAGGAATCAAGACTAGACAAGGCAATGTTCCTGCCAGACATAAAAGGTAAATTATCTGTTTGACCCAAACCTTCAAATAAGTGGAAATAACATTCGAAGTGCCCAGCAATATGGTTTAGTTAGTGAACAGCCCGTTGAACCATCAAATCTAGTATTTCAGTGGGTTTGATGTGCAGAGGTTTTCCCTGTTTAGTTTATGCAGCATTTTTTGCCTAAAAAGAAGGGCATGGACCTCACCATTGATGGAAATCTTAATTCATTTGTTTTATTTTGAATGTATCACGCGTTTACCATTCCACCCACCCCTCAATTCTGACCTTGCTTCCTTAACATCAAATAGAACATATAGACTAGATTTGAGCTGGCACAAGTTTCAGGCCCAAAATTTGGGGAAGGGCTGTAATTTCTATTTAATTGTGCAAGTAACTTCAATTTTCTCTACAACCAGGTGAAAATTACTCATGACAAATACGTGAAAAATTACATCAATGCAGCCTCGGTAAATATAAATTATAATCTCTTTAAGATAGGTCCACCACTACGTCCCCATAGCATTCTTTTTGCCTCAACGGTAATGGGGTACTGGAGGGAAATTACTAGAAAAAGATAGTGAATATAATGGAATACATCTTTGACTAGCATAACACAAATGATCGCTTAGAGGATACCTAATACAGCAAGAACTCTCCAATTAACAAATAGTCCCAATAAATAGGACAGCATTATTCCAATTGTGACTGCGAGCTACACAACAAACATATCAAAATTAATTTATTATCTCAGTGAATAAGGTAGTAACAAACAGTAGATTAAATACGTAATTAAGATCACCATACCTGATTCACTGAACCCAGTCCTCCTCTCATGTTTTGAGGTGCTATCTCAGCTATATATACAGGAACCTAAAATTAAAGAAACAAAAAGTACAAATTCTATAAAGCTACATCATCCACAATACAAAGTCAATAGAAAAGATAAAAGCTTAAGAGTTACCGTGTAAGAGATAATTCCAACACCAAATCCCTCCACCAACCTTCCCATATATAGAAATGAAGAATCCTAAGAAAACGACAATTATGGCAATAAGCAGAGGTTCTTAAAGCCACTTTACAAACAAATTAAAGAAAGATAGCGGTGCATAGACTATTTGAAACTCACTTTGGCAAATGATATGGCAAGCCAACCAATGATATTAGGGATTGCAGCGATCATCAAAGACTGCAATTTTACAGGAAAAGCAAAACTAATATTTACAAACCCCAGACAAGCTGAACCCAGTAAAAAAGTAAGAAAATTGAAAGTGTGAATTAATCAAACAAATTTTACCCCTTTACGACCAATATACTCAGCAATCTGACCGCTAGCTATTGCCCCAACCATCGCACCCACGTTCGACAAAGAACCAAACAAAGAGAACTGACCCAATAGTTCTAGTTAGTACCACTCTTAAACAAAATAAAAGGAATTTTTCAAGGCAGCCAAGAATCATTCGAACCTCTGACACCGTAAGTTTAAGATCTTTGGTAATAGCAGCTTGCGTGGGTGAAGAATAACCACCCTGCAAGAACAAATAACATTTACGAAAAATATATACATAAATAGAACTAGGGCTATTCCTAATCATTTGGCTGCTAAGAAAACCATAGTAAAAACGATCATTTTCAATTTACGCCTACCCCAAACTACCGTTGTTGAGTTCAGATAATATTTTCCATTATGGGGTTCAGCAAATTGAGTAACTTATCCAAATCCATAAATTATACTCCCTATGTTCCACAAAAATAGTCCCATTTGTCAATCTTTTTTAAACCACAAAAGAAGTCCTCTTTTTAATTTAATTATAGTATTATGAAATGACACAATGTCAACAACTTTATTTTAATTTCATTATCATGTCACTACTACTAAACTAAAAAAAATGTTTCTAGGGATAACTATGGTACAAAAAAAAATCTTTAATATTAGCAAACTTTGCAATGGGCTATTTTTTGTGGTTTCCACTTTCCAGTCTCCAGAGTACAACAAGTATAGTTACTTAAAATTAAATCTCTTAGTTCAGTTAAATTTGCTTTCTTCTAGTTGCTAGGGAACCAATGGAAACAAAGAAAATAAAAGAAAATTGCAGAATTCATTAAACTAACTACATTATCTTTTTGGAAGCTAGGAAAACAAATTACCAATAATGTGTTTTATAAAATCAATCACTTATCAAAGCCCATTAATTTACATAGCGGAAAGATTAACTCTTTAGTTTAGTAAACTTGGGGATTTTTCAGATTTCATGAGAATAAAAAGAAGAGAAACGGGTAAGAGAAATTTACAGTAAAACCGAACTGGATAGGACCCAAAGCAACGATCATAACACAGGCAAGAACAGAAATGGAGCTGTCACGAATTGCCTGCGAAGAACCCATCATACTCGACTGCCTTGAACCCATTCGATACCAACTACCCGTGTGCAAAAATGGCTTCCGCAGATCTCTCCCATCTTCATTATCGTCTCTGAAACTCATTTTCACTGTTGAATTGAATCAATAATTAGGAGAGAGAGAAAAACCGGTGCTGAAAAAAAGATTGGTTCTTTAGTGTTTTCTTCTTATTGATTCAGACAATAATATGTTTGGAGAGAGAGAAAACAGAAGACTGGAATATGACTGTTTGAATCGGACTGAGGATGTAGATGCAGTGACATGCTGTGGTTATTCAGGTCGGGTCATATGTACATCGTGCTGATTAAAATATGGACTACTATGTGTGTAGACCGTAGAGTGTCTGGTTCTTGTCGGCGAAAGACCTTTGTACTTGTTTCATTCCACTTTTGTTAGGGTTTCAACTTTTAATTTTTACAATTATAAATCTCATACTTTTTCAATTAAATTACAAAAACAAATTGAGACTTTATATTGACATTAATTTAACTGAAGTTAGTTAAAAAGAATTCTTAGTTATTAATAGATTAAAAATAAATAATATTATATTCATTGAAGTGTAACGTAAATTAAATATCGAAAAATTAGCGGAGTAACCCCAACAGCTAGCGCAGTGGTTCAAGGTCGCTAACTCGAACATTTAAGTTCGACTTTCACCAACAACAATTTATCAAGACGGGAACGCGAGCGTAAGCCCGTATAAAAAGGCCGACCCGAATTCGTGAATATTAGTCCGACTGCGATCAAAAATAAAAAATTAAAAAATAACGAAGTCTAATGATAATTGCTTTTAAGACATAAAAAGAGTCCTATAATAATGTATATGTTTGTATGATCATGTATACCCTTATTGACATAAGTTGTTTTTAGAGACTTTGTGTTTATTGTATCTTAATGCATCTTAACATCAAATCTCTTCATGTATATTAATAACACACATCTTTGTATTAAGAGTTTCTCTAACTAGTTTAGACTCATATTTATATCTTAACTATTCAGATAACCTCTTAATACAAAAAATGTGAACGGTTAAAATATATTAAAATATGAGCTATTAAAATGCATCAGCTTCACTTACTTCCCTTAACCCTATCATAATATATGTTTGCATGGTCTATTTAATTTATAGTGTTGTTAAATATACATGATTAAGAGATAAAGATTGTCCATAGGACAAAACCACTAAAAAATATTTGTGCAAAATAAATATATTTACCAAATCATTTCAATTTTTCAAATTGAACATTTCAACTTGTTTTAACCCTAAGTTTCTTTTTAAGGTAACCGAGAGAATTAATCTTTTTCCAATTATATATTTTAATAATAATATCAAAATAATTTTCATCTTTATTTATTTGTTTTTGGTAAACAAAATTTAAGAAAGTTGGGTTATAAAATCCAGATTTAAAAATACAATCCGACCTGCCGGATTCGAACCAGCGACCTAAGGATGGCTAAAGGAATTATCCCACTACAGTCCTCCGCTCTACCAACTGAGCTAAGGTCGGATGAGTTATATATGCCTAAATTCTGCATATTTTCCTCATCATTACGAAATTTATTCGGTTTATAAATATTATATGTAGTTATTTCTAAATGGTTATACTCCCTCTGTCCCATGATAAAAGTCTTTATTACTATTTTGGGTCTCTCCATATTTAATGACATTATTATAGGCCAATTTTGTCATTTCATTCATCTTCTTAATATGCGTGAAAAGTCCACCAGGACTTTTATCTCGGGACGGTGGGAGTATTAATCACAGGAAAAAGCAAAAATTATGCAAACTGAAACATACCAACAAGAAAGAATACTAGGACAAAAACCAGACAGAAATTCACCTAATTATGTTCTACAAAAACTTCAGTTGCAATGCAGTTACTCAGCAGTAATAATAATTATATGAAATTGATAAGTGATATTTCAACAATATAATACTCTTACCTTTTTTTTAACAAATGCAAAACTTCTCTTATTTAACGGATTTAATAAACAGAATAACAGAATTGCTATAAAACGTATAAAAGCTTCCAATACAAATGGATGGCAAGTGCATAAATACTGAATTGACGACTTACTAAATTAGCCAATAGCCATGCATGCAAGAATATGAATAAATGCATAAATACTGAATTAATTAATTACTTAGCCAGGCAAGAATCTGATCAATAATTAGATTTGTTAATATGTAAAGTATCTTTATTATTTTTTATTGACAGGGTTACACAAGATTAGTAATTTTATAAAAAAAAAGCAGCACAATAAAATTTAAAAACAAACATAGCAAATAGTCTTTAATTTATCAGATCTTGAGATACACGGGAAGAAGCTAGGATAACTAACTAATCATCAATCTAGCTAACTTTCTTCTGCATATATCCAGTAAAAAAGGAAGGAAAAAAAAAAGATACTGAATCTAAACTACCTAAAAATTTATTAAAAAACTTTTAACTAATGAACTCCTAAATAACCGACAATAAGCAATTGTCTTTAAATTTATTTAGGCTCTAGGAGGTGCCCAAGGAAGTTGTGGTGGCTTCCAAGGCTGCCCTGGCTTAGGCCATGAGAACGACGGAATTGGTGGTGGGACCCAAGGTTTCGCGGGCTTAGGCAATGAGAACGACGGAATTGGTGGTGGTACCCAAGGTTTTCCTGGCTTAGGCCATGACGACGGAAGTGGTGGAAGAGACCAAGATTTTCCTGGTTGGGGCCATGAGATGGACGGAATTGGTGGTGGTACCCAAGGTTTTCCTGGCTTAGGCCATGACGACGGAAGTGGTGGAAGAGACCAAGATTTTCCTGGTTGAGGCCTTGAGATAGACGGAATTGGTGGTGGTACCCAAGGTTTTCCTGGCTTAGGCCATGACGACGGAAGTGGTGGTAGGGACCAAGATTTTCCAGGTTGGGGCCATGAGATGGACGGAATTGGTGGTGGTACCCAAGGTTTTCCTGGCTTAGGCCATGACGACGGAAGTGGTGGAAGAGACCAAGATTTTCCTGGTTGAGGCTTTGAGATAGACGGAATTGGTGGTGGTACCCAAGGTTTTCCTGGCTTAGGCCATGATGACGGAAGTGGTGGTAGGGACCAAGATTTTCCTGGTTGGGGCTTTGAGATGGACGGAATTGGTGGTGGTACCCAAGGTTTCACGGGCTTTGGCCACGACGATGGAAGTGGTGGTGCCACAATAGGGTTATGTGGTAGCCACCACCACCAATTTTCAGGGGTAATAGCAGCTGCTGATGATGATGTTTCTGTTTCTTCTGTTGATAGAGGACGAGTGGCTAGGCCATGACTGAAAAACAAGCAAAAGCAAAATAAAATGGAAATGAGGGAAAAGTAGGAGACTTTTGACTCCATCATGACTGGATGGCTGGCTAGTATATATCGTATGTAGCTAATAATGAATGATGGAAATATAAGAGATTAGGGTTGGTATTTATAGTGTTTTGAATTAATAATTGAGTTGGGTTGGGGAGGGAAAACTATAACAAATATTTGAAAAGTGGTTTAAGTTTTTTGGTTTATCATTATCTAGTTTTCTGTTAAAAGGGAGTTTTAAATTCTTAGATATGAGAGGATGTTAAAATAAGGATATATTAATTAATAATATATATTATCTTTATTTTAAAACATACATAAAATCATTATCATTATCTAGTTTTCTGTTAAAAGGGACTTTTAAAACCATATTATTTTAGCTATAGACTTATTTTCGATTGGACCTTTTTTAGTTAGTCAATGGGGACCAAATGACTAAAATTATACTCATGTTCATAACTTATACAATTCTGTCAATTCACCCAATTGGACTTTTATGCATTTTATATATTTAATATGGATAAAAATTAATATTTTAGTGATACCCAACAAATTTCATTATTCTAGAATAGATAAATAAGAATGTTTAAATAAGAATTATACCAAATGTCTTAAAGAGATCATATATTGTGATTATTAATTTGTAGGCTTACATGTTACTCAAATTATTCTACAAAAAAATTAAAAAATTGCAAATGGTACTTATTTCCTTTTTGGAACAGATGGAATATTTACTTATTTGATTTTTTTTAAATTAAATTTGTCCATATTTATAATTAAGTAATGAGATTAGTTGTATATAACGATTTAAAGTGATATAAAATCAAAACAACTGCCAATTTAACATACAAAGTATGTTAAAAGGAAGTTTTACCATTATCTATTTTTCTGTTAAAAGTTGTTATTTATCTAATAAGATGATGTTAAGCATACTAAACTGAATCTTAGATACTGTTGCATAATAAACTGAAAATTATTGAGAACTTTTGGTCATAGAGATAAGGGTATATATAGTGATATATACACACCATTGTTGCATACCTTATATATTAAATAAATTATATTATCCTTTATTAATCAAAAGCCAATTAACACATTTATCCCTTGGTTATTTTATTTGAGAGTTTTTTTTAAAATAAAAAGTTTACAATATCTAAAAGTTTATTGACTGAATAATTTTTTATTTTCTTTGAATTTTAAGTCAAAATAAAATCTTTTGAATTAGAAGGAGAAATAAACTACTCCTATATTGTTTCTTTTCTTTTTTTTTTGATAAAGTAGAGTTTCTCAACTTGGGTCAGATTGTCTTCCTCCACCAACAAGACTTTCAAAACAGGCTTTCGCCTACGGTTGATCCCAAATTACTTTAATAAAATAACAAGCTAATTATATATCATGTCTGAAGAAGAAGGTTTACCCATATAAATATTTTTTTTCCTAATTTTTAATGTGTTCTAATCTTTAATTCAAAATATTAATAAATTATATTACAAAATATCTCAAATAAAAAAGAATGTTATTAAGTACAACTGTACAAATATAACATGTTTAACAAAATAGTTCAAAATTCAATATATGGTTGAAAATTAAGTTTTTGCTAACTAAATGTATCACCTTCTATTATGATGAATAATAAAAATAAGGTAAAATGGATAAATAATAAATGGTTAGTTAATTTTATGTATATTGAGGGTATGAGAGTCTGTTGAACATATTTAAGAATCCCTTTCTGTATCAAATGGATCGCATAAAATGCTATTTTTAATTACGTAGCCATGCAAGAAATGATATAACTGCATAAATACTGAACTGATTGATTACTTAGAGCTGCAATAATATGAATATGATTGGTATTTATTGAATAAAAATTAATAAGGTAGTTATATAGAATCTTTATTTAGCATTTTTTTAATTAAGTTGAATTAAGAAAGAGACATTTGCACAGGATTAATGATTTTAAAAAATTCAAGAGAAATCTGAACACCAGCCCAATAAAATATAAAACAACCATAGCAAATATTCTTTATCAGAGATCTTGAGATGCACGGCACCAGAACAAGCTAGCAGGACTAACTAGTTAATCTATCTTAGCTAATATTCTTATGCAAATCCTTTAAAAAAAAGGGAAGAAAATTAAATACAAAAGAAAATATGCTGCATCTAAACTACCTAACAATTTATTAAAAAACTTCTAACTAATTAACAACAATAAAACTGTCATTAATTTTAAGCTCTTGGAGGTGCCCAAGGAAGTTGTGGTGGCTTCCAAGGCTGCCCTGCCTTAGGCCATGAGAACGATGGAATTGGTGGTGGGACCAAAGGTTTCCCGGGCTTAGGCCATGAGAACGACGGAAGTGGTGGTGGTACCCAAGGTTTTCCTGGCTTAGGCCATGACGACGGAAGTGGTGGAAGAGACCAAGATTTTCCTGGTTGAGGCTTTGAGATGGACGGAATTGGTGGTGGTGCCACAATAGGGTTGTGTGGTATCCACCACCACCAATTCTCGGGGGTAATAGCAGCTGTTGATGATGATGTTTCTGTTTCTTCTGTTGATAGAGGGCGAGTGGCTAGGCCATGACCGAAAAACAAACTCAAGCAAAGTTATTATAATAGTTTTTAGAGGAATTAAGTTTCATTCTAAATTTTTTTATCGAGTGTGATTTATTGGGTCTGAGAGATTCGGGGGACTCATGCCTCGTGGTCAGATAGTTGTATCCGCGAATTGGAGGTTTGATATTAAAAAAGGTCAAACTTCAAATTGACTTGTAATGTTTGACTTCTTATTATTAAGGAACAAATGTCCTATTCAATTATGATAAGAAAATTATAAGTAGGACTCTTATTTTAACTCCGGTACGGGCGTGGTAAATTGTGGCGGTGTGATCAAGTTATAAATATAATCATAATCCAAGTTCAAGGTACACATGCATTATTTACTCTTATATAATAGAGTAATTTCATACCTATATTGTTAATGTTTCTGACTTGTACTTATTCTCATACCGGAGTTATCCCCGGCGGCCCTTGTCGTCAAGTTTTTTGGTGTGTTTGCTGGGTTTTAGTTTGTTGTTTGATGATTTGACGAGAGGTTAGATTTTTAATTCGTTGTTTGGTGATTCGAACGGTCAGATTTTAGCGTTAACACTTAATATATGCACATGATTTAATGAATTTTTTTAAGTGTGTATATATATATATATAATAATATGTGTGTGTTTTAAAAATGCTTTGATTGATTGTTATTGTTGATATATATATGCTTAATTACACATATAACAATTTCAATGTGTTAATCAAATGAAATTTAGGTATTAATCGTTTGTTGTAGCTAAATATATGGTTGTAGCATGCTGGGCGAGAATTATCTCATCACCTAGCTAGTTAATTCCTTTACGTAGCCATGCACGAGCAAATTATTTATTCTCCTTAATTTCTTCTTCATAATTATTCTCTATATGAATTTTCCTCTATTATGTAACAACATTTGTAGGAATATATTAATTTATTTATTCACTTATATAGTTATAATCATCATGGTGTGATATCAGTTTAACTTGTACAATACTTCCGCCATCCACACAAAAATGACCAAAAATATAATATACTAGTAATTGCCCGTGCCTGAAGGTACGGAGTAACAAATAATTAGATTAAAATTCGAAAAATACTACATTATGTAAAGACTCTTTGTAACTTAAAATAAATTACAATCAGACATAACAATTATCATAATTAACCATACAATCACAATAATTAATACATACTAAATCATCAACACATATTCAACCATCAAAACATCAAGCTAGTCGTTACTAATTTTAAGAAATTTTGACAGATTTTTCTTTAAAAATAGATATCCAGAAAAATCTAAACATGTATACAAACAATCACCATTCCATACCACCAAAACAATCACCATTCCATACCAAAAAAATATACACATGTATCCTATAGAGAAACAACTTCGTATTCGTTACAAATTACACCAAGTATCCTTCAATGTATACATGAAGATATTTGAAATATAAAACATAAGACCCCTTACTTTAGACTAATTAGCAAATTTGACCCTCCTATTTGTCATATTTTTGCTAAAGTGTTCCTTATATTTTTTTTGGCACATCTGTTCCTCAAATATGCATTAGTTGTGCTAAAATGTTCCTTCTTTATTTTTGGTCAATTTTTGTTAGTCAAATATTTTCCCAAACTTTTATCATTTTCATTTATATATCCACTAAATATATATATGTATATTATCATTTTCATTTAACTTGATCAAATTAATCAAATTATGAACTTGTGCGATAAATAACATAAATATTAAAAAAATAAATCCATAAATTTTTTGTTAATTAAATTTTAAAAAATAATTTTTCGTAATATACATTAAAACATAATTTTTTCTAATATAAAAATAAAATTGTAATACTCGTAAAAAGTGCAAATTAACACGCAAAAAATATTTTTTTTTTTAAATATTAAAATTTACGTAAAACAAACTTAGAAAAAATTTATTACGAAACAAATCTTATATATCATATAAAAAAATATTAAAAATTATGTTAATTATCACATCTAGTATTTTAACTTTAGATATCAAATCATGCCAACAATTAACCAATTTTTTAATTTGTTAACATTTATGTTCTATGATAAAGAAAAATTAAAAATTAAAAAAAAAAGAATATATTTAATTTTTTGATTTTGTAACCATTGATGTTTTTTATATGTATTATACATTTTAAAATATGCATACTATAAAAAATTATTACAATTTAAAATAAAATATTAATTAAGTAAATGGGGGAAGAGGGGAAGAGAGACTCAAAGAGTATAAAGGAGAGGAAGAAAAGGAGGGGAAGAATAAGAGGAGAGAGAAAGAGAGAAAATAAGATTCAAAATGGACCGTTGGATGTTGAAGCCTTAATTGATTTGAGAGCGTCGGATGTTGAAGCCTTCATTGATTTGCGAGCCGCTCTATTTTATTATATAAATTTTTATAAAAGGACGAGATAAAGTATATAAAATAAAAAATAATTATGTCATTTAGTGGGACTCATTAATATATATATAAAAAGGAACTTATAATTTTACATGATCCCTCTCACATGAATAGTGACGGGTCCCACCTCTTTGAAAGAGAGCCTCATATGAAAATATCATTATAACATGTAGAAATATCAATTTAAAAAAAATAATAATACGGTGTGCACAAAAATTGTGTACGAAGAGTATGAATGTACCGTTTACCAATAGAAATATATAAAACATTCAATTGTATATTTCGCTCCTTATTTTTTTCTTCTATTTTTTTATATTGTGTGTGCACAACTTTTTGTGTATGGTTATTGTCCCTATTACTCTAAACAAAATAAAATTACTCTTCAATTTATGAATCTTGTGGGACCACTAAAAAGAAATTTGAAACTAAGTTAGTGAGACAGGGTAGTAATTAAGCAGTACTTGTATGTATAAGTACCGGTAGAGCGGTATGTAAGAACATTAAAGGGATGTAGCTCAGATGGTAGAGTGCTCTCTTAGCATGCGAGAGGTACGGGGATTGATACCCCGCATCTCCATTTATATATATATATATATATGAATTTATTTTTAGCAATTTATGATGGTGCATGCCTGCCTTGGTTTATTTTTCCTCACGTAATTTGTACGTTATTACTTATTACCTTGTTAGGTACCTAGAAAGAGTAAGAAAATAAATAAAGATTTTCTTCAACTTTTGGTTTTTTGTAAGATTCAATTTTATTTTTTTAATCTGATGACATTGAGCACGGATCAACTTTTCATTTGATTATATAATGGGAACTATTGATACTTCCACATAAAAAAATTGATATTTTCACATAATCCGTCTCATATGAATAGTGGGTGGGTCCCACCTCCATGTGGTAGAAACGTGAAAATATTAAATTAATTTTGGAACTATTAAAGCACATGATGTTTGACAATTTTCAAACTAGAAAATTAAATTACATCAAGATAGTAGGAGGAGCAAGTTACAACCGCATAGCATAGAATTTGCCCAATTTTTATGCGTTTTACACCAGGCTATATAATAATATAATGGCACACCATCACCACTGAAATATTAAATTAAAAACAAGACAAAAATATAGATAATTTTTGGCCCTATCCACTTTTTACATACAGGGTTTTTGATAGTTGACACAGAAAGCCAGCAGCCATTGCTTCACTACTACAACCTTAGGTTCTTGAAAAGCCTGTTTTAGTAAAACAAGGAATGAGAATATTAGAAATAAAAGCACTAAACTCAAAACTTTGCAATAAAAATACTAGTATTAACCTAGCTCCAATTTGCATTAACAAAATTATACTCCAGGGTGTTTGATAAAAACTTAATGAATCTGAATGAAAAAAATTGTTTGATAATTGACATGTTTGATTTTATTATTTTATCCCTCTGAAAAATTCAAAATGGTTGTAAATTTATTTAATATCATATAATAGTTAATATTGTAAAAAAAAGTCATTCAACCGTCATTCAGCTAAAAAAATAGGACTTTGTCATTTAATCAAAATCGTCTAAATGGATGGTCAATTCAACCGAATTTTTTCCGAAACCCTGAATCATTCCGTCATTCGGTACTAATCAAACAATCCGACCTAAGCCTAGCTCGTTATACCAAAAAATATTGATTTAAATTGAAAAATAAATGATGTTAAAACCTTTAGTTGATCCAATTAAGAAGTGTTGTTATGAGCATATGCTTGCGACTAATGAAAGAAATACAAAGAAATGTGGGAATTCAATACATAAAAACAAAAGTTGTATAGCCGCATGTGTTGATACTTGTCAAGACAAGGTGCAGCGCCTAATTTATTATATTATACTAAGTTGGTCGGAGATTTACATCATGTGCATGTTATCTAAAACTTGTAGGATTAGATTTCATGTGGTTCTTTTTAGGAACTTGAATGGAATGTGATAGACCTTATTAAAATATCAACAAAACACACATACTTTCTACTAATATACTTTATTTCTATTTAGGGACTGCTCAGAAATTAAGTGGCAAATGCTTAAGCCCTTACACTTTCTTGGTAGATTCTAGAAGTGGGAAAGTAAAAGTTCCAACAATGCACTCACTTTTAACAGGCATTAGAAATAATTTACTGCACTTGTTTTTAAGATCATGTTCTTATATCTCTCTTTCTTGCCATAAACCCCACCAGTTTGGGTTAATTTACCTTATGTAACAAAGCACAAGAATTCCTAGAGGTTTACCTTAAAAATATTATTCATTTTTTTATTAAGAAAATGGTTAGATCTATGGAGGATGCAATGCATTGAGATTATTTACTCGAAAGAAAGGGAAATGATATAAATATTATTGTTAGGTTAGTCGATGTTTATGTATTTGGTAATTGTTAGTAAGAAATGCAAACCTCTGTTCATTACCAAATCCTCGGGTGTTGGTTCCATTGGATCTGTAAGGGGGTAATGGTACTTGATCAGATTCTATTTGCATTATATCCTTCACCAGGACGTCATAGTGCCTTTTCACTTCCTCTGCTGATTTCCCACCTACTGCCCTGGCTATATTATGCCACCGGTCAGGGGTGTCCCTATCAAATGTTGCCAGAGCCTCTTCGAATTGCTTGTTCTGCCTCTGCGTCCAGTTAGACCCAGAGTTACGCGATGATGCCATTGCTATAAGTTTTAGAAAAGAAAACAAAGGAGTGTTGGAGGTTCAAAGGAAAGGGAAGAGATGCCTCCGTCAGTCAAGGGAAAAAAAGACTAGTCAAGGGGATGGTATGGGTAACAGGTTGGGATGCTAGCTCTTTATAAACTGGAGGAGTAAGTGGTGGGGGTGTGTGAGTGTGTGTGTGTGTGTGTGAGGGAATAAAAATGCACCAACCATTCTTTAGTCTAGTAATGAGTGAAATTTGGGTTCGATTCTCATTCATGGAAATTGATTGATGGCAACTTTATGTTCTACACGCTACTCGCGGGACAGTCTTAAGCTTCGGCCCAAATATAGACGTGATGGGTCAGGGTTCCTTCAAACGTATGTGGTTGTTATAATCACAATACACCTTATTATCAGTAGTTTAGGATATTTTATCTACCTCCCATTTTCCCCCCTAAAAAAAGAATAAAAGAATAATGAAATCAAAAGAAAACAAATCACAAGATACAAAATTTACATAGTTGGTCCAAATGTTGGGTTAATTACTCCACAATTGGAGACAGATCAGCCAATAGATTTTTTTGGGGTTGAAGACTGAAGTGAAAGATTGAAATTAACGAGTTAGAAAGCGAGAGTTTAAATACACTATACATCTATGTATGTTTAGTTTTTTTTTCTATATCTATTATAAAGAAAGAAAGAAAAAAAAAGGCATATACTAACTACCCTATGAATAAATCCGCCCTTGAATACAGTGCATGATCCTCTCCTCCTCCTCCTCCTCCTCATATAAGATATAAGAAGCCTTACTTACATTCACCAGATGAGGGTTTAGCTAATAACAAGATGGAGCAAGTTGGGGAATAATTTTATCGCAATAGTTATAGGAGGTACAACAAATAAGATGTGATTTGTTTATCTAGGAAAGCAAGTGTGAGGACATAAGAAGAAGTGGAGGAGAATCAGTTAAGAGTGTCAAAGGACAAGCACTTTTATTGAATTCTTGTAAAGTCTTTTTCTTGTCTTTTATTAATATCATCATATTTACCCAGCTGGTGGGATTAGATCCCTGATTCAAAGCAAGATAGATGGGCCAACAAGATTTAATTCTTATGCCCACACACACTCAGATATTCGGTGGCCTGAATATTAATTGTTGCTTTGATATTACAGCAACTTGTTGCAACTTTTAATCCACATGCTCTGTAAATTGCTAGTATTAGTTTTAGAAAGTAATCATTTATTTGCACCACCTATCAAGTGAGGATTTAGGAAACTCGCTTTACCTATCTTGTCATGGATTATGTATTAAACTTGCATGTGATAGTGTGCACTACTTCTTTTTTTGCAAACTCTAGCTAGGTTACACCAATAAAATAAAGTGCTTATTAGTATACCAACTTCTGGAGCGATTAGTGCATTAGGAGTTTGAAAAGTAAATAAGAATCTTGTTTGTCTGTAAAGAGTATGCAAGTGGCCGGTTAGCATGAAGTGAATTTTATGGTAAGTTCAGTTCATTTCTAATACAGTGTTGGCACGAGATCATACTTTCGTATGTGTCAACATTGTATTGGGCATGAAGTGAACTTACCATGAAATTCACGTCATGCTAACCGGATCCGTTATATGCAATATTTGGAGCTAACCAAATGCATTGCTACTACTACAAACGCACGCAGATAAACTAACATAGCCAAAGTTTTAAATTTAAATGAGAAATCTCCACCACTCCACCACCCTAAGCCTTGCAATCCTAAATAACCTCATTCGGTATTATTTGGTTTTAAATGAATAATGGTATTAAAATGTGTTTGGCTCAAAAATTACGCTACATGTACAATCCTAAATATTCCTCTGACGTCTGATCATCTAGTAAGGTTCATTGGCAGTTAATGCAGCTGGAATTTCTCTAGGTTGGATCTTGTTTGTCTATGAATAAGTGCAGGCAACTTAATTGTATCCTTTTTTTAGGATATAATGTTATTATTTGTTATATTAACAATAGTGTAATCAAATATATATTTTATATATACAATCGGCCAAAAAATACAAAATTATCTAAAAAAAATTGGTTCGGGAGCAGTAGTGTCCCCGAACCCCAACTAAATTATTTATAGATCACAATATTTTAATCCCGCTGAATAATAAACATGGCTTCCTGCTCTGCAGGAAGTTGAATGTGTAACTAGTATGTTCTGCCTTAACCATTTCACCAGAGAATGAACATATTAAATATTCTGCCAAACCATTTTCACTTGTTTGATCACTAATTTTAAATAATTTATTGGACAAAAATCTATGCTTTTACTGTTATTTTCCTCTAATAATGGAATAGGATGCCTTGTGTTCCAAAGGTGGATCCTCTCATTTCTAAATTTGGAAGGCTGACTAGCTACTTAGTTGACTTAGCTACCCAGCCAAGGAAGCTGTACTCTTCTCCACCTTATTTGGAATGATTTTAGTACCTTTTATTCATTTGTTAGAGAAAAGAAACTGAAAGAAAAAAAATAATCATACCAAATACACAAATTTTACATGGTTCATTTGAACAGTCGGCTGTGTAAGTAAATATCTACATAATTCAGTACAAGATCACCTATTGAATAACTTGATAATTACCTTTAAATCAAAGTCGAATCTGATTCATTAATAATATCATTCACATTTCCAAATTCTAGGGTGCTATGAGGACCAGTTTGATGGTGTACAATAAAATAAAACAAGAGGTCACTGTGATAGGTTATCATTTTTATTTATTAAAATTCACAAAAGTTAGGTTTTGAGGGTGTCCCATCTAGACAACTTGCTAAGGTCCCTTGGCTTTAAGATACTATCTATCCACATGCAGGTGGAGGGCCCTGCATATGCAGGTAATTGCACACTAGGAGACTGTACAACAATAGCCATATCATTGTATCTAGAATCCTTATCATCTCAAGTCCATTTCAAAAAAAGTTCATTTCAAATGGATTCCTCACTTTTAACCTTGGAAAAAATTTGTTCTTCAGGCCTATATATATATATATGGTCCTTCCCTATGATTGGAAATTTGGAAACATTAATTTTCTAGTTGGTTTTCTTATATGGTAGATGACTGCATATTGTCATTGAGCCTTTGTGGACTCCATGCCTTTATGAATTTAGTTGGATTGGCCCTCTCTTTTATGGGTTGACATGTGAATCTTATAACCCTGACTTCCTGTTCCAAAATTAGATATATATGTTTAGTTTAAGCGAACATATAATTCTTATATATTTTTATTATTTTTACGTGATCATCTCTCACGTGAGTGTAAACCATGTGAAATATAAAAAAATATATTTGAAATGAATGATCTCCTTTTTATTTCATTGTAAAGCGGTGTGATATTACTCATTTGTCTTTACTTTGTAACTTATTAGGGGCACATTTATCATTTGATAACATCTTTGAGTGTTTATTTCTATATATGACAATAAATTCACCTATTTCAGTTGCGAATCAATTTCATATATTTATATTTTGAATGGAAGATATTCACTTTAGTATGCTTCCTCTCGTTGTACTTCAATCTTTTTACTATTTATCAA
The DNA here is from genome assembly GCA_020205505.1 of Panax japonicus. Classification (NCBI taxonomy): domain Eukaryota; kingdom Viridiplantae; phylum Streptophyta; class Magnoliopsida; order Apiales; family Araliaceae; genus Panax; species Panax japonicus. Next base: position 88,167,197 of record CM035091.1, read on the forward strand.
AAAATAAAAATAATGACGTATGTAAATATATGAGATTAAACGATCAAGAGAAACGAATTCACGTATTATTATTTTATTTAATCGCTTACAGTTAGACTTTACTTGTAATTCATATTCGAATAAAATTAGTTAAATAAATTACTTTTTTAAAATTAAATTTAAAAAATTCTATCTTTAATTTTAAGAGGGAGAGAATAATTAGGGGATGCCTAATTACATGGTCCATCCAATATTCCACTCAACTAGTAGAAAAAGCTTGAAAAACCCCACCATGATGGAATCTTTGAATAAAGTTTTATGAAAGAAAGCTTTCTAAATGGACATGGGAAAGTAGTAAAAGAGGTTGTTTTGGTGATGGAATGTTCCAAAAGATAAGGAGAGATAAGGGCACAAGTTACATGAACCAACCAATAAGAATTGCAGAATTTCAGTTAGTAAAACATATGCTCTTTAGGAGATTGGACATTGGTTATGTCTAAAAGAGACAATTAATGACCCATTATTTGATGTTATATTCGAATAGATTAGATAGATATGTTTCATCTTTTCAAGTCAAATAAGTACATCTTGTTATGTAAAACAGAGGTGTATTCCTTGGTTCCATAAATTTTCTTAAATTGGATACTATGTAGACTGGTATACAGGTAGGCCTGACAAAATATGGTTATAAGTTGGTTTTGGTGTAGATTGATGTATGGGTAGGTACTGACAAAATACAGTATAGGGCATATTTTTCTGTTGCTGTGGGCTGTGGCATTAATACATTAACAACATTGTTAATCGAGACAAAAAAACAGCATGAATGGTATTGCTTGTGATGTGCATGGAGCAAATACCAATATAGTAAAACTTATGTATAAAAAATTTAAGGGTTAGTTCATTTGGTACATACCTAAAAAAAAATCTAGAGGTCACTAAATCGAGGTTGAATGAACTTGACAGGTAAGTGAGCAAACAGTTCGGATTCGATTCGAGCTCGACTCAAAATATAAATAATTTAAATATGAACAAATTTTAATATTTGATAAATTAGTCGAATCTCCTCAAATTGTAATTTTCTATTGATATTTGAATCATATTCGTTCGAAAAGTTCAAACTGGTCGGGCTCAATTCGAGATCATGTTCGACTCGACAGCTAAACGAGTCTCAATCAAACTTTATTTTATACTCGATGACTATGTTTGTTTGCGATGATTACATTTGGGATATGACTATTAATCCCAAGTGTGTTGTTTGTTTTTAAATTTGGACTTGGGACTATTAGTCCAGGGTTAGTGTAAGGGATTATTTAATACTGTTCAACTAGATATTATAATCCCACCATTTGAAACTAAAAATTTCTAGACAAAATTAACCTCAACCTTTTTTTTTAATGACTATAATATCATATTCTATTCATTTATCAGCCATTTCAAAATTCCAGACGATGAAGAGAGACGGATAGCAGAGCTTTACTAAAAAAGAACATGAGAATTCAGGATATGAAGATAGATAGAAATAGAATAGCATGGCCAATTGAAACTTACTACTTACTATTATCATTAATTAATTAAATCTCATTTCAAAAATTAAGTAATGTAAAAATGTCAGAATATATGTCTGTTGCATATTTTGTTTTAAAATTATAGATATATTTTGAAATAATATTTTTTTAAAAAAAGAACAAATTCTTGATATTTGTCAAAAATTTAGTAAAATTAAAAATACATTTTTTTGGTTTTAAAATTAACTAACTTATTTGCATATCTTTATTTACGAGCATAACTAACTTATTTCAACAGTATTTAAAAGTTTAAAATTAATTGTTCATCATTTTTTGATGTCTAAACAAGTTTAAATTATAGTTTAAAATATGTTATTATTGGTAAGGGTATAATAGTTGAAATGGTAATTTTTTATAGAATACTTTAATTAATTCTGAAAAAAACAAACATAACATGAGATTATTTTAAGTTATCCCATGAATAATCTCATTATAAACAAATAAACATGTGATTAGGACTATTTAATCTTAGAATTAATAGTCTTGAGATTATAATCTCATGCATTATAATCCCAGGATTATAATCTTTCCAAATAAACATGACCGATAAATTTTGTCAACTAAATCTGAGTTTTTTAATACTCGTCTCGACTCGACTCGGTTCATTTATACATGATTTAATAAGAATACAGAGGAAATTTGCACTATGTTTGTGAGTTTTGGATATAAAAAAAAAAGAAGAAAGAATAAAAAAAGGTAAAGCATGATGAAAAAAATTTAGAAAAGTAATAGAAAACGTACAAATAATCTTTTGTGTGTTTATGAGTTCATAAATAAAAAAGAAATAACTTAAATATGGATTATCATTTTATCCATGTATTAAATTGTATATTAGTACTACCTAGAACTAGAATAATGTATAGGGCATATTTTTCAGTTGGTATATGGCAAGAATATGTTAAGAGAACATTGTTATTTAAGTAAAAATATCATTGGACAATAAAACAACATAAATGGATTTTGAAAACTGATATTTTCACAACAGAAAACAATATTTTCACAATAAAAACTATTATACACCGTACACATAAAAACTATTTTGGGTCTATATGTGATTTTTTTTTAATGTCTGACTAATGATGTAATGAACCGAGTCGAGACACGTATATATTTAGTTGTTCAGATTTGGTTAACAAAATTTATCGAGTATAAAATAAGATTTGATTGAGGCTCGTTTAGCTATCAAATCGAGCATGATCTTGAATCGAGTCCGAACAGTTTGAACTTTTCGAACTGAATATGATTCGAGTATCAATAGAAAATTATAATTTGACGAGGTTCGAGTAATTTATCAAACTTTAAAATTTACTCATATTAACTTTTAATAAAAACAAGTACAAATCGAGTCTAAACTGTTTATTTATTTTACAACTTTATATCCGACATAGATTAATTACTATAGTTATTATGACGTTGTTTTGATAGTCATTTACTAAACTTAATGAACCACGACTTAACAAACTAGCAGGTAATAATATAGTCAAAAGATAAGGTAACAGAAACAAACTTAACCATATATATAGGAAATTGTTAAATTCATAACATAAATTGTTATTTTCACAAAAAAAATGTCGCTATAGATCCTATAGCGACGGTTTTTACCGTCGTTATACATCTACCGCGACGCTTTTGTTTTGAAAATAATAAAAAGTGTTGTGAATTTAACAATTTCCTATATATAATATTTAATCATATGGGTATGAGAGTTTTATTTAATTTTTATACACACAGTTAGACCAAATCTTTTTGATATTTTTTGAAACGGATAAATTTGAATTTGTGATATTTTATTTGAAAAAAAACATTTTAAAATATATTTATGACAATTTATAAAATTTTCTGTTTTGGAAAAATGATACTACCGTTTCAAACAGGAGTGGATGCATATGGACGTAAACTTATCCAGTCCAACCAATTTTATCACTAAGGCCCAAGAAAATAAGTTTGCTGCAGGAAAATCTATGAGCCCGAATTCAGCATACACGCTAGAATAAGATCTAAGTTTATAGTTTTTTTTTTGAAAATTGATATTTCTACAACACTTTTTGATATTTCCACATGAAAAGTATCGCTATAGATGTAAGAGTCGGTGAAACCGTCGCTATAGAATCTATAGCGACGGTTTTCATATAGAAATACTCCATCCGTCCCTATTTAAATGACGTTTTAGAGATGGGCACAAGAATTAAGATAATGATTAGAATGCATTAAATATATTATTCAATTGTCTATAATATTATTAAATAATTAATTTATCATAGCACAAGAGTTTAAAGTACCAAAAAAATAGGTAGAGTAATGAGGGGTAATTTTGAAAAAATTATTATTATTACTCCTAGATTTGAACAAACGTCAATTAATTAGGGACAAATAAAAAACTCTAAAACGTCATTTAAATAGGGACGGAGGGAGTATCATTTTTCTGTTGTGAATTTATCGGCTTCTTTTTTTATATCTATCTAATAAAATACAAATGATTTTGAATTTCCCGCTCACTCAATAAATCATCTGGGACGTTCAAAGTTTAAGATAAATTTCACCGCCCATACAGTGCCGGAGACACGGAATCCAGCTAAATAGCCAATCTATCTAATAAAATACAAATGATTTTGAATTTTCCCGCTCATTCAATAAATCATCTGGGCCGTCCAAAGTTTGAGATAAATCTCACCGTTCATACATCTATCTAATAAAATACATCTATCTATTTAATAATCTAATAATAATTTAATAAAATACAAATGACTTTAAATTTTCTGCTCACTCAATAAATTATTTTGGTCGTTCAAAGTTTGAGATAAATCATATTGTCTATACAGTGCCGGAGGCACGGGACCCGGCTAGTCTATCTAATAAAATACAAATGATTTTGAATTTTCCGCTCACTCAATAAATCATCTGGGCCGTCCAAAATTTGAGATAAATCCCACCGTTCATACATCTATCTGATAAAATACATCTATCTATCTATCTATCTATCTAATAATCTAATAATAATTTAATAAAATACAAATGACTTTAAATTTTTCGCTCACTCAATAAATTATTTTGGTCGTTCAAAGTTTGAGATAAATTATATTGTCCATACAGTGCCGGAGGCACGGGACCCAGCTAGTAAGTAAAATATGGGGCTAAAGTTATACCGCAATCATATCATATGTGAGTTACAACCTGTCAAGTTAAAGGAAAACGTAATCCAATCCAGCCGGACTATCATCCTGAAACGAGAAGTTGACTTGACTATCAATTGTTTGATTAACAAGCCAATCTCCACATATATTAATTATTATCCTCACGAAAAACATGTTAAACTATAAATTAATGAGATTGAAAGTCACATAGTTAAACTATTATTAATTATATGTTTTTTTATAAAGTATTTTTTTTTCAAAATTAAGTGATTTAATTAAATGTGTAAATTTGTGTTATATTATAAACAAACTAGAGAACTAATTCTTTTCGTTAAAAAACAAAAATCTAACTAATAGATTTCAAAGTGACTTTAGTAGTGCTTTGAATTATATTGTTCATGGCAACTTAATATTGGCTGCAAAGAGAAAAATAAAAGAAAATAAGCATTCAACTTTGATGCACCATTCATACTCACTTCTAGACCTGTCAAACGGGTCAGGTCATCGTCGCGTCGGGTTGTTGGCAGGCCGGATTAAAACGGCCCAAATTTTGGTGGATTGAAAAAGTAAAGTCCAAAACTCTTTTTTTACGGATGGGCGAGGTTGATCCGCGGGCCTGGACTAAGTACTGACCAAATTTTGACACATTTTTTTAGCCTAGTCCAAACGGACCAGGCCAAAACGACCCAAGTTTTGATAAACTAAAAAAATGAAGCTCAAAGCTCGCTTTTTAACAGGCGGATCAAGTCGACCCGCAGGCTTGGGTCGATTTTATGAAATCTACTCACTTCCTCTAAAAATTAGTCTTATTTAACTTTTTATTCTCCGGCATTTAAATAAGAGTTTGGTATGATGATAAGAAGGCAAATTTATAAAATCATACAAATCTAAAAAATATAAATTAAATTAAGTTTGAAAATATCAATTCAAACTACAAAACTTTATAAAAAATTACATCTATAAATTAACAAAATTTATAAAAAAAATTTTTTTATTAAAAATGTCTCAAATTAGATTTTGAAAAATGAAACTAGGACCCTTATTTTTGTATATTAAAATTTACTTAGAAAACACTTGCACATAGTAATTTTCTTAAAAAAATTAATACTAAATTTTAAAACTAGATTTTTATTATTAATTTCAAATTTAATATGTATTTATTTAATTTTAATTATTGCAAAGTTAGCATTACATCACAATTTGAATTTTAAATTTTTACAAACTAACTAAGATTAAAATAACAATAATAAAGACTTTTTTTTTTGAATTAGAAAGAGTATAATAACTTGCCCCCTTCATATTTTCAATAGGTGAAAGGGGACAGAATAATAATCCTTCATTCCACACTCAAAAATAAAATAAAATTATATGAATATAAACAAAATTTTAAAATTTAATAATATATTTTAAGCTCTATCTAGCATCAAATAATAAAATAAAATAAAAATTTATATTCATTTTGAATTTTAAAATTTCAACTTAATAGAAAAAATTAAACTAGGTATTATTTTAATTTTTTGGAACTGGAGGGAGTAATAAATTACATAAATACTGAGAAATTAAGCAAACGTAAAAGGAAAAAACGATGGACTTGAAGCCCTACCAAACTCTTTCTCCTCTTCACTTCTCTCTCCACTTACCAGTCTTTGACGCTTGTAAAGCAAACCCTAAATTGATGCCTCGAGCTTCCTCGTCTTCAGGTGAGATTTAAACTTTGTTTTCGCAAATGCTTTTCTCTGCAAGATTTGTATGTATGCATTTTATATACAAATGCAGTGTTTTACATTAATTTCTATTTGGTAATCTCATCAATCATTTTTACACCTTTATATTTGCGATAGATGTATCTTTAAAGTTAAAAAAAAGAGTAATCTTTCGCTCCCAAGTATGTTTATGAAGAAGAAAAGAGGATAGAATGGACAAAAGTTATTGGAGGTGAGATTTTGAATGGTATCTCAGCTTGTAAAGTCTCAATTGAATGGAGATTATTGTTTTTCTTTTAGTTGTAGTGACGCGATAGGATTTAAAATACCAAATTTTAAATCAATGGGTTATGTTTTTCATTCCTTTATCCTTACTTTCATCTGTATAATTGGATATTCTTGTAACGCGCCTCAATTTTTTCTCCTATTATTTTCGAATATATTTATCATATTTTTACTTTTTTAAAAAAAGGTTGATGGTGCATCATAGTTTATCAGGTGTTTCTTATTTTATTGAGGTTTTGCGGATTCTTATTTAAGATAATGAATGATGGTTTTTTTTTTTTGGATGAATAAGAATGAAATGTAGTTTTGATAACTCTGTAACAGAATCACGAGTATATCTATCCTTAAGTAGTATAAATTTAAAATATTTATATTCATTGTCTTGTTGATATGCCCCTGCATATGTTGTATTTTCCTTCTGCATTTTCCTTACTTACACTTCCTAATCTGTTTGGCTGATTCTATTATTGTTGAAGTGTTAATCTCTATTTTTTGGTCCTAGGAATATGATAACCAAGCACCTGAATCATATAGTAAGTGCTGGTTGAGTTGAACAGCTAAAAATCAGATGGTTAGTTATTTTTTTACACCCCACGGTATCATCTGCAGCATTGGAACTTTCCATTAGGTTTTTGGCATTACAAAATCAAATTCTGCTATTTCTTTCTCTCTCGCCGACCCATATGCACACAAAACCATGAATTTGAATCGCGTCTTTTCCAGGCAGACAGTTAACAATATTACAAGGCGCAATAGTAGAGTTCTATCTCCATACCCCCATTCTTACAAAAATGCCTCCATAACCACCCCCATCTCTTCGCCCATTCGTTCAACAAATACTCATGCGTCTTCTCCTTTCCAAAATCGTAAATGTCCAAAACCCAGTTGGTTCTTCTGTAATTTTTTTCACTCTTCTCAAGTAATAGATCTGAAGGATTCAAGCAGTGATGTAGAACATGATTCTGATGATTTAGAGGATGGACCCATGAATGAATTCTTGTCCAGATTTGTCTGGATAATGCGTGGAAAGCTCTCTGAAGTCTACACTGAATGTGATAAGGAAACAGTTAATGGTATGCTTCTGATCATTGTTGGAAAGGTTGTATCAGAAATGGAGATGGGCGGCCTTGAGCAGAGGCTTGGTGCAGCAGCAGTCACCCCATCAGATGATTTCAGTGAGGACTTATGGAAGACAGTTTGGGAAGTCAGCAACATGGTCTTGGAAGATATGAAGAAGGCAAAGAAGAAGGAAAAAATGAAGACTTTTCTTCAAGATGATGAAGTTAAGGAGATGTATAAATTTGCTGGTGAGGCAGGTATTCGCGGGGATATGCTGAGAGAGCTGAGGTTCAAATGGGCTCGAGAGAAACTTGAGGAGGCTGAGTTTTATCAGGGTTTGGAGCGTCTTCGAGAGGAGGATGCTCGGTTACAAGAAGCAGAGAAATCTGAAACTGTGAATGAAGAGACTGTTGAAAGTGATTTAGTTATGGCAGAAGAAATGCAGCCTAAGGTTATTTCTCTCCCCAAAAGACACGGGAAGATAAAATACAAGATTTATGGTCTTGATCTGTCTGACCCAAAATGGGTTGAAGTCGCAGATAAAATCCACAAGACTGGAGAAATCATTTGGCCACAGGAAGCAAAGCCAATATCAGGGAAATGCAAACTTGTTACTGAGAAGATCCTTTCACTGCAAGAGGATGATAATGTGTCTCCACTGTTAGCTGAATGGATGGAACTTCTCAAGCCTAACAGGGTCGACTGGATTAGTTTGCTTGATAGATTGAAAGAGCAGAACACGGGTTTATATTATAAGGTACTATACAATCTTTATCTTCTGCTATCTATTAGAGTTGCATGATTATGGGGTTTAGTATCTCTGTATTAAGTTTTTCTTTTATTGACATCGATATCTGCTTTGTTTTACTTTCTCTTATCTAGAAGTTAAATTAAGGAAATAAAATTGTGAATGATTCAGTATCATCTTAATTACATTGCCCAATGTCAATTTCTACTCAGCTACTGCAACAATAATTGGAAGGCATGCCACCATTGAAAGAAACTCGTTTGTAGTTATTACCCTTCTTTAGATATGAGAAGTCTAGATTGTTCATACTAGTATGTTTTATCTAGTAGTATAAATATGAACACTGCATGTAATTCCATTTTATGCTTGATATGAATGGATATTGAATATTGAGAAAAGTTTCTCCCCCTGATCCTTTATCTCAACCTCAGCTTCTCCAGTTTTCTGCCCATATTTTTATACATTTAGCCTTAGATATGCCCTTTGAAATATAGATGCCTAACAGAAGCTTTGGGCATTGACCAGATTGCATCAATGTCCAACACTGACAGGTGGACGTGAAACTGTTGGTACATGTTAACTTAGACCAATTCCCTTTGCAATGTGTGTATAATAATTATTGGGAAATACTATTTTCACATGTGATTTTGATATTTCCTCACCTTTCACATGAAAGTGGGACCCATTTTATTCTCAGGTGAGAGTGTATCATGTGGAAACATCGAAAGCATAAGTGGAAATATCAGTGTCCTAATTATTTCATCATTTGTGTTTTTGTTCTATATTTATTAGTTAATGCTTCCAAGAAAAGCAGTTCTTATCATCAAGGAAGCCATCTTCCTTCAAAGAACTTTATGCCGTCACACTATTTGAAGGTCCTTTTAAACGTGGATCCAACACCGCTGTACTCACCCATTTCAAGTTCTAGCGTTTATTGTTATTTATATAACCTTATAGATGGAGTATTATGAGCGTCCTATCAGTATCCTCTTCATGTTCTGTTTTCTTAATGTGGTCAAGTTATCAGCACTTTTCAAGTCTTGTTGAGTCGGTTAGTGTTGAGTTTATGATTCCATGTTATGTTATACTATTCGTGTCTACTAGACTTTTGTCCATACTACAAGGCCTATTTGCATCATATGCGTAAGTGATTAAGACATGAAGAATATTTAATATGCAAGTAGTATCTTCTATATTCATACTTCTAGTTTATTTGAGCTTGATGCTGATAATAATTTGAAGTATATGCTTTTCATGTCATTTCATGGACTCAATTGTACTGTATTTGTGCACCCGAGAATTCTCTTTCCCCAGAGAGACTCTGTTTGTATGTTGGTTTGCATTTTTGTATGCTAGTATGTTTTCCCCTTATCCTCTGTTTTTATGCTGCCATTGTCTTACTTTGATATTGCTTCATAGGAGACTTTGGAGGTATCGTTTAATTAGGATGTTTGGAACATGCACAACCTAAGAAAATATCAGAGCAGTGACGTAGACATGGATTTATTTTATTTATTTATTACTGATCTTTGAGGCACGCTAACACAACTGGTAGTTGGTAACAATCACTAATTCTAGTTTGTATATGCTGTTATTCCTAATAGTTGACTATTAACAATTTCTAGGTTGCGGAACTTTTACTTGGTGTAGAATCTTTCCAAACCAACGAAAGAGACTACTTGAAGCTTATTGAAGCCTATGCAAAAGAGAACCGCTTAGAAGATTCTGAAAGAATACTTACGAAGATGAATGAAGATGGCATCATACCTAATATCCTGACATTAAGCATTATGGTTCACATTCACAGCAAAGCAGGCAACCTTGATCGGGCAAAAGCGGCATTTGAAAGCTTGAGGAGCCATGGTTTCCATCCTGATATGAAGGTCTTTAGCTCCATGATCACGGCCTACGTAAATGCCAACCAACCGCGGTCGGCTGAAATACTGATGGGAGAAATGGATACCAAGGGCATCAAACCCTCAGAGGAGATTTATACGGCCTTGCTTCAGTCATATGCCCGATGTGATGATGTTACGGGAGTCCAAAGAACTTCTAGCGCTATGCAGTTTGCAGGGTTCCAGCCGAGTGTGGAGTCTTGTAGATTGGTTGTGGAGGCATATGGCCAAGCTAGTGACCCAGATCAGGCAAGGTACCATTTTGACTGCATGATTAATATTGGCCTCAAGCCTGATGACAGGTGTACTGCTAGCATGATTGCGGCTTACGAGAAGAAGAATTTATTGGACAAGGCCTTGAATCTTCTGCTGCAGCTTGAGAAGGATGGGTTTGAGCCCTGGCGTTGCTACTTATAGTGTCCTGGTGGATTGGTTTGGTCAAATGCGGCTGATTGATGAAGCTGAAGAACTAGTGGGCAAGATCGCTGAGCTGGGCGAGGCTCCTCCTTTAAAGGTTCACATAAGCCTTTGTGAAATGTACTCGAATGCTGGGGATGAGAAGAAGACTCTTCAAGCTTTGGGAGTTCTCGAAGCAAAGAAGGACCAGTTGGGGGCACGGGAATTTGAGAGGGTCATCAGATCCCTTATTAGCTGGCAGATTTGTGCAAGATGCCGAAAGAGTACAGGGATTGATGGAAAGCCAGGGGCTTAAACCATCAGAACAAATTAAGGTGGCGTTGAAGGCAGCTCAGTCCACCTTTAGCGGCACTAAGAGACCAGCGAAAATGCTTCTCTTTAAGAGCGCTTGAACATTTTTTGCTTGATGCAGTTGAATGGAGTAAATTGAGCTCTTCAGCATGTGAACTATATTTTTTTAGTTTGACATGATTACTTGTAGTAGTGTAATATCCTGGTGAACTGAGAGTAGGAACTAGTAAGTGGTCTTTTCACTATGAAATTTGTTCACTATTGCAGCATCAATTCAAATTAATGCTTCACATTCTCATTTATTCATTTGCTATGCTTACTACTAATTGATTATGTTGATAATATTAGGTCGCCGTATGGATTGCTTTGGGTTTCATTTTGTTTGATCCCATGAGAAAGTGCAGTTTTTTTTGTTAAAAATCTATCTAATAAAATACAAATGATTTTGAATTTTGCGTTAACTCAATAAATCATCTGGGCCGTCCAAAGTTTGGGATAAATGTCCACCGTTCATACATATATCTAATAAAATACGTCTATTTATCTAATAAAATACAAATGATTTTGAATTTTTTCGCCTACTCAATAAATCATCTGGGCCGTTCAAAGTTTGAGATAAATTTTACTGTCCATACAGTGTCTCGGCACGGGACAGCTAGTACTTTTACATTTTCCAAGTGCAGTTATTTTAATAGATAGCAGCTTGCTTCTTGGATTCAAATGAGAACTTTATGTTAAAAATACTTGTATTTTCACCAGTGTATTTATTTTTAAAACCAGCAGCCTATGATTACAGGAATTTAGTTTTGGTGAATTGAGATATACACTGTCGACACGCAGGCGGACGCAGGCAGGAGGTGATCTCTATCTGCGTGACGCACTATATTGGTCAATTTACTAACTTATCATGAAGTTAACTTAATGGTAACCGGATCTACTAAAAACACGTCTAAAAATAATACTCCCCAAAATAAATCCTTTAAAATATGTAAAATTTGCATACAAGACTCTTAGCGGAATGAAAAGAACAGTAATTTACCTATCATCAGCTGCACTACAAGTAAATATTAAAAGATTATTTAACAACATTTAAGGTGTTCTTATCACACTTGAAGTTTGAATGGGTTGAGTGCTTGTGTAGCTTCCTAATTCCCATGCAAAACTGTTAGGGATCTAATTACAAAACGAACAACACGTCAATTAAAAACGAATAAATTGAAATGTAAACTAATTACAAAAGGATGCTAGACCTGCCATATAAGGAAAGTTGATCAAAGCAATTGCCACCAAGTTGGGCAAAGAACCATGAATTTAAACAAAATGGGGGGTATACTACACAAAAGTGCTAAGCCAAAGTATCAAAAGCAAAAACATATATATTGGCCTATCTAGCCTTGTTTATTCTAGGAAACACCAAAGACCATTTATTTTTACCAAATTGTTGTTCAAAATTCATCAAAAATGGGGGAACAAAGGCCAATGTTCCGGTTTCGCCTACCTTGGATGCTTCCATCTGCACCAGCTCCTCAAACTGAAGCTGTAACCCAAAGCCCTCCCCGTGTAACCACAACCCAAACCCCTACAACTTCAGCTGAAACCCAAACTCCTGCTCCTGCTCAAAGGCAACCATTTAGGTTTGCAAGTATAGCCCCATCACAACCACCTCCTCCCCAAGCTCAAACATCACCAACAACTGATTCCCAATTCAATACCACTCAAACACAGGCTACCACAACTCAAACCACACTTCAAACTCCAAGCCCTGCCCAGTCGGCTGCTTCTACTTCTACGCTGCCAATTCCACCTATAGTTGAAAAACAAAGCCCGACTGAGACCACCACCGCTCCTACCCCCACAATTCCACCTCAGATGCCGCCACTGAGGTTTCCAAGGCAAGTTGCTGTACAAGAACCTCTTCCCCAAGCTGAGCCATTATCAAAAACCGAGTCTCGGCCCTCTTCACCATCTCGTGCATCCCCTCAATCCCGAGCTGCCTTTCAGCCCCCATCACCAGCTCGTGCATCCACTCAAGCACAAGCTGCGTCTCAGCTGTCATCCCCAGCTCTCCCACAGCCCCAAAAATCACAATCACTAGAGGTTCAGTCCAAGACAGATATTACAAAGGGTTCAACCCCCACCTCCCCAATTAAAGCAACCATTCAACCCACTGTGACTGTAGCACTGCCTTCAAAGCAACCAGGTCCTACAGAAGCTACTACACCAACTCCTGTGGTGGCTAAAGAGATACCTTTCCAAACGACGAAATCAGATGATTACCCCAAGTCTCTCACAAACTCGGATGGATATCCCGTGGAAACTAAAAAAGAGAAGGAAATGGTGCAAAATACCACTGCAGTGGCACATGAAGAACCAAAGCAGAAAACAGTTGCGGAGTATTTGACTGAGGAATCAGGCTCAATAGCACAAACGAAGGAGCAGCCAAAGGTTGCATATCAAGCAGAAGAAAAGCAAGAGATGGTTCGCGAAAAGGAGGTACCAAATTTAGATACGTCCATCTTGAATGGAAAAAAACCTAAACCCGTGATTTCGCACCAGAAAGACAAAAGCACTGCAAGTGAATCTCGTTCAAAACCCATGGTATCAAATGGAGAACGAGTTTCCCTGCAAAAAGAGATACGGAATGATATATCTAAGCTTGTTCGTAAGATGTCTACTGCACAGCCAGAGCATCCTATGGAGGAGAAAGCATTGAGTGTGATAAGCCTGGTTGGTGAAAATAGAGGAGCATCCATGCAACTAGATTTTGAGGCAGCAAAAAGAGAAGCAGTCCACATTCACGGAGGCTATAAGATCAATCCCGATGACAGTGCTGAAGCCACCACTGATGGAGAGGAAAACTCCAAGGACAGAAGGTCAAAAGATGCAAAAACCAAAGAAGATCAGGTGACAAAAGCATACATAAACAGCAATATCCAAACTATCAATAACTCAATTCTGTTGAACAGTTCCATCGCGGAAAGGAACCCCGGTGTCCACCTAGCTCTCTCTCATCATCCAACAAAGCCCATCAAGTCTAATGAGAGAACAAAATCCCACGAGACACGCAAGGCTGAAGTCAACATTACCCCTTCAGAAAAGCTCACCTATGAACCCACCATCCTCAGAGGCCTCTATATGGCGCCAAGTGAGTCTGACCCAGATAATCCTGAAAAGCCTTGGTCCCTTGGATCTCGCTATGGCTGCAGCGATGAGAACAAAGATAATGAGGTAGATATTATCTGACCAAGTAAATTGCAATTATTACTCGATAACAGATGCCGAAAGATATCAGAGTTCTTTACATAATAAGGATGCTACAGCCACAGAAACATGCTTGCAATATTCAGTACTGGATGCCGGAAGATATATCAAAGTACTGTACATAATACGTAAACAGTAATTATAAGGATGTTACATCGTCCACAGAAACATGCATTTTGATTGCATTCTGGATTTGCAAATCATTAGACATTTTCCAAGGAAAATTGCCTTATAATGTAATTTTCTTTCAAATATTAAAATCTGATTACACAACATTACATATCTACAACTAATAAGAAATTCTTCTGTAACTAAAAGACTAACTTCCTAACATTGTGAAGATGAAGTTAAACACAATTTCGGTTCTTCTTGGATTTGGATACAATTTTTGGAACTGACATCACATAAATCAACAGATGCTCTCCAAAACTCTTCATAGATGACAATGGTAAGGCGTAAAGAGCTTTCTACAAGAAAATACCTACAAACAACTTCTAGAAACAGAAAATGACATAGTTATTCGCAGGCGGGTTTAGTATCAAAGCTGCTTAAACATATAGCAAAGGCTTGGAAGGCAGAGAGAGGGTAGCGATAATCCATGGTAAAAATGTCCTTCCCAATCTTTCCAAATTGTAGTATCACTTTCTCTTGCTCTACAGATGGAATGTCTTGGGATGAATCAACAGCTGCAACCAGCTGGAAGTTCTTAACAGAAGCCACGGTAACACGTCCTTTAAAATTCAGACACCAACATTGCAACTGCTCATGCCATCTAGGAGCTTTATTTTTCAAAACTAATGGATGTCCTGTGTTGTGGATCGATTCCAATGGTTCAGCAAGACTTGTGGAGCTAATGTCTTGATCTTTCCCTTGCCAAACAGAAGGGGGAGATAACTTCTTATCAATGCAATTCCTAAATGTTGATGGAGTAGGGGCAGTCCCCCCTTCCTGAATTGAAGCAGAGGGTATCAAGTGCATGGTGCATTGCATTCTTCTTGGTCCTCTTGTGCGTAGAACATTAAGCTCATAAGATACAGTGGCCACTTTATGATTACCAACTGGTACACTTGGCGAAACCTTCTTCAAATTTACTTTTTGATATGAACTGACATTAGACACAGTTGAAGGCTCACATGGAGGCTGACTGTTGTAAATAACAAACTTGGAGCCAAGGAAGTTGGACCTGTTTGTATTTTCCATTAATTTTATGACAAAAAAAATGGAATTGTTCAAAATAAAGTAAACATATAATTTAAATCAAAAGAAATAAGGAAATAAAGGAAAACATGCCATTAAAGCTCACCTCAACTTTCCAACATAAGCATCACTGGCTCGAGAAAAATCATCTGCAACCAAGGATATAACAAATTCTGTTTTTGTGGCCCTTCTAATCTTCTTTGCTGTCAACAACAATTTACTAGCATCCCCTGCCAGTGCTGTGATTAGATCAAAATCATCAGTGCAGTATAAGATAAGAGAAAGAAGTCTTATTATTTTCAATCATTTAATAATTTAAATTTTTTGGTGAGAGTTTGTAGAAATTAAAAATTTGAACATTAATCTGTTTTCAAGATAAATAACAGATCTGATCACATATAATAGGTTATCCTAAGATTTACCATCCAACTCCTAAAATTTCCCATACAACTGATATTTATATATGATTTCAGGAAGTATCATATTTAGAAATACCCAAAAAGAAAATACATAATGTAATCGAGTCCCTTTTAAAAGTAGTAAAGCTAAATTTAATGACAATAAAATGATTAAAAGAACTAATATAAAAAATAAAAATTTTCATCTCAACATAAAAAAAGGTAAGGAATTCTGAAGATTGAGTAGTAGGTCAGTTGCAAATAAACTAGAAAAATTTCACGTTAACAATCAATATCTCCAGTGCTCAACTGATCTTCCCTTGGATAATGAATATCTCAAATAGTCAATTAAGCAAGAGTGCTATTTACCAGGACTGAGGCCATGATATAACTGATATGTTGAGGTTGCCCTTCCCCTCTTTATATAGCACTGTATTGGAGAATCTCTTGGTCCCGGCTGAAAGCAATTCAACCATGAGAGGATAAGAAAAGGAAACAACATAAATCAAAAATTTAATTTATGGAGTCTGCACTAAAGTGAAAAACGCAGAAGGATTAAGTTACCTGCTTCAGTGACATGGGGAAAGTGAACAACCCACATTGTTCTGGAGTCCTAATAACCTCTTTTGTTGTAGCCCTCCATGACCTGCAAACTGCGGCACAACATACCACGTCCCTCCGGGAAGGCCACACCGTCTCACTCACTTCTAAGCTTCGGATTATGTCAAGAAGCAACTCCGGGGGCAAATTTGCCCACCTGCTCTGTTGAACTGTTGCAGGTGGAGATGTAGACCTTTCAGGGGCTACATATGACCTTCCACGACCAGTTCCGCACTTCCTCTCAGCTTGCCTTCTTGACTTATTCTCTAAACCTTCTCGGATTCCCCGAAATTCACGCACTAAATATCTAAGCAGCATTATACACTGAATATCCCTCGCTCAACCCGAAAGTTTATCTATATAATTTGAAATTTTTAAAAAATGAATTAGCACATGTCCCATAAGATTAGATAATTTAATCATATAAGCATTCACACTCATATGATCGAGTTTGCATAACATAACAGTCAGTTAATCAGTATAATACCTGAAGATCAAGGCTTACTCAAAGCAAAATATGGAATAGTTTGGAAGATGCTTGAGGCCACAAAAATCAATACAAGTAGAGAATGTAAAATAAAACACTAATTCAGACAATTAAATGAAGAATAGGTCACCAATGGTACATTAAAAGATAAAATAACAATGAAAAAGGATTCAAAAGTTTCATTTTCATTAGTTCACTCGAAATAAGAAACTCGGAACTAAAAATTGTAACTGTACTTCACCAGCCTGCTTAATTGTTAAGAGAAAGTTGAAAAAAGGTAACAAATTTAGATTTTTTGACATTAGGGCTTCCACATTTAGAAACAAAAATCCCAGACAAAAAAAAAAACAATTGTATCCAATTCCGTTTCATTTCTCTCAGTTACCTCAACAATCAATAATCATGAACATTCTAGAAGAATTCGATAATGCAGAAATTTACCTATTATGAGAAAACTTCGTTAGAATTCAGATAGACGGAAACTTCAGAAATTTCAGATCCAAAGCGGAATGTTGATGTCTCCCATATACAAAACCACAATCTCAGATCGGAAAATGCGAAGTGATTAGCCCAAGTTCATCGAGGAATTCAATGGGTCGAAAAACCAATACTATTATAGTATGTATATATGAATCTCTTTGTTGTTCCAATGTATCGGAGAAAACAAAAAGGAGTCTCTCTCCTCTCCCCACTCTGTACTCTTTGTTTTGTGTATTACGCAACACTAGGCAAAAATTGGAAGGGCTACCGAGTGGAAACAAAACCACAATTAGCACCACCGTCAGCTGCCACCACCACCACCACCGCCACCGCTATCGAATTTTTTTTCTCGAACGCCGATTAAAGCTCTCGTTTTTGTGAAAAATTTATACTAGTAATGTTTAATCAATTTAACCGTCCTTTTTAACTCTGTTTTTTTTCCTGTTTAAGTTAACGGTAGGGTGTTGTGTTGTGTGTGAGTGCTCAAACCTTTTGCGTGATCTGCATGACACGTGTCCAAATATTTGTGGGTGATAAGGTTCTATATCATTTTCAGTTTAGGGTAAGCGAAATGGACTCCGCCGCATGCTTTCTTAAAGTTACACATAGGCCCATGGTAAATACAAAATTTTCTTATTATTTTTTTTTAAAAATATACATTAAAAAATAATATACATATCTACAAATATTTGACAAAATTAAATTGCGGTAAACGCAAAAATATATGCGATAACATAAAATAAATTAAAGTAATATCATTCTTAATTCCTACCTATCTCACGTATACACTTACGTGACAATCATAATTCAACTGAAAATGAAAATTTTTGCAACGTATAATATGATTCATATATATATTTAACGTGACAATTTAGCATTTCTTCATTTTAATTTTTTCTTTGAATAAAACTAGAAATTATAAGAAGAATATATTTTACAATCACAAAATTGAATTATGCAAGTTGTTCTTCTTTATACTTCCCCCGTTTTAAATTATAATATTAATATTGACTTTTGAAAATTCAAAATTTTAAACTCAAAATTGACATGAATTCAGTTAATTTATGTCAATACAATTATGAATATTATAAACTACCTAAAAAGTACTATTAGTTAATTTATTATTTTAAAAACTTAAATAAATTATGTTAATTTTAACTTTAAAAATATCTCAAATTAACTTTTAAAAGTTAATAGTAATCTTATAATTTAGAACATATGACTTCACGGTAAGTTGATTAATTGATCAATACAGTACTAACACGGGAAGAGAGATCACCTCCCGACCTGCGTATCGAAACCATATTAATTAATTGACAACAAATAACTCCTTGTTAACATAAAATAAAATATCACTCGATGAAAGATTAATAGCCCACAATCATTCAAAAGATGTTATTAACCTGCAACAAATATTTAATCTTTCCACGAGGCCACGCCCGACAACAATAATAATAAGATTGAATTGTAATAATGCGACACCAATGTGTTACTACGGATCTGGTTAGCATAAAGTTTATTTATTGATAAATTAATCAATTGGCCAATAGAATGCTGACACACATAAAATTTTGTCTGCGTGTCAGCACTCTATTGGTCAATTGACCAACTTACCCAAAAATAAATTGTATGCTAACCACTTCCTGTGACTACCATATAAGACCAATTACTTGCATTAGATATGACTAAATATTGTCATTAGGAATAATAAATTATATAAATATGACCTTTAAAATTAGTACTTTACACCATTCATAACAACATGTCATATAGATAATTTAGGGGGGAAATAAATAAGAATTTTCAAATCCAGTATAATTAATTAAACAATAAATAAAAATTATATAAGTAGTTATTACAGATTATATCTCTAAATTTTTTTAATTTTTTTTTACCTACATGATATGTTGCTATTGGATGGTTATAAAACAATAGTTTTACAAATCATACTTATATAATTTATTTTTTAAAATTATTACAAAATTATGTTTAAATGTATCACATACTAAACATTTATAATAGCGAGAAACTAGAAATTTTAATTTATAGAACTCATTTTTGGAAGGTAGGAACTAGGAAGTATGTTATTAATTCTTATTATATATATATATATATATATATATATATATATATATATATATATATATATATATATATATATATATATATTCATAATGCAACCCCTATCATGCCTCATGAATATGTCTACTATTAAAATAACATCAAAAGGTAGAAATGATAAATAAAAAGAAAAGGGCAGAAAATTAAGCTCATGCTCGAAATTTGAATTCAGTTATCATGAAATTAATTTTATAGTAAATTGATGAATTAACCAATACAATATTGACACGTAGAGAAAGTCATTTATCTTAAATTTTTTTCTTCAAAATTGGAAAAAAAATTAAATAGAAAAGTATTTTTTATGAAAATTTATTGCAAGTCTTACTTAACATCCTACTTCATTTGTCATTTATTATATTTTATAAAAATTGATATTTCTACATGTTAAAATGATATTTCCATACGAGTCTCTTTCACATGGAGGTGAAACTCACTCACTATTTATGTGAGAGAGATAATGTGAAAATATAAATTTTTAATATGAAAATATCAATTCTCTATTTTATTTATGTTATGATGGCGAAAAAAAAATTAAATTTTCTCCTCCATTTTTCCCTTTATTCTTAACTTATAAACAACAAGAGAGATACTAATATTTATTTTCTTTTTCTTTTTTTTTAAATACTACTCCTTCTGTACTCAAAAAGATCGTCGACGTCCATTTTGCACATAAATTAAGAAAAAATAAATAGAGGAAATAGAGTATAAAAAGTAAATTAAGTAATGAGTCTTTTATATATATATATATATATATATATATATATATATATATATATATATTTGTGGATCCCACTAAATGACATATTTACCTTTTATCTTATGTACTCTGGCCTTTTTTTTTGAGAATAAAAAAATTTGTACATTAAATCAATCGTTTGAGAACGGATTTAGTAATTTTTATTCTTCCTCTTCTTTTTTTCTTTTTAAACCTTTTCTTCTTTTCTTTATTTTCCAAAAACTCATAGGCATATTGATAATTTTTAGTCCTCTCCAGTGAGATTCAACATTCACCATAACGATTATAATTTATATATAGATATATATATAAACGCGCGCAAAGAGAATCACATGCATACTCCTTTATTTAACATACCCCGCTCACCATTTTTAGCGACGGACCGAGCGACGGTTCAGTACGTCGCATATATTAGATAAACTGTCGTCTTAGCTTTTAGTGACGAATCGAACCATCGCCATAACATATAAACCGTTTATCATTCTATTGTGACGGACCAAACCGTCGACCATTCCGTCGCTAAAAGTGGTGAGAAGAGTATATAAAATAAAGGGACATGCACCAGAAGGACAAAGATATTCCTTTGTAGTTGGATTTATATTGGAAGTTGTCGCCAGCCCAACAACAACAAAGATAGTACAGACGGGGCTAGCAAACTGATAAGAACTTCATCAGCAACCCTATCCCAGCTGCTCAAAAGCTTTGCCAATTTATTTCTAGACCACAATTTTAGGTAATTGACAGCTAATTGTTTACCTGTTATATAACTTTTTTTTCTTGGACACTTAAAGGGACACTTCTATTCTTCAAAAATTACAGGGGAGTATTATTTTCACGTGTGTTTGTTGATAATATATGACGTTTTAGAATTGTACACAAGAATTAAGAAAATAGTTGGAAAGTATTAAATATAATATCAATTGTCTATAATAATACCCTTAAATTCTCATTTATTAACATATTTATCTTATACTATCTCTCATTTGTAACATTTTTTCATGAGGGATAATTTTGAAAAGATTGTAGTTAATTCTCCTAGATTTTCTAAAATGTCAAATAATTTAGGACAGATAAAATCACCTAAAACGTCATATATTATGGGACAGAAAGAGTATATCTCACATGAAGATGAGACCGACTGAATGCTGATGTGAGAGATGAGCATATGGAAACTTCAAAAATACATATAAAAATATCAATTCCCAAATTAAATTATGCGTAGCATTAAAAAGTGGTATGTTATTGATGAAAAATAGGATTAAACTACATAGACAAGTTTGGTATACTTCGTCTTAACTCAAAATATAAGATTATTATTAATTTTTTGAAGTTAAGCTAACACATTTTTAAATTCGAAATTTACGTGGATTTCCTTAATTTTAATTAATATAATGATGGATATTATAAGCTATCGAAAGAGTACTATTCATTGAAATACTTATTTTCTCATAATTTTTAATAAATTATCTCAATTTTAGGTTTGAAAATATCTTAATTTGACTTTTAAACGTCAATAATAATCTTGTAATTTGGAACTAAGAGAGTATTATTTTCATCCCAAAATGAGAATTTTATTTTTAAAGACGGACTAAAAAGTGGTTAAACCTAGTTTTTTTGTCATCACTTTCTCTGTCCTATAATATATGACGTTTTAAATAATTTTCCTTTTTCAAATTATTTGACATTTTATATAATTTAGGAGAATTAACCACAATCTTTCTAAAATTACCCCTCATGAGAAAAGTTACACATGAGAGAGAGAGAGAGAGAGACACTATGGTAAAAGATATTATAGATAATTAATATTATATTTAATGCTATACAATCATTTTCTTAATTTTTGTGCACAACTCTAAAATGTCATATATTATGGGACAAAAAGAGTAATTTCTTGGATGGAGGTCATATATAAGTAGATTATCATATACTCCATTCATCCTTTAATATTAAAGTCGTTTTAGAGTTGTGCACAAATATTAAAGAAATAATTGTATAACATTAAATATAATATCAATTGTCTATATTATCCTTGTATTGAAAAAAGAGTGTTAATTATTAAACAAAAAATAGTGAGAGGACCAAAGTTATATTTAATACTTGGAGTAATATTAGAAACTAAGTAATTAATGATTACTTGAAATTTTCAAATGACTTATATTAATGGATAAAAACACTTCTGTAAAACGACTTATATTAAGAAACGAAATGAGAAGCAAGAATCAAAAGTGGTAGCAACGACTTTGACCCACCCCTCAGCGGAAGTGAGAGTTCAAAAAAATTAATCATATACTCCCTCTATTCTTAAATAAGTGTCGTTTAAGGTTTTTGCACATGAAATTTCATCACTATCCCTTTATGGGAAGTTGAAAACTATTAATACTAAGGGTGAGAATTTCTTAGAACAATGAGAGAAGGTAAGTGTGATATAAGAAAATAAATAATTTATTCTCCTAAAAAGTTGTAAACGACAAATAAATTAAAATTAATTTTTTCTTTTAAAACGTCACTTATTTAGGAATGAACAACATAGTAAATGGTTTGCCAAAAGTTTGTGCCAACTAATGAGTTGATAGTTGGGTCATTACAATGTCTTAGAGAAGCGTGGTAAAGTGGGCAAAATGCAAGAAACAAAATAGTGAAGACAAAATCTAAAATTTATGTGGAACTATATTATGGTGGTTTAATTTGATGACTTATTCTTATTGGCTCTTCTATTCGCCATCAACCAAAGGATTTCTTGTTCCCTCTTTTTGCTCCTACTCTTTAGAATGAAACGATTAAATGTGACAACCAATATTGGTCCCAACTTGTTACATACTTGTTGAAATAACATCAATTATCAACCATCATGTTAAAAGGTTGTATGAATAGTTTATTATTAAACGTGTTATTCTTGCCGATAAGGTCTTAATCTAGTGGTTAACACTGAGACACTATGACCTTTAAATTTTACATGAGTTTTTTTTTATGTGAAACTTGTTTCTTCTTTATGTGAGGTTTGTATAGTTGTGATTTTATTTTTTCCTCATGTAGTTAAGTTAATTGATTTTTGATATTGTAATAAGTGATGATGTACTTAATTATGAAACTATATTCTATTTCCTAAAAAGTGGGTTTTTTTTAAAAAAAAAAGAATTGTTTGATAATGGGCTCAAATTTTTCTCTCAGTCACCTAAGGTTGTAAACGAGTCAAATCGATCTGAATTCTAAGTTGCTCATATTCGATTCGATTACCTAACTGGGTTACTCGTATTCGCTTCGAGTTCAAAAACAAAATTAAAGTACATGCTCATATTTGACTTACAAGGAGAAAATGGTACTCAAATTCAGCTCGATTTGACTCGAACAATTTTTTGAACTAATTGTTTTGATTCGAACTCGAGTATATTCGAACTAGTATCATATTATTAATTTTTCAAATTTCAGTATACATTATACAAATAACAAATTACAATTCTAATAGATATCGTAGAGTCGTCTCAAACTGAAATAGTCATCCTACGACGTAGAGTGATTTTAGAAAAAATATCATACGATCGTAGAGTTGTCTTAGATTGAAATAATCATCCTACGATCATAGAGTGGTCTTAGGAGTAGTCATCGTACAGTGGCTCCACTGAATTTTTAGGGAATCAATTTGTTCTCTCCCCTACCTCTATATAAAGTGTTTGTTTAAAAAATTAATGAATGTCTCAAATTTGTACACACTTTAGTTACTTTATATTTTTCAGTCATCTAGTCACAACGTTAACCCATCAAAGAAAAATTCTTTAAAGCATATTGTAATTTTTTTTATATAATTTCACAAATTTAGTAATTGTTAGTGAATTTTTGCAATTGTTTAAAATGAGGCTATCATGGTATTTTTGCAACAACGTTGACCCATAAAAAAATAAAAATTCAAAGATGAATGGATGAATGATAGTTTAGTAACTTATATTATTGAACATGATATTTTTGTAACTATTGAAAATGAGACAATCATGTAACAATTTCAAGTTATGGAATCTCAAAAAGTGTTATTGTAAACAATATATTAGTATTATTTAAATTTATGATTTATTGTATTATATTTTTATTTTTTATTAAAAAAATTCTTCAAATTTAACCTTGAATTAAAGGGCTGGATCCACCCCTGGATCCACCCCTGCCATCTTACAATCATAGAGTGACTTTATTTCTCCCATGTCAAGTGGCTTTGGTTCCATAGTCCTAAGGTTAGTCTAGGTGTAGTTACTTTTAAAGCATGGGTTGAGAACATGAAATGAAATAGTAGACAAGCTCTAAACTTCATCCTTTAATTCATGAAAATACACCTAACAAACAAAATAATAAGTTTTCAATTATATACTAATATAATATGATCACAATAAAGTAAACTAGTGAAAGTAAAATGAATCATCAGTTAGGATTTATAGAGAATGTGTTGTGAGTATACTTTAAAATAAAACAAAAATTAACAAGTTAAACAGGATCATATTTCAAACTTCAAAGCAACCAAGCAAAAACAAGTAATTAAGTTCAATATTTCAGTCCAACAAAAACAATAAACCAGACAGTAGCAAATCATAGCCACTCATCTGCAGATCTTAGAATATCTATAAAATAAATGGTGAAAAAATAGTAAATTGATATTATCTAAATAAAAATTAAAGGTTATGGTTGTCTCTTAGACTCTTACGCTTCTCAAACATTGAAGAAAATAGGAGGAACTAGAGAAAAGAAATCGTTAAACTTATGAGTAAGACAACGTCACAATGATATAAAACTAATTATGTATATATAAACATACTCGTGAATCATAATCGAACATATGAAATCAAATTCATGGTAAATGATTCGAAATATATTGAGTTACTCATGGAAAAAATGAGCCGAGTATAAAGTCTCTCACATCCGACTCGTTTTAGATGTCGAATCATAAAATCTGCTTAAAATAAACTCGCCTAATATACGAACTCGGGTCTAGTTCAAATTTTTTCCCCGATCCGTTCGGCTCGTTTACAGCCTTGCACTCACCCATACAATATAGGACCAAAAGTGTGTTATCCTTTCTAAATAATATCTTTTAAAAAAAGTCATATCAAGAACACAAAATGGGCAATTAACATATCTCGTATGAAACACAAAATACTCTCCCAATGTAGATGCTTTTTTATATTAAAATTTTAAATACTTCAAATAAATTATGAGAATAATATAAAAATCATGTTGAGTTTTCAAAACTACACTTCATTGAATTGCTTTTAGTAAAAGGGAAAAAGTTATAATAATATAAGTTAAAACATAAGGCAATATTGTTTTCAAATATCAGAAGAAGAAAATCAACATCTACGAATAGTCAGAGACTGTATTACTTTGTTTGAGGTTAGATTTGTTTATAATAGTGATGTATGAGATTGATTATTTATACCATTTTAATATTGGTAAGCATTTGTTTATCTTTAAATTAATTAGTTCATGATTTTTTTGGGTACACAAAATAGGAGGTAGGTAAGATATCCTAAACTCTCGACTGGACACATTATGCCTATAACAATTACATACATTTGAAGGAACCCCCATTATATATGTCAGGGCCGAAGCTCAAAAATACTCAACAAATAACGTGTAGGACGTAGAGTTACCACCAACCATCATATATAACGTGAAAATACTAACCACTACGGAATATACGTACTCCTTAGCAATTTGATATATTTGAATTGCCTTTTAAAAAAGGGTAGATCTCTATCATACTCTCAAGTAAGGTTGTAAAATGATCAAACAGTTTGGGCTCGATTCGTACTCGCTCGACTCGAAATATAAATGAGTCAAATATGAGCATATTTTAAAATTCGATAAATTACTCGAAACTCCTCAAATTATAAATTTCTATTGATACTCTGATCATATTCGTTGGAAAAGTCCAAATTACTCGGGCTCAATTCGAAATCGTGCTCGACTCTGTAGCTAAATGAGCCTCAATCAAACCTTATTTTATATTCTGTAAATTTTGTGAACCAAATCTGAGTAACTCAATACTTGGATCGACTCGATTGGTTTACACCCTTACTCTCAAGGTGAACCAGGCCCAAATGTAACTATTTTTTTACCAGGCTCAAACACTTCCATCATATATAACGTTTGTTGAATGGATAAATTACATATATTAGTACTTTTTTAGAAATAATTACAAAAATCATACACCTATAAAATAATTACAAAAATATTACACTTTTCCATATTTATTTACAATAATAGTGCAATTAGGATTCCTTAATTTAAGGGATTAGTATTAATGGGCTGATATGACAAATCTGGTGGGTTTTTTTTAAACGCGTGAAATCTTCTTCTTCTTCTTCTTCTTCTTCCTTCTTTTTCTCCCAACTCCCATATCCTTTGTTCTGGTATTTCTATCTCTAAAATCTTCTTCTTCTTCTTCTTCTTCTCTCCGCCCTTATTTTTCTCACTCCTTTTGAAGCCACTCGTCGTCAACGGACTGAATCTACTTCTTCAGACGATGGAGTTTTTGCTTTGGTAGAACCGCCTCCTTTTGGAACCTACTATGCGATATGTACATGGTTGAAGTGATGTTGTCATACTCTGAGTTTGTACTTCTGGCGACATTATGTTTATGTTAATTTTTTTTATTGAAGGAATTTTTCTTTATCTCTATGACTGGGTTATTTGCGATTGACATCATTTAACAACATAATGTTTTCTAAAGCGGATAATTATTTTAAAATTGTTTAGACTCTTAACATATCTAGTCTGCTTTTGAATGATCATGATTGTCTCATCTTCATTTTGCCATTTTACTTCAGTATCATATACTGACACATGACCAATTTATGGGGGCTTGATGTAATGCTTATGTTGTAGCTACGTCAAGTAATAAAAAATAAATACTATCATATAACTGTTTGGTTACTTCTGCATTATGTTTTGATTACTGTTAGCTTGAAATTCGGATACCATTTTTGTTACCTTGATTTGATATTTTGGTTACTTTTTTATGTTGTTATGGTTACCGTGTATTTGCTTAGTATATATGGTTGACTAAACAGATTTTGGTGTACATGTTGTTAATGTATTGGTTATCATTAAAACATGTTTTAGTTACTATCATATAAATATTTGGTTACTTCTTTAGTATGTTTTTGGTTACTGTTATTTTCTGATTTGGATTCTATTTTTGTTTCCTTGAGTTAGGATTTTGGTTACTGTTTTTTGTTGTTCTGGTTACCATGTATTTGCTTAGTATATATGGGTTGACTAAACTGTGTTTGGTCTATATATTGTTTATGTATTGGTTACCATTAATATATATTTTGGTTACTAACATATAACTGTTTGGTTAATTCATTGATATATTTTTTGTTGTTGTTGACATATAACTATTTATGTTATAAATATTGTTTATATCTGGTTATTAATGACTGTGTAAATCTGATTTTATTTATTTGCAGTTATGGGATCTTTACTATGAGGAATGCAACAGAAAATTCATTGAAAAAATTATATATTGGTGTGACATGGAAGTTCCCAGCATTATTACCAAGAAATTGAACCTAAGTCAGTTGGAGAAGTTTAAGACATCATTAGTTTGTGAATGTATTATTTTTGTAAATAATAAACCCAAGTCATAATAAACCATGTATTTGTTTAGTATACATTGATGTATTATTTTTGTAAATTCCTTCAAATATATTCTACAAGGGTTATGCTCTTCTAGAAAATTCATTGGAAAAGTTATGGCTAAATGTACATGTGAGAGTATATATGGGTTGCCTAAACTTGTTTGGATATACAGGTTATTTCTGTTTTGGTTACCATTAAAACATGTTCTGGTTACTTTCATATAACTATTTTGTTACTTTTTTATTATGTTTTAGTTACTGTTACCTTATGGTTTGACTACTATTATTGTGCCCTCAATGTGGGATTTTGGTTACTGTTATTTTTATTCTGGTTAATATGTAATTGTTTAGTATACATAAATTGCCTAAACTGGATTTTATTACATGATATTTATGTATTGGTTACCATTAAAATATGTTCTGGTTATTATCATATAATTATGTGGTTACTGTTTTATTATGTTACATTATGGTTACTGTCATATAATTATGTGGTTACTATTTTATTATGTTACATTATGGTTACTGTTATTAGTAACCAGATAGTTACAAGCTTGTATCAGGACAAACATCAATTGTTAAATGTACATGTAAGAATTTTCATTTATATATATGGTTACTTATAGATCTCATATTAAAATAAAAATACTTTGAGAGGTGCAGTTGGTATCCAAACATGCATATAAGGGTAACCATTTTAGTTTTTGTTAGTAACCAAATAATTAAAAACTTATATCAAAACAGTTATCAATCGCTTAATGTACATGTGAGGGCTCCCATTTATTTAGATAATGGATATTTTTAAATTACATAGTTATAAAAATTATTTGGAAATGGTTCATGCCAGTTGGTAACTAAATATGAATATAGAGGTAACCATTTTATTTTATATGGGTAACCAAATTTATATAAAAATATTTCAAAACAATTACCAATTGTTCAATGTATATGTTTACTTTATATTGATAACTCATGATGGAATCAAAAATTAAAATACTAATCAACATCAATTTTGGTTACTGTACACCATCAAAAATATTACCAACCATGTGGTTAATATATAGTTACTAACAGTAAACAATTATATATTCATGTAAACAATTAAATTTGTTGTATTGGTTACTGTCAGTCTCCATTGTCTAACAACTGAATAAATATTATAAAGTAACCAAATCAATATTAGACAGTAACCAAATTACATAATCTTAGTAACCAGAAAATAAACTAAATTTTTTACATGCAAATTTGAAGGCCTAAATGATGAAATTTGACCAAAAAAACCATGCAGTTCACCAGCAATGCTAGTGACGTTTGATCGTTGACCCGTTTCCAATGAAATTAGGCTCTAAAAACGCCAAAATCATACACTCCAAACTTGACAAAAATTGCCAAATTGTCACTGTAACCAAATAAACATTATACTATAACCAATTAAATAGTATACAACAACCAATATATATAATCAGATTAACAGTTGTATGAAGGTAACCAATATAGTCAATAAGTAACCACCAATATAAAAGAAACAATTATAAAACTGAATAACAGTATAGAGTAACCAAATAAACACCTTACAGTAACCAAGACAGTATTAGTTAGTAACTAATACAGCATTAGACAGTATAATATTACACAGTATCAAGACAGAATAGTCAGTAACCAATACAGCAGTATACAGTAACCAATTTCTTTAACCTTAGTAACCATAATATAAAACATGTTTTGAAATATATTTTGCAATCAAAACATTCAGTATTCTTACTTTGTGACAATTTTAAGTGCGAAAAACTTAAGAAAAGGTAACCAATATAGTAGTTCGTAGTAACAATAGGTAACCATATGCTTATAATTTTTAAACTCAAATACCTTAGTGTTTGTATCGAAGTTGATGTTGATCTTGTATTCAACAATCATTGCAGTAATTAAGTTTTTGGTTACTGAACTCGAAGGCGTTGTTGATTTTGTATACTTTTTTCGATTTTAGAGATTCGTCGCGACAACAAGTTTCGTCTTCTCTGATTTTGAGTTGCGTCGCGACATGAAGCTTCGTTTTCTCCGATTTTGAGTTACGACGCGACATGAAGCTTCGTCTTCTCCGATTTTGGCTTCTCCGATTGATTTGGCGTTGATCTGTTATTCCGATTGATTGGGAGTTGATCTGTTATTCCGATTGATTGGGAGTTGCATGTTTCATCAGTTGCTTGAATTTAGGTGTGGTGGGTTACTAATATGCAAAGAAAATAACTGACATGTAGGAGTTAATGATACGTGATTTTAGGATTAGTAATATATTGTGTTTTGTTATTTTTGTAATTATTTTGTGTGTGTTTTATTTTTGTAAATACTTTTTAATTGTTGTATATTAGTGTTAAGAACCCTTTTTGAATTGGGTTACAAATTGGGCCGATTGGCTACCTTAAAAGGGGCATTGCTGTATACCAATCATTGGACCGATTATATTAGTATTTTTTGCTAAGTATATAACAATTATAATCTTTTGTATTAAAAACTAAAATTCTTATTGAACTTGATTTTTTTTTTAAAAAAAATTGGCTAAAAAAGGTCAAGTTTTATCTGTATATTATGTTTGGATTGCAGGAAGAATTAATGTGCGAATAGAATGACATTATTACAGAATGAAAAATTTTGTGTACCATTCATATTCCTGATAAATTTATGAATTTTATTTTTTAGAGAAGAGTATGAATTATGGAATGGACTGAATCATTCCATTTTTTTACCAATTACATTTATTCAATCTAAACGTAATATTAAATTTTAAATAGAGGGAATATTGATAATGCATTAAGTAAAAGACTCTTGGCATTTTTTTGCTCAAAATACTCTACCTGTTCTGCAAAATGAGTCTCATCAGTTATTAATTTTTTTATAAAAAAAAAGAGTTAACTTTTTATTGATATAATATAAAATGAAATAATTTGATTAACATGACATCACAATTAATTAAAAAAACTATTTTAATATTTTTTTAAAATATATAAAATATAAATATATTATTAATCAATATATATATATAAATACAGCACAGCCCCTAATTTGAAATCAATTGAAATGATGACATCATCAATTGAAAAAATCATTGAGTCCACTCAATCAATTTTAAATCAATTACATAATTGGATGAGTCAACTCATTCAATTTAAAATCAATTATGAGCTAACTCGCTCAATTGGAAAAAAAAAAATCACACTAAATTGGTCAGATCAATCGTCGATTTTCTTTCCTCTTCCTCTTCTTCAGTTCCCGAGTAATCCGTTCACCAAATCTCAAAAAAAATAAACACTAGAAAGTAGAAACATCAACACTTTTCTTCCTCCGTCTTTTAGTTGTCAAAACTCTTTATTTCCCCTCTTCCTCTTTCTGTTCCTCTTCCTCTCAATTAATCCCATCGGTTTGATCTCCTCCTTTCCCCCTGTAAATCACCTCAGATCGCCTCCAATCAATCTACAGGTTTGTTCCGTATCTCTCCCTCCCCACACAGATCTCAAATCTCTCCTCTATCCCTAATTTATTTCCGTATCTCTCCCTCCCCACACACATCTCAAATCTCTCCTCTATCCCTGATTTATTTTGAAATTGGATATGATTTTGCAGCGGAAGAAGAAAAGAATGTGATTATATAAATGGGTATCGTTTCTTTACCGAATTTTCTAGGTTCCTCTCACGTTGGATTTCTTCTCTTTGCCCTGTTCACTTTTTTATTTGAAAAGCAT
Source organism: Panax japonicus (assembly GCA_020205505.1). NCBI lineage: Eukaryota > Viridiplantae > Streptophyta > Magnoliopsida > Apiales > Araliaceae > Panax > Panax japonicus. Next base: position 88,198,906 of record CM035091.1, read on the forward strand.
ATTATTATTATGGGTTCTAATAGTATGATGATATGAACACATGAGCCTTTTTTGTTTTATTTCTTATTTGAAATTACTTTTTGTCTGAATTTTTTGGGATGCATAAAGTGGGTTTTTTTTTTTTATTTCATTTTCCCCATTGTTTTTTATTTGATTTCATTTGGTTAGTGATAGCCATCAACTGTGTTTGGGGTGATTATTTCATCTTACAGTCTGTTCAGTACCTTCAGGCATTTGCAATCCGAAGAACGGCTACTCCAAATCCCTTAAACGTTTTCTATCCGAAGCTCAAATTCAGGTCTCTGTCCATATATTCTGTATCAATTTTCAAATGTATGTATATTATTAACTATGAATTTTATTAACTGAAAAGAGAGAATACAAGCAGGTATACACACACGCACAACATTAATTTGTGTAACATATCCAATAGGCAACAGTTAAATGAAACAGACATATATTTTGTGGAGAAAAAGAGAAATTTTATTAAATCAAGAGAGAATAAATCAGGAGGGGATAAGGAGTAAAGAAGCATATATCATATGAACAATGGTACGAGATGCTGGTATGATGATTTCTTTTTGTTGGGAAGTTAAGGTCTGGGAGTAAAAAAGTAACTATGGTATGTTTGGTTGTAAAACTAAATTTGTAAAATTTTGCAGGCTGTCTCAACAGAAGCAAGAGCTATGTATAGCTTGGGGCATGCCGGACTAACATTTTGAAGCCCAAATATTAATGTAGTAAGGGATCCTAGACGGGGACGGGGCCCTTGAAACACCTGGTGAAGACCCTTTTGTTGTGGGAACTTATGCTTCTAACTATGTTAGAGGCTTACAAGATGTCGAAGGAAATAAAAACGACACTATAGATTAAAATTCTAGGACTCTCAAAGTTGGTGCATGTTGCAAGCACTATGAAGCATATGATGTTGATCACTGGCTTGGAGTTGATCGATTAGAGTTTGATGCTAGGGTACTACTACTACTTAATTAAATTCTTGAATGCATGGACCTATTTATTTATTAAAAATTTTCATTCTATTTTAAAATTCAACTATATATTTTAGATACATTTATTTACTTATATATAATAATATTCTTTCTATGTTTGTTATGTGAAGGTACATGAACAAGATATGGTGGAAACTTTCCTTTGACCTTTTGAGATGTGTGTGAAAGATGGCGATATTGTAAGTGTTATGTGCTCTTACAACAAAGTTAATGGAATTCCTACTTGCGTTGATCCACAACTTTTAAAAAATACTATTAGAGGCGAATGGAATCTTCACCGGTATATATTTACTATATAAAATTAATTACTTTTAGGTAGTCATAAACTTTGAATTCATAAAATTTATAGTTGTTAATTATATATATATATATAGAGGTACATAGTTTCGGACTGCGATTCAGTTGGAGTTATAGTAGATAATCAACATTGGCTCAATGACGAACCTAAGGATGCTATTTCACAAACATTAAAAGCAGGTTTGGACTTGGATTGTGGAGATACATATCCCAAGTTTGTTGGATTCAGTTGGTCCTTCCTATTGTTGAAGAAGCTTTTAGTCTAATGAATCAGCTGACAATTATGCTTTAAATTTTTGAATGATTGAAATTCTATATAGATGATAGGAATCTTTGCAATCTCGCAATGCTCATATTGCTCATTAACCCATTAACTTTACAGATGCCATCATTTGGCAGTCAAACAGGGACTCTGCTGAAGTAAGGGATAAGCTTCAGCGTGATATAGATGCACATATTGCTGCAGTTCGTATTGCCAAGCTCTCTAAGCTTACTTCATCATATGAGGTACCTAACCTTGGTAGTTGGCAGTTATCAAGCTTCAGGTAGATTTGAAATCATTTCTTGACAAGTCTGTGGAAATTTAAGGAGATTTCAGTATTTTAACCTTCAGCATTAATTTCTGAATTTTGCAAAGTTTTTTCTCGGACTGTGTAAATGGCAAGCTTTGTGTAGAAAAGAGCATATGTTTCTATTGTTCAGGTGAAATATGAGTGCTAGAAAAGGGAAACCTAATACAAGAAAAGAAAAAAAATATGTATCATGACTTGCAAAATTCATTACATTCCCAAATCGTCTAACATGTTTTTAGGTCATAGGTTGTATAATTAGTTGAAATATTATATGCAAAAATTGTATGTAATGGGACATGAATGCGGATTACTTTGCATGAATATTCCATAATCTTTATCTTATGAATCAAGCTTCTGATGAGAATTTCAGGTGCAGAAAATATTAAATGAGGCATTTTCTGCCTCTGTGGAAGCTCTGCTAGATGGTGCTCTATATTTGGATTTGAGATGTGTTCCACGGTCAAATATTAAATGAGGCATTGTCTGCCCCCGTTGATAATATTATTTATTCGAATATATGATAGCGTAGATTTTAAAGAACAATTTTTATTTTTTATTTTTTAAACTAGCCCGTGCATTGCACGGGCTATCAACTAGTATTTATAAACTTAACAAATAAGAGCCTATTTGTTAGAAAGAGAATATATCTCCTTTTTCTCATGAGAAAGAGATATTTATATTTATCTTCTGTTTTTGTCAAATGCATGTAAATCTGTGGGCTGCTGGAAACTTCCGGTAAACTACAGTAACCGGAATTTGGTCATGTCGTATGCAGTAATGCCCATAGCACATGGAGTAGTAAAGAAACAAACAGACTCAATAAATAAAAATAGAGTAGCAATGACTTTGATTTATAGGGAGAAGGTTCAAAAATACCGTGATTTTTACTGCGATATCTAATGACTTATGTGTATTTTTTTAGGTAATTTTTTTAACAAATTTATTAGCGTATACTCCCTCCGTCTCGTAATATATACTTTCTTTGTCCCATGATAAAAATTTTGGTGGACTTTTCACGCATATTAAAAAAGGAATAAAATGACAAAATTACCCATAATAATGTCATTAAATATGGAGAGAGAATTAGAATAAGAAAAGTATGAGATATTTAATGATACGGCATAATAGGAAAAAATATGTAAAAATTAGGTTATTAAAAGAAAATTGACATTTAACATGGGACAACCCAAAATAGTAATAAGGACTTTTATCCTGGGACGGAGGGAGTAATATTTTAAAATTATACACAAGAAATAAAAAAATAGTTAAAAATCATTAAATATAGTATTAATTATCTATAATACCCTTAAATTCTCATTATTACCATACTTATCTTATACTTTCTCATCTGTAATATTTTTCCATGAAAGATAATTTTAGAAAGATTATAATTAATTCTCCTAAATTTTTTAAAACGTCAAATAATTTTGGACAAATAAAATCACCTAAAAATATCATATATTATACTCAAATTATTATTATAATACCGCATGACACACCTCACACTTTTAAATTGTACTCCCTCCGTCCCAGAATAAAAGTTTTGGTGGACTTTTCACGTATATTAAGAAGATGAATGAAATGACAAAATTACCCATGATAATGTCATTAAAATATGGAGAGAAAATTAGAATAAGAAAAGTATGAGATATTTAATACTACGTATATAATAAGAAAATATGTGTAAAAATTTGGTTATTAATGGAAAATGAACATTTAATATGGGACTACCTAAAATAATAATAAAGATTTTTATTATGGAACGAAGAGAGTATTATTTATATTAATTTGTTATTTGCACGAGTTGAAAATATAGTTTAAAATAAAAAAGGGTGTCAAATAAATTTCATTTTTGATAATAATGGAGATAAATAAAGATATTTTAAAATTTAAAATAATACTCCTTCCGTGCTCAAAATGATGGCTAGATATATAAATATTTTTATCTCTAAACAGACGAGATAAACTGGAGGTTAGTTATATTATTTAATGAGGTCTATTAGTATAAAAAAATAAATTATTCATTATTTTATGAATTTTGTAGGACCATTAAGGAGAAATTTGAAATTTTATTTATTTTCTTTTCTCTATTTTTGTTTTTCTTAATACGTGTAAAATTTGAAATTTGTTCATCCTTTTGATAATGAAGAGAGTATCAATTATTTTGATTTTAGTCGATACAATTATAAATGTTATAAATTATTTAAAGAATATTATCCATTATAAGATTTATTATTTTCAATATATTACCTAAATTTTAATTATAAAAATATATTAAATTAATTTTTAAAATTTAATAATAATAATAATCTTATAAATTAAAACCAACATCAAAAAACATTTTTTCTTTTTTTCTTTTATTTTGTAGACCATATTCAAATATGTCTGAGAATAAATTAATTATTATATAATATTTTAAAGGCTATATGTATATACACAGCTGTGTTGTACACAGTCGCCTATGTCGACGGTTTTTTTGGACTATAGTATTTGCATAGTGTCTGCATAGTGTTTGCATAGTAAAATCTTTTATAAAGTTATTCGTTTTATTATATTATAAATAGATATATTTTATTTTATTTTGCTTTAAATATGGGCCGTCAGTAAATCAATCTCGACCTTTCATGAGTTAGTTACCATGCATTCTATTTTTCTATAAATAGAAGTTCATTCATTCATTATTTTCTTACGAATTCACTGAAACTCTAGAGAGATAAACTATAGAGAGAAAGAAGAAAGTATTCTGCTACTTCACTACTTATATATCCAGTACTCTTCTTTTTAAGGTATGAAATATTATTTGTTGTATTCGTAAGGGGTGTTATTCTTTCTTATTCATGAAGAGAACTGTTGTTATTCTATTTCTTATTATTCTGTTGGAATAACCTGTATACGCGGTCTACCCTATACTAGGTGCCATTCTTCTATTATTTTGTTGAAACATCCTGTCTGTGTGTTTTACACCGGACCTGGTTCCGTCTTTATTATTATTCCGTTGGAACATCCTGTCTGTGTGTTTTACACCGAACCTGGTTCCGTCTTATTATTATTATGTTGGAATATCCTGTCGGTGCAAATTTTGCCTGACCTGGTTCTGTTATTATTATTCTGTTGGAATAACCTGTCTATGCGAAGTACCGCATGCATGGTGATTTCTTTTATTATTCAATTCTTTATTATACTCAGTTGGTTAAAATTTTGACTTCTATACTCCATGAAATTAGTAGAATATCATTGATATTTGCACTTCATCCAATATCTTTTCATAGAAATATTCTTCTGATCATTCTTAAATTTTACTCTACAAAACAGTATCTGTTGACAATTTGGACGTTAATAATTCCTGGATAAAATAATTCTTGAACTTGTTTTATTAAATTCTTATATCATTGTCATCATCCTCATGTTTATATTTTGTTAAAAGTCATCTGTGGCCTGTAGTGCATAGATGGACTTGGTATGATTATGACCAGAGATTATTCAGTGTAATCATGACCGTAATATTACAAATGATTTGGTAAAAGTTCTCATTGGCCCGTAGTGCATTGATGGACAGTTGTTGACATGATCATGACCATTAATGAATACACAAATATTCTTGGCTCATAGTGCATGGATAATTATGGTCGTGATACTAAAGAATATCATTGGCCATAGTGCAGAGGTGATTCGATGATGTGAAATATTTATTAAGCTGAGTCTCAGCGATAACAGTGATGAAAAATATTTTTAATCATAAAAGATAGTAGATTTTATTTTCTACTTGACTCTTTTAATGGATTGCTTGTTTTGCTGCAGTTAAACTTGATGTCTATTATATTTTATCAGTTTAAAATTGTTGGAGACTAATGATAATTTATTCTGCATTATCTTAGTCATAATACTTCTTACTGGGCTAGTTGAGCTCACCCTTCCTTTCATTGTTTTTTTCAGGAAATGAGAATACAACTGGGACGAGTCGGGGAACAGAGTGATGGTCCAGAGGATAGCATTAGTAGTCTTCACTATTCTGTGAAATAGTGTGATAATAATTATAATGAAGACTCTTTTTGAGTTTGTATAATCTCTAGTAGATAATATTTGTATTCAAACTCACAGTTTATGTTTTGTCGTATTGTACACGACAGTTATATTAGTAAGTTGTCTTTGAATTCTGTACCATGTATTTGGCGACCCAAGTTGGGTGATGTATACCTAATTTTGGGGGCGTCACAATAGAGTCGGTTCACATGTCGTCATAGACCAGAATAGTTATAACGACGGTTCAATAATCTAAAAAAACTGTCGTCATAGACTATTGTATACTACATAGTTGTGTATATATATATTTTTTATATTTTAATTTAATTAAATTATATTTTATAGGACAAACCGACAAAGAGAGTAGTAATATATACTACTCCACTCCAGACTCGAGTCCACTAAGTTGGTTATGAGAAAGAATCCCAAGCTTATCTATGAAAAATCCGTACCATCTAAATATAAAATGTATATATGCAGATAAGATCAAGAAAAGTTGAGGCCCCATCACCACCATCATCTCTATCTATAAATACTAATTTCTTCATTAATTTCATAATAATAATAATAATATTTCTAGGGTTTTTTCAGATCATAATCAAGCCAAGCCACCAATGGGTTCTCTAATGGCAGGTTGGGCCTCACATGTCCCAGATCCTAAAGCAGGTTAGCTAGTTAAATTTCATATTATTACAAATAATGGTACGTAAATTAATTATAATAAATGGGAATTTTTGTTAATTTATATTCTTTGAAGTCAAATATCAAAGGAATTTTTCATTGACCAGGGAAGAGATTGATACTTTTGGAAATCAAAGAAGGAAAAAGAGGAGGAACATGATGTCAAAGTTGTTTCTGAGGTTCGTCAAAGTATGCCACCAGCTGCTGATACGGAGGGAAGTTTCTTGGACATGGAAAATGATGATGATGATAAAGCAAGCTTGGTGAAGCTAATACTGAAAAATGGCTGGTAATTAATTAAATTAAATCAAATCTCACTAGCTACCCACTAATATTAACATAAATTATTGTAGGTGATTTGATGCAGTGGTTATTGATTATTGTAGGTGGACAAGTAGTAGCTCGGCATTTTTAAATGAGCCGCCGGTAATTGCATCATCAGAAGAAAGCTACAACAAGTATGCGTCGCAATTCCATGTCGCCGGCGGCGCCTCCGAGACCAGCACATGAGAATATATATATATATATGAGATCCACTAATGTAATAAATACTATGTTCTTTGGTTTCTATTTTTCATTTGTTTTTTTTGGGGATAAAAGTTTTGTGTATATGGTAATAATATATCTGACTTAGTGAAGAGTTGTAAAAATATATATGTTAATTTTTATTCGAGTGGTGAAAATATTATGTTATTAATGTATATGAATATGGCATTACTATAATCTATAAATAATAAATAAAGTAATTTGGCCTAAATATATTTCTCCTGTTTTTTTTTACTTTTGTTTGTCCATGGCCAGTCTCTTGTTTTCTTTTTCTTTACCCTCACGTACACTTTTATTTATTTAAAAGAATATTATCTCGATTTATAATTCAATTCAACAAATAAATAAGACACTTTTTATAAAATAAAAGAAATGACTCGGCATTTAAAATATGAAAATAATAATAATAAATAAAACTCTTTTCATACAACAGAATAAAAAGTATATGAAAAACAACGATATGGGTTGAAAATAATTATAATTTCAGTATGGGTCATCCCAGATTCCCAGTCTTAATTATTTAAGTTGATTCTAATAAAAAAATTATTTAAGTTGAATAGAAATTGAACTTATTGGTTGAAATAAGGAATTAATGCTTACCAAATACTCATACTACTATAAGACAAAGTCATTTCTCAAATTTGACAAATTTTACCCTCCTAAGGAGTTGACTTTTAGACCATCAAGAATTCTTTTTCGTAACTTAATACACCCATTTTTTATTATTTATTAGGAGTATTACTTTAATAAAAAGTGGTATCTCAACTGGTTTAGAATAAAATACAAGAACTTGAAACTTACTAGTACTACTTAGGGGTGAGCATGGTGCGATTTGGTGCGGTTTGAAGTTTAAATCGCACCCGAAACCGCTTAGGTGCGGTTTAAAAAATTTAAAACCGCACCCGAAACCGCTTGTGATTGGTGCGGTTCGGTTTTAAAGTGTGCGGTACGGTTTTAATTGGTGCGGTTTCGGTTCCAAAACCAATTGAAACAACAAAAAAATTTAAGCCTTCAATAAAATTTAACATAAAACTTACATCGAGCAATTAACTTAGTGACAAAGTCGACAATGAGAATTATATCAAACATGCTTTAAAACTAAAATATGCGCTATATAAAACAACGGAGACTATTCGATAACAAGCAAGAATGTTTATCTAGTTTCCCAAAAATTAAAAGTATATACTGAAGATAGAATAAAATATATTGCAGGGAGGACTAAAAATAATCTATTAGACTATTACAATTATAGCATTGACATTAACCAATGCATCGAGTGCTCGAGCCCCTCAACTATAAGCCCCTCCAATAACGCATCAAACATATTCAAAATTCCAAAACCCAATTGCTTAATTTTTGACTCTATAACCTCTAACATCTTCTTTCAATTGGTGAAAAAATGACAATGCAAGACTAAAATTTTCTCTGAGCGTGTTCAAGTGAAAAGTAACTTTAGAATTTACTAGAGATAATACATACATACACACAAATGGTGCGATTTCGGTTTTATGCGGTTTGGTTTTGGCTAGTAACCAAACCGGAACCGTAAATTTGGTTATTCAACCCACCTAAAACCGCCACATACGCCGGAACCGTTGGTGCGGTTTTAATTGGTGCGGTTCGTGCAATTTTTGGTGCGGTTTCGGTTCCAATTTGGTTACTTGCTCAGCCCTAGTACTACTAGATATTCATACCTATATTCACTAATTAATATTTTTCAATATGATAAGAAGTATTAAAACGGCCGATAAAAGCAAGATTCTGATCATCGGAGCAACCGGGTACATCGGAAAATTCATAGTGGAAGCAAGTGCAAAAGCCGGCCACCCTACTTTTGCTTTGGTTAGAGAAAGCTCCATTTCAGACCCTGTCAAGGAAAGCTCATTGAGAATAACCTATTAGATAGAGGGCCCAATCCGACAATATAATGTTGTAAATTTAAATGCGCAAAGATTCATCCCTTCAGAGTTTGGAAACGATGAGGATCGTACTCATGCTGTCGAGCCTGCAAAATCTGCATTTGCAATTAAATCCCAACTCCGTCGAACAATTCCCTATACCTACGTGGTTACCGGTTGTTTTGCTGGCTATTTTCTCCCATCATTGGCTCAGCCTGGAGCAACTGCTCCGCCCAGGGATAAAGCCATCATAATGGGAGACGGGACTCCCAAAGGTAAAGAATATGACCAATTCTAACGGATCCGGTTATCATAAAATTAACTTCATCTAAATTAATTAATTGATCAATACAGTACTGACACGCAGAGACAGATCACTTTCCGTTTGCGTGTCGACATTATATTCGTCAATTGACCAAAGTTAATTTCATACTAACCGCTCCCAATTACAACACAACTTTAGATTTCATGAAGTTCAAAGTCCGCATCCTATTTGATTCAGTTCAAGATCCATTCTAACACAAGTCATACGGAATTTAGAGAATATATGTATTTTTTATTTATAATTTTTTTTCTTTCCTATTTTGATTTGTAGCCGTATTCAATGAAGAACATGACATTGGCATCTACACCATCAAAGCTGTGGATGATCCAAGAACACTGAACAAGACCCTCTACATTAAGCCCCCTAACAACATTTACTCATTCAATGAGCTTGTTTCCTTGTGGGAGAAAAAGATTGGCAAGGCAATTGAAAAGATTTATTTACCGGAGGAGCAAGTTCTAAAGCAAATAGAAGGTTAGTAGATATATAGTGCGAAAATTCTACAACTCCTAGCCAGAAACTCCACCCCCACCCCCCGCTTTCGGGAACAACTTAAAAGTTAGTCAAACCAACTTATAAGTTATTTTTCACTATTAAGGTGTTTGGTAAACATTTATTTTTTGACTTATAATTTGAGTTTTAAATCAAAAAAATTAAGTACCTATTTGTGACTTATTTAAAAATGGCTTATAAGTCATTTTAAAATAAGTTCGTTTGACAAAAATGAACGTCTATTTTACCTTTTTTTTATTAATGTCCTTTTAGTAATTTTTATATTTATATAACTTATAAGTCATTATGAGCCGAACACCTTCGTAACTTGTTTTAACATAATTTAATACTTACAAGTCAAATTGATGTCGAACGCTTTTACTTATAAGTAACAACTTAAAAGAACTTGTAAGTCAACTTATATTTTAACTTATAAATTATTTTAAAATAAGTCATTCCCGAACAGACCTTTTAGTTAACTTTTATTTTAACTTATAAGTCATGTTAAAATAAGTCATTCATTTGCGTCTTATTTTCTTTTATTTCATTAATGATATATATATACGGTCCGGATCTTAAGCTCACCCATTATCTAACATACATTGCATACCCCTTTTAGCGACGGACCGGACGCCGATTCGGTCCGTCGCTATAAGTTTGGTCTGTCGCTAAAAGCTAAGACAACGATTCTATATATAGCGACGGATCGAATCGTCGACCGGTCCACAGCTAAATGGGAGTATGCAAGGTATGTTAGACAATGAGTGAGTTTAAGATCGGGACCGTGTGTGTCAGTGTGTGTGTGTCATTTCATTGTAAAATAATGTAATTTTAGGGTGAAATAGCATTGAAGGAATTACCTTAAAATGAAATGATATAAATACCCTTGACGAAATAAATTACAAAATTTATACTAAACTTTGAATGTGCTTACCTATTTTTGCAGAGTCGCCGATTCCACTCAACCTTATACTATCAATCAGCCACTCGGTATTTGTTTGTGGAGATCAAACCAACTTTTTTGAGATAGAACCATCATTTGGTGTTGAGGCTTCCCAACTTTATCCTTATGTCAAATACACCACGGTGGACGAATATCTTCGTCACTTTGCTTGAATATTTTACACCTTTATATATTTTCTTTTTATAATAATTAATGAGATATTTCGTATGGGGTGGTTCGTATAAAGTTAACTTTGATTAATTGATTTATATAGTATCGATACGTAAGTCGGGAGGTGATCTTTTTTTGCGTATCAACGCTGTATTGGTCAATTGACCAACTTATGGTGAAATTAATTTTATGATAACCGAATCATTCATATCGTGTTGTGTTTATTTGGGGTGTTTGGGACTATCATGTAGTTTTACTACACGCCCTTTTTTTATTTTTCTTAATAAGATGTTATTTTGATCTTCATTCTGTTGGCGTTATAATTTGAATTTGTGTATTAATGAAACATTTTCATCCACAAATAAAATGGTTACAAAAAGTTTTTTATAAAATGATATAATTAGACGGTATAATTATAGATCCACCCATATATTATATGATAAATCATTAATTAATTATATATTATCACATCATTTAGTATTTAGTATTAATTAATTAATCATTTAGTGAATCGTCTGATCGAGAGATGGCTTGGTGTGCATCGACGAGATGGGCGGAGTAATTTTTCGAGATGCTCGTCGGTTTGTAAGGAGATGGCTGTGTCGATTTTGCGAGGAGATGACTGATTCCTTAATGTGAATCGAAGAGAGAGATGGATTCCTTATTGTGAATCGAAGAGAGATGGCTGATTTCTTTTAGCGGATATATTCGAGGAGAGAAAAGAAATAAGAGGGGTTTAAATAGGTATGTATGTATGTGTAAATAAAATCAAGGGTAAGTCATTGATCAAATGTCTACCCCAAAGTGCTTCTATAAGTTATGCAAAAAAGTTTCTTAGCATGTAATCGGGTGAAACTTCATGATCTCAATCTAGTACATACCTACCACTAATTAGTGGCGGAATTAGAACGTTTTTAGAGGTGGGTCAAAATACATCAATAAAAAAAATTATTTATTGGCATTTGGAATGCTTCTTTCGGCTGTACGTCTATATTTGAGAATATAAAATAATCCCTAAAAGTCATTATTTTATAAATGTATTTATAATTTTGGAACATATGGAGTATTATCTGCTTATTTTTCTAACCATTTTATTTTCTTCATGAAACAAACGAGTCTTTGCACTGCAACCACAACAATCAACATCACATTCGTCCCCAAAACAATGTCACAAAATGAGCTGTCGGCGACTCCCGACAAGGCAGTCGTGGTTCACCTTCAAGAACTCATTCACAGCCAAGATTTGCAACGAACAAGAACACTCCACAAAATAAATCCAAACACAAACAATTAACAGCAGAGGAAAAAAAGAAATCAAACATGGAGAAAACAAGACAATGAACCCCAACCATCCTAGATCCAAACACGCCATAGCTGCCGGCAAAATGGACAACAGAAAATAAATTAAAACCCAACAAAACCAATCAATCAAAGGCTAAGAAATAACAATAAAGAATATCTAATAATTGGAATACAACCCTTCACAATCATGCAAGGTCGGATCGAAAAATTCAAACCATGAATGACGAGAGCAAGGGAAGGTGTAAGACCCCAACTTTTATAAATAAAGATGAATTTTCTATAAATATCATTTTTGAATTTTATGGAGTAAATTTGATATAATGTTATAATTGTGGGTAATATTTATAAATTTTGCAAAGTACGCAAGTTGTTATATAATATTCGATTTGTCGGGGAATATTCTTTTTGTCGGGGAATATTCGTACGATGGCACAATTATTAGTGGATCCCGCAACGGAATTATTGTCGGATTGAGAAAACGACAAAAATACTTTATGAAAATAACGGCGAAAGTTTTACCGTTAACTATTGAAACACTCGGTGTTAAAAGTACAGTAATACGCGTTGTGACGCTCCCAAATTTAGGTATACATCACCCATCTTGAGTCGTCAGATACATGGTACAGAATTCAAATACAACTTACTAATACCACTGTCGTGTATAATACGACAAAATACAACTGTGAGTTTGAATACAATAATTGTCTACTAGAGATCATACAAACTCAAAAGGAGTCCTCAATACAATTATTGTTACACTATTTAACAGAATAATGAGGACTACTAATATTATTCTTTGGTCCATCACTCCGTTCCCTGACTCGTCCCAGCTATATTCTCATTTCCTGAAGAGAACAGTGAAAGAAAGGGTGAGCTCAACTAGCCCAGTAAGAAATATTATGACTAAGATAATGCAGAATAAATTATCATTAGCCTTCAACAATGTTAAACTGATAAAATATAATAGGCATCAAGTTTAACTGCAGCGGAATAAGCAATCCATTAAAAGAGTCAAGTAGAGAGAATTGAATCTACTATCTTTTATGATTTAAAAAGTTTTTCATCACTTTTATCGCTGAAACTCAGCTTAATAAATAATCCACATCATTAAATCATCCCTGCACTACAGGCCAAGGATATTCATTAGTATCACGACCACAAATTATCCATGCACTACGGGCCAAATATAATCGTGTTTTCATCAACGGTCCTGATCATGCCATAAAACAATTATCTTTGCACTACGACCGAAGAGAATCCATAGCCATAATCATACCAAAAACTGTCCATCAATGCACTACGGACCAATGAGGACTTTTTCTACATCATTTGTAATATTACGGTCATGATTACACCGCATAATCCCTGGTCATAATCATACCAAGTCCATCTATGCACTACAGGCCACAGATGACTTTCAACGTAACATAAACATGAGGATGATGACAATGATATAAGAATTTAATAAAACAAGTTCAAGAATTAATTTGTCCAAGAACCAATAACGTCCAAATTGTCCACACGATACTGTTTTGTGGTGTAAAATTCAAGAATGCTCAGAAGAATATTTTTCTGAAAAGATACTGGATGAAGCGCAAATATCAAGGATATTCTACTAATTTCATGGAGTATAGAAGTCAAAAATTTAACCAACTGAGTATAATAAAGAATGGAATAACAACAGAAATCACCATGCATGCGGAACTTCGCACAGGCAGGTTATTCCAACAGAATACTAAATAACGGAACCAGGTCAGGTGAAATTCACACTGACAGGATGTTCCAACAGAATAATAAATGCGGAATAATAAATGATGGAACCAGGTCTGGCGTATAGCACAGACAGGATATTCCGACAGAATAATAAAAACGGAACCAGGTCCGGTGTAAAACACACAGACAGGATGTTCCAACGGAATAATAATAAAGACGGAACCAGGTCCGGTGTAAAACACACAGACAAGATGTTCCAACAGAATAATAGTAAAGACGGAACCAGGTCCGGTGTAAAACACACAGACAGGATGTTCCAACAGAATGATAGAAGAATGTCACCAAGTATAGGGTAGACCGCGTATACAGGTTATTCCAACAGAATAATAAGAAATGGAATAACAATAGTTCTCTTCATGAATAAGAAAGAATAACACCCCTTACCGTAACAAAAATTGGATATAGAAGTAGTGAAGTAGCAGAACACTCTTCTTCTTTCTTTCTATAATTTTCTCTCTATAGCTTCTCTCTATAATTTCTCTCTCTAGAGTTTCAATGAATTCGTAAGAAAATAATGAAGGAATGCGCTTCTATTTATAGGAAAATAGAATGCATAGTAACTAATCCATGAACGGTCCAGATTGATTTACTTTAATCTGACGGTCCATATTTAAAGAAAAATCTTTTAAATAAAATATAATATATTCTATTTATATAAAAAGATTTTTACTATGCAACATTATGCAAAACACTATGCGACACTATGCATAATAAAATATAATATATTCTATTTATAAAATAACTTTAATAAAGTATTCTGTTTTATATAAAAAGATGTTTCTGTTTTATTACGTTAATAATACGAATAAAACAAAACGTCATCATCGCTATAATAATTCATATTATTAATCGACAATAATTGAATTAAACTGAGCGACTTCTCACATAAATATCAATAATCAATACCGTGTGCTACTATGCAACAACGCGTATTACTGTACTTTTACTACCCAGTAGTTCAACAGTATCAACGGTAAAACTTCCGTCGTTATTTTTAATAAAATATTTTTGTCGTTTTCTCAATCCGACAATAATTCTGTTGTGGGGTCCACCAATAATTGTACCGTCGTACGAATATTTTTCTGACACAAAGAATATTCCCTGACTAATCGAATATAATATAACAACTTGCATACTTTACAAAATTTATAAATACTACCCACAACTATACTATTATCTCAAATTCACACCATAATATAAAAAAATTATTTCGAGAAAATTAATTCTTTATTCATAAAATCTGGGGTTTTACAATCTCCCCTCCTTATGGAATTTCGCCCTCGAAATTTACGTACGTACCTGGTATGCCAAACAGGTGAGGATACCTTGACTCCACTTCAAATTCTAACTCTTGAGATATAACCTTTGAGTGTTGAATACGATTCTTCTTATCCAAGATTGTAACACGTATCCCTTCAAACGTTAAATCATCCGCTATCTCGTCCGGTTCTAAATTAATAATGTGGTTCGGGTCGTCCACATATTTACGTAACATCGATACAAAAAAAACGTTATGAACACGCAATATATTTGGCGGTAAAACGAGTCTATAAGCCACAGTTCCTACTCAATCGAGGATTTCAAATGGGCCAATTAAATCGAGGGTTGAGATTTCCGCTCTTCAGCAACTCTTGCTTCTAAAATATCACCTTCTTGAACCTTCTTCTTCACATTCATCAGATTCGGGTATGTAGCTTGAACGTCTATAACTTTATCGATTAAAGTCAATTTTACTCGTATATTCGTTATCTTCACGTGAGTTCCTAGAGTCTTTAACTCTATCTTCATCATTTGCAAGTTATACGAAATGAGTCTTTGTGTTAACAACATCGCACTTGTAAACGCATACGATCTTCTACTCAGCACGTCAGCTACCATGTTCGCTTTCCCACGATAATATTGCACGGTGCGATCGTAATCTTCAACAGCTCGAGCCAACATCTTTGGCACGTTATACGTTCGTTTTAGGTGAAGAAAATATTTGAGGGTTTAAGAAATGGGTTTTGTACTGGTGTCAATACCAAATTCGATTTCACGCTCTGGGGTAAGCTAAGAAGTCTTCAGGAATACGTCAAGAAATTTATTAATGATAAAAATATCATTCAAAACTGTTACTCCCATTCAAGACTTGGATAGTACGTCACATTGATACCGACTGTGACTTCTATCCCTTAACCTAGATAGCACCTCACAATGATACCTATCAACTTGTTATCGTTATTCACGACGTCGCCTACAAAAAGTCCGGCTTCGGTCCATTCCAGACAAGGAAGTCATCAACAAAAGGATCGGGGCTCTTTACTTATGGCTTGATATGACAATGATTGAATTTAGTAGTTTGGTTGCTTAAATTCGCATAATAGGTTGGTTAGGAATACGAATGCTAACAACCTTACGAAAAACATGATGAGTAGTTAACCAATCGTTTCCTAAAATAGCATCAAAGACAAGTATTTTCAAAGAGACAAGATCAACACGTAACGTGAAAGTGTCGATTTGAATCAAATAAGATTTATAAACAGTGGAGGTAACGAAGGTTTCTCCCAATGGAGTTTCAATAGATAAATCAAAGTTTAACTTCTCTGGAGTTAAGTACAAACATTGAACACAACTAGGTGAAATAAAAGAGTGAGTAGAACCGGTATCTAACACGGTATAGACTTCGTAAGAGCTTATGATTAACTTACCAGTGATAATTTTATTCAGGTTCCTCGTCACGAGAGAAAAAAAACGCTCTCTTAAACTACCGGCTTTGGCTTGTCTGGGACATCCTTTGGCATCATTATCCCAGCTGGAATTGACTTCATCATACGACAGAATCGAGCTAGGTGACCTTCTCTTCTGCAATTAAAGCATGCTTTGGACTGCTGCGTACAGTTTGGACGGATGTGTCCCTCCTGTCCGCAACTGAAACATACGACCGGTGGTCGTTCTTCTTCCTTAACAACGGTTGTTGGTGCTGACGTCTTTACGTCATTGTTGAACCTTCTCTTCTTGAAATGTCCATTCTTATTATTTTGGCCATGATTACCACCGAAGTGGTTACCATTCTTGGTATGATAATTTTCCCCGCGATGGTTATCATTGTTCCGATGGTCGTTGCCACCGATATGATTATTATCGTGTTGCTGGTCATTACCTTTTGGTTGTGATAACTCATTATCGCGCTCCACTAACTGAGTTCTATTCACAATATCTGAATATAAACAAAGTTTATGAGAAATGAGGTATTGACGTATATCGGGTTTCAAACCTCGCAGAAACATTCGCGCCATTCGCTCCTCATTATCGACCAAATGGGATGCAAACCGGGACAACTACGCAAACTTAGCCTCGTACTGCAACACGGTCATATTGTTTTGCTCCAGCTTGATAAACTCTACCTCCTTCATGTGACGAATACTTTCGGGAAAGTACATGTCGTTGAACAGCTCTTGGAACTTCTCCCAAGACATCTTGAGTGCGTCAGTCTGGGTACGTTTTACAGATTCCCACCAATGATCTCCTTCTTCACGCAACATAAAGGTGGCGAATGGAACCTTTTGCTCCTCTGAGCATCCCAAGACATCAAATATCTTGGTGATCTGCTTTAACCACGTCTCCGCCTTAAGTGGTTCTGGCTTTCCCAAAAACTCTGGTGGTCCCAGCTCCTTGAATTGCTTAGCGGTGACCAACCGTGGGTTGCCATTGTCTTTACCTGCATTATGAACAGGAGCCGCCTTCTCCCGTTGTTGCATGAATTGCATAAAGTCTCTGACCATCCCATCATTCACCATTTCATCGGTGTTATTATTTTCATGAGGAGTATTGTCCTCTAGTTGCACATTATCCTGATTATTGATCTGTGGAGACTCAACGGTCTCCTGTGCTCCATTGATAATCTCAACATTCTCGGATGCCATTTTCAAACACTGCCACAAAACAAAGATTAATTGACATGTAACATAATATCTCTAAACTTTGACCAACTAATTTAAATACAAAATAAATTTAAGTAGGTCATACTAGCGAAGGAATTCCCCGTCTCTCCCCTCCTTGTTCTAGTCTCACATCTTAGCCAGGGATCATATCCCTAAGCTCTGATACCAACTGTGACGCCCCCAAAATTAGGTATACATCACCCATCTTGAGTCGTCAGATACATGGTACAGAATTCAAATACAACTTACTAATACCACTGTCGTGTATAATACGACAAAATACAACTGTGAGTTTGAATACAATAATTGTCTACTAGAGATCATACAAACTCAAAAGGAGTCCGCAATACAATTATTGTTACACTATTTAACAGAATAATGAGGACTACTAATACTATTCTTTGGTCCATCACTCCGTTCCCTTACTCGTCCCAGCTATATTCTCATTTCCTGAAGAGAATAGTGAAAGAAAGGGTGAGCTCAACTAGCCCAGTAAGAAATATTATGACTAAGATAATGCAGAATAAATTATCATTAGCCTTCAACAATGTTAAACTGATAAAATATAATAGGCATCAAGTTTAACTGCAGCGGAATAAGCAATCCATTAAAAGAGTCAAGTAGAGAGAATTGAATCTACTATCTTTTATGATTTAAAAAGTTTTTCATCACTTTTATCGATGAGACTCAGCTCAATAAATAATCCACATCATTAAATCATCCTTGCACTACAGGCCAAGGATATTCATTAGTATCACGACCACGAATTATCCATGCACTACGGGCCAAAGATAATCGTGTTTTCATCAACGGTCCTGATCATGCCATAAAACAATTATCTTTGCACTACGGCCGAAGAGAATCCATAGCCATAATCATACCAAAAATTGTCCATCAATTCACTACGGACCAATGAGGACTTTTTCTACATCATTTGTAATATTACGGTCATGATTACACCGCATAATCCCTGGTCATAATCATACCAAGTCCATCTATGCACTACAGGCCACAGATGACTTTCAACGTAACATAAACATGAGGATGATGACAATGATATAAGAATTTAATAAAACAAGTTCAAGAATTAATTTGTCCAAGAACCAATAACGTCCAAATTGTCCACACGATACTGTTTTGTGGTGTAAAATTCAAGAATGCTCAGAAGAATATTTTTCTGAAAAGATACTGGATGAAGCGCAAATATCAAGGATATTCTACTAATTTCATGGAGTATAGAAGTCAAAACTTTAACCAACTGAGTATAATAAAGAATGGAATAACAACAGAAATCACCATGCATGCGGAACTTCGCACAGGCAGGTTATTCCAACAGAATACTAAATAACGGAACCAGGTCAGGTGAAATTCACACTGACAGGATGTTCCAACAGAATAATAAATGCGGAATAATAAATGATGGAACCAGGTCTGGCGTATAGCACAGACAGGATATTCCGACAGAATAATAAAGACGGAACCAGGTCCGGTGTAAAACACACAGACAGGATGTTCCAACGGAATAATAATAAAGACGGAACCAGGTCCGGTGTAAAACACACAGACAGGATGTTCCAACAGAATGATAGAAGAATGTCACCAAGTATAGGGTAGACCGCGTATACAGGTTATTCCAACAGAATAATAAGAAATGGAATAACAATAGTTCTCTTCATGAATAAGAAAGAATAACACCCCTTACCGTAACAAAAATTGGATATAAAAGTAGTGAAGTAGCAGAACACTCTTCTTCTTTCTTTCTATAATTTTCTCTCTATAACTTCTCTCTATAATTTCTCTCTCTAGAGTTTCAATGAATTCGTAAGAAAATAATGAAGGAATGAGCTTCTATTTATAGGAAAATGGAATGCATAGTAACTAATCCATGAACGGTCCAGATTGATTTACTTTAATCTGACGGTCCATATTTAAAGAAAAATCTTTTAAATAAAATATAATATATTCTATTTATATAAAAAGATTTTTACTATGCAAATACTATGCAACACTATGCAACACTATGCATAATAAAATATAATATATTCTATTTATAAAATAACTTTAATAAAGTATTCTGTTTTATATAAAAAGATGTTTCTGTTTTATTACGTTAATAATACGAATAAAACAAAACGTCATCATCGCTATAATAATTCATATTATTAATCGACAATAATTGAATTAAACTGAGCGACTTCTCACATAAATATCAATAATCAATACCGTGTGCTACTATGCAACAACGCGTATTACTGTACTTTTACTACCCAGTAGTTCAACAGTATCAACGGTAAAACTTTCGCCGTTATTTTTAATAAAATATTTTTGTCGTTTTCTCAATCCGACAATAATTCTGTTGTGGGGTCCACCAATAATTGTACCGTCGTACGAATATTTTTCTGACACAAAGAATATTCCCTGACTAATCGAATATAATATAACAACTTGCATACTTTACAAAATTTATAAATACTACCCACAACTATACTATTATCTCAAATTCACACCATAATATAAAAAAATTATTTCGAGAAAATTAATTCTTTATTCATAAAATCTGGGGTTTTACACGCGTAGTTGCACAGTAGCACACAATATTGATTATTGATGCTTACGTGAGAAGTCACTCAGTTTTGTTCAATTATTATTTCATTAATTACGGCATAGTATCTCACGTTATTTGATTCAATTATTGTCAATATTTTATATATTATTAAATCAATAATTGAGATGACAAAGTTACTAATATTGTGATTTATAATATTGTTGATAAATGTTGTTAAAATATTGAGGGAGTTTATATATATAATATTATGTGTGTGGTGAGTGGAATATATATATAATATTATGAGTGTGTGAGTGAAGAATGGTGGAAAAATAGAATTTTGGTGAAAAAGTGAAAATGGTGAGATGAGTATTAGTATTATATATATATATATATATGGCATGAATTGAAATTGGTGGGAATTGATGATAGACGGGTGAGTGGCCAACATGTTGTTTTATGTAATACATTGATGGACAGTTGTTGGCATGATCATGACTATTAATGAATACACAAATATTCTTGGCCCGTAGTGCATGGATAATTGTGGTCGTGATACTAAAGAATATCCTTGGCCGTAGTGCAGGGGTGATTCGATGATGTGGATTATTTATTAAGCTGAGTCCTAGCGATAAAAGTGATGAAAAACCTTTTAAATCATAAAAGATAGTAGATTTTATTCTCTACTTGACTCTTTTAATGGATTGCTTGTTCCGCTGCAGTTAAACTTGATATTTATTATATTTTATCCGTTTAACACTGTTGAAGACTAACGATAAATTATTCTGCATTATCTTAGTCATAATATTTCTTACTGGGCTAGTTGAGCTCACCCTTTCTTTCACTGTTCTCTTCAGGAAATGAGAATATAGTTGGAATGAGTCGGGAAACGGAGTGATGGACGAGGTGATAGTATTTGTAGTCCTCACTATTCTGTGAAATAGTGTGATAATGATTGTAATGAGGACTCCATTGAGTTTGTATACTCTCTAGATGACAGTATTTGTATTCAAACTCACAGTATATGTTTTATCGTATTTTGCACGACTGTTGTATAATTAAGTTGTATTTGAATTTTGTACCATGTATCTGACGACCCAAGATGAGTGATGTATACCTAATTTTGTGGGCGTCACAGAAGGTACATAGCATAATGAAATCAATATAGATATACATGAAAAAATAAGCAATAAAACACAAACAAATAAGCAATAAATCCATATGACAGATCAAAAACACACGGATAGAAAATTAGCCGTGAAAGATCACCAGAAAGAACCCATTACCAGGTACTGGCGAGATCAAATCGAGATATGGAGAAAGATGGTACGCACAGTACCAGATCCGAAGCAAAGCTCTCTTCCAAAACTCCATCACCATCAACCAACAAGATCCGAACCCAAATGCATGGAAGAAAATTCAATGGGGGTAGGTACCCCGCCCAGGCATAGATCCTCCCATGTCCCTTATAACCGTCATATATTTCAACCTTCTAGGGTCATATGATCCCCCGCCTCCTGATTCCGCCTCTGCTACTAATTAATGGCACTTATGATAATACCTACTTCATCTAATTTTTATTTGTTGGCTCAATATCACAATAATCTGATTGCTAATAGTATTGTACCATACATGAACTTGATACTTGTAATGTTCTGGTTGTAATCTATAGAATTGACGAATTTCACATATATATTTTGATATTTTCACATATTATTCTGTCTTACAAAAGGTAAAATTTATTTTATTTTCATGTAAAAGATGATCAATTGAAAATATTAAAAATATATATTCCCTAAAAATACTAGTTATATACTATATGAAAATAAATGGGCCCAATATATGAAGTGTATCAAATGGGTGTTCGGTCGTTATCGTCGTAGACAAAAAAAATCATTAAATATGTCCAGCTAAGGTAAGATAGATATGTCTCACATTAGATCTGACTCTGGACTTCATTCTCACCTTTATCATCTAAAGCTCCTAAGCAAAGTTGCATGCTTTAGTTTGGCCAATAAAAACAAGGATTTAAGAAAAATGTATATATACTAGCTGGGTCCCGTGCCTCGGGCACTGTATGGACAGTGAGATTTATCTCAAACTTTAAATAGTCCAGATGATTTATTGAGTGAGCGAAAAATTCAAAATCATTTGTATTTTATTAGATAGAATAGATAGATAGATGTATTTTATTAGATAGATGTATGGACGGTGAAATTTATCTCAAATTTTGAACGGTCCAGATGGTTTATTGAATGAGCGAGAAATTAAAAAGCATTTGTATTTTATTAGATATATATATATATATATATATATTATTTATTTTTGAGAATTAAACAATCACGAATAAATAACCTGACTAAAATAGGGCACTTGCTCTCCCTAGGATAATGGTTCAAACGAGATATTGATCTCTCACTATCACTTTCAACAATGACTAAAAAAGCCATTATCCTTAGAAAACTTCATCGCAGCTAGTCAGCTACTAGAATGTCCCGGGCTTAACCACAATAATTGAATAGGAATGAGTGAGATTAAATAGTGGAGTATTTAAGAAGTTGGGTCCAACCCCAAGTAGGGTTACCCCAAAAATAAAATGAGAAACATATCTGCTACCAAATTAAGGGTCTAAATGAACTGAGTCAAGCCGAGTATTGAGTTGTTCATATTTAATTTATAAAATTTATCGAATCTGAAATAAGATTTGATTAAGACTCGTTTAGCTATCGAATCGAACCCAAACAGTTTGAACTTTTCAAATGAATATGATCCGATTGTCAACAAAAAATTATAATGGGAAAAAGCTCGAATAATTTATCTAACTTTAAAATTTGCTGATTTTTGAATCGTTTATATTTCAGAGCGAATTCAAATAAAATTTTTAATCAAACAAATACGAATCAAATCCGAACTGTTTGGTTCATTTTAAGACATTAGACCCAACCTTAATCACTAGTGGGGTCACCAGCCTCGACAGGTAGGATGGCTACTTTTTATCTGACTTCACATGAAGTAAGAACCACAAATGCCTAAAAAAGAAAAGAGCCCCATAAAAGTGCAGTGTATTCATATAGTTTACAAATAAATTGAAATGTGCCACAAAATTACAATTATATTGTCAAAAAAATTATAATGTGAGCTAGGTACTTTAACCTTTTAATTGTGATGTTCAAGTCCGAAGTCCAATTGTATGTCTTGAAAAAGCTTTTTCAAATTTAATTTGAAATTAATTTAAGTAAGATTAGGATAAAAAAATAATTTTAAAGTGAAATTTAGTATAACACCCCAGTCTCACATCCAAATATAGGAAAAATAATTTGTATGCATATAAGGAAATAAATTACTATTAATAGTTTATTCAAGTCATTACCTTTTGGATGAGTCTGTAGTCTGTGTAGATTTGTTTCGGACTCGAAATTTGACCCGAGTTATTTCATTTGGGTCGAATTTAACCGATAAATTATTCGTAAATAAGTCTAAAATGTGTGACCCTTTTTGAACGTTGCTTGAGTCTACTTGTTATAAGCTAAATTGAAGTTTGGCTTTGAAAATTTTAATCAAGCCGAGTTTGAATAATCATGAGTTCGCCTCATAAAACCCGACCTATCCCACCTATATATATGTTTTATATATATATAAATATTCAGAAAGGATCAAGAGTAGAATTTTTAAATAGCAGAATACCTTAAATAATAGAATTTTATCAAAACGACGTAGTTTTGATAAGACGCGGTGGCATTTTTGTAAATACGCGGTGGCATGGTATTTACAAAAATGTCACCGCGTCTTATCAAAACTACGTCGTTTTGATAAAGTTCTACTACCTCCATTCCATAATAACTGTCTTTTTAGCTTGATGCACATAGATTAAGAAACTCATTTAATACTATCATTTAAGAATTAAAATTTGTAGGAAATTCCATCACTACCCCTTTATGGGAAACTAAAAACTATTAATACAAGAGAGAAAATTTCTTGGGACAATGAGAAAAGTTAGGGGTAACATAGGAAAATAAATAATTTATTCTCCTAGAAAGTTGTAAACGACAAATAAATTGGAACAAATTTTTTCTTCTAAAAAGACAGTTATTATGGAATGGAGGTAGTATTATTTAAGAGAGTTCAACTACTTAAGAGGTCTACTCTTGATCATGTCTGTATAAATATTATATTAAGATTAACTCTTTCATCATTTTTTATGCATTTAAAATTAACTTGAGCGTATTTTTTTTTTCTTTGGATATTAATTTTAAAGCAAAGGTGTGCTTAAAAAAAATTACTAAAACGGTTATGTTTCAGTATTTATTAGCCAAATTAATTTTTAAAATAAATAGGCCCAAGTGGGGTTACCCCAAAAATAAAATGAGAAACATATATGCCACCAAACTAAGGGTCTAAAATTAACTTCATGCTACTAACAATTGTAAATCATTACTATATGGTTTGCCGAGAAGAACACAAGTCCCCATTAGACCACTACACTTTACTATCAATTATTAGAACAGATAATGTGAAAACTGAAAAAGGTTCCCATTTTAGGTTATGACCAATCTTGTAAATGGACTTGTAACTTGTAAGAGCATCTTCAAGAATAGTAATCCCTCTGTCCCATAGTTATAGGCTGATTTCTTTTGGCACATAGTTTAAGAAAATCATTTAAGTGACAATTTTTAACATAAATTTTCCACATATACCCTGTTAGGTCATGATATTTCTCTTATATTGGGCCGGGTATATTGGGCTCACTTATTAATTAAATCACTGGGCTAATTGGGCCTAATCATTGTGGTGACTTCATTTAATCTTATAAAGGCTGGGCTGGATCAGTGGGTCAATCTATTGGGTCATTTAAATATCTATTACTTTGACTTGTAATGATGATATAGTATGACAGTTGACCAAGATACCTGCCATGCATTAATGTGGATGGGATTATAGCCGGCCGGCGATGTGAACAGCGGCAAAAAGCAATGTACAGGTTTCATGCAGCCGGCAGAACCCATCAGATCATGGGGATATGTCAGATGATAGTAGGTGGCACAATATTCCAGGCAAAGATATTATTTTCCACCGAGTAAGTCTTCATGGGAGAGGTATGTATTACACACACACGACCATAGTTTGACACGATTCTCATTACACTAGACTTTTGCCTCTTGAGTTAACCTTGTGAACAGACATACTTACTCTCACGCCTGAGCTATCCCCCGGCGGTCCGGCCGTCAAGCTTGTGGTGTTGTCGTGTTTACTGTGCAGGATCAGGACGTCTTTCGTGATTGGGACGTGGAGAAAGATCTCGGCGTTAACATTGGCGCTAGAAGGAGGGCTGAGTTCTAGTGTCCTGAGTATTTTTCAATCACTCATTGTGTTTTATTCTATCCATTTTTCATGGGGAAGAGTAGAACATCTACACCCGAAGGACAGCCGATGGCTGTCAGCGATTCAGTACCACGAATATCTGCCAAAGATCGTTTGGGGCCAACTATAAGCGCTCATGCTAGCACAGCATCCAAACGATCGCCCGAAGATTCTCGACCGAAGGCGGTAGGCAAAGCAAAGCGCAAGCTAACATTCCCCGCGGAGAAAGAACCTGGCCATGGTCGGAAACGAGTAGAAGGCACCTCGCCTAGAACTCGAAACCGAGATGACCAGGACGCAAAAACCTCTCGGTTGGCAAAGATGGCAGATGAAGCGGATAAAGCCATGGAAGCACTTATGAAACAACGTCAGGACATAGCCGAGCAAATGGCTCGAGTGGCAGAGTTACGAGATGAGGAGCTCAGTTATGTCCGATCTGAAGAACAAAGGCATCGGAGTGGAAAAGAACCTGCTCACTCAGTGCGAGAGTCTCTAGGTCGAACTAGGGAAAGAAGAATGTCTCGGAGCCCTACTCCTCAGAGATCGAAGAGGGTATATCTCCCTGTCGAGTCCGGAGAGCAAAGACAAAGTTCACGAAGAGGTCGGTCCAGGGATCACAATCCGGAGCATGCAAAGAGAGCACTTGTCATTGCACATTCTCATCACAGTGCCCGAATTCAGAGACGAAGTATATCCAGAGGACATACCCCCGAGAGTCTACTGAGGGTATCCCGCCCTGTAGATACTCGTCATAGGAGAAGCCCCTCTAGGATGGAAGAGTCTGTTGAAAAGACCCGATCTGTTTATAGAAAGAAAGAATTGCCAGAGAAAGAGGCATCGTCACAACCAGAAGGCGTGGAATATCTGGTTAAGGAATTAAAGGAGCTTCGGAAGTAACTTGCCGAAGTTCAGAAAACCAAAGACACTCCGGGAAAGAAGGCATCCCCTTTTTCCGCGGAAATTCTTAGTGAAAAGGCTGATCCCACCAAGAAGTTGCCCCACATAGAGGGTTATGATGGATCGGGGGACCCTTACGACCATAGTCAGGCATTCGACCGACTTATGGACTATTATGACTTTAGCGATGCAGCTAAATGTCATACGTTTGTCACAACGCTCAGAAAAGATGATGCCCGACAGTGGATGGGGACCCTACCCTCGGATTCTATCTCGTCCTGGGAAGATATGTGCAGCAAATTTCATGCTCGTTTTGGGAGCAACAGAAGAAGAGGAAAGCCAACTGGTTCACTGGCTCAAGTCCGACAGTCCTCTAACGAGTCTTTGGGCCAATACGTGAAACGATTTCGTGAAGCGGTCGGCCAAGTGGCGGATCTGAATGATCTACAGGCTGTAGGACTGTTTCAGAATGGTTTAGATCTGGTCAAATCGGAAAAGTTGGTGAAAAAACTTATGTTTAACCATCCGAAGAGTCTCGCCGAAGCCTTTGACAAAGCCGAAGGTTATATCGTGGTAGAAGAAGCCATGAACAGTCTCAAACGTCCTTCGGATCATTTCAAAGAGACAGATGGGGATAAGGCCGATGCGGATCAGAAGAGACATGAAGGGAATAAAGACCGCCACGAAGGCGGGTCAAAGAGGTATAACAACTGGAGGCAAGGTGGAGGACGTTCGTCCGCTCCACCTCAAAGAGTAAATAGAGTTTACACAGCACTTAATGCAGATAGGGCTGTTATCTTGGACCAAATCAAAAACCAACCTATCTTTGAACCGCCTCGAGATAACATCAAGCCCGGAAAAGGTAACCCTCGCAAGTATTGTGATTATCATCAGGCCTCGGGTCACGATACGAACGATTGTGCCAGTTTAAAAGAGTTTATCGAAAGAAAGATACAGGGTGGATTTTTAGTTCAGTACATAGCTGCCAGAGATAATCAACAGCGAGGTCAGACACCCGTCCAGGCAGCTCAACCAGTTCAGCTGACGTTACCGGCTACGGGACAACCAGCCAGGCATGTGATCGATGTCATCACCGGGGGTACTTCTGGAAAGCTAGTTGGGAGGAAGCGCCGAAGCCATTTGGATTCGGTCATGTCGGTGGCGGGTACCTTCCCGAAGATCGACAGACCTTATCCGAACACGGTAATCTCTTTTACTGATGAGGATTACCCTTCGGAAGCCATCGAACCACACGAAGGATCATTGGTACTAACTGCACAGGTGGGTTCGGTGGATATGAAAAGAATGATGGTGGATAACGGGTCTTCTGTAGACATCCTATATGCTCATGCTTACCAAAGAATGAATCTGGAGGGACAGAAGATGGAGATAGGCCAGGAGGCTCCTCTGTATGGTTTCAGCAATGATCCGGTTAAGGTGGCCGGAACTATTGAGTTACCGGTAATATTTGGAACCGCCCCCCAACAGGTAAAAATTATCTGCAAATTTTATGTTGTGCATGTTGATTCTGCTTATAATGCTATTTTGGGGAGGCCTACCTTAATTGCTTTGCAAGCTATAACATCAATACCCCATTTCAAAATCAAATTTCCCACTGCTCATGGGGTCGGTGAGGTGAAAGGAGATCTAGACCTGGCCAGAAGATGTTATAGAAATGCCGTTATCACTTCGGGAGTGGGGGTATCAAAGCAGCAGCAGACCATGGCGATTGAGGTCGAACCCTTCACCGAAAGCAGTTCAGAACCGTTGGTCACACCAGCTGAAGAAACAGAAGAAATAGAGCTCATTCCTGGCAAAAAGGACAGAACGGTGAAAATAGGTTCGGGCTTGCCGGAACCTCTCCGGACGAACCTCATAGAACTCTTGAGGTGTTTTGTTGATATTTTCGCGTGGGAACCTCAGGACATGCCGGGAGTAAGCAGGGATATTGCGGAGCATAGATTGGAGGTGGACCCGTCAAGGAAGCCAGTGCGTCAGAAGAGGAGGATTTTTGCACCGGAGCGTCAACGGATCATTGATGAGGAGATTGCAAAATTGTTGGCAGCCGATTTCATCTTTGAAATAGACTACCCACAATGGATGGCTAATGTGGTTTTGGTCCAGAAGCATAATGGCAAATGGCGAGTCTGCATTGATTATAGCGATCTGAACAAGGCCTGTCCGAAGGATTTCTACCCGCTGCCCCACATTGATCAGCTCATTGATGCCACTTCGGGGTATGCTCTATTAAGCTTTATGGACGCATTTTCTGGGTATCATCAGATCTCCATGTGTAAAGAGGATATACCGAAGACGGCGTTCATTACGCATCGTTCGGTATATGCCTATAAGAAAATGACTTTCGGCCTCATTAATGCCGGAGCAACATACCAGAGAATGATGAACCATATTTTCAGAAATCAGTTGGGTAGGAATATTGAGGTTTATGTAGATGACATGATTGTCAAGAGCATGTTGGTACATAAGCATTTGGACGATTTAGAAGAATGCTTCCAGACCATTCGTCAACACAACTTAAGGCTGAATCCGACTAAGTGCACTTTCGGTCTGGGTGCTGGCAAATTTCTGGGTTATCTCGTCAGTCGTAGAGGAATTGAAGCCAATCCGGAGAAGATTCAAGCGATCCTGGACATGAAGACTCCTCAGTCGTTTAAAGATGTTCAACGTCTGACTGGAAGGATTGCAGCTTTGCGGAGGTTTATGTCCAAGTCAGCAGAAAGATGTTTACCGTTCTTCAACACATTGAAGGGGCCGAAGAATTCAAAAACGTTCCAATGGACTTCAGAATGTGAAGACGCCTTTCAAGGCATCAAATCCTATTTATCTTCGGCACCTTTGTTGGTGAAGCCCGTTCCTGCCGAGCCTCTATATTTGTATCTCGCAGCTAGTCCGATGGCAATAGGAGCTGTTTTGGTACGTGAGGTTGGAGGCAAACAACACCCAGTTTATTATGTGAGTCATGTTCTTCGAGATGCTGAAACCAGATACCCAAACATTGAGAAGTTTGCTTTCGCGTTAATAACGGCTAGTCGAAAGCTTAGGCAATACTTCCAGGGTAGACTGGTAATAGTATACACGGATCAACCTTTAAAGAAGATTATGAGCCGACCAGAGGTATCGGGAAGATTGGCTGCATGGACGATGGAATTATCTCAATTCTTCATTGAGTATCATCCCCGAACCGCCATCAAGGAGCAAGCTTTAGCTGATTTTATGATCGAGTGCTCATTTTCTGAAGCTGATGAAGTCGTGGTCGAAGCTGAAGCATCCGACAGGGCAGTTGTTGTCCTCCAACAGAAGGAGAGCTCGTGGACGCTGTTTGCAGATGGATCTTCTACTTCAGACGTCAGTGGAGCAGGGATTATTTTGACAAGCCCAGAGGGGTTCAAAGTGCAGCAGGCTATCCGGTTTCAGTTCAAAGCTACAAATAATGAGGCAGAATACGAAGCAGTTTTGGCTGGTTTGCGATTAGCAAAGAGTCTTGAAGTACAAAGAATAGTCATTTTCAGTGATTCTCAGTTAGTCGTTAAACAGTTTACTGGGGAATACGAAGCTCGAGGTCCAAGAATGATCAAATATTTGAAAGAATTAAAGGATCGGCTTCAATATTTCTCATCCTATGAATTTCAGGGGGTCGAACGTAGCAACAATTCCATTGCTGATGCACTCGCCAAATTAGCCACTACGGATGTTAATGTTTTTGAAGGATCAGTATACCTGGAAATTCTACAACATCCTAGTGTTCATCATGAAGTTGTAACGTGCATTGACCGAACCAACTGCTGGTTGACTCCCTACATAGAATATTTGGCTGATGGCGTCTTACCTTCGGATCGGATGCTCGCCAAAAAAGTTAAGTACAAAAGTGCTAATTTTGTTCTGATTGATGGGGATCTTTTCTGAAGGGCCTTCTCTTCTCCATTATTGAAATGTCTGACTCCATCTGAAGCTGAATACGCTCTCCGAGAAGTGCATGAAGGAATTTGTGGCGACCATATGGCTGCTAAGTCATTAGCTTATAAAGTGCTTCGTCAGGGGTACTACTGGCCTACAATCTTCAAGGAGGCTACCGAATATGTGAAGAAGTGCGAGAAATGCCAGCTCAACAGTCCAATACCACATCAGCCACCTGAAGAGCTATACTCGATCTTATCTCTTATACCCTTCGCTGTCTGGGGGGTTGATATATTGGGTCCACTACCGAAAGCAAAGGGCCAGGTCAGTTTTGTCATAGTTTCCATAGACTATATGACCAAATGGGTAGAAGCAAAGCCACTTAGGTCAATAACGGAACAGGAATGTTTGAAATTCATGAAGGAATCAGTTGTATTCCGTTTCGGAATTCCTAAGGTGGTAATATCAGACAATGGCCGTCAGTTTGTTGGATCAAAGTTTGAAGCTTTTCTAGCAGAATTGGGGGTCCAGCACAGAAAGACTTCGGTGGCCCATCCTCAATCAAACGGACAAGTCGAGGTGACCAATAGAACGCTACTGAACGGGATCAAGCGCAGACTGGACGAAGCTAAAGGCAGATGGCCAGAAGAGCTATTAAGTGTATTATGGGCCTATTGAACTACACCGAGGACTACGACAGGGGATTCACCTTTCAGATTGGCCTATGGTACTGATGCCTTAGTCCCAATTGAAATTGGATCTCCGAGTCTTCGAGTCAGTCAATTCAATGAGATCTACAACGAAGAAGGACTGAAGACCAATCTTGATCTGTTAGAAGAAGTCAGGGAAATTGCCTTAATCAGATTGGCGGCGTATCAGCGAAGAGTGGCTAAGCATTACAATAAGGGGGTAAAGCTTCGCAGATTTGAAGTAGGAGATTTTGTTCTCAGAGAAGTCGAAGCATCTACACCTCAGAATTTGGGAAAGCTGATGCCAAATTGGGAAGGACCCTATGAAGTCACAGAGGTTCCGAAACCAGGGACCTATCGTTTGAAGGCATTGGATGGCTCAGTAATCAAAAACACTTGGCATGCTGGCAGACTTAGAAAATATTTTCAATAAATTTGTTGTCAACACGTCAGAAGTCTGTAAATATCTACATCATCATCAATAAAAGATCATCTTTTCCCTCAAACAAATTTTGTCTTTGTTGCTGCTCAGTCTATGGGAGTTAGGAGGTTCGGGAGGACTTGCTGACCATTTGATGGTAGCCTCTTCGGCAGGTGGTCACTATTTGGCATTGTCAGGCCCTTCGGGGTAGGCAATTGTCGCCACTATTTGGCATTGTCAGGCCCTTCGGGGTAGGCAATTGTCGCCACTATTTGGCATTGTCAGGCCCTTCGGGGTAGGCAATTGTCGCCACTATTTGGCATTGTCAGGCCCTTCGGGGTAGGCAATTGTCGCCACTATTTGGCATTGTCAGGCCCTTCGGGGTAGGCAATTGTCGCCACTTAGACCTTGTCAGGCCCTTCGTGGTAGGCAAGTGTCATCTTTTGGTTATGTTAGGCCTTTCGGGGTAAACAAACCTTCCATGAAGCAAATCTGTCTCACACTTCGGTAACTGATAAGTATCCCTTTATTTTATCACTTGAATCTTGTCTAAATGTTGAATTCGGAATGTCTCGATATTTAACTTCACTTTGTCTATCATATGATTTGCTTAATTATTAATCATCTACTTAAGTTAAATCCTCGAATGAGTTTTTTACACATTTATCCGTATTAGTTCATATTGAAATATTGACAGAAAGAAAACACACTGGAGTCATAAGAAAAAAGATCATTTTTCATTAATATTCTATTTAGTTACAAAAATAAGGAAATTACAAAAGATGTCATTTCAGACAGCTCCATCATCATCTGAAGAGTCGAGCAAGTGTGGATCTAAGTTGGCTTTGAACAACTTATCCTTGCCACGAGTTCGGCAGAGCGTGTAGCTTTCTGTAAAGATCCTCATTATCTCTCCACTTATTTCGTCCGAATTCCGATACTCTTCACAGATTTCTTTGCGAAGAGCATCAGTCAAAGGAGGCCCTAAGTCCCGGAGAGCCTTGAGTTCTCGGATTTCTTGCTCAAGCTGCTGCCGTATGTTCATCTGACGGGTTCCTTCATTTTCCAGATCATGGATCGTCTTGGTCAGAACTTTAGCGTCAGACTTCAAATTACTGATCTCGTTCATCCTTAGTTCACTCCTCAGAACCAAATCAACGTTCATCTTGGTGATCTCGGCATGTTGAACCTTAGTCAGTTTCAGTTCTTCATTGGAGATTTTCAAATCTTCCTTGGCTCGGGCCAAATCTTTATGAAGACCTTCATTTGTATGAAGGATACCTTCACGTTGAGTCCTTTCCCGAGCCAAGGTTGATTTTAATATGGCATTCTCTTTCCTTAGCCTTTCCTCCTCGGATTCAGCCTCGAGAGATCTTGGACGCAGACGCCCGAATATAGCATTTGCCTACACATGTTCAATATTACTCAAACAGTTCGAGACACACAATGCAAACATAAGTATGAAAAGGAAGGAAAGAGTCATTTACCTTCGCCAAGTAGCTCATGCCTTCGTTAAGCAAATCCCCATTCGAACTGTTGCCGAATCGATGGTCATCGGTCTCGCGAACGAAGGCCTCGAACAGTTGGAAGGGGAAGTTGGCATTAAATTGGGGCCATATGGTCGGCGAACCCCTGGCGTCATGCTGGAATTCGGTGGTCGTTTGTCTTGGAGGGGAAGGAGCAGGCTGACTGCGATCCGGAGAAGGATTCACAGGTATTGCCTCTGGAGGAGGAGATCGAGCAGTTGGAGGCTCGGGAGCCAAAGAGGGGACAGAAGAAGGAGCCTCAGATGTTTGTGTTGTGGTTGGAGGAGTAGTTGATGTTGAAGGAGGAGGAACACGAAGTTCTTCGGCCGTAAGAGGAGTTATTTTTGACCTTATCTTCTTTGCACGAAGAACCTTTGCCCTGTCTTGGGGAGGTATATCCAATAAGCTCCTCTTTTTCGGATTTGGGTTGGAAGGTGCAATAATAATGGGCTCGATTGAAGGAGTTGGTTGAGGAGTTTCTTCAGGAGGGATCGTTT
Organism: Panax japonicus; assembly: GCA_020205505.1. Classification (NCBI taxonomy): domain Eukaryota; kingdom Viridiplantae; phylum Streptophyta; class Magnoliopsida; order Apiales; family Araliaceae; genus Panax; species Panax japonicus. The sequence goes on from CM035091.1 coordinate 88,232,704, forward strand.
GTGGATTTGCTTCGGGAAGAATATCCTCGTCACTTTCAGGATCAACCTCGCGTTGGGAAATCCTGACCTTTTTGACAGCCTTCTTCTTTCGGCGGGGTCTGAGAGCTTCTTCAGGATTGGTAGGTTCATCAGCTTCGGGCTCATCGTTTTGAAGAAGGACGGTTGGTGGGTCAGAGACAAGAGGGTTTGTTTGAGAAGAGTTTTCAACGGAAGGCTCCTCATGGGTATCCGAAGTCTTTCCCGCCAGAAAGTCCTCTAAACCTTTTACTTCCGAAGAAGTTGGCTTGATCAGAGACACTGCAAAAAATCACATATTAAAGTCCACATCACATAAATACCTCAAGAAATTATGCCACAAAATCAGTCGAACTTACATTTGTGATCATATAGCCAGGCTTGTTTGGTTAGAAGAGTGAAACTCCACTCTTTTGGAGGAATCTTCGTCAAGAAATCTCCCATTTCCCTCACGCGTGCTTCGGGAATATCTCCGAAGTCGGCAGAGATTCGGTTTGAGGTAGTCCAGTCTGGAAGAGAAGAGATTTCTGGTCCATTGATAAAGAACCATTCTTTGTGCCATCCTTTGTTACTTGAGGGAGTGCTCATCAGAGGCCTCCTCTCAAATTTGGCATTCGGACGAGGAGACTGTTTGCTTATCATCTTAAACCCTGGTTCTCGGGATTTGCCGGCTGAGAAGAGGGTAAAAAACATGTCCACAAAGGGGGTAATCCCTAACTCGTGGCAGAAAGCGATGAACGCCAATATATGGATATAGGAGTTGGGCACCAGTTGTGCGAATCCTACCCCTATGAACCCTAATAGGGTAACGATGAAGGCGTGGAGGGGTAAGCGAATCCCCTTTTCTAGAAGGGTAGCAGGCATGGCGACCCAACCATCCGGTCGCTGATACATACGCTCTTCAGGAGCGGGAGCTCTTAAATCATATGTTTCCGGAATCCGATACTGAGTTCGGAGGAAACGTACCTCCGATTCCGTAATGATGGACTTAGTATTGGCATGAGGAAATTGTTCCTCATCCTTGAAGAAATCTACAGGATGTATGGGGTTTGCGCTCGAGTCTTCCGGTTTAGCTTTTGAATGTGAAGAGCTTGAAGGAATCTGGTGTGGGTTCACCATTGTTGAGATCTGGAAAGCTAGAGAGAAATTTTCTGAGAAGCAAGAGAAAGCTCTAAGGTTCGAATTTCAAATTAGCAGGTAAAACCGTCAAATTGGTAAAGTTAGCCTTTTTATACTGACGGTTGCACAGGAATCAAGGCCGGCGCATTAATTATCGGTAATAATGAGAATTCGAAGGAGGCGTGTTGGGAAGACTCTTGGATATCTTGTCAATTTGGGCCTATTTGTTGAGTCCCTGATTATTGACCCGTCCTCTTTAAAATTCAAATCCTTTATCAGAATGGGCTTATTATTCTGGGCATCCTGCCATCCCTTATCTTATGTCACGCATCAAAGTGGGTATGTTACAATTACTCCTTATTTTTGGATCCTCATTAAATCTTGATATCATGGACCATTTATAGTTTTCTATTAAACATTCTGTTTAATTAAAAAACTAGGGGGTAATGTTAGGTCATGATATTTCTCTTATATTGGGCCGGGTATATTGGGCTCACTTATTAATTAAATCACTGGGCTAATTGGGCCTAATCATTGTGGTGACTTCATTTAATCTTATAAAGGCTGGGCTGGATCAGTGGGTCAATCTATTGGGTCATTTAAATATCTATTACTTTGACTTGTAATGATGATATAGTATGACAGTTGACCAAGATACCTGCCATGCATTAATGTGGATGGGATTATAGCCGACCGGCGATGTGAACAGCGGCAAAAAGCAATGTACAGGTTTCATGCAGCCGGCAGAACCCATCAGATCATGGGGATATGTCAGATGATAGTAGGTGGCACAATATTCCAGGCAAAGATATTATTTCCCACCGAGTAAGTCTTCATGGGAGAGGTATGTATTACACACACACGACCATAGTTTGACACGATTCTCATTACACTAGACTTTTGCCTCTTGAGTTAACCTTGTGAATAGACATACTTACTCTCACGCCTGAGCTATCCCCCGGCGGTCCGGCCGTCAAGCTTGTGGTGTTGTCGTGTTTACTGTGCAGGATCAGGACGTCTTTCGTGATTGGGACGTGGAGAAAGATCTTGGCGTTAACATACCCCTTAATATAGAATTAATGAATAAGTTAATTACTCATTACTTATCACATTGGAACTCTCAACTTATTGATTGGCGTGTACTGACCATTAAAATCGATAAACTTTAACCAAAGAGAATAGAACAACATTAAATGTGGTGATAAAAATAATGACATTGAATGTTGTTTATTCAAAAAAAAGAGTAATAGTTGAATATTTATTATAAGGGCATAAAAGTAAAATAATAAACCAACTAAATTTTATAAATAGTAAGAAGCCTATATATTGGGACATCTCAAAATGGAAAATCAGCCTATAACTATGGGACTCAGGGAGTAGTAAAATAAACTTTTTAAATTGATGTTTGTTGATCTATGTGACAATTTAAAGAGTGTTATTTGCTATTTTCATACTTTATGTCTCATCGGTCTCTTCAATTTAATGATCTATACATCAAATTCATCAAGCGTAATAAATGTTTTTAGCATTTAATTGTAGATTTGAAGAGTGAGAAGGAGGTTACAAATTTGAAAAGTGAAAAGAATATTTGTTGATCTACGTAGTAGTTTAAAGAGATTGTTGGAGATGCTCTAAGATTGCTAACTAAAGCTCAAAACCATAATTTTGGAGGTCATGTTATATTTTTTTTAGTTACGAGTAATGCTATAGTCACAAACTATTTTACAAATATTTTATAAATTGTTGATGTGATATACTTCACCTCAATGTTTTATGTGTGGTCGAATACTATATTGAAGCAATTTATTCAATTTATTGAGGTGGAGTATGTCATATCAATAATTTATAAAATATTTATAGAATAGTTTGTGTCAATAACATTACTCTTTAGTTACATAGCACATTAAGGTTGTTTTGGCCATTTTCACAAGTTAAGAAAATATAGGATTGGTTACTATTAGACCTGATAATTTAAGTTGAAAACTATATAGTTAACTAAAATTACTTAGATCTATTGAGTTGGTTAACTAGTTTTTAGTTTATGTATTGATCCGATTTTGAATCCATATTATTAATTAGAAATATAAGTTGGAACTAATTTAACTAATTTTGATCCATATTCTATAATGTTGCTGAAATAATATTTATTGATTAACCATTTACATTCTCCACTGGCCCGCGCTTTCTTTCTTTTTCTGTGTGTGAAGCTGAAGCTGAAGCATCGCATCAAGCATATTGGATTCATTCATTCTTTCTCTTATTCTTCTTCCTCAAAAGGGAGTATGGTGTCGGCATCTGATGGGACCTACCTAATACTCCCCTACATTTTGAATTTTCAATTAATTAATCAAATCCAATACTCAAAAGAATAGATTTTCCTCTCATACTCCATTGAGATTTTGAATCTCCTCTGATCAAAAATGGAGTCCAGAACTCGTCTTGATTACGCTCTGTTTCAGCTCACACCAACCAGAACCAGGTACCACTGTTATATTGTTTGATTCTTTTCCCTTTTTTTGCAATTCATCTCTCGAGTGTCGTCTCTAATTTGCGTTTTTCATCTTCTTTTTTAATTTTGCTTGTTGAAGATGTGATCTGGTAATTTTCGCGGGAAAGTCTAGTGAAAAACTAGCTTCTGGTTTACTGGAGCCGTTCCTTTCGCATCTCAACTCCGCTAGAGATCAGATTTCAAAAGGAGGATACTCCGTCACTCTTCAACCTTCAGCCAATGCTCCTTGGTTCACCAAAGCTATCTTGGAAAGGTCAAAATTAAATCATTCATGCTACCAAATCTCAACATTCATTATTACTTGAGTTCAATTTCGTTATACCCGTAACTTTTACTCACTTTTTCTCTTGTATTCATGATTAGTTCTAATATAGATCCTTCAAAATGTTAGCATTCTAATGCATTTATAGACTTAGCTGGGAATGATATTGTTGGATTTCTTATTGTTTTAAATCTTCTAATTTGCTTACTTTTGGTCTATATCCTTTTCCTGTTTGGTCTGTAATCATAGTCAATTTCGGATCCGATTACCATGAAGTTAAGTTCATGGTAAATTGGTTAATTGACAATGCTGACGCCTAAAGAGATCACCTCCCGCCTACTGCATGTCGACACTGTATTAAGTTAACTGCATGTTAACCACTCCTGTCAATTTCATATTATTAATCAAATAGTGCTTTTTGTACATCTCTCTTGTATGTTATTTTAAACATCATTATAGATATCTCTCAAATTTAATGTCTTCTTCTTATCTTTTTATCATCAGGTTTGTTAGATTTGTCAGCACACCTGAAGTTCTTGAGAGATTTGTTACATTAGAGCGTGAGATTGCTCAGATCGAAACTTCTGTTCAACCAAATGGACCGACAACAGATACAAATGGTATGTCCTTAATTTCATTGACAAGTAGATTTCATATTCGCATAGGATGAATTTAACATTTGCTTAGTACCATAATATATTAGAGAGGGTTGTAATATGACACAATTAGTAACAGTAGTGTTGTTGGTAGATTTCGCAATCAATGAATACGTGCAAGTATACACGGTCAACAAGTAATAAAGTGATAAGATAGAGTGTCGATCCCACAGAGAATTCTAATTAATAAATTCCAACTACTAGCACTATATCAATCCAATTTTATTTAAACAACCATAAATTGTGATTTTCCGAATTGATAAAACTAAATTAAACAATTAAAAGAGATTATTCTAAATTAAATCAAATAAACCCAACTACGATTTGAATGTATTCAGATAAATAAAGATTAAGACTTCAATATCCCCAATTATGAACTTATAAATCAATTATCCAATTATCCCAATTATTATGCCTACGGAATTGTTAACAGGAATTCTCAATTGCCAACAGCCCTTTTCCAAGTGATCAATTGACTTCTATTTAATTCAAATTAATCTTGCTATATTCCTATGCAAAACAAGTGAATTAAACTCCTTCAATTCCAATTCCTTATGTGTCACATGCGGTGAACAGATATTTCCATTCAATTCACAAACCTAATTATTCACTGTGCAAATAACTAAGTCACACGTTATCAAGCCCAGTTCTAATCCTAGAATTCCTCTTTCAATTCCTTCTAGAGTAACACGATAATTATTGGCCAAATAATTAATCAATAAATGCAAGACAAGATAAACAATTCACTTCAACATAAATAATTGGAATAACTTGAATAGCTAATTTATAGCCATAAAAGGTTCAATTGAAATCTTAATTAAAGAATTAGTTCATAACGGAAATAAAAACCAACAATCTTTGAAAAATCATACTTAAAGAATTACACAAATTGAAAATAAGGAGAACAAGAAAAACTCATGAGCCAATCCTTAATCTTCAAGTAATCCTTTGCTTAGCCTCCAATAGTGGTTGATAGATCCCTCTTTTTAGTAAAACAACCTTTATATACTCTTCTCACAAACCTAGCAATCCAAATCCAATTTGACTTCCAAAATCCACCAACTATGCAGTCAAACCAAAAGTCAAACGCGTCCCGGTCAACTGACAGCACGACCCTAGCGCCCCGTCGCTGGGATTTATACTAAGTGTAGCGCCCCGGCGCTAGCTCCCAGAAAATTACCACAATGCCATTTTGTAGCTTAGAATCCCCAATTTGTCCCTGCAGCTCCCGAATCTGCAATACAACACATAAGCACATTAAAATATTCCTAAATAACTTGAGAATGCAATAATTTAAGCCCAACCATATCCGATTCATGGGTATATTACCCAATCATCAAATACCCCCAAACTTAAATCGTTGCATGTCCTCAAGCAACAAAACACAAAACATGAAAAACTAACCACCATGCAAATGCAAACTATCTACATGTTCTTAACTCCAGCAATCCAATAGCACCCATATATTCATAAGCCTCATAAAAATCACAAAAACATGTTAATACATCATGTTAAGGCAGCTCAATAACATCCCCAACAATCAATGAATCTAAATCTGTAATTACTGATACCGTGAGTGTGTGTTCAACAACCATGTTAACCCATGAAAGGCAAAAATATGACAGATAATAAATTTCTTAGTAGGCATCATACAGTGTAAACTTTAGAACTCATCAAATAAACTTGACTCAACTGAAATCAAACAATTACCAAAATTCAAGGGTCAAAATGGAATACTTATGCTTTTCTTTTGTTTTTTTTATATATATATAACGGGGGCTTTTTGCACTTTTTCCCGCTTTATTTGTATTTATTATTATTATTTTTTCTCATGAATATGCATTGTCTTATTCCCTTAGGCTTTTCAGTGCTACCTTAACGAGCTTTCGATCAACGACTCCCAAGCCATTAAGACCTTAGGGCGCTAGGTGTAGAGACAATCCCTCGAGCTTACTTATTCAAGTAACAAAGGCCACAAAACTAGACAAGCATGCCACGGTTTTTTATTTTATTTTTTATATTCCAAATATTTTTTTCCCAAACTTGAGTTTATGTCTAAATTCAGTCTTCTCTAGCTATTCCAATTGTTCCTTCATTTCACTAGCATTCATCCTTTAGAACTCTATTATCTATCCATTTAAACTATCATAACCAACATGGTCATTTTTCAAAACGTGTTTTCCTTATAATATCAGTGTCAAACAGATAAAGATTTAAATCATGTCAAGAAAATCATCTCACTAACTCAACAATTCTTACTAGACTTGTTCATGCAATTTTAATTTCCTCATTGGCCCCAAACATACGTACTATCAAACGCTGGAATTAACATGCAATCCTAAATGCAATATTTAACTAACAATAACAATCCAAATCCAGAAACTATTAACAAACTACGACTGCAGGTACAAATTAACTACCCCCAAACTAATCTAGATCAATGTTCTCATGCGAAAAATAAATCAAAATAAAATAGAGGACTTCCCTGACGAACTTATTCCTCGGGTGGAGCATCATCGTCCTCACTCATATCTAGATCGGAAGGGGAAAACACTGGCAGAACAGGAGCAGTAGGGAACTGGCTAAGGTTAACGTCCGGGTACAGTTGGGCGTTCATGACATTCTGGACAGCAAATTGATCGACCATATACTTGTAGATAACATCTTGACGTTCCGACAGGCGGACATTCAGGACATTCAGATTGTAGAACCATCCGTTTATTTCACTCTGGACTGCTTCAGGGACCACATCACGATGAGCTGCTGAGGATGGGCCATAAGTAGGTGGAGCTTGAGGTGGTGGGGCTTGTGTAGCTTCAACTTGGGGAATTATGAAACCCAATCCCCGAGGGTGATTTTCCCCACCTGTCCACACTTTATACATGCTGATCAACTTATGGTCCAAGACTGGCATAGGCGTTTGAATCATCTCATCCGATTTCCATTTTACTCCAAACTTAGCACACAAAACGCAAATGAGAGACGGATGGGGTAAACCTCCTGTGGTTCCGCCCCGTGATGCTCGGAGAATCGACTGCTGAATAAGATGGCCTACATCAATTTTCAAGCCTTGGATTATTGAGTATAGCAGCACCGCTCTCTCTTTGGTGACATGGCTCACATGTGTGCATGGCATGAGTTTGGCGCAGATAAAGGCATACCACGCCTTCCCATATAAACTGAGGTGAGAATGGGGGAAGGTCATGCTGCCACGTTCATGCACTGTCCATGTGGTGCCCGGTTGACAAAGCTCACGGATTATCTTCTCATAGTCTGGACCTTGACTCAAAAGATTGGCATATTCGTCGTGCAGTCCCTCTAATGGCAGTTGATAGCATCCGTTTATATCCTCGTCGCCAATTTCCACAGTCTTGCCCCTCACAAACACCCCATAGTGGAAGTGTTCTGACACGTTGGCGTAGAACTCTTTGACGACCGCAATCACCGCTGGATCGGGTTGTTCGGTGAGTGTGAACCAATTCCTCTCGGCTATCATTACCGCCAATTCCCCATCCTTTGATTGATCGGGTTTCAAACCACGTTCGGGGACTAGTGAGCGGGTATCCATGCGGTTGTAGCGTTCTTGAGCCGCGGCACTAACAAAACGTCGACTATCAAATTTTGGTGGTGGAGACGAACCGGTCCCTGAACCTTCGCCACGTTGACGCTTTGATGCCATTGAGAAATTTTTGCAAGAATTTGAATTCACTTTTAGTAGCAGTCGACACAAATTTAGGTGGGATACACGTACCCATGACACTACCTCCAACTTCAAAATATATGTGTACGTTGAGTACGTGGTTGGGGGTGGTGCATGACACATAATAGCATGACATGCAAAATTGTACCGATTAGACGCAAGTGTTATTCAATTTCTACATTTTGCAACAGAACACAGATATGCTCAATAGATGGGTCATGTAAAGCAATATGATCACACGCATGCAAAAATACCGTTTAGCCCCCCTCGATAGTGAAATAGGTGTGCGATAATAGACTCATGATATTTTGGTGGCCATATGTCGACGAAAATCCGTGTGTGAATATGATACTGTGGGATATGTACCAAGATACTTGACTTAGGCATAATCTCAAACACTTTGTGGACAATGTATAACTTTGCTTGAATACCCCTATTAGCAGAGCAAACATGAAGCATGCTATCACCATTGACACCCCACATATGCCTCTCAATTGAAAATGTTTCACACACATGCAAGAGAATATAGCCATATAGAGTGATAATATGCATCCAAACCATGACATCCTTTTAGCACTTACCGGTATGCACTTGAGATTTGCTGTAACAGAACTGAACATTAAATTCGTGCATACCTTGTATATGAGAATAGATGGTAGGAATTACTGACCTCAGTGAGGAGAAAGAATCGCAATAGAAACTGTGGCACAAGTTTTCTTTTGCAATATCAATATATTCAAGATTCAAGTAATATGTGAAAACGTGGTGTTTATGAGAGAAGGTTTTGGTGTTTATGAGAGAAAACGCTGGTGGGAATATAAAGAGAAAGAAGTGGAACCGAACCGATGCGTATCCCCCATTGCTGTAACCGCTCCCCAGCGCCGGGGCGCTGGGTTATGTAGGCTTGATAGCGCCGGGGCGCTGAGGACCAGGAACTGGAGAAAGGTCTTAGCGCCGGGGGCGCTGTGGTTGTGCATGAATGGAGCGCCGGGGCGCTGAGGACCAGAATGTGGCCGAGGTGCCTAGCGCCGGGGCGCTGTATGCGTGAAGGGTCAGAGCGTCGGGGCGCTGTATGCGTGAAGGGTCACATGTCGTCATAGCATTGATCCTGCAAGAAATTCATGTCCAATAGTGAAATATTAAAACCTCTTACAACTAAAAATTAAATGCATTTTAACTACGAAAAAGATAAAATAACACAATAACAAAATAAGTTTAAACTCTTGGGGTTGTCTCCCCCTAGCGCTTGGTTTTCAGTCGTCAGCCAGACTTTGCAGTGTCGCTTAATTGTCCGCTGGTTCGAAGAGGTACATGACTGTGGATTGACGTTCGATAGGTCCACTCCAGTAATGTTTAAGTCGTTGACCGTTTACTTTAAATTTGCGTTTTGAATTCGGTTCTTCGACTTCAATGTTTCCGTGTGGAGCGACAGATATAATCACGAAAGGCTCGGACCAACGGGATTTCAATTTCCCAGGAAATAAACGCAGTCGAGAGTTGAACAACAAGACTTGTTGGCCCGGTTCGAATGTCCGATCAAGAATTTTCTTATCATGCCAGACTTTGACTTTCTCCTTGTAAAGTTTTGCATTCTCATAGGCGTTGAATCGGAATTCGTCCATCTCATTCAATTGCAGTAACCTTTTTGCACCCGCTGCTTGTAAATCGAAGTTAAGTTTACGAATGGCCCAATGTGCACTTTGTTCTAGTTCGACTGGGAGATGACACGCCTTTCCGTAGACCATTCGATAAAGCGACATGCCGATAGGATTTTTATATGATGTTCGATATGCCCATAAGGCATCGTCAAGACGCAATGACCAATCTTTTCGTGACGGATTGACCACCTTTTCTAGAATTCACTTGACCTCCCTATTCGATACCTCCGTTTGCCCATTGGTTTGGGGATGGTACGCAGCTGCAATTTTATGATGAACCCCATACTTTACAAGCAATTTTGTAAACTGCTTATTACAGAAATGAGTTCCCTCATCACTTATTATCGTTCTCGGCGTCCCAAATCGTGTGAAGATATTTTTTTTAAGAATCAGAGAACAACGTTGGCATCATTTGTGGGTAAAGCTGCGGCATCTACCCATTTTGAAACATAATCTACCGCCAACAAAATGTACTGATTATTAAAGGAAGATGGGAAAAGTCCCATAAAGTAGATTCCCCACACGTCGAATAGTTCAACCTTCAAAATTGTGTTGAGTGGCATTTCATTGCGCTCGGAGATGTTACCTACGCGTTGGCACCGATCACATTTCAGCACATAGAGGTAAGCATCTTTGAATAGAGAAGGCCAGAAAAATCCCGATTGTAACACTTTTGCTGTTGTTCGATCACAGGAATAATGACCTCCGTAATCTGATGAGTGGCAATGTTCTAATATGCTATCCATCTCTTCATGTGGCACACAACGTCTAATCATTTGATCCGCACAAGCCTTAAACAGAAATGGTTCGTCCCAATAGTATTGCTTAACATCATGGAGGAATTTCTTACGTTGCTGTGAAGTCAAATCCGGTGGTAACACCTTTGCAACCACGTAATTCACGTAATCGGCATACCACGGCAATATTGTATTTACTCGGAGAAGCTGTTCATCAGGAAATTTTTCATTGATCAGTGCGTTGTCGTTTTTCTGTACCTCTGCATTTTCCAACCGAGAAAGATGATCCGCCACTTGATTTTCGGTACCTTTTCTATCCCGGATCTCCAAATCAAATTCTTGTAGCAACAATACTCACCGTATTAATCGCGGTTTGGCATCCTTCTTCTCAATCAGATATTTAATGGCAGAATGATCCGTGTAGACAATTACCTTGGTGCCAATAAGATATGCTCTGAATTTGTCGAAGGCAAACACCACTGCAAGTAACTCTTTTTCGGTGGTTGTGTAGTTCAACTGGGCATCCGTCAACGTCTTGCTGGAGTAGTAGATTGTGTGAAAAATCTTGTCGTGACGTTGTCCCAATACTGCCCCAACTGCGTAGTCACTGGCGTCGCACATCAATTCGAACGGTAAAGACCAATCGGGTGCCACAATAATTGGAGTAGAGACCAATTTCTTCTTTAATACCTCAAATGCCTCGATACATGACTGATCCACTTGAAAGGCACATCTTTCTCTAAGAGTGAACATAAAGGTTTCAAAATTTTTGAAAAATCTTTAATGAAGCGTCTGTAGAAACCCGCATGTCCCAAGAAGCTTCGTATCCCCTTTACAGATAAAGGAGGAGGTAGTTTCTCAATCGTCTCAATCTTTGCTCTATCCACCTCTAATCCTGATGCAAAAACTTTATGCCCCAGAATAATCCCCTCTTGCACCATAAAGTGACATTTTTCCCAGCACCAGCTTAGTCTCCACGCATCGTTTCAACACTAAAATCAGATTTTTCAAACATAAGTCGAAACTATCACCGAACACGGAGAATTCATCCATAAATACCTCCAAATTCTGTTCAACCATATCGGAGAAGATCGCCATCATGCACTGTTGAAAGGTTGCTGGCACATTCCATAAACCAAAAGAGATACGCCGGAATGCAAACGTACCGTATGGACATGTGAACGTTGTTTTTTCTTGATCTTTCGGAGCTATGGCAATTTGATTATACCCGGAATATCCATCCAGCAAACAGTAGAATTGATGTCCCGCTAACCTGTCCAACATCTGATCAATGAACGGCAAGGGGAAATGATCCTTGCGTGTGGCTTTATTCAGCTTGCGGTAGTCCATACATACTCTCCATCCTGTAACGGTTCTAGTAAGGATGAGCTCATTAGCTTCATTCTTCACCACTGTCATACCCCCTTTCTTTGGTACGCACTGTACAAGACTTACCCATGAACTGTCCGAATTGGGTAAATAATGCCGGCATCCAACCATTTTATGATCTCCTTTTTCACCACGTCTTTCATAATGGGGTTTAGCCGCCTTTGCATTTCAATGGTTGGTCTCGCCCCTTCTTCCAGTAGAATTTTGTGCATACAGAATGACGGACTTATACCTCGAATGTCTGCTATGGTCCAACTGATTGCTGTTTTGAACTCCCGCAATACCCTTAGCAGTTTCTCTTTTTTTGTGTCCGTTAACTCTGTTGAGACAATGACCGGTAGTGTAGAATCTTTCCCCAAATAGGCATACTGCAGATGAGATGGTAACGGTTTTAATTCCAACACCGGTGGCTCTTCTATTGAGGGTTTACACTTTTTACCTTCTGTTTCGGGCCTATCAAGGATGTCGAATGGTTGATTTCTTTTCCGGAAGAAAGATGATGACTCTAGCCATTTGACATACTCAACATCATCTTCAATACCATCATCGTCCATCCCGAGCAAAATAGATTCTAACGGGTCCTCCGAATACCTTCCACTGAACTTGTGATTAACTAATTCCTCCATGATATCCACCCGCATACACTCACCTTTTTCTTTCGGATACGACATTGACTTGAATACATTAAAGGTGACCTGCTGATCTTCAACTTGCATTGTCAGTTCTCCTTTTTGCACATCAATCAACGTTCTTCCAGTTGCTAAGAATGGTCGCCCAAGAATAATTGGAATTTCGCTATCTACTTCACAATCCAAGATAAAGAAATCCGCAGGGAAGATGAATATATCCACTTTGACTAAAACATCCTCAACAATACCTCGTGGATATGTAACTGAACGATCCAGCAACTGCAAACTGATATTTGTCGGTCGTGGAGCTTGAAGTCCAAACTGGTTGTAGACAGATAACGGCATTAAATTTATACTGGCCCCCAAATCACACAAAGCTCGTCCCGAAAATTGATTTCTAATTTCACATGGAATATTAAAGCTACCTGGATCCTTGAGCTTCGGAGGTAACTTATTCTGTATAATTGCACTGCACTCTTCGGTTAATGCTACTGTCTCGAACTCACCCAATTTCCTTTTTCTCAACAAAACCTCCTTCATAAACTTGGCGTAACTCGGCATTTGTTCCAAGGCTTCGGCAAAGGGGATGTTGATATGCAGTTTTTTGAAAATATCCAAGAATCGTGAAAACTGCTTATCCAACTTGGATTTCTGAAACCTCTGCGGATACGGTATGGGCGGTATTGTGATAGTTGGTTCCGGTTCTTTCTGCACAACTGGTTTCATCTGGACGTTTTCCGGTGTCCTCAACTTCCTCTATTTCTCTTGATGCGTTATCCCTTGTTTCCTTATCCTTGACTGTCTCTTGCAAATCCTTTCCACTTCGTAGAGTTACAGCCTTACAATGCTCATCTCTGCCCGGGTTTTTCTCTGTATCGCTCGGGAGTGTTCCAAGTGGGCGGTTGTTCAGTGCATGTGCTATTTGCCCCACTTGATTTTCCAGATTCTTTAGCGACGCACCTTGGCTTTGCATATTCAGCTCTACTTGATTCATTTTTTTGTCTTGTTCCTCATTCCTTTTGTCAGAAGCTCTAATGAATTTTTCCAAGGCTTCTTGCAAACTTGATTTCCTCTCTGGTTGTTGTTGAGTCTGATTTTGAAATCCGGATGTGTTTTGCTGCCTAGGTGCTTGAGCTTGAGCTTGATTGTTACTCCACGAAAATCCCGGATGATTTCTCCAACCTGGATTATATACGTTTTGATTCGGATACGGATGGGTAGATCGACTATAGCTCCCTACGAACTGAGCTGATTCCGCATTTATGGCACATTGATCTGTAGCATGACTCCCAGCGCACAACTCACAAACCATTGCTACTTGCTGCGTAGATGGTGGACTCCATGTCTCCATTTTCTTAGCTATTGCAGCCACTTGTGCTGCCAATGCTGTCATTGGATCCACCTCAAATTTTCCCGGTGTTCTCTGTTGGTTCGACCTAGTCATGGGCCACTGATAGTTGTTGGTGGCCATCGTTTCTAACAGTTGATAGGCCTCATCAAAATTCTTAGACGTGATTGCTCCCCCTGCTGCAATACTGGCTCTTGTGGTCGCGTGCAAACCATCACAAAATATCCCCAACTGCATCCACTGTGGAATTCCGTGATGTGGGCACTTATGAAGCATATCCTTAAATCTTTCCCACGCCTCATATAACGATTCTGAATCGAACTGTGCAAAGGTGTGAATATCGTTCCGTAGTTTTGTCGATTTCGCTGGTGGGAAGAATTTCGCTAGAAATTTTTGGGCTAAGTCATCCCAAGTTGTGATTGAGCCAGGAGGCAAAGAATGTAGCCAACTTCGCGCTTTATCTTTCAAGGTAAACGGGAACATCCTCAACCTTGTAGCATCCTCCGATACATTGTTGAATTTGAAGGTGTCGCAAACTTCTAAGAAGCTCAAGATATGCTCATTAGGATCATCTATCGAACTACCCCCAAACTGGCATGTATTCTGAAGCATCTGAATCGTTCCCGGTTTGATCTCAAAGTTGTTCGCATTGATTGTCGGCCTCCTAATACTTGATTGTATATCCGTGACATTCGGCATGGTGTAATCCCTAAGTGATTTCTGTTCGTTCCCTGCCATGTTCACGGGTATTTCCTGGTCTGCCAGTTCTTCTTCCAAATGTATAACCTCACTAGTCAACCGCAATTTTCGGAACTTCCTTTCGAAAAAGTTCCTTTTTAGCCCTTGATCTAGTGTGCATACACTCGCAAAGAATTCCTACAAATACAAGAGGAAAAATAAGTAACGTTTAAATTAAGACCGAATTGATTATAGCTAATATGGAATTAATATTAATAAAGAGTTTCCCGGCAACGGCGCCAAAAACTTGTTGGTAGATTTCGCAATCAATGAATACGTGCAAGTATACACGGTCAACAAGTAATAAAGTGATAAGATAGAGTGTCGATCCCACAGAGAATTCTAATTAATAAATTCCAACTACTAGCACTATATCAATCCAATTTTATTTAAACAACCATAAATTGTGATTTTCCGAATTGATAAAACTAAATTAAACAATTAAAAGAGATTATTCTAAATTAAATAAAATAAACCCAACTACGATTTGAATGTATTCAGATAATTAAAGATTAAGACTTCAACATCCCCAATTATGAACTTATAAATCAATTATCCAATTATCCCAATTATTATGCCTACGGAATTGTTAACAGGAATTCTCAATTGCCAACAGCTCTTTTCCAAGTGATCAATTGACTTCTATTTAATTCAAATTAATCTTGCTATATTCCTATGCAAAACAAGTGAATTAAACTCCTTCAATTCCAATTCCTTATGTGTCACATGCGGTGAACATATATTTCATTCGATTCACAAACCTAATTATTCACTGTGCAAATAACTAAGTCACACGTTATCAAGCCCAGTTCTAACCCTAAAATTCCTCTTTCAATTCCTTCTAGAGTAACACGGTAATTATTGGCCAAATAATTAATCAATAACTGCAAGGCAAGATAAACAATTCACTTCAACATAAATAATTGGAATAACTTGAATAGCTAATTTATAGCCATAAAAGGTTCAATTGAAATCTTAATTAAAGAATTAGTTCATAACGGAAATAAAAACCAGCAATTTTTGAAAAATCATCCATAAAGAATTACACAAATTGAAAATAAGGAGAAGAAGAAAAACTCTTGAGCCAATCCTTAATCTTCAAGTAATCCTTTGCTTAGCCTCCAATAGTGGTTGATAGATCCCTCTTTTTAGTAAAACAACCTTTATATACTCCCCTTCTCACAAACCTAGCAATCCAAATCCAATTTGACTTCCAAAATCCACCAACTATGCAGTCAAACCAAAAGTCAAACGCGTCCCGGTCAACTGACAGTACGACCCAGCTCCCCGGCACTGGGATTTATACCAAGTGTAGTGCCCCGGCACTGGCTCCCAGAAAATTACCACAATGCCATTTTGTAGCTTAGAATCCCCAATTTGTCCCTGCAGCTCCCGAATCTGCAATACAACACATAAACACATAAACACAGTAAAAATATTCCTAAATAACTTGAGAATGCAATAATTTAAGCCTAAACATATCCGATTCATGGGTATATTACCCAATCATCAAGTGTCAATTTTTAGGATTTTATTCATGTCCAAGTGTTGCACGTCAATGTAAAAACAGAATACACTTGCAACTAGATAATAGTTCTGTTTTTTCTTCTCTTTCTTTCGGTAGGTGATTTTAAAACTTCTTCTTTTTTCCTTCTTGAACTGTTTCATTTGATGCTTAAATTTTGAAGTTAATATGTGACTATTTGCGGTTATTCAATTATTTTTTTTTGTTTTGTAAATTTGAAAAATGGTTAAACGATTTAGATGTTTATGGGATACCTAACATGCTTTTTTTCCTAACATTTAGTAATTTGAAGTAATTGGGAGAATTTTGGGAAATCTTCACATAAATGTTGCAATATTTTAAACTTAGTCTCTCAAGTATCATTTATTATTCAATTTTCTTCTTTCATTAATAAAGGGAATCTTTTGCAAAAAAAATTGAGATTGAGAAATATGTTTGATACACCACATGATTGTTCTTTCTAACTAACTTGGAATTAGCAGGGAACGTATTGGCCACTGATGGAAATACAAAAAAATCAGCTTCTTCCTCTAAGGTATATCATAATTTTTGCACCCACACATATTTCTAATTTCTTCTGAAAGCTTACTAAATCATTTTCAATCTTCTTTGTTATGCTGAACTTTAGTCAACTGGTGAATCCAATGGAACCAATAATGATGAAACTTCCAAGTAAGATTATCTTCATTCATGCTTGGCCTAATTGCAACTATAGCTATACATTCCTTTGCAGCAACTGTTTGCCTTTTCTGATGGACAGGGATCATCTTCAACGTGTTCTAAAAACTCGGAAATCTGTACTCCAGAAAGAGCAGGCAATGGCTTATGCACGTGCCTTGGTATCAGGGTTTGAGATGGATTGCATTGATGGTCTAATTTCCTTTGCTGATGCTTTTGGAGCTTCCCGTTTAAGGTACCATAGTCTTCTAATTCAGTGTTCAAGTTTTATGGAGACAAACATGAAGAAATATGTCATCTTAGCATGGACATGAGATCAAGTCATTTGCTTTTGAATTTTGAATCAATGCTCGACTCATTATATTAATGCATCAAACTTCTTATGCAATTGGCTGTTGCATTGATGGTCTCAGAAGTTGACTTTGGCACAAAAACATATTTGCTAGAGTAACTGGTTTTTTTTGTTTCACTTTAATATCTAACTGTGTCCATATAAGATTGTCTTTATTCTTGATGCTTTTAGACTGAGAAGGCATCTAAATCAACCATGCTGTTGTTGTTGGACCCTAAGTGCCGGTGCAATAAATACCAAGCTCAGCTGTTCCACATGACTCCCAGACTACCAATCATCTTCTGAAGCTAAAATAATTTGAATCATGTGAACACTATAACTGGCTCAGGATTAATTTTACGAATAACTATTTTTCATCAGTCATCTATATTAAGCAAATCCATAATTCTTTTATAAAAATAAGGTATTGGAAGATTCTGAGTAACTTATTTCTTCAACATTTGGGATAATTAGTTGAGAAAATTATGTAAAGAAATTGAACTTGTATCTGATTAAGATGTGAACTTTATGGGTTCGCTTGACTTTCACACCCATGGTTATGATCCCAGTTTTGTATGCAACTTTTGTCACAGTGAAAATGATCCGAGATGTATATCCCTATTTTGCCATCCTATGCAATTGTAGAATTTCCAGAAAAATGGTTGCCTCCCTTTCCTTTAATTTGCTTTCAAAACTAAAAGTATTTTCTCAGAGTAAATTTGTATGCTGAGAATTCAATTTAATCAGTCGCATTCCATACAACCAATAAAGAACATCTCAACATTGATTAGCTCAAGCTGAGACTGGTAAAAAGTTCAATGCTTTAATTTCTGGATCTTTTAGTGTGATCCGAGTGAATTTTTATAGTAGTTGATTTATCTTTTCACCTTGTTTTGACTTTTCCCTTCTCAATATCCTTGCACATTTTTAGGCATTTCTAATTCTTCAACATTAGTATACTCGTATGCTTGTCCGTGCCTGGGTCTAGCAAGATGGAATAAAGACCCGGTAAAAATAAAATATTAAAACTTTTCTAACTTCAAGATTGTTATTTTA
This sequence comes from Panax japonicus, assembly GCA_020205505.1. Lineage (NCBI taxonomy): Eukaryota > Viridiplantae > Streptophyta > Magnoliopsida > Apiales > Araliaceae > Panax > Panax japonicus. The sequence continues at coordinate 88,251,054 of CM035091.1, forward strand.
GGTCAATGAGAGCAACTTCTTGTCTTCATAATCATGTTTTCAGTATTCTTTTTACTCAGGATTGCTTGCATAAACTTCGTGGAATTGTGCAAGAAAAAGAACAATGATGGTGCCTGGAGGGATGAAATAGCAGCAATGCAGGCATTCTCTCATTCAGGATTGTCATACTTGGGAACATCTGGAATAATACTTGCTGGTGAAGATAATGACTCTAGCCGAGAATTCATGATTAATGTCCAGAATGGTGGCCTCTCTAGCAAGAAACCAAATGGCACTAATGAAGCATCAGCATCAACATCTGAATCAACCATCAGTCATGTTAGTTTAGACAATAACCAAGGTAATGTTAAAAATCCTTGTTCTTGCTACCTAAGGTCTCATGTGACTTATGATTGCTAAAACAACTGGCATCATGACCTAATTTTGGTTTTTAGATAAAAGTCACAAATGATAGTATTATAGTTGAAATCGTGCCTATAATTACATATGAAGTCTTGGTAAATAGTAAAATAAAAGTCAAAAATCGTGATCAACGTGAAGTCATTTATCACAAGTATATAGTGTAAGTTTCCTAAGCAGTACTTTGAAACAGTCAATATATGGTGTATTGTCCATTATGCTATGTAATAAGTCGAGTCCATTTTCTGTCATAAGTTGCACTATGATGGATAGGCAAACTTATGACAACTGTACCGGATACCTAAATTCTTATGTGATCCTTAAAGTTTTCAATTTGGAAGATTTTTTTAGTATACATGCCATACTCATGAACTTTTGATGGACTATCTCATGGGAAAATAAGGCTGCTTCAACTAGGTATGAGCCAATAAAGACATTGATTTGACTCAAATATAGTGGTTTAAAGCTACAAAAATATAAATATGATTATAAGATGTTGTTGAACAACATTGAGAGAAGAATAAAAGGTACTGAAATTTCCAAGAAAAATACTTTCTTGGAGATGGTTTGCATTGAATCATTTGTCAGAGTCAAGAAGTCTGCATTTGATAAAAGCGACTCAAATGCAACTAGAACAAAAAAACATGTAGCTGTCCTGAACATATTTATTTAACTCTTACGTACTATGCTATTAATCAGAGGAATGTAACTTGATTTCTGGTTATTTCTACAATAACTATGCTTGTCAAGATTATTGATTTCCATGGGCATGCATTATAAGCAAAATTCGTTTAGATATCAATAGAGAATTAGAGATTAAGTTCTGGTATTTAAAATAATATGTGCAGATAATGGCCTGCCAACAACTCAAATGGCATCAACAGATGTCAAAGCCACATCGCCAATGTCATGGACAAACCAACTTCCTCAGTACATGCACAATTTTCAGGGTGATGCATTTCAACATATGCCCCCATATCCTGGGTACCATTTTCCTGGCTTGCAGAGTTACTATGCAAGACCGTGGCCTCCAAACTTAGAAAATGTTGGGGAACTAGATAGAGACCGAAATCATAAATCATCTTTCAGGACTAAAGCGAAATCTTCACGAACTTTAGAACTAGAGGGTAACTCTGATGACAGTGACTCCAGTTCTGAGAATGTTTCAGATGAGTATGAGGAGCATGAGAAAAGGTATTCTTCAAATAATAAGATTCGTGTAAAGAAGCATGGGATTAAATCCTCAAGAAAGGTGGTTATTCGCAATATAAATTACATCACTTCAAAAAGAGACGGGGAAAGGGGCAATTCTTCAAGTTCATCTGATGAGGGTGAATTCATCAATGGGGATTCCCTTAAGCAGCAGGTTGAGGAAGCTGTTGGATCATTGGAGAGACGCCATAAATCAAGCTCTCACGGTACTAAGAAAAGAGAAGGCAGTAAGCATGATTACTGGGATATAGCAAATGTCATCATCAAAAAATTCTGAAGCGGAAAAAAACAATGAAAACTGGGATATTTTCCAGAATCTTATGCTGAAGGATGCAGATTCAGGGTCTAATGTTATGAATTCTGAGTCTGTACAGGCTGAGTATCTCACCACCAAGAGACATGGGGAAGAAATGCCATTTGCATTTGGAATGGAGTCTCGGGAAATGTTAGAACGTCGTGGCGTTTCAAATGATTCTTTCATCGTCACTGATAAGTATATGAGTGAAGGGAAAATCCGTGTAGAAAACTTTGAAACTGGGGAAAATGCCTGCCAAGTTATTAAGAGAGATAGCACATATGAGGAGTTGTTAGTTTCACAAAGAATTGAAGGATCTGAGAACTATTCAAGTGTTGCCTTTTCTGATTGTGCCATTGAGTCTGCCATCATCAAGAACCAACAAGGAGATTGGTTCGTTAATAACCAACTGGATAAATCCTCAAATCAGGATAAAAGAGTAGACCATAATATTTTTGACAGTGGTTATGATGCATCATTTGGCAGAGATCATACCGAGTCTGGGAAAAACAAGAAAGATGTCTTTGTTGATGATTCTTTCATGGTTCACTCTATGGACAACTCTACTGATCCTCAACCGAGGACAGATATGTTCATGGTTTCAGATATTGGAGGAACTATCAAAGTTGATGATAGCGCACCAATTCATTTACAAGAAAAAGTTGAAGCTTCTAGTATCTATGAGCCAGATGTCCTTTATATGGTTCTTGGACGGGAGACAGCTTCTGAGCAAGCTGTGGCAGCTTGGAATCCTGAAATGGATTGTGGAAATAGCAATCCATTGATTGAAGCTGTTAAAAAGAACCCTAATGGTGAACTGAATGAGTCTCTTGATGCTAAGCTGCCGTCTCATGGTAAGGAAAGCACGGGAAGAACTAATGGAGCTCCTGAAAGAAAAATTTCAAGTAAAGAAGCAAGACCCAAAGCTTCAGTTGGCTCTCTAGGAAGGAGCAGATCTGAGATTATATCAAGAAGCAAAAAAACTCCTGGAAGCAGAACAATTGTCCAGAAGAGCAAATTTGAGCAGGTACTCAACATGCGTATGATTAGTGCTTGGACATTGCATGTCAATCAGAATCATTCCATTTCCAATCCTTAGCATTAGAAAATTTCTCCTTTTTATCCAGTTGAAATGACCATGTTACTCATTATCAGAATACAAAACTGTTGAACAATGTTGATGATATTCTTGGGATGTCTACATGCCTGTTGCTAGTATATTATTGATTACTAATATTTTTGCTATTTCATCCTTTCATATCATTTTTACCTTCTCGTTTCCTTTTTCTTGTTCCCATTTTCACAGGAAGAAGAGAAAAGAAGGAAAATGGAGGAATTACAGACTCAACGTCAAAAGAGAATTACTGAAAGAAGTGCAGCTAGTGGTAATCCTCCAGTGTCGTCTAAGGGAATCTCAAAAGAGGGCAAGACAGCCATGGACTCCATGAAGAATGAGAAGCCAAAAGTCCAGGCCCCAACTTATGACGCCAAAAAATTACATAAACCAATCCTCAGGAGTTCCACCATTGATCGCCTTTCTGCTGCATGTTTAACTGGCAAGCTCTCACCAACTGGGCTCAAACCTGGCCAACCTCAAAAGCGAGCCACGAAAGGAACTGGTGGTGAGGTTTCTTCTTTGTCACATAAGACAGCTGGAGCTGAGAACAAGAAATTAAGTGACAGGGTAAAGCCTTCAGATAAAAAGAAAGGTCAAAAGACATCAAGTAATTTACCTTATTCTGTATCCGACACCCCTGAAAAGAAGGATTCCACAGATGGCATGGCAGCACTGCCAAAAGACTTCAGCACTTCAAATGGAACTCAACCCTCCAATGTCGTCAATGAAGTTGATAACATTGAGGAGTTACATAGCGTATCTTCAGTCAAGAAGAATGTCAATATGGTTCCACTGGCCAATTCTTTTGATGGGAATAGCTGCAACGGGATTTCATGGAATGGAAACTCATCTGTGCAGACAGAAAGTCAGTCTGCACAACTGGATCACTTGAAAGGTGGCAATAAGGAATTATCTAAGTCACTTCAAGTTCTTCATGAGGAGACAAAAGTTTCTAGTGACTCTGGTCAAGTAGTCCTTGATACGACTATAAATCCTCTACTCAAGACACCTAGCAAAGTCAAATTTTGTGGCTCACCAGAAATTTCTGTGATAGAAACCTCTACTCCACCAGCAGAAAACCAAATGAGCCCGGAGCCACTTCACTCTAGGAAGAAATGGGATAGTAGTGAAAATCTCCTAAAGCTCCAAAAGGGTTCAGAAAGCTTTTATTGTTTGGTTTGAGAAGTTGAAACTCTCCTTTTTCTCAATTACATAAAAACTATTTTGGATGAGATTTGTGGATTTGTCCTTTGAATTGCTCGATTTTCCAGTAGATGCAAGTCATGCGACTGCTGAATTGAAGACACGCCAACATAATAAGGCCCTGAGTGCTACTGCCATATGAAGACAGTAGGTTTTGCAATTGCCTGGATTACCATAGAGAAGATACTTAAAGAAACAGAATTACCGCTGAGGCAGTAAACTGGTAATCCATGATCCTATTGTTTTCTATATATATCTGAGTTGTTAATGTTAATACCTTAATGATTGTTTGTATCATTTTGAAATTAATCTGTACATGGAGTAAAAAAAATTGTGTAAAGATTCTTTTATTGTAATACAGTTTGTCTTTCCAAGTGTTGTGCACTGTGCAAGAGTTTCTTTAAACTTTTTTGTTCATCTGGCTATGCATTGCTTTGTTGTATCAGTAAAAATTAGACTGCAAAAAGGAGCTTAAAAAACCTCATTCTTGACAGCCATATTATTTAGAAGCAAAGAAGATCAAAGACAGATACATACATATATATATATATATATATATATATATATATATATATATATATATATATATATATATATATATATATCCACTTTACTTTAGAGAGATGGCCAAAAGTACTAACTGGAAAACTACAATCCAGGACTTACCATGATAGTACTAAACTACCAATTAACACACTAATATTCTAGCTACCGGGGCATCCACTTTCCAAGCACTCGATTATCTGAATTTTGCTGCATGCATGCATATAATATTTCTTTAGATCTGTGAATAATTAATCAGTCTGGAAGCTTTGGGTGAACATGGCTTAAGCGAGGCTCCAATTCATCTCCTCTCCCCTCGTGATTTTCAGTAACAACTTCTCGTTCATATTTACAACTCACATCTGCAAATCATGGCTTTTGGAAACTGATCGATCTCATCATTTTGTTATGACCAAGTGATTTGTAGTCATTCTTTTTTAGTAAGACATCGCGTCTCTTATCTGGCTGAATCCAAACTAGAAAGCTGATCATGCTTCTTATTATACTGTGCATGAACTGCAGCTGTACTATCTGATTCACCAAAAGAATTAAGCCAAGAACTAACCAACCTCTTGCAAGCTGATAACTAAAAGTTTGAACTCGATCGAATAGCCAAATCCAAAACTTTGTTTGAACAGATTTTCGCAGCGCGTTTAGCTCTGGCGCATCGCCCCCCCACATCTCGAGGCAGCAAATATAACACTTGACACCACTTCGCTAACATCATTTGATAAGTTACTGCTTGCAAAATCATAAACCAAACAATGATAATATTAGCCACTCACTAAACTGTTGTATAACAAAATATGAAGTAGTGCCAAATGTATATATTTACCTATGCCTAATGATATTGCCAATGCTTGTGCAAACAAAATTGCTCAATTTGGCCATATGCTCAGAGCATGCACTGGTCTTTATACAGTTGCTCAACCTAAAACTACATGTATTAAACTAAGACTATGTTTGGTTGCACTCGGGATAGGATATGACTATTAATCACAAGTGTCTTGTTTGTTTTCAAATTTAAACTTGCAACTATTAGTCTCGGGATTAATAATCTTGACATTATAATTATAATCCTTGTGAACAAACATAACCCACAAGTGAAATTGCTATTTCTACAAGACCTCACCCACATGAATGTGGGTCCCGTTTACTATTCAGCCGTTTCTGAACTGCTACTCTTTCTACGAAATTTGGGAATAAAAAGGAAAGTTTAATTAAAGCATAAATTAAAATGGCTGGTGATTGCAATTATATTGTAAATTGGACTTACCATACTAAGAAAAATGTGATTAAATCAATAATTTGCACATACTATAAGGGAATGATGGCAACATTCCATTCCATTCCATCATTCGATATAATCTTTCAAGAAAATATATGGGGCAGATCAAGGAAATAAAAGGATATGGCAATCTTTCACTATAACAATATATTACAGTTAAACTTTAAAAGAGTCACACTTGATTATAGTTAAATTTTTATTAAAAAAAGATTACAAAAAGAGTCATTTCACACTATGTAAGAGAGGTGTTGTAAAAATATCAATATTTACTTTTAAAAATAGCAATTCTCTTTATTAACTAGTAGTCATTTTATTTTTATTTTTAAGTTTGAAAATATTTTATTTTTAAAACATTTAAAAATAAACATCATAATTTTATTTTTTAAATTCTGATGATTCACTAAATATTTTATTTTTAAGTTTGAAAATATTTTAAATTAATTTTTAAAAATTAATAAATAGAGTATTTTTTTTCTTTTACAATTATATATGGCACCAATTTATGGGATATGACAGGTAAAACACAGGAGTTGGACTATGCCAGTAAAATAAAAATCCCAAGAAGAAATCCTCAGCAGCATGGTATCATGTGGGAAAATAAAAAATCCTACAAAATTGAAGTTTTGGTAGTAGATGGAGAAAAATAGCTGTCAATAGTCGGTTTCAAATTGAGATGTCTTAACGTCAAGTATAATTTTCTCTCTCCACTTTTTTAGTTACTACTTCCCCGTCTTCATTAATACTGCTTTGCTTTATATGAATATTTAGAGATCCAGATCTGTGTGGGGAAGCTGAATTCTATTCCAATGGCGTCGAAGCTGGTGATGATTATTGTCTTCATTTTTGATGTCATTGCTTTTGGTTTGGCTGTTGCTGCTGAGCAACGAAGGAGCTCTGTAAGTTATGATTTTCTAGAATTTAAAGGAATCAATGTTTTTTGGGCTTAATAATTTTTTACTGTAATTGGTTTTAGTGTAATTGAATGTGGAATTATAAACTAAATCAATAATATTTGAAGTAATTGGAAATAATCATCTTATCCTACATCTATACACTATAAACCACTCCGAATGGAATTATGCAATTTTGAATAGACGGAATTGGTTATAAGAAATCAATTGAAATCGCTAACATGATATGAATTTTATTTTGGTCTGAACGTTCTAAGATATGGTACCCTTATATCCCGAAATATGAAACAGATCCAAAACTTTTTCTTTTATCTACTTAAACTGACAAACATGATTACAAATTTTTTTTGTTATTTGAAGTGAGGAGTAACCTTTTATATAGTCCGTGGGACATACAATCAATGGCTAAGATCAAATCTAATAGAAAATTAGGATAAATTATTTAGAATAATCGTTTAAAATAGTTAGGATATTTGCAAAGCACTATAATCATGTGAGAAAATCCAAAACACTTTCAGAAACCATAATATTTTAAAGAATATTTTAGGGAATGTCAGGTAATATAGGCAAATGAGCACTTATAGGTGTCGAGTAAGTGATTATATAGTGTAATCTCATTGAAAACGCGTTTGTTGTGACACTATGATTAAAAACATCTCAATCGATTTTAACTATATATTAACTAGGTAGTTTTAAATATATTTTTTTAAAAAGTTATTTTCAGCATACCACGTTGCAGATAAACGTATATCATACCAACCAAGTGATTCGAATAAACCTACCCCTATCATACCACAAAACGCGACTTTTTTTCCTTTCTCGATTTCTTTTAACTTACTGCATCAACCCACAGCTAGTTAACATTGGTTAGTGTGTTCTTGTGTCCAAAAATATTATTGTTTGTGAGTTCGGTTGGTGTCAAGGAAATTTAAGAATTGAATTCTCTTTGTATCATCAGCACAAATATTGTGAAGTAACACTACAATACTTTGTTTCTCCACAGGCCACGACCACACAAGATGCAGAGAAATATCATAACTATTGTGTCTATGACTCTGACATCTCAACCGGATATGGTGTTGGTGCTTTCTTATTTCTCATGGCTAGTCAAGTACTTATAATGGTGGCAAGCCGCTGTTTCTGTTGCGGAAAGGCTTTAAGTCCCGGGGGCTCTAGAGCTTGTGCACTTATCCTTTTCATTTTCTGCTGGTACATATTTCTCAACACAAATTGAAAGATTGGCAACTTCAAATATCACACTTTATGGTCAAATTCATTTCATTTTGCCTAATAAATTTATTATAGACACCTCGTGACACTTAAACCCTTTGCCATTTTGTCTCAGGGTAACATTTGTTATTGCCGAGGTGTGCTTATTGGCCGGTTCAGTGAGAAATGCCTACCACACCAAGTATACCACAATTTTCAGCGAAGAGCCTCCCTCTTGCGAGACTGTGAGAAAGGGAGTCTTTGCAGCTGGGGCAGCTTTCACTTTCTTCACTTGCATAGTTTCTCAATTCTACTATGTTTCGTATTCCAAGTCCAGGGGAAGCTTTGCACCATACGGCGGAGAAGCCAGCGTGGGACTCGGAACCTATAACTGAGCTTTGTTAAGGTGATGATCATGACCATTATCTTGTTGTGAATGTCAGTACACTCTCCATTGCCTGTTTGCACTGTTTTTTTTTTTGTGTTTTAGGATTTCAATATAATTGCATATAGCTTGTATTTTGATAGGTGTCACATAATTTTTGTTCTATCATGGTATTGTGAAAATTTTCTAGTATGTGATTTAATAACAAAAATAGCTGGATGTTATTTGTACTCATAATATTTCCCTGAATTGAACCTGAGAGTTGAATATAATGTTACAAGTCAAATATTGGAAGTATTGACCTTAGATTATTGTTATTAATCAGTCTTATAATGAAATCTCATCTGCTGAAAGTGAAAGCTTGGCAGGTTATCAAGGACTAGTAAATATTTAATATGAATAATTTACCCTTAAAAATAATACTGCTTTTGCTCCAATTTTATGATTATTATTGACTTTTGAAAGTCAATTAAGATTTTTTCAAATTCAAATTTTAGATGATTCATTAAGAATTATAAAATAATAAATAACTCTTATAATTAATAGTAGTTTTTTAAATAATTTATAATATTCATTATTTTATTGATTAAAATCAAATGAACATATGTCAATTTTGATTTAAAAAAATGCCTCGGGTGGACTTTAAAAAAGTCAATAATGACATTATATTTGGGAATAAATGTAGTAAGTTTTTAGTTTAGTGCTGATAACATAACAATAAAATTATGATAACAAACTTTAGGATATTTTGTCATTTTATACTACTATCAACAAAAAATTCTTTTCGTGTAATAATTTTTTTATATAAATGAAACTATTTTTGTGTAATATCATAATAGAATGGAAAGAAGGGGTGAAGAAATTTCCTTTAAAATTCCCCTCATTGTCTAGTGTCTACCTGATCTTAACCTCAATCCCTTGTATAATTTCACAAAATTTTAATGATGTTCAGTTTAGTTAGTTTGTAGTATTAGATTTTGGATGGCTTGCCATATTTTATTAGATGGTGTTTTGTCTTGAAAATTTCTGGGTAGACTTGCAAATGAACCGTATCGTTCGTGAACTGGTTCGGTTTCGAGTTCAGTTCAAGTTCGATGTCTTGTCAGTCGAGTTCGCACATGGTTTCACGTTCGAATTGCTCGATCGAACATATTTGCTAACCGGTTTGCGGGTTCGGTTTGACTAGTTCGATTTCTAACATGGATTCGAGTGATTCGATTTTTTACATGTGAAATTTATTAACCGACTTGAAAGTTGGAAATATAATTAGCCGACGTAGGTTCGTTAAAATGTTCGCAAACTTAATCACGTTTGCGAACAAGCATGTGTTCGTGAACGTTTGCGAATTAATTATGTTCGCGAACTCGATCATGTTCAACTATGATCACGAACTCGATCATGTTCGCGAAATGTTCACGTTCAGCTAACGATCGAACTCGTATATGGGTGTTAGTTCGATCATGTTACTCAAACATGTTTAAGTTTGACTAACATTGTTCGAGTTCAATAAAGTTTAGATCGGTTCGGTTCGTTTGCTTTGCTGGCTTATTTTTGGGTATCATAGAATGATGACATAATTGTCAAAGGTTGGTGGGGAGGTCCATCCTTCTTATTGGATTCAAATCTCTAACTGGGCTTGCAACTATCAAAGCCCTAAGCAATTAAGAAATCGCATTCGTATTGGGCGGCATAAGCCCAAGCAACAATGAAACCGCATTCACAGCTTTATAATTTTAACTTATTAAAATTAATATCATAATCATAATAAAAATTATATGAAGTAACATTGTAATTAATTTAATTACAAAACTCATTTAAAGGTGTATTCATATTTTTCCAAAGTGAGGGGTTCAAAAAAAGAAAACCTTCGAGGACGTTTGATAAAAATTAAATGAAATGGTTCTGAATCTGAATGAGTTGAATAAAATTAAATACCGAATGAAAAAAGTTGTTTGATAATTGACATGTTTGGATAACAAATTTTTATTATTTTATCCTTCTGAAAAAATTCATAATAATTGTAAATTTATTTAATATAATAGTTAATATTTTTTAAAAAATATTTCATTCAGTTAAAAAAATGACATTAAATTATTCAGCCCAAATCGTCTGAATAGTTGACTAATTCGGTAATTCAGACGATTTATTTTTAAAATAAACGTACTGAATCACTGACCATTTAACCATTTATTTCTAATTAAATAGGCCCTACAAAGTAAAGGGCCTATAATGGTTATATTGTACTATGTCTTTTAGACTAAATCTTTTTCCATGTCACAGGTACATAATTTTTTTATTTTGTTGTCGGTATTAAAATTTTAGACTAAAACTTTTTATTTTGAAACAAATGGAGTAATTAAGAAAGCACATCCTTAATTCATCATTCTTTCATGGTACAGAAGGGACACCTGCTCCACTAAGTCGCATAATAATTTCTGATTTTCTGATACATACGGTTATTTTTGGATTCTGTTAATATGAAGTTTATTTTTTGAATAAATTTATTAATTGACCAATAGAATGTTGATATACATAGAGTCTCGTCTACGTGTCATCATTCTATTGGTTCATTGATTAACTTATTCAAAAATAAATTTCATGCTAACCACTTCAGTTATTTTTAATAACTTTCAAACATGATCAATGGAAATACTACAACCTAATTAATAAATCCTTCTTCTCCCACGTGTGTAAGGCTATAAACGAGCCAACACAGTTCAAGCTCGATTCGGGCTCGACTCGAAAAAATATGAGTGAGACTCGGATTCGTTAATAATATGATCCAAATTTGAGCATTAAAAATAGTTCGAATAAAAATATGAGTAGAATCTGAGCAATGTTATACTCGACTCGTTTAAGATTCAAACTACTCGAATTCTTAATTGTGATTCGATACATACTCGGTTAATACATATTCGATTAGATGCTCGATATATTCTCTTATAATATATACAAATTTAAATCAAATTATGATAATTAATAATTATTATTATTTTAAATTTTAATTGTGATTTTATATTTGTAAAGTGTAATAATAAATATATTTTCTCATTTTTTAGTAAAATAACAAATTCAATTTATAATTATATTTATTATTAAACTAGTTATTATGTGGAGACTCGAATTCGAGCTTGAATTTGAAGCTCGCGAGTAGTTTGAATAAATATTCGAGTTGAGTCGAATCGAATTGAATCCGAGTAATAAATATCCGAGTCGAGTCTAGTCGAATATGAGTAGGATTTTTCAAATATAATTCGAATTCAAGCCGAATTTGAGTACGAATTTATCATTTCGAGTCGAATTCGAGTAGCTCTCTGTTCGCTCCGATTCGACTCGTTTACAACCTTACACGTGTGTAGCACCTAATCTCAAATTCTTGATTACATGCATGAGATTTTATGTGAAATATATCTACTACATAACGAGGGTATTTAAGTAATTTCTCGGACAATTAGAAAAAAGTATATTTGTCGCTATTCATTCTAGCGATAGGGTCCAAGTCTAATTTAACCCCGATCCATTTGCGACTATTGATACGCCCGTTAATAATAGTAAATGACGTGAATTTTTTAATTTTAATCTCGACAGTTGATTCTTATATTAAACAATAAAAATGATATTTATCTATTTTTAATTTATAATAAATATTTGTTTTAGATCATTTATCATATATATTTGATTAAAAAAATTTATATGATTAAATAAAATGAACAACATAAAAATTGTTCATATAAAAATATCTTTTCAAAACAGATGAAAGTGATAAGTATATATAATTTCACTAGTTTAGTCATCTTTAGAGTTTGTTGAAACACACATACTTGCTGAACAACCTCTCCTCCCCTCCAATTTCTTAACTTTTCTTGTCCAAAGGATATATATATATATATTCAAAAAATAAAAATAATTAAAAGATATGGTGAAAAGGGAAATAGAGAAAATAGGGGGCTATTTATGCAAAGAATAATAGGATTTTGGTATTCTTTATAAATTGTGTATATATGTTGCATTTATGTGAACAAATAAAGAGTAGCTATTAATTTTAAATAAGTATGTGCATGTACCTATAACCCTCAAAAAGGTTTTAATTGAATATAGAAGGTCTAAAATCTCGACTCCAAATAATGGATCTATGCATAAAAAAATAAAATAAAATTGAGTTAATTGAGTGATTATCCGAGTCAATTCATTCTAATTAATTGATCAGTCGTAATACGATTACGTCAATTTCTCCCATTTCAAATAAAATAAAAAGAGTACATTATGCTAATTAAAAATTAAATACACAAAAAACTAATGGACAATTAGCAAGATAGAGTATAAAAGAATTGATGAAAAGGGTAAAATAAAGTATCAACAAAAGAATAGTATAAGAGAATTGAAAAGAAGATCTAAAATGACAATTTTAACCCTCTTAGTTCCTCTATCATTTATTCATTCTCTTAATTACTTGGGGGGAAAAGAGAGGCATTATGGCCATTAAAAATTAAAATCCTCGAAAAACAACTGGACAATTAGCCGAGTAGGATATAATGAATGATTTGCATCACTAATCATATATAACTTAAAAAATAAACGAAAAAGAAATTAGGGTTTAAGTTAACTTTAAAGCTGAAACAAGCTGTTCCAGAATCAAGGCATGTGGTTTGTCCCTCAATTATTTAAATCATTAACACGTTAGAGGATATGATTGGACATTTTAATTAATTATGTTGTAATTAATTAAGGTGCAAGGCAAAAGTAAAGCACACCTACCTACTAGCTAGGTAATGGTCTACCATAATTATTATTATAATATTATAAAAAAAATGTACCACAACCTACATTTAGGATATCTATATAAAAAATATGTTTTGGCTTTTATAGATATCTAAAATAACATGTTTCCATTTTATTTTATCTTTTGATGAAGGCATTTTATTTTATTTTTACAAAAAGCGTTTTACTTTTTATTTTTGTGTTTCACAAAAAAGTCTTATTTTATTATAATAATACTCAATAATATTTGGAAATTAATATTTTTACGTGTATTTTTGATATTTTCACATAGTAATTGGTAATTTTTTGTAAAATTCTTTTGACAAAAAACATTATATTTCTTATTCTTGTGTTGCATACAAAAATTCACTTTTTTAGGATAACATAAAGTTGAAAGAATATCTTCTAGTTTACCATAGAGTTTCATTGTGATGTCATCTCTCTAAATAAAATAATTTAGGGAATGGTAGAAAAAAATTAAATCCTTAGAATTTATAGATTTTGCAAATGAAATATATAAATAGAATAATAGGGTTCTCACTATATATGTTAATTAATTGTGTCACGTGTCTCCGGCACTACATGAACGGTGTGATTTATCTCAAACTTTGGATGACCCAAATGATTTATTAGATAAACGGGTAAAAGAGTCTTATTTTCATGTATTTAAAAAAAGTAAGCTTTTCTTTTCTCTTTTGATAATGTGGAGAGTATCTGATCCGTAGGTCAACTAATTTCCCCAGTTCAGACCAGTGCGGGTTCGATACCCTGTTTACACAAGGCAGTACGTGACCCCATTTGTTCACAATTGTTATTAGCGGAAATCGATCCTAAAATATCCGGGTCTACTGCTCATCCCAAGGCGATATCCTAAGTTGTTTACTGTTGTTGCTTTCTTTATATGACAAATTAGTATAAATATTTTGTTATGCAGTATTTATCATTTTGGGGTAATTTTCGGTTTCTTATGAATTGAATTCTAATAATGTGTTTAGTATAATATTGTACATTAATCAAATTAATTAGTACTAGTACTTAACTGGAACAAAACATATCAAAATTAATGAATAAATAAGGCCATGTTCTGGCTGATGCCAAACGTCACCTATTATGTCACTGGGACGCTCCTGCTACGCATGTCTGAGACAAATGTAATCTTAATTCATATACTCTCCCACTCCCATAGTTATAAGCTGATTTTTTTATTTTAAGATGTCCCGATATATAGGCTATTTACTATTTATAAAATTTAGTTGGTTCATTATTTTATTTTTATGCCCTTATAATAAATATTCAACCATTACTCCTTTTTAAAAAAAATAACATTCAATGTCATTATTTTTATTACCACATTTAATGTTGTTGTATTCTCTTTGGTTAAAGTTCTATGGTTATGGATTTTAACACGTCAATCAATGAAATTGAGAGTTCCAGTGTGATCAATAAGGATTAATTAACTTATTCATTAATTCCATATAAGGGGTATATGTGAAAAATTTGTGTTAAAAATTGTCACTTAAATTAATTTTCTTAAATTATGTGCCAAAAAAAATCGGCCTGTAACTATGGGACGGAGGAAGTATTAAATATGAAAGTATTTAGGGGTTATTTGTTTAGAGCTGAATGAAGTTGAATTTGAATGACTGAATTAGTTAGTGCGTTTGTTTTGGTCTAAATAGTTGAATCGCTGAGATTGACGAGCTGAATAACTAAGTCAGATTTTTTTTAGCTGAATGGTTGAATGAGCAGCTGAATGAATTAAAAAAAATAAAAAAATTAAAAAAAATATTAAGTAATATTAAATAAATTTATAATAATTTTAAATTTTTTTCAGAGGGATAAAATAATAAAGTTTTGTCATTCAGATGTTTCAGACATGTCAATTATCAAACAACTTTTTTCATTCAGATTCAACTCATTCAGATTCATTCAATTTTTATCAAACACCCATTTAATACTAGTACTACTTATTTAATTTTAATTTATGAAATTTAAGAGCATTAATACAGTTAAATAACATTTATATACCAATGGCGGATCCGCAATTTTAGAGCCTTTTAATTTAGAGACGCCGCTATTTGATGAGAAGATAAATATGTCTAGTAGTCGCTTTGGTTCACAAAATTTATTGAGTATTAAATAAAGTTTGATTGAGGATCGTTTAACCATTGAGTTATAAACGATTTCGAATCAAGCCCGAGCAATTTGAATTTTTAAAACGAATATAATCCGAATATTAATAGAAAATTACAATTTTAGGAGGTTTGAGTAATTTTTCGAACTTTAAAATTTGCAATCATTTATATTTTGAGTCGAACTCAAATCGAACTTTTAGTCAAGCGACTACGAATCAAACCCGAATTGTTTGCTCATTTTACAAACTTAACTTTAGAGCCACAAATAGGGGCAAAAATGACACCAAAATGATTTATAACTAATTGTTTAGTGGAAATTATATGATCCAAGTGTAATAAAATAATTTTTGATGCCCTAGTCTTGTAAATAAATTCAACAGTTTTGACCTTATTAATTTTTAAATGGACCCAATTTTATTTTTATGAAGCTAAAGGTTCAATAGAGGACCCAAGTATGTTCCTCTTTCATGTTCATTTCGTATACCTCAATATTAATATGCTCTTTGATACCTATATAATTAAGGCATTTCCCTGATAATTGAAATCGAAAATTTGAAACTTAACCTCTTAGGCGTTGTTTGTTTACCTCGAAATTTTTAAAACTTAAACTTTTAGACAGTGTCAGTTAACCTCTTAATACTTCTTAACAGCTCCACATCTAATTCGGAGTAAAGTTGTTTCGTAAAATTTAATGTCTCTTAATCGATAATCGGTAAGAGGAAGATATAAATTTAAATCATCAAGAGTTGTCTCTTAATGAAAAATTTAAATCTATGGAACCTCTATAAATATTATACTCCCTCAATTCTAAATTTTAAGATCATTATTGATTTTTGAAAATTCAATTTGAGATATCTTTAAATTTAAAAGTCATTCAGATGTTTTATACTTTTTAGTTAGCAAACAAGTTTTTTAAGTTTAGATAATCTAATTTATTAAAATATAATAATTATTTAAATCTTAATTACTCAATTTTATCGAACACATATTATTCATAATTTCTAGCATAATCATTGATTGCATCAAAATCAAATGTATAATTATTTCTTATGTCAATATACATACATATACAATAATACAAATGGCAACTATTTTTGTCCCTTTACTCTCTAATTTATCATGCCTGGATTGGCTTGAATGTGTATAAATTAAAAAATCGATTAGTTTTTGGTGTATAAATAAATACAAATTACAAAGAGAGAATTTATAAATTGATACATACAATATATAAGTAATTAGCAATGATCAAGTGTATACCCTTATCTTACTTATCTGTGCTTACTCTTTTTTAGACGATGGTTTCGGTCATACAACCGTCATCTATACTTTTAGCGACGGACAATATATAGCGTCGCTAAAAGTATAGACGACGGTTGTATAATCGAAACTGTCGCCTAAAAAAGGATGAGGACGGATAAATAAGATAAGGGATATGTACTTGATCCGGATCGTATAAATAATTGATTGATTGATATATTTATTTGTATGACAAATAAAACTGGGTCGGGAGGTCAATTTGAGTGAAATGACGTGACCGTTAGTTGCCGTCGCCGAAAGTGTTTGACATAAAGGATGTTTTAAAGTAAACGACATGACCTGTTTGACTTTTTTATTCCATTTTTTTATTTATGTGTGTTCTATTTTTCTCATTTAAAAGACCTTATATATTATGGGACGAAAAAAATAATTCTTTATTTATTTTATAATATCATAGGAATAATTATAATATTCAGTGTTGTTAAAATAAATATAAAAATATTCTTAAATACATATTTAATTTGACAATATAAATATTACTCTGAAATTATCAATTATATTTCTCGATTTTATAATATTAAAAAATGTGTTACAAACTTTTTTCATATAATGTTGCCGAGTCAATTTATAATCATTACAAGGGCGGATCCAGCCCCTTGATTCATTCAATAGGGTCAAATTTGAAAAAAATTTAAGGATATAAATTTGTTCCATCTTTAGCCCCAACTTTGTTGAGTGTTTAATGTTTAAATATTAATTAGTGATGACATTATAATAAAATTGTGATGATAAACTTAATTAAGCACATTGTGTCATATATTATATCATAATCAAAAGAAATGAAACTCTTCTCTATAAATGGAACTCTTTTTGTGTAACCAAATATATTAATTGTAAAAGTTGACAAACTAAAACTCTTTTAGACAATTCTCAGAATAAAATAAAATATACCTCTCCAGCAGCTCAAAGCTTCCTCTTGTTAAGTTTCCTCGAATTTGAGTTGTGATGTATTCCGATTTCCAACAGGATGAGTATATATTATCATCATTAACTAATTAATTAATTAAATGGTCTAACATCATGAAACCCCCAACACATTCACTTTGCTTTTTGTTTTCTCTTTCTGTGACTCTATGCATCTATACATCTATACATATATATAGAGAGACTTGTATAGATGATGATGATGATGATGATGATGATGATGATGATGATGATAAGTTAGTGCAATAAGCTGTCATCAGGTGTTTTTTGGACGCCACCACCATCCCCGTGATATATATATATACTAGCTGGGTCCCGTGCCTCCGGCACTGTATGGATAATATGATTTATCTCAAACTTTGAACGACCAAAATAATTTATTGAGTGAGCGGGAAGTTTAAAGTCATTTGTATTTTATTAAATTATTATTAGATTATTAGATAGATATATGAACGGTGGAATTTATCCCAAACTTTGGACGGCCCAGATGATTTATTGAGTGAGCGGGAAATTCAAAATCATTTGTATTTTATTAGATAGATATATAGAGAGTCCGGATCAGGTTCGGACTCCCGGATTTTAATAAAATTCGGACCTTTTTTTTTTGCTTTTTTTTTTAAAACAACTAAAAAAAATAAAAAATTATGGAACTTGAATTTTTACATAATACAGTGTTTTGGGTGTGATTTAGATACGTATAACAAAATATATCTGTACAGTCTGGACAGACTGTACATACATTGGTTGGTGTAGGTATTAAAAACACCCAAAACACTGTATTATGGAAAAATTTTAGTTCCATAAATTTTTTTTTTAGTTGTTCTACCAAAAATAAAAATAAAAAATAGGGTCCGGATTTTGGATCAGGTCCGGACTCCCGGACCTGATCCGTGTTGTATATATATATATATATATATATATATATATATATATATATATATATATATATGGGATTCCATCCACAGCAACCGGTTATTGAGGAGCAACCCATTTTGGCCAGCCGCTACAAGCTCTATCGGCTTATAAAAAAAATAAAAAATGTCCAAAGCCGGTAGAGCTTGTAGCGGCTAGCCAAAATGGGTTGCTCCCCAGCAACCGGTTGTTGTGGATGGAGACCCTATATATATATATATATATATGGATAATGTGGAGTACACAGCCGTGTAACTTTTAAATTTATACGGTCTATAATCGTAGAGTGATTTCACTCTACGGTCGTAGAGTAGTCACTTCACGATTTGTGAATTCATTCTACTATCGTGAACTACTCTACGATCGTAGAGTGATTTCACTCTACTATGTGTGGACTACTCTACGATCGTAGAGTGATCTATACGATCGTAGACCGTGTAACTTTAAAAATTACACGACTGTGTATATCTATTTTTACCTATATATATATATATGAAAAAAAATATATACACAGTAATTGTGTACTTTACAGTCGTCTATGACGACGATTTTTTTAGATTATATGAATCCGTCGCTATAATTATTTTGGTATATGGCGACGGATGAACTGTTACTATAATTCAAAAAAATAGGTCATAATGTGTAATACACAACTGCTCTGTATATTCTTGGTTTCTTCGTGTGTCTCTTGCATGTAGATTATATATGTATTATTATAAGTAGTAAATTTTATTGTTATTGTTGTTTATTAGTATATGGTATACTTCACAAGAGCTCCACTAAGTCATCAACTCGTCTTAATTGGCGTACAAGTTACAACAATGAGTATGTGCAAATTAAGGTATATATATAGCATGCAATTTTTACTACTACAGTATTATTTATTAATAAAATTTGTACTTTTTGCCCAACAAAAATAAAAAACAGCTATGTACAAACTAATAATTTTTTTTTTAATTAATGGGGAATGTTGCTCCTGTCTAGCAATCCCCTAATACAATATTTTTTGCTATAGTTATTGCTGGAGGAAATTAAGAAATAGTATACGAGTCTAATTCAAAAATAAGTAAAACATTTCTATTAATACACAACTATTAGTAAATGTTAATGGACTTAAAATTATTCATCAATTATATATACAGAGAACTTCTTATGCGGGTGGTCAGTATGGAACAGTCGCTATAACCCGTTTCAGACCCTATGACGACGGATTTAGCAACAGTTTTGTCCGTCGTTAAAGATGATATGCATGCGGATCACCCGCATAGGAAGCGGACTGATTATATTTATATACTTAATTAAAGATGTTGCTTATCACTATCTAAACAAAAATAGAGATCGAGATAATATTTTGAAAATATTAATTCAACACAATTTTGAATATTATACACAGTAGTGGAATAATACATATATAAATTAAATTAATATTCTTTTTCAACACTATAAATATTCATTCTCCAAAAAATGCCCCCATACTTTTCTAGGGGAATGTTGCTCCTCGTTCCTCTAGCTAAAACAATTATTCGTTATATATATATTTTGTGATATGGAATATATGGGACCACGTACGTAAATGCAGGAAAAATCAATCCATTGCATGCACTTGTATATCACATTACTAACATATTTAAAACTGAGAAAAAGGCATTGTATTTATTTAATTATAAAGAAAGATGGTCCCAAAATCAATTGAATTGAACTACTACTACTACTATCCATATACATAAATAAGCAGGGGTAGATACATATGGCAAGCTTTGGGGGTGGCTTAATTATGGCTGTTTGTCATCTTCAACTTAATATCAAGTAGCTGTTATGGCATCGACAACTTGTGGATGGGATTAATTGAACCACTGAAAGGAATTTAATGGCAAAACTAATGAAGTTGACATGCTTTAATGATTATATTATTAAATTTTTAATTTTTTAAATTATCTCATTAAATTAATTATAATTTTGAAGTTAGATCATTCTATTAAAAAAATAAACGAATGTTAATTTTTTATCGACAAAACTAATAAATCATCCATTGTAGTTGGCTCATTTTCCTGATTATACTATTAAATTTTTAATTTTTCAAATTACCCCATTAAACTAATTAATATTTTGAAATTGGGTCATTCTGTTAACAAATTTAAGCAGACATTAATTTTTTTATCTATGTGGCTCTGGAAAATAAATTAAAAAAAAGGAATATTACTTATGTGGCAAAAAAATAATAAAAAACTTGAAAGTGAAAACAAAAAATCAAAATATTTTGGATAATTTAATCTCATATGTTTATCTATAGAAAGAAATTTCTCGCGAATGAAAAGCAATACATCAGCAGTAGAAATAAAAATGCGGTAATTGACAACAACAACATTTTGTATTTGTCTCTGAATTATCTCTGCATCCATCCGTAAAAACTCAGGTCCCTATCAAATTATAAATATAATCCCAACAAAATTAATTTAACCAAATATTACTACCACATGTGTGTGTATATATATACACAGCCCGCTTCTCCAGCGAAATGGAAGGAGTGAACTAAGAACAAACCGGCTATAGCGACGGATTTTTTCGTCGCTATAGCATAGAAAGCTGGTTTTTTATTTTAAAGTGACGGAAAAAACCGTCGATATAGCCGGTTGACATAGATATATAGAGAGATTGGGGAAGGAGTGGACCTTGTGGAGGCGATCGAGAGTGAATGTGAAGAGTTCAGAGACATAATACTGCTTTTAGTCGGAGGTGAGATGGAAGAAACCTACTGTAACACTATTTACTTCATTTGTTGTTGTTGTTGTTGTTGGGGATTCAGACTCCATTGTTATATGTAATGCTGAACTTTGAAGATCGATCAATTCAATATTTTGGGTATTCGAATCTAGGAATTTTTATAGATTTGAGGGAAAGAAAATACGCAGATCTATTTGATATGGATGAAAGGGAAGATGAGAGAGTGAAAGAAAGAGGAAAAATAAATCAACTTTGTTTATTATCTTTTTTTCTTTTTCACGTCCACGTTGGATAAAAACTGAAACGATTTAACACTCGTGAGGCAGAGATAACAGAATGACTCAATTTCAAAATATTAATTAATTTAATGGGGTAATTTGAAAAATTAAAAGTTCAATGGTGTAATAAGTAAAACGTGTCAACTATAGTGGTTAATTCATTAGTTTAGTCGATAAAAAATTAACGTGCGTTTATTTTTTTTAACGGAATGACCTAATTTCAAAATAATAATTAATTTAGTGGGGTAATTTAAAAAATTAAAAGTTTAATGGTGCAATTAATAAAACATGCCAAATATAGTGGTTATTTCATTAGTTTTGTTGGAATTTAATTAAGAAAACTAATATTTTCACACCACATTTTGATATTTTCACACGTACGATCCATATATTAGTCAGTAAAAATTCAACTCATCAGCTAATATGTGGGCCTAACGTGTGGAAATATTAAAAAATAGTGGGGAAATATCAATTTCCTTTAATTAATTAAGAATTAAAAAGAGCTTTTTACCTTATGAGCTAGCTAGTTGTGTAATGGAATTGTATGATCAATCCCATATCAATTCATCATTAATGCCGCACACACATGTGTAAACTGGCCCAATAAATATGTTGTATCACAACATATGAAATATCCTAACAATCTCCACCTTTCACTTGAATACCCGTCACAAATTCCCTAAGCTTGTGAACTCTTCACCTTGAATAACTTCTCCAGAGTCATCCTAAGCCCGTTCCACCCGACTTAAATCATACTTCACTGTGTGGTGCCAAATCCATGAATGATCATCTTGTGCTCCACTTGACTCAACTTTATTTGTTCCACCGTGTGAATTGAGTAACACACAACCTGCCAATGCTCCTGTCAGGAATAAACATATGAATGATATTCCTATTTAATATATGATTTGATTATGATATATATAAATGAATGAATATGCAAGTATGCTTGCATGAAGAAAAGCTGTAAAGTCCTTTGATAGATAATAAAAATATATGTACAGGGACTTAGAATGAATTGATCAAATATGTTAAGTTGATCCTACATAAGCAAAACAGCTTTGTAAAGTCCTTAAAAAGAAATAATGTACAAGGACTATAAATATAGAAAGATCAAGCTTGTTAGGTTGATATTATGATGTAATAGATAGGCTTGTCTGATCGTCGAGCACTGCACCAGAAGTTGTAGTCTGCCAGGAGAGTCAGAGTTAACTCGGGAGCTATCGAGGCAGAATAGGAGTATGCAAGATAGTAAGATCTCGGAGTTCGTAGACTTCCAAAGAAAACGAAGAAGGATCGTAGTGTGTCGAGAAGAGCTTCCTCGGGATCGTAGTGTGCTGAGGAAGTCATGTTCAGAATCATAGAGACAGCCTGTCTATAAGACGAACGACCATCTGCCGAAGCCAAGTATGAAACGTAGACTACACTTAGAGTCGTAGAGTCTAGCGATGTCAAAGCCAAGACAAGGATCGTAGGCTACACTCTGAGATCGTAGAGTCCACTGAATGAATGCAGAGATCGTAGTCGGGAAAGATCAGATGAAGACAACAAGCACAAGGCAGAAATCGTAGAGTGTCAAGATCTGATCTCGGGATCGTAGTGTCTGCAAAGCCAAAACTGAATCGTAGAGTGCAGGACTACGACTCCAACAGAAGTGCTCACAATGCTAAGTCAGAATCGTAGAGTAGATACGATTCTCAACGAATGAGCACTCCCAGAATATCCAAAGATACGAAGCCTCTGGTTGGCACTGCATTAATGTATTCCACAGTAAGGGAACCAGAGAGCACTCAACGAATGGCATGCAGGCTAACAGAAGATCTAAGCACAAACCCAATCAGCGTTAAGATTGAGGTGTAAGGCCGTTTGTGATGAAATCTTCCACAAGGAGATCCAATGAAGACTTCAGCAGCTGACTAAGGAAAAGTTAGCTTATGCAGTAGCTGTTAATAGAATAGAAGACAACGATCTTGGAAGCAACCAAGATCGTAGTGTTTGTTAAACAAGGAAGGAACTGATGGAAGGTGAACCTAGATACTGGTCAGCCTCTGGAGAGCAAGACTAAAGTGATTAAGTGCAGGGTCAGTTCATTAATGATAAGTGAACAGGAGATCACAAGGAGAAAGCAAGCTGGATGCGCCACAAATCTGAAGTGTCTTGATATTCAGAAGGGGACTAGAGCAAGGAATTAGGCCATCAGTATCTGAGAACAGTCGAAGCAAACAGAAGTATTGAAGCACTCCACAATACAAGGAAGATGTGTTCTCCATTGAAGATCCAATCAACACTCTTCAGGATCGTAGTGTTAACTCTACTAAGTTAATGAGCAACACTCAGTAAGACACTACGATCAGGTCCTTGAAGACGTGCATCAGAATCGTAGAGTTCGGATACCTGAAGACTAAAGCATTGGCAACGGTTCAATCTGAAGGGCAATATTCGGACAAGTGCTTATTAAGAGCATCGATGCAAAAGGACAACCTCTGATCAAGAAATCAGAAGAAATAAAGTCTTCAACCTTCCCAAGATAGTAAAGTGATACATCTGACAGGGTAGGTGAAACAGTAGACTGCAGAGTCAGAAAAAGTATGTCATGTCACATCAAGCAGTCTACCTCAAGCAACTTGAGATCTGTGAAGACATTTGAATAGCTTCCAACGGCTACTTTCTAACGGAAGGATTGGGAAGGTGTATAAATGTAGAAGACCTTCAAAGATCAAAGGTTGCTGGAGTTGTGAGTTTTGGAGAGAAGGTGGACTGATATAATCAAGTGATAGTGAGTCCAAAGGCTCACTCTACGATCCACCAAGAACACTCAGAAGTCAGATCAAACAAGAAGTAGAAGTGTGAGTTCTAATATGTAA
The DNA here is from genome assembly GCA_020205505.1 of Panax japonicus. Taxonomy (NCBI): domain Eukaryota; kingdom Viridiplantae; phylum Streptophyta; class Magnoliopsida; order Apiales; family Araliaceae; genus Panax; species Panax japonicus. The sequence continues at coordinate 88,275,525 of CM035091.1, forward strand.
AAGTGAGAGTTCTACTACATGAAGAGTGTTCTGAACTGCCGAGAGAAAGAAGAGTATCATGCCATCTGGATGTCCATCATGGGAAGACTCTAAGTACAATTGAGAAGAGTCTACAGTCAGCTTAGCAAGTCCATCATGGGAAGGCATCGAGGAGCAAGAAGGGAGATCACAAAAGCTATCTTGGTGACTAGCATGAGAAAGTTTCTAAGTACCTAACAGAAGAGATTATAGTCATCTTAGAAGCCTCTCATGTGAAGCCATCAAGTACCAAGAAGAATGATCTTCAAGGCAGTTCATCAAGGGGTCATCCGGAGTAGTGAAGTAACCTAAGAATCTGAGCATCATGCAATACTCAACTGCTCTTCAAAGATGATCAAGCCAAGCTGCTAAGGATAGAAGATGTTCAGAGCATGAAGACATCTTAGTAGCTCAGCACCGACTCCAACAACAACAAACAAACAACTCAACGAAGCCAGGGCTTGAGGGGTCCTTTTCCAGAGGGACTAAATGAAGCAGGGCCAAGAAGGTCCTTGTCCGGAGGGACTAAATAAAGCAGGGCCAAAGGGTCCTTGTCCAAAGGGACTAAATGAAGTTCCAAGTCTGCTGGGCTTGAAGAGTTCCTAGGGAACTAGAGGAGTCCCAAGGCTGCTGGCCATGAAGGAATCATAGAGATTCAGGGTGCTGCCCTTCCTTAGTGGAAATCCTGCTAGTTGAAAGTAGGAGAGTGGATTAGGAGCTTGAGTCTCTGAACCACTTAAAACCCCTTGTGTCTTTTACATTATGTCTATAACTGCTATAACTGCTATGTATTTTCTAACTGCTTACAACTAAACTAACCCAACGAACAATGTATGCATGATTACGAATATATCAATGAAGGGGAATCTTTTACTTATTCCGTTGTGCTTGAAAAGATTCTTATATTTGTCATATACTTAAATATGAACAAAACAACATAAACCAGAAAAGTATTTGAAATAAAAAGGATCTATTCAACCCCCCCTTCTAGATCTATTGTGCCATCTGGGAACTAACAACTCCACCCTGGAGTGTCAACCTGATACTTGAGCCCAACGAACCATGAGCTTTGATACTACTTGTAGTGGAATTGTATGATCCATCCCACATCAATTCAACACCAATGATGCAAACACATGTGTAGATTGGGCCAATAAGGATGTTGGACCACCTCCTTACCTAAAAGGTTAACCCATTATGTGACGCCCCCAAAATTAGGTATACATCACCCATCTTGGGTCGCCAAATACATGGTACAGAATTCAAATACAACTGTCGTGTACAATACGACAAAACATAAACTGTGAGTTTGAATATAAATATTATCTACTAGAGAGTATACAAACTCAAAAGGAGTCTTCATTACATTTATTGTCACACTATTTAACAGAATAGTGAGGACTACTAGCTAATACTATCATCCGGACCATCACTCTGATCCCCGACTCGTCCCAGCTACGTCCTCATTTCCTGAAGAGAACAGTGAAAGAAAGGGTGAGCTCAACTAGCCCGGTAAGAAATATTATGACTAAGATAATGCAGAATAAATTATCGTTAGCCTTCAACAGTGTTAAACTGATAAAATATAACAAACATCAAGTTTAACTACAACGGAACAAGCAATCCATTAGAAGAGTCAAGTAGAGAATAAAATCTACTATCTTCTATGATTTAAAAGGTTTTTCATGACTTTTATCGCTGGGACTCAGCTTAATAAATAATCCACATCATCGAATCACCCCTGCATTACGGCCAAAGATATTCTTTAGTATCACGACCACAATTATCCATGCACTACGAGCCAAGAATATTTGTGTATTCATTAATGGTCATGATCATGCCAACAACTGTCCATCAATGCACTACGGGCCAATGAGGACTTTTACCATATCATTTGTAACATTACGGTCATGATTACACCGAATAATCCCTGATCATAATCATACCAAGTCCATCTATGCACTACAGGCCACAGATGACTTTAAAAAAAATATAAACATGAGGATGATGACAATGATATAAGAATTCAATAAAACAAATTCAAGAATTAATTTATCCAGGAACTAATAATGTCCAAATTGTCAACATGATACTGCTTTGTAGAGTAAAATTCAAGAATGCTCAGAAGAATATTTCCATGAAAAGATACTGGATGAAGCGCAAATATCAAGGATATTCCACTAATTTCATGGAGTATAGAAGTCAAAACTTTAACCAATTGAGAATAATAAAGAATGGAATAACAAAAGAAATCACCGTGTATGCGGTACTTCGCATTGACAGGTTATTCCAACAGAATACTAAATAACAGAACCAGGTCAGGCGAAATTCGCACCGACATGATGTTCCAACGGAATAATAAAGAATGGGATAACAACAGAAATTACCATACATGCGGTACTTCGCATAGACATGTTATTCCAACAGAATACTAATAAGGATGGAATCAGGTCCTACGTAAAATGCACAGACAGGATATTCCAACAGAATAATAATAAAGACGGAACCAGGTCCGGCGTAAAACGCAGAGATATAATATTATAACAAAATAATAAAAACGGAATCAGGTCCGGCGAAAAACGCACAGACAGGATATTCCAACAGAATAATAAAGTCAGAATAATAGAAGAATGTCACCAAGTATAGGGTAGCCCGCCTATACAGGTTCTTCCAACAGAATAATAAAGAATGGAATACTATAAGTTCTCTTCATGAATACAAAAGAATAACACCCCTTACGAGTACAACAAATAATATTTCCTATCTTAAGAAGAAGAGTACTGGATATATAAGTAGTGAAGTAGCAGAATACTTTCTTCTTTCTCTCTATAGTTTATCTCTCTAGAGTTTCAGTGAATTCGTAAGAAAATAAAGAAAGAATGAGCTTCTATTTATATAAAATGGACTGCATAGTTGTGACGCCCCCAAAATTAGGTATATATTACCCATCTTGAGTCGCCGGATACATGGTACAGAATTCAAATACAACTTATTACTACAACTGTCGTGTACAATACGATAAAATATAAACTGTGAGTTTGAATACAAATATTATCTACTATAGAATATACAAACTCAAAAGGAGTCCTTATTACAATTATTATCATACTATTTCACAGAATAGTGAGGACTACTAATGCACCATCTAGGACCATCACTCCGTTCCCCGACTCGTTCCAGCTATATTCTCATTTCCTGAAGAGAACAATGAAAGAAAGGGTGAGCTCAACTAGCCCAGTAAGAAATATTATGACTAAGATAATGCAGAATAAATTATCATTAGCCTTAAACAGTGTTAAACTGATACAATATAACAAACATCAGGTTTAACTGTAGCGGAACAAGCAATCCATTAAAAGAGTCAAGTAGAGAATAAAATCTACTATCTTTTATGATTTAAAAGGTTTTTCATCACTTTTATTGCTGGAACACAGCTTAATAAATAATCCACATCATCGAATCACCCCTGCACTACGGCCAAGGATATTCTTTCGTATCACGACCACAATTATCCATGCACTACGTACCAAGAATATTTGTGGATTCATTAATGATCATGATCATGCCAACAACTGTCCATCAACGCACTACGGGCCAATGATGACTTTTACCACATCATTTATAACATTAAGGTCATGATTACACCGAATAATCCCTGGTCATAATCATACCAAGTCCATCTATGCACTACAGGCCATAGGTGACTTTCAAAAAATATAAATATGAGGATGATGACAATGATATAAGAATTCAATAAAACAAGTTCAAGAATTAATTTGTCCAAGAACTAAAAATGTCCAAATTGTCAACATGATACTGCTTTGTAGAGTAAAATTCAAGAATGCTCAGAAGAATATTTTCATGAAAAGATATTGGATGAAGCGTAATTATCAAGGATATTCCACTAATTTCATGGAGTACAGAAGTCAAAACTTTAACCAACTGAGTATAATAAAGAATGGAATAACAAAAGAAATCACTATGCATGCGGTACTTCGTATAGACAGGTTATTCCAACAGAATACTAAATAACGGAACCAGGTCAGGTGAAATTCGCAACGACAGGATGTTCCAATAGAATAATAAAGAATGGAATGACAACATAAATCACCATGCATGCGGTACTTCGCATAGACAGGTTATTCCAACAGAATACTAATAAGAACGGAATCAGGTCCGACGTAAAATGCACAGACCTTGGTTGTGGTCCCTCGATTGAACATACTCACTATCTCGCTCTAATAATTGAGCCCTGTTTACAACATCTGAATATAAAAAAATTTTATGAGATATAAGATATTGCAAAATCTCGGGCTTTAAACCTCTCAGAAACATCCTTGTCATTCGTTCCTCATTTTCGACCAAATGAGGTGCAAACCTTGATAACTCTGCAAACTTCGCCTCGTACTGGGACACCGTCATGTTGTTTTGTTCCAGTCTGATAAACTCCACCTCCTTCATATGACGAATACTTTCAGGAAAGTACTTGTCATTGAATAGTTTTTGAAATGTTTCCTAAGACATGTTGAGTGCAGCTGGCTGGGTACGCTTCACAGACTCCCACCAGTAGTCTGCCTCACCGTTGAACATAAAGGTGGCGAATGGAATCTTCTGTTCCTCCGTGCATCGCAAGACATCGAATATCTTGGTAATTTGCTTGACCTACGTTTCCGCCATGATCGGATCCGGCTTTCCCTTAAATTCTGGTGGTCCCAACTCTTTGAACTCCCGTCTTTCTTCTTTATGAATAAAACAGGAGCACCCCAAGGAGATGTACTAGGACGAATGAAACAGATGTCTAACAATTCCTACAGTTGGACTTTTAACTCCTGAAGTTCAATAGGAGTCATTCGATATGGGGTTTTAGAAATGGGTTTTGTACTCGGTTCAAGGTCAATAAAGAATTTAACATCATGTTCTGGGGTAGACCGGGAAGTTCTTCAGAAAATACATCAGGAAATTCACTAACAACAGAAATTTTATTCAAATCTGACGTGTTTTTGTTCAAGTCTGTGACATGGGCTAAGAAAGCTTGACATCCGTTTTTCAATAAACGAATAGCTTTATGGCTTGATATGACAATGACTGATTTTAGTGGTTTAGTAGTTTGAATTCGTATGACAGGTTGGTTAAGAATATGAAAACTAACAACCTTACGAAAATAATCAATTTTAGCATGATGAGTGGTTAACCAATCAATTCCTAAAATCACATCAAAAGCAAGTATCTTTAAAGAGATAAGATCAACGGTAATGTGATAGTGCCAACTTGGATCATGCAAGATTTATAAACTGTAGATGTAACGAAGGTTTCACCCAACGGAGTCTCCACTGATAAATCAAAGTCTAATTTCTCCGGAGTCAAGTTTAAACATTGAGCACAAGTAGGAGAGATAAAAGAATGGGTAGAACCGGTATCTAGTAAGGTATAAACTTCACAAGATTCAAGATTAGCTTACCCGTAATCACCTCGTTTGGGTTCCTCGCGTTTTGGCCAGTCACGACAAACGCTCTTCCAAGAATCGCTGATTTTAACTTATCCAGGACAACCCTTGGAGTCACCATCCCCGTTGAACTTGGTTTTACTACAGAACAATCCCGAGCTATGTGGCCTTCCTTTCCACAATTGTAACATACCTTGGATATATGTCCCTCTTTCCCGCATTTGTAACATCTAGCTGGCGGTCGTTCTCCTCCCCTAGAATTTGTTGTTGGTATTGGTGCTACTGATGTCTTCCCGTCATTGTTGAATCTTCTCTTTCTGAAATTTCCACTTGACTCACCTCTCCTATTATCATGGCCACGTTGACCACCCAAGTGGTTACCGCTTTTGTCCGAATGTTTTCCTCCCTGCTGGTTTTCATTGCTCCGATGACCGCTGCCACTGGTATTACCCTGGTTGTGTTCCCTTGGTTGAACATACTCATTATCTCGCTCTAATAATTGAGCCCTGTTTACAACATCTGAATATAAAAAAAATTTATGAGAGATAAGATATTGCCGAATCTCGGGCTTTAGACCTCTCAGAAACATCCTCGTCATTCATTCCTCATTTTCGACCAAATGAGGTGCAAACCTGGATAACTCTGCAAACTTCACCTCGTACTGGGAAATCGTCATGTTATTTTGTTCCAGTCTAATAAACTCCACCTCCTTCATATGACGAATACTTTCAGGAAAGTACTTGTCATTGAATAGTTTTTGAAATGTTTCCCAAGACATGCTGAGTGCAGTTGGCTGGGTACGCTTCACAGACTCCCACCAGTAGTCTGCCTCACCGCGGAACATAAAGGTGGCAAATAGAACCTTCTGTTCCTCCGTGTATCCCAAGACATCGAATATCTTGGTAATTTGCTTAACCTACGTTTCCGCCATGATCGAATCCAGCTTTCCTTTAAATTCTGGTGGTCCCATCTCTTTGAACTGTTTTGGCTGTGACAAGCCGCGCATTGCAAGCTTTTCCACCCGTATTCTGTGCACGAGTTTTCCTCGTCTAGTTTTGCATAAAATGCAAAAAACTTCTGAACATCCCATCATTCATCATTTGTTCGGTAGTGTTATTTACAGGAAGATTATTGCCTTCATGTTGTACGTTCTCCTGGTTTATAACTAAAGGTTGTTCCACAGTCTCATACACTCCATTGTTAACGTTCTCAGCAGTCATTCTTAAAAACTACCATAAAACAAGGGTTAATTAAACAAATTAACATATCACATAATATCCATATATTATGATTGACCAACAAATAAGCTTAGATAGGACACACTAGCGAAGAATTTACTCATCTCTCCCCTCCTAGTTCTATTCCCCGATCTCCGCCAGAGACCATATCCCTAAGCTCTGATACCAACTGTGACGCCCCCAAAATAGGTATACAACACCCATTCTGAGTCGCCAAATACATGGTACAGAAAGCAAACTACAACTTCAATAATACAATTGTCGTGCAAAATACGACAACACATACTGTGAGTTTAAATATAATATTATCTTCTAGACAATATCCACACTCAAATAAGTCCTCATTACAATTATTCAAACACTATTATACAAAAATAGTGAAAAATGCTAAAATATCTTTCTAGAACCATCACTCCGTACCCCGACTAGTTCATGCTATGTTCTCACCTCCTGAGAAAAATGGAACAAAAAGGAAAAGGGTGAGCTCAACTAGCCCAGTAAAAAATATTATGACTAAGATAATATACAACAAATTATCGTTAGTCTTCAACAGGGAAAAATCTGATAAAATATAATCGACAACAAGTTTTAGATCAACAACTGCAGCGGAAACAGCAATCCATTAGAAGAGTCAAGTAGAGAAAGAATTCTACTATCTTCTAAGATTTAAAAGTCCATCATCAATATTTTATCCCTGTAACAACAATCAATATACATCTTTAATCAATATTCATCTTTGCACTACAGGCCAAAGATATTCATTTGTATCACCAGTTGGTCATGTTCATCTCAACACTTGTTCATCTTCGCACTATGGGCCAAAGTATTAATCAGTTAATCATTCATCTTTGCACTACAGACCAAAGATATTCAGTGAGACAGAAGGAGAAATAGTAAGGATTCGTATAACAGTTTATCCAATGTCAATAATACTCCATAATAACCAATTTTGAAGCAAAATTCAAGAATAAAGATCAAAACATGGATACAATCAAAGATAATAACCATAATAGACATCTTGGACAAAAAGAAGAAAATTTCATTTTTCGGTGAATAGTGCCATATACGTGAATAGTAACCCCGACACAAAAAGTTTCAAATTTGATAAAAATTCAGATCAATACTTCGGCATAATGATATTGAAGAAATAATATCATATATGAAGAAAATAACATCCCTTACCTCAAAATATCAGTACTAGTACTTCTTATTGGAATATCGGTATAAGGCTGAAGGAAACTTGCACTGATGAATAAAAACTCACAAAGTATCTAAATACTCACAAAATACACTCAATAATCTAGAGAGAGAAAGAGAGAAAGCTTATGTTTCTAGTGTGATTTTCAATTCTAACTTAGCCCTCTATTTATAGGAAAATATTAGCAGACTTGACTTGCAACCTGATGGATTTACCTGCTACTATTTTCACCCACCACATTTAAAATAAAATTCAGCATATTTCTTCACCAACCACAAGTGGGGCCCACCAATTCAAAAATTTTCCACCAAAATGCTAAATTCGGATACTTCAATAATTTCTGAACCAGTCAACTCTTAAAATTCATAACAAATCATACGTTCATTTTTAACGGTTCAAAATTTGTGGACATATACTCAACTTATATATGTATAACATATCCAAAAATTACAACAATCCAACGGTCGGATTAAAAATTATAACTCACGCAATATATCTCAAAAACACTGGTTTACTTTTTAATTCCTCCATTCCTACAAAAATACTGATAAAACACCTCAACATTAACTCCTTCATTTTTAACCACAATAAATATATCCAACATTTATATCCACTTAAAATAAATATTTACTTATCATATGAATCAATAATTAATTATTCACAAATAATATTACAGAATCACATTTATGACAATCAGGTCGTTCCCAAGAAAGATGGGGCTTTTCAATAAGAATTTCTACTTACTGGCGAGCAATTAGGTGACCAAACCTTTCCTTGACTGAACTTTCTAGACATTTCCAATAATCCTATCTAATAATATTATTCAAATAATATGAATTATTGATCTGATAATGGAAAATACTATGAAGTGATAATTATTGAAATAACAATAATATAATATATCAACGCAACAATTATTAAATCAATGAAATAAAATATTGAACAGTAACTACTGTAACAATTATTGAGTAGTGTCTTCTTACGTAAGGATCAATAATTTATCAATACTGTCCATCCACGCGTATTACTGTATTTTAACCACCGGCTATTCCAACAGTGTTAACAGTAACAACTACGCCGTTATTTATAAAAACTCAAACTTGTCGTTTTCTTCATCCGACAATTATTTTGTTATGGGGCCCACAAATGACTGCGCCGTCGTATGAATATTCCCCGACAATAAGAATATTCCACGACCAAATGAATATTCCCCGATAACAATGATTATTTTATAACCACTTGCATATTTTGTAAAATTTGCACATTTCACCCATAACCAGAGAATTATATCAAATTAATACCTTATTATTCACAATAATAATTAGAAGAAATTCAATTTTATTTATAATAATTTGGGGTCTTACATATCGTCTTCGCACCCAGGCCAAAGACATTCACCAATCATATTATCTTTACACCCAAGATAAAGATATTCACAATAACTTGATTTTAATAACACTGATATAAAGGATGAACGAAATTTGTAAGAATAATAAGATAAAATAATAAACATTCAAAATTTGACATTTAATTTGTAAATAGTTCAATAATGTCAAAATTGTCGAATTTAAGACCAAAATGTGGAGTCAAATTCAAAAATGATATTCAAGATTCATATTTTAAAGATAATGATTAAAATTTAATAAAAAAGTTCAGGTAGATATTATACTAAAAATATTTTTAAATATTAGTTCGTCAACCACACTAGGGATAGTAAATATTACATATTATGGACTAAAGGGGTACTGAGTGTAACTTGAAAATTAGAGGGGTGGTGAGTATTATTATGGTTATCTACAGGGGGTGTCAATGTATTTTACTCTTTATAATTCGTCTAAAATTAAAAATATAATTATGTACTCTCAAGGTTAATAAAATTAATTTCATTTATTAATTTTTTATCACATAAAGAATTTTTATTTAATTATCTTTTTATATTATTAACTAATAATATTAATATGAATAATATTACTAACTAATTTTAATATTAATAATAATATTAACTAAGTAATATTAATATCAATACTAATAAAGCAAATATTACAGCCGCTACATGTTGTAGCGACATGGATTGAAAAATATAAAATATTTTTTTTATTTAAACTAATTTATAATTTATTTCAAATTATAATTTATACATAAGAGTGTTTTTCTTTTATTTATAAATTAAGTTTAAACAAGTTATGAAGGTGTATAGTTAATATAACTTTTTTGGTTAAAAAAACAACACACTCAGTTAAATCAAACAAAGACACTCTTATTTATAAATTATAACTTGAGTTAATTTATAAGTTATTTAAATTTTAAATTGTAAGTGGTTTAAAAGAAGTCTAGGCCCTTAGTTGAATTATTTTTTCCTTTAAATTTGGTGTCTACCATTTATTTATCTTGAGAGTGGAAAAAGAAAAAAAGAAAAAGAGAAACATGGTTACATTATAAGATGGCAAAACTATGAATTTAGCCACTATAGTTGGCATGTTTTACTTAATGCACAACTAAACTTTTAATTTTTTGAATTATCCCATTAAATAAATTAAAATTTTACAATTAGATCATTATGTTAACTGTAGCTCAGTTCTGTTAATATAAAAGTTAGCTTTTTCTTACGTGGCTTTTTAAAGAAAAATAAACGACTCAGATATAACAACTCAACTTTTCTCATCCTCAAACCACCGCCACTCATCCTCTCTTTCTTCTCTTTCCTCAATACACTCCAGATTACACATCTCCAGTCTTACACTCCTTTCAGATCCTCACCTCCGATTCAATGGATAAACCTCTCCCGGCACCATCGAATTCCTGAAAAATATCCTCGCGTACGATTCCGCCACCACCGTCGCCAGGCCGACGGCTCTGAGGGCCACGGGAGCGTGTTCACGGGACGAACCGCAACCGAAGTTGTCTTTGGGGATGAGGATTGAGTACTTGGACTTGAAGGCCGACCAGGGCGTATGACCAGAGTTTTTTGTATTCGTCAGGGTTGGAGGAGACTAGGGTTAGGTATTCAGCGGGGATGATTTGGTCGGTGTCAATGTTGTCGCCGATGACGTAGTAGACGTCGTGGATTGTAGTGGATGGGGAGGTGGAATTGGAGGTGGCACATGGGCGAAGGAGGGTACTCGATGATCTTGGATTTGGGGGTGGGATAGGTTGGGAAATGAGGGATTTGAAGGAGGGGTGTTATCTTTAGTGAATTTGACGAGGTTTGAGGAGAGAGAAGAAAGAGAGGATGAGTGGCGGTGGTTTGAGGATTGAGTTGTTGATGAATAGGATTTATATCTATAAATTAGATCTTTTGTAGCTTATGTTATTGCCTGTTTTCAGTCTCTTAGTTAGATTTTATTTATATTTTCATTATTTTTATGTCCAAAGTTATTATGCAATACTTTGGAGGTGGTTTCTACCATTTCAGGTCATTTTCACTATGATGGTGATGCAGCGCCAAGGTTGCTCTTAGAGCTCGCTCCCCAGCGCTGCATATGGCGCCCCAGCGCCTTAGCATCGCACCCCAGTGCCAATGCTAGGCAAAGCTATTGTCCTTTGGCGCTTCACTTGAACTACGTGTGGCACCCTGGCGCCATGCCCCGCGCCAGACTCGCGCCTCAACGCCATTCACGGCGCCCCAGCGCCCCATCTCACGCCGCAGCGCCGATGCTCCTATACACAGTCGCGCCCCAACGCGACCTCTGGTCTTTTTAAGTCCACGTGGCGCCGCAACGCCACTTGCTAAGCAAAGGCTCGCGCCGCAGCGCGAGCTCCGTGTCCAGTCTATTTTAGAGGCTTTAAATGACCTAAAGATAGGAGGGATGATGGAGAGGAATATATTAACAGCCGCCTGCGATAGTTTTTGCAAACAGAGAGTCAACGTAGAGTTTATTTATTACAGTCTTAAATACGTAGAAGAGAAAAAAGTTATACTTTAAGGAGGAAAATTTATTGCATCTGACTGCTGTTCAGCTACTGCACAGTGAAGAGAAGATTTGGAGTCAGAACACTTCAAAATAGAAGTTTTTTTATTCCAAATCTCCAATTTATTTGTGTATTAATTGATGATGTTGAATGTATTAGAAATGTGTGTTAGTCCCATAGTTATGAACTAACTCCATTTTTAGGATTGCAATGTAACCTTTTGTTTAGCTTAATTAACTTTCTCTCCTATTTTATCTAATGAATCATTTTGGAATGGAATAGTTACTATACAGTCTATTTTTCTATAAATAGAAGCTCATTCCTTCATTATTTTCCTATGAATTCACTGACCTCTAGAGAGATAAACTATAGAGAGAAAGAAGAAAGTATTCTGCTACTTCACTACTTATATATCCAGTACTCTTCTTCTTAAGGTAGGGAATATAATTTGTTGTATTCGTAAGGGGTGTTATTCTTTCTTATTCATGAAGAGAACTGTTGTTATTCCATTGCTTATTATTCTGTTGGAATAACCTGTATACGCGGTCTACCCTATACTTGGTGACATTCTTCTATTATTCCGTCTTTATTATTCTGTTGGAACATCCAGTTGGTGCGAATTTCGCCTGTCCTGGTTCTGTTATTTAGTATTTTGTTGGAATAACTTGTCTGTGCGAAGTACCGCATGCATGGTGATTTCTTTTGTTATTCCATTCTTTATTATACTCAGTTGGTTAAAGTTTTGACTTCTATACTCCATGAAATTAGTATAATATCCTCGATATTTGCGCTTCATCCAGTATCTTTTCATGGAAATATTCTTCGGATCATTCTTGAATTTTACTCTACAAAGCAGTATCATGTTGACAATTTAGACATTAGTAGTTCTTGGTCAAATTAATTCTTGAACTTGTTTTATTGAATTCTTATATCATTGTCATCATCCTCATGTTTATATTATGTTGAAAGTCATCTGTGGCCTGTAGTGCATAGATGGACTTGGTATGATTATGACCAGGGATTATTCGGTGTAATCATGACTGTAATGTTATAAATGATGTGGTAAAAGTCCTCATTGGCCCGTAGCGTATTGATGTATAATTTTTGGCATGATCATGACCATTAATGAATACACAAATATTCTTGGCCCGTAGTGCATGGATAATTGTGGTCGTGATACTAAAGAATATCCTTGGCCGTAGTGCAGGGGTGATTCGATGATGTGAAATATTTATTAAGCTGAGTCTCAGCGATAATAGTGATGAAAAACCTTTTTAATCATAAAAGATAGTAGATTTTATTTTCTACTTGAGTCTTTTAATGGATTGCTTGTTGCGCTGCAGTTAAACTTGATGTCTATTATATTTTATCAGTTTAACATTGTTGGAGACTAATGATAATTTATTCTACATTATCTTAGTCATAATATTTCTTACTGGGCTAGTTGAGCTCGCCCTTTCTTTCACTGTTATCTTCAAAAAATGAGAATATAGATGGGACGAGTCGGGGAACGGAGTGATGGTCCAGAGGATAGCATCAGTAGTCCTTACTATTCTGTGAAATAGTGTGATAATAATTGTAATGAGAACTCCTTTTGAGTTTGTATAATCTCTAGTAGACAATATTTGTATTCAAACTCACAGTTTATGTTTTGTCGTATTGTACACGACAGTTGTATTAGTAAGTTGTATTTGAATTCTGTACCATGTATCTGGCGACCCAAGATGGGTGATGTATACCTAATTTTGGGGGCGTCACAGTTGGTATCAAAGCTAAGGGATATGATCCCTGGCTAGGATGTGAGAATAGAACTATGAGGGGAGAGACAGGGAATTCTTTCGCTAGTATGATCTACCTAAGTTTATTTGATATTTAATTGGTCGGTCAGAGTATAGAGATAATATGTGATATGTTAATTAACCCTTGTTTTGTGGTAGTATTTGAAAATGGTATCTGAAAATGTTGAGATAAACAATGGAGCACAAAAGACTGTTGATTCTCCACAGATCAATAATCAGGACAATGTGCAACAGGATGGCGATAATCCTCCTGTAAACAACAACACTGATCAATTGACAAACGACGGTACGTTTATGAGCTTTTTAGAATTCATGCAACATTAGGCGAAGACGGATCCTGTTCATAATACAGGAGGAAATAATGGCAACACACGGTTGGTCACCGCTAAGCAATTCAAGGAGCTGGGACCACCGGAGTTTTTGGGAAAGCTAGAACTACTTAAGGCGGAGACGTGGTTAAAGCATATCACCAAGATATTTGATGTCTTGGGATGCTCCGAGGAGCAAAAGGTTCCTTTTGCCACCTTTATGTTGCGTGAAGAGGCAGATCAGTGGTGGAAATCTGTAAAACGTACCCAGCCTGACGCACTCAAGATGTCTTGGGAGAATTTCCAAGAGTTGTTCAATGACAAGTATTTTCCCAAAAGCATTCGTCACATGAAGGAGGTGAAATTTATCAAGTTGGAGCAAAACAACATGACCGTGTCACAGTACGAAGCCAAGTTTATCGAGTTGTCCCGATTTGCGTTCCACTTGGTTGATAATGAAGAGAGAATGACACAGATGTTTTTAAGAGGTTTGAAGCCGGAGATACGTCAATATCTTATTTTTCATAAACTGTGTTTGTATTCAGATGTTGTAAATAGGGCTCAATTAGTGGAGCGCGATAACCAGTCAACGCAACCAAAAGAGAGCAGCCGACAAAATGATAATACCGGTGATAACAGCCATCAAAGCGGTGACAATAAGCATGGAGGGAATCAACATGCCAGAAATGGTAACCACTTCGGTGGTAATCATGGTCAAAACAATAAGAATGGACATTTCAAAAAGAAAAGGTTCAACAATGACGTGAAGACGTCGGCACCAGCACCCGTCTCAAAAGAAGAAGAACGACCACCGGTCGTATGTTTCAAATGCGGACAGGAGGGACACATCTGTCCAAACTGTACGCAGCAATCCGAAGCGTGTTTTAATTACGGAAGAGAAGGTCACTTAGCTCGATTTTATCGTATGGTGAAGTCAATTCCAGCTGGGATAGTAATGCCAAAGGATGTCCCTGACAAGCCAAAGCCGGTAGTTTAAAAGAGAGCATTTTTTTTCCTTCGTGACGAGGAACCTGAATAAAATTATCACGGGTATATTAGTCATAAACTCTTGCGAAGTCTATACCGTGTTAGATACCAGTTCTATTTACTCTTTTATTTCACCTAGTTGTGTTCAATGTTTGAAGTTAACTACGGAGAAGTTAGACTTTGATATATCTATTGGGAGAAACCTTCGTTACCTCCACTATTTATAAATCTTGTTCAAATCAACACTTTCACGTTACCTGTCAATCTTATCTCTTTGAAAATACTTGCCTTTGATGCGATTTTAGGAATCGATTGGTTAACTACTCATGTGACGCCCCCAAAATTAGGTATACATCACCCATCTTGAGTCGTCAGATACATGGTACAGAATTCAAATACAACTTACTAATACCACTGTCGTGTATAATACGACAAAATACAACTGTGAGTTTGAATACAATAATTGTCTACTAGAGATCATACAAACTCAAAAGGAGTCCTCAATACAATTATTGTCACACTATTTAACAGAATAATGAGGACTACTAATACTATTCTTTGGTCCATCACTCCGTTCCCCGACTCGTCCCAGCTATATTCTCATTTCCTGAAGAGAACAGTGAAAGAAAGGGTGAGCTCAACTAGCCCAGTAAGAAATATTATGACTAAGATAATGCAGAATAAATTATCATTAGCCTTCAACAGTGTTAAACTGATAAAATATAATAACATCAAGTTTAACAGCAGCGGATCAAGCAATCCATTAAAAGAGTCAAGTAGAGAATAAAATCTAATATCTTTTATGATTTAAAAAGTTTTTAATCACTTTTATCGCTGAGACTCAGCTTAATAAATAATCCACATCATCCCTGCACTACGGCCAAGGATACTCATTAGGGTCACGACCACAAATTCCATACACTACGGGCCAAGGATATTTGTGTATTCATCAATGGTCATGATCATGCCAACAACTGTCCATCAATGCACTACGGCAAATGAGACTTTTACCACATCATTTGTAACATTACGGTCATGATTACACCGAATAATTCCTGGTCATAATCATACCAAGTCCATCCATGCTCTACAGGCCACAGATGACTTTCAACATAACATAAACATGAGGATGATGACAATGATATAAGAATTCAATAAAACAAGTTCAAGAATTAATTTGTCCAAGAACTACTAACGTCCAAATTGTCAACACGATACTGTTTTGTGGTGTAAAATTCAAGAATGCTCAGAAGAATATTTCCATGAAAAGATACTGGATGAAACGCAAATATCAAGAATATTCCACTAATTTCATGGAGTATAGAAGTCAAAGTTTTATCCAACTGAGTATAATAAAGAATGGAATAACAAAAGAAATCACCATGCATGCGATAGAGACCGCACAAACAGGTTATTCCAGCAGAATAATAATAACGGAACCAGGTCAGGTGAAATTCACACAGACAGGATGTTCCAACAGAATAATAAAGAATGGAACCAGGTCCGGCGTAAAACACACAGACAGGATGTTCCAACGGAATAATAAAGAATGGAACCAGGTCCGGCGTAAAACACACAGACAGGATGTTCCAACGGAATAATAATAAAGACGGAACCAGGTCCGGCGTAAAACACACAGACAGGATGTTCCAACGGAATAATAAAGAATGGAACCAGGTCCGGCGTAAAACACACAGACAGGATGTTCCAACGGAATAATAATAAAGACGGAACCAGGTCCGGTGTAAAACACACAGACAGGATGTTCCAACGGAATAATAATAAAGACGGAACCAGGTCCGGTGTAAAACACACAGACAGGATGTTCCAACAGAATAATAGAAGAATGTCACCAAGTATAGGGTAGACCGCGTATACAGGTTATTCCAACAGAATAATAAAAAATGGAATAACAATAGTTCTCTTCATGAATAAGAAAGAATAACACCCCTTACCGTAACAGAAACTGGATATAGGAAGAAAAAAGTTAAGTAGCAAAAAGCTTTTCTTCTATCTCTCTATAGTTTCTCTCTCTAGAGTTCAGTGAATTCGTAAGAAAATAATGAAGGAATGAGCTTCTATTTATAGGAAAATGGAATGCATAGTAACTAATCCATGAACGGTCCAGATTGATTTACTTTAATCTGACGGTCCATATTTAAAGAAAAATCTTTTAAATAAAATATAATATATTCTATTTATAAAATAACTTTAATAAAGTATTCTGTTTTATATAAAAAGATGTTTCCGTTTTATTACGTTAATAATACGAATAAAAAAAAACGTCATTATCGCTATAATAATTCATATTATTAATCGACAATAATTGAATCAAACTGAGCGACTTCTCACATAAATATCAATAATCAATACCGTGTGCTACTATGCAACAACGCGTATTACTGTACTTTTACTACCCAGTAGTTCAACAGTATCAACGGTAAAACTTCTGCCGTTATTTTTAATAAAATATTTTTGTCGTTTTCTCAATCCGACAATAATTCTGTTGTGGGGTCCACCAATAATTTTGCCGTCGTACGAATATTCCCCGATAAAAAGAATATTCCCCGACCAAACGAATATTATATGACAACTTGCATACTTTGCAAAATTTATAAATATTACCCACAACTATAACATTATATCAAATTTCTTCCATAATATTCAAAAATACAAATTCATCTTTATTTATAAAAACTGGGGTCTTACAACCTCCCCTTCTTATGAAATTTCGCCCTCGAAATTAGGGTACGTACCTGGTATGTCGAAGAGGTAAGGATACCTTGATTTCATTTCAGATTCTAACTCCCAAGTCATTTCCTCAACATCGTGGTTTCTCCACAAAACTTTGACTTGAGATATAACCTTGGTGCGTAAAATATGTTCCTTCTTATCCAAGATTTGAACAGGAACCTCTTCATACGTTAAATCTTCCCCTATTTCGTCCGGTTCTAACTCAATAATGTGATTCGGGTCTTTCACATATTTACGTAGCATGGATATGTGAAAAACGTTATGAACACAAGACATATTTGGCGGTAAAGCGAGTCTATAGGCCACAGTTCCTACTCGATCGAGGATTAAAAATGGGCCGATGAATCGAGGATTGAGCTTTCCTCTCTTTCTAAATCTCGTAACTCCTTTCCATGGAGCAACACGTAACAACACATGATCTCCTATATCGAATTCCACGTCCTTTCGATGAAGATCAGCATAACTCTTTTGTCGATCTTGTGAGGTTTTTATACGTTTCCGGATCGTTTGAATCTTTTCTGTAGTCATACGTACCAAATCCAGTCCCAACAACGTTGCTTCACCCACCTCATCCCAACATACTGGAGAACGACACTTTCTTCCATACAACGCCTCGAACGGAGCCATGCCAATACTTGCTTGATAACTGTTGTTGTAGGAAAACTCCACCAATGGTAAGAACTTGTCCCAAATTCCCTTGAAATCAAGGACACAGAGTCTTAATAGATCTTCAAGAGTTTGAATAGTCCTTTCTGACTGTCCGTCCGTTTGAGGATGATATGCCGAGCTAAATCGTAAATCTGTGCCCATAGCTTTTTGCAAACTAACCCAAAATCGCGAAGTGAATCTTGGGTCTCGATCAGAAACTATGGATACTGGCATACCATGCAATCTTACAACCTCGTTTATGTACATACGAGCAAGACGTTCAAGTGTATAAGTTTCTCGTATCGGTAAGAAATGAGCAGACTTGGTCAATCTATCAACAATGACCCAAATCGCATCTATGCCTTGAGAAACTTTGGGAAGACCAGTAACGAAATCCATGGTAATGTGCTCCCACTTCCATTCTGGAATTTCAAGTGGTTGCAATGGTCCTTTTGGTATTTGATGCTCCGCCTTGACTCGTTGACACGTTAGACACCTTGAGATAAAAAGCGCTATCTCTCTCTTCATATTGCCCCACCAAAATGTATGTCGAAGATCATGATACATTTTGGTACTCCAAGGATGGATTGCAAACGGTGTGTTGTGCGCCTCCATCATGATTTTATACTTTAAATCAGGGTCGTTAGGAACACAAAGTCTGGAGTTGACTCGAAGTATTCCTTCTTCATCGATTCTTGCTTCCGGTATCGCACCTTCTTGTACTTTCTTCCTCATACGCATCAGCTCCGGATCTGTAACTTGAGCAGCTTTAATTTTATCAATTAAAGTCTGTTCTACTCGTATATTCGCCATCATAACGTGGGTCCTTGGAGTCTTTATCTCTATCTACATCCTTTGCAAGTCATCCAAAATGGGCCTTTGCGTTGACAATATTGCACTCGCACCCGCATATGACCTTCTACTCAATGCGTCAGCTACCACGTTCGCTTTTCCAGGATGGTATTGGATGGTATGATCATAATCTTTCAACAGTTCAAGCCAACGTCGTTGTCGCATGTTGAGTTCCTTTTGAGTGAAGAAATATTTGAGGCTTTTATGATCCGTAAAGATCTCCACTTTCTCCCCATACAAGTAATGCCTCCAAATTTTAAGTGCGAAGACAACAGCTGCTAACTCTAGGCCATGAGTAGGATAATTTCTCTCATATTCTTTGAGTTGTCGTAAGGCATAAGCTATGACTTTCTCATGTTGCATGAGAACACATCCTAACCCTTTGCCCGAAGCATCACTGTAGATGACAAATCCCTCCGAACCAGATGGTATTGTCAGAACAGGTGCTGAAATGAGTCTCCTCTTGAGTTCTTGAAAACTCTTCTCACATTCCTCGCTCCAACCGAACTTTGTATCTTTCTGAGTCAGCTGAGTTAGTGGAGTAGCGATTCGAGAAAACCCTTCTACGAATCTCCGATAATAACCAGCTAAGCCGAGAAAGCTACGTACTTCGGTCACTGATTTAGGTTGCTCCCAGCTTTGAATAGCTTCAATCTTTGCTGGGTCAACAGATATTCCATGACTTGATACCACGTGCCCAAGGAATGCTACTTCCTCAAGCCAGAACTCGCATTTTCTTCAACTTGGCATAAAGTTTGTATTCACGAAGCTTTTGGAGTATTAGCCTCAAGTGTTCCTTATGATCTTCACGGCTTTTGGAATAAATAAGGATGTCATCAATAAAGACGACCACAAAGTGATCTAAATATTCCTTGAATACTCGGTTCATCATATCCATGAAGGCAGCAGGAGCATTAATCAATCCAAAGGACATGACTAGGAATTCATAATGCCCGTACCGAGTTCTGAAAGCCGTCTTTGGAATGTCATCGGTTCTAATCTTCAATTGGTGATATCCGGAACGAAGATCAATCTTTGAAAAGAATTTGGCTCCTTGCAACTGGTCAAACAGGTCATCAATACGTGGCAATGGATACCTATTTTTGATGGTGACATGATTTAACTCCCGATAATCAATACAAAGTCGCATACTCCCATCTTTCTTCTTCACGAATAGAACAGGAGCACCCCAAGGAGAAGTACTAGGACGAATAAAGCCAATGTCTAACAATTCCTGCAGTTGAGTCTTTAACTCCTGAAGTTCAATAGGAGCCATTCGATATGGGGCTTTGGAAATGGGTTTTGTACCGGGTTCAAGGTCGATACAAAATTCAATTTCACGCTCTGGGGGTAGGCCAGGAAGTTCTTCAGGGAATACGTCAGGAAATTCATTAACAATAGAAATATTATTCAAAACTGACGTATTTTTGTTTAGATCTATGACATGAGCTAAGAAAGCTTGACATCCGTTTTTTAATAAACGAATAGCTTTATGGCTTGAGATGACAGTGATTGATTTTAATGGTTTGGTTGTTTGAATTCGCATAATAGGTCGATTAGGAATATGAAAGCTAACAACCTTACGAAAACAATCAATTTTTGCATGATGAGTAGTTAACCAATCAATCCCTAGAATTACATCAAATGCAAGTATTTTTAATGAAATAAGATCGACAGGTAATGCGTGGGTACCAACTTGAACCAAACAAGACTTATAAACCGTGGATGTAATGAAGTTTTCTCCCAACGGAGTTTCCACAGATAAGTTAAAGTCTAATTTCTCCGGAGTCAAATTTAATCGTTGAGCGCAAGTAGGAGAAATAAAAGAATGGGTAGAACCGGTATCAAATAAAGTGTAGACTTCGCTAGAGTTTATGATAAGCTTACCCGTGATGATCTCATGCGGGTTCCTTGCTTTCTGGGAGGTCACAACAAACGCTCTCCCTTGCACTACCGACTTTGACTTTTCTGGGACAGCATTTGGTGCCTCCATCCTAGTTGAATTTGTCTTCGGTGAACGACAAAATCGGGCCAAATGGCCTTCTCTTCCACAATTATAACATGCTTTGGACGGCATCGCGCAATTTGGACTGATGTGTCCCTTGTTAATCGATTTCGCAACCGATAAACACGCGCAAGTATACGCGGTCAACAAGTAATATAATGATAAGAGAGTTGTCGAACCCACGAGGAATTATCCCTAATATCTATCAAGTACTGACTTTATATCGCCTCAGTCTTATTTAAACAGTTAATTAAAACGATAAATTATGATTACAATTAATCAAAATATCAGAAAAACATAACATAGATAGATAGATAAAGAGCTAAGAACACAATATCCACACACAAGCATTTTGTCAAACACTTGGCGTGCATCACTTTGTTCAAATCTCTTAACTCTTTTTATGATCATGGCGGCCACTATGAATTGGCAATACATAAATTATGCATATACATAATCACATAAAGAACTAATTTGCATGACACCAATCAAAAAGAAAGCAAATTAGAAGTTTAATTCATAATAAATAAATCAAACTATTCCAAATATTTGGTAATCATCCAATGGATCATACAAGTATCAAAGAAAAGCTAGAAGTTTAATTCAATTCCTTGCCTCCATAGGTGTTACAAATGTTTGCACTAGATCCCCAAGAATGAGTTCTAGCCACTAGAGGAAAAAGGAAGAAAGAAATGATGGCTTCCCTTAGTTGTTGGTTGAAGCTCTTCCATTGATGTTGTTGAAGCTCCCACCATTGATGCTCCTTGAAGCTCTTAAAGAACCATGGCCAAGAGCCATGGCCTCCCTCTTCTCCAAGCCGCCACCTCTCTATTTCTCCTCTAGGTTGCAATTAGAAGTGAAGGATTATGTTTTTGGGTCATTAGGTTGAGCATTTAATAGCTAAAATCTGTCCAAAATTCGTGTCTGGTGCTGCGGCGCCATGATTTGGCTTGAACGGGGCGCTGCGGCGTGGAAGAAGGGGCTGGGTACTGCTAAGTGGCGCTGCGGCGCCGCAAATACACTAGCAACTCGCGCTGCGGCGCCGGGCCATTTTCTGCTCGGACATCTGTTGGGAAAATGGCCATAACTTCTTCATACGAACTCCGATTGAGGCGATTCAAGATGATCCGGAAAGAGGAGAAGTAGATATACAACTTTCATTCTTTGAGTTCTTCGAAATAATGGCTAGATCAATGCTCAAATTGGCCTTTAAGTGACTGTTATGCAAATAGCAGTTGGTAGTTTCCAGATTTGACACCCGTTGGGAAAATGGCCATAACTCTCGTATCCGAACTCCGATTGAGGCGATTCAAGATGATCCGGAAAGAGGAGACGTTGATCTACAACTTCCATTCTTGAAGTTTGGACAGATAATGACCGGATCATGGCTAAAATTGGGCTTTACGAGACTGCTATGTCAATGGCAAACCGAAAATGAGAATTTGGCGATTCCAACCATCGACCCAAATGACATTCCATCCAATTCCTACAAAACAAAGTAAAAACAAATAAAACTAATACAAATATACATAAAAGCAATATAAAACTATATTACACAACAATACAATGAAAACACATAAAAACCAAACAAACTAGCTTAGGATTTATAAATTATCAAACTCAAAAGTACCTAATTTGTGTATATAAAACACACTTATCATCCCTCCCCTCCGCATTTGAAGCATATGATAGGTGGTCTTTCTCCTTCCTTAACAACGGTTGCTGGTGCTGACGTCTTTCCATCATTGTTGAATCTCCTCTTCTTGAAATGTCCATTCTTATTGTTTTGGCCCTGATTACCACCGAAGTGGTTACCATTTCTGGCCTGATGATTTCCTCCACGCTTGTTGTCACCGCTTCGATGACTGCTCTCACTGGTATTATCATTTTGTCGGCTGCTCTCTTTTGATTGCGTTGACTCGTTATCGCGCTCTACCAACTGAGCCCTATTTACAACATCAGAATACAAACACAGTTTATAAGAAATAAGATGTTGACGTATCTCCGGCTTCAAACCTCTTAAAAATAATCGTGCCATTCTCTCTTCATTATCCACCAAATGGGACGCAAACCGGGATAACTCCGCAAATTTTGCCTCGTATTGCGACACGGTCATAGTATTTTGCTCCATTTTGATAAACTCCACCTCCTTCATGTGACGGATACTTTCAGGAAAGTATTTGTCATTGAACAGCTCTTGGAACTTCTCCCAAGACATCTTCAGTACGGCAGGTTGAGTACGTTTTACCGATTCCCACCAGTAATCTGCCTCTCCGCGCAACATAAAGGCGGCAAAGGGAACCTTTTGCTCCTCGGAGCATCCCAAGACATCAAATTTTTTGGTGATCTGCTTTATCCATGCTTCCGCAATAAGTGGTTTTGGCTCTCCCTTAAACTCCGGTGGTCCCAGCTCCTTGAACTGTTTAGCGGTGACCGCCCGAGAATTTCCAGTGTTTCCACCTACATTTTGAACAGGAGCCGCTCTCGCTTGCTGTTGCATGAATTGCATAAAGCCTCTGAACAATCCATCATTCATCATTTGGTCATGAGGATTGTCGCCTTCCTGATGCACATTCTCCTGATTATTGATATGTGGAGACTCAACGGTCTCTTGTGCTCCATTGTTATTCTCAACATTTTCGAAAGTCATTTTCAGATACTGCCACGAAACAAAGATTAATTGACATGTAACATAATATCTCTAAACTTTGACCAACTAATTTAAATACAAAATAAATTTAAGTAGGTCATACTAGCGAAGGAATTCCCCGTCTCTCCCCTCCTAGTTCTAGTCTCACATCTTAGCCAGGGTTCATATCCCTAAGCTTTGATACCAACTGTGACGCCCCCAAAATTAGGTATACATCACCCATCTTGAGTCGTCAGATACATGGTACAGAATTCAAATATAACTTACTAATACCACTGTCGTGTATAATACGACAAAATACAACTGTGAGTTTGAATACAATAATTGTCTACTAGAGATCATACAAACTCAAAAGGAGTCCTCAATACAATTATTGTCACACTATTTAACAGAATAATGAGGACTACTAATACTATTCTTTGGTCCATCACTCCGTTCCCCGACTCGTCCCAGCTATATTCTCATTTCCTGAAGAGAACAGTGAAAGAAAGGGTGAGCTCAACTAGCCCAGTAAGAAATATTATGACTAAGATAATGCAGAATAAATTATCATTAGCCTTCAACAGTGTTAAACTGATAAAATATAATAACATCAAGTTTAACAGCAGCGGATCAAGCAATCCATTAAAAGAGTCAAGTAGAGAATAAAATCTAATATCTTTTATGATTTAAAAAGTTTTTAATCACTTTTATCGCTGAGACTCAGCTTAATAAATAATCCACATCATCCCTGCACTACGGCCAAGGATACTCATTAGGGTCACGACCACAAATTCCATGCACTACGGGCCAAGGATATTTGTGTATTCATCAATGGTCATGATCATGCCAACAACTGTCCATCAATGCACTACGGCAAATGAGACTTTTACCACATCATTTGTAACATTACGGTCATGATTACACCGAATAATTCCTGGTCATAATCATACCAAGTCCATCCATGCTCTACAGGCCACAGATGACTTTCAACATAACATAAACATGAGGATGATGACAATGATATAAGAATTCAATAAAACAAGTTCAAGAATTAATTTGTCCAAGAACTACTAACGTCCAAATTGTCAACACGATACTGTTTTGTGGTGTAAAATTCAAGAATGCTCAGAAGAATATTTCCATGAAAAAATACTGGATGAAGCGCAAATATCAAGAATATTCCACTAATTTCATGGAGTATAGAAGTCAAAGTTTTATCCAACTGAGTATAATAAAGAATGGAATAACAAAAGAAATCACCATGCATGCGATAGAGACCGCACAAACAGGTTATTCCAGCAGAATAATAATAACGGAACCAGGTCAGGTGAAATTCACACAGACAGGATGTTCCAACAGAATAATAAAGAATGGAACCAGGTCCGGCGTAAAACACACAGACAGGATGTTCCAACGGAATAATAAAGAATGGAACCAGGTCCGGCGTAAAACACACAGACAGGATGTTTCAACGGAATAATAATAAAGACGGAACCAGGTCCGGCGTAAAACACACAGACAGGATGTTCCAACGGAATAATAAAGAATGGAACCAGGTCCGGCGTAAAACACACAGACAGGATGTTCCAACGGAATAATAATAAAGACGGAACCAGGTCCGGTGTAAAACACACAGACAGGATGTTCCAACGGAATAATAATAAAGACGGAACCAGGTCCGGTGTAAAACACACAGACAGGATGTTCCAACAGAATAATAGAAGAATGTCACCAAGTATAGGGTAGACCGCGTATACAGGTTATTCCAACAGAATAATAAAAAATGGAATAACAATAGTTCTCTTCATGAATAAGAAAGAATAACACCCCTTACCGTAACAGAAACTGGATATAGGAAGAGAAAAGTTAAGTAGCAAAAAGCTTTTCTTCTATCTCTCTATAGTTTCTCTCTCTAGAGTTCAGTGAATTCGTAAGAAAATAATGAAGGAATGAGCTTCTATTTATAGGAAAATGGAATGCATAGTAACTAATCCATGAACGGTCCAGATTGATTTACTTTAATCTGACGGTCCATATTTAAAGAAAAATCTTTTAAATAAAATATAATATATTCTATTTATAAAATAACTTTAATAAAGTATTCTGTTTTATATAAAAAGATGTTTCCGTTTTATTACGTTAATAATACGAATAAAACAAAACGTCATTATCGCTATAATAATTCATATTATTAATCGACAATAATTGAATCAAACTGAGCGACTTCTCACATAAATATCAATAATCAATACCGTGTGTTACTATGCAACAACGCGTATTACTGTACTTTTACTACCCAGTAGTTCAACAGTATCAACGGTAAAACTTCCGCCGTTATTTTTAATAAAATATTTTTGTCGTTTTCTCGATCCGACAATAATTCTGTTGTGGGGTCCACCAATAATTTTGCCGTCGTACGAATATTCCCCGATAAAAAGAATATTCCCCGACCAAAAGAATATTATATGACAACTTGCATACTTTGCAAAATTTATAAATATTACTCACAACTATAACATTATATCAAATTTCTTCCATAATATTCAAAAATACAAATTCATCTTTATTTATAAAAACTGGGGTCTTACAACTCATCATTCTTTTCGTAAGGTTGTTAGCTTTCATATTCCTAACAAACCTGTTATGCAAATTCAAGCAACCAAACCACTAAAGTCAATCATTGTCATATCAAGCCATAAGTAAAGAGCCTCGGTCCTTTCGTTGTTGACTTTCTCGTGTGGAATGCACTGACGCCAGACTTTCTATAGGCGATGTCGTGAATGACGACGGCAAGTTGATAGGTATCAATGTGACGTACTATCCAAGTCTTGGATGAGGGTAACAGTTTTGAATGATATTTCTATTGTTCATAAATTTCATGACGAATTCTTGAAGACTTCTTAGCCTACCCCTAGATCGTGAAATCAAATTTTGTATTGACCCCAATATAAAACCCATTTCTAAAACCCTCAAATATTTCTTCACTCAAAAGGAACTCAACATGCGACAACGACGTTGGCTTGAACTGTTGAAAGATTATGATCATACCATCCTGGAAAAGCGAACGTGGTAGCTGACGCATTGAGTAGAAGATCATATGCGGGTACGAGTGCAAAGTTGTATTGTACACGACAGTTGTATTAGCAAGTTGTATTTGAATTCTATACCATGTATCTGGTGACCCAAGATGGGTGATGTATACCTAATTTTGGGGGCGTCACATTTGCCATTATAAGATAGAGAAGCTCATTGATAGAGATTTAGAGGGTAGTAGGCATATAGAGAAGCTCATTGAAATTAGTGTCTGCGTAGATATAGAGAGAAGTTGAGTGTCAGAGATTAGTTATGCGGAGAGAGAGAAGACACCAACCTGCCGTTACTGTTGACGGAGCAACTATAACGATGAGTTTTTTAACTATGGTGACAGTATGAACCTTCGTCATATCCGGTTCATGTTATGGCGATAGTATGAATCGTCGTTATAACTCTAAAAAATCGTTGTCATAGCTGATTTGTCAACGGACTAATTGTGTAGTACACAGTCGTCTATGACGATAATTTTTTGAGTTATAACGACAATTCTCCCGATATTATAACTATCCTGGTCTATTTACTGTTTGCTACACACACACACACACACACACATATATATATATATATACAAAAGTTGGATCCGGTCCGGACCCCCCGGACCGGACCAAAATCCGAATTTTTTTAAAACAACTAAAAAAATAAATAAAAAATTATGAAATCGAAATTTTTTTCATAATACAGTGTTTTGGGTGTGATTTGGATACGTATAATAAAAAATGGTGGTATACATATATATATATAGGGATTCCATCCACAGCAACCGGTTGTTGGGGAGTAACCCATTTTTGCCCAGCCACTACAACCTGTACCGGCCTTAGACAAATTTTTTTTTTATAAGTCACTACAGGTTGTAGCGGCTGGGCCAAAAGGGATTGCTCCGAACAACCGGTTGTTGTGGATGGATACCCATATATATATATATATATATATATGGGTATCCATCCACAGCAACCGGTTGTTGGGAGCAACCCATTTTTTTCCAGCCGCTACAGCTTGTAGCGGCTTATAAAAAATAAAAAAAATTCTAAGTGGCCGGTACAAGCTGTAGCGGCTGAAAAAAAAAGGGTTGCTCCCCAACAACCGATTGCTGTGAATGGAGACCCATATATATATATATATATATATGGTAAGTAATAGTGAAGCCATGTGGTGTTCCTCGCAAGGGGGCAAAAGGTTTCATGGCTAGTTAGGTAATTTTCCGAGCAAGTCCTCCATATAAATGTTGTATATAAGTACGTACCTAGCTAGCTAGCTAGTAGCTATGCCTAGTGCCTAATGCCTAATACCAAGATATTTTAAATGCGCACTTATTATCAAAGCTAATTTGCTTCTTTTGGACACATAACCGTACATGAGTAGATGTATTGTGCAAACATGCTCCTAAAAACTGAACTAAAAGGGGTCCAATTCCAAATTGTTACTATTTCTTTGGTGGTGGAGTAACTACTTTTATGTCCCTACTAGTGTCCTTTGTTGT
Organism: Panax japonicus; assembly: GCA_020205505.1. Taxonomy (NCBI): domain Eukaryota; kingdom Viridiplantae; phylum Streptophyta; class Magnoliopsida; order Apiales; family Araliaceae; genus Panax; species Panax japonicus. Next base: position 88,303,886 of record CM035091.1, read on the forward strand.
CAACTGAGTAACTGAAAATGAAAGGATTCTTTGTCCCACAAAAGAAAAGTTGAGCTATTGATTATTTTATTGACTTTTTTATTCAAATATTCGTTTTTATATATTGGTATGAGATATCACTTAATCATGACCTTTTAGAACCTAATAGATGGATTATTGGTCCAATCAACTCAATCACGTCATTAATATATAAAAATATATATTATTAATAATTAATAAAAATTTAATTTTTTTTATTTTTTATCAATATTACTATTTTGACTCTAAAAAACCATGACTATACCCCCATCAACTCTAAATTTATGTACATATATTTTGACTCTTTAAATCAATTTTTATATAATTTTATCGGCCATTTTTATATGATTTATTATCTTCAAATATAGTAATCGTGTGACTTTTAAGTGTCGAGTTCGATTTTCGCTTACGTGAGTTTATTTCTTATTTTATGTAAAGTTTGTTTTCTCGAATATGTTTGTTTGTGAGTTTATTTTTTTCTTCCTCTTTGTAGTCTAGATTCGTATTTTTAGAAAATTGATATTTCTACATATTAAAATAATATTTTCACGTCCATCTCACATGGAGATAAAAACCCACTTATTATTCATGTGAGAGAGATCATGTTGAAATATCAGTTTCCTATTTTTAATGGAGTAATACAAATGATGCATGATATATTCTTTTTGAAACAACGTACCTAATTAAAAAGATTAAAATATATTAAATTTATTAGGATTGACGAAAGGATTATAAGTGATGAAAGAACATAAAGAAATTAATAAAATTAATAAAATGTGGTAATTGTATCCAAAAACTGAGGAACAACATAATTACTCCAGAAATAGAGACAATAAAATGATGAATAGAATTTGTAATATATCCAATTCTTCGGTCAACACGAGAACGTAGAAAAATAAGTTGTCAGTAATTATCTCCCACTCAAATATGAACATATTTATTGTCTCCCATTTTTAAATAAATCTCTTATATTTTTTTAAATCTCCCTTTTTACGAAAATACAATATAATCTAATATAGTAATTAACTACATAAGAAACAAATAAACATAAGGCTGTAAATAAACTGGACTAAGTCTAGCTCGAGCTCGACTCGAGCTCGTTAATTAGTCGAACTAGAACAAAACTTTTAACCCGTTTAATTAAACGAATAATAAGAGGAGGGACGATGATAAATATTTTCTGCACATTATCATCATTAGTACATGTACTTGTTAACTTTTGAATATGTTAAAGCGGGCTTTCTCCCTTCTCAACCAGACGAAGGAGATATTCATTCCATTTAGGCGGGTAAGGGCTTGGCTTGACGCACCCCTCGGCTCAGGTAGACCAGAAAACGCCTTTTGTTTTCCCCCCTTCGTCGAGGTAGACGCTTCGGAACTCGCAGTTACTCTCTTTCAACGAAAACATAACGGAAAGTGTACGACGTGGCTCGGTAGTTCTCCCTCCAATTCGATGGTCTGCCTTGGGAATATCCAAGATCCTATGCTTATCAGACGAGGGAAGCTACTCACCAGTCAAGCCAGAACACGAGATCACTACTTGCTCAACCTTGTTTGTAAGAGCAAGTACGTAAACAACTTGCTCTCAAGCATATCGCATGAGCGAAGCAGTAAACGAAGTGAACCCTTCCACACGGGACTCACGGATCACTATGGTCGACTTCCGTCTCTGTTCGACCATATAGGCAGACCGACCCACTCATATTCCCCCTATCTTTAGTCAGAAATAGCAGTCTGATAGAGCTCATGTAAGACCCCAAATATTTTTAATGAATAAAATTGAATTTTCTCTAATTATTGTGAAAAATAAGGTGTTAATTTGATATAATACGTTGGTTATGGGTGATATGTGCAAATTTTGCAAAATAAGCAAGCTGTAATAAAATATTCATTGTGTCGGGGAATATTCGTTTGGTCGTGTAATATTCTTTCTGTCGGGGAATATTCGTACGACGGCGCAACCATTTGTGGGCCCCAGAACGGATAACGGTCGGATGAAGAAAATGACAAAATTGAATAACGGCGTAGTTGTTACCGTTAACACTGTTTGAATACCCGGTGGTTAAAATACAGTAATGCGCGTGGTTGCACAGTAGCAAACGATATTATACAGTATTATTTAATTATTGATTCTTACGTAAGAAGGCACTACTCAATAAATTTTACAGTAATTAGTGTTTAATATTTTAATTTATTGGTTCAATAATTGTTGCGTTGATATTTTATATTATTATTGTTTCAATAATTATCACTGTACAGTATTTCCTATTATCAGATCAATAATTCATATTATTTGAATGATATTATTAGATAGCATTATTGGCAATGCCTAGAAAGTTCTGTCAAGGAGAGGTTTGGTCACCTAATTGCGCGCCAGTAAGGAAAAAATTATTATTGAAAAGCCTCTTCTTTCCTGGGAACAGTCTGGTTGTCATAAATGTGATTCTGTAATATTATTTGTGAATAATTAATTATTAATTCATATGATAAGGAATTATTTATTTTTATGTGGATATAAATGATGGATTTATTTATGTGGTTATTAATGAAGGAATTAATGTTGAGGTATTTTATCAGTATTTTGTCGGAATAGAAGTATTTAAAAATTATCCATTTGTGGATTTCAGGTATTTTCTGTTTGAAATTTGGAAAAACTCAAAGATATAAAGTTGTAGAGAATTCGATTTCGTGTGGAATGGACATAAAATTCGTATTTTTCTGATAAACGGACTATTTTCTATGAATTATTAAAGTTTCTGATTATTTTTTAAATGATAAAATATTTTGGAAAATTCTAGAATTGGTTGGTGAGAAATTTGCTCAATTGAATTTTAAATGTGGTGGGTGGAAATAGTAACAGGTAAAGCCATCAGGTAGCAGGTTATTCTTTTATGGCGTTCTAAGCATTTTTCTATAAATAGGGTGTTTAGTTAAAATTGAAAATCACACCAGAATTCATAAGTTTTCTCTCTTTCTCTCTATATTATATAGCGTATTCTTGTGAGTATTTTGATACTTTGAGTGTTGCTATACGGTGCAAGTTTCTTCAGTACTATATCCAGTATTCCAGCCAGAAATATTATCCTTTTGAGGTAAGGGATATTATTTTCTTCGTAAGTGATATTATTTCTTCAGTATCATTATGCCGAAATATTGATCGGAACTTTTTATCAAATTTGAAACTTTTCATGTCGGGGTTACTATTCATGAGTTACTATTCATGAGTTACTATTCACGAGTTACTATTCACGAAGCATGATGCTTTTTCTTGTGGAATTTCTATCTTTTGGTGTCCGAGTTAATATTCACGTATACGGCACTATTCACGAATACGACATTATTCACCGAAAAATAAATTTTTCGTCTTTTTGTCCAAGTTGTCTATTATGGTTACTATCTTTGATTGTATCCATGTTTTGATCTTTATTTTGAATTTTGCTTCAAAATTGATTATTATGAAGTATTTTTGAACTTGGATAAACTGTAATACGAATCCCTAATATTTGATCTTTTATCTCACTGGATTCGTTTTTTTGGAAGATATTTTTCATCATCCTCAGTCCTAAATGATGATATTACTGAATATCTTTGGCCTGTAGTGTAAAGATGAATGATTAACTGATGAATATCTTTGGCCTGTAGTGCAAAGATGAATGATTAACTGATGAATATATTTGGCCCGTAGTGCAAAGATAAACAGGTGTTGAGATGAACATGACCAACTGGTGATACAAATGAATATCTTTGACCTGTAGTGCAAAGATGAATATTTGATTCAAGATGTATATTGATTGATGTTATAGGGATAAAATATTGATGATGGACTTTTAAATCCTAGAAGATAGTAAAATTCTTTCTCTACTTGACTCTTCTAATGAATTGTTGTTTCCGCTGCAGTTGTTGATCTAAAATTTGTTTTCTACCATATTTTATCAGATTTTTCCCTGTTGAAGACTAATGATAATTTGTGGTATATTATCTTAGTCATAATATTCTTTACTAGGCTAGTTGAGCTCACTCTTTCTTTCACTGTTCTCTTCAGGAAATAAGAATATAGCTGGGACTAGTCGGGGAATGGATTGACGGTCCAGATGGTTGCATTAGTAGTCCTCACTATTCTGTGAAATAGGGTATCAATAATTGTAATGAGGACCCCTTTTGAGTTTTTATGTTGTCTATTAGTCAATAGTTATATTTAAACTCACAGTATATGTGTTGTCGTATTTTGCACGACAATTGTATTACTGAAGTTGTATTTGTTTTTGTTCCATGTATTTGGCGACTCAGAATGGTTTGGATGGAATGAACCTATTTTTGGGTCGTCACAGCTCATATCCATCCATTGAAAAAAAGTGTTGTAAAATATATCTGATGCAAAAGTAAATACCACCCTAAAAAGAGGAAAATGGTCTTGTCTTTTATGTTGCGTTTGTGATTTTAGAGAGATAATATAAAAAGAAAAGTATAGGAAGAAAATTACATAAATGGAAGTCACGGGTATTAAGTAGTTAGACCGACTCATCATTTAAAGAGCAATAATATCCGTGATATTAATACATTAAGTCAATAATATAGAAGACGGATAATATATGTAACGCCCCCAAAATAGGTCCAATCCAACCAACCTATTCTGAGTCGCCAATAACATGGTACAGAAAATAACTTCAACTTTATTACAACAATTGTCGTGCAAAATACAATAACACATATACTGTGAGTTTAGATACAAATATATATCAACTGTGACTCATGTCCCAACCGTGGACAGCACCTCACAATGACACCTTACATAATGTTATAGTCGAAAACTGTTTTAGAGATTAGAATCTTTAGTAAGTGCTCAAGGAAACCTTCGTACATGGGAGACCATGCTTCTAGGTTATGATAGATATCCTATGGCCATAGAATTATCCTTGGTTGACCCAATAGACCCCCAAAGAAAAATGAGAAGATTACTATCATATTCTTCCCAATGGTGAGTCTTCTCTTGACATATCATTATCTCCACTGTCTCTAATTGGGAATTAAACTCCAAACAAACACCAAGATTATATAGGTAGTGCTTGTAAATATATTCAGCAAGTGGATGAGCACAACCCTGTCTTATGATGACACAAGATTGTATGTCATTAGACATCTTGTATGATAGTGGCAAAATACTCTTCCAAGTTAAATTCACCTCACCCTCAACCACTATAGACCACCGTTCTATTCCCTTGTTATCTCCCGCTCGACCCAGCTACACTTTTATTACCTGAAAGGAATTGTGAAACAAAAGGGTAAGCACAACTAGCTCAGTAAAGAATATCATGACTAAAGATAAATAAATTATCAATAGCTTTCAACAGTAATAAATCAGAGATTTAGAACATATGATAGATGATAAAACTTTTCAACCATAGTTGCAGCGGAACGAGCAATCCATTAGAAGAGTCAAATAGACCATAAAATCTATTATCTTCTCCCTGTTAAAAATCCACCAACAATGTTTTATCCCTGTAACATCAATCAACAGTTCTGGTCCACAATCATATGAATAACTCATAATCATAATTGTGATTCTAAATTTCTCTTCGCATTCAGGACGAAGATAACTTTCATCACCTGTCTTTACCTGAAACATCAAAGATCATGGTTATACCAAATCACAGTTCCTGTTCATAATCATACTAATAAATCCATCTTTGCACTACGGCCAAAGATATTCATCAACAGACCATCTTTCCACTACAGGCCAAAGATATTCAATAACAGGTCATCTTTGCACTACAGGCCAAAGATATTCATCAGTTGGTCATGTTCATCTAAACACTTGTTCATCTTTGCGCTACTGGCCAAAGATATTCATCAGAAATCATTCATCTTTGCACTACAGGCCAAAGATATTCAGTTATATCATCATTTAGGACTGAGGATGATGAAAAATATTTTAAAGAAAATGAATCCAGTGAAACAAAAGAATAAATATTAAGGATTCGTATTTCAGCTATTCCATGTCCAAAAATACCTCATAAATAATCACAGTGGAGTAAAATTCAAGAATGATCAAAACATGGATACAATCAAAGCTAGTGTGACGCCCCCAAAATAGGTATACAACACCCATTCTGATTCGCCAAATACATGGTACATAAAGTAAACTACAACTTCAATAATACAAATGTCGTATGAAATACGACAATACATATTGTGAGTTTAAATACAAATATTGTCTTCTAGATAATATCCACACTCAAATAAGTCATCATTATAATTATTCAAACACTATTTTACAGAAATAGTGAGGATTGCTAAAACATCTTTCTAGAACCATTACTCCATCCCCCGACTCGATCCTGCTATGTTCTCACCTCCTGAGAAGAAAAATGGAACAAAAAGGAAAAGGGTGAGCTCAACTAGCCCAATGAAGAATATTATGACTAAGATAATATACAACAATTTATCATTAGTCTTCAATAGAGAAAAATCTAATAAAATATATTAGATAACAAGTTCTAGATCAACAACTGCAGCGGAAACAGCAATACATTAGAAGAGTCAAGTAGAGAATGAGTTCTACTATCTTCTAAGATTTAAAAGTCCATCATCAATATTTTATCCCTATAACATCAATCAATATACATTTTTAATCAAATATTCATCTTTTCACTACAGGCCAAAGATATTCATTTGTATCACCAGTTGGTCATGTTCATCTCAACACCTATTCATCTTTGCACTACGGGCCAAAGATATTCATTAGTTAATCATTCATCTTTGCACTACGGGCCAAAGATATTTAGTAATATCATCATTTAGGATGGAGGATGATGAAAAATAATTTAAAGAACGAATCTAGTGAGACGGAAGGACAAATATTAGGGATTCATATTTCAGTTTATCCAAGTTCAATAATACTCCATAATAAACTATAGTGGAGTAAAATTCAAGAATGAAGATCAAAACATGGATTAAATTTCAAAAATAAGGGTCACAACATATAACTTGGAAGAAAAAAAATATTTTTTTTCTTTTGTAAACAGTACCCATGAACAGTAACCGTTAATAGTAACTGTGAATAGTACCCGTGAACAGTAACTGTGAACAGTAGCCGTGAACAGTACCAAGTCGTGAAAAGTTCTAAATTTGATAAAAAGTTTAGACCATTATTCCTATGAAATGATATTAGATGAAACGAAATTTCTAATCATTTCGGGAATTATAGAAGCAATACTTACCATAGTAAGTTCAATTTTAGGAATATGAAATGAAATAATATCCCTTCTATACTATGGAGTATGAAAGAAAATAATATTTCTTACGAGTATTGCAATAAAAAAAATATCCTTTACCTTGATAGAAACTGAATTTGACTGTAATATCGGATATTATTCTGAGAAAATCCTACAGAAAAACTACGCTCAAAGTATTCTTATACTCAAGAAAAATACTCACTATACTTTAGAATAAGATTTTTTGAATTTGAAGGTGTGATTGAGGAAGGAGGGATTACCCCCTATTTATAGCAACGGAGGAAAAGAAACAGACTGCTGAGCTAACTTTTCTTGCCTAACTTCTGCCAACCCATCCCTGCCAAACTTTTTCCTTTTTTTCCTTATAGGTGAAGGCCCACCCTTTTTGAAAACCAACTTTGCAGGAAGAAAACAACCAACCATCTTTGAAAAATAAAACAAGACTCTTATATTACATTTGAAAATCAAGTATTTGCATGCAACTTTCTCACCTACCAATTTCACTAACCAAACAAAGTATTCAATTACATCTTGTTTACTTCCGTTTCAAATAAACACATGCTTATATATTATAATAATAATATTAAACCATTAATATATAATAATACATAATATATAAATATTTTCTTATTATATAAATCAATAATTAATTATTAATAAATAATATTATAGAATCACAATTATGACAACCAGGCCGTTCTCAGGAAAGAGGGGGCTTTCCAATAAGAATTTCTCCTTACTGGCGCGCAATTAGATGACCAAACCTCTCCTTGACAAAACTTTCTAGACATTGCCAATAATGCTATCTAATAATATTATTCAAATAATATGAATTATTGATCTAATAATAGGAAATACTGTGTAGTGATAATTATTGAAACAACAATAATATAAAATATCAACGCAACAATTATTGAATCAATAAAATAAAATATTGAACAGTAATTACTGTAACAATTATTGAGTAATGCATTCTTATGTAAGAATCAATAATTCAACAATAATGTGCAATACCGTGTGCTACTGTGCAACCACGCGTATTAGTGTATTTTAACCACCAGGTAAACCAACAGTGGTAACGGTAACAATTACGCTGTTATTTATAAAAACTCAAACTTGTCGTTTTCTTCATCCGACAATTATTCTGTTATGGGGCCCATAAATGACTGCGTCGTCGTACGAATATTCCCGACAAAAAGAATATTCCACAACCAAACGAATATTCGCCGACAACAATGATTATTTTATAACCATTTGCTTATTTTATAAAATTTGCACATTTCACCCATAACCAAAATATTATATCAATTTAACACCTTATTATTCATAATAATAATTAGAGAAAATTCGATTTTATTTATAATAAGTTGGGGTATTACAGCTAGTATCCAGAATAGATATTTTGGACAAAAAGAAGAAAATTTTATTTTTCGGTGAATAGTGTCGTATTCGTGAATAGTGTCGTATACGTGAATAATAACTCCGACACCAAAAGATAGAAATTTCACAAAAAACATCATCACGCTTCGTGAATAATACTCGTGAATAGTAACTTGTGAATAGTAACCCCGACATGAAAAAGTTCCAAAATTTTGAAATAGTTCAAACCAATAATTCAACATAATGATATTGAAGAAATAATATCATTTATGAAGAAAATAATCTCCCTTACCTCAGAAAGAATAGTACTTCTGACTGGAATACTTGATATAGTGCTAAAAGAACTTGCACTGTATAGCACTACTCGAACTACTAAAAAACTCACAAAAATGCGCTCGATATATAGAGAGAGAAAGAAAGAGAGATATTTAGTTTTTGGTGCGATTTTTAATTCTAACCTAAACACCCTATTTATATGAAAAAGCTTAGAACACCAATGCAGAAAATTTAATAAAATATAAATTTATTTTTCTTAAATTCCTATGCCTACTTTTTTTTTGGTCAAGCCGTCAGCCATACAAATGCCAACATCACCAAAAACGTTTACGCCGGATATTCCAACAGTGTTAACGGTAACGATTACGCCGTTATTTATAAAAACTTTAATTTGTCATTTTCTTCATCCAACAGTTATTCTGTTATGGGGCCCACAAATGGTTGCGCCGTCGTACGAATATTCCCCGACAGAAAGAATATTCCACGACCAAACGAATATTCCCCGACAAAAATAAATATTTTTATAACCACTGGTGTATATTTGAAAAAATTTCATATATCACCCTTAACTTTAACTTTTTATCAATTTAACCATTTACTGAATTGTAATTCTAAAAAAATTTGAATACTTTTATTTCATAAAATTCGGGGTCTTACAATATAATTAAAAATAATGATAATGAAATAATCTTTTTTGAATAAATAATAATAATGAAATAATATTTTTGATAATGGATTAATCTTTTTGAATAAATAATGATAATGAAATAATCTTTTTGATAATGGAATAACCTTTCTGAATAAATAATGATATTTGAATAAAATAAAATAATGAATGAATAATATATTTATAAAGTATAGAAGGTTTTGGCTATAAATATGATGGGTTAACATAAGAAAATTTATAACTTCTTTGTTTATACTTCCTTCCACTCTCTAAAAATTTATTAGTGTAAGTTATCTTTAAGTGTGCTAGGCTATCTTGAGTATTTGTGAAAATCAACAAGAGTACAAGTATTGTTCAAGCAAGTCTTTCTATAAAAGTTTGTCAAATACCTACACACATCACACGATGTTTATAATTCTTCTTTTAGAATATTAATTTTGAAAAAAAAATCTTTTTAAAGATTTATTTTGAAATATTATTTGAAGTTTATTCTGTATACTACACAAATTTATACTATATAGTCATTTTTGATAATTTCATAATATACGAGTTAGTTTACACCATATGTGATAGTTACTAATTAAATAATAAATATATTTAGGTTGATAAATTTATAGAAAGTAGCATCCAATCATTTGTTAATTGATGTGACGCCCCCAAAATAGGTATACATCACCTATTCTGAGTCATCAAATACATGGTACAGGATACAAATACAACTTAATTATACAACTATCGTGTAAAGTACGACAGAACATAAGCTGTGAGTTTTAATACAAATATTATCGTCTAGACAATATACAAACTCAAATTCAATATTATTACATTTATTTTTCACTATTTCGCTGAATAGTGAGGACTACTAATGCTATCATCTGGTCCGTCACTCCATTCCCCGACTAATACCTGCTACGTTCTCATTTCCTGAAGATAACAATAAAAGTAAAAGGGTGAGCTCAACTAGCCCAGTAGGAAAATATTATGACTAAGATAATACAGAATATATTATCGTTAGCCTTCAACAGTGTTAAACTGATACAATATAAACAGGGGCAGATCCAGGAATTTTATCCAGCGGGTGAGAATTTTAACTGATTTTTTTTTAAAGTTAAATAAAGAAAATTTGAACTAATCATAATATTAACTAATCATAATAATGTTTTCAAATTACAATGCTATCCTCCTAGACCCCATAGCTTGAAAATGTTCTAAGATAGCTTCATTATCAATAGTTTCAAATACATCATTTTTAATGTAAGGAACCAAATAATCACTCAACCATTTATCACCCATTTGGTTTCAGAGAGTGGTTTTAATAATATTCATCGCTGAAAATATCCTCTCCACCGTGGCAGTAGCAACCGGCAAAATCAAAGCCAATTTCAACAACAAATAAACTCGAGGATACACATCAGCCTTATTCTTCTTAACTAACTTTTGAGCAAGTTCACCAATCCCTTTCACATTAGAAATTTCATGATCATTTTTTACATCTGCAATGTAAGTTTCAAGTTCATCATCAAGCCACCAAATATATCTATCTTGAAATTCCAACGGGTAAAACTTTACAAATTGAATCAGTCGTTCCTTGTCAAATGTTGAGAAAGAGTTACTTGGATCAAGACAGGCCATACATGAAAGCAACTACGTGTTAACATTGTCAAACCGATCATTTAATTCTTGAAGTTGACTATCTATCATAATATTAACATTAATCTTAGAGAATAAAGTATCATACATTCATACTCACCGGTGGCACTGTTGCAGACTTGCAGGAGAGAGAAAGATTTATGAAGCTTGTTCACTAGAAATTTATGAAGTCTGTAGTCTGTAGAGAGAGAGAAAGATTTATGATGCTTGTTCACTTGAGAAATTTATGAAGCCTGTAGTCTGTACTCTGTAGAGAGAGAAAGATTTATGAAGCTTGTTCCTTTGGCTGTGGGTTGTGGGGGTGCCGGCTGGCTATTTAAAGTTTTAAGTTTTAAATTCAATTTTTTTATATATTCTGCCCCCAGATTTATGAAATTCTATTTTTGCCCCTATAACTATACAAGGAAGAAAAAAAAATTCCAGCGGAGGCAGGTGCCTCCCCTGCCCCCTAAGTACCTCTGCCCCTGAATATAACAACCATAAAGTTTAACTGCAGCGGAACAAGCAATCCATTAAAAGAGTCAAGTAGAGAATAAAATCTACTATCTTTTATGATTTAGAAGGTTTTTCATCACTTTTATCGCTGGGACTCAGCTTAATAAATAATCCACATCATCGAATCACCCCTGCACTACGGCCAATGATATTCTTTAGTATCACGACCACAATTATCCATGCACTACGGGTCAAGAATATTTGTGTATTCAATAATGGTCATGATCATGCCAACAACTGTCCATCAATGCACTACGGGCCAATGAGAAATTTTTCCACATCATTTGTAACATTACGGTCATGATTACAGCGAATAATCCCTAGTCATAATCATACCAAGTCCATCTATGCACTATAGGCCACAGATTACTTTTAACAAAATATAAACATGAGGATGATGACAATGATATAAGAATTCAATAAAATAAGTGAAGAATTAATTTATCCAGGAACTAATAACGTCCAAATTGTCAACATGATACTGCTTTGTAGAGTAAAATTCAAGAATGCTCAGAAGAATATTTACATGAAAAGATACTGGATGAAGCGCAAATATCAAGGATATTCTACTAATTTCATGGAGTATAGAAGTCAAAACTTCAACTAACTGAGTAAAATAAAGAATGAAATAACAAAAAAAATCACCATGCATGCGATAGACCGCACAGGCAGGTTATTCCAATAGAATAATAAATAACAAAATCAGGTCCGGCATAAAACGCACAGACAGGATATTCCAACAAAATAATAAAGACATAATCAGGTCCGGCGTAGAACGCACAGACAGGATATTCCAACCGAATAATAAAGACGGAACCAGGTTTGCCGTAGAACAGACAAGATGTTCCAACAGAATGATAAATAATGGAACCAGGTCCGGCGTAAACGCACAGACAGAATGTTCCAACAAAATGATAAAAATGGAATCACAGAAGAATTTCACCAAGTATAGGGTAGCCCGCGTATACAGGTTATTCCAACAGTATAATAAAGAATGGAATAACAGAAGTTCTCTTCATAGATAAGAAAAAAATAATACTCCCTACCTTAGAAAAATTGGATACTGAAATAGTGAGGTAGCAGACTTCTTCTTTCTATAATTTCTCTCTATAATAATCGCTCTAAAGCTTTTGTGAATTGGTGAGAAATGAAGGAAGAATGAACTTCTATTTATAGAAAAATATAGTTTCGATAATTGCACGTTTTGGGGCTCGAAAAATTACAGTACAATACCTCCAACTTTTCCTTTATTTTTAATTTAGTCATGGAAGTATTATCAAACTTGCACCACCTCCCCTAATAGTAAATAATGTGATTCAATAGTAAAATATGTGAATCAATAGTTCTAGACATGTGAAAATACGAATTACAGTATAGTACCTCCATCTATACCTCCATTTTTAATTTAGTCATGCAAGTATTATCAATCTTGCACCAACTCCCCTAATAGTAACAAGAATGTGAAACAATAGTATACACATGTGAACAAATAGTTATAATCATGTGAAATAATAGCAATCAATTGCTCATTTATCCGGATAAATACCCGATTGGTCAAAATAACCTCCAGACATCAATTTTTATCGAAATAAATGTCGATTTTCACTAACACAAATAATTCCAACATAATAAAACTTTTTTTTATCAAAAATATAAATTTGAAATTTCGAAATTTGACTTTTCTAAAAAATTCAACTATTGACTTTTTAACCAAATAGTAAAAACCGATAAATTTTGTGTTTATAGTCTATTTTTACTAATTTCATCGCTCCGAATTCAAATAATATTGTGAATATCTTTATCTTGGGTGTAAAGATAATATGATTGTTTTTCTCAAGAAATGAGAGTGTAGTTGAGACTAGCCGGGGTGTTGAGTGATGGTACGAGATAGTTACTATAGTAGTCTTCACCATGTTGTAAAATAATGTGCCAATAATCATGATGATGACTTGTAATATGTGTTGCAGTATTTTATACGGTATTATAATAATTTGGGTGTAAATACTGTCGTATTATATACGACAGTAATAAGAGAACGTGTAAGACCCCAACTTATTATTAATGAAATTTAATTTTATTTATTTATTATTTTGAAATAGTAAGGGTTGATTTGATTATTGTGGATAGTTATGGGTAAAATACGCAAATATTTCAAAATAAGCAAGTGGTTATAAAATATTCATTGTTGTCGGGGAATATTCGTTTGGTCGTAGAATATTCGTACTGTCGGGAAATATTCGTACGACGGCGCAGCCATGTGTTGGCCCCATAACGGAAAGCGATTGGATGAAGAAAACGAGAAATATAAGTTGTTTAAAAATAACGACGTAGTTGTTACCGTTAATACTGTTAAAATACTCGGTGGTTAAAACACAGTAGCACACGGTATTGCACCAATTATTGATTCTTACGTAAGAAGACACTACTCAATAATGGTTACAATAATTACTATTCAGTATTTTATTTTATTGATTCAATAATTGTTGCATTGATATTTTATATTACTGTTGTTTCAATAAATTGTCATTACACAGTATTTTCCATTATCGAAGCAATAATTTATATTATCTGAATAATATTATTAGAAAACATTATTGGCAATGTCTAGAAAGTTCTGTCTAAGGAGAGGTTTGGTCACCTAATTGCGCGTCAGTAAGGAGAGATCCTTATTGGAAAGCCTCCTCTTTCCTTGGAACGGCCTGGTTGCCAGTACTGTGATTCTGTAATATTATTTGTGAATAATTAATTATTGATTTATATGATGAGGAAAATATTAATTTTATGTGGATATATATGGAGAAAACTTTTAATGTGACAATTGTTGAAAATTAAAATTTTATCTTTTTCTGATAAAATAATTCATTTAAATATATTATTATATTTTAATAATATAATAATGATGATATTTTTACGATGAATGTGGGATATATGAGTATATGTGGAGGAGGAGTATTTTTGTTACCAAAAATATTTAAAGCATGTTTTATGTGTCGGTGGACCCCATTTCTTGACTGAAATTTGATTATAGCCTGTAAAATTGTCCGTTTATGGATTTCGGTCAATTTATGTTTGGAATTTCGAAAAACTTTCTTCTGCAAAGTTGTAGATAATTGAATTTCCTATAAAAGGGCTATTTATTATGAATTATTGAAGTTCCAAAGTTCCGAAATAATTGATTTTTGAAAGTTTAAAATATTTTTAATTACAAAAACGTTTTTTTTTCATTTTTAAAACTCATTTAACATGTGATTAGGAGGCTGAATTCAGATTGTTAGTGTGCGTATGAAGTTGTGGAAAAATTATAATATTAATTTATTAAATTTTCTACTTTGGTGTTCTAAGCATTTTCCTATAAATAGAATGCTTAGGTTAGAATTGAAAATCACACCAGAAATTTAAGTTTTCTCTCTCTATATTATCGAGCGTATTCTTGTGAGTATTTTGAGTATACTTTGAGTATTGCTATACGGTGCAATTTCAAGTTATAACCTATATCCAGTATTCCAGTTAGAAGTAAAGATAAAGTTGTCTAAACATTCCTCCATGAATGATTTGGGAAGAGTATCTTAATTGGGGATGCAAATCTATATAGATAGATTTAAAAGGATGCTCGGCTTAACCCAAGGAACGTATATTCATTTGATGCTAAAGTCGTTTAGCATGGCAAACTCCATGGGATGTCTCATGTTGATGAGCCATGGAGTGTATCTCTCTTAATAGTCCCCTAGACTCCAAAAGAGAGATCACATGAGTGACTATCATGTATGCAATGAAATGTATGAGACCTGATGTTGATCAGTCATATTCTGGAGAAGTTCACTGTAAGACAGTGAAAAACATCTAAAAGTACTTAACTGACACTAAGAATGTGATCATAATACATGGTGGGTCTGAATTAAAACTAGAGGGCTTAACAGACTCAAGTTTTTCAGACAGACCAATACGACATAAAATCCACTTTAAGGTAAAGGGTTACCTTGAACGGTGGTGCAGTGAATTGGAAAGGTTCCAAACAGCAAAGAGTTGCTGGTTTAGTGATAAAGACAAAGTATATAGCTATAAATGAAGCTGCAAGTTGATTGTTTGGATTAAAAGTTCATTACAGAACTAGGAATAGTTCCTAAGTCTCATCTTGGATCCAAACATGTGTTGTGGCACTTTCATTTGATTATAGGAATCATTGAAAGATGGGAAATCACTATAGAGATAGTGGACTCTCAAGAACAACATTACATATCCATTAACTAAAGCTTATCCAACAGCAGGATAATCGTCACTTAGAGAAGAAGAGTATGAGATACCATGACGATTGGCTTTAGTGCAAGTGGGAGATTGAAAGTAATATGCACACAAGCCAATCATGTTTGATGATAAAGCATATACTTTGTAACAATCTTATTCATTTATTAATAAAAAGTATTAATTTATTAAAGGCTTTTAATTATCTACATGATGTTGTTTTATAATATGTGATAAACCCATAGTTTTAAGCAATGCTTTTAGAATAATGATGATGATCATTCTAATGAGATATAAATTCTTAGAAAGCTTAAAACTAAAATAGTTCCCAATCGTTGGATTAATAAATTGGGGATTAGTAAATCCGGATAGATTGGTACATACGTTGCTTGCTCATTGGATGAGGATGATTGATCTCATGATCATTTGTGTGGAGACACTAAAGCAAGTATGTAGGTGCTTATTAGAGAATAAGTTCACTGAACGTGACTCGCTAAGGAATACCTAATGGAGTTTTACTTGCATGTCAATAGGAATTCCTGTAGTGATAGTAGTATAAATGATCCTTGGACTTGAGATCATCATAGTATCTTGTGTATGATGAGTTATACTTTGACTTATTCCTTAAGACCCTTAGGGTATATCAAAGGGTATGCTTGGGTATAATAAGTTGTACATGGAGATAATGTATGATCAATAAAGAATCTACCGCTTCTAGTAAAAGAAGAGATATGTCCTATGTGATTCGATAAATGACAACCCAGTAGTCCTTGGCCAAGGCAGAATGAAATTAGAAAGGAGTTTCTAATTTGCATTATTTGGAGTTGTGCATTTAAGAGTCGAAATACATATAATTAAATAAAATAAGACTTGACAGAAATTCCATGTCTTATATTTAATTGGGACATTGTATGGTGGAAGGATTGAATTGTACGGTAACTATTTACTCAAAGGTTCTTTTATGATTAATGTTGAAATCTATATTATCTGGAAAGTCGTTGATCGCTAGGGAGGCTTATCCCTATTGTAGAATAAATATTATTTATTTAAATAAATTATTAGTTTAATTTATTTATTTAAATAAGATTAGAATTGTTCTAATTGATTTATTCACAACCGGTTTAATATGGAGAACCTAAAGGGTCACACCATAAAAGGAAGAATAATTATTTAAGAAGTTAATGGCATAATCGTAATAATAAGTTAAGTATATTTAATTTAATCTATGGTGATAGAATAAATTAAATAGCTTAATATTTATTATTTAATATTTTGGAAATATTAAATATAAATTAATAAGAGGAGTCTTATTATTATTATTACTATTATTATTATTTAATTCCTAAAGGAGTTTGGGAATTAATTAATATAAGTACTCTCATTTATTCCTAATAGGATTAGGAGGGAAAATTAGTTAAAGGAGTTTAATTAATTATCCCTAATAAGATTAGGGAGCCCATTTAATTAAAGGAGTTTAATTAAATAAATAATACCTTATTTTAATAGGGTTACTTGATATCTTTATAAGATGAGTCTTATATCAGATATCAAATATACGTTATTCCAATTGTTGGATAGTACGCCTTTTTCTATAGAGATAGAAAACTAGGGTTTTGCCAAATACCCATCTTCTTGAATTCTTCTTCTTCCTTGGTGGATCACCTCTAGAGGCCAAACACTTGGGTGGCTAACGTTGATCAAAAGAAGGAACCAAACCCGGTGGATTCAAGATGAACGCGAAAAGGATTGGAGGTGAACTTGTACCTGAGGAAGCTTGGATCTTCAAGGGTATTATTCTTATTCATATCTTTTCGTTTAATTAATAATTGTGCATAAAGGGTGATCCGGGTATATGGTTTGTAAAATTTTTAAACTCTGATTTTACTCGCTTCCGCTTATTTTATGCAATTTGATTGCGTTCTTGAATATTACAAACCTAACAGTGGCATCAGAGCCAAACCTTTATGCGAATTATTAATTATTTTAATATGTATATTGATATGTGTTTAGAACAATTTAATTGGGCATACTTTGTTTTATAAAATTTGATTAAAAAAAATAATAATAATAAAATCAATTTTCGGATACTCGTTATACCGAATTTTTTATTTTTTTTTCTCCTAGTTACTGATTCGCGTGATGGTGATAATGTCAGTTTGGCTGAAATTTATTACGTTATATATGATATAATATTTTATTAATTTCGTTATTCATATATATCACCGAATCCGTGCATGGTCATGTTAACAGGATTATATGGTAAAGGGACCGGGATTTTTTTTTTTTTTTTGTGAAGCCTGATTCCTGACATCCTTGTAAACTTAGATTAACAAGCATGTTAACAGGATTAAGGCAAGCACGGAATCAATGAATTCATGGATTCAAGAATAAATATATATTATATATATATTATGTATATACCGTAATATATATATATATATATATATATATATATATATATATATTATGTATATGTAATATATATTCTTAATAATTTTATAATTAAAATAAAAAGTTTATTTTAATCTTAAAATAAAAGGTTTATTTTAATATTAAAATATAAAATTTATTTTAATTTTAAAATTAGAATTTCATGCTAACTAATTAGAGTTGGAATTGGATTCCATGATGACTAATTGGAGTTGAAATTGGATTTCATGTTTCCTTAAATAAAGGAGTTTATTTAGATATGAAATAGGATTTCATATTATTCAAAATAAAGGAGTTTATTTGTGAATAGGAAAAGAATCCATGTTTCCTTAAATAAAGGAGTTTATTTAAATATGAAATAGGATTTCATATTATTCAAAATAAATTAGTTTATTTGTGAATAGGAAAGAAAATCCTAATTTCCTTAAATAAAGGAGTTTATTTAGATATGAAATAAGATTTCATATTATTCAAAATAAAGGAGTTTATTTGTGAATAGGAAATTAATCCGTGTTTCCTTTGATAAAGGAGTTATTTTTTTTTTTTTACATGGAATTGGATTCCATAATTAATTGAAATAAAGGAGTTTATTTTGATTAAAGATTTTGATTAAAATAAAATAGTTTATTTTATTCAAAATTGGATAAATTAAAATAAAATAGTTTTATTTTGATTTAAATTTGAATTAAAATAAAGGAGTTTATTTTGATTCAAAATTAGATTTTATACTAACTAAATTTGCCCATTAAATGATATCAATATATATATTAAATGTTTATTATTCATGAGATGAATGTTATTTATTGATGCATATGGTGATGTGTATGATAATAAATGGGATTGATTATGGACTATTGACCAATGCGATTGGATTTTATTTTAGTTGGATGCTTGAATGTATGGGTTTTTTATTAAATGGGGTCTGCGTACCTCGTCTTCTCTAATTTTTCTTAATGTAAATTCTATCTCCCTCCTATGTACTTCCCCTTGACTGCTGATCAAGGTTTCTATTTATTTTAAATAGTTTTGTAATAGGAATAGTTAGAATTAATTTTGAAGAATTGGAGATCAAGAAACAAGGAGCGCTTGAAGACCCGTTTGTAATGGAGCCCGGGTTTAAATGTAATAGTTATATTTAAATATTAATTCTTGCACCCCTAGGGTTTGACCTTTTGGTTCACTTGGTGGCTCTAGTGAACCAAACTAGAATAAAAGTCCATAATCAATCCAGGTAGAATATAGTATTATATATGTGCATGCTTATAATATATATATTATATATTATGCAAACATGCTTCGCATGTTCATTAATATGACGCGTATTTTATATATATATGTGCATGCGCGCTAAACAAGATGAGACAAATTAATAACAAACCCCTCAAATTTTTATATTAAGTTGTAACGTTCAAAGATATTTGGAATATCGAACGTCGCCTTCTAGCATGATAGAAACAATAGAGTATTCAATATTTAATATGAGTTTGTTGTGCACACACAAGGCGAGTATTAAATATTTAAGATGTTGTTTTTATTACATATGATGTTTATAAGGAATTGAACATTACTGCTTTGTTGTGCACACACAAGGGCTGTAGTTTTCTCTTCACTTATATGGAAATGTTGGGTCTGACTTAACTTAAATCATTTTAGTTCGGATGTGCACACACTTGACCATTACGATTTAAGAGGCAAAATACAAGGAGTTACATAGTTGATGTAATTGACAAGAGTTGTCTACCTATTTATTTATATATAGTTTGTTGTGCACACACAAGGCTATATACATTTGAAATGGGATCCTTATTCTCACTAGCAAATCTTTAATTAGATTTTGCCGAACTATATAAGTGAGGGTAATATAGTTTGAAGAAAATAGTGGGAGATACCAATTTAAAACAAGACCTAAATTATTTTGGTAATTAATAAAAGAATGTATGTTAAAATGTTGTTAATTAGAAATTCATTTACAGAATTTTACAATGTCTAAATTACTATCACTGCGTAGCATATTAGATGCTAAATTAACCGGACCGAATTAAACGGATTGGTTAAGGAATTTGAGAATAGTTCTCATGGCTGAAAAGCTATCTTATGTCCTTAATACGCCTATCCCTACAATGGTTGCAGACAATGCCTCTGAGGAAAGATTGCTACTTTTAGAAAGTGGCAAGATGATGCACAGTTGGCTCAATGCATCATGCTCGCATCCATGAGTAACGAGCTTCAGCGTCAGCATGAAACTATGGATGCTCCTACTATATTTCTACATGTCAAGTAGTTGATGGTGAGGAAAGTAGGACTAATAGATATAAGATATCTAAGGAGCTCTTCCGATCTAGAATGACCAACGACACTACAGTACAGACAAAAGTCCTTAACATAATCAATTTGATTGATCAATTAGGACAACGGGTTTTGTCATGGATGGAGAGTTGAGCCAAGATTTGATCTTGCACTCACTCCCGGACTCATTTCACAATTGTTGTGAATTTTTCATATGAACGAGCTAGATATCAGCCTCGCTGATTTTCTTAACATGTTGAAAAATATTGAGAGTCACTTTCCAACCAAGAAATACCATGTCTTACTGGTAGGGGCCAAAGGATCTTCTGAAAAGAAGAACGATTCTAAGAAGGTAAATATAAAGGCGTAAACAAAGGATAATAAGAATAAAACTGATACGGATAGCAAAGGAGTTTGCTTCCACTGCAATAAGCCTGGACACTGGAAGGAAACTGCAAGAAGCATCTTGCAGAGGCTAACCAAAGAAGCTTAGTGAAGTTTCGGTTACAAATACAATTTTGTTCATGATTTAAAATAAATTTTTCTTTAAGTCAAGGTTCTACTTGGGTATTGGATACCGACTTTGGTTATCATAAATATAGATTTATGAAGGGACCAAGTAGAAGTAGAAAGCTAAACAAATATAAGTAAACCTATGTGTGGAAAATGAAGCAAAGGTTGTTGCATTAGCCATAGGAACTTATAGTTTAGCACAGCCTACGGGCAAGTCTATTAAGTCAATAAGTTGTTATTGTATTCCAGTTCTTGTTAGAAACATTATTTCTATTTTATTGTTGGACAATAAAATCTTTGATATTATAATTAAGAACAATTGTTGTTCTATTTATAATAATAATGTTTTGTATAGAACTGGAATATTACTTAATGGATTTTGTATACTTGACTTACGTGAAAAATATATTTTTTGCAAATTGAACAAACTAATATAAGAAAAGAAGATGATCATTCAAAGAGTTGAATGTATGTATTTGTTGAAATACAAGTGTGAATTATTTGAAAGGTTCAAAGAATTCAGAAGTGAAACAAATTGGCAAAGTATTAATATTCTTTGATTAGATCAAGGAATAAATACTTGTGCAATAAGTTTCTAGATCATCTCAAATGGTTTTCTCGTAATGGACACATCCTGATATGCAATAATTGATTGATGTATCTGAAAGGAAAAATTGTACCTTGTTGGACGTGGTGCGGTCCATAATGATTTTACCATAATTCCAGTATCCTTCTAGGATCATGTCCTTGAAATGGCTGCATATCTATGAAAAAGGTAATCTCAAAATCCGGCCCCAAGACTCCATAAAAGTTATGGACATGGAGGATTCCTAATCTTAAGTATGTTAAGATAAGGGGTTGTCCAACTTATGTGAAACGGTTTCAAAGGATAAGCTTGGGACAAAAATTTGACATGTACATATTTGTGGGACATCCTAAAGTAAGTTTAGGTTATATGTTCTATAATTCTACTTATCAAAAGGTGTTTGTTGCGAAACACACTACCTTCTAAGATAAAGGTGTTTATCATTGAAGGGCTAGTGGGAGGATAATACATCTTGAAAAGTTCAAGAACCACAAAACACTACAAGTCAAATAAGAGGAACCTATAGATAGACCTATTGTACCACAACCGAATCGTAATTCTGGAATAGTACCGAAGATACCTGGGCGGTATGGATTCATCATGAATGATGATGATGAGGTACGTCTCATAGAATATGATGATCCAGTTATATACGATAAGGTAAGAGTTGAAGACACTCAGAGAAATGGATTAAAGCAATCTTCTCAAAAATGGAACATTCATTTTGATATGATAATCAAAAGAGTTTGATTTTATCAAAAACAAGAATGAACCTAGTGTGTACAAAAGGGTCAGTGGGAGCGTCGTGACATTTCTAGTATTATATGTTGATATACTACGGATAAGGAATGACATACCAATGCTACAATCAGTAAAGATAAAGTTGTCTAAACATTCCTCCATGAATGATTTGGGAAGAGTATCTTAATTGGGGATGCAAATCTATATAGATAGATTTAAAAGGATGCTCGGCTTAACCCAAGGAACGTATATTCATTTGATGCTAAAGTCGTTTAGCATGGCAAACTCCATGGGATGTCTCATGTTGATGAGCCATGGAGTGTATCTCTCTTAATAGTCCCCTAGACTCCAAAAGAGAGATCACATGAGTGACTATCATGTATGCAATGAAATGTATGAGACCTGATGTTGATCAGTCATATTCTGGAGAAGTTCACTGTAAGACAGTGAAAAACATCTAAAAGTACTTAACTGGCACTAAGGATGTGATCATAATACATGGTGGGTCTGAATTAAAACTAGAGGGCTTAACAGACTCAAGTTTTTCAGACAGACCAATACGACATAAAATCCACTTTAAGGTAAAGGGTTACCTTGAACGGTGGTGCAGTGAATTGGAAAGGTTCCAAACAGCAAAGAGTTGCTGGTTTAGTGATAAAGACAAAGTATATAGCTATAAATGAAGCTGCAAGTTGATTGTTTGGATTAAAAGTTCATTACAGAACTAGGAATAGTTCCTAAGTCTCATCTTGGATCCAAACATGTGTTGTGGCACTTTCATTTGATTATAGGAATCATTGAAAGATGGGAAATCACTATAGAGATAGTGGACTCTCAAGAACAACATTACATATCCATTAACTAAAGCTTATCCAACAGCAGGATAATCGTCACTTAGAGAAGAAGAGTATGAGATACCATGACGATTGGCTTTAGTGCAAGTGGGAGATTGAAAGTAATATGCACACAAGCCAATCATGTTTGATGATAAAGCATATACTTTGTAACAATCTTATTCATTTATTAATAAAAAGTATTAATTTATTAAAGGCTTTTAATTATCTACATGATGTTGTTTTATAATATGTGATAAACCCATAGTTTTAAGCAATGCTTTTAGAATAATGATGATGATCATTCTAATGAGATATAAATTCTTAGAAAGCTTAAAACTAAAATAGTTCCCAATCGTTGGATTAATAAATTGGGGATTAGTAAATCCGGATAGATTGGTACATACGTTGCTTGCTCATTGGATGAGGATGATTGATCTCATGATCATTTGTGTGGAGACACTAAAGCAAGTATGTAGGTGCTTATTAGAGAATAAGTTCACTGAACGTGACTCGCTAAGGAATACCTAATGGAGTTTTACTTGCATGTCAATAGGAATTCCTGTAGTGATAGTAGTATAAATGATCCTTGGACTTGAGATCATCATAGTATCTTGTGTATGATGAGTTATACTTTGACTTATTCCTTAAGACCCTTAGGGTATATCAAAGGGTATGCTTGGGTATAATAAGTTGTACATGGAGATAATGTATGATCAATAAAGAATCTACCGCTTCTAGTAAAAGAAGAGATATGTCCTATGTGATTCGATAAATGACAACCCAGTAGTCCTTGGCCAAGGCAGAATGAAATTAGAAAGGAGTTTCTAATTTGCATTATTTGGAGTTGTGCATTTAAGAGTCGAAATACATATAATTAAATAAAATAAGACTTGACAGAAATTCCATGTCTTATATTTAATTGGGACATTGTATGGTGGAAGGATTGAATTGTACGGTAACTATTTACTCAAAGGTTCTTTTATGATTAATGTTGAAATCTATATTATCTGGAAAGTCGTTGATCGCTAGGGAGGCTTATCCCTATTGTAGAATAAATATTATTTATTTAAATAAATTATTAGTTTAATTTATTTATTTAAATAAGATTAGAATTGTTCTAATTGATTTATTCACAACCGGTTTAATATGGAGAACCTAAAGGGTCACACCATAAAAGGAAGAATAATTATTTAAGAAGTTAATGGCATAATCGTAATAATAAGTTAAGTATATTTAATTTAATCTATGGTGATAGAATAAATTAAATAGCTTAATATTTATTATTTAATATTTTGGAAATATTAAATATAAATTAATAAGAGGAGTCTTATTATTATTATTACTATTATTATTATTTAATTCCTAAAGGAGTTTGGGAATTAATTAATATAAGTATTCTCATTTATTCCTAATAGGATTAGGAGGGAAAATTAGTTAAAGGAGTTTAATTAATTATCCCTAATAAGATTAGGGAGCCCATTTAATTAAAGGAGTTTAATTAAATAAATAATACCTTATTTTAATAAGGTTACTTGATATCTTTATAAGATGAGTCTTATATCAGATATCAAATATACGTTATTCCAATTGTTGGAGAGTACGCCTTTTTCTATAGAGATAGAAAACTAGGGTTTTGCCAAATACCCATCTTCTTGAATTCTTCTTCTTCCTTGGTGGATCACCTCTAGAGGCCAAACACTTTGGTGGCTAACGTTGATCAAAAGAAGGAACCAAACCCGGTGGATTCAAGATGAACGCGAAAAGGATTGGAGGTGAACTTGTACCTGAGGAAGCTTGGATCTTCAAGGGTATTATTCTTATTCATATCTTTTCGTTTAATTAATAATTGTGCATAAAGGGTGATCCGGGTATATGGTTTGTAAAATTTTTAAACTCTGATTTTACTCGCTTCCGCTTATTTTATGCAATTTGATTGCGTTCTTGAATATTACAAACCTAACACACGAAACGTATGGTTGTGATATGTATTTTGGCGATCCAAATTGGGTTGCGTGAACCTTATTTTGGGGTGTCACATCATGTTTGTGAGTTTTAGAAAGTAAGAGAATTGATAAAATTTTAATTATATTTTTCTTTGTTTGTGAGTTTAGAAGGAAGAAAGGAAAGGAAAAATAATTTTATTTTTAAACTACATTATTACTATATTACCCTTACATACTAATGTAATAAATGACATGATTTAGTTTGAAAGATTATTTTAGGTAATATAAAATATCAAATTTTCCTATCCTTTCTCATCCCTCCAAATCCTCCTACTTTTGGGAGAAAATTTTTGAGCCAAAAATTAAATCAACTTTACCTCCAAGTTCCTTCCATTCTTCTCTAAAAAACTCACAAACATGAAATTTTGAGAGATTTTAATTATTTTTCCTTTTCTTTCATTCCATTCTCTTTAAAAAAACTTACAAAC
Organism: Panax japonicus; assembly: GCA_020205505.1. Classification (NCBI taxonomy): domain Eukaryota; kingdom Viridiplantae; phylum Streptophyta; class Magnoliopsida; order Apiales; family Araliaceae; genus Panax; species Panax japonicus. Next base: position 88,329,666 of record CM035091.1, read on the forward strand.
ACAGTATTAGTGCTTCATAGGAGAATTTGTCTTTTTCCACCTTCTAGCATTTTCATAAATTAATAATATTTATAATTCTTATTAGTTGTAACATTCTTTACATTCTTATTTATTCAGTTAAATTTTTTCACTGAATAATTAAGACACAATTCTAATTAAATATAATTATTCTTGACAATTTCTTTCACTAATTATCTATCTCTCTATCTAGGAATTGGTTAGCATGAAGTTTATTTTTGGATAAGTTGGTCAATTGACCAATAGAGTACTGAGACGCAGACAAGACTCTATATATGTCAATATTCTTTCGGTCAATTGACCAACTTACCCAAAAATAAATTTTATGCTAACCGGATTCATCTATCTATATTACAAAAGGAGAGGGGAAGAGTGATTATTTCTTGATGCTCTGTCACAATATATCAATAACTATCTTATTTTCTCTCTTTTATTTTTTTCGTCTATATTTTCTCATCCATATTTTTAAGTTTTGTTTAAATATTTTTTTTAATTGAACACAGTGTGTGTCATATAAACTAGTTTTATACAATATTTTAAAACTCGGTTCGATCGATTCAACCGATCCTATATTTGATCCGATTTAATTCAATTAAAATTTAATCAAACCCTAGATTGAACTGATAAAATCAGTGTGTGACATAAAAGTAAGGGAGCACAAGAGGCAATTTTCTATTTAGGGGATAATACAAAATGGTTTTGCTAAGATTTGGAAAAAATCTTTTTAAAAACACTTAAAAAATAAATACTTCCTTAATCTCAAGGGTGGATTTGTGACTAATGAATCTAAACAAAAACAAAATGGAAGTAGAAAACAAGAGTTGGCCATCAAGAGGGACATACTATTCTGCATTTGTACTCCATTGCAGAATACTGAAATTTCATGCAAAACAAAATAAGAGAAATTGGATGGATACATCAAAAATCATTTGATTCATAAGCTTTAGCCTCTAGGGAATATATATGAGTGGGAGTTAATTAGAGTATATTTATTTAGTATCCGGTTAACATGAAATTTATTTTTGGGTAAGTTAGTCAATTGATTAATAGAATACTGACACACATAGAATTTCGTCTGCGTGTCCAATTTACTCAAAAATAAACTTTATGGTAAACACTCCCATATATTCATATTCAATACTACCATCATGCTCATCATATGCTGCCTGCCACTCTTTTTATTGTCCAAATAATTATTTTACATTTATTTATTAATTTAATTAATTAATTAATTTTTTATTATTTATTCCCCAAACAGGAAGCATCCATTTTGGTTTCATTTCCATTTGCATTTATTTATTAGTACAACTCTCTCTCACTCACATAGAAACGGCATCATCGTCATCATTTATCCTCGACAACTAACACGACACCGTTTTCCTCTCCGACTGTCTCTTCTCTCTCCTCAGGACCTGCATAGGGCTTTGTTCCTCTCTTCATTAAACATTTTCTCTCTCTAAGCCTTCTCCCATCATCGGATCTGAGTTCCCAAAATCTAAAACCCTTCTCCCACATAGTTTGGCGATCGATATTGTCCTATCTGACCCGAATTCCAACCCACTTTTCATCTCTCTTTCCACTCACTTTCTCTCTCTAAAACCACTGCTAAATATACATACAGAACGAATCAAAACATATATATATATAGAGAGAGAAAGGAAATAGTAAAAGGGTAACAAGGAGTGACCGGAATCGGAATTGGAATCGTTGTCGGGCATTTTCATTTTCAGATGGGAATGCCCGAACGATGAGCAAACCCGGCCGCGACGACCAAGAACAAGACGAAGACGAGTGTTTCTACGAGTCCCTTGATCGCATTCTATCTTCCACTAATTCTTCTTGCTCTCCATCTTCATCTTCTGAAGAAGAAGATAATACAGTGATTTTTGATTTGGGTTCCCCTAATTATGCCCCAGGTCGCCCATTGCCTATCCCTAAATTCCCAATGGGCGTATTACAAAACTACGACGTTTGGATCTCCGAGCCTTCTTCCGTCGAGGAACGCCGCATGCGGCTCCTCCGTCAGATGGGGCTCAGTCGTGACCCTGCTCTCTCCCGCCAAAAACCGCCGGCTCTCCCCATTACTAGTGATACCGCCGGCGGCAAGTTTTGCAGATCGGTTTCTTCGGATCGTATAAAAGGCGGTGAGATTTCTTCCAACAATGATAATTCCGTGTCTAGCCTTGGGATGGTCCGATCGAAATCGGACAGTGCCACGGATCAGTGTAGCTTTAATAATGTTTCTAATTCATCAGTTTCTGTTTGTAATTCTCCTGAAATTCATTCTATTGATTCGATTTCTTTGCCTGCTGCGGTTAATGAGTTAACTAGTTGCCGGGGGACATTTGTAAATAACCATAATCAGTATCATAATGCTGTAGTTAAATCAAGAGGTAGTGGTAATGGATCATCGCCTATTGCTAATGGTAATACTGTTTCGCCAAATAAGCCACCCAGTGGGAAAAATTGTCGAACTGGTGTGGAGCTGCCCAGTGGGAAAAATTGTCAAACTGATTTCACAGTTTTGAATTCAAATGGTAATTGTAATTCATTGCTTGTTAGGGAAAATGGAGGTGGGGAAGTGGATGAGGTTTTGAATTGTGAGGCGATTGATGGAATTAGTGATCCTGCTTGTACAATTAAGAATCTTGATACCTGGGAAGGAGTTTGTGGTGAATGAGGTTAGAGGGGATGGAACATGGAACAAGCTTAAGGAAGTGAGTACTGGAAGGCAGTTGACTATGGAGGAGTTCGAGATGTGCGTTGGTCATTCGCCTATTGTTCAAGAATTGATGAGAAGGCAGAATGTGGAGGATGGTAGTAATAAGGGTAATGTGGATTCGAATGTAAATGGGAGTGGATCGAAATTGAAAAAGAAAGGGAGCTGGTTGAGAAGCATAAAGAATGTTGCTAGTTCGGTGACAGGTCCATATGGATAGACGGAGTAGTGATGATAGGGATACTTCCTCAGAGAAAGGTGGGCGGAGGTCGAGCTCTGCTACGGATGACAGCCAGGACGTCTCGTTTCATGGACCAGAGAGAATTCGAGTGAGACAATATGGAAAATCTTGTAAAGAGCTCACGGGGCTTTACAAGAGTCAGGAGATTCAGGCTCATAATGGCTCTATTTGGACTATTAAGTTTAGCTTAGATGGAAAATATCTTGCTAGTGCTGGTGAAGACTGTGTCATTCATATATGGCAGGTCGTGGAATCGGAAAGGAAGGGCGACCTTTTATTAGATAAGCCAGAAGACGGAAATCTGAATCTTCTATATCTAACCAATGGTTCACCGGAACCAAATTCAATGTCACCAAGTTTCGACAGCCACTTAGAGAAGAAGCGAAGAGGACGGTCATCCATAAGTAGGAAGTCAGTCAGTTTTGACAATGTTGTCGTGCCAGAGACTGTTTTCGCACTTACAGAGAAACCTTTCTGCTCATTTCAGGGACATCTGGATGATGTGCTCGATTTGTCGTGGTCCAAGTCTCAGGTTATTTAACAATTTTCCTTTTTCATCTCTTTTTGGATTTTGCTGCCTTAAATATCTATATTATAAAACAGTACAGGATTGTTATTCTACAGATAATAATTATTATATCTTTGATTCTGTCTCATACTGAAATCTGAATACAATAGTTGTTTTATTTTTAAGATCTTATCCCCTATCATCTAGTTGTTATAAGATATAAGATTTGTAGGCTCTAATAGTGGTTATTTAGCATCCCTGATAATGCTTACGCTAGAGAACTTAATTTCTTTTTTCTTATTAATAAAAATAAAGAGCATTAATTTCCCTTTTTATCCTTGTTCACCCTTTTTGTCAAATTTGGTGGTATTCTTGTGGTGATGAGAAAGAGAAGGGGAGAAAGGGGGGGGGTGTCAGCCAGAAATGAATATAGTACTTTGCAGAATCTAGACATTCATGTTTGCATTTGTAAGACAGGTTTACTAATCCTTTATGATATGAACTGAGGAAGTGAAACGACATTGAAATATTCAGTTGTTTTATGAATGAAATCCTTTCTAGTGGGAAGACAAGGCTCTTTTATATGGTTACTGGGAAAATACTATAAGCTCAATAAGTGGGGTTTGAGCCCAAAAGGTTATAGCCGTTTGAAATGGCTACAAGAGAATTAAAGGTTACTATGGAGAGCAATCATTAAGTACTTATAAAAGATACATGCTACTTACCATTAAAATTGTAATTATGTCAGAGCAATACTTTATGTACGATGTCAAGTATTTACCTTAAATCTCTTGAAACGTCTACTGTACTTGTTTTGTTATCAGGAAAGAATTGTTAGTTTGATAGAATTAGTGGTGGTCTTTTTGACTTTAAAGCACTTGATTCAAATAGTAGGCAATACTGTAAAGATGTATAGTGATGCTGTTCTAGATCATACTATATATATTCTCTGTTTTCCTTTTAAGACAGAGCTCACATGTGGGAGGAAAATATCTATATAAGGTTACTATCATTTGAAAATAATAAGTAAGGTTTGCTTATTTTCTAATAGGTGTTATGAGATTGGTCAATGTCCTCTATTGCTGCTTCCTTACAGGGTCAACATCACTGGACGCACATTAAACTTAATTGCTAGGAAGATTTTTATATGCAGAATTTATTGCTGGGTTTATTAAGTTTAGCAATAATTACTTGAGAATTCATTTTTGGCCATTTGGTCTCTGTGTTGGTACAATTATACTTCAAAATTAGTACTAATTGGTTAAAAGTGGAAATCTAGTCAAAGACTAAAGAAAGATTACTGTTTGCCAATTGCCATTGCTTGTGCATTTTCTATGCATAGTAAGTTGTATCTATTGTGCAAGAGTTGGTAGCAGGGATGATTTAGAAGGAGGGTATTGGTTGTCCACTATGTTCTTCTTTAAAAGATAAAAAAAATATTTTTATTCTTTTATGTATAGATTTTTGAAATATTCCCCCCCCCCAACCCCGCACCGGCATCAAGTTGGAGGTCAGCATCTATATATTTAGCGAACAACTATATATCATTTTATTCTTTCTATAAATAACTAGTACACTTTTATTATTCATTCCCATCTGTGCTAGTGGAAGTTACTCTCTTCTCTTCTATGAATCACCACATGATGTCAAATCCTTCTTCATATACATTTAACTAGTACACTTCTTTTATTCATTACCATCCTTGCCAATGAAAATTACTCTATTCTAAGATTTTTCACATGAATATATTTGTTGAGTAAGAGTCTCTGCGTGATCATATTTGTAAATTTATGCTTTACAGACCTAGAAATGAAAACCTTGTTTGATGGGGAATACAAGACAAAGACTTGTAAAAGTTTGAAGGGCTTTTTAGTAATTTATCTTGTATTGTTATTTATGGACAAATTGATTGTCATCACGTAAGTAAGTATTGTAGGGATTAATTAGGAGTTATTATGGTAGGTATCAATTCTGAGCTATCATGGTAAGTAAACCTTCTGTTCCAAAATATAGGATCTATTTGATATGAATGAATATCTTTTTAGACCATACAATTATAAAAATTATGAACTATCTACTAATTACAAATTTTAATTTTTTTCCCAAAAGTTGAATGAACTTCATCAATTTTTTTTTTGAAAAAACATCTAATATTGACTTTGAAAAGTCAAACTTGATTTTATATTTTGAAACGGGAGAGAGTATTAATAAGGAGTTAATTTTGTTAAGGTTTATATATCTTTCAAATCTTCAAAATTTATTTTTGTGATTAGGGTTTGAGAGTTTCCTAGTCCATTAAGGTTTCAATTTTTCTATTACATTATGTATTAGGGGTTTGTTTCTCTTTAAGTAGTAATCTAATTTCCCATCGTTAATTAATTTAGAGTCAAATATTAATTGCAGATTGAGGTTTTATGCCATTGTGGTGTTTTGGTATGATTCTTATTCCTCTTTCATCTTCTTTATTCCACCTTTTCGAAACTTTGTTTGCATCATTTTTCGAATACAATAGTTGATTATGTGATAATTGACATTGTTATGGTACTTGAATTCATGTTCCTTTTCCATGATGGATTGTGTTCCCTATTCATTAAGATTTTGCTATTCCTATTTCATTATGGATCTGGAATCTCTTATCTTAGTTTCCATAAATAGGATTATTTGGGGTCTCTATTGGAGAACACAAGAAGACAGAGAGCACAGGGAAGACCGTAGTGAGAGAGAACTAGGGATTTAACAAGGGGTAGGGTTTGACTATTTGAGAGGAAGTGTACATGGTGGTTTTAGGATTGGGTTTGGGTGACAAACACTAAGACATCTCTCCGTAGATGTAGGCAAGTTTTGTTGTATCACGTTAAATTACTTGTTGCTTGTGTTGTCTTGTTCTTTGTTTTCATCGTATATTGTGAGATTCTTGTTTTTTTCTTGGTATGTATCTTCTGAGATCCATTCACAGAATTAGTTCTGGCTTCTATATCCATTTGAAATGAATCAAAACCCTAACAAACTAGTATTGTTTTTAGTAAGCAGGTTTTTGGCGAAGTGGTTAAATGAGAAGGTTCAAAGAAGGCTATCATAGCGGTTGAACGAGGAAGAGGGAAAACAATAAATAAGAGAGATGATGTTCATTATTCTAAAAAAATCTAGACTGGCTAGGAGGATTAAGCGGAGCTATGCAAATTTTTCATAACACCGATGAAGATTGAGATATTATTAATCACAACAACGAGATCTATTTTAAAATTTGATAAGCAAATTGAGGTAGAAGAGAAGGGCCCTAAGTCTTATATTACTTCGAAGGATTCATTTAAAAACCTAGTCACCGCTATATGGCTGTGTATTTTACCTGCGGAGACATTCTCATGAGGTTCTACTTCTATGAAGGTAATGTTAAATTTAGGTATGACATGATATATCTGGATCTAATAATGAATGTTTTGATGAGTTCAAGGAATAAAGGCTAAAATGTATTTTTGCCTAATAGGTCTACTTGGAGCATTAGAAAACAAAGATTGAATCAGTATCAAACCTAATGAGTCTATTGGTAGCGTTTGGGTGGTTAAAATGATTTAGATCAAATTATTTAGTTGAGTATTTTTCAGTGTAGATAAGTTGAGGGCTAGATCTTGTGATATGTACCTTGCTTATGATGACATGTGTACTTACTATTTAAAGTTCCAAATCGTATGTCGTTTCTTTACCGTGTTACGTTGTGACCATTTTATGATGCTATTACTAGTACTTTAGTTGCCAGTAAGCTCATGTAAAATGCATTGATGATAGTTTTACTTCAGTTGACAGCCTTTCTTAGATTTTTCTAATCATTACATTAAGAAATCTTGTAGGGGGTCAAAAGCAACACAATCAATTAAAAAATATATATATATTTCACACGATGAAACTGGATGAATATGTGCATGTAAATCAAGCAATTGATCTGTTGTATTGTCAGATGATTGATTTTCATATTACCAAAAAAAATGATGGGGTTTTCAGCATGATATTTATCAAGGCATGACTGTGTTTTTCAGCATTTGCTCTCATCTTCAATGGATAAGACCGTGCGGCTTTGGCATCTGCCTAGCAAGACTTGTTTAAAGACTTTTTCACACAGTGACTATGGTAAGTTTCCATTAACTGCGAAAGCCTTTTTTTTTGCTCTTTGGGTAAGCCTTTAATTGGATAACTTACAAAATGCTTCTGGATTGGGAGTATCCTCTTTTCAACTAAGGGATTCACCGCTCTCATTCATTTACTGGCTAATTACCTTCATGTTCTGGATTTTCCTTGATGCAGTAACTTGCATCCAGTTTAATCCTGATGATGATAGATACTTCATCAGTGGATCACTAGATGCTAAGGTTCGCATATGGAGTATTCCTGATCACCAAGTTGTTGATTGGAATGATCTACGTGAGATGATCACTGCTGCCTGCTATACACCAGATGGTCAGGTTGGTTTTCATAATTAATTATACAGCTATCATTTCAAAATTTGATGTGCCCCAGCAAGCCATTCTGTTATATACCTATTTTCGACTGTCGCTCAAGATATTTTGTTGATTCTGAAGGCTGCACTAGTTGGTTCATACAAGGGGAGCTGTCGCATGTACGATACATCTGGTATGAGTTGATAGATCTTATCCCCTCACATAAATGTCTTGCTCCAGTTGCATCTTTTTCTTCTTAGTTTTCCTTTTCTTTTGTTCTTATTTCATTTTTTTCTTTTCAGAAAACAAGTTGCAGCAAAAAAGTCAAATCAATCTGCAGAATAAGAAGAAGAAGCCTCGTCACAAAAAAATTACTGGTTTTCAGGTAAATTTTGTGGTTCTTTGTACTTTGTAATGTATACCTTAATATATGATGCACAAGAGATAAGAAGGGATTCCTCTTCACTAATCAAAAAAAGAAAGGGAAAAATAAAAAAGAGCAACAGAAAGAGAAAGAAGGGATTCTTTTGAATATATTAATGCTTTTCCTTGCTTGACCTGGTTGTTAAGGGTCATCCACAAATGCATGTGACACATGCTCTTTTAATGCTGTTGCTGATCAGTTTCAATTGCACAGTTTGCACCAGGAAGTACACCAGAAGTGCTTATAACATCTGCAGATTCACGAATCCGGGTAGTTGATGGAGTTGATCTGGTTCACAAGTTCAAAGGTAACAACAGATTACACTTGTGATGTCCCGAATTAAAAACTAAAAAAAAGCTTAAAAAGTGATACTAAATTCATATTGTAAAACCTTCTTTTATGGAGTCAAAAGTAGAACTGGTTCCGAAAATTGATATTTAGTTTTCTCAATTTATTTACATTATATTACATTACTGCTTGCCCCATGGACATTAAAGAAATAATTTATGGATTTGAAAAATGTCGTCCACCCTACAACCAACGGACTTTGGTATTGATCTCAAGAAATGAAAATAAAAACAAATAACTGGAAGCAGTTACATTTACCAACGGATCCTTAATAATTTGGCCACCATGCTTTTAGCATTTGTTATTAGGCATGAGAATGTGCTATACAAGAGATAGATACCTTGAGTTGCAATTATAAGCACGGTATGCTTGATCATCAAAAGCAAGATTTTCTCTTGTTCATTAATGTTTGCATTTCTGGGCTTTTTTTAATTCAAAATTCTACAGGTGTAAACTGGTTAGTTTTTTTTGTTTTGTTTTTACAGGGTTCTGCAACACAAACAGCCAAATATCAGCCTCCCTCACCGCTAATGGAAAATATGTGGTCTGTGCGAGCGAGGACTCTCATGTCTATATCTGGAAACACGAAGGTGATTCCCGACCTAGCAGAAGTAAAGGTGTTACTGTCACGAGATCTTATGAACATTTTCACTGTCAAGATGTATCTGCGGCCATCCCTTGGCCTGGCATGGGCGACACTTGGGGACTTCAAGATAGCTGTTCTGGAGAACCAAATGGGTTTAATGATCAGTTGGACGAGGTCTCTACAGCGAATCACCCTCCTACACCTGTTGAAGAGACTAATGGTAGTGAAACTTCACCATTGGCATCTGGGTGTACCAGTAGTCCACTGCACGGAACCATCTCTAGTGCTACAAACAGTTATTTCTTTGATAGAATCTCGGCAACATGGCCCGAGGAAAAGCTTCTTTTAGCTACGAAGAACCGTAGTCCTCATTGTCGGCGTGGACTTCTCGGATGGGGTAAACCAGAGGTCGGCCTGGGGCATGGTGATTGTAACGGCTAGTCTCAAGGGGGAAATCCGAACTTTCCAGAATTTTGGATTGCCCGTTCGGATTTAGGGGTGGGGGTGGGGGTCAAAAAACATGTTGGAGGCACAAGATATTGAACAAAGTGCCATATACCATCCTTGTAACACCAAGTTGGCAAAATTGTACAGAAAAATGATTGGCGAGATTTATAATATTAGTGAGTTCCATTTGTTTCTTGGTTTGCCGTATGTGTTTTTATGAACACTAAGCATTGAAAAGATTTGTCAAGGAGAAGATATACATAATACTGTATACTTGTATATGTTTGAAATTGTAGATGCTACCGTTTGTAATTTAATTTAACAATGAAAGGAAAACTCTTTTTAACTCTTGCCATTAGGCGAAGAATATGACAAACTATGGATGCTAAATGGGGGTTTTGTTGGTGATTTATTACTCGTAAATGGCAGTGGGGTTTATATTTGTAGCCAACTACGTTAAACATAAACCTTTAATATTTCAAAAATCATAAAGCTGCTTTATTGTTTCTTGGTTAAACTATTTATTTGGTGATAATATGAACCTGGAAGTAAAAAAGAATCCCGAACTCTCCTTTTGTTTGATGATTGCCTAAAGATCGGATCCTGTTTCCATGCGTTGCATGTGTAAATTATGTGGGGGTGAAGTAAAAATTTTATATATGTAAAATTACAGGGGTAAAAGAGTAATAAAAAAAGTGTGATACAAAATCACCAGACTTATAATATAGATAGATGTTGACAATTTTATTTTTTTGGTAAAAATGTATATTCTTCATGCAATAATGCTACAATCACATAAAAATATCACATACCGCTCACATACTGCATGGATGTTAAGTGGGTCATGTCAACAACAAATTCATGGGTGCCACTATACAGTATGTAATACTTTTATGTGATAGTAGCATTAATCTTCTTTTCAAGAGCATAAAATGTAACAAAATATAAATAAATGACTATAAGAAAATTACTTAAATAGCCCGTGTCCACCATTAAAAAAAGTGGGTACGCTAGTTTTGTCTTAATTCTTAGGAAAGAACGATGGGCATTGCTGCAATTAAAAGACGTATTAGCCACACCCAAGAGCCCAGAGTCTTGGAATTTATGCATCTAAAAATCCTATCTTTAATGCCATTTCCAGTCTGAATGATACCCATACTTTAATTATGATGGGGGGAATGGGACTCTTTATTGGGGCCACTGCACCTCAATATACTTTCCTAGGCCCACTTTTACAATATTCCAAAAAAAATAATAATATTATAAAATGTACTCCTATCGTTATGGAAATCCAAATAATGGAATCTGATTGGTTTCTTGGGATTTAAGTGGCAGATTCTTCTGCAAAATAATTATCTTATCTGCTCTGTTTCTTTTTTTTATCCAAAAGGACATTACTGAAAAATTTACAAAAAGAATTAGATGTAAATATGAGCAAATATATAACCTTAATATTTATATTTTTTTAAATAAAACTTACTTTGCAAAATTGACTAATAGTATTAGACGGTAACATTTGCAAGCACATTAATTTTATTTATTGTGTTTTGAGTCTCAAATAATATGTTTGTTAATTGAATAATTTGCGTTTAAATAAATTAGAACTGAACAAACAAAATTTTCAAATGTTTTTAAATTTTCAAGCTCCAAGTGTATATATATAACACATGAATAGGGTAATGTCTTTATATCTAACACCTCCCAAATAGTTTATTTTCAAGAAATATCTTGTGGAGATTTAAATTCTAAAGGGTACACATGGCTCTCCAGGCTGCTTCTCTCCTTCCCTCTGCTTTCTCCATCAACAAAGAGGTAGTGGGTTTGTCTTTCTCCTAATTAATATAGTAGAAATATACTGAACTCATTGGCTTATTATTTTGGCTAAATATCCAGGGCAAGATCAGTGCTTTTTGAAGGACACTAGTCTATTTGGAGTCTCATTCTTTGACAATCACAAAACTGACTTCACTTCTTCCTCTTTGAAGACCAAGGTACTAGCTAGTACATTTCTTTTTGTCCATAAAATTCAGGGCAAAAATTAAGCTAATTTGTCTATACGTGCTCTTATAAAAAAGGTCATGTCTGGTGTATATGGCTCCCGCAAATAGTATGTCTCGGAAGAGTATACACACAAATTATTTTACAAATATTTTATAAATTGTTGATACGACATAATTTACTTCAATATATTATGTGGGATCGAATATTATATTCAAAAAATTTGTTGATGAATAGTTTGTGTATGGAGCGTTAACTTTAGGAAATAAAATCTGTTACAGATGAGACAAAAATTTGGTTAAAGAAAAAAAATTGAAGAACTTATACACTGACATTAATGTTTGTTGCAGAGGCATACCGGAGTTGTACGAGCTCAGGCAGTAGTCACAACTCCGTCAGTCAACCGGGCTACAACTGACACAAAGAAAACCTTAAGAAAGGGAAGTGTGATTGTCACGGGAGCCTCCTCCGGATTGGGCTTGGCTGCAGCCAAGGCATTGGCAGAAACAGGGAAATGGCATGTAATTATGGCCTGCAGGGACTTTCTGAAGGCAGAAAGAGCTGCCAAATCGGCTGGCATTGCTAAGGAGAATTATACCATTATGCATTTGGACCTTGCATCGCTTGACAGTGTCAGGCAGTTTGTAGACAACTTTAGGCGATCTGGTAGAGCGCTTGATGTGCTTGTTTGCAATGCAGCTGTCTATTTCCCAACTGCCAGGGAGCCTACGTTTACTGCAGAAGGATTTGAACTTAGTGTTGGGACTAACCATTTGGGACATTTCCTCCTTTCTAGATTGCTGCTTGATGACTTGAACAAGTCGGATTACCCCTCAAAGCGACTCATTATTGTTGGTTCCATCACAGGTAATAATACGAAAAGCTTTTGTCTAGTTAAGTGTCATTACTCCTATTATATTTACCTGATTATTACTATAAATTACTCAAAAGTTATTTGTAGTACTGTACATGCATAGTACTAAATGTTAATTTGTTATTGGTTTGTTTTTTTTAACAATATTTTAGGCAACACAAACACATTGGCTGGGAACGTACCACCAAAGGCCAACCTTGGGGACATGAGGGGTCTTGCAGGGGGTTTGAATGGGCTCAACAGTTCAGCCATGATTGATGGTGGAGATTTTGATGGGGCAAAGGCATACAAGGACAGCAAGATCTGCAACATGCTCACCATGCAAGAGTTCCACCGGCGTTACCACGAGGACACTGGGATCACATTTGCCTCCCTTTACCCAGGATGCATTGCCACAACAGGCTTGTTCAGGGAGCACATCCCCCTGTTCAGGACCCTTTTCCCTCCATTCCAAAAGTACATCACTAAGGGATTTGTATCTGAAGCAGAATCCGGGAAGCGACTTGCACAGGTAGAGAATGAACAAGATTTATTGTGGGTAACTGACAAACGCGCTCCAAAATTTATCAATCGAGTTCCACTGCAGAACAAAATTTGTTCTATTTTTACCAATTCCATTCATTGAAACAAAGTAAATTAAAAAAATATACTTTTAATGTTTGGTATTAAATTTGCATTGATTTATAATGTAGGTTGTGAGTGAACCAAGCTTGACAAAGTCTGGAGTGTACTGGAGCTGGAACAAGGACTCGGCTTCATTTGAAAACCAGTTGTCCGAGGAAGCTAGTGATGTGGAGAAGGCGCGTAAGGTTTGGGAAGCTAGTGAGAAACTTGTTGGTTTGGCCTAAATCAGGATCCTTTAGATAATTTCTGGCAGATAGCTAATCTTCAATATGAGATGGGAAATCTGGGTCCTTTGTGTTTGGATTCAGATACAGGGTTGGTGTAACCAATTTTCAATTGTAATATTAGTGTAATTTCAGTTGAAGTTGACAATAAAAGTGCCCTACCTACCTTAAATAAATTAACAAAAAAGCAAAACTAATGATAAGTTTGTATAGAAGGAAGTAAGGAACGAAACAGGGAGCGGAATTATTCATTCCATTACATAAAGAATGAGTTATTCCGTACAATCTTCCCAATGAATAAAATTCATAAATTTGAAAGGAATAAGAATGGTTCAATCCGTTCCAATAGCAACCAAATACAAATTATATTTTTTATTTCATTCTATTTCCACTTTCATTATTTCAATCCAAACTTAATATAAAATTAGTTTGTTTCACTGTTTCAGAAGTGATTATTTGAATGAACTAAAGTAACTCTTTTTTACACAAAGTATAGGATGTCAATAAAATTAGACAACTCAACATATCTATCTAATAAAATACAAATGATTTTGAATTTCCCGCTCATTCAATAAATCATCTGGGCCGTCCAAAGTTTGGGATAAATCTCACCATCCATCTATCTAATAAAATACAATTTATCTAATTTTATCTATCTATATCTATATTCTATATATAAATTCCAACGTCCATAGTGCCGGAGGCACGGGACTGTTGCTAGTTCTAAAATATGAGACAAACTATTTAAATATATGAAACTGAGAAGGGATAGAATGATACTCCCTCACGGCCTCACGGCCCTCACCCTATACAAGTTGATTAAATAAAAATTCATAAAAGATGTTTAAAAAGTAAAATTAATACAAAATGTTATATAAAATTCACTAAACCCTCAAAAGTAGTCAAGTCTGGTCCGTTATTTTATTTAAAAAAAATACTAATGTATTGACATGGAGTCCATTGTGTATAAAATGAGAATTTATAGGGGCGGAAGAAATATTTTTTTATTAATTTTTCTTAGTTGTTACATATATTAAGAGGAACACTATTTTTCTATGTGTTTTTTATATATCCACATAATTACTCCTCACATGAAGGTGAGACCTACGGTAAGCGATCACGTGAAAATATCAATTTTATATAATAAAATGAGAATGTGATTCCCATATAGTGTGATAAGAGTCGATAAAAAATACTGATATAAACTATAAGAGTGATTCTAGGGGCGACAGGGAAGTAGGGACCGATTTAGCTATCGGCCCAATTTATTTTTTTCTTTTAATTTCCAAAAAATTTATAATATTTATTTTAACTCTTTATAAAATTCAGTTATTTAGGTATAATTTGGATACATAAACCCTAAACCCCAAAAAATATAATATTTATTTTAACTCAAATTTTTACATAATCCAGTGGTTTAGATATAATTTGAATATATATAAAAAATAAGATTGTACGGTCTATACAACTCTATTTTTTACATATATCTAAATTACACATACATGATTGAATTTTATAAAAAATCGAGTTAAAATAAATATTATAATTATTTTGGGAGTTAAAAAAAATTAAGCCGATCACCAGACCAATCCCTAATTCCCGGTCCCCTTAAAAATTTTTGAAACAATAAAGGATGGATTAATTTTTTAGAATTTTATTATGATATATTCAAATAACAAAATATTTTTATTCAAACACTCCTTATCATTACTAGGGCTTATCAAAGTAGGCTAGATGTAACTTAGACGAAAGTAGGTCTATGAAGCGATCAACCCATTATAGAATGGGCCTTAACCCTTTGTTATAATATTGTCCAAAACCAACACCAAAAATTTTGCTTGAGGTTTTTAAGGGTTTATTCGCAAATCCCTCCCACTTTTCTTCCTCCCTCTAATCGCTTCCTGCTCAGGTAAACCTAATTTCTTTCCGTCCAACCTCAAATCCAATCCAATCCAGCTACTTAATAAGCATTCATTTAATTTCATATACTGTTGTGTATCAATTATAATAGGATTTTGGATTGATTTGTTGTTTAAAATTTTTGTGTTCAGTTTATGTTGTTGCTAAGTTAGTAATCTAAATATAGCCGAATCCTTCATATTAGCTTACTAATGAAGCAAAAAGTTTAGCCAAATTTCTAGCTTGAATTAAACATTTTTACTTTGTGTTTGTTTTAGATTTCTAGAATTAATATGGGGAAGAAGCGAAAACACAGTGAGACTGTACCCGATGTGAAAAAAGATGAAACTGTGGCAGACAGACCGAAACGAACACTTCTGGGTTGGAAAGATAAGACTGAAAAGAAAGAAAATGAATCTCAGGCAGTTTTTAGAAATAAAGAGAAAGTTTTGGTCACTTGTTCACGCCGCATTAATTACAGGTAGTAATTTATTTATCTGATTCTTATGTTGGAAATATTTTTTGCGACTTTTTTAGTTTGTTCTGTAGTTGGTGGTTAATGGGTATTGCTATTTTTAGGTATCGGCATTTGATGTTGAATGTGGTATCAATTTTGCCTCATTGTAAGAAAGAGAGCAAAGTTGAGTCCAAGGCAACTAAAGGTGCAACCCTCAATGAGCTAGTTGAGCTCAAGAGCTGTTCCTCTTGTCTCTTTTTTGAGGTTAGTTTCATGGTTGGTTGTGACTATCTTGTTTTAGATTAACATGGGGAATATGCTATTGGTCATTGATAATTATGTTGTTTGAGTTGAAATCTTTCTACCCAGTTGTAAAATATTTTCTAATGATATATGAAGTTGTGCTCAAGACATGGTGTTTAAATGCAGACAAAACGAAGTAGAGCTTTGATTTATTTTCTTAGGTTAATGTATGAATATATTTTGTTTTCTCATTTCAGTGCCGCAAACACAAAGACCTTTATTTATGGATGGCGAAGTGTCCCAGTGGTCCATCTGTGAAATTTTTAGTTAACGCGGGTGATTTTTTTTTTTCTTGTACAGACAATTTTTGGATGATGCTTATAAATACTTGTTTTTTGTTCCAGTAGTTGTTTTTTGTTCCAGTAGATAGATATGAACTAATTATTGAAATTTCATATGTTTCTTAAGTGCATACAATGGAAGAATTAAAGCTTACTGGAAATCATCTGAATGGTTCACGCCCTCTTTTGACCTTTTCAACGAACTTTGATAAAGACCCCCGCTGGAAGCTCTTGAAAGAGATGATCATGCAGGTATTTAAATCTTTATCCTTGGTAGCAGAATCCTTGTGTAATCTGTCTTTTTACAAGCTATATTAAGCTTCTTTCTTTTGCCTTTTGAAGGTAGCATATAAAATATCAACTTCTAATTGCAAAGCATGGATCTAATAACAAGAAGAGCTAGGTTGTTAGTATACCTTGCAATATTTATTTTGAGTGATGCAAGACCTGAAGTCCCTAATTTCTTTTCAAGTTCTTCAGTAATGTAAACTACATTGTAATATAGCGCATAACTCTGCAAAATTTTCATTAATTTCATCCTCTTTATGAAAGTTTATTTTCTTGCAAAATTGGATATTTTTTCTGTATGTTTGAACTAAAAAAATAGAATCGGAGCTATCATCAATATTATAGTTTTGGCTGCAAAATTGAAAGTTTGAGGCATGATTTAATGGTGCTTAAAGATTTGCAAATGTTACTGTAGCAAACTTGGGCACACTTACGAGTGTGGTGTGTGATGTAAGGAAGCATATACTGCATTGTCTAAGCTATGGCTTAATGTTGCATTGTCATGGTTAGATAATCTTTCTTTAAAGATTTACAGTAGTGTGTTCCTTCAAAATCACCAAATGGACAAAATTTATTGCTCTTAACAATATATTTCATTCTCCTACATATATATAATCTCAAAACCGAATTTTTTTACGTGATTCTTAAATATCAGATTGTCAATTAGGGGAGTCCATGTTGTATAGGCTGTAATGTTTCTTAGCCAAGCTATACTGACATTCTTGTACATTTTTACTTCCCTTCTCTTATATCCAGATATTTGGAACTCCCAAGGATCACAGGAAATCAAAGCCTTACCATGATCATGTATTTGTTTTCTCAATTGTTGATGACCACATATGGTTCCGGAATTACCAGGTTGGTCTAATGCCAAAAACCAAATATATTCTAATATGATTTATGGGGATATTTTATGAGGCTGGAGACAGTTCATATTTATGCATGGTCCAAATAATTGCATCAACCATGCACTTTGTACTTTAGACAATAACAGGTACATCCGTATCTCTGTGTCTGTGTCTGATGTTCATAGATAACTAGGTCCACAGTTACATGTTTGATTGAAGGGTTAATGACAAAACTGTCCCTTCAAGTTTGGACGAAAATCAATTTGACACTCAAAGTTTGGGAATCGTCAATCAATACCTAAGTTTTTTAAAACAACAATCGTGTTCCCTTTGGCCGATCCGGCCAATTTTTCACCGGAATACGGGTTGACTACCTTTTTTAGTACTTTGACATTCTCAATACATATGGTTTGTATTTAATAAGTATTTTCTCAAATAATATTAATCTTTTACTTTGTTCATTTTCCCTAACATTTTAAATTAAAAAATAAAATCTTAACATTATTTATAAAATCAATGACAATAAATAATAAATTAAATATAAATAGAATTTTCTTTTTGGGTGACACATTACCTCCATCTACAAATAAAACATTTTCATGAAATTTATAAATACAAAATAAATAACAAAATTATAAAAAAAAATCAATATAAAAACCACAAGGTCTCTTTTTAGAGAAGAAACTAAAATAAAAATAAATTAAATAAATAAAACATCAATTGCAAGAAGACAAAATTAAAAATAAGATTATAACTTATACCAAAAAAATCAACTACAAAATAACAACAAAATCAAATAGATTATTTCTCTTTTTTCTTATCCTTTTTCTTTTTATCTCCCTATTCCTCCCCTTCTTCTCTTTCTCTCCTCTGCCTCGGCTCCTTTTCTCTCTCTTCTCTCCTCTTTCTCTTTCTCCTCTTCCTACGCCTTCTCTCTTCCTCTGTTTTGCTCACTTTCCTCCGACTAATACTCCGAACTCTCCAACTCCGAAGTGGAATACTCATCAGTAAAGGAAGAGTTAGAATCATCCTCGTCGTTGTACTTTCTTCGTGATTTGTTCTTGGAGCTTCGATTTCTCTTCCTCGAGCTTCTACTGTGTTTGATTTCGTCATCGATCTAGATCCTGATTCGCATTGGTATTCATAATTATCATCATCAACATTTATTTGGGATTTGAGGGTTAATGTTTTATTTTAATTTGTCATAATTATTTGAAGTCTTATATTCGCATAAAATCATAATTCTAAAACGTATAATAGCTCAAATTTGTAGACAAATACTATATATGACAAAAAAAATTGACTCGTGGCAATCCCCTCGAGAAATTTGGCAGGATCGGCCAAAAGGGAACACAATTGTTGTTTTAAAATACTTAGAGGTATTGATTGAAGATTCCCAAACTTTGAGTATTAAATTGATTTTCGTCCAAACTTGGGGGTCAGTTTTGTCATTAGCCGTTGATTGAATACGTACTTAAACATGATTTTCTGCAAGGTGTTTGTAATAAGTTGTCTAAATTTTTGGAGGCCTAGACACTGCTGAAGTTGCCAATTGGTGGTATAGGGGAGTACCAGGAGTTCAATTATATTAAGAACAAAGTTTGTATATGAGCAGGTACAGGTGGATCCCTCCCCAAATTTGCCCTGCTAATATGTAGCTATCCCCGGCCCGACCCCGAAAAAACCCCATACGCGCCACCCCAGCCCCAGCCCCAGCCCCATTTACCCGATTACTTTTTTATCCAAATTAAATTTCTCTAATTTTTTTTATATTACTTTGTACAACTATTTTTAATTCAAAATCAAACAACACTAGCAACATATTATATTATAAATGTTATGAATTTATAATGAAATAGCCTAAATAAGTACATAATTATATATATACACAATGCTAATTTAAATAAATTATATATACACATAATCGGGTTGGGGCGGGGGTGAGAGGGTATATCCCATACCCGACCCTAACCCTATAGGGTTTTAAAAACCGGGTCCCATTGGGTCGGAATCGGGTGGACCCCGTCGGGTTCGGGGAAAATTGCCAGGCCTATATGTAAATATATGAACACTCCATGGCTTTTTAAAAGAAAATACCAAATACGAGTCTTCATTTTCTTAGATTACGTAACATGTTTGAAACTGAATGCCGAGGGGATGCTTTGTAAACAGTCGGTGCAGCTCTTTGTTTAGATTTTAGGGTTTGTACTTGAAGGGTTTAGTCATGTTCTATTTGTGGAACTATCCCCATTGTATGCATTGTTTACACACTGGTTAACTCCCTTTTGGCACTTGGTTTGTAATAATTTATCTACTATTAAAGAAAAAAGATTAGGATTCCCAACATGAAAATATGAGAGTAGATCTTTTCATTCCAAACTGTTATTTGATCTTTAAAGAAACTGATATTCTGAAGCTACAAAAGCAGGTGTGACATGAAATTGTTTCTGGAATTCTTGTACCTTGTTTCTTAGAAGTTATATATTGCCAGCTTCAATTCTTTTTCATAGTAGTTCACATCATATAATTGTTGCTTCTTCATATTTTAAAACAGATTTCTTGCCCTCATGCTGGAGCAGATAAAATAGACCGAGGCGGCCTGGAGAAAATGACCCTTGTTGAGGTATGCAGACACTCTCTCAATCAGTAAACACAATCAAATGCTTGACACTTATGCATATTGATGCTATACTCATTTGTGAACAGGTTGGTCCAAGATTTTGTTTGAATCCAATCAAGATATTTGGTGGAAGCTTTGGGGGGCCGACATTGTATGAGAACCCATTTTACGTTTCGCCAAACCAGGTTAGGATTTGTTTAATTTGTTCCTCTGGTTTTAAGGTTTTGCCTTGTACAATTGATCTTCATGGATTGTAAAGAAACTTTTCCCTTTTATATTTGTCTACTTTTCTGGACAGGTGGATCGGGATGTGTTAGCCACCCCCTCGTTCTTTTCCTTGAATTTCTTTTAGGCTAAATCGAACTATGAAATTATCCAATCTCACTTGTGTAGATGAAAATGCTTATGTTTTTATCGATTTAAATGAAGCTGGCCTTGAACCAGTAGTTTTATTTGGTAGTTGGTAGGATGTGTGAGATTTTTGGCATCCCACCTTTGATACATTCTACTTGCCTGCTAATTATAGTCTGATTCGAAGCTCGCTAATATTTATTTAATATGATTCCCGTGTGTTCCAGATTCTTGCTAATTATTTATTTAATATGATGATCCCCCGTGTGTTCCAGATTCGTGCATTAGAGAAAAAGCAAAAAGCGGGCAAGTATGCAAAGAAAGTGAAAGCCAAAACAAGGAGGAAGATGCATGAGCTATCAAATCCCTTGGAACAAGACGAGTTTGCAGATATATGGAAGGATTGATGGGGATCGTGCAAGCAAATATATTATGGGTTTATCACCCTAAATCTCTTTTATAACTGTGGCTGCTATTGTGCAATTGAAAATTTTGACTCTGGTTGTATGTATCTTTCGACCCCCTTTTAATTAATGTATGATGATGGATAAGTATTGGTTTCTAAATTGGGTTATTTCAACACCATCAAGTGCCCAATTGATCCCTCTTCCTGTTCAATAATTTAATGTGTCTTGTGTATAGAAAGATGGTAGTTAGAGAAATGATGGTGGAAAAACTTGATTGATGTGTATTATTTATTATATTATTATTGCCAACTCCACTAGCTAGAAGAACAAGAACACAGAGTGAATAATCTACAAGAAAAAATGAAAACACTTGAAAGTAGGTTGATATCAATCAGATCTGGAGCTGGAATTATTATTGGATTAATGCGATTCCCATTCAGTCCAGTTGGTTTCACTTCCCACACGAGGGATGCTGTTAACCCTAGAGTAAACATCCACCTTGAAGTTGGCACCACACATTACTCCTTCACTATCAATCCCTAGGCATTGCTCTCATCTTGTTCATTGGATGCTCGAAACTCATCAATCCTCCCTCACTGTGAAACATACACCCTGCATTTTTGCAATTCATTCATTCACAATCTCTCTCTCTCTCTCTCTATTAGTATTTTGAATTTTGATTAATTATAGAAGAAATCAAATGAAGTACCTTTTGGGAAGGGTGCAAATGATTTAGCACAGCCTGCTTTTATGACCTCCAGCTCATCAGAAATCACCACGGATCCATCAGCAGCAATGCCCCAATATAGTTTAACCCCACCATCTGATCCCTGAAATATATGATATGATGGATTATTCAGCTGAGCAGCGGATAGCCTGGTATGAATGAGTGTTAGTTAGTTCTACTTGATTACCAGGGCAGTAAAAACAGTGCCAGCCTTGCTGTCATAGACAACAAAGGCGAAACTGCCTTCGAGATCTTTGATAACCTGATCAGCCGGATAGGGACCCCGGTCACGAAGCGTCCGGTAGGCTTCGATCACAAACATGGCGTCGTTGGTGCCCTTGGATAGCCCATATTGCTTAATTTGGGAAGACAGGTTGTTCAAGCTCCCCAGAAACAAGCAGTATATATCTTCAAACCCACAAAATAACCTGCTTTACTTAAAAGTATTATGAATCCAGATAGATCTGGTTGGTTGCTTAATTAATTAAAATTGTAAACAAATACGTACCTCTGGCTCTGGTGATGTAGCATAGTAGAGTGGCGGTTAGGTGGAACATAAGCAAGGACAGCAGATTGTCCAAAGTTCATAGAGAAAGTGTTATCAGGATGAGCTGATAAAAACTCCTGCAAAGTTTCCTCCGGTAGCTTCGGCTTCTTTGAATCATGCCTCTGCGAAGCAGGGCTATTAAGCTCTTCTGGTGGATTAGCAAACGCCTTATGAAATATTGCCAACATTTTCTCCTCCAAATTCAAAACCCAACACAAATTCACTCAATAAATAAATAGGAAATAGGAAATATATATACAAGAACAAGAAGAAGAAGAAGAAGAGCATAGTGGTATATATATATATATATATATATATATACACACCAGACCATTATAGTAGTATTATTACCCAAGTCATATAATGACGTGGCAATGATACTACGTACTCCAATGGATAAGGATTCTCACAAAACTTTTATCTCGTACTTTAATATTAATAATAATTACGTCTTTATCTGTTGATATTCTTTTTTGTTTCTTGTCTCTAATAATATACTCCATTCAATATTGATGCCTAGAGTAGGTGGTGGTTCCAAATTTTGAGTTTGGGTTTCTTTTATATTTTTGGTAGTGGGTGCCCGCTCTATATATATTGTTTATTGAAGGAAGAATATGGTAATTTGGTTATCCTAATTACTTAGGATTATAAAAAAAAATTCAAATTTAAAAACCAATGATACTATAATCACACAGATATTATATAAAAGACGAAAAAATATATAAGAAAACACAATATATTTCACTAATTTGGCTAGTACAGTTACTGTTAATAAATTCTCAAGTCCAATTGCACCTTGCGATTCCTTGCAATCCTGTCAGATGAGCTTGACAGTAATTCGCTCACTTTAAAGCAAGACCCCCAACTACCATGTCATACTGAATATTAGTCGAACCCATAAATAAATGTCAATATAAAAAAATGACAAAGTTATTAAAATTTGTAAATTAAAAATTTATCAAATATTATTATTAAAATCTCAATACTACGTTAGCCTTGTCGTCTCTACGAATAATTAGATCTGACAATTAAATAGTGGACAAGTCTAGGAGGATATTTTTTTTGTGACATTTCTAGTGATATTTTTTTTTAATTTATTTGTTTTGGTTTTTTTTTTGGTAATACTCTCCAAAAAATATATAGTATTTATTTTAACTTAATTTTTTTGTAAAAAATAGTGTTTTGGGTATAATTTGGATACATACAAAAAATAGAGTTGTACAGACTGTACATGTCCTGTTTTTTGTATGTATTCAAATTATACATAAAACACTGTTTTTTATAATAAAAAAATTCAGTTGAATAAATACTATATATTTTTTTGGAGGTACTACAAAAAAAACAAAAAAAAAAATTTAAAAATGTCGCTAGAAATTTCACTAAAAAAATATCCCCCTAGAAGGACTCTTAAATAATACTCCTTCCGTCCCATAGTTATAGGTTGATTTCTTTTGGCATATAGTTTAAGAAAAATCATTTAAGTGACAATTTTTAACATAAATTTTCCACATATACCCCTTAATATAGAATGAATGAATAAGTTAATTACTCATTACTTATCACACTGGAACTCTCAACTTCATTGATTGACGTGTACTGACCATTAAAATTCATAAACTTTAACCAAAGAGAATACAACAACATTAAATATGGTGATAAAAATAATGACATTGAATGTTGTTTATTCAAAAAAAAGAGTAATGATTGAATATTTATTATAAGGGCATAAAAGTAAAACAATGAACTAACTAAATTTTATAAATAGTAAGTAGTCTATATATTGGGATATCTCAAAATAAAAAATCAGCCTATAACTATGGGACGGAGGGAGTAGTAAGATATTTTAACTTCATTTTATGATTTTATTTAGTGGCCGACGCACATGGCACACGTAGAAAGAGAAAGGACACGTGTAATTAACACAAAAAAGAAAAAAGAAAAAAAATGGACACGTATAAAACAATAATTGCTACCTAATCTAATATTAGTACTATATTGGAAGGGAGCGGCTTGGAGATTAAGACAAAAGCCCATTGGAAGTGAGACAAAAGTCTTATAAGCCGTGGATTTCAAGCCCACAGAAACTAAGCTGCCTCCCACGCCGAATGGTAGTCTTATATTTTCAGGGCAAAAGGTTAAAAATGCCCATGATATTTTTTTCGATATCCCATTTACACTTTAAACTAATTTTTTTTCTAAAAATATCCTTAACGTTATATTTTTTGGGTCGCCCGTGCCCTTGCCGTTAACAGAAGACAAACGGAGTTAAAATGTGATGACGTGACAGACTTAAATATAAAATATATTCTAAATAAAATAATATATATCATTTAATCAAAACAAAAAAATACTAAAATTCAAAATAAAAAAAACATAACATATTTACATCATTTAATCAAAATAATAAAATTCAAATTATTTTTTTAACTAATCTAAACAACTAATTAAATAAAATATGTAAAATAAAAAGATTCCATAAAAAAAACAAAAAAAGGTAAGTACTATAATTTTTTCCACCCAATTACAGAATTACTGTTTCCATAATATAAAAAAATCTTACTTTCTGCTAAATCCAATTCCTATTTAACTTATTAAATCAACTAAAATGCATTCAATTGATAAAACTATATAATTTTAATGAGAAACAAAATAAAATTTTCAAATCTGCTTATGTGCATACACATTTATTAGTTTATTATTATTATTATTATTTTGCCCTTTTTACGATAATCCAACTGAGAAAGGATAGGACGAATAATAAAAATAAATTATAAAAAAAACATTTGTTCTTCTTAAAGAAAATTAATAAAAAATAATTAAAATTAAATAAAAATAATATTCTTTTTATAGAACGGAAGGCGTAATGTACAATTATTCAAATATAAACACAATTGTAACACAATACACATAAACAAAAAAACATAATAAAAAGTTTTATGAATTTATGAAAAATGTAATGAAAATCATTTTTTAATTAATATTTGATGTAAATATGTTATGTTTTGAATTTTAGTATTTTTTTAAATGATGTAAATATGTTATACAACTTATTTTATTTAATTAGTTGTTTTGATTAAATGATATATATTATTTTATTTATAATATATTTTATATTTAAGTCTGCCACATCATCACATTTTAACCCCGTTTGTCTTCTGTTAACGGCAGGGGCACGAGCGACCCAAAAAATATAATGTTAAGGATACTTTTGGAAAAAAAGATAGTTTAGGGTGGAAGTGGGACACCGGGGTAAACATCAGGGGTATTTTTGACCCTTTGCCCTATATTTTCACGTGAAAAAGTCTAGGGGGACCGGCCTTTTCCGACCGGGGTAGTGACCGGCCGGAAATATTTTTTATTTTTTTATTTTTTATTTTTTATTTTTGACTACAAAATAATTAATGTGATTTATTGGAACTGAAGTTTTTATAAAATACAGTGATTTAGGTGTCATTTGAATACACGTAAAAAATAAAGTTGTACAGACTGTATAACCCTGTTTGTTGCGTGTATCTAAAAAAATACTTAAATCACTGTATTTTGTAAAAATTTCAGTTTCAATAAATCACAATAATTATTCTGTAGTCAAAAACAAAAACAAAAAAAATTCGACCGGTCACAACCCCGGTCGGAAAAGGCCGATCCCCTTAGAAGGACTCATTTTCACGTTGGTCGTAACTTAATTTCATCAAATATTTATTGATGTGTGTATATCATTTTTCTTATTTTTGTATCATTACAATTACAATATTACACTACTTGAGTATTATTATTATAATGATAAAAGAATTTTATAAAAAATAATTTATAAAATTATGTAATAAGATATAACTAGTTGATGCATGAGTGCAACTTATAATAACAATTAAGGGGCTATTTGATTGCAGCTGAATGACTGATCGATTCAGTCATTCAGTACGTTTGTTTTGGAAAAAAAAATCGTTTGAATAGCTTAACCAATCAGTCATTCAGACGATTTTGAACAGAATGGTTTAGTCCAATTTTTTGGCTGAATCAGCGGCTGAATAATTTATTTTTTTACAATATTTAACTATTATATAAGTAATATTAAATAAATTTACAATAATTTTTTAAATTTTTTTAGAGGGGAAAAATAATAAAAATATGTTATTCAGATGTTTCAAATATGTCAACTATCAAATAATTTTTTTTCATTCAAATTCATTCAATTCTTATCAAACATCTCTCTAAGTACAACTAACTAACATCATTTTATATCCCTATTTAATACTCCCTCCATCCCAAATTAATTGCTTAGTTTTGACTTTTTAAAATTAAATTGACCATTTTTAAATCTAATCTTTTTACTAATTTTGCTAAAATATAGGTGAAGAGATTATAACCAAAAGAAAGTATATACAACTTATAACTAATCCTAATTTTTATAATTTTAGAAATATATTTATATATGTTTAATTATTAATTTTAAAAATAGCCAATTTGACTTAAAAAAATCAAAACTGAACAGTTAATTTGGGACAGAGTGAGTAACTAGTAGTATTATTTAGTCATCAAAATATTTTTGTTTGAACTCATGCCCAACGACAGTTGTGATTAGCACATCTTTAGTCGTTAGGCCAACACTTGATTCTCGCCCCAAACAAATATTTGGCAAATAATTTAGATTTAGAGTAATGATATGACTATAAATTATACACAAAAAATTATATACAAACAGTATTAAAAAAATATATAAATAAAAAGCGAAATTTATTATTAAATATTTTACAAATTTTCAATAATATATATGCAATATAAATCTTACTCTATGTATAATTATTTGTATATGATTTATACACATAATATTATTCTTAAATTTAAGTCCTTTCACACTCCACTATCCAAAATGTAACAAAAGTCATACAACTTACTTGAATTTTATTGTAAATGGGACTTAGAAATTTTTCTCAACAAAACGAATTTTAACTAATATTTTTTGTTGAAGTTAAATTTTAAAAAATTGAATTAACTACAATAATATTTACAAATTATAATATATATTAATAATCCAAATTAAAAAATAAATTTCAAAAAATATATATTTAGATACAATTTAAAAACTTGTTTCGGTTACTTGTCATAGTTCAATTTAAATGATTCTCCAAATGTTCAAAGTCTCAAACCAAATTTATTTTATGTATTCAAACAAATCCATGAATTAATTTCAAATAAAAACTGGTTTTGGTATCTTTTTATAAGTTTTACTTGAAATAAGAGAAACAAACCATCAAAAATTTATTCTTACAATACTAAAAATTATACCGTGTTAATTAGTTAGATGCAGGGAAGTAAAATGATTATAACAACTAGAAATGAGGGGCTGCTAAAGACTCGTAGTCATTTTTCATTTTCCGTTATAAAATAAGACAAAATCATTGTAAGCTATTACAATAAAACACAGAAACTACTCAATTAAAATGATATCATTTTTAATTGAAGATCAAACAACTCAAAAATAAAAATCTAATCAAACCAAACAAACAGTAACCTCAGTCAACCAAATCAATAATAATAAAAAAAATCAAATTTGAATCAAACAATTCCTCACAACCCACACGCCGATGAACATTAAAAACCATACAAAAAATACTTCTAAGATTTCACCAAATCTTGAAACTAAGAAGATTTTTAAACTTGTATTGAGAATTAGTTTATGATTTTTTTTTTGATTCCTTCCAAATTTAAGCCTTCTATTAATCTGTCCCTTAAATTTATTAATTTACATATATACATTGTTCCTATACTTAAAAAAAATTAATAAAGACAACTGTCTATACTGTCCCATTGTATGGAATGAATCAGTGTCGACAAAGAAAGCCAGTGACAAAGTTTTTATTGTTTTTTCAATTTAATAAATAATGTTATAGACACACTTATATATAAAAAATTATACACACAGTAAAAATAAAGAAAAAGTAAGATCTGACACTTATTATTGAATGTTCTAAATATTTTTATTTGTATATAATAAATGAATTCTATTTTTGATGAATAATTTTTTAATGTTTAATTTGCGCACTAATTTAATTGACTTGACGTCACAGGCTTAATTTAGACGCATGAAACGACATTATTTTACTGCTTCCGTACCTTGCACGGCCTGCCGTATTCTCCTTCTAATGTTTAATTTAAATACCAAAAATTTTAGGGTCATTTATATAAATATACAACAAATAGAAAGTAATTAAAAGAAAAATATATTAATTAAATAATTATAAAAGGAGTGTAATTAGGACTCATATTATAAAAATAGTACAATTCACATTAATAAAGAAACCTAAAATCAAGGACAACTAACTGCCATAATTACTAATTTAAATTTAAATATTTGGATCTAACAACAAAAATAAATTCAAATTCAAAATTATAATTCAAATTTAAATATTCAAATTCAAATCTTCATCTCCCTCACATACACTTTGAAATAATAGTTCACCGCTATACCGCCGCTACACCGCACATATTCCGCCGCTACACCGCCGCGAATCTCTGTTGTCCAAAACGCCAATGAGAATAAGAAGAAGATTCGCCCTACAAAAAATTTAAAAATAAATAGAAATAACTTTTAATGTTTTGAATTTTTTTTATAACTATGTTGTTACTCATAAATAATAAAATGGTTACCTTTGTATGAATGGTTGGCTATCAACTGCATCACATTCAAACGAAATTGGTAACTTAATAAAATTAAACTGGTTACCTTGATCTGAAGGTTTGGCTACCAACTGCACTATGAAAAAATGCAGGTGTGGATGTGAATTAGTTACTTTGGTATGGAGGTTTTGTTACCTTGGTACGAATGTTTGCTTACCTTGATCTGAAGGTTTGGTAACCAACTGTACTAATAAAAAATTTAAAGTGTGGAGGTTGATTGATTACTTTGATATGATACTTTTGTTACCTTGGTATGAAGGTTTGGTTACCATCATCCAGTATTCATATCCATCGCAACTGTGAGATGCCGAATTTTATGAAATAAAAGTATTCAACTTTTCTATTTTGGTAAATAGTTAAATTGATAAAAGTTTAAAGATAAGGGTAATATGTGAATTTTTATTTTTTTTGCAAAGTAAGCAAGTTGATATAAAATATTCGTTGTGTCGGGAAATATTCGATTAGTCGGAGAATATTCTTATTGTCGGGGAATATACGTACGACGGTACAATAATTGGTGGACCCCACAACGGAATTATTATCGGATTGAGAAAATGACAAAAATATTTTTATAAAAATAACGACGGAAGTTTTACCGTTAATTGTTGAAACACCCGGTGTTAAAAGTACAGTAATACGCGTTGTTATATAATAGCACACGGTATTGATTATTGATGCTTACGTAATAAATCACTCAGTTTTGTTTTATTAATATTATTAATGTAATAAAACAGAATTTTTTTTTATATTAAACAGAATACTTTTATAAAGTTATTCTATAAATAGAATATATTATATTTTATTATGCATAGTGTTGCATAGTGCCTGCATAATGTTTTGCATAGTAAAATCTTTTTATATAAAATAGAATATTTTTATAAAGTTATTCATTTTATTATATTATAAATAGAATATATTATATTTTATTTAAAAAAATTTCTTTAAATATGGACCGTCCGATTAAAAGTAAATCAATCTGGACCGTTCATGAATTAATACTATGCAGTCCATTTTTTTATAAATAGAAGCTCATTCCTTCATTATTTCTGACGAATTCACTGAAACTCTAGAGAGATAAACTATAGACAGAAAGAAGAAAAATATTATGCTACTTCACTACTCATATATCCAGTACTATTCTTCTTAAGGTAGGAGATATTATTTGTTGTACTCGTAAGAGGTATTAATTCTTTTGTGTTCATGAAGAGAACTTCTGTTATTCCATTCTTTATTATTCTGTTGGAATAACCTGTATACGCGGGCTACCTATACTTGGTAAAATTCTTCTGTTATTCCATTTTTTATTATTCTGTTGGAATATCCTGTCTGTGCGTTTTACGCCGGACCTGGTTCCGTCTTTATTATTCTGTTAGAATATCATGTCTGTGCGTTTTACGCCAGACATGGTTCCGTCTTTATTATTCTGCTGGAATATCTTGTCTGTGCGTTTTACGCCGGACCTGGTTCCGTCTTTATTATTCTGTTGGAACAACCTGTCAGTGCGAATTTTGCCTGACATGGTTCTATTATTTATTATTTTGTTGGGAATAACCTGTCTGTGCAGTCTATCGCACGCATGGTGAATTCTCATGTTATTCTATTCTTTATTATTATGCTGGAATAACCTGTCTATGTGGATTACCACATACATGGTGAATGATCCTTTGTATTCATTCCTTATTAAATTGTTGAAATAATCTGTCTAAGTGAATTACCGCATAGCGGCGAAAATCTATTTGCAGTTTCATATATTCTATTATACTCAATTGGTTAAAATTTTGGCTTCTATACTCCATGAAATTAGTGGAATATCCTTGATATTTGCGCTTCATCCAGTATCTTTTCATGGAAATTGTGACGCCAGATACATGGTACAGAATTCAAATATAACTTGATAATACAACTGTCGTGTACAATACGACAAAACATAAACTGTGAGTTTGAATACAAATATTGTCTACTAGAGAGTATAAAAACTCAAAATGAGTCCTTATTACAATTATTATCACACTATTTTACAGAATAGTGAGGACTATTAATGCACCATCTAGGACCATCACTCCGTTTTTCGAATCTTCCCAGCTATATTCTCATTTTCTGAAGAGGACAGTGAAAGAAAGGGTGAGCTCAACTAGCCCAGTAATAAATAATATGACTAAGATAATTCAGAATAAATTATCATTAGCCTTAAACAGTGTTAAACTGATACAATATAACAAACATCAAGTTTAACTGCAGCAGAACAAGCAATCCATTAAAAGAGTCAAGTAGAGAATAAAATCTACTATCTTTTATGATTTAAAAGATTTTTCATCACTTTTCTCGCTGGGACTCAGCTTAATAAATAATCTACATTATCGAATCATCCCTGTACTACAGGCCAAATATATTCTTTAGTATCACGACCACGAATTATCCATGCACTACGGGCCAAAGATAATCATGTTTTCATCAACGGTCCTGATCATGCCATAAAATAATTCATCTTTGCACCCTTGGCCGAAGAGAATCCATAGTCATAATCATACCAAAAACTGTCCATCAATGCACTACGGGCCAATGAGTACTTTTTCCACATCATTTGTAACATTACGGTCATGATTACACCAAAAAATCCATGGTCATAATCATACCAAGTCCATCTATGCACTACAGGCCACAGATGACTTTCAACAAAATATGAGCATGAGGATGATGACCATGATATAAGAATTCAATAAAACAAGTTCAAAAATTAATTTATTCAGGAACTAATAAAGTCCAAATTGTCAACATGATACTGCTTTCTAGAGTAAAATTCAAGAATGCTCAGAAGAATATTTCCATGAAAAGATACTGGATGAAGCGCAAATATCAAGGATATTCCACTAATTTTATGGAGTATGGAAGTCAAAGTTTTAACCAACTGAGTATAATAAAGAATGGAATAACAAAAGAAATCACCATGCATGCGGTACTTCGCATAGACAGGTTATTCCAACAGAATAATAATTAACGGAACCAGGTCATGCGTAAAGCACAGACAGGATGTTACAACAGAATAATAAAGAACGGAATAATAACATAAATCACCATGCATGCGGTACTTCGCATAGACATGTTATTCCAACAGAATACCAATAAAGACGGAACCAGGTCCGGCGTAAAACGCACAGACAGGATATTCCAACAGAATAATAATAAAGACGGAACCAGGTCCGACAAAAAACGTACAGACAAGATATTTCAACAGAATAATAATAAAGACGGAACAAGGTCCGCCGTAAAATGCACAAACATGATATTCCAACAGAATAATAAAGAATGAAATAACATAAGAATTTCACCAAGTATAGGGTATCCCGCGTATACAGGTTATTCCAACAGAATAATAAAGAATTGAATAACATAAATTCTCTTCATGAATAAGAAAGAAAGAATACCCCTTATGAGTACAACAAATAATATTCTCTACCTTAGAAAGAAGAGTGCTGGATATAGAAGTAGTGAAGTAGCAGAACACTTTTCTTCTTTCTCTCTATAGTTTCTCTCTCTAGAGTTTCAGTGAATTCGTAAGAAAAATGAATGAATGAGTTTCTATTTATAGAAAAATGGACAGCATAGTAACTAACTCATGAACGGACCAGATTGATTTACTTTAATCTGACGGTTCATTTTTATAGCAAAAAAATTTTAAATAAAATATAATATATTCTATTTATAATCTAATAAAACGAATAACTTTATAAAAGATTTTACTATGCAAATACTATGCAGGCACTATGTAAACACTATGCATAATAAAATATAATATATTCTAATTATTGTCTAATAAAACAGATAACTTTATAAAAGTATTCTGTTTTATATAAAAAAAATTTACTATACAAAACACTATGCAGACACTATGCAACACTATGCATAATAGAATAACTTTATAAAAGTATTCTGTTTTTTATAAAAAGATTTTACTATGTAAAACACTATGTAGACACTATGCAACACTATGCATAAAAAAATATAATATTTTCTATTTATAGAATAACTTTATAAAAGTATTCTGTTTTATTACATTAATAATATCAATAAAACAAAACTGAGTGATTTATCACGTAAGCCTCAATAATCAATACCGTGTGCTACTATACAACCACGTGTATTACTTTACTTTTACTACCGAGTAGTTCAACAGTATTAACGGTAAAACTTCCGTCGTTATTTTCATAAAGTATTTTTATCGTTTTCTCAATCCGATAATAATTTCGTTGTGGGGTCCACCAATGATTGTGCCGTTGCACGAATATTCCCTGATAAAACAAATATTCCCCGAACAATCGAATATAATATGACAACTTGCATACTTTGCAAAATTTATAAATACTACCGACAACTATAACATTATATCAAATCCACACCATAATATTCAACAAAATTATTTCGAGAAAATTAAAAAAAATTCATAAAATCTGGGGTCTCACAATCTCCCCTTCTTATGAAATTTCGCCCTCGAAATTTACGTACGTACCTGGTATGCCGAAGAGGTGAGGATACCTTGACTTCATTTCAAATTCTAATTCTTGAGGTATAATCTTTGAGTGTTGAATACGATTCTTCTTATTCAAGATTTTAACACGTATCTCCTCATACGTTAAATCTTCTGCTATCTCGTCTAGTTCTAATTTAATAATGTGGTTCGGGTCATCCACATATTTACGTAACATCGATACGTTAAAAACGTTATGAACACGCGACATACTTAGCGGTAAAACGAGTCTATAGACCACAGTTACTACTTCATCGAGGATTTCAAAAGGGCCGATTAAATCGAGGGTTGAGATTTCATCTCTTCGTCAATTCTTGCTTCTAGAATAAAGCCCTCTTGAACCTTCTTCTTCACATTCATCAGCTCCGGGTGTGAAGCTTGAGCGGCTTTAACTTTATCGATTAAAGTCGATTCTACTCGTATATTCGTTATCTTCACTTGGGTTCCTAGAGTCTTTAACTCTATCTTCATCATTTATAAATCGTACGAAATAGGCCTTTGAGTTAAAAACATCGCACTCGTAAACGCATACGATCTTATACTCAACGCGTCAGCTACCACGTTCGCTTTTCCACGATGTTATTGAATGGTACGATCATAATCTTGAACAGCTCGAGCCAACATATTTGGCGCATGTTACGTTCACTTTAGTTAAAGAAATATTTAACGGTTTTAGAAATGGGTTTTGTACTGGGGTTAATACAAAATTCGATTTCACGTTCTAGGGGTAGGTTAAGAAGTCTTCAAAAATACGTCAGGAAATTAATTAACAACAGAAATATCATTCAAAACTGTGACTCTCGTCCAAGACTTGGATAACATGTCATATTGATACTTATTAACTTGTCACCGTTATTCACAATGCCCCCTACGGAAAGTTCGGCTTTGGTACATTCCACACAAGGAAGTCAACAACGAAAGGATCGGAGCTCTTTACTTATGGCTTGATATGACAATGATTGACTTTAGTAGTTTGGTTTCTTGAATTCGCATAACAGGTTGGTTAGGAATATGAAAACTAACAACCTTACGAAAAGCATGATGAGTAGTTAACCAATAGATTCCTAAAATCGCATCAAAGGCAAGTATTCTCAAAGAGATACGATCGACAGGTAACGTGAAAGTGTTGATTTGAACAAGATTTATAAATAGTGGAGAAGGTTTCTCCCAACAGATATATCAAAGTCTAACTTCTCTGGAGTTAACTTCAAACATTGAACACAACTAGGTGAAATAAAAGAGTAAGTAGAACCGGTATTTAACACGGTATAGACTTCGCAAGAGTTTATGACTAACATACCCGTGATAATTTTATTCAAGTTCCTCGTCACGAAAAAAAACGCTCTCTCTTAAACTACCGGCTTTGGTTTGTCTGGAACATCCTTTGGCATCACTATCCCAGCTGGAATTGACTTTACCATACGACAAAATTGAGCTAGGTGACCTTCTCTTCCGCAATTAAAACACGTTTTGGATTGCTGCGTACAGTTTGGACGGATGTGTCCCTCCTGTTCGCATTTGAAACATACGACCGGTGGTCGTTCTTCTTCCTTTGAAACGGGTGCTGGTGCCGACGCCTTTACGTCATTGTTGAACATTCTCTTCTTGAAATGTCCATTCTTATTGTTTTGACCATAATTACCACCGAAGTGGTTACCATTTCTGACATGTTGATTCCCTCCATGCTTACTGTCACCGCTTTGATGACTGTTATCTTCGGTATTATCATTTTGCCGGCTGCTCTCTTTTGGTTTGGTTGACTCATTATCATGCTCCAATAACTGAGCCTTATTAACAACATCTGAATATAAACACAGTTTATGAGAGATAAGTTATTGACGTATCTTCGGCTTCAAACCTCTTAAAAACATCCGCGTCATTCTCTCTTTATTATCAACCAAGTGGGACACAAATCGGGACAACTCGGCAAACTTGGCTTCGTACTGCGACATGGTCATGTTGTTTTGCTCCAACTTGATAAATTCCACCTCCTTCATGTGACGAATGCTTTCGGGAAAGTACTTGTCATTAAATAACTCTTGGAACTTCTCCCAAGACATCTTGAGTGTGACAGGATGGGTAAGTTTTATAGATTCCCACCAGTGATCTGCCTCTTCACGCAACATAAAGGTGGCAAAAGGAACCTTTTGCTCCTCGGAGCATCCCAAGACATCAAATATCTTGGTGATATGCTTTAACCACGTCTCCGCCTTAAGTAGTTCATATTTATAGCAAAAAAATTTTAAATAAAATATAATATATTATATTTATAATCTAATAAAACGAATAACTTTATAAAAGATTTTACTATGCAAATACTATGCAGGCACTATGTAAACACTATGCATAATAAAATATAATATATTCTAATTATTGTCTAATAAAACAGATAACTTTAAAAGTATTCTGTTTTATATAAAAAGATTTTACTATGCAAAACACTATGCAGACACTATGCAACACTATGCATAATAGAATAACTTTATAAAAGTATTCTGTTTTATATAAAAAGATTTTACTATGTAAAACACTATGTAGACACTATGCAACACTATGCATAAAAAAATATAATATATTCTATTTATAGAATAACTTTATAAAAGTATTCTGTTTTATTACATTAATAATACCTATAAAACAAAACTGAGTGATTTATCACGTAAGCCTCAATAATCAATATCGTGTGCTACTATACAACCACATGTATTACTGTACTTTTACTACCGAGTAGTTCAACAGTATTAACGGTAAAACTTTCGTCGTTATTTTCATAAAGTATTTTTATCGTTTTCTCAATCCGATAATAATTTCGTTGTGGGGTCCACCAATGATTGTGCCATTGCACGAATATTTCCTGATAAAACAAATATTCCCCGAACAATCGAATATAATATGACAACTTGCATACTTTACAAAATTTATAAATACTACCGACAACTATAACATTATATCAAATCCACACCATAATATTTAACAAAATTATTTCGAGGAAATTAAAAAAAAATTATAAAATCTGGGGTCTCACAATCTCCCCTTCTTATGAAATTTCGCCCTCGAAATTTACGTATGTACCTGGTATGCCGAAGAGGTGAGGATACCTTGACTTCATTTCAAATTCTAATTCTTGAGGTATAACCTTTGAGTGTTGAATACGATTCTTCTTATTCAAGATTTTAACACGTATCTCCTCATACGTTAAATCTTCTACTATCTCGTCTAGTTCTAATTTAATAATGTGGTTCGGGTCATCCACATATTTACGTAACATCGATATGTTAAAAACGTTATGAACACGCGATATACTTGGCGGTAAAACGAGTCTATAGACCATAGTTACTACTTTATCGAGGATTTCAAATGGGACAATTAAATCGAGGGTTGAGATTTCCTCTCTTCGTCAATTCTTGCTTCTAGAATAACGCCCTCTTGAACCTTCTTATTCACATTCATCAGCTCCGGGTGTGAAGCTTGAGCGGCTTTAACTTTATCGATTAAAGTCGATTCTACTCGTATATTCGTTTTCTTCACTTGGGTTCCTAGAGTCTTTAACTCTATCTTCATCATTTGTAAGTCGTACGAAATTGGCCTTTGTGTTAACAACATCGCACTCGTAAACGCATACGATCTTCTACTCAACGCGTCAGTTACCACGTTCGCTTTCCCACGAAGTTATTGAATGATACGATCGTAATCTTCAACAGCTCGAGCCAACATCTTTGGCGCATGTTTCGTTCGCTTTAGTTGAAGAAATATTTAAAGTGAAATTTTGGTAAATAGTTAAATTGATAAAAGTTTAAAGTTAAGGGTAATATGTAAAAAATTTTTTGCAAAGTAAGAAAGTTGATATAAAATATTCATTGTGTCGGGGAATATTTGATTAGTTGGGGAATATCCGTACGACGGTACAATCATTGGTGGACCCCACAATGGAATTATTGTCGGATTGAGAAAACAACAAAAATATTTTTATGAAAATAACGACGGAAGTTTTACCGTTAACTAGTTGAAACACCCGGTGTTAAAAGTACAGTAATACGCGTGGTTGTATAGTAGCACACAATATTGATTATTGATGCTTACATAATAAGTCATTCAGTTTTGTTTTATTAGTATTATTAATGTAATAAAATAAAAAAACTTTTTATATAAAACAGAATATTTTTATAATGTTATTCTATAAATAGATTATATTATATTTTATTATGCATAGTTTTGCATAGTGCCTGCATAGTAAATTTTTTATATAAAACATAATATTTTTATAAAGTTATTCGTTTTATTAGATTATCAATAGAATATATTATATTTTATTTAAAAGATTTTGTTTTAAATATGGATCGTCCGATTAAAAGTAAATCAATCTGGACCGTTCATGAATTAGTTACTATGCAGTCCATTTTTCTATAAATAGAAGCTCATTCCTTCATTATTTCTGACGAATTCATTGAAACTCTAGAGAGATAAACTATAGAGAGAAAGAAGAAAAGTATTCTGCTATTTCACTACTCATATATCCAGTACTCTTCTTCTTAAGGTAGAGGATATTATTTGTTGTACACGTAAGGGATATTATTTTTTTTGTGTTCATGAAGAGAACTTCTGTTATTCCATACTTTATTATTCTGTTGGAATAACCTGTATACGCGGGATACCCTATAATTGGTGAAATTCTTCTGTTATTCCATTTTTTATTATTCTATTAGAACATCATGTCTGTGTGTTTTACACCGGACCTAGTTCCGTCTTTATTATTCTATTGGAACATCCTGTCAGTGCGAATTTCGCCTGACCTGGTTCCATTATTTATTATTCTGTTGGGAATAACCTGTCTGTGCAGTCTATCGCACGCTTGGTGAATCCTCCTGTTATTCCATTTTTTATTATTCTGTTGGAATATCATGTCTATGTGGATTACCACATGTATGGTGAATGATCCTTTGTATTCATTCCTTATTAAATTGTGGAAATGATCTGTCTAAGTGGATTACCGCATGACGGCGAAAATCCATTTGCAGTTTCATATATCCTATTATACTCAGTTGGTTAAAGTTTTGGCTTCTATACTCCATGAAATTAGTGGAATATCCTTGATATTTGCGCTTCATCCAGTATCTTTTCATGGAAATATTCTTCTGAGCATTCTTGAATTTTACTCTACAAAGAAGTATCATGTGGATAATTTGGACATTTTTTGTTCCTGGATAAATTAATTCTTGAACTTGTTTTATTGAATTATTATGTCATTATCATCATCTTCATGTTTATATTATCTTGAAAGTCATCTGTGGCCTGTAGTGCATAGATGGACTTGGTATGATTATGACTAGGAATTATTCGGTATAATCATAACCGTAATGTTACAAATGATGTGGAAAAAGTCCTCATTGGCCCGTAGTGTATTGATGGACAGTTTTTGGTATGATTATGGCTATGGTTTCTCTTCGGCCAAGGGTACAAAGATGAATTATTTTATGGCATGATCAGGACCGTTGATGAAAACACGATTATCTTTGGTCGTAGTGCATAGATAATTCGTAGTCGTGATACTAATGAATATCATTGGCCGTAGTACAGGGGTGATTCGATGATGTGGATTAATTATTGAGCTGAGTCTCAGCGATGAAATATTAATTCATGGATGTGATAATAATGAATATCTTTGGCCGTAGTGCATGGATAATTCATGGATATGATACTAACGAATATACTTGGCCGTAGTGCATGGATAATTCGATGATGTGGATTATTTATTAAGCTGAGTTTCAGCGATAAAATATTGGTTATACACTTTTAATTTGTAGAAGATAGTAGATATCATGCTCATACTTGACTCTTCTAAAATACAGTTGTATGTCTTTGGCTTGTAGTGCAAAAATAAATTGTTAATGAATATCTTTGGTCGTAGTGCAGAGATGAATTTATTAGTATGATTATGATCAAGAATTGTGACTTGGTATAAACATGATTTTTGATGTTTCTGGTGAAGATAGGTGATGAAAATTATCTTCGTCCTGAGTGCGAAGAGGAATTTAGAATCACAATTATTATTATGAGTTATTCATATGATTGTGGACAGAAATTGTTGATTGATGTTAAATGGATAAAACATTATTGGTGGACTTTTAACATGGAGAAGATAATAGACCTGATGGTCTATTTGACTCTTCTAATGGATTGCTCGTTCCGCTGCAACTATGGTTGAAAAGTTTTATCATCTACCACATGTTCTAAATCTCTGATTTATTATTGATGAAAGCTATTGCTTCACAATTCACTCACCCTTTCTGCTTCACAATTCCTTTCAGGGAATAAGAGTGTTGCCGTAAGAGTGTTGCCGGGTCGAGCGGGGATAACAGGGGAATAGAACAGTGGTCTCTAGCTGTGGAGTTTCTCCCTAAACAGTATAAAAAACTGTGTTGTATTCTATACAACATTTAGTAGTTATATTTGGTGAATCAAATAGGGTGAGGTGAACCCAACTTTGGAACACTATGCAGACACTATGCAACACTATACATAATAAAATATAATATATTCTATTTAGAGAATAACTTTATAAAAGTATTCTATTTTATATAAAAAGATTTTACTATACAAAACGCTATGCAGACATTATGCATAATAGAATATAATATATTCTATTTATAGAATAACTTTATAAAAGTTTTCTGTTTTATTACATTAATAATACCAATAAAACAAAACTGAGTGACTTATCACGTAAACATCAATAATCAATACCGTGTGCTACTATGCAACCACGCGTATTACTGTACTTTTAACACCGGGTGTTTCAACAGTTAACGGTAAAACTTCCGTCGTTATTTTCATAAAGTATTTTTGTCGTTTTCTCAATCAGACAATAATTTTTTTGCGGGGTCCACCAATGATTGTGCCATTGCACGAATATTCCCTGATAAAACAAATATTCCCCGACCAATTGAATATAATATGACAACTTGCATACTTTGTAAAATTTATAAATACTACCCACAACTATAACATTATCTCAATTCCACACCATAAAATTAAAAAAAATATTTCGAGAAAATTAAATCTTTATTCATAAAATCTGGGGTCTCACAATCTCCCCTCCTTATGAAATTTCGTCCTCGAAATTTATGTACTTACCTGGTATGCCGAAGAAGTGAGGATACCTTGACTTCATTTTAGATTCTAATTCTTGAGGTATAACCTTTGAGTGTTGAATACTATCCTTCTCATCTAAGATTTTAACACGTATCTCCTCATACGTTAAATCTTCTGTTATATCGTTTAGTTCAAATTTAATAATGTGGTTCGGATCGTCCACATATTTACGTAACATCGATACGAAAAAAAATGTTCTGAACACGCAACATACTTGGCAGTAAAACGAGTTTATAAGTCACAGTTCCTACTCGATCGAGGATTT
Organism: Panax japonicus; assembly: GCA_020205505.1. Lineage (NCBI taxonomy): Eukaryota > Viridiplantae > Streptophyta > Magnoliopsida > Apiales > Araliaceae > Panax > Panax japonicus. Next base: position 88,370,446 of record CM035091.1, read on the forward strand.
CTACTGGGTCAATTAAATCGAGGGTTGAGATTTCCTCTCTTCGTCGATTCTTGCTTCTAGAATAACGCCATCTTGAACCTTCTTAATTATTCACATTCATCAGCTCCGGGTATGTAGCTTGAGCGGCTTTAACTTTATCGATTAAAGTCGATTCTACTCGTATATTCGTTATCTTCACGTGGGTTCGTATATTCACACTTGTAACAACATACGATCTTCTACTCAACGCGTTAGCTACCATGTTCACTTTCCCACGATGTTATTGAATGGTACGATCGTAATCTTTAACTGCTCGAGCCAACGTCTTTGGCGCATGTTACGTTCGCTTTAGTTGAATAAATATTTAACGGTTTTAGAAATGGGTTATGTACTGGGGTCAATACAAAATTCGATTTCACGCTCTAGGGGTAGGCTAAGAAGTCTTCAAGAATACGTCAGGAAATTTATTAACAACAGAAATATCATTCAAAACTGTGACTCTCGTCCAAGACTTGGATAACACGTCACATTGATACCTATTAACTTGTCATCATCATTCACGACGTTGCCTAGAGAAAGTCTGGCTTCGGTGCATTCCAAACAAGAAAGTCAACAACGAAAGGATTGGGGCTCTTTACTTATGGCTTGATATGACAATGATTGACTTTAGTGGTTTGGTTTCTTGGATTCGCATAAAAGGTTGGTTAGGAATATGAAAGCTAACAACCTTACGAAAAGCATGATGAGTAGTTAACCAATCGATTCCTAAAATCCCATCAGAGGCAAGTATTTTCAAAGAGATAAGATTGACAGGTAACGTGAAAGTGACAATTTGAATTAAACAAGATTTATAAACAGTGGAGGTAACGAAGGTTTCTACTAACGAAGTTTCAACCAATAAGTCAAAGTTTAACTTCTCTGGGGTCAAATTTAAATGTTGAGTGCAAGCAAGAGAGATAAAATAATTGGTGGAACTGGTATCTAATAAGGTATAAACTTCGAAAGAATTTATAATTAACTAACCCGTGCTAACTTCGTTCGGGTTACTCGCTTTTTGAGAAATCACGAAAAACGCTCTTCCTGAAACCTCCGAATTTGTTTTGTTCGTATCCGCATTTGGTACCGCCGTCCCAGCTGGACTTGACTTCACTATACGACAAAATCGATCTAAATGAGTTTCTCTTCTTGAAATTTCCACTTCTATTATCTTGGCCATGATTACCACCGAAGTGGTTACCATTCTTGGCATGATAATTTCCCCCATGATGGTTATCATTGTTCCGATGGTCGTTGCCACCGGTATGATTATTATCGTGTTGTTGGTCGTTACCTTTTGGTTGAGCTGACTCAACGGTCTCATGTGCTTCATTGCTCTCATGTGCTTCATTGCTTATCTCAGCATTTTCAGATGCCATTTTTCAAACACTGTCATAAAATAAGGGTTAATTAACATATCACATATTATCCCTATACTCTGACCGACCAATTAAATACCAAATAAACTTAGGTAGGTAATACTAGCGAATGAATTTCTCATCTCCCCCCTCCTAGTTCTAGTCTCACATCTTAGCCAGGGATCATATCCTTAAGCTCTAATACCAACATGTGACGCCCCCAAAATTAGGTATACATCACCCATCTTGAGTTGCCAGATACATGGTACAGGATTCAAATACAACTTAATTATACAACAGTCATGTACAATACGACAAAACATAGGTTGTGAGTTTGAATACAAATACTGTCCTCTACAGAGTATACAAACTCAAAAGGAGTCCTCATTACAATTATTATCACACTATTTCACAGAATAGTGATGACTACTAATGCAAACATCTAGGACCATCACTCTGTTCCCCGACTAGTCCCAGCTACGTTCTTATTTCCATGAAGAGAACGATGAAAGAAAGAGTGAGCTCAACTAGCCTAGTAAGAAATATTATGACTAAGATAATGCAGAATAATTTATCGTTAGCCTTCAACAGTGTTAAACTGATAAAATATAATAACTATCAAGTTTAACTGCAGCGGAACAAGCAATCCATTAGAAGAGTCAAGTAGAAAATAAAATCTACTATCTTCTATGATTTAAAAGGTTTTTCATCACTTTTATCGCTGAGACTCAGCTTAATAAATAATCCACATCATCAAATCATCCCTGCACTACAAGCCAAGGATATTCTTTAGTATCACGATCACGAATTATCCATGCACTACGGCTAAAGATAATCATATTTTCATCAACAGTCCTAATCATACCATAAAATAATTCATCTTTGCACTACGGCCAAAGAGAATCCATAGCCATAATCATACCAAAAATTGTCCATCAATGCACTACGGGCGAATGAGGACTTTTTTTCACATCATTTGTAACATTACGGTTATGATTATACCGAATAATCCCTGGTCATAATCATACCAAGTCCATCTATGCACTACAGGCCACAGATGACTTTCAAAAAAAGAAACATGAGGATGATGACAATGATATAAGAATTCAATAAAACAAGTTCAAGAATTAATTTATCTAGGAACTGATAATGTCCAAATTGTCAACATGATACTGCTTTGTAGAGTAAAATTCAAGAATGCTCAAAAGAATATTTCCATGAAAAGATACTGGATGAAGCGCAAATATCAAGGATATTCCACTAATTTCATGGAGTATAGAAGCCAAAACATTAACCAAAAGAGTATCATAAAATATATGAAACTACAATGGATTTTCACCCGCCATGCGACAATCCACGTAGACAGCTCATTTCCACAATTTAATAAAAAATGAATATGAAGGGTCATTCACCATGCATGTGGTAATCCACATAGACAAGTTATTCCAACAGAATAATAAAAAATAGAATAACAGAAGAATTCACCATGCATGCGATAAATCGCACAGACAGATTATTCCAACAGAATAATAAATAATGGAACTAGGTCCGGCGTAAACGCACAGACAAGATATTCCGACAGAATAATAAATAATGGAACCAGGTCCGGCGTAAACACACAGACATGATATTCTGGCAGAATAATAAAGAATGAAATAACATAAGAATTTCATCAAGTATAGGGTAGCCCACGTATACAGGTTATTCCAACAGAATAATAAAGAATGAAATAACAGAAGTTCTCTTTATAAATAAAAAAGAAAGAGTACCCCTTACGAGTACAACAAATAATATTCTCTACCTTAAAAAGAAGAGTACTGGATATAGAAGTAGTGAAGTAGCAGAACACTTTTCTTCTTTCTCTCTATAGTTTCTCTATCTAGAGTTTCAGTGAATTCGTAAGAAATAATGAATGAATGAACTTCTATTTATAGAAAAATGGACTGCATAGTAACTAACTCATGAACAGTCTAGATTGATTTACTTTAATCTGACGGTCCATATTTAAAGCAATATCTTTTAAATAAAATATAATATATTCTATTTATAATCTAATAAAACGAATAACTTTATAAAAGATTTTACTATGCAAATACTATGCAGGCACAATACAAACACTATGCATAATAAAATATAATATATTCTAATTATTGTCTAATAAAACAGATAACTTTATAAAAGTATTCTGTTTTATATAAAAAGATTTTACTATGCAGGCACTATGCAACATTATGCATAATAAAATATAAAATATTCTATTTATAGAATAACTTTATAAAAGTATTATGTTTTATATAAAAAGATTTTGCTATGCAAAACACTATGCAGACATTATGCAACACTATGCATAATAGAATATAATATATTCTATTTATAGAATAACTTTATAAAAGTATTTTGTTTTATTACATTAATAATACCAATAAAACAAAACTGACTGACTTATCACGTAAGCATCAATAATCAATACCGTGTGCTACTATGCAACCACGCGTATTACTGTACTTTTAACATCGGGTGTTTCAATTGTTAACGGTAAAACTTCAGCCGTTATTTTCATAAAGTATTTTTGTAGTTTTATTAATCAGACAATAATTTCATTGCGGGGTCCACCAATGATTGTGTCATTGCACGAATATTCCCTGATAAAACAAATATTCCCCGACCAATCGAATATAATATGACAACTTGCATACTTTGTAAAATTTATAAATACTAACCACAACTATAACATTATCTAAAATCCACACTATAATATTAAAAAAAATATTTCGAAAAAATTAAATCTTTATTCATAAAATTTGGGGTCTCACATTTTTCATCATCCTTAGTCCTAAATGATGATATTACTGAATATCTTTGGCCTGTAGTGCAAAGATGAATGATTAACGAATATCATTGGCCCGTAGTGCAAAGATGAACAAGTGTTGAGATGAACATGATCAACTATTGATACAAATGAATATCTTTGGCCTGTAGTGCAAAGATGAATGATTAACGAATATCTTTGGCTCGTAGTGCAAAGATGAACAGGTGTTGAGATGAATATAATCAACTGGTGATACAAATGAATATCTTTGGTTTGTAGTGCAAAGATGAATATTTGATTCAAAATGTATATTGATTGATGTTACAGGGATAAAATATTGATGATGGACTTTTAAATATTAGAAGATAGTAAAATTCATTCTCTAATTGACTCTTCTAATGGATTGTTGTTTCCGCTGCAGTTGTTGATCTAAAACTTGTTGTCTATTATATTTTATCAGATTTTTTCTTGTTGAAGACCAATGATAAATTGTTGTATATTATCTTAGTCATAATATTGTTTACTGAGCTAGTTGAGCTCACCCTTTTCCTTTTTGTTCCATTTTTCTTATCAGGAGGTAAGAACATAGCAGGAACTAGCCGGGGTATGGAGTGATGGTTCAGGATAGTTATTTTAGTAGTCCTCACTATTTTGTAAAATAGTGTATCAATAATAGTAATGAGGACTCCTTTTGAGTTTGTATATTGTCTATTAGACAATATTTGTATTCAAACTCACAGTTTATGTGTTGTCGTATTTTACACAACAATTGTATTACTGAAGTTGTATTTATTTATATACCATGTATTTGACGACTCAGATTGGGTGATGTATACCTATTTTGGGGGCGTCACAGTTTCTAATGGTTATATATTAGTGTTAAGGACCAATAATTTTAGGACCGGCCCGACCTAGACTAATTTTGGGCCTGTAAAATGATCTGTATCATTATTTCTCAAATCCAATAACGGCCCAATATGCTGAAGGCCTTTGATTGGATCCTTAACACTAATATACAACAATTAAAAAGTATTTACAAAAATAAAATACACACAAAATAATTACAAAAATAACAAAACACGATATATTACTATTCCTAAAATCACGTATCATTAACTCCTACACGTCAGTTATTTTTCTTTCATATTTGTAACCCACCGCACCTAAATTCAAGCAACTGATGAAAAATGCAACTCCAAATCAATCGGAATAACAGATCAACGCCAAATCAATCGGAGAAGTCAAAATCGGAAAAGATGAAGCTTCCTGTCGCGACGCAACTCGAAATCGGAGAAGACGAAACCTGTTGTCGCGACGCATCTCTAAGATCGAAAAAAGTATACAAAATCAACAACGCCTTCGAGTTAAGTAACAAGAAACTTAATCACTGCAGTGATTGTTGAATACAAGATAAACATCAACTTCGATACAAACACTGAGGTATTTAAGTTTAAAAATTATAAGCACATGGTTACCTATTGTTACTACGAATTACTATATTGGTTACCTTTTCTTAAGTTTTTTGCACTTAAAATTGTCACAAAGTAAGAATACTGAATGTTTTGATTGCAAAATGTATTTCAAAACATGTTTTATATTATGATTACTAAGGTTAAATAAATTGGTTACTGTATACTGTTGTATTGGTTACTGACTATTCTGTCTTGGTTACTGTGTAACATTATGTTATCTTGGTTACTGCATAATATTTCTAATTAATGTTGAATTGGTTACTGACTAATGTTGACTTGGTTACTATGTAACATTCTTTTGGTTACTGACTAATGCTAACTTGCTTACTGTGTAAAACTATAATGATTACTGACTAATGCTGACTTGGTTACTTTGTAAAATTATAGTTCTGACTTGGTTACTAACTAATGCTGACTTGGTTACTGACTAATGCAAACTTAATTACTGTAATGATTAATTGGTTACTGTAATATTGGTTGCTGAAGCATATTAATGTATACTTCTACTTATGTTTTTTATATTAATGGTTACTTGATACTAGTTATTTTTTACTATAAAAATGCAATGCAGAATGTATTTATCTTGTGTATACTAAGTAAATATATGTTGGTTACTGTCTAATTTGGATTTGGTTAGTATATAATGCTGACTTGGTTACTTTCTAATATTATCATGGTTACTGCATTATATTACTGTGTTTTATAGTGATTATTTTATATTGATGGTTACTGATTAACTACATTGGTAGGTACCTTCATACATCTGTTAGTCTTTAATTTGTAACAAAGTCATTACTGATTATTTTGGTTATAAAATGAATGTAAAAATATTTTTTATAATCTTGACTACTAATTACATATATCTTAGTTACTGTATAATATGTATTTAAATACTGTAAGGTGTTTATTTGGTTACTCTATATTGTTATTCAGTTTTATAATTGTTTCTTTTATATTGGTGGTTACTCATTGACTACATTAGTTACCTTCATACAACTGCTAATCTGATTATATATATTGGTTGTTGTATACTATTTAATTGGTTACAGTATAATATTTATTTGATTGCAGTGACAATTTGATAATTTCTTTCAAGTTGGGGTGTCGGATTTTGGCATTTTCAGATCCTAATTTCATTGGAAACGGGTCAACGATCAAAAGTCACCAGCTTTGCTGGTGAACTGCAGGGTTTTTTGGTCGAATTCCATCATTTAGGCCTTCAAAATTGCATGTAAAAATTTGATTAATTTTCTGGTTACTAAGATTATGTAATTTGGTTACTGTCTAATATTGATTTGGTTACTTTATAATGTTTATTCAGTTGTTAGACAATGGCTATTGACAGTAATCAATATAACAAATTTAATTTTTTACAGGAATATATAATTATTTACTGCTAGTAACCATTAACCACATGGTTGGTAACATTTTTGATGGTGTACAGTAACCAAAATTGATGTTGATTAATATTTTAATTTTTGATTCCATCATGAGTTATCAATATAAAGTAAACATATACATTGAATAATTGGTAACTGTTCTGAAATATTTTTATGTAAATTTGGTTATCCATCTAAAATAAAATGGTTACCTCTATATTCATATTTAGTTACCAACTCGCATAGACCATTTCCAAATAACTTTTATAACTATCTAATTTAAAAGTATCCATCAGCTAGATAAATGGGAACCCTCACATGTACATTAAGCACTTTATAACTGTTCTGATATAAGTTTTTAATTATTTGGTTACTAACAAAAACTAAAATGGTTACCCTTATATGCATGTTTGGATACCAATTGCACCTCTCAAACTATTTTTATTTTAATATGAGATCTATAAGTAACCATACATATAAATAAAAACTCTCACATGTACATTTAACGATTGATATTTGTCCTGATACAAGTTTGTAACTATCTGCTTACTAATAACAGTAACCATAATAAAACAGTAACCACATAATTGTATGATAGTAACCAGAATAGGTTTTAATGGTAACCAAAACATAAATTTCATGTAATAAAACCCAGTTTAGGCAATCCATGTATACTAAACAATTACATATTAACCAGAATAAAAATAACAGTAACAAAAATCCCACATTGAGGGCACAATAATAGTAGCCAAACCATAATGTAACAGTAACCAAAATAAAATAAAGAAGTAACCAAATAGTTATATGAAAAGTAACCAGAACATGTTTTAATGGTAACCAAAACAGAAACAACCTGTATATTCAACCCAGTTTAGGCAACCCATGTATACTCTCACATGTACATTTAACACTTGATATATGTCCTGATACAAGTTTGTAACTATCTGGTTACTACCAGAAAATAAAATGGATACCCTTCTATGCATGTTTGGTTACCAACTGCACCTTTCAAATAATGTATCAGACACAACTTAATACAAACCAACAAATAATGTCAAATAATTGATTATATAATCAAATATGTAATTTCATTTACATAAGCTCCAATAAAACATTACATACTCACTAACCATAACAAATGGTTATGGATATCCAACAAAAATCAAAGAACGAAACACAATTCAGAAGGACAAGACAACGACAATCGAACTAATCAAAATTTGGTACAAATTTTTCTGAAACTTGAGCTTTTTGGCTGCTGCTACTTTCTTCTTTATGGCTGCTCTCATTCTCTAGAAACGACTTCTACATTATGAACCTGTGGGAGGAAGAAAAATACATTGGGATTAGTGAATAGAGAGCCCATGTAGGATGCGTTTGTGAAAATGAAAGTAGAACTAGAAGAACATACACCTTGTAGAATATATCTGAAGGAATTTACAAAAATAATACATCAATGTATACTAAGAAAATACATGGTTTAACCATACTAAAAAGTAATCGAATAGTTATATGACAGTAACCAAATCATGTTTTAATGGTAACCAACACAAAAAAAACATGTAGACCAAACCCAGTTTAGTCAACCAATGTATACTAAGCAAATACAAGGTAACCAAAATAACATAAAAAAATAACCAAAATCCTAAATTGAGGGAACACGAATGGAAACAAAATCCCAACTGAAGGAAACAAAAATAGAATCCAAATCAGAAAATAACAGTAACAAAAAACATACTAAAGAAGTAACCAAATATTTATATGATAGTAACCAAAACATGTTTTAATGGTAACCAATACATAAACAACGTGTACACCAAGACCAGTTTAGTCAACCATATATACTAAGCAAATACACGGTAACCATAACAACATAAAAAAGTAACCAAAATATCAAATCAAGGTAACAAAAATGGTATCCGAATTTTAATCTAACAGTAACCAAAACATAATACAGAAGTAACCAAACAGTTATATGATAGTATCTATTTTTTATTACTTGACGTAGCTACAACGTAAGCATTACATCAAGCCCCCATAAATTGGTCTTGTGTCAGTATATGATACAGAAGTAAAATGACAAAATGAAGATGAGACAATCATGATCATTCAAAAGCAGACTAGATATGTTAAGAGTCTAAATAATTTTAAAATAACTATTCACTTTAGCAAATATTATACTATTAAATGATGTCTATCGCAAATAACCCAGTCATAGAGATAAAGAAAAATTCCTTCAATAATAAAAATTAACATAAACAGAATGTCGCCAGAAGTAAAAACTTAGAGTATGACAACATCACTTCAACCATGTACATATCGCATGGTAGGTTCCAAAAGGAGACGGTTCTACCAAAACAAAAACTCCATCGTCTGAAGAAGTAGATTCAGTCCGTTGACAACGAGTGGCTTCAAGAGGATTGAGAGAAATAGTAAGCGCGGAGAGAAGAAGAAGAAGATTTTAGAGAGAGAAATACCAGAACAAAGGATATGAGAGTTAGAGAAAAAGAAGAAAGAAGAAGATTTCACGCGTTTAAAAAAAATCACCAGATTTGTCATATTAGCCCATTAATACTAATCCCTTAAATTAAGGAATCCTAATTGCACTATTATTATAAATAAATATGGAAAAATATAATATTTTTGTAATTATTTTATAGGTGTATGATTTTTGTAATTATTTCTAAAAAAGTACTAATATATGTAATTCTTCCTTATTTTAACTCAAACCCATTAAGCGACAGACCAAAGAAAGCCCATTAATCATTACCCACGGGGAGAACAAGGAATCACTGCGACGAGGTTCCGGCATCGATTTTCGTCGGGGCTGTTCTTCAGTACCGAAGAATATTAGCCGAATTGTGAGTAAGTTTAATTTATCAATATTTCATGTTTCTATATGGAAATTTGATTAGATTTTTGTATTCTGTTTGATTTGATTTTGGAATTGGCTTATAAGAGTAGATGAAATTGTAGCATTGTTTATGATTATTATCGGTATGTAGAGATGCAGCAAATTTAATTCATCTCAAATTAGTTGTTATGGATCAAACACAGTAAAAAGTCTCATTAATTTTAGTGCATTGGGTTAGTTTAACGAGCAGATTCGATGTTTAAAGTAAAAAAATTGGAGATGATTGGACCAAGCTGTTAAGACATTGACAGTGGCAGACACTTTCAGTCACTGGTAGTATACCTTTTAGGATCCAAATAGTGTAGTTACTGTAGAACTGGGAGTTTTTTATGACATATTGTATCATAACCTTTGTGCAGAATGGCCAGAATAGGTTAGTAATACTCTTTGAAAATTAGTTTTTGAAGACCTGTATGTTATAGGAGTACTCAATTGGTAATGCATATCTTTGCCTTGTGAAAACTCCAAAGCTTAACTGTCTTTAACCTTCAATGTCCCCATTTGTACAGGTAATGACGACCATGTCGAAATCCCATGATTCCGAGAAGAATGAAGAAGAGTATGTATTACTTGATCTGAATGCTGTTTTTGAGCAAGTTGACATTCAGCCAAATGCACCTTATGTTCTATCTGTAAGTCTAAGAATCTAGATTACTTCTTCTACTTTTTTTTATTAATATTTTTTCCCCTTTTAAAGTTTGTGATTACTCTTGATGTTATCACGATTAATAGATGTATTGTTTGCTTTGTTTAAAAGCCTTTTGTCAAGATATTACTTAGCATTTCATGCTCTTATATAGAATAACTAGTCTTTCTAAGTTAGAACATACATTGATATTGAGATTTTTTTTTATAAAAAAACTTTGGAAATATCAAGGATTAGCTCTTTGCTAAGATTTTGCATATATGAAATTATGGACTCTTGACTTCTAATGCAAAATTCTTCTAAGAGAGAATTTCTACCCTAGAATCAACGAAAAATATATTTAACCTCCTGAGAAAAATTTACTCCTTCGTAGTGCTTTTAGTATTTCTCAATTATTTTCTAAAAACTGCAATTAACGAAAAACTAAATTACTCTGCCTTGGAAGGAGGCAGAGGATGATGTTTCTTTGTAGTCCTCAGTGAATTAGCATATTATTAATGCCAGTTAATACATTATGTTTTATTGTGAAACTGCAGGGCCTGGACACGTTGAACCCAACATTGATTATTAATAACAAACTCAAATTGGTGAGTTATGGCTTGCAAAACTTGTTCACTTTGAGATCTGCACTTGAAACTCTCTTTTTCACATTGTAGATACTTAACTGTAGTTATACACTTCGGATACTGTTTTCATTTTTCCTCATTCGTAATGTTCTTCACTCTCTCTGATTGCTTTTTAGAGTACAGAAGCTGAAGGTTTTAATATGGCAAAACTAATGATTTTGTCACTATAGTTGGCAACTTTTATTTATTACACCACTGAACTTTTAATTTTTCTAATTACACCTATAAACTAATTAAAAAAAAAGCATTTGGGTCATTCAGTTAAATTGACTTTATGTCTGTTAAATTGTTTCATGTGGTTTCGTACGTGGTTGGTAAAAGAAAAAGGAAAAAGAAAAGAAAATGACATAGGTTGTACTGTGCTTACGTGGTTTAGTATATTCATACTTTCTCTTCCTTCTTTTTTATCACCAGTATTAATAAACCTCCATAATTGAAGAAAAGCTACCAGGACAAAAGCAAGGAATTTCTCTTGCCCCAACCTTCACCCGCAACCAACAACATCAAAGAACTCACCCCCGGCGACGGCCCAATTTAACTTACGTTTAGTCAATTTAACTTACGTTTAGTCAATTTAACAGAAGGGCCCAATTTCTTCTTTTTTTTAATTAGTTTACTTTTGTAATTTGAGAAATTAAAAGTTTAGTGGTATAATAAATAAAAGCTGCCAACTATAGTGGCTAAATCATTAGTTTTGCCGTTTTAATATTATCAAATTTAGGTTTCTGACTTTATGCAATTTGGAACATAAAGGCATCAGATGTCATAGTGTTAGTAAGTTGTTGTTTCACGGTGTGATGTAGAAAATTAGTACAGAGAATATTTGAAGCAGTTAATGATGTTTCAGATCCTAGATGAAATGAATCGGTGTGCAGAAGTATTTAGTTGAACCTATGCATTGCTGAACATTAAACAAAGAATTTCACAAAAAAGAGTTACCTACATAACCTTGTAGTGTTCTCTTCAGTGAGGTTTAGTATTCTTTATGTATCCAATTCAGAGGTTTGGTACATAACCTTTGTAGTTTTACATGCAGTGAGGTTTGTATTCTCCTAGCTCCATTTCAGAGGGTGCTTCTGTTACGCACCTTGACCTTATTGCAGTAAAAGGTGCATTGGATAGATTAGTATTAAAATAGTTAGTAAAAAAATGAATGGCTAAGATTAGAAATGGAATGAAAGGCTAGGATTTATTTGCTATATAAGGTATTAGTTATGCCTATAAGATGCTTGGTTCTGTACTGAGATGGATTATCAATGAAATGAATTAAAACATCTCCCCCAATGTATCTTTATTCTCTCTCTATTTCTCCTGCAAGACTATAAATCGGTAACAATGGTGCTCTCATTGAGAGAAATGAAAGATGAATCCATGTAACCTGATCCCACAGTGGCTGCTTTGAACAAATTTTTGGAGAGATTTTCAAAATCTATGACAAAATTTGCTAATCAATTTGTTGAAGATATGAAGCAAGCTCGCCTGAAATCTGATCCAAAGCATAATCGAAAAGTGCTTATTTGTGGCTATACGGAAGAGGATGACTGTTTATGCGTAGTAACTGAAACCGCGGAGTTAGAATATGATTTAGATGATGAGGTTATGGATTGTGAAGAGGAAGAGGTCCACCAAACTCAATTGCAGATTCAACAAATTGATCCAGTTGTCGTGGATGATGGGGATGAGGAAGGCTTTAAGGAGAAAATTGAAGACCCAACTCCACTCAATAATCAAGTTGAAGAACTAAAGGAGCAAGTCAAATGTAATTATCTTCTCGTAAGTCGATTTGTCTCCTTTTCTAGCAAGTAACCTGGTTGTGGGGAAATTTTGTACAAATCAAAATGAGTTTAGTATTGTGGGCAAGGTGTTTGATGATATGCCTAAGAGTATTCTAAATTCTAGCTATGCCGAGAGGGAGGGTTATTTGTATGTTGTAACTAATCAATATCCGCCAAAGTGCAATGATAGTGGAGGTGGGGCTGAAATTCCAATAAGTGTTATTTGTGGGTTAACTAGGAAACCAAAGGAGCTAATTGTTGATATTGAGTGCCAATGGTACTAATAAGTTGATAATTGTTGAAAATATGGAGAATATGAACAAATTTGATAATCTTGTTGAGAATGAGAGTCGAATTTTCGACTACATATATTTGCAGCCAGAGATAAATGAGAGAATGTTTCAGATCATCTGTTTAGGCAACTTTGTTTTTGTCCAATCTGATATGGGTAACAACTAGGCAAAAGGGCATTACATTGAAGGAACTGAGTTGATTGGTTCTATGCTAGATGTTGTGAGGAAAGAAGCCAGGAATTGTGATTGTCTACAAGGATTTCTAGTATTTAATAATGTGGTTGAGTCTTACAATGCAACTTTGCTGGTTCATCAATTGGTTGAAAATGCAGATGAGTGCATGGTTCTAGACTATGAAGCTTTATATGACATTTGTTTACATACCTTAAAGCTTATCACACCTAGATGTGGTGATCTCAACCATTTAATTTTTAACACAATGCCTGGTGTAATGTGGACTGTGGAGTGTTTGATGCAATGTTGCGGATGGATAAAAACTCTTGGAAATCTAAATTAAGGGAAAGTAGTTTGTATTAGGGTGAAAGAGGGAAGCTTGAGAGCATTGTGGTACCATATTCGCTGAATAATTGTGGATGGAATGCCTTGTCATATGCACAAAATGAGGAGAAAATAAATTTAGAAGTTGCTAAAAATTTGAGAAATGAATAAAAGAGTAGGAAATTGGCAGCTTGATTCAAATAACACTATCAAGGAGTTTGGTGGCACTAGTATGAGAAGCAATTCAATTGATGTTTCTCTAGGGATGAATGGATCTGAATGGATGTATAATCTCGAGAACGTAGTTGCTCCATGTGTTCCTAAACTTGGTGAAAACCAAATTGCATGGGTGGTTATTATACCAATTGGAGTTCTTCAGTTTCAAAGTTAAGGGTATGTCCTTTTTAAACAAGCTTTGAAGAGGTCTACAATTTATGGGGTTTCCATTAATCCATATGAATTTATTAAACAATCTGAATCGAAGCATTTTGATTTGTATTGGGGTGAAAGAGGGAAGACTTTTGAATTGAGAAGTCAGATAAATGCTCACGGCCTGGGAGGGGCTAAAGTGATAATGGCAACTCCATTAGACATGAACAAAATTCAATTTAGCTATGAGGTAGAGCATTCAATTCTTGATAGCTACTTAAGGGTGATACAGAGCATGCAATTCCTTATTGCTTGGCAATTCGTTGAGGATACAGAGTTTTTTTTTTGGAAACTCAAAAGAATGGGAAGATAAACCAGTGGAGAGTGCTAAGTTTAATGAGGTAAAAATAGAGGTTGTGGAAAGAATATATCTAAAACAAAGTCAAGTGGTGATAACAGGTGCAACTGGATTCATTCTTCATGTACTACGGCTGATCTTCTTTGACATTACTTTTGTGGCATATCATCGTTGCGGGTGGATTACAAGCATCAACGAAAAAGAATTGAGCTGTTCACAAATAGGTTTTCTTGGACTGCGTGGAGCAGTAATCATTCAAGTGTATCTTGGTCAGCTTGGAAGTACTAAATTTCAACGCCGGTTATTGAAACCATATTTTCTGAATACTGGTGGTTGGGCAGCCTTGCTGTATTCACAAAAAGAGAAGGAAATATTGTTGAAATTGGGTAGCACTAATGTAGCTTTCCAAGCAACCTATGCCCAGGCATTTGGGTTTAAGAATTCTTTTATTGCCCAACAACTTGTAGCCATATATAAAAATCATGAAATAATTGGAGATGGGAATGAAGTGAAAAATGGTGTCCTGTATGACCAAGAAGTAATCTCATCAATGAATACATATGGTCTGATTTCGTTTTCATCTTTACATGCTCCTTTTCATCCAACTTTCAGTTTATATATGAACATAATTGAGCTATGCATCTTGAGATTGGTCTCAAAGTGTAGTTTCTTAGAAGAAAAATCTTGGAATGCATTGAAGCGTACCTTGGGGTGCATTCGTGTTCACGCAATTGGGGCCTTGACACAAATTGAAGCCATGATTGTTGGGGAAGGATACACAGATCACAAAGTTGGTGCAGTGACAAAGATCAACAATTTAGAGGTAACAATGTTTTACCTGGATCCATGGTTCATGCTTTGTCTTTTCGTTGTTGGCATCATTTCATTCTATAGGAGAGATTATATAAACAAGGAGATCATTAAAGGCACAATAGCCGTTGGAGTATCCGGTGGTGCTAATGGAGAGGTCAAGGAAGTATATTGTTGGGATGGCAGTGTTCTAGTAGTCGACAGGGTGGTTGTTCGTATCGGAATTAGGCCATTTATTAGGCTATTCAAGGTACATGTTGAAGAACAACAAGGAGAGTATAGTGAAGCTAGCAATGGTGAGACACAAATGTGTACAATTCCATGATTTAGTTTTGATCCAGGGGGAATGTTGCTAACCAATCTTGGAGACAACCCCTGCATTGCATAGAAGCAAATGGGTTAACGTAGACAACTTTCAGCTCCACCTTGAGGGCAAGGTGATTTTTGAAAGGTGGCTTATTGTCATCACATGTGGTGCAACGATACTCCTATCCATTTTGGGTCCTGCTCTATCTAATCTTGTGCATCAACATACAAGTCACATTTTCATTATTTGTGGAAGTTTATTTGAAGCAACCTATGCACTTGCTCTTGAGAAGGAAATTTTTTTGGCTAATGGACAGCTTGTATACCATGCCATAGATGGAAATCAAGCAGATTTTACAGCTTGGAATGTGGTGGAAAATTGTTTCCCATATTGGTTTATTAAGAGCTCATGGGTAGAAGGCTTGGGTGTTGACTATTTTAAAATGCAGCAAGGAAATAATTTTTGTGCAATTTCTACGTGTGTATCACTTGAAGTTCTAAAGCAGGTGGTTCAGGAAGACAGGAAGCAAAGAAGTACAAGTCTGAGGATGAAATAACAGCAATACATACATGTATACATTACTATCAATTTGCAAAACCTGGATCATTTATTGGTAGGATGGTGATAGCATATGATGTTGACATCATTAAAGATCATGTTTTTGCTAAGCCTGTTCGCTTCTATTGCTTGGTACCTTACCATTGCATGCAACATTTGGACTATTATTTCACAAGGGCAACAAGATTCCCACCTTGAGGACAAGGTGGTTTTTGGAGAGCGGAGTATTGTTACGCATCTTGACCTTATTGCAGTAAAAGATGCATTGGATAAATTAGTATTAAAATACTCCCTCCTATCCAGATTAAATGACATTTTAGAATTAAGCACACTTATTAAGAAATAACACAAAATGTCTTTTGTATCCCTAATTAATTATTTATCTCTCAACATTACATTCCCTTCAACGTTCCTTCCTCATCTCCCAATGTAAATCAATTTTTTGAGTTTTAACTTCAGTAAAAATAAGTGTTGCAATTGGAGCCAACCTGAAGAGCCAAAACTGTAATTGATTGGAGCCAAAACAATAAATTTTAATTTTGCAATGGAGCCAAAACTGAAATTTTTATGGCTTCCAGTAAACAAAATTTTCTAATGGAGTAAAATTTAAAATTTTGCAATGGAGCCAAAACAATTTTTCATAACCCGTAATGTCTATATATTGATATGAAACTAAGCAATTGTCATTCTACATCCATTCATGGCTTTCAATATAAACAATAAGAGACAATTGCCATTTGACTACGAAAGTGGAGATGCTTCTTCAGATGATGTATTGGATTTAAATATGTTTCCAAATGAAGACTATGAGTCACCATTTGAAGATCAAACGTTGAAGATGGGCAATTTACAATGCTTCCAACCATGGAGCCAGGTAATACTTTTTCATTTTGTGTGCACTTCACTTCATTATCTGTAATCATAATCTTTCTAACATGCAGAAAATATTGAGCTATCTCAAGAAGAAGAAATAGTAAGAAAATCAAAGAAAAACCTATCAAATGGAAAAAGATGGGAAATTTACAATGCTTTATTGGAAAAAAGTGTCAATGGAAAGCTTGGAAAAAACTACAACCACGGAAGTTGCTGCTTTACTACGACGGAGATTTGTGTTCTTATGTTCAGTTCTACAACAACGTATTTAAATGAATAAAAAAGGTAATGGTCAAAGATGAAGGCAATTAATGGGTTAATGGAACTTTGGTTGTATATGTGGTAAAATGGTTCATGGAATTGCATTTACTAAGCATATTAAATAGAGGGGTAAATTAGGAAAAAATAGTGCAATATTGCATAGAAATTCCAAAACGACACTTATATAGAATAAAATTAAACTCTCTAAAACGTCATTTATTTAGGATAGGAGGGAGTAGTTAGTAAAAAAAATGAATTACTAAGATTAGAAATGGAATGAAAGGCTAGGATTTATTCGCTATGTAAGTTATTAGTTATGCCTATAAGATGCTTGGTTTTGTATTATGATGGATTATCAATGAAATGAATTGAAACTTCTCCCCCAATCTATCTTTATTCTCTCTCTATTTCTCCTGCAAGACTATAAATCGGAAACAGCTTCATAGCATGAATATGTCAGTGGAAGTTGAACTAAAAGAAAATGAGAAAGAAGAAAGGGGAGGAATAGGGAGATGAAATATTTTTGGCACCTTCACTCATTCCCTCACCTGAAGTGCTCGTTTTGAAGAGTTCACTCTAAATTCTTTCTATGTCATGCGGTATTGTGAAATAGACTTCCTGTAACTCCAAAATACAGTGCTCTCATATGCAGCGTGAATGCATAATAGATCAGATCTATGCATTCCAGTCTTTTGTAGTGAGTATCTCTTTGTTCGGGAGAAGCTACTTATCTAAACTATGGTTGATCAGAGATGGTCGAATCTCACTTGTGGAATTGTTTTTGCCCCACCTTTTTTCTCTTTTCCCCTCCTTTTACCTGTTTTCAGATTTGGCCATGCGAGGATGCTGAGAATAAGTAATGATTTACCGGTACTTGAGTTTGCAGGTTGGGGAATATGAAGAAACAATTGGGACATACCTTGTGTTCAATGAAAGTGGTGAGTCAATTTTGTTTCTCATTACTCTAACATATCTATTTAAAGGAACTAGGCATTCTTATTTTAAGAATTTTATACTCATCGACATTGTTTTGTTCTTATAGTTTACCATTCTCTTTTTTGATGCAAAAGAGCTAGAATAACAAGTTTTCTCTTTCTTTTCCTCCTATTTTTGAGCAAGAAAAATAAATCCAGATGACCATCGTACACGGTGACTCTTTTGCATGGTTTCAATCTATAGCTGACACTCTAATAAATAATATCTTTTTGAAAAAACCAAGTTCGATATGACGGATAATAAAAAAATTTGCCACTTAATAATTAAAACTTTTAAATCTTTATAGAAGTATTAGGGGTAAAATGCAAATGTGGCCCCTGAACTTTAGGTGTTTTTGTGTATTGAGCTCCTTTATTTTGGTCAAAGCAAATCGAGCCTCTTTCTGTTCGAAAATTTGGATATCGAGTCCCCAGGTGCCATATGTGCGTTGACCTGCTTACATGGCACATGTGGCACATTTTTCAAATTAATTGCCAAAAACATGATTCTTCCCAAGATTTGAACCCAAAACCTCAAATTTGAAAATTTTGACATGAGATCACTCAAGCACCAAAAGCCTAACCGTTAAATTTACTCCAGTATTAAATTTTAAACCAAAACAATTCATTTCCCCATCCTCGCCAAATTATTAAAAGACATTTATACCCATTAATTTAAAGCACCATCATCTCCATTGTCGTCTCTCATCTAAAGCTCAACAATTTCAAATCTCCAGAAGTTAGGTTCTCTAAATTTATACAAAAAATTACAACATCTTTCGCGTTCAGTGGCCATCATCTCAGAAATTCGTGAGGAAATGAAAAGAGGAAAGCTACCTAAAGAAAATAGAAATCCCCTGTTTCTTTGAATCAGAAATCTTCCCCTGTTTCGGGTTCCGATTCCGATTTCAACCGGAGAGCTACAAAGCAATAAATTCCAGATCTGCAAACTGCTTTTAATTTGAGATCAGATTCCAATTCAAACACAAAAGAGAAGCAATATTAAAACAAAAGCAAAACAGAATTCTTTTTAGAAAAAAGAAAGACAAAAAGAAAATAAGATTAAATAAATGAAGTAACATACTAAACTAGAAACAAAATCAAAATCAGAAGATAAGGAATCGGTCCAGAAAAAATCTGTCACCTCTACTAACCATTATGTAGCCAATCCACCACGAAGGAAGCTTCATCTTTACCATATTCCAATTCATTGAACTTCTCATCTTTGATCTATTCTCTCCAACCACGTTATTGCCCTACAACAAAACCCAACAAGAAGAATTTATTAATTTGGGACTGTTGGGTATGTGTACAGATCTGAGGTGAGGTTTGATTTGGTTTTTGATTTATGGGAGTTTGTTATTTGTTGTTGATTTGGGCTTTCATTTAATTTTATGGGTGGTTTCATAGATGTTAATGGTAGAATCCGATGAAATTGTGGATTCCGACTAGATTTTATTATCGAGGTTGGAGAAGAAGAAGCCTCATTTTGGGCGGAGATGGCTGAGAATGGGAATGGGGTCAGTAATTGTTTGTTTGATTTTTATTTCTTGTGTAATTAATCTATTGCCCATATCTATTATTTTGAATTAACGAGTAGTTTTGAGAAGATAATTACCAACAGATCTTGTGGGAGTTTTTCAAAATAATAATAATAATGAATTGATCTAGTACAAAACTTATTTCTTAGGATAATCTAACAGTTAGTCTTGTGGTGCTTGAGTGGTCTCATGTCCAAAATTTTAAATCTGAGATTTTGAGTTCAAAAAAGCACCTAAAGTTCAGGCCTCAGGGCAACATTTGCATTTTACCCGAAGTATTAGAATGGTACAGTGAGATAGAGTTTGTGGATCAAGGGCCGTTCCCCTTATAAGACATAGTTCATTGGTGATATTAGTAGGCTTCAAAAGTGGCTGTTTGCATTTAATTATTCTGATTGCCAGAGTGCAGGGATGCTTATAAGATCATAACCCGTATCTGCTTTACATCATAGATTTAATTATATTCTCTTTTTTTTGTTTAAAATAAACTTTTGTGTTCATAACGCATTAGTACTTTGTGATATATTTTGTTTTTGATTGAGAGCAGCCAACTCTTGTTTCAGATGCCACTTCCAGTAGTTCACGAGGAGACCGGACCGTCTGAAGCAAACCTTTTCTCAAGCAGATGCATAATAGAACCAAAACCATCTTCGACTAAGCAAGTCCAGCCAGTTGCTCGCCTCCATAAGACTCTCAAGTTCAGATTAGCGTTGGAAGCAGACACCACAGATTTGCCGTCTGAAAATACAAGTTTGACTGTAAAAGACTGACCTGACTAACTGTATGTAGTGTTACATATTTTGGCAAACAATCCAAAAACCTAACCATTCTTCAAGCAGGTTTTATATGGCAAAGCAGTGGACTAAATTTGTATTTTTTTTCTTTAAAGTAATCTACTAATAGTAGATGGAAACATGTTGGTGGCCTCTGTACTTTACACCCTTTCTTTTTTTCTGGGTGGTGTAAGGTTAGTACCGAGAATGCTTTCGCTCTGTATAATTCTCATTTGATGTACTGTAAATATAGGAAATTGTTAAATCCATAATATTTTTTATTATTTCACAATAAAAGTGTCGCTGTAGATGTATAGCGACGGTGAAAATCGTCGCTGTAGATCTATAGCAACACTTTTATTGTGGAAATAACATTTTCTATTGTGGATTTAACAATTCCCTAAAAATAAAGTCATGGAATACAAAACATTACTTGAAAAATAATAATCTTATTATGCAAAAAAAAAAACCATGAAAAAAAAAATCGTATTATGTCTGAGCTTTTTGTTTAAATTTATTTATCAAATATGTGTGAGGATTGACTTGATAATTAACTAGTGGTTACGGAATTAATTATGAGATTATATTGTACTCTTCAAAATGATTTAAAAAAAAAGAATTTTCAAATTCAGAATTTATTTCATTCATTAAAATTTTGAAAATAATAAAACTTGTAATTAATTTGTAACTAGTAGTATTACTTTGTAGATAGTTTATTATTTTTAAAATTATATTATTTAAAATTAAATGAACTTGTATCAATTAAGAGTCTAAAAGAATATCTCAAATCAAAAAAAATATTTCAAAATAAAATTTTAAAAAGTCTAACTTAGTTTTGTATTTTATAACATATAAATAAATGTGTCAAATCATAAATAAATAAATAATATTATGCCATGCATATATGAGTAGGAAATACTTAAAATGTTGAAGATTAATTATAATAAAACTGAGTCACGAAAAAAGAAAATCAATTCATGCAATGCAAGATGCTTACTAATTAGAATGAAAGTTTTAACAACTCAATCACAATATTTGCATGCATGGTGGACATGCTACTAGAGATTAATTGCATTATATAAATTTGTGTACATAAATTCCAAAAACTTGTAGAAATTCTTGTAATTATTTGTTAGTTTTGGCTAAGTTACGTAAAAAAAATAAATGATTGGTATATTGGAGGGAACTAAATTGAGATCTAGTATTATAATTCTAACATTTGTACTCCTATTTTGACAATATTGTTTTGCAAAATATTATTGTCAACATATGATTCATTGCCTAATAAAAACAAAAACTATAGATTAGAAAAATTAAGTTGTTTAGTAAAAGAGTAATGCTACGCGGACAGGCGTTTGACAGGAAAATTGGACAGGTTTTTTAAATTTTTTTTTTTTTTTTTTTTTGTTGCAAACTTTTAAAAAATGTATAGTATTTATTTCAACAGAAATTTTTATAAAATATAGTGTTTTAGGTGTAATTTGGATACATATACAAAAACAGGGTTGTACAGACTGTACAACCCTGTTTTTGTAT
Organism: Panax japonicus; assembly: GCA_020205505.1. Lineage (NCBI taxonomy): Eukaryota > Viridiplantae > Streptophyta > Magnoliopsida > Apiales > Araliaceae > Panax > Panax japonicus. The sequence goes on from CM035091.1 coordinate 88,392,591, forward strand.
ATGTATCCAAATTACACCTAAAACACTATATTTTGTAAAAATTTCTGTTGAAATAAATACTATACATTTTTTAAAAGTTTGCAACAAAAAAAAAAAAAAAAAAAATTAAACCTGTCCAATTTTCCTGTCCCATTTCCCTGTCCGGCAAGAGTTATCCTTAGTAAAAACCTGCAAAACCTAGTCTACATTCTGTTCAATTACTAGAGGCTCATTCTCTCTCTAGTTGGTACTTTTAGCATTGTTTTAAAATGGGATCGGTAAAAATTAAAATCGATTTGCCTTTCGGTTCAATTTGAAAGTTTTGATCAAATTCGGGTTGGTCCGTTTACCACCGATATTAATTGACCCAATTTCTAAATTTTTTTTACTAAAAAATTATAATATTAAAATTAATCACTTTTATTAATATTGTAATTCATTTTTATTATTTTTTTTAATTATTAATAATATATATTTTTATATATTAATAACGTCACTACGTAACAGTCTTGGACGAATGACCATCTATTAAGGTTTTTTTCTGAGAAACTGTCATAAATAAATTTACATAACAAAATACAATTGATTTTGAATTTCTCCCTCACGCTAATAAATCATTCGATTTGGGATACATCTTATTTGATGTTTTAGAGTTTTCATTTGTGTTTAATTATTTAACGTTTGTTCAAATATTGGAGAATTAATGATAATTTTTCTAAACTTACCCCTTATTACTCTTGCCTATTTTTTGATACTTTAAACTATTTCTCTACTCTTATCCCAACAAAACTCTCCTTATCCCAACAAAAGATTTAATAGTATTATAGACAATTAAATACTATATTTAATATTTTATAATCATCATTTTAATTCTTAGATAATTCTTCAGTCCATCTCTAAAACGTCTAATTAGCTAGGGAGAGAGTATAAAATATTACTACTATAACATATGAATAATATTAGAGATACAAACTATTCTATAAATATTTTATAAACTGTTGATATGATATACTTATCTTAACATATTATGTAAAGCCGAAAACTATATTAAAATAATTTATTAATTAATAAATTTGAAGTATGTCACATGTTTGTGTCTCTAAAATTACTCATAATATATATATACTAGCTGGGTCCCGTGCCTCTGGCACTGTATGTGCAGTGAGATTTATCTCAAATTTAGAACGGCTCAGATGATTTATTAAATGAGCGGAAAATTCAAAATCATTATTAGATAAATTAGATAGATAGATGTATTTTATTAGATAGATGTATGGACGGTGGGATTTATCTCAAATTTTAGACGGCCCAGATGATTTATTGAGTGAGCGGGAAATTCAAAATCATTTGTATTTTATTAGATAGACTAGCTGGGTCCCGTGCCTCCGGCACTGTATGGACAATATGATTTATCTCAAATTTTGAACGACCAAAATAATTTATTGAGTGAGCGAAAAATTTAAAGTCATTTGTATTTTATTAAATTATTATTAGATTATTAGATAGATAGATGTATTTTATTAGATAGATGTATGAACGGTGTGATTTATCTCAAACTTTGGACGGTCCAGATGATTTATTGAGTGAGCGGGAAATTCAAAATCATTTGTATTTTATTATATAGATTGTATTTTATTAAATTATTATTAGATTATTAGATAGATAGATGTATTTTATTAGATAGATGTATGAACGGTGTGATTTATCTCAAACTTTGGACGGTCTAGATGATTTATTGAGTGAGCGGGAAATTCAAAATCATTTGTATTTTATTATATAGATATCCGGTGCCCCACATATCCACCCTTTTCTGGGAAGCCCTAGCTTATTGTTCGGGTATTCAGCTTTTCTTTTTTTAAATTTTTGTAGAGTTTTGAACTAGGGTTTTACAACTATACACATACCTCCACCAACATATCTTATCTGCAATTTTCGTATCCTTTTGTTTGTAGACTGAGAGAAGATGGCGAAAAAGAGGGAGAAATCGGTGAATGTATCGGGAAAACCGAAGCATTCTCTCGACGCCAACAGAGATAATGGTGGAGGAACCAAAGGCGGCCGTAGCGCCTCCACTGTGCGGCGGCTCAAGATGTACAAAACCAGGCCAAAGCGAGACGCTAAAGGAACAATTCTCAAACATGATTTGCAATCCAAGGAGTTGCCTTCTACTCGAATTCAGCCTGATCGCCGCTGGTTCGGTATATGAACTTCTTTCTGGACTTCTTTTTTATTATTATTTGATTTACTTGTGTGTAGATCCCAATTCTAGCGTTCGTTAGCAATTTATTACAACATGAAGCCCCTATAAAGAGATGTGCTTCTTCTCTTTACTCCTGCTTACTCCAGTGAAGCGCTACGCTCTTGCTTACTTCTGCTTAAGAAAGACTACTTAAAAAAATGCATTTGAAAAAATATAAGTGATTGTAAACTCTTATTCAATATTAGTAGATAAATTTGTTGCGTAAAGGCTTTAACAGTATGATACATACGTTAAAGATATCTCTTAGGTAGAGAAAGATCATAAGACTAGCAGTCATGCATAAAAGCTTACCCTCAAGTACCTACTACTTGATATCAAAGTGTTTTTGTAGGTGGTGAATGTCAACGGGATGTTATTTACTCTGTTTTCTTGTATGCTGACATGTTTTGTTATGTGTTCTATAATAAAGGAGCTAACTTTTTCCCATCTCAACTTGTTTTTCTTCAATTTGTAGGTAATACACGAGTTGTTAATCAGAAAGAGCTTGAATTCTTCCGGGATGAGCTCCAGACTCGCTTATCAAGTAACTATAATGTCATTTTGAAAGAGAGGAAGTTGCCCATGTCCCTTTTAAATGACCACCAGAAGGTGAGGAGTTTCTCTCCTCGAAGTTCTAATTTCATTTGGAAAGAGTAACTGAAAATAATGTTTTTTTACTCCAATATATGCTGTAGCTCAAGACTTTAGCCTGTGCATTTGTTGTCATTTCTCTTCTTACATGTATGCCATTTTGATGTCTTTCTTCCCCATCTAGTTTATATATGACGTGATACTCGGTTACGAACTTATACATCATGCTAGCTTTAGTAATATGTTATTTATTTTTATTTGAAATTGTGCCTGATCACTATATAAAAAACCTCAAAATTCCTCTGAACCTCTGTAATCGTTACATATCCAGGAATTTTTTGAATAGAAACAATGAAATGAAAATAACATTTGGATATATAGTTATTTACCTATAAAAAAGAATTTTGGATATAGTTGTGATTCTATGTACCTTGTGATTTATTTTTATCATGCTCTGTTAATTTTTATTGATAATCATTGTAGAACCTACTCACCCGTACACTCAAGGTTTATCCTTTATTAACTTAAAAGATGAACTTGATTTCAGGTTCTGAAATATTGAACCTTGTCTCAACTGTCAACCCCTACTTTTAGATCAGTACACTGTTTACCAAATTGCTTTTTGAGTCGCGTTTTATAAATAATACCAGTGTATTGTTTGATCATTTTGTCCCTTTTTCCATGTCTATCAAGCAAGCAAGAGTTCATCTTCTTGACACGGAGCCTTTTGCTGATGCATTTGGACCAAAGAAGAAGCGAAAGCGTCCAAAGCTAGTGGTATCAGATTATGAGGCATTAGCCAAGAAGGCTGATGGTTCTCAAGGTACACAAAATTAACTCAAAATGGACTAAGTTGGTAAAGTTGGTGCATTTCTTTAACTCAAAATGGTGGTAAACACAACTTTTGTCAATTTTAGATGTGTTTGAAGAGAAATATGGTGCTAGTACCTCAGTAGAAGGAAATGAGGATGGTTTTAGAGATCTGGTTCGGCATAATATGTTTGAGAAGGGTCAAAGTAAACGCATATGGGGTGAGCTCTACAAAGTTATAGACTCTTCGGACGTTGTTGTCCAGGTTAGCTATATGTTAATTGATCACATTTTTTCAAATGTACATATTTTGCATCTAACAACTATTAAATTGAAGTTACGTTTCTTCAACTCCAGTTATTGAGTTGAGTTGAAAATCTGTTTCTATTGTCTTTTTTTGTTACTAAATTGTTTCTATTGTCTTTCGGTTAGCTGTTATGCTACTTATTGGTTCTATGCCTAACAAACATTTGCAACATAGCAGTACCTGCCATAAATTCATATAATGATAGGAAGTAGAACTATTAGGATTTTGTTTGAAATTTCTTGTTTAATTTGGATCCTCTTGGGTCATCTAACCATGCTCTGGACGTGATACTAAAATTCTTTTGGGTGATTTAGTTAGAGATGTATTAAGACTTAAGACTGATGGAGTTACTTGTGACCAGTTGTTTTCATTTAAGTGGTTCACTTTGTTCACATGATTACATTTTCTGAATTTTCAACTGAAATTCCATCCCTCTATCTCTTGCTCTTCCTTTCCAAGTTTTTGATTTTATATATTTAGCATTCCCTTGACCACTCCAAAGTTGAAGGAGAAAGCAGAACACCATGTACTTATGTTTTAAGATACAGGTATTGGATGCTAGGGACCCACAAGGTACAAGATGCTATCACCTCGAGAAGCATTTGAAAGAGCATTGCAAGCATAAACACATGATCCTTCTGTTGAATAAGGTTTTTGCTTCTGTTTCTACAATACTGGAAGTTTTTATTTGATTTCTCTATTTCATTAATGTCTAGAAAGTGGCCTTAATTTTGCTTCCTTTTTTAGTGTGATCTGGTCCCTGCTTGGGTAACAAAAGGTTGGCTAAGGGTATTATCCAAGGAATACCCTAGTCTGGCGTTCCATGCAAGTGTCAACAAGTCCTTTGGCAAGGTATTTATAATATGAATTGGTATTACTCGCTAGAATTCTGCTAAGAGAAGTAGACTAAGAAGTAAATATTGTAGCACGACATAGTTCGTAATACAAAATATACAGTTTATTCATGAAGAAGGAGAATAAAAAGGCAAGGGGTGGACAAAGTAAAACTAGTGGAAATACAAGAGTCTGCAGTGGAGGACATACCTCCAATTATGATATAAAGCAGAAATAGTAACTCTTTAAATCACACATTGTTGGAGATAAATAACAAATGAAGAAAACTACTTTTTATTTATCCCGATATATATTTACACATGGGCTGTAGTTGGCACCTATTATACTTTTTGGTGTTCTACATATAAAAAAATGGGTAGGTCATGCTTTGATTTTCCTTCCAATCCACAATCCTTTGAATTACTACTACTACACTGCAGTCAGTTTGCTACTATCATAAAAGAATAATCAGCAGTTAATACTGGTTTATTGGGCAGAAAATAACAGAAGCTACAATAACCTTTGTAGAATTTAGTAAACTTGCTCTTGTATACACTTCACAATTTTATGTATTATAAGTTCTTTATATTATTGTTTAATTTATGTTTTTATTTGGATTCCTTTCAGGGTTCACTCCTATCTGTGTTGAGACAATTTTCCCGCTTAAAAAGTGACAAGCAAGCAATAAGTGTTGGATTTGTAGGGTATCCTAATGTCGGGAAGTCATCAGTTATCAACACACTGCGAACAAAGAAAGTAAGTTTATCTTTATAATTGTGTTTTGGTTACCTTCATAGCTGCATGTGCATGCATGTTTTAATCTTCTGGTACCAAACATGTGTTGAGTTGGATATATTACAGGACCTAAACTATCAAAGACAAGTGGAATGGTTGACATGCCTAATCTATTCTGTACAATTCTTCGAAGTAAATTATGCAGATATGATTTTTTCCCGTCTCTTTCTCGTGTACCGGACTGTGGCCCAAATTAAATTTACTTAACAAATGGCTCCGCCAAACTACAATGTATTACCTTCTTTTTTGAACAAAATTGCATTTTTTTGTAAAAGTGGTGCTTGGGATCTTAGTTCCGTGTCTCCACTTTCGTGAAGGTGTATGTTCTTTTCCTAACATTGTATGCTACCAGCCAAAAGCTTTTTGCTTTTGCAGCTAGAGTACAATAGACTCCCTGTTCCTGCGCTTAGTTGCTCACTTTCAGAACTTAGCTCACTAACAATCTGTAATGCACTTAAAAAATACCCTCATACTATAGTTTGCTCGTATTTGGTTAAGTTGATTTACCTTTTTACATATCTGGCTCTTCTTTCATCTTCTATATTAAAGAACTTATTGCATGTGAAAATTTTCTAATTTGAAGCATCTAACTTCTTTCTATTATTATTGAGTCCTTGAATGTTTCAGATGCGCTATCTTCAGCCTATTGTATCTTTTAGCTAATTATTATTTAACATTGTTTGCGGCCCCATAAAGGAATTTCATTTCTGAACTTGCACGGTTAACCTACTTGTTTTTTTTGTGCTATTTTATTCAAGTTAATTTGCTGGTACAAATAAAGTAAACTGACATATTTCATATATAGGTATGCAATGTTGCTCCTATTCCAGGAGAGACCAAAGTTTGGCAATACATAACACTTACGAAGAAGATCTTCTTGATTGACTGTCCTGGAGTAGTTTACCAAAACAGTGACACTGAAACAGATATTGTACTGAAGGGTGTGGTATGTAAAATCTGTTTCTCTTGTACCGCCTTTCATGCTCATCATATCTTTGTTCATGATGTAGGACTTCAGTAGTACTATAATTACTCTAGGTGGGCTGGTAAAATGCTTAATGTTTAAAAACTATCTATCTTTCTCCCATTGTTTGTTGTTTGTTTTTGAGCAAACTGCACAAACCTTTTGTGGAAGCTGGAAAAATCAACTCCACTAGTGAACTATTTTTTATGTACGTGTCAAATATTATGTTATGTTTTATCCATGTTTCGTATTCAATATTTTAGAGTAGCACATTCTATCATCATGTAAAGGTGAGTTACTCCTTCATTGGTAAGATTTACATGTACATATACAAAAGCAGAATAAAAGAGGGTTACTTCAGTTTCATTAGTGACAGATGACTCCTTCATTTACTACTATTTCACGTGATATTCATGTTAGTATCAAATTTCAAGTTTAGAGAAAGTTGACATTGATTTTAGTGGTGGATCCTGCCCAGTTTTACAGTTCCTAATAAGAGTTGTGTAGTAATTTAATGGTCTTAAATGTTTTATTTTCATATGCCAAGTGGCAGTATTGCCAGTATATGTTCAAAAGGCCACATGATTACATGTTTAATGATACAGTAAAACCTCTATTTAGGAATAGACTCGGGACCAAACTATTTGTATTCTAATTGAGAGGTTATTACTAAATAGAGGTATTGGTACAAAATATTTTTCGAACACCCAAAAATATCCACTTTAACAAAAATATCAATAAAAATTCCCTAATAATTATTATTCAAAAAATATTTATGCAAAGTAGTCTTTTATAGGAAAATGTGGTCTTTTATAGGAAATGTAATCTTTTATAGGAAAATGTAGTCCTTTATAGGAAATGTAGTCTTTTTATAGGAAAATGTAGTTCTTTATAGGAAATGTAGTCTTTTATAGAAAATGTAATTTTTTAAAATTAATATCGTCTCTCATTTATATATATATATATATATATATATATATATATATATATATATGAAATTATTACTATATAGAGGTATAGTTTCTTAATACGGGACTTAAAAAGTATATACCATATTACAATTTAGAGGTTATTCCTATTTATAACTGGCCCAAATTGGGACCAATTTTTTTTTATAATATTATAGAGGTTATTCTTATATAGAGTATTCCTAAATAATAGGGGTTTTAATGTAAATCTAATGTGATTCGAGATCATTAGACATATACAGTCAGGCCACTTATTTAGTTTAGGTAGATGCAAATTTGCCTTCTGTAGGAAGAATTTAGAAAGTAGTTTCTTGCAATATCTATCCAGGTTCAAGCTATTATTGGCCGATACCGGTATGAATTGGCCACTTTGTGATGGTGCTGTCCAATATTGGTAAATACAAGATATAAAAGAATTTATAATATTTTGAATCAAGAAAATGTCAACGATGCCAACAGCATGTATCATATGACTTTAATATTATATGTATTAAATGACAACTTTGTACGTATTGAATTCAATATTTTACTTTTTCTTATTTTTCAATTTTGTTTTTCATTTTTTAAGCAATATATAGCCTTTTGTTGCATATTACTCGGTACCGATACACAATAGTGCATTAAGAATTCACTATCAGATAGCGTGCTCCAATACACTTTGACTTTGAACCCATTTGTCTGTGGCTTCCAAAATTTCAACTATAAATCTCAATTTGATAGGCTAAACACTTTAAAAGTGCTTTTAAGACAGTAAGGTTACTTTCAGAACATGGAGAACTCGAGGGTGGTGTAAAAAAGGATACCACTCTCTTGATGAACATAAATATAATGGTTGTACTTTTAAAAATCTAATATATACTTTAAGGCTTAAATATGAATTAATACCCTAAACTATATGGCATATTCCACTTCGGTGACCCACCTTTCAATTTTGTTAATTAGGTTATTAAACTATCAATTTTTTTCAATTACACAAATTGAACACGCCACGTCAGCAATTGCTGATGTGGCTAATTTAAGTGGGGTCTTAAGCAGCTTATGTGGCAAAAAAAACTATTTTTTATTCATTACATAAATAAATTTGTTTAAATAAAGGGCAAAATCGTCAAAACACATTAACTCCTCCATAACCACCGCCTCCATCGGATCAAAAACAACAAAAAATCTAAAACAACAAAATTTAAAATCAACAAAAACTCTTCAATAACCAAAACATTCTAATTTTTTTCTCACAAAGTAATACAGAAAGAACTAAGAAGTAATAAACAACGACCACCGCCACCAACTCCTCCATAGCCACCGCCTCCTCCGTAACCACCTTGACAACGACCACCTTCAATGGCGTCCCTCATCGACTTCTCATCCTTGAAGGTAATGAATCCGAAACTAGTGTAAGCAATCAAAAACCAAATCCAGAACTAGAAACCAAATCACCATAAACTCATCCTCGAGTCGAGCCATGGAGATCATAAACAGAGAAAACATGAAACCCAAAACCAAATCCAGAACTAGAAACCAAATCACCATAAACGTATAACCCAAAACCTGAAAAGAAAACTTGAAACAAATCCAGAAGGAACAACCATAGTAGAACAATTGTAGAGCAGATCCATTAACAGATGGAAGATAAACTAATAGATAAAACAGAGAAAGAAGATGAATTAATAGATTAAACATATAATAAATTCAAAACAGATCCATTAACCGGGTCAATCCCCAAATTACCACTGAACCTTGTACAGCTAGCCACGGTTGAACTCAGCTAGCCACGTTTTGTTGCCGAAGGAGCTGTTTAAGGCTGCTCCGTCGCTGACTCCGGCTCCGGCATCTACCAGATCTTTCATGGCTTGGGTAAAGTGAAGAGGAAGACGATGATGATTTGTTAGGGTTAGAGTTAGAATATGGATTATTGATGAAGAATAAGATCTGGATTTGGATAATATAGAGATATCACCGGTTTCAGATATAGCACAGAACCAGATCTGGAGTAATAGTTATTGATTCTGAATATCTCCAGAAACGAAGGGAGTAATATAGACGACGATGATGATTTTTACAGTTGATTCAATTAGAAAAAAAGGAAAATAATTTAAATTTATGTTTGTTGTTTTTATTTAGTTTTAATGTTTGATATAAAAGTGATTTGACTAATTTACCCTTAATGTAAAGTAAATATGTAAATAGATATTAAAATATATTTTTTTATTTACACATAAGCTTATGTATGGCCTACTCAGATTGCCACGTCAGCGATTGCTGACGTGGCGTGTTCAATTTGTGTAATTAAAAAAAATTGATAGTTTAATAACCTAATTGACAAAATTGAAAGGTGGATCACCGAAGTGGAATATGACCTATAATTTAGGGTATTAATTCATATTTAAGCCATACTTTAAAGTGTATTGTAATGGATTGTTATTAAAGCTCCAAAAAAGAATTAATTACGTGTTCCTTTACTTCTTCGTTCGTTCTTCTAGCGGTTTCCGTTTTCCAAATTCTATTAATATCCTTATAGAACCATGCAAAGCCTAAAACTCTAATTCAGCAACTGCGAAGAGTCCGATTGAAGTGTCAAGAAACACTATGCAACACAAGAAGAACCATGTCCTAGAAGTACCCTTTATACACATTAACTAGTACTTGGATTATTTTATGCAATGGAAAGGGTAGTGCTTCTTCCATTTGTTTGTACTAATATGTGTATATATCAAGCCATATGCCACCATATTTGTGTATCCTTGTGACCTTTTGAAAGTGATTAATCTAATGTAGCTAAACATGATTAATCCAAAGTAGCTAATGGTATTAGGCTTGGATTTGATAATTGCAAATTTATGAATATCAACCGCTATTTGCTATTGGAAACGTAATGAGCTACTGTTTGAATACGTATCCGTACTCGGCACTGCTCTTAGATTTGTCTCCATGCTTAGCAATCTCTGCATGCTCTTCAAATCGATTGTAAGAGTCTCATGTGACCAATTTTGGCTATTATTCTTTTTACCCAAGTCTTGGATTGTTGTTTTGGGTTTAGTCATACAGCATCTTATGTTCGTCTATCAGAAACAATTCCAGAGTTTTTTTTATTATTCATTGCAAGAGTGGTATATATTTTACTTCTGGTTCACCTATTTGCATACAAGACCATGAGTCTTGTAAGCATCACGTCAGCAGTCCAATCCTGCATGGTGCACTAATACTTTGTTTAATACTCATAAAAGGTTATGTTGATGTCTTGCTCTACCATTTAGCTAATGAATACATTGATCCTTGTCTCCAGGTACGTGTTACAAATTTGCATGATGCTTCTGAGCACATTGGTGAAGTATTGAAACGGGTGAAGAAGGAACATCTAGAAAGAGCATATAGGATAAAAGAGTGGTATGTTTTTTATTTAGATATTTGGCAGTATAATTTTCCGTTCTGTTTTAAAATTGAACATTTAGAGCATGATGATTTTCCCATATTGTGAGGACAAAGCGGTTTCCATTTATTTAAGCTCCTATCTGCGAGTTGATTTTTTTGTTACTTGCAACTCCCAGTTTAACAACTCAAAAGTGGCTATATTTTGTTATAAAAGATGACTTCCTGAGGGTTTAGTAGTGTTGTAATTTTAAATTAATTTTTTCCCTGAAACTATACAATGTGAATGAGCTCTAATGTTAGTAAAAAGTTCCTTCCAAGGAAGGGCGACAGCCATGAGCTTAAAGCCTAAAGTTACCCACTTCATTGCAAGGCTCATTGTTAGTTATTTTGGGAGTTCATGTTTTGCATGTAGTTTATAAAAGCATGCCTGATTTCTCTTGTTTCTAAACTAGTAAACGCAAATGAAGTTTTATTTATTTTTTCTTTTTGGGTACTTTTAAGTCATTGTTTTTTGGGGGTGGGGGAGTATTGAACCCAGAACCTTTACTATGCAAAGGCCTGGTGATACCATGGCAAAGCTTGTTGGTAGCGAGAATGAAGCTTTGAGTAAAAAGTTTACGGTTCAACTTACTTTTTTTTTCTTTTTTTCTTCTTGATTTTATTTAAGAATGGGAGGTATGCAGAAACATTATCTTTTTGCATATGAGCATACTTCCAGTTACTATTTTTAATGATATATAATTCCTTCTTATTCCTCAATTTTATTTTGAAGGAGTTGTCAACTGAAATTCTATGCACTGAAGTATGCATCCATTTGGAATATATAATGATATATGATTGATCATTTATGTGTGTTTAAATTTAAGAACACCTACTTGTGTTATCATCAGGGAGGACGATAATGACTTTCTTGTGCAGCTATGCAAACTATCCGGCAAACTTTTGAAGGTAAATTTTGTAGTAATTATACTTGTACACATTGCAGTATTACATCACAGATTCACAATATGAAAAAAATTGATGGAAATGTTTAAGTTTTTCTAACTAGTTGGGATTTAAATCAGGAAGAATTTGTTTATTTAAATCATTAATGATGTAGACTAAGAGTGCAGATTTTTTAATTTTTTTATGGTGGGGGGAGGGGAGTACAAAAAGATATTTTTTCTCGTTAAGAATCTTCATGCCCGTTGATCACAACATCAAAAGGCAAAAACAAAATACTTCTCTATTACACTTGTGGGGATTACAATAGAAAACCTAATACTTAGAAGACCAAGTGAAGCTTTGTGGATGTTGTAAATCTGAGGATAGTAACACCTTTATAGGAGTACTAAAAATCTTTATAATGCTATAACCTTTTGCTAGTATCCGGTATAGTTTGACTTGAACAAAAGCATATTGTATGTGGCAGACTTCAAACTGATAACCGAGGCTTTTTGGGTTTGTATAGTCCTCCCAAGCTTAGATTAGAAACAAGGCTCGAAGCAAGCTGCCTGCTCATTTAACATCGGACAATTTTCTAACTTATTTAAGTGTAGGCTATTTAAAGTCCTGTAGTTTCTCTGAAATGATCATATCTTTTGTGGTCGTCAACAGTCCTGAATGATTTATTTGATGGTTGTGTGTTCAGGGAGGTGAACCTGACTTGAAGACTGCAGGAAAGATGATTCTCCATGATTGGCAGAGAGGTAAGATACCTTTCTTTGTACCTCCACCCAAGCAGGAAGAGGTGTCATCAGAGAATACCACTGAATCTGGTTTGGAGAAAGACAAGGTGGCAGATGATGATCAGGCAGTAGCAGCTAAAAAGGCCATTGCAGATGTCATTTCGTCGCAGCAACTAAAAATAAAAGATGTCCCTGTTCAAGAGGATCTTTTCAGTGAGAATGAATTAAGAGGTGAAACAGACTCGCTTACAGCCACTGAATCCTAGAGGTTTCTAGTCACTACATGTTAGAGAGACGGAAAACAGTTTTTTCCTTGGCACAAGTTATAATTATCCTTTTCTTTTTGAGGATCCTTTTTCATGTTTTTTTGGGAGTTCTAGAACTCCAGGCTGTATTATGAGCAATGTAAGCTTGTAAGACAATTAATTATCTGGGGAAAAAAGCAGCTTGTAAGACACTCGCAATGTTTTTGTTCAATGAAGATGTTGATCTTCCTATGCTGAGGAGTATATTTGTTAGCAGGTTTATTGGTGTTTTGTATTTGCTTGTTCCTTGTTGCAGGGCAAGGATCAAATCTTCTGTATTAATAACATAGAACTTATTTTGAATTTGGGTGGGAAAGAATTTGGGCAGGAAAGTACAAGAAGAACAATGCAGATTCATTCAAATTGATTTGTGCGGGAAAAGGTGGTGGGAGAGGAAGGAGAGAAAGGAAATGAAAGTGAGAGAGGGAGATTTTGTTACGGGCAATTACTAGTATATATATATATACTCTATTATTTATGCAAAGAGTTTTTATTTTATTTTTTTGGGTTTTTTTTTTCATTTCTGTTTTTGGGTGCACTATTGAACCTTACCACGTTTCATTTGAAGATTACACTTGGGGGCGAGGGGTAGGATTTGAACTCTTCCCGAAGGCATGAACCAACAAATCTGGGCCAACTCTTTATCTACAAAATAAGTCCTATTTTAACAATATTTTTTATTCCACACAAGATTCCTGTTGTATTGATCAAAATGTGGATATAATTTTATGAACTTATTGTTTTAGGGATAAACATGTAACTAATTATATCACTAAGACTGGAGAGTATTATTAAATTGGCATATTCTAGCCCTAAATTTTTACTCGTAAATGAAAAGAAGCAATTTGACATTTTGTAGGTATGCTATGTGCTGCAAATATCTCAATTGGCATTCTGATAAAAATCAAAAACAATGGCAAGAAGTGGGACTTCCAAGCTTGAGATTGGAATCATGTGCTGCATTTCTCCTTTTCTTGTGAAGGCCTAGAGATTAGAGTTTGATCCTACAATAATGTTGGGTTTCTGAGTTTGGAGCCTAGGAATGGGAATGGGTGGGAAGCAAAAGAATAGGAAGAGAATCAATGAGAATGAATTATAATTTCTGCTCGTTATGTTTGTGTGAGTTTTAGAAAGGAATAGAATTAATGAAATTTTAATTATATTTTTTTTATTTGTGTGAGTTTAGAAGGATGCAAGGGAAGAGAAAATGTTTTTATTTTTAAATTACACTATTACTATATTGCCCTTACATATTAATATAATGGCAAAACTAATGATTTGACCGCCGAAATTGACACGTTTTATTGAATACCTGATTGAACTTTTAATTTTTTAAATTAACTCACTGAACTAATTATTATTTTTAAATTGGGTCACTCCGTTAAAAAAAGTAGACAGCCGTTAAAATTTTATCTACGTGGTAAGGTCTTCTTCATTCAGGACACAGTATAAAGGTCTTCTTCATTCAACTGCTGAGATTTTCATGCCTGCTGCACAAACTCGAATCCATCCATATAATGTTGCAAGCCAGCCTAACCAGTAACCTGTTGATGTGTTTGCTAGTCAATTATAGCAATCTATTTGGTTTACAACTGGTTATTAATGCCTTCATCACCTCCATGTGGATTCCATAAATGCTCATTAGCCGAAGTAGACAGGTCTTAGTCTTATTACTAGTGGATAAATACCACAGCTGAATGACTGGAATAATGCAATGAATTATATAGGCAGTTAGGGTTTTTCGTTTCTGGTGGAGTCATGTAGTCATCACTCTCTAAAACCAATAATGCATTTTGTGCATTAAAAATAAAAATATATCTCTAACTTTGAAACAGACCAAAAAATATATAATATATATTTGATTTTGAAACGGATGTAGTAGTTAGATTTTGTTAAATGGTTGTGTTGTATTTATAGGTTAGTGGTTAGTATGAAGTTAATTTTGGTCAATTGACCAACACAATGTCGACATGCATGTGGGATTCAGCACTGTATTGGTCAATTGACCAACTTACCACGAAATTAATTTCATGGCAACCGGATCACATTTGTAGGCCTTAAAGTGGAAACTAGCTAGAGTTGGGAGTGATACGATAAGTTCACTTCATGATCAATACAGTGCTGACACGCAGACGGAGAGATCATCCTCCCACCTGCATGTCAGTACTGTATTGGTCATAAAGTGAACTTATCATAAAGTTCACTTCATGCTAACCGAATCCAATAGTTTTATTGTATTTCTGGGACATTGATTTTGTATTGTCAGATGCAGTTGCAAGTCAATATCTTTGGACATAGGAATGTCAACTCATAGGGTTTTGCTGGGCAATCCTCCAACTTGACCTTGAAGAAAAAGAAAAATATTATGTTGTTTGTGAATTTATCAAAGAAAGAACAGAAAAGAAAATTTGATGTCTATTTTATTTTGTTTATTTAATTTTGAGTCCAATTATGTACAGTCCATTTTTTAAGCTCACCCTTATTGAGCTCACCCCGAGTTCACCCTGCCTTTTTTTTATAAAAAAAACATAACTAATAAAAAATGTATAATAATTTTTGGAATTGAAAGTTTTTTAAAAAAAGTGTTTTGGGTGTGATTTGGGTACATATAACAAAACAGTGTTATACAGACTGTACAACAGTTTTTTGTTATATGTACCCAAATCACACCCAAAACATTTTTTTTATAAAAAACTTTCAATTCCAAAAATTATTATAAATTTTTTATTAGTTATTTAAAAAAAACAAGGTGAGCTCGGGGTGAGCTCAATAAAGATGAGTTTAAGATCCTTACTCCAATTATGTATTGTCATAATTTTAAGTTGAATTATAATTACAAAATCAGGAATTTTATTTATATTTGTACTGATATTATTCCATAAAATGAAAGATAAAAAACACACAAAAATAGAAAATAAAATAATGCGTCACATATTGGAAAACTTTATTTCCCTTATCTTGTTTACTTTATCTTTTGGATTATTTCTCTTTATATCTTCTTTCTTGATATTTCCTTTATTTCTACAAAGATGGAACGGAGAGGCACCTTTTTCCCTTTAAATCAGCAGTCCTTCTACGGCGACATGATTTGAGCGACCGGCCGGAATTTTTTTTTTTTTTTTTAAAAATATCTTCCAAATAATTTATAAGATTTATTGGAACTGGAATTTTTACAGAAAAAAGTATTTTGGATATCATTTGGATACACGTAAAAAATATGCCTGTACAGTCTTTGGGAGATATTTAAAAAAAAAAAAAAAAAAAAATTTCCGGCCGGTCGCTAGACCGGTCGCTCAAATCCTGTCGTCCAAGACTTATTCTTAAATCAGTGCCCTTTGTGTCTCACTCTTTTCCAATGATTATCATTTCCTTTCCAACAACTCCATCATTTTCTTAATATAAGTTGTTTTAAAATTATGTACAAATATTTAAAAAATAATTATAAATTATTAAATATAATATCAGTTATTAGCTGGATCCCGTGCCTCCGGCACTGCATGGACAATTTGATTTATCTCAAATTTTGAACGACCAAAATAATTTATTGAGTGAGCGGAAAATTTAAAATCATTTGTATTTTATTAAATTATTATTAGATTATTAGATAGATAGATGTATTTTATTAGATAGATGTATGAACGGTGGGATTTATCTCAAACTTTGGACGGCCCAGATGATTTATTGAGTGAGCGAGAAATTCAAAATCATTTGTATTTTATTAGATAGATTTATATTGCCTTTGTATTGAAAAAGGAATGTGTTATTTATTGAAAAAAATAATAATGAGAAAACCAAAGTTATATTTAATACTTGGGATAATATTATAAAATAAGCAATTAATGCTTACTTGAAATATAAGTCATTTTAGGAAAATATTTTTGTCTCTTAATATAAATCGTTTAATAATTTCAAGTAAACATTAGTTGTTTAGTTTCTAATATTAACCCAAGTATTAAATATAATTTTGGTTCTCTCACTATTTTTTGCCCAATAAATAACACTATTTTTTTTCAATACAAGGACAATATAAGCAATTAATATTATATTTAATATTATACAATCATTTCCTTAATATGTCATAACTCTAAAACGATTTATATTAAGAGACGGAGGAAGTACTTTATAAATCTTTTATTTATTTTTTTACATTTTTTAAAAAAGTTTTTAAGTATTTTTATATCTGTCCATTTCTTTATTGTTTGTTGCTTGTGTTAATATTGTACTATTAATATGTCAATGAATACACTAATATTTAAAATTACTCAATTTGCCTTCTTTTCATTCATTCATATTGATTTCATTTTTGGCTCAAAATTTTTCCCTCAAAAGTGGGAGAATTTAGAAGGATAGAAAAAAATGGCAAAATGAAATATTTTATATTATCAAAAATAACCTTATAAAATAAATAATATGACAATTTTATCCCTAATTATTATAACTCCCAATTTTTGAAAATATAAATTTTCTCTTTTTCCCAACCCCCGGTCATCCTAGAAATATCATTCTCTATCAGTAATATATCATCGACATATAATTAAAGGAATGAAATAGCGCTCCCACTAACCTTCTTGTACACACATGGTTCATCCTCGTTTTTGATAAAATTAAACTCTTTGATTGTCTCATCAAAACGGATGTTTCACCTACGAGAAGCTTGATCCAACCCATAAATGGATCGTTACAGCTTATAGACTTGATTTGTTCCAACCATTAAGATAAATCCATCTGATTGTGTCATATACATATCATCCTCAAGTTTTTCATTGAGGAATTGATGAAGGCCGCATTTGCCAGATTTCATAGTCGTGGTAAGCTACAATCGTAAGCAAAATTCGAATGGACTTGAGCATAGCTACTGGTGAGAAAGTTTAATCATAGTCAAATCCTTGTCTTTGTTTGAAACCTTTTGCAACCAGTCGGGCCTTATATGTCTCTACCTTGCCATCCACCCCAGTTCTTCTCTGAAAAACTCATTTGCACCCAATAGGCTTAATACCTTTAGGTGATGAAACCAAAGTCCATACTTGGTTCTCATACATGGAGTGTTAGAGTTTATGTCCTAGAGACCAATTATTTGATATAATTACTTAACGTTTTAACATTATATTTGATTGAATAAATGAATGATTTTATTATGGTTTTATTTACTTCGTTATATAAATGTTAACATAATAAAAATCCTTAAAATAGTGATACAAATTATATAGTTTCAAGTATGTGACTTGAACATGAGATTATATAATTACAATTAGTATCATTGTTCTTAAATGTCCCTAGTCGAGTATCATTGTTGATGGGACAACAATGATGCATTAAGACTAATATGTGTATTGACTGATGACCAAATCTCATTGGTCATAAATATATGAGATATTAAGTCAATGCACAGGTACATGTTAGAGAACGATGTACTGGACAGACCCACCATGAGAATTCTATGTGGAGCATTATGCGAAGTGTCATTAGCGATTCTCATAGTGACAATGATGTAATGGTCTTCCGACCTGAAATCACTATATTACTACACTAGAATTTATGTACTTTGATATCATCAAAGGTCACCTTTAATAAGGTGGACTATAAAGGTGATTATTGGGTATATCATGAATCATGTGAAGAATATGAGTGATCTAGATGGAATTTAACCCTCTTATTTATTATAGGTGATATCCATAAGCCTCTTGATTGAGTAGGACTATGAAATGCATGGTCATGCTCAAATAATATTTTGTTTAATATAGTTTACTCATTGATCAAGAAAAACTCAAATTAAATTATGAAGAGTATGACACATTCCATGACTCGAGTTTAATCTAGGATATTAAGATTAAAAGGATTAAATTACATTGAAATATTGGTCACGAAAAGGTTGCATCGAATCATCGATCTTATTATTACTTGGGTAGCAGTGATGCATTACTAGATGTCGCTTGTGACGCCCCCAAAATTAGGTATACGTCACCCATCTTGGGTTGCCACTTACATGGTACAAAATTCAAATACAACTTAATAATACAACTGTCGTGTACAATACGACAAAACATAAACTATGAGTTTGAATACAAATATTGTATACCAGAGATTATACAAACTCAAAAGGAGTCCTTATTACAATTATTATTACACTATTTCACAGAATAGTGAGGACTACTAATGCTATCATCTGGTCCGTCACTCCGTTCCCAACTAGTCCATGCTATGTTCTCATTTCCTGAAGAGAACAATAAAAGTAAAAGGGTGAGCTCAACTAGACCAGTAGAAAATATTATGACTAAGATAATGCAAAATATATTATCGTTAGCCTTCAACAGTGTTAAACTGATACAATATAACAACCATCAAGTTTAACTGTAGCGGAATAAGCAATCCATTAAAAGAGTCAAGTAGAGAATAAAATCTACTATCTTTTATGATTTAGAAGGTTTTTCATCACTTTTATCGCTGGGACTCAACTTAATAAATAATCTACATCATCGAATCACCCCTGCACTACGGCCAAGGATATTCTTTAGTATCACGACCACAATTATCCATGCACTACGAGCCAAGAATATTTGTGTATTCATTAATGATCATGATCATGCCAACAACTGTCCATCAATGCACTACGGGCCAATGATGTAAAACCCCAATTTTTTGAATAAAGATGAATCTTCTATAAATATTATTTTTGAATATTATGGAGTGAAATTGATATAATAGTTGTGGGTAATATTTATAAATTTTGTAAAGTACACAAGTTGTTATATAATATTCGATTGGTCGGGGAATATTAGTACAA
The DNA here is from genome assembly GCA_020205505.1 of Panax japonicus. NCBI lineage: Eukaryota > Viridiplantae > Streptophyta > Magnoliopsida > Apiales > Araliaceae > Panax > Panax japonicus. The sequence goes on from CM035091.1 coordinate 88,412,197, forward strand.
CGGCACAATCATTGGTGGACCCCACAACGGAATTATTGTCAGATTGAGAAAATGACAAAAATACTTTATGAAAATAACGTTGGAAGTTTTACCGCTAACTGTTGAAACACCCGGTGTTAAAAGTACAGTAATACGCGTGGTTGCATAGTAGCACACAATATTAATTATTGATGCTTAAGTGATAAGTCACTCCGTTTTGTTGGTATTATTAATGTAATAATACAGAAAATCTTTTTATATAAAACAGAATATTTTTATAAAGTTATTCTATAAATAGAATATATTATATTCTATTATGCATAGTGTTGCATAGTGTCTGTATAGTGTTTTGCATAGTAAAATCTTTTTATATAAAACAAAATACTTTTATAAAGCTATCTATTTTATTAGACAATAATTAGAATATATTATATTTTATTATATATAGTGTTTGTATAGTGCCTGCATAGTAAAATCTTTTATAAAGTTATTCATTTTATTAGATTATAAATAGAATATATTATATTTTATTTTGCTTTGAATATGGACCGTCAGATTAAAGTAAATCAATCTCGTCCGTTCATGAGTTAGTTACTATGCATTCTATTTTTCTATAAATAGAAGCTCATTCATTCAATATTTTCTTACGAATTCACTGAAACTCTAGAAAAATAAACTATAGAGAGAAAGAAGAAAGTATTCTGCTACTTCACTACTTATATATCCAGTACTCTTCTTCTTAAGATAGGGAATATTATTTGTTGTACTCGTAAGGGGTGTTATTCTTTCTTATTCATAAAGAGAACTGTTGTTATTCTATTTCTTATTATTCTGTTGGAATAACCTGTATATGCTGTCTACCCTATACTTGGTGACATTCTTCTATTATTCTGTCAGAACATCCTGTATGTGTGTTTTACACCGGACCTGGTTCCGTCTTTATTATTATTCCGTTGGAACATCCTGTCTATGTGTTTTATACCGGACCTGGTTCCGTCTTATTATTATTCTGTTGGAACATCCTGTCTGTGTGTTTTACACCGGACCTGGTTCCGTCTTTATTATTCTGTTGGAACATTCTGTCGGTGCAAATTTTGCCTGACCTGGTTCCGTTATTATTATTTTATTGGAATAACCTGTCTATGCGAAGTACCGCATGCATAGTGATTTCTTTTGTTATTCCATTCTTTATTATACTCAGTTGGTTAAAGTTTTGACTTCTATACTTCATGAAATTAGTAGAATATTCTTGATATTTGCGCTTCATCCAGTATCTTTTCATGGAAATATTCTTCTGATCATTCTTGAATTTTACTCTACAAAATAATATCATGTTCACAATTAGGACGTTAATAATTTTTGGATAAAATAATTCTTGAACTTGTTTTTATTGAATTCTTATATCATTGTCATCATCCTCATGTTTATATTTTGTTGAAAGTCATCTGTGGCCTGTAGTGCATAAAGGGACTTGATATGATTATGACTAGTGATTATTCGGTGTAATCATAACCGTAATGTTACAAATGATGTGGTAAAAGTTCTCATTGGCCCGTAGTGCATTGATGGACAGTTGTTGGCATGATCATGACCATTAATGAATACATAAATATTCTTGGTCCGTAGTGCATGGATAATTGTGGTTGTGATACTAAAGAATATCCTTGGCCGTAGTGCAGGGGTGATTCGATGATGTGAAATATTTATTAAGCTGAGTCTCAGCGATAACAGTGATGAAAAATCTTTTAAATCATAAAAGATAGTAGATTTTATTTTCTACTTGACTCTTTTAATGGATTGCTTGTTCCGATGCAGTTAAACTTGATGTCTATTATATTTTATCAGTTTAACATTGTTGGAGACTAATGATAATTTATTCTGCATTATCTTAGTCATAATATTTCTTACTGGGCTAGTTGAGCTCACCCTTTCTTTCACTTTTCTCTTCAGAAAATGAGAATATAACTGGGACGAGTCGGGGAACGGAGTGATGGTCCAGAGGATAGCATTAGTAGTCCTCACTATTCTGTGAAATAGTGTGATAATAATTGTAATGAGGACTCCTTTTGAGTTTGTATAATCTCTAGTAGATAATATTTGTATTCAAACTCACAGTTTATGTTTGTCGTATTGTACACGACAGTTGTATTAGTAAGTTGTATTTGAATTCTGTACCATGTATCTGACGACCCAAGATGGGTGATGTATACCTAATTTTGGGGGCGTCACAGTTGGTGCCTCAATCCTAGCTGAAAAAAAACGTTCTCTTTTAAACTACCGACTTTGACTTTTCTGGGACGGCCTTTGGTGCCTCCATCCTAGCTGAACTTGTCTTCGGTGAACGACAAAATCGGGCTAAGTGACATTCTCTTCCACAATTATAACATGCTTTGGACGGCATCGCGCAATTTGGACTGATGTGTCCCCCCCTCCGCATTTGAAACATATGATAGGTGGTCGTTCTCCTTCCTTAACAACGGGTGTTGGTGCTGACGTCTTTCCATCATTGTTGAATCTCCTCTTCTTGAAATGTCCATTCTTATTGTTTTGACCATGATTACCACCGAAGTGGTTACCATTTCTGGCATGTTGATTCCATCTATGTTTATTGTCACCGCTTTGATGACTGTTATCACCGGTATTATCATTTTGCCGGCTGCTCTCTTTTGGTTGCGTTGACTCGTTATCGCGCTCCACTAACTGAGCTCTATTTACAATATCTGAATACAAACACAGTTTATAAGAAATAAGATATTGGTGTATCTTCGGCTTTAAACCTCTTAAAAATATTCGCGTCATTCGCTCCTCATTATCGACCAAATGGGATATAAACCGGGATAACTCCGCAAATTTAGCCTCGTATTGCGACACGATCATATTGTTTTGTTCCAACTTGATAAACTCCACTTCCTTCATGTGACGAATACTTTCGGGAAAGTACTTGTCGTTGAACAGCTCTTGGAACCTCTCCCAAGACATCTTGAGTGCGTCAGACTGGGTACGTTTTACAGATTCCCACCAGTGATCTGCCTCTTCACGCAACATAAAGGTGGCAAAATGAACTTTTTGCTCCTCGGAGCATCCCAAGACATCAAATATCTTGGTGATCTGCTTTAACCACGTCACCTCCTTAAGTGGTTCTGGCTTTCCCAAAAACTCTGGTGGTCCCAGCTCCTTGAATTGCTTAGCGGTGACCAACCGTGGGTTACCATTGTTTCTACCTGCATTATGGACAGGAGCGGCCTTCACCCGTTGTTGCATGAATTGTTCCTTAAATTGCTTAGCGGTGACCGTCCGAGAGTTGTCAGTATTTCTACCTGTATTTTGGACAGGAGCTGCCTTCGCCTGTTGTTGTATGAATTGCATAAAGCCTCTAACCATCCCATCATTCACCATTTCATCGGTGTTATTGTTTTCATGAGGAGTATTGTCCTCTGGTGCATGTTATCCTGATTATTGATCTATGGAGACTCAACGGTCTCCTGTGCTCCATTGATAATCTCAACATTCTCGAATGCCATTTTTAAACACTGCCACAAAACAAGGGTTAATTAACATATCACATATTATCCATATACTTTGACCGATCAATTAAATATCAAATAAACTTAGGTAGGTCATACTAGCGAAGAAATTCTCCGTCTCTCCCCTCCTAGTTCTTATCTCACATCTTAGCCAGGATCATATCCCTAAGCTTTGATACCAACAGTGACGCCCCCAAAATTAGGTATACGTCATCCATTTTGGGTCGCCACTTACATGGTACAAAATTCAAATACAACTTAATAATACAACTGTCATGTACAATACGACAAAATATAAACTGTGAGTTTGAATACAAATATTGTATACTAGAGATTATATTAACTCAAAAGGAGTCCTTATTACAATTATTATTACACTATTTCATAGAATAGTGAGGACTACTAATGCTATCATCTGGTCCGTCACTCCGTTCCCCGACTAGTCCCTGCTACGTTCTCATTTCCTGAAGAGAACAATAAAAGTAAAAGGGTGAGCTCAACTAGCCCAGTAAAAAATATTATGACTAAGATAATGCAGAATATATTATCGTTAGCCTTCAACAGTGTTAAACTGATACAATATAACAACCATCAAGTTTAACTGTAGCGGAACAAGCAATCCATTAAAAGAGTCAAGTAGAGAATAAAATCTACTATCTTTTATAATTTAGAAGGTTTTTCATCACTTTTATTGCTGGGACTCAGATTAATAAATAATTCACATCATCGAATCACCCCTGCACTACGGCCAAGGATATTCTTTAATATCATGACCACAATTATCCATGCACTACGGGCCAAGAATATTTGTGTATTCATTAATGGTCATGATCATGTCAACAACTGTCCATCAATGTACTACGGGCCAATGAGGATTTTTACCACATCATTTGTAACATTACGGTCATGATTACACCGAATAATCCCTGGTCATAATCATACCAAGTTCATCTATGCACTATAGGCCACATGTGACTTTCAACAAAATATAAACATGAGAATGATGACAATGATATAAGAATTCAATAAAAATAAGTTCAAGAATTATTTTATCTAGGAACTAATAATGTCCAAATTATCAACATGATACTGCTTTGCAGAGTAAAATTCAAGAATGCTCAGAAGAATATTTCCACGAAAAGATACTGGATGAAGCGCAAATATCAAGGATATTCCACTAATTTCATGGAGTATAGAAGTCAAAACTTTAACCAACTGAGTATAATAAGAAATAGAATAACAAAAGAAATCACCAGGCATGCGATAGACCGCACAGGCAGGTTATTCCAACAGAATAATAAATAACGGAATCAGGTCCGGCGTAAAACGCACAGACAGGATATTCCAACAGGATAATAAAAACGGAATCAGGTCCGGCGTAAAACGCACAGACAGGATATTCCAGCAGAATAATAAAGACGGAATCAGGTCCGGCGTAAAACGCACAGACAGGATATTCTAACAGAATAATAAAGACAAAATCAGGTCCTGCGTAGAACGCACAGACAGGATATTCCAACAGAATAATAAAGACGGAACCCGGTCCGGCGTAGAACGCACAGACAGAATGTTCCAACAGAATGATAAAGAATGGAACAACAAAAGAATTTCACCAAGTATAGGGTAGCCCGCGTATACAGGTTATTCCAACAGAATAATAAGAATGGAATAACAGAAGTTCTCTTCATAGATAAGAAATAAATAATACTCCCTACCTTGAAAAAACTGGATACTGGAATAGTGAGTAGAAGATTTCTCTTCTTCTTTCTCTCTATAATTTCTCTCTATAATAATCGCTCTAAAGCTTTTGTAAATTGGTGAGAAATGAAGGAAGAATTAGCTTCTATTTATAGGAAAATATAGTTTCGATAATTGCACGTTTTGGAGCTCGAAAATTACAGTACAATACCTCCAACTTTTCTTTCATTTTTAATTTAGTACTGCAAGTATTATCAATCTTGCACCAACTCCCCTAATAGTAAATAATGTGAATCAATAGTTCAATCATGTGAATCAATAGTATAATCATGTGAAAAAATACGAATTACAGTATAGTACCTCCATCTATACCTCAATATTTAACTCAGTCATGCAAGTATTATCAATCTTGCACCAACTCCCCTAATAGTAAATAATGTGATTCAATAGTACATATATTAGAATAAATAGTTATATAAGCATGTGAATTAGTAGCAATTAATTGCTCATTTATCCGATAAATTACCCGATTTATCAATATAACCCCTAGACATCAATTATCATCGGAATAAATGTCGATTTTCACTAACACAATTAATTCCAACACAATGAAACCATTTTTATCAAAAATATAAATTTTGAAATTTTAAAGTTTGAGTTTTCCCGAAAAAGCCAACTGTTGACTTTTTGACCAAATAGTGAATCCCGGAAAATTTTGTGATTATAGACTATTTTTACTAATTTCGTCGTTTCGGACTCAAATATTACGTCCGTGTCTCAAAATTCAACTCTGAACAACATTCATTATTAATATTATAACTCATAATATTTATCAACCAGGTCGTTCCCAGGAAAGAGGAGGCTTTCTAATAAGGATTTCTCCCTATTGGCGCGCAATTAAGTGACCAAACCTCTCATTGACAGAACTTCTAGACATTGTAAATATTGCAATTTATAATATGAATAACTTTGTCGTCGCAAGTATTGATTTAATAAAAAAAAACATTTTATGCAAATGATACTGTGACAATAATTGAATCAATAATATGATAGATATGATGCAGCAATTATTGTAGCAATAATTGAGTATAACTGAGTGACTTCTCATGTAAGCATCAATAATCAATACCGTGTGCTACTATACAACCACGTGTATTACTGTACTTTTAACACCGGGTGTTTCAACAGTTAACGGTAAAATTTTCGCCGTTATTTTCATAAAGTTTTTTTGCCAGTTTTCTCAATCCGATAATAATTCCGTTGTGGGAGTCTACCAATGATTGTGCCGTTGTACGAATATTCCCTGTTAAAACGAATATTCCTCGACCAATCGAATATTATATAACAACTTGCGTACTTTGCAAAATTTATAAATATTACCCACAACTATAACATTATATCAAATCCACACCATAATATTCAAAAATATATTTCAAAAAAATTTAATCTTTATTTAAAAAAATTTGGGGTCTCACACCGCTCACTATTTAGGGATATGGTCGCTGGCGGAGACATGAGTCTAGAACTAGGAGGGGAGAGACGAGTTATATACTTCGCTAGTGTGTGACTTACCTAAGCTTAAATTGTTTACTCTATAAATTGACAAATTGTGATATGTCGATTAACCTTTGTTTTGAAGGTATATTCTAGAATGATATCTGAAATACAGGAGATGAGGAATGAGAAAAATTATAATCCAGAGGAAATTACCGGGAAGGTATAATCTGAAAAGGTATTCTCATCTCTTCGAATATCAGGTACGTACGTAAATTTCGAGGGCGAAATTCCATAGGGAGGGGAGATTGTGAGACCCCGAATTTTTATGAAATAAAAATTGTTCAAATTATCTATTTTTGTGAATAATTAAATTGACAAAGGTTTAAATTTAAAGGTATATTTGAAAGTTTTATTTATTTATTTATTTTTGCTTGAAGGTATGTTCATAAAAATTTTATATTAAAATATCAAATCACATGAGATTATAAATTTCGTAAATTGCGTATAAGTCGTTGAGACCTCTTTTAATTAACAGTACCGAAGTAGCGTGTGAGAGATGATTTAAGTCACGGGTAGAATAAAATAAAAAGGAAATAATATAATTTATTTTTTATATAACCATGAGGGCGGCTGAATTGGGGGATTATTGGTTTGTATTATTGCATGGCTACTGTTTTTGGTTTTTCATTTTCTCTCTCTCGAAATTGGACGGCTTATATCAAAGGGAGGACTCTGGCTTCTCTCTATATAACGGGGGAATATTTATTCCATTCCTTCACACTTGAGGAATATTTTTATAAAGAACTCTTTCGGTTCTCTTTCTATCCTCAAGATTTCTCCTACGAAACATATCCTTGCTTCGATCTTTCCTTCCCTAGATCCTGTGAAAGAAAAGAAGCTCACTTTTGGTATTGAAAGGAGATTTCTTTGTTTCTGTTCCATATAAGCTCAACTCCACGACCGAACCATAACTTTCCGGCGACGTCATGGATTTTCATGATTGTTACCAACGTCGCACTTTAGTGTGTTTTCTGGCATGGCACTCGGCTGGGATATACATGCAATCTCTCTCCATCTTTCCTCTCTCTATACTGAGAGTTGCAGTAGCAAAGCTTTGGATTCAGGTGAAAATGGTGTCGGAAAATTCGCCGGACTGGCTTCTCTTCGGTTGGGCCATGCATCTTAAAACTAATGGCTTGGACAGAAAGTCAAGTGCTACGTTGATCCTGTTAGTGGTCGCAAGTTCTACTCGAAGTCACGGTTCGTCAAGGCATGATAAATCTTCGATAGCAGAGGCAATCCTACAGTCGAGGTGGTCTACACAGAACAAACTCCAACCATCAAAACAGTTCCGGTACATCATCTTCTTCATGCTAACTTCATATTTTTCTCTTCTCTACGTACCAACTGTTCAGACGAAAACAGGTACTGTGGTTATAGGTCCGGTGATCTGTACCAACGACGTTGTCACTCCGGCCATGACCGCTGCTAACTAGCTAGTCGATCTTGTCGGCGACGGTTATACGGTGAGTGCTTGACTTGACCGGTGGTTATTTTGACACCGGAGATAATGTTAAGTTCGGGTTTTCGATGGCATTTACCACGAAGGATCTAACATCCGATACTCTGTCACTTCCGGCCGAGACCTTTCTCAAAGCTACCGGCGATTATGGATAATCCGAACGGTGTGAACCACAGGCGTTAATTCTGTTACACATGCATGGGATTGAAATGGAGTCGGAGTCGGAGTCGGAGTCGGATGGAGATGTTGATTATCTCGGGGACTTCTCTCCCACGTTGGAGCTCTCATTCCGGCTATTGATTATTCTCTAGGAATATCATCTTATTCTCTGTTAGTTTTACTTGGTTATGATACTGGAATGATGAGTGGAGCAGCAAAACAAGTAAAAAGTTTGAGCATGTCCGTCCAGTCAATTATGATGGCCACCACCGGTGGTATCATATTCGGTTATGATATTGGTATTTCAGGTGGTGTTACAATCAAGGGCTACAATTGTACACATCATTGTTATACTTGACCGGTTTAACGGCCACTTTAATTTCTTCTTATACAAGAAGGAAACTCGACCGAAATCTATGATGCTGATTGCCGGAATATTTTTCTTTATTGGCGTCGTACTAATTGTTGCAGCTCAAAATCTTCTCATAACTCATCTTAACCAACCTAGAGTATGGTCGGAAAAGGAAATGATTATTCGCGTTCGATAATTACATTTTCCTACACGGGGAACGTGTGGTCAAGCGTGGTTTGTATATACATGGAAGGCGTCTCAGAATCTATGGAATTTCGAATACTGAAATTGATCAATTATTTAAATTGATCAATTTTACAGAAAACAGAATCAAGTCATGTGCTCAGGTAAGGGAAGTAAGGGAGGTAATTATTGTCGTAGGATATATTATTTATACGGTATAAAGAATAACCTGTTTATGCGAAGTAACGCAGACATGGTGAAATTCTTTTATTATTCAGTTCTTTAATATCCTGTCGGAATATCCTGTCGGTGTGAATTTCACCTGACCTGGTTCCATTTTATTATTCCGCATTTACGATTCTGTCGGAATATCCTGTCTGTGCTATACGCCAGACCTGGTTCCATTTTATTGTTCTGTATTTATTATTCTGTTGGAATAACCTGTCTGTGCGGTCTCTATCGCATGCATGGTGAATGATACTTTATATTCAGTCCTTATTAAATTTTGGAAATAATCTCTGAGTGGATTACCGCATGGCGGTAAAGATCCATTTGCAGTTTCTTATATTCTTTATTGAACTGTTGGTTATTGGTTTTACGGTTGAATATATTTGGCTTACGTGCAAAGATGATCTGTTGTTTGATAGCCTTGACCCAATGTGCAAAGATGGACAGGTGTATGACATGATCAGGACCACTTGTGATACTAACGAATATCCTTGGCACGTAGTGCGGGGATATTCGACGAGGTGGATTAATTATTGAGCTGAGTCTCAGCAATGAAATATTAATTCATGGATGTGTTGAAAGTCATCTGTGGCTTACGTGCATGGGTGGACTTGGTATGATTATGACCAGGAATTGTTCGGTATAATCATGACCGTAATTGAAAACACGATTATCTTTGGCACGTAGTGCATGGATAATTTGTGGTCGTGATACTATTTAGCTGAGTCTCAGCGATTGATTTATAGTTGAATATCTTTGTTGGCACGTAGTGCAAAGGTAGACAACTGATTGGTATGATAATTGTTATTATACTTGAATATCTTCAGCCCTTTGGGTAAGGATATTGAGTAAACGTTCTATTGAGCCTTGTGGCAAGCAGGAATTATTAATTCGTGTTATTATAAATATGAGTTGTGAATTTAAATATGACCTGTGATGGTTCAGGTGGAGACAAATGATGAAAGTTCTCTTTGTCTTTGGTACAATGAAGAACTGTTGGAGACAGTAGACGTTATGTTCTACTTAACTCTTCTAATGGATTGTTGATTCCGCTGCAACTATGGTTGAAATTAAAGTTTTATAATCTACCATATGTCATCAATCTCTGATTTATTATTTACGAAAGCTATTGATAAATGTAATTATCTTTAGTCATGATATTCTTACTGGGCTAGTCATGCTCACCCCTTTTGCTTCACAATTCCTTTCAGGTAATAAAAGTGTAGCTGGGTCGAGCGGGGATAACCGGGGAAAGGAGCGACGGTCCAGATGATAGCATTAGTAGTCCTCACTATTATGAGTAAATAGTGTGAAAATAAATGTAACGAGGACTCCTTTGAGTTTGTATACTGTCTAAATGATAATATACGTATTAAAGCTCACAGCGTATGTTGTGTCGTATTGTACACGACAGCTGTATAATTAAGTTCGTATTGGTATTTGTAGAGTATTTTCTGGCGACTCAAAATTGGGTAATTTTGGGGGCGTCACATTTGGTATCAGAGCTTAGGGATATGGTCGCTGGCGGAGACATGAGTCTAGAACTAGGAGGGGAGAGACGAGTTATATACTTCGCTAGTGTGTGACTTACCTAAGCTTAAATTGTTTACTCTATAAATTGACAAATTGTGATATGTCGATTAACCTTTGTTTTGAAGGTATATTCTAGAATGATATCTGAAATACAGGAGATGAGGAATGAGAAAAATTACAATCCAGAGGAAATTACCGGGAAGGTATAATCTGAAAAGGTATTCTCATCTCTTCGAATATCAGGTACGTACGTAAATTTCGAGGGCGAAATTCCATAGGGAGGGGAGATTGTGAGACCCCGAATTTTTATGAAATAAAAATTGTTCAAATTATCTATTTTTGTGAATAATTAAATTGACAAAGGTTTAAATTTAAAGGTATATTTGAAATTTTTATTTATTTATTTATTTTTGCTTGAAGGTATGTTCATAAAAATTTTATATTAAAATATCAAATCACATGAGATTATAAATTTCGTTAATTGCGTATAAGTCGTTGAGACCTCTTTTAATTAACAGTACCGAAGTAGCGTGTGAGAGATGATTTAAGTCACGGGTAGAATAAAATAAAAAGGAAATAATATAATTTATTTTTTTATATAACCATGAGGGCGGCTGAATTAGGGGATTATTGGTTTGTATTATTGCATGGCTACTGTTTTTGGTTTTTCATTTTCTTTCTCTCGAAATTGGACGGCTTATATCAAAGGGAGGACTCTGGCTTCTCTCTATATAACGGGGGAATATTTATTCCATTCCTTCACACTTGAGGAATATTTTTATAAAGAACTCTTTCGGTTCTCTTTCTATCCTCAAGATTTCTCCTACGAAACATATCCTTGCTTCGATCTTTCCTTCCCTAGATCCTGTGAAAGAAAAGAAGCTCACTTTTGGTATTGAAAGGAGATTTCTTTGTTTCTGTTCCATATAAGCTCAACTCCACGACCGAACCATAACTTTCCGGCGACGTCATGGATTTTCATGATTGTTACCAACGTCGCACTTTAGTGTGTTTTCTGGCATGGCACTCGGCTGGGATATACATGCAATCTCTCTCCATCTTTCCTCTCTCTATACTGAGAGTTGTAGTAGCAAAGCTTTGGATTCAGGTGAAAATGGTGTCGGAAAATTCGCCGGACTGGCTTCTCTTCGGTTGGACCATGCATCTTAAAACTAATGGCTTGGACGGAAAGTCAAGTGCTACGTTGATCCTGTTAGTGGTCGCAAGTTCTACTCGAAGTCACGGTTCGTCAAGGCATGATAAATCTTCGATAGCAGAGGCAATCCTACAGTCGAGGTGGTCTACACAGAACAAACTCCAACCATCAAAACAGTTCCGGTACATCATCTTCTTCATGCTAACTTCATATTTTTCTCTTCTCTACGTACCAACTGTTCAGACGAAAACAGGTACTGTGGTTATAGGTCCGGTGATCTGTACCAACGACGTTGTCACTCCGGCCATGACCGCTGCTAACTAGCTAGTCGATCTTGTCGGCGACGGTTATACGGTGAGTGTTGACTTGACCGGTGGTTATTTTGACACCGGAGATAATGTTAAGTTCGGGTTTTCGATGGCATTTACCACGAAGGATCTAACATCCGATACTCTGTCACTTCCGGCCGAGACCTTTCTCAAAGCTACCGGCGATTATGGATAATCCGAACGGTGTGAACCACAGGCGTTAATTCTGTTACACATGCATGGGATTGAAATGGAGTCGGAGTCGGAGTCGGATGGAGATGTTGATTATCTCGGGGACTTCTCTCCCACGTTGGAGCTCTCATTCCGGCTATTGATTATTCTCTAGGAATATCATCTTATTCTCTGTTAGTTTTACTTGGTTATGATACTGGAATGATGAGTGGAGCAGCAAAACAAGTAAAAAGTTTGAGCATGTCCGTCCAGTCAATTATGATGGCCACCACCGGTGGTATCATATTCGGTTATGATATTGGTATTTCAGGTGGTGTTACAATCAAGGGCTACAATTGTACACATCATTGTTATACTTGACCGGTTTAACGGCCACTTTAATTTCTTCTTATACAAGAAGGAAACTCGACCGGAAATCTATGATGCTGATTGCCGGAATATTTTTCTTTATTGGCGTCGTACTAATTGTTGCAGCTCAAAATCTTCTCATAACTCATCTTAACCAACCTAGAGTATGGTCGGAAAAGGAAATGATTATTCGCGTTCGATAATTACATTTTCCTACACGGGGAACGTGTGGTCAAGCGTGGTTTGTATATACATGGAAGGCGTCTCAGAATCTATGGAATTTCGAATACTGAAATTGATCAATTATTTAAATTGATCAATTTTACAGAAAACAGAATCAAGTCATGTGCTCAGGTAAGGGAAGTAAGGGAGGTAATTATTGTCGTAGGATATATTATTTATACGGTATAAAGAATAACCTGTTTATGCGAAGTAACGCAGACATGGTGAAATTCTTTTATTATTCAGTTCTTTAATATCCTGTCGGAATATCCTGTCGGTGTGAATTTCACCTGACCTGGTTCCATTTTATTATTCCGCATTTACGATTCTGTCGGAATATCCTGTCTGTGCTATACGCCAGACCTGGTTCCATTTTATTGTTCTGTATTTATTATTCTGTTGGAATAACCTGTCTGTGCGGTCTCTATCGCATGCATGGTGAATGATACTTTATATTCAGTCCTTATTAAATTTTGGAAATAATCTCTGAGTGGATTACCGCATGGCGGTAAAGATCCATTTGCAGTTTCTTATATTCTTTATTGAACTGTTGGTTATTGGTTTTACGGTTGAATATATTTGGCTTACGTGCAAAGATGATCTGTTGTTTGATAGCCTTGACCCAAGGTGCAAAGATGGACAGGTGTATGACATGATCAGGACCACTTGTGATACTAACGAATATCCTTGGCACGTAGTGCGGGGATATTCGACGAGGTGGATTAATTATTGAGCTGAGTCTCAGCAATGAAATATTAATTCATGGATGTGTTGAAAGTCATCTGTGGCTTACGTGCATGGGTGGACTTGGTATGATTATGACCAGGAATTGTTCGGTATAATCATGACCGTAATTGAAAACACGATTATCTTTGGCACGTAGTGCATGGATAATTTGTGGTCGTGATACTATTTAGCTGAGTCTCAGCGATTGATTTATAGTTGAATATCTTTGTTGGCACGTAGTGCAAAGGTAGACAACTGATTGGTATGATAATTGTTATTATACTTGAATATCTTCAGCCCTTTGGGTAAGGATATTGAGTAAACGTTCTATTGAGCCTTGTGGCAAGCAGGAATTATTAATTCGTGTTATTATAAATATGAGTTGTGAATTTAAATATGACCTGTGATGGTTCAGGTGGAGACAAATGATGAAAGTTCTCTTTGTCTTTGGTACAATGAAGAACTGTTGGAGACAGTAGACGTTATGTTCTACTTAACTCTTCTAATGGATTGTTGATTCCGCTGCAACTATGGTTGAAATTAAAGTTTTATAATCTACCATATGTCATCAATCTCTGATTTATTATTTACGAAAGCTATTGATAAATGTAATTATCTTTAGTCATGATATTCTTACTGGGCTAGTCATGCTCACCCCTTTTGCTTCACAATTCCTTTCAGGTAATAAAAGTGTAGCTGGGTCGAGCGGGGATAACCGGGGAAAGGAGCGACGGTCCAGATGATAGCATTAGTAGTCCTCACTATTATGAGTAAATAGTGTGAAAATAAATGTAACGAGGACTCCTTTGAGTTTGTATACTGTCTAAATGACAATATACGTATTAAAGCTCACAGCGTATGTTGTGTCGTATTGTACACGACAGCTGTATAATTAAGTTCGTATTGGTATTTGTAGAGTATTTTCTGGCGACTCAAAATTGGGTAATTTTGGGGGCGTCACATTTGGTATCAGAGCTTAGGGATATGGTCGCTGGCGGAGACATAAGTCTAGAACTAGGAGGGGAGAGACGAGTTATATACTTCGCTAGTGTGTGACTTACCTAAGCTTAAATTGTTTACTCTATAAATTGACAAATTGTGATATGTCGATTAACCTTTGTTTTGAAGGTATATTCTAGAATGATATCTGAAATACAGGAGATGAGGAATGAGAAAAATTACAATCCAGAGGAAATTACCGGGAAGGTATAATCTGAAAAGGTATTCTCATCTCTTCGAATATCAGGTACGTACGTAAATTTCGAGGGCGAAATTCCATAGGGAGGGGAGATTGTGAGACCCCGAATTTTTATGAAATAAAAATTGTTCAAATTATCTATTTTTGTGAATAATTAAATTGACAAAGGTTTAAATTTAAAGGTATATTTGAAATTTTTATTTATTTATTTATTTTTGCTTGAAGGTATGTTCATAAAAATTTTATATTAAAATATCAAATCACATGAGATTATAAATTTCGTAAATTGCGTATAAGTCGTTGAGACCTCTTTTAATTAACAGTACCGAAGTAGCGTGTGAGAGATGATTTAAGTCACGGGTAGAATAAAATAAAAAGGAAATAATATAATTTATTTTTTTATATAACCATGAGGGCGGCTGAATTGGGGGATTATTGGTTTGTATTATTGCATGGCTACTGTTTTTGGTTTTTCATTTTCTCTCTCTCGAAATTGGACGGCTTATATCAAAGGGAGGACTCTGGCTTCTCTCTATATAACGGGGGAATATTTATTCCATTCCTTCACACTTGAGGAATATTTTTATAAAGAACTCTTTCGGTTCTCTTTCTATCCTCAAGATTTCTCCTACGAAACATATCCTTGCTTCGATCTTTCCTTCCCTAGATCCTGTGAAAGAAAAGAAGCTCACTTTTGGTATTGAAAGGAGATTTCTTTGTTTCTGTTCCATATAAGCTCAACTCCACGACCGAACCATAACTTTCCGGCGACGTCATGGATTTTCATGATTGTTACCAACGTCGCACTTTAGTGTGTTTTCTGGCATGGCACTCGGCTGGGATATACATGCAATCTCTCTCCATCTTTCCTCTCTCTATACTGAGAGTTGTAGTAGCAAAGCTTTGGATTCAGGTGAAAATGGTGTCGGAAAATTCGCCGGACTGGCTTCTCTTCGGTTGGGCCATGCATCTTAAAACTAATGGCTTGGACGGAAAGTCAAGTGCTACGTTGATCCTGTTAGTGGTCGCAAGTTCTACTCGAAGTCACGGTTCGTCAAGGCATGATAAATCTTCGATAGCAGAGGCAATCCTACAGTCGAGGTGGTCTACACAGAACAAACTCCAACCATCAAAACAGTTCCGGCACATCATCTTCTTCATGCTAACTTCATATTTTTCTCTTCTCTACGTACCAACTGTTCAGACGAAAACAGGTACTGTGGTTATAGGTCCGGTGATCTGTACCAACGACGTTGTCACTCCGGCCATGACCGCTGCTAACTAGCTAGTCGATCTTGTCGGCGACGGTTATACGGTGAGTGCTGACTTGACCGGTGGTTATTTTGACACCGGAGATAATGTTAAGTTCGGGTTTCCGATGGCATTTACCACGAAGGATCTAACATCCGATACTCTGTCACTTCCGGCCGAGACCTTTCTCAAAGCTACCGGCGATTATGGATAATCCGAACGGTGTGAACCACAGGCGTTAATTCTGTTACACATGCATGGGATTGAAATGGAGTCGGAGTCGGATGGAGATGTTGATTATCTCGGGGACTTCTCTCCCACGTTGGAGCTCTCATTCCGGCTATTGATTATTCTCTAGGAATATCATCTTATTCTCTGTTAGTTTTACTTGGTTATGATACTGGAATGATGAGTGGAGCAGCAAAACAAGTAAAAAGTTTGAGCATGTCCGTCCAGTCAATTATGATGGCCACCACCGGTGGTATCATATTCGGTTATGATATTGGTATTTCAGGTGGTGTTACAATCAAGGGCTACAATTGTACACATCATTGTTATACTTGACCGGTTTAACGGCCACTTTAATTTCTTCTTATACAAGAAGGAAACTCGACCGGAAATCTATGATGCTGATTGCCGGAATATTTTTCTTTATTGGCGTCGTACTAATTGTTGCAGCTCAAAATCTTCTCATAACTCATCTTAACCAACCTAGAGTATGGTCGGAAAAGGAAATGATTATTCGCGTTCGATAATTACATTTTCCTACACGGGGAACGTGTGGTCAAGCGTGGTTTGTATATACATGGAAGGCGTCTCAGAATCTATGGAATTTCGAATACTGAAATTGATCAATTATTTAAATTGATCAATTTTACAGAAAACAGAATCAAGTCATGTGCTCAGGTAAGGGAAGTAAGGGAGGTAATTATTGTCGTAGGATATATTATTTATACGGTATAAAGAATAACCTGTTTATGCGAAGTAACGCAGACATGGTGAAATTCTTTTATTATTCAGTTCTTTAATATCCTGTCGGAATATCCTGTCGGTGTGAATTTCACCTGACCTGGTTCCATTTTATTATTCCGCATTTACGATTCTGTCGGAATATCCTGTCTGTGCTATACGCCAGACCTGGTTCCATTTTATTGTTCTGTATTTATTATTCTGTTGGAATAACCTGTCTGTGCGGTCTCTATCGCATGCATGGTGAATGATACTTTATATTCAGTCCTTATTAAATTTTGGAAATAATCTCTGAGTGGATTACCGCATGGCGGTAAAGATCCATTTGCAGTTTCTTATATTCTTTATTGAACTGTTGGTTATTGGTTTTACGGTTGAATATATTTGGCTTACGTGCAAAGATGATCTGTTGTTTGATAGCCTTGACCCAAGGTGCAAAGATGGACAGGTGTATGACATGATCAGGACCACTTGTGATACTAACGAATATCCTTGGCACGTAGTGCGGGGATATTCGACGAGGTGGATTAATTATTGAGCTGAGTCTCAGCAATGAAATATTAATTCATGGATGTGTTGAAAGTCATCTGTGGCTTATGTGCATGGGTGGACTTGGTATGATTATGACCAGGAATTGTTCGGTATAATCATGACCGTAATTGAAAACACGATTATCTTTGGCACGTAGTGCATGGATAATTTGTGGTCGTGATACTATTTAGCTGAGTCTCAGCGATTGATTTATAGTTGAATATCTTTGTTGGCACGTAGTGCAAAGGTAGACAACTGATTGGTATGATAATTGTTATTATACTTGAATATCTTCAGCCCTTTGGGTAAGGATATTGAGTAAACGTTCTATTGAGCCTTGTGGCAAGCAGGAATTATTAATTCGTGTTATTATAAATATGAGTTGTGAATTTAAATATGACCTGTGATGGTTCAGGTGGAGACAAATGATGAAAGTTCTCTTTGTCTTTGGTACAATGAAGAACTGTTGGAGACAGTAGACGTTATGTTCTACTTAATTCTTCTAATGGATTGTTGATTCCGCTGCAACTATGGTTGAAATTAAAGTTTTATAATCTACCATATGTCATCAATCTCTGATTTATTATTTACGAAAGCTATTGATAAATGTAATTATCTTTAGTCATGATATTCTTACTGGGCTAGTCATGCTCACCCCTTTTGCTTCACAATTCCTTTCAGGTAATAAAAGTGTAGCTGGGTCGAGCGGGGATAACCGGGGAAAGGAGCGACGGTCCAGATGATAGCATTAGTAGTCCTCACTATTATGAGTAAATAGTGTGAAAATAAATGTAACGAGGACTCCTTTGAGTTTGTATACTGTCTAAATGACAATATACGTATTAAAGCTCACAGCGTATGTTGTGTCGTATTGTACACGACAGCTGTATAATTAAGTTCGTATTGGTATTTGTAAAGTATTTTCTGGCGACTCAAAATTGGGTAATTTTGGGGGCGTCACACAGATTTTGAGGGGACCTCATTTAGTATATATGCAGCCGCTTCTAGGGCATAACCCCATAATGACATTGGAAGATCGGCAAAACTCATCATAGAATAAACCATGTCTAACAAAGTTTGATTTCTCCTTTCAGATAAAACATTCAACTGTAGTGTTCCTAGTGGAGTCCATTGTGAGATTATACCAATTTCTTTGAGATAATTGAGAAACTCACTGCTCAAGTATTCACCACCTTGATCTGATCAAAGAACTTTAATACTTTTGCCAGTTTATTTCTCTACTTCACTTTTGAATTCTTTGAACTTTTTAAACGATTCAGATTTGTATTTCATTAAATACACATATCCAAATCTTGGATGATCATCAGTGAAAGTAATAAAATAAAAATACCATCCTTGTCCATTTATTGTCATAGGCCCACGTACGTCTGTGTGTACCAACGCTAACAACTATGTAACTTGTAAAACCTCAACTTTTTGAATAAAGATGAATTTTTTATAAATATTATTTTTGAATATTATGGAGTGAAATTGATATAATGTTATAGTTGTGGTAATATTTATAAATTTTGCAAAGTACGCAAGTTGTTATATAATATTCGATTGGTCGGGGAATATTCGTTTAACAGGGAATATTCCTATAACGGCACAATCATTGGTGGACCACACAACGGAATTATTGTCGGATTGAGAAAATGACAAAAATATTTTATGAAAATAACGGCGGAAGTTTTACCGTTAACTGTTGAAACACCCGGTGTTAAAAGTATAGTAATACGCATGGTTGCATAGTAGCACACGGTATTAATTATTGATGTTTACGTGATAAGTCACTCAATTTTATTGGTATTATTAATGTAATAATACAGAAAATCTTTTTATATAAAATAGAATACATTTATAAAGTTATTCTATAAATAGAATATATTATATTCTATTATGTATAGTGTTGCATAGTGGCTGCATAGTGTTTTGCATAATAAATTTTTTTTATATAAAACAGAATACTTTTATAAATATAATATGCAACACTATGTAACACTATGCATAATAGAATATAATATATTCTATTTATAGAATAACTTTATAAAAGTATTCTGTTTTATATAAAAAAAATTTATGTATTATTACATTAATAATACCAATAAAATTGAGTGACTTCTCACGTAAGCATCAATAATCAATACCGTGTGCTACTATGCAACCACGCGTATTACTGTACTTTTATTACCGGGTAGTTCAACAGTTTTAACGGTAACACCTCCGCCGTTATTTTCATAAAATATTTTTGTCCTTTTCTCAATCCGACAATAATTCCTTTATGGGGTCCACCAATGATTGTGTCGTCGTACGAATATTCTCCGGCAAAAAGAATATTCCCCGACCAAACGAATATTTTATAACAACTTGCTTACTTTGTAAAATTTATAAATATTACCCACAACTATAACATTATATCAAATTTAATCCATAATATTCAAAAATAATATTTATAGAAAATTCATCTTTATTTTTAAAAGTTGGGGTCTTACATAACTCTTTCTCATTTTCTACTAAAAGGAGATTTAGTCATCTTACCCATGAAACAAGATTCACAAGTTGGATATGATTCATAATCCGATAGCTCTAAGAGTACATCTTTATGCAACTTGGATAATCTTGTTTCATTGATATGATCGAGTCTACAGTTTGACATAAAGGTATAACTAACATCATCTCTTTTCTTTTTATTAGTTTGTTCAATTTAAAGTATATTTTTATGTAAGTCAAGTATGTAAAGTCCATTTTGTAAATTACCAACACCATAAAACATTATTATTATAAATAGAACAAATGTTGTTCTTTATTATAATATCAAAACCATTCATATCCAATACATAAATTGAAATAATATTTTTAATAAGTGATGAAACAAAATATCAATTATTTAAATTAATGAACTTACTCGTAGGCAATGCCAAACAATAATTCCTTACAGCTAATACAACAACATTTGCTCCATTTTCTACTCATAGAACAACCTCATCCTTGTTCAGCTTTCTACTTCTGATCAGTCCCTGCATAGTATTACATATGTGAGAACCACGGTCGGTATCCAATACCCAAGTAGAAGATTGACTTTTAGAAAAAATAATTTCAATCATGAACAAACCTTTATCGAAAGTCGAAACTTCTCCAAGCTTCTTCTACTTTTGTTCCGCAAGAAACTCCTTGCAGTTCCTCTTCTAGTGACTCGGCTTGTTATAATGGAAGCACATTCTTTTGTCAGCTGGATCAGGTTTCTTTTGATCCTTCATTTTTGTCTTTCCCTTAGCCTTCATGGTTTTCTTCTTTTCAGAAGATACCTTGGACCTCTTCCTTTTCTTGGAAGAATCATCCACCATTAAAACATGGTTCTTCTTGAATGAAAAGTGACCTTCAACAGTTTTCAACATGTTAAGTAATTTAGTCAAGCTGACGTCTAACTTATTCATGTGAAAATTCATAACCAATTGCGAGAAGGTGTCAAGGAGTGACTGGAAGACTAAATCTTGACTTAACTCTCCATCTATGATGAACCAAGCTATCCAAGACGTTCAATCAGATTGATCATTTTTAGGACATGAGTCTCAACAGCAGTGCCCTCGGTCATCCTAGATCGGAAGAGCTTCTTAGATATCTCATATCTTGCCGTCCTACTTTGTTCACCATACAACTCTTGGAGGTGCAACAATATAGTAGGAGCATCCATAGTTTCATGCTGACGCTGAAACTCGTTAATCATGGATGCGAGCATGATACATTGAGCTACAGATGCATCATCTTGCCACTCCTTAAAAGTAACAATCTCTTCCTCAGAGGTTGTTTCTACAACATTTACAGGGATATGCGAATTTAGGACATAAGAAATCCTTTCAACAGTGAAAACAATTCTCAGGTTCCTTAACCAGTATGTGTAATTCGGCCCAGTCAGTTTGTTGAGTGAAATAACATTTGAACATAAAAAATTGTTTGATAACTAAAAAAATATAAACATCTGAATGACTTTTAAATTTAAAATTATTAATTTTAAATTTAAAAATATCTCAAACTGACTTTTCAAAAATTAATAATGATCTTAAAATTTAGAATGGAGAGGGTATAATATTTATAGAGATTCCATAGATTTAAAAAAATTCATTAAAAGAGAGCTCTTAATGATTTAGATTTATATTTTTCTCTTACCGATTAAGAGACGATAAGAGTTAAATAAAATTTTATCAAACAACTTTACACTCTTAACGAATCAGGTGTGGAACTGTTAACAGGTATTAAGAGGAAAATTTTAAATCTATGGAACCTCTATAAATATTATACCCCCTCCATTTTAAATTTTAAGATCATTATTAATTTTTGAAAAGTCAGTTTGAGATATTTTTAAATTTAAAAGTCATTCAGATGTTTTATACATTTTAATTATCAAACAATTTTTTAAATTCAGATATTAATTTACTCAGATGATCTAATTTATTAAGATATATTAAGCATTCAGATCTTAATTACTTAATTTTATCAAATACCACCTAACTTATTCCAATTAAGAGAGATCAAATCAAGCTTAAAAATTATAGAGCCCTTGTTGAGTAAAATCAATCCCATATAAACGTATACATATTTCTTTTTATAATATAAAATCATTATTAATCTTTTGAATTAATTTAAAATATTTTAAAACTAACATAAATTCATTTAATTATAGTTAATATAAATTGTATGGGTAAAGAGAATGTGTGACTTGATATATAACCAAGTTTGACTATAAATAAACTCATTCGCTAACGAAAACTGTCTTTTTATTATTTTTATTAATGACAGTATAGACATTTTATTGTTTTATTACTAAATAAACTTGACTTTTAAAAATTAAAATAATTTTATAATTAGGAACGGGGAAAATAATACAATAAGTTGCAATTGAAAATAGACATAAAAGCGTTTTAAAAATTTCAAACCAAACTCAATATATATGGCTTAAAAATAACTCAATGCTCCATACTCTCTATAACCTACGTTTTCACTCTCCAAATGTGACAAAAGTAGATTGAGTAGACTATCATAAGTGCTTTTCTTCTACTTTTTTGTTAAAAAATAAAATAAAATAAAAAATATTAGAAATGATTTGAACCTAGGTCGTTTTAGTTAGCAAGAAACCTAGAATACTACTAAGCTAAAGGCTCTGGATAAAATACAATATTTTTGCAACACCTATATTATATTTTTATAGAATACTAATATTGTATTTTTAATATGGTTTGGATCTTAAACTCACCCATTATCTAACATACATTGCTCCCCCTTTAGCGATGGACTGGGCGCGACGATTCGGTCTGTCGCTATATATAGAACCGTCATCTTAGCTTTTAACGGCGGACAACATATAGCGACGAACCGAACATATAGTAACGGACCGAATCATCGCCCGGTCCGTCGCTAAAAAGGAGTGAGCAAGGTATGTTAAATAAGGGGTGAGCTTAAGATCAGAACCGATTCTTAATATTCTCCCTCTATTGCCGGGCATACCTTGAACCCTTGATTTTGTGGGTTGTAAACTTGTAATTGTTGTTGAACCAAAGAGTCGCAAAAGAGGCCTAGTCTCTGTTTCAAATTAAATGTCTAGTTTTAATTTATTTATTTTTAGTCAAATTGACTATTTTTAGAATTAATATTAATCATATATAAATATATTTTTAAAAGAGGAATATGGAGGTACACAGCCGTGTAACTTTTAAAGTTACACGATCTACGATCGTATAGTGATTTCACTCTACGATCGTATAGTAGTCCACGGTCGTAGAGTGAATTCACAAATCGTAGAGTGACTACTCTACGATCGTAGACCGTGTAACTTTAAAAATTACACGGCTGTGTACCTCCATTTTTACCATTTTAAAATTATAAAAATTATGGTTAGTAATGAATTGTATAGACTTTCTTTTCATCATCACTTAAATTTTAACAAAAATTGTACAAAAAATAATTGTGCTATACAACCTCAAATTAAATAAAAATTTACGTTTACTCGTATTTTTGAATGATCTTTCTATCTGTAAGGTTAAATTTTACTAAAAAAAAGTTAAGATCACCCATTTTTATAAAACTACTGTATTATATACCTAAAAGATATCTCCTCCGCAAGCCCAAATAATAATAAATGAATTTTTTTAATATCGACAATTCCATATAAACTTCATGTCATAATATATAGCAAGAGTATGCTGAGTATGCATTTTCACAATAAGCAAATATAAGTAAGATCGATCAACTAGAAAACCCAATAACCAAATAACAAGAAATAAATTACGAACAGCATATAAAAATCTTGCCTCCATGTGTGATTCAGCCAAAAATAAATAAATTACGAACAGCATATAAAAATCTTTAATCTTTATTAAAACTTGATCCCAGTAAAGCAACACAATCAATTAAAAGTATTCCAACTCTAACATAACCTAACAAGAATTCATTAAACTTGACTAAAACTGAAAAGAGAAAAACAACTACCACTGGCATTTAGCCATCTTCCAACTTCTTTACGGTCTGGCGGAATCGCTTCCTTGTCCTGGATCTTAGCCTTCACATTATGAATGTTCCAAAGTAATGGTTTTTCCAGTAAGTCTTGACAAAGATCTGCATTCCACCGCGAAGACGGAGAACCAAGTGAAGGGTGGACTCCTTTTGAATGTTATAATCGGCGAGTGTACGTCCATCCTCCAACTGTTTGCCGCCAAATATCAGCCTCTGTTGGTCAGGAGGGATACTCTCTTTGTCTTGAATTTTTGCCTTAACATTGTCTATGGTATCTGAGCTCTCAACTTCCAAGGTGATTGTCTTTCCAGTGAGGGTTTTCACAAAAATTTGCATACCACCACGAAGACGGAGAACCAAGTGAAGGGTAGACTCCTTCTGGATATTGTACTCAGCGAGAGTTCGGCCGTCCTCGAGCTGTTTGCCAGCGAATATCAACCTTTGTTGATCTGGGGGTATGCCTTCTTTGTCCTGGATTTTGGCTTTGACATTATCGATGGTGTCTGAGCTCTCCACCTCCAAAGTTATAGTTTTTCCGGTCAATGTCTTGACAAAGATCTGCATCCCACCACGGAGACGAAGCACCAAGTGCAGAGTTGACTCCTTCTGGATGTTATAGTCAGCAAGAGTACGACCATCTTCAAGCTGTTTTCCAGCAAAAATAAGTCTCTGCTGGTCTGGGGGAATACCTTCCTTATCCTGGATTTTAGCTTTGACATTGTCAATAGTGTCGGAGCCTTCCACTTCCAGGGTAATGGTCTTTCCAGTAAGGGTTTTGACAAAGATTTGCATTCCACCACGGAGACGAAGCACCAAGTGCAGGGTTGATTCTTTCTGGATGTTGTAGTCAGCAAGGGTACGGCCGTCCTCAAGCTGCTTGCCGCCAAAGATCAGCCTTTGCTGGTCTGTGGGGATTGCTTCCTTGTCTTGGATTTTAGCTTTCACATTATCAATAGTATCAGAGCTTTCAACTTCCAGGGTTATAGTCTTGTCAGTAAGGGTTTTCACGAAGATTTGCATTCCACCACGAAGACTGAGCACCATGTGAAGGGTGGACTCCTTCTGAATGTTGTAATCAGCTAGGGTACGGCTGTCCTCAAGCTGCTTGCCGGCAAAGATCAGCCTTTGATGGCATCGGGGGATTCGTTCCTTGTCTGGGATCTTATGTTGGATCTTAGTTTTGACATTATCAATGGTGTCAGAGCTTTCGACTTCCAGGGTGATAGTCTTGCCGGTGAGAGTTTTCACAAAGATCTGCGTTATAACACGACGGAGAAGCACCAAGACAAGGGTGGAGCCCTTCTGGATGTTGTAATCAGCTATGGTACGACCATCCTGAAGCTGCTCAACTAAATGATCCTTAAAATTCTTTATGAAGATCAGCTTTTGCTGGTCTTGGGGGATTCCATGCTTTTCTCGGATCTTAGTTTTCACATTTCTGATGGTGTCAGAGCTTTCGACTTCCAGGGTGATAGTCTTGCTGAAGAGAGTTTTCACAAAGATCTGCATTCTAGCACGACGGAGAAGCACCAAGACAATGGCGGAGCCCTTCTGGATGTTGTAATCAGCTACAGTGCGACCATCCTGAAGCTGTTCAACTAAATGATCCTGCTTTATAAAGATCAGCTTTTGCCGATCTGGGGGGATTCCTTTCTTTTCTTGGATCTTAGCTTTGACATTTCTGATAGTGTCAGAGCCTTCGACCTCAAGGAAAAAGGAAAGGGGAGTAAGGGTTTTCACTAATATCTGCATCTGTTGTGGAAATGAGAAACAATTAGAAACCAAATAATAGACTCTATACAAAAATATTAACCAAAAGTAGTTCAATTTATTTGGGTGGCAGAACCTCCAAAAAGATAAAGAACCGCTAATAAAAACAAAAACTAGTTTCTTTAAATTTTGAGTATAAAAAATAAATAATGTAGTTTTGAGCCATGTGCCCCTTACGTATGTAAAAACATTGCATTAGTAAAGGATGGATACAATTATTTTCTCCATAGAGAGAAGATTTTTTAGTTCTGATAGACAGAAGTTTTTATGCAATAATTTTTCAAATATTGCTAAAGTTAACAGGTAATGAAAAGGGTAAAAACATTGCATAAGTAAAGGATGGACCCAATTACTCCATCAAAGTTTTTTTAGCTCATACAGAAAAGTTTTTATGTAATTTTTTTTCCAAATTATGCTAAATTTAACAGGTAATGGCAAGGCAAAGGAACAATAATATATCTCAGATATAAAGCTCTTTAAAAAAATTGAGCTTCAAAATTTTGAATGAAAATAATAACAATACACGACAAGAAATCAGATCAACTAATCATAAAATATTACACATTAAGACATCAATTCTATCAGATGACCAGACAAAAAAAAACCTAACAGTTTAACACATACGCCTGTAAAATCAATCCAATAGATACACATGCACAACTAACATATTCATCAACCAACGTGAATCTGAGATGTGAAACAAACATTGACATGTAATAATAATACTAATAATCTGAAACATTCATATTGGCAACTCAATCCAGATATGAAACATCAAAAAAACTTAAACACCTTAAGAAATACTAATACATCAAATTAGGGTAGCAAAAAATTATCCCAAAATACATACCATAATATGCTGCTTCTGAACAAAAGTGAGAGAATTATTATTACTAGACATTGGTGAGAGCATTGAGAGATTCAAAAGATCGCAATAAGCAAATTAAGAAGATACTAATCTGACACCTTAAATAAATATCAATCAATAATTAAAATACAGTGGATTGATTACATACAGATCTAATAGTACAACATATTAATCAGCCAAATAGAATCTGAGACATGCATATTGGCAATTCAATACAGATATCAAACATCAAAAACATATTAAAAAAATACTCAAATTAGGGGGAGAAAAGCACAAATACATACCATATTCATATTAAAAAATACTAATAATTCATCAAATTATTAGGGGAAAAGGACAAATACATACCTTATTAGGCGGCTGCTGCTGCTGATTAGAAGAGAGAGAATTATTGTTATCAGACATTGATGAGAGCATTAGGAGAGATATTAAGAACAGAGTATGGATTACTTGAATTTGTGAAAGATCGTGGCTCCGACGGCGTCCTTTTATAGTGGCTATGACTGACCCGATTCTATACGGATTCGGATTTTGCCGTAAGTTATTCTATACGGTTTCGGATTTTGCCGTAAGTTTCCACCAATGAAATGGAGCCAGGTGGATTGCACGACTTAATGCCAAACCGCCTTATTTGTGCCAAGGTCTACGGCAGCTATGACGCTGTTTTAGACGATCCGGAGGTCGTCGCCGTTTACGTTCCCCTCCCCACAAGCCTACACCTGCGCTGGGCCGTACTGGCTGCCCAGAAAAAAAAAAGCACTTGCTGCTCGAGAAGCCAGTGGCTTTGAACGTGTCTGAGCTGGACACGATTCTCGAGGCGTGCGAATCGAATGGGGTGCAGTTCATGGATGCTACCATGTGGATGCACCATCCGCGGACGGCTAAGATGAGGGAGTTTCTTTCAGATTCGGAGCAGTTTGGTGAACTCAAAACGGTATGTTATTTATGGGTTGATGATGATGATTTATTTTGGGGATTTGTTATTCGAATTTATGAAAATTTGAATGTTGATTATGATGAAATCAGTTGGGTACGGTTTGTGCCTTTTTGTTTCCCCTAGTAAATATGTTTCTGTTTGGTAAAATTTCTTGTTTTCTTTTTGTTTCTTCTTCAATAAATTGATTGAGTTTCTGATTTGATTTGGTAAAAATCAAAACACAAAAAGGTCAGTTTTGTTTTTTCTTCGGCTGTGGTGGAATTTATTAGGTAAATATGCTGGATGTGTTACTTATTAGTCCTTTTGTTTTGGTCCGTTACTGCCGCTTAACAGCAACGGAAGTGCAAAAATGGGAGAATAGAAAGATGAGTCCAAGAAAGAGAGAAGAATTTGGAGAGAGATTACACATATTTACAAATACTTGGGTGAGAAAACAATAATAGTTTTATTCATAAACTCTCAATAGCTGAATTCAGTATATATATGATGACCGGTTAGCATGAAGTTATTTTTTTAGTAAGTTGGTCAATTGGTCAATAGAATACTTACACACACAACCTCGCCTGCGTGTCAGTATTCTATAGTATTGTATTGGTCAATTGACCAACTTATTCTAAAATAAACTTCATACTAACCACTTTCATGATGACCCATGTGAATCTAGATTGGTAATTAAGCAAGTCACCAACCATGTGACTACCAGCCGGACCAACATGCTGAAGGAAATGAAATAAAAAATGAAAAGACTAGTTTATCCTTGTTTAATACTGTTGAGTACTCAATTGCCCTTATCTAACAGATTTAACTTCCTTACAATCCACCTCCCATAAAAAGGACCTTGTCCTCAAGGTAGCAGGAATTCTTCCCAATCCTCCCAAGTGACTTCCTCAAGCAAAGTGTTGGACCATTGCACAAGCACTTCAACTACTGTTGCATTATTTTTCTTAACCAACTTCCTATCTATGATAGATGTTAGCTCTACCAGAAATTGTCCATGTTCATCTAACTGAGGCAAAACTACAGAGCTAGTGCATGTGATGGTAACCGAAGTCTATAAGCCACCTTTCCCACCTTCTCTGTAATTTGATATGGCCCAAAATACTTGGGAAGCAGTTTACCAAATTTAGTCTGAGTAATAGTTGATTGCTTATAAGGTTTAACCCTTAGATATACTCAATCTCCCACCTGAAAGATCCGTTCACTTCTGGATTTGTCAGCATAAGTTTTCACCCTAGATTGTGCTTTTGTCAGATTTTGCTTGAGTAATTGCAACTGCAGAGTTATGTCCTTCCAGAAAGCCTTAACAACCAAATCATTCACTTGAACATACTGATGAAGATTAAGGTGGGGAGGTTTATACCCATACAAAGCTTCAAAAAAGGTCACTTTTAGTCCATTGTGGTAATGGGAATTGTACCAGAATTCTGCCAAGGGTAGCCAAGTATATCAATTGCTAGGTCTATTAGTAGTCATGCATCTCAAGTAACATTCTAGCACCTGGTTTAACCTCTCAGTTTAACCATCAGATTTGGGGTAATAGGTAGTGCTCAGATGGAGTTTAGTCCCTACTAATCTGAAAAGGGATTGCCAAAACATACTTATAAAATCTTGTCTCTGTCTAACACAATGGAAGAAGGAAATTCATGTAATTTATAGACCTGCTCAATTTAAACCTGAGCCAAATCTAAGGCAGAAAAAAGGTGGTAAAGGGGTATGAAATTCCCAAATTTAGTTAGTTTATCCACCACTACCCATATAATTGTATACCCTTTTAATTTAGGTAATCTTTCTATGAAATCCATTGAAATATTCTTCCATGGCTTATTGGGAATTGGAAGGGGCTATAACAAACCTGGAGAAGCAATGGTTTTATGCTTGTTCTGTTGGCAAATATCACACTCCTTAACAAACTGCATCACATCTTTTTTTCATTAAAGGCCAATAAAAGTATTTACTTATTCTTTCATAAGTTCCTGTAATTCCAGAATGCCCCCCAATAGGAGACTCATGAAATTCTGCTAACAATTTAGCCCTTAGAGTAACATTAGATCTCACCACTAATTTGTTGTCAAACTTTAGTCTGCCATTGATGAGTATGAAATATGTTATATTTTTGTTCCTTAATACTTGATCTTTTGTATTTATTTTGGGCCTAAAGAAACTCATTATTCTTATATTTTTATTTTAGGTACAATTGAAGGGGTTTCGTGATTTTGAAAATAAATTGGAGGAGGTTTATGAGATTTCTAGCAGATCAAGGATTCAACAATTAATATCATAAATGGATTTGGATTCACCTTATTTTCACGTGACAAGGGGTTTAAGCACATGGAAATTGTGGGATTTA
Organism: Panax japonicus; assembly: GCA_020205505.1. Taxonomy (NCBI): domain Eukaryota; kingdom Viridiplantae; phylum Streptophyta; class Magnoliopsida; order Apiales; family Araliaceae; genus Panax; species Panax japonicus. The sequence continues at coordinate 88,442,199 of CM035091.1, forward strand.
ATTCCAATTTCAAATATGATTTTTGGATTCTAGAAAATTAGTTTTTACAATTCTATTGTAATTAGGATTTCTTTTAGACTGAGATTTATTTTCAAATTGGATTCTATTTCTTTATGGAAACAAGTTATGATTTGTAATCCCTTTTAGGATTTGTATTTTTAATTCCCATAAGATTTAGGACTTTGTCTAGCACTATAAATAGAGGATAATGGTAAGGGTTTTATTCATTCAACTGTCAACTATCATCTATTGGAGTGCAGACTCAAGAGCATGTCAGGCTAGTTCTTATGGAACCTTGTTACAAGTAATTGATTAATTGAATATTATTATTTATTTCTTGTGTAAAATTTCTTTTGACAATCTGTTTTCATTGATTGCATGCTAATTGATTTAATATAATCAATTGAATTAGTTTAATCATTATCATATGCTAGATTAAGATTAATATTACGTGTACTTTATATTTGTCTTCATCATAAGTAGTAACTTGGTAATACTAATTGTGAACAAGCTTTTGTGTATTACTAAGATTATCAAAAAAACAAATTAAACAAATCGAGCTTATGTGTTTGTTGCTTGGATTAGCCTAATTCTCTATTGCTTAATACTTCTATCATATTAAAATTAAAAAACTTGTTATAGGTCGTATGTATGCTAGTTAGAATCTAGTGAATAGCTTATTTCATACAGTGAAAATCTAAGGAGAATTTAGGATTTTGAAGCTTTTTAATTCTTTGATATATATATATATATATATATATATATATATATATATATATATATATATATATATATAACTGTTTTTAAATATTTGCTTTAACTTCTTTTGCAATGTAAATCCTTAATATTTCAGTCTGTGGACTAGATTTATCTAAATATAGCCGTATCTAACTTTAACTGGTTTGAAAATTGCTAAACTGGAACCGTAGATCTATAATGACTAAGATTTATTTAAAAAAAAAATTTCTAGTTTTTTGTAAATATTAATCAATCATGTGAGCCTAGAATCCACGAGGCCTAAGATTCAGCTAACAAATCTAGATCTGGTTCCCACGATGGACCTTTTTCAGATGTGCAACCAACTTGTAACTTATTTATGATGTGTTGGACATCCTTGGATGGCTTTTATGCCCGTAAAGAGCCCAACACTGCTATGTATCTTATTTTCTCGAAGATGCTTCGCATCTCGAAAATAAAATAAAATCAAGCCGAATACAGAATAAAATGAAAGTATCAAATGCCTCAATTACTATTGAGAATAAGAGTTTGAAAACCTGTTTTCAAAACATCATTTGTTATATCTTGTTTAAAATTGAACTTTTATACAAATCAAACCCTTTATAAATAGGTTCAAATGAGGCATAGCACTGCTATGTATCTTATTTTCTCGAAGATGCTTCGCATCTCGAAAATAAAATCAAATCAAGTCGAATACATAATAAAATGGAAGTATTAAATGCCTCAATTACTATTGAGAATAAGGGTTTGAAAACCTGTTTTCAAAACATCATTTGTTATATCTTGTTTAAAATTGAACTTTTATACAAATCAAACCCTTTATAAATAGGTTCAAATGAGGCATAGCACTACTTCCAGATAACTGCACATATGCCCAATAAACACACACAAACACACATTCAAAATAATTAGGTTACCGCCGCACAAATATGGCGTCCCCTATGGAGAGTCTGGCTTCGGTGCATTCCACAAAGGGAGTCACCAGATAGAGACTTGGGTAACAAATCCTGTAGTTGGATTTTTAACTCCTGAAGTTCAATAGAAGCCACTCGATATGAGATTTTAGAAATGGGTTTTGTACCGGGTTCATGGTCAATACAAAATTCGATTTCACGCTCTAGGGGTAGGCCAAGAAGTTCTTCGGGGAATAGGTTAAAAAACTTATTAACAATAGAAATATCATTCAAATCTAACGTATTTTTGTTTAAATCCGTAACATGGGCTAAGAAAGCTTGACATCCATTTTTTAATAAACGAATGGTTTTATGGCTTGATATGACAGTGATTGACTTTAGTGGTTTGGTTGCTTGAATTCGCATAATAGGTTGGTTAAAAATATGAAAACTAACAACCTTACGAAAATAATCAATTTTAGCATGATGAGCAGTTAACTAATCAATCCCTAAAATCACATCAAATACAAGTATTTTCAAAGAGATGAAATCAACATGTAATGTGAAAGTGTCAATTTGAATCAAACAAGACTTGTAAATGGTGGATGTAATGAAGGTTTCTCTCAACGAAATTTCAACAGATAGGTCAAGGTCTAATTTCTCTAGAGTTAAATTTAAACGTTGAGCACAAGTAGGTGAAATAAAAGAATGGATAGAAACGGTATTTACTAAGTTATAGACTTCGCAAAAGTTTATGATTAGCTTACCCGTGATAACTTCGTTCGGGTTCCTCGCTTTTTGGAAAGTCACGACAAACGTTCTTCCTTGAACCACCGACTTTGACTTGTCTAGGATAGCCTTTGGTGTCATCATTACCGTTGGAATTGACTTTGTTATAGGGCATATTCCACCCTTAATTGATTGGTCGTACTCCTGATCCATGATCTGAATCATTAATCTTCGATCTATATCGAATTGGGGTTGACCGCTCTGTACATGGTAATTCAAAACTCGATCAGGAGTAACTGTTGACAAAGACTGCAAAGACTGTAGCTAAAGGTTTTAGTCACGCGAGAATCGGCGACCGTCGGTAATACCTATAGCTACGATCATATGGCCTATAGCTACGATTGACGACCATCGCTATAGACCTTTTTTCTAGTAATGCAGACACATTATGTTATGTGTATGTATACATATATTTAGGGCTGCAAACGAACTGAACTGTTCGCGAACCGGTTCGGTTCAAGTTCAACTTGCTCGTCCAGTTGAGTCGAGTTTGCACATATAGTTCCGTTTGATTACTCGATCAAACATGTTCGCGAACCATATGGTTCGATTCGTCTTTGTTCGCGAACAGTTCAAGTAGTTCTATTTCTTATTTACATGTTTAAATTGTTTCTAAAATTTTAAATACAAATAATTGGTTATTTCATATTAAATTTTAAAGTTTGTCTTATTCATAATTGTTATATGTATAACTATATTGTCAATAATTAATAAAATTTAAACCACTTACTTTTAAATAAATTAAATATTATGAAATTGTGTTACAATATTACTAAAAATACTTAATTTTGATATAATAAAAAATTAGTACAAAAAAACAATCAATTCAATTTTGACCAAACTAATTTAGTTGGACCTAACCAAAGATAGGACCAATTCTCGGTCCAACTGGTTAAGTAGCCCAATGAGTCTGACTTGTGTTTTGATGAAAATAATGAACTTAAATTTTATTTGTTCATGCTCGGTCAAAATTACGTTGTTTTGCTATATTTATTTTTGATTTTTGATTTGAAAGAAGATAAGTTATTGTTTTTAAAAAAAAATGCTAAAACGATGTAGTTTTGATAGACTTTTCACAAATAAAATATATACAACTGTGTGTGATCATATTGTCCATATATTATACTTTGTCAAAAATGTTTTTGTTATAAATATAGACTATAAAGTAATGTTATGGTATTAATTTTTTTGACTCAAAAAGTATCTTAAAATGATGTGACATCATAATATTGGTTAAATATATTTTGTTATCGCTTATATTGTAAAATATTATTAAATTATGTAATGTCTTGTGACAAAAAAATTAAGAGCTTAACATTACCCAAAATATAAATTTTCTAAAATCTCAAAAAGTACTTTTTACTTAATTTACTCACTAAAAATTAAATACAAAAAATGATTATTACTATTAGTCTATAATTATTTTCCGTGGACAAAAAAACAAAAACTAGTAGAGAAAATTGAAATGATGTCGTTTAGTAGTAATTAAGCTGATGGGAACAGTGTCTACAGTACACTATACTAGGGGTGAGCATGGTGCGGTTTGGTGCAGTTTGAAGTCAAAACCGCACCCGAAACTGCTTAGATGCGATTTGAAAAATTCAAAATCGCACCCGAAACCGCTTGTAATTGGTGCGGTGCGATTTTAAAGTGTGCGGTGCTGTTTTAATTGGTGTGGTTTCGGTTCCAAAACCAATTGAAACAACAAAAAAGTATAAGTCTTCAATAAAATTTAACATAAAACTTATATCGAGCAATTAACTTAGTGACAGAGTCGACAATGGAAATTATATCAAGCATGCTTTAAAACTAAAATATACGCTACACAAAACAACGGAGACCATATATTCGATAACAAGCAAGAATGTTTATCTAGTTCCTCAAAATTAAAAGTATATACTGAAGATAGAATGAAATTATATCTCATATATTGCAGGGAGGACTTATAAAATATAATCCTAACTATACCTAATTTGAAAAATAATATATTAAACTATTACTATTATAACATTGACATTAACCAATGCATCAAGTGTTCGATCCCCTCAACTATAAGCCCCTCCAATAACGCATCAAACAAATTCGAAATTCCAAAACCAAATTGCTTAATTTTTGTCTCTATAACATGTAACATCTTCTTTCAATTGGTAAAAAAATGACAATGTAATATTGAGATTTTCTTTGAGCGTGTTCAAGTGAAAAGTAAATTTAGAATTTACTAGAGATAATACATACATACACACATGGTGCGGTTTTGGCTAGTAACCAAACCAGAATCGTAAATTTGATTATTCAACCCACCTAAAACCGTCACATACGCCAGAACCATTGGTACACTTTTAATTGGTGCGATTCGTACGATTTTTAATAGAGTTTCGATTCCAATTTGATTACTTGCTCAACCCTACACTATACTAATCTTCTTCTATGTATGTAGTGTTAGGAGCATGCCACCTTCTGTATTTAATCACTGTCCTGCTAACAGCCCACACACACAGACAAATAGAGAGGAGAGAGAGAGGCATGTAGGGGGAGATTCCACATCGGTAATCGGTAGTATGAAATATAGGCTTGGACTTTTCGAAAGAAACAAGATATATATATATATATATATATATATATATATATATCACCACATACTTTTACACACACACACATATATATATATATATATATATATTGAAAGAGAGAGAAATTATAGAGATACAGAGCAATTGGAGAGGAGAGAGAGAAATAGATTGATTTGGGGGAAATTGTTTATTGTTTTTTGTAAGTTTTTAGCTAAAAGGACATGGGTATTTTTGTTTTGGGAAATTAAAAATAGGGTATTGTTCTTTTTGATGTAAATCCTAAAACCCATCAAGGGTTTTGTGATTCAGAAAAAAGGGTTGAAGAACACTACACAAGTTGCTATGGGAAAGAAATAAAGATCAGTCTTTTTGACTAATAATAATGTAGATTGAGAAAAGAAATTTTTGATGGGTATTTCTGTAGCATATGCAATTTTGTTGTGATTTGAGAAACTGACGATTTCTGACAAGACTAGAGAGTTTTTTTTTTTTTTTGGGGGGGGGGGGGGTGTTGTATATTGAACAAGAAATTCATTAAGAATGGCTAAAGATGAAAAGGAGGAGAGATCTTTGGCCTTAACACCAACATGGTCTGTTGCTTCTGTGTTGACCATCTTTGTTGTTGTTTCCTTGCTTGTAGAGCGATCAATTAACCGCCTAAGTAATGTAAGTTTAAATTTTATTTCTACAGGGTTTTTTTTCTCTATTTATTAAATTTATAAAAATAAAAAACTTTTTAGATGGACTTTAATCATATAGTTTTGCTTTTAAAAGTATTTCTGTCTGTTGTTGAGTACAAAATGCAGTTTCTTGCTTTCAATTTTTTTTCTTAGATATGCCTGTCTATTTTTTCAATGTTTAGAAATGCCTGTCTAATTGTTGGGCAATTAATTAGGCTCGGCTGAGTGTGAATTCATTCAATCATAGTGAATTTTAGCAAGAAGTATAATTAGTTAGAAGTTTTCTACTATTTGGTTGCTCTCTAAAAACTTACAGCCATTGGACAGGTATCTTGTTGTGAATAAATTTAGACCGTCTCCAATCTATCTATTGCCTAGTATTGATAAGAGGCTATTTTCAGAACTTAATAGTTACCTTTTAACCTTCTATTCGTGTTGTTTAATTCCACTCTATTACCTTTATAATGATATACAGCACAAAATGTTTTATGTTGTTGCTGATGATCTTATGTTTTTCTATCATTTCAGTGGTTGAGGAAAACTAATCGAAAACCTTTGCTTGCAGCTGTAGAGAAAATGAAAGAAGGTACTTGATCAATTTTTGAAACAACCGTTTATAATATGTTTACTCTTCGAAGATTATCTTTTGTAATTTCTAATTTTTTCCTCTTCAGAGTTGATGCTGCTTGGGTTCATCTCTCTCCTTCTTACAGCTACCTCAAGCATTATATCCAATATTTGCATCCCGTCAAAGTTCTACAAAAGTGCATTTGCTCCATGCACCAGCTCTGAGGTTGACGAGGACAATGATAATAATGCTTCCCATGAGCGTAAACTTTTGACAGCTTTTTTTCTTCCTCACTCATATAGGAGAGTGTTGAATACCCTAAATCAAAATACCTGCAAGCAGGCACGTGACACTCGTCCTCTCCCTTATTCGATTTCATTCTTTATTAATTATCCAGTTTTTCATATGATGTTTTTGTGCTCATGTCTGGATCAATCGAGGATTTTAAAATTAAATTTATGTACAGGATTATGAGCCATTTGTATCATACGAAGGACTTGAGCAGCTCCACAGGTTCATCTTTGTTATGGCAATTACGCATGTATCTTACAGCTGCTTAACAATGCTGCTGGCAGTTGTGAAGGTTACACTCTTTTTTGTTGTTACACTCACCTAAGTAATGCTTGTATATTATGTTGTCCAATTTTATGCTTTTGTTAGGGGAAGACTTCCATAATCATTCTTTAAAAGAAAAATTGCACTACGCATGTATCTTACAGCTGCTTAACAATGCTGCTGGCAGTTGTGAAGGTTACACTCTTTTTTGTTGTTATACTCACCTAAGTAATGCTTGTATATTGCTGTATTGTTCTTGGCCCAGCGGTAACTCTTGTCTTATGGTTTCCATGAGGTCAAGGGTTCGATTCTTTGGTGTGGTGTGCGAGTGTGGTGTGTAGAAATTAGCAAAAAAAGAGAAAGTAATGCTTGTATATTATGATGTCCAATTTTCTGCTTTTGTTAGTGGAAGACCTCCATAATCATTCTTTAAAAGAAAAATTGTACTACCTCCATCCTGCACAGGATGTCAGAATTGGTCTTTCAGACAAATTAGGAAGTTGGTGTTTTCTTAAAAAGCCAAGAAGCTAGCTTAGGAAACAATTTCCAGTATTACCATTCAAATACTCCAACATGGACATATATGCCCATGAAAAAGAATAGTCTTTTTGCCCTAGATTCCCTTGATTTTTGATAAAGTCTTGTCTTAAAAAGAATGTCAAACTCAAACGTGACATTCTTTACGGGATTTAAGAGTATTATGACTAAGGAAGATCTCCATAGTTTGTTTTGTTGTGATATCCATAACCCATGTCGAATCTTCCAGTTCCACTCCCAGGTAGCTGTGGGTTCAGTGATATGAGAACAAATTTTATTTATGATATAGATTTTCAAAAAGAAAATCGGTAAGCAAGTGGAGGTAGAAATGATGTTACTATGCTGCTATATTAGTTAAGGTAAGCTAACTTAGTAATCTGCTGTAAAATATGATCCCCTGTTCAATATTTAGTATAGTTATTGAAGTGAATATTGAAATTTACAACATAACAATTACAATAGCATGTATGACCTTTACTCCACAATTGGCTTTTTATGTCCTGTTAGAATGCAGCTGCTCAATATTTCAAATGAAGTCTACTACATGCCATGTCATATACTCATATTGCTTGTTGAAGAGATAGAACATGATAAACATTGTGTTCTTCATGTCTAAATGTTTATGAGATGGGTTTTTGTGGCTGTCTATATATTGAGAAGACAAAAAAAGAAGAATTTAATGTATGCATTGTCATATTTTGGTCAGATACACAGTTGGAGGGCATGGGAGGATGAGGCTTATATGGACCGGTACGATTCATTACATGGTAAGCTCCGCCTGGCATTGAATAGTAACAAATAAGATTCATCCCTCTACGATTTCCAATTATATGAACCGATGAAGTTCACCTTCATTATTTGTATATGGTTATCTGTAAAGTGAATAGAAAGTCACCCAAAGGAGCAACAGTTTCTCCACATAATATGCCCAACTGATGAGTCATGTTAATATTTACCAATTAGCACTGAATATAGTGTTAAATCAATATGCAACTATTGCTGAAACTATATCTGATAAATGTTTAAGATACTAAGGTGTCAAAAGAGGAGTTTATTACCATTTTGTTGAATACAACTGGAAAATGATTTTGACCTATGTCCTTAATTGTTTGGAATACATTTGTAATAATGTAATTGGGTTTTGCTTAAAGGCAACACTTTTTGGGGGCCAAACTGAAAAAATTAGAATCCTATCTAAGTTCGTTGAACATGGACTTGTATAAATTTATTAAGTGTATTGATTTGCTGTGGTCAATATTTAGCTTTAAATAATCTGTCAAATCCCCTGTAATGTTTTTTTATGTAGTTGCACAGTGCTTGTTTGGCATTCTCATTCACCTCAAATGTCCTAATTGTTGTGAATACAATAGTTTTAATTTGGTTTGCTTATAGTCAACACTTTTCGGGAGCCAAAATTTAAAAAATGTGTTTCATATCTAAGTTAGTCCAACATGGACTGATATAAATTTATCAAGTGAGTTGATTTTCTGTAGTCAGTATTTTGTGCATTGCCACCCCTCTCCCACTTTCATGAGCTTTGGGATCACTGTTCTGTTTACTAATACTGTTGTAATAGAGTATTTTATGTAGTGGCGTAGACTTCATAGTACTAGAACTTTAAGTTTGTTTTAAAGCACTATTTAGCTGAAATAAGGTTAATAATAGGTTTGTTGTTATAACAGAGATCACAAGGGAGAAGACAATGCGAAGGCAATCAACCCTTGTCAGATTTCATTCATCAAATCCTCTTGTCAAGAATGGTTTTCTTGTTTGGGTGGTATGAGTACTGCCAACTCTTCTGCCTCAATTCTCTTACTAGCTTTCTCATTCCTGCATTGCTATAGTGTACTCTCTTGGTCCCAAAATGGGGCACTCATTTGACTTTTATACGCAAGTTAAGATATACTTACGGAATACTTAGACATAATTAATTTCTATGATTTATATAATATAAAAAAATTGACTAAAGAAATAAAATATTGGATGAGATTTATGTTTTACAGTTCAGTAGTTCACAAACCTTAATATGCGGAAAATAGTCAATGACTGGACAGAGGTAACATTTGTTAGTCAATGTAGTTGTTAAATGGTTTACATGTCAGCAATATGCCAAAATGTGTTGCATGATTAGTAATTTCTTTATGCGCCAGTCAATTTAAAATCTGTGAATTTTAACAAAATTTTAATCTGTCATGTTTCTCACAACCTGCTTTAGAATTTACATTAGTTTCACAGAATTGCTTGTTCGGCCAAGCTTATATAGGAAGCCTAGATGTAGGACAACCTGAGGAAACTTGGGGTTTTACAGCATACAATTTGCTTTGTGATAGTCCTAGGTCACTGAAAGTTGGATCTTTTTTTGGAATATACCAAGTTATTTGGGTTTACTCAGAATAGACCAATTCATTTGAACTTTGTTGGAAAGGACCTAAACCTGCATATTGCTATTAACAAATATTGCTAACAGTGATATGCAGGTTTGGTCTATTCCTAGAAAGTTTGAATGAATTGATCTATTTTGGGAAAACCCAAAGCAAGGTTGTCTAAATATCCTTGAAAGTATGGAATTTAGGATTTTGAGAAGTACAAGTATCTTCGGCTTTGGCATGGAAAATAGTGGAGATGAACTTAATAATTATTTTGTTGTTGAATTTACAGAAAATACTCTACGGAGTTTTGTAGAGAATAATCCATTTTAGGCTTCTTGCTAATGAATTAAAGGCTAAACTTTAGGGAAAATGTTAAAAAGTTTGTTTGGGTCTATAGCATAGAAATTGGAAACCGTATTTAGGATCAAAAGTCAAAACAAAAATGTTTATGGAAAAATTACCACTAATATGGCACTTCCATCTCAATGCATCCTCCTTATTAGTGGATAGACACGCCTTGCAACCAAACCCATCCATGGATCAACCTTCTCTAATTCCCAATCCTGACGGATGGACTTGAATAGTCGTAGAGTTCTTAAATTTAGAGTTGTTTCCATGTACCTATTGTTGGCCTTTTGGTCTTATTTCTTTACCTGTGACATGATAAATCTAATTTATTTAAGCATTATATGTTTACAACAGAAGATTATTTCTCCTAAAGTTAAATACTTTTCTTAAAATCATCAGATCTGTTTCTTTCGGCAATTTGGGCGTTCGGTTGTCCGTGTAGATTACCTAACACTCCGTAAGGGCTTCATTATGGTATGCAACATATGGCCATGCTGAAATCTTCCACCATTATGTTTCATTTCTGGAATTACATGAATTTGCTTACAAAAATCTGCATATTTGTCATAATATTATCAGTAATCTCTTATCTATCTGTATCTCACTAAACCTCAATACATGCATATTTTTGGCTAGTTAAAGATAATATTGCATCCTTTGTTTTCATCATGTAGTGATACTAAAGATAGCAATGTTGGAATGCTTTTTAGGGGAAAGAAGGAGAACAAACGAATTTACATAAAACAGTTCCATAAGACAGCCAGCCATAGCAGTTTCTGTTTCAAATCTTCACTTACGTATATTGTTGCTAAGAACATTTATGAAGATATTTGTAGCATCAAATGATAGTCCTAATTTAGCCCCACAAAAGTGCAAATGAGAACTCAAAGGATCAAGTGACTATCTACTATTCATTTTTTGCTAATTTTCACTTATATCTCCCTTGGTGGTTGTTTTTTTCGTCAACTCTTGTTCAATGGTTTATAGTTATTAAGGCATTTATATTCTTTTAGCTTCTTCTTCTGATAGGTAGTACATAGTGGCTACTATTCAAATCTGTTTTCATTTTTGTTTATGTTTATTCATGGCAGAACCACAACCTTACGTCAAAATATGATTTTCACAGCTATATGATTCGCTCTATGGAAGAAGAATTCCAAAGGATAGTTGGTGTGAGGTAAGAAATAAACCCAGCAAGAATATCTGATCATTCTCTCTTGCATTTGTTGAATTTCGTTACTAATATGATGGATGTTATCACTTCTAATCTTCTGCATTTATATCATGTTCAATTTGTCTACTGTTCTCTTTGAGTTTCACTTCTCAATCAGCTACCTACAAAAGCATGTGTTACTATTGCACTCTGGATCATCTTCTCTGAATTCAACTAGTGTATCTAGAAACTACCAAGTTTTGTGTGCATATCCATACTGGTATATTACTTTGATTTTTAGTAGTGCTCGGCTAAAACTTCCGTTTTCTGAATTATTTGCAGTGCCCCACTCTGGGGATTTGTTGTGGCTTTTATGCTATTTAATGTGAAAGGTATGGTAACTCATCACCAATACAAGGCTAAAGAAATTGCTTGTTTCATGCTAATTTGGGCTTATTATGGACATTGTAAATGAACCTTGTATGTGTTATACTCCGATCCAAAAGTCTATCTACTGGGTATATCTGCCAGCTAATTACTTTGCATGTCACTTGCAGGGTCTAATCTCTATTTCTGGATAGCTATGATTCCTGTTATTGTAAGTTCTTACTCACATCTAGACCTAGTTAAGTTTGAGCGGTCTTGCTTGTAGCAGAGGGATGAATCTATGAATTGGTGGAAACTTTGAACCTGTGAATAGGTGCAAAGGAATATTTCTAAGGATCATATCGCTTGACTATTTTTATCTTCTGTTGTTGCTTGTGTTGGAGTACAGCTGGTTCTACTTGTGGGCACAAAACTGCAACATGTTATAGCAACCTTGGCATTGGAGAGTGCTGGAATAACTGGATTCTTCTCTGGAACGAAGTTAAAACCTCGAGATGAACTTTTTTGGTTTAAGAAGCCTGAACTTTTGTTGATCTTAATCCATTTTATTCTTTTCCAGGTTGGCTATGTTTCTCATGATTCATTTTCTAGAAGATGCATTTTTATTTGTTTGTTCCACAATAATGAGCTGTTAGTGATTCCATTGAATGAACATCATACTAAATATGCATCTTTCTTTCAATGTTGTTCATCTCTTTTGCAGAATGCTTTTGAGCTGGCTTCTTTCTTCTGGTTCTGGGTATTTCCTTTTCCATTACTACATTGCGCTCATCTTTTAAATTTTGAGTTGACGACTTGCTTTGTTTACTAATTACTTGACTAGCATTATATTAATATCAAGAAAAATTTTCTGTTGGATGAAAATAGAATACGGTTTTTTTTATTTAATTTTTTATGATAAGCCAAATGGGAATGATCACCAATAAAAAAAATTATGGTTCAAATCAAGAAGTAATTGGAAATCATCTGCTACATTTAAAAAAAAATTATGATGTCTCTTATATGTTAGAATATATAATTTTTGAAAATTATATGCTCTATGTTTATTACAGTGGCAATTTGGATATAACTCTTGCTTCATCAAGAACCATATGCTTGTGTATCTGCGGCTTATTCTGGGGTATACATAATATTCTACTACATTTTCAAAAATACATACTCCATGTAATTTTTTACCCAAAAAATAGTAACTACATGCCTGAGATAGTCATGTAGTTGACTTGATGTACAGTTGTGGGCCTCATACTATAGATTCTGTCTCCTAGGTTTGCTGGACAATTCCTCTGCAGCTATAGCACCTTTCCGTTATATGCATTAGTTACTCAGGTATGGTTTCTTTCATGAAAGCTAGTAGACTCAAAGAAAAATTATCCCCACAATTAACAAGATGTAAAATTCTATTAAGTATCTGCTTGTTGGAACTGTGGATATGACCCAGTTTAACTACTTGTGCTAATGTGAAATGTCATGTTGGTGCAACTTATTTTTATTAGTGTTGCTATATATGACGATTAATTCGTGTCGCTATTAAATACGTTGGTATGTAGAGACATGAGATAGGAGGGTGTAAAGAAGGGACTCACATTTTACTGTTCTATTTTATCGCTTTCAGTTCCATATTAGTCGCAATGCACATTCGACCTAAAATTAGTGAACATATAAATCATTTTTCTTTTTTATTAAAAAAAAATTGGCCACAAACCAAAGATGTTTTTATGCGAAAGTTCCTTTATAATTTATTATGTTCCTACTTCGAATTGAAAATACATTCATGTGGGAATTAAATTTCTACTACCGCACCACCTTCAGATTACAAGTTAGTTATGCTTTTATATGCACAAACCTGCATATAATACTTTTGTATTACCATCAATTACGGCTCAGTGAAGTAAAAATTAACATCCGAAACCATCTCATATTGATGTTGTTGGTATGTACAATGGTTTGCAATATAACCAATCAAGAATTATGAAATGAATTGCTTTATACTGCCTGGACCTGACAAAAAGTGGATATAGTTTGATTTTTGGTTATAAAATATGGTTATGGTTTTATTAAGAACTAAAACCATATAACCTACTTTTAATATGTCATGTGGGTTAGAACCAAATGGTTATAGGTCCAATATAGGTCAATCCATATTTTAGATTATAAGATGATTCAATGACTCAAATTATTTGTTATTTGTTTATTTTCTATGTTCTTTAAACTTCCTCTCTCTAAAATTTGTAACATTTTCTCTCTCTAAAATCTTATTACACTCTCATATTTGTATAAACTCTCTTTCTAAAATCTGTATACTGCACCTAGCTCGTTATACATTTTTATACAATTTCTGTATAAATTTTCTCTAATATTTGTGAAGGATTCTGAATTTGAAAAATCAACTTTGAATTTGGGAAGTCAACAACTCCACAATTCTTAGTAATCAGGCTTAAGATATGAATTGTGGTAGTTATGAATTTTGATAATTTAATTGAACTGATGTGAAACTACCAATGAAAGTAAAATAATTGAACAAACAATAAATATATATATATATATATAGGGACTGATCCATAGATAACGTTGTTAAATTAATGTTATCTTTACAACAGATCATGAGCGTCCATCCGAAGATCGAACGATTAAATAGAGCCCCGTCCGCATTTTAATTTCTAGTATTTCACTGTTTAATACTGTGGACGGGACTGATGTACAAAGTATGTTTAACACTTAAACGACGATGTTTTAATCTTCAGCTAGGTCTATCCAAACGACGTCATATGACAATTGGGAAACTGAGAAGTCCCGTCCGCAATTGATGTTAGGTCTCCTAAATATAATTCGGTTAAGTATTGCAAACTTCATAACTCATAGCATGACTTTTGGATCTCATATTATTTTGACAGTAGCGATCTGGAGAAGTAGAAGAGTTTGAATTAAGTCTTAAGAATTTTTTATTTCTTCTTGTATATTCTTATTCTTACTAATTCATGTGATCTGGGCTGATAAGAAAAATTAATGGCTAAACAATTAGAAGGATATATACCGCAATATGTTTTCTCTTATGCTTATACTTATTTTGAAAATACTTCACCCCATTGGTATTCGTTAGGTTGTGCTCTAAAATTAGATATACATACTGTGACGCCCCCAAAATAGGTATACATCACCCATTCTGAGTCGCCAAATACATGGTACAAAAATAAATACAACTTCAGTAATACAATTGTCGTGCAGAATACGACAACGCCTATACTGTGAGTTTAAATACAAATATTGTCTTTTAGACAATATCCACACTCAAATAAGTCCTCATTACAATTATTCATACATTATTTTACTGAAATAGTGAGGACTGCTAAAACATCTCTCTAGAACTATCACTCCATACCCCGACTAGATCCTGCTATGTTCTCACCTCCTGAGAAGAAAAAAAATGGAACAAAAAGGAAAAGGGTGAGTTCAACTAATCCAGTAAAGAATATTATGACTAAAATAATATACAACAAATTATTATTAGTCTTCAACTGGGAAAAATCTGATAAAATATAATAGACAACAAGTTTTAGATCAACAACTGCAGCGGAAACAACAATCCATTAGAAGAGTCACGTAGAGAATGAATTCTACTATCTTCTAAGATTTAAAAGTTCATCATCAATATTTTATTCTTGTAACATCAATCAATATACATCTTTAATCAAATATTCATCTTTGCACTACATGTCAAAGATATTCATTTGTATCACCAGTCGGTTATGTTCATCTCAACACTTGTTCATCTTTGCACTACGGGCCAAAGATATTCATCAGATAATAATTCATTTTTGCACTACAGGCCAAAAATATTCATCCAATATCAACTATTAAGGACTGAGGATGATGAAAAATATTTTAGAGAACGAATCCAGTGAGACAGAAGGACAAATATTAGGTATTCGTATTTCGGTTTATCCAAATTCAATAATACTTCATAACAACCAATTGTGAAATAGAATTCAAAAATAAAGATCAAAACATGGATACAATCAAAGATAGTAACCATAATAGACATCTTGGACAAAAAGAAAAAAAAAATCATTTTTCGGTGAATAATGCCGTATTCGTGAATAGTAACCCCGACACAAAAAGTTCCAAATTTGATAAAAAGTTCAGACCAATATTTCGGCATAATGATATTGAAAGAAATAATATCATTTACGAAAAAAATAACATCCCTTACCTCAAAATAACGGCAACTCTCAAAGTATCTAAATACTCACAAAAATACGCTCGACAATATAGAGAGAAAGAAAACTTGTTTCTGGTGTTATTTTCAATTCTAACCTAAGGGCCTATTTATAGGAAAATGCTATAACGCCAAAGGAGACTAAATAATAAAATAATAATATTTCATTTCTTCTATTCTACGCACACTTTGTTGAAAACTCTAGCATGCCAAATCTGAAAAATAATAGCAGCCCACATGTTTATAAAAACAAAAGTGGGTCCCACCCAATTTTAATAAAAATCATTTTATTTTCCGAAATTTCAGTAATTCATAGAAAATAGCCCGTTTATCAGAAAAATACGAATTTTATGTCCATCCTACACGAAATCGAATTCTCTACAACTTTGTAGCTTTGAGTTTTTCCAAATTCCAAGCAGAAAATATCCGAAATTCACAAACGAATGATTTTTAATACCCCCATTCCTACAAAATACTGATAAAACACCTCAGCATTAATTCCTCATTTATAACAACATAAAATAAATAAATCCATCATTTATATCCACATCAAATAAATATTTTCTTATCATATAAATTAATAATTAATTATTCACAAATAATATTACAGAATCACAATTATGACAATCAGACCGTTCCCAGGAAAGAGAGGCTTTCCAATAAGGATTTCTCCTTACTGGCACGCAATTAGGTGACCAAACCTCTCATTGACAGAACTTTTTAGACATTGCCAATAATGCTATTTAATAATATTATTCAAATAATATGAATTATTGATCTGATAATGGGAAATATTGTGCAGTGACAATTATTGAAACAACAATAATATAAAATATCAACGCATCAATTATTGAATCAATAAAATAAAATATTGAATAGTAATTACTGTAACAATTATTGAGTAGTGTCTTCTTACGTAAGAATCAATAATTCAACAATACTGTGCAATACCGTGTGCTACTGTGCAACCACGCGTATTACTGTATTTTAATCATCAGGTTTTCCAACAGTGTTAACGGTAACTACGCCGTTATTTATAAAAACTCAAACTTGTCGTTTTCTTCATCCGACAGTTATCCGTTATGGGGCCCACAAATGGCTGCGCCGTCGTATGAATATTTTCCGACAGAAAGAATATTCCACGACCAAACGAATATTCCCCGACAACAATGAATATTTTTTAACCACTTGTTTATTTTGTAAAATTTGCACATTTCACCCATAACCAAAACATTATATCAAATTATCATCTTATTATTCACAATAATAAATAGAAGAAATTCGATTTTATTCATTAAAAGTTGGGGTCTTACACATACATAACTATTCGTTTAAAAATTAGAAATGTAGTTTTAACACACGTGATGAAACAACATACGACTTGTTGGATCATTAACAAAAGTGGTTAGAAGGATGAAATTATGGATAAATTAAATTCTAGTTACTAGATTTTACATATTTATGAAAACAAAATTGGGATTGTATTCAAGACTTTAATTAAGTAGTAGAAAATATGAAAAAGTTGTCATCTCCACTCCTCCTCTGTCAAAGGAATGGCGCTCTAATCTTTCTCCTCCAGAGGAAGAACGTGTTTGAAGAAACCAAAAAACCAACAACTAAACACGACTCATATCCCTACATCAACCGCCCAACTCACTCCTTCCATCTCTATGTCCGTCGTATCTTCTTCTTCGTCCTTGTGAAAATGGGATGATGGTCCCATTTTCTCTTCATCATCAAAAGAGCAGCAACAACAACAATCATCGTCCCATTCACATTCCGTCTCCTCGGGTATCTCCTCCAAAATTGCGCCTTTAAAACAGCTAGTCTTTCCTCTTGACCACCATCCCCCACTTTCTCTCCCATGGCCACGCCATGACCTTCAGCCGCCACGTACACTTCCGCTTCCTTGAAAAACTCCTACAGCTGCAGTACTCCATCATCATCATCATTATCAAGGCCACAGATGCACTCCACCTTCCACCGGTCGCCCCAATCTTTTCTGAAAATGCCCTTCAACACCTTGTGCTCCCTCAAGTACACCTCGAACCTAGCCCCTTGTCTCTGCACGGATCCACCTTTCTTATTCTTTTTTTTATTATTATTAGCAGCAATAACAACTGCAGTGGGAGAAGATAGGAGCCGGTGGAGGGTGACAGACTTCTCAGTTTCTCAGTTGCCATACAACGTCATTTGGATAGACATAGCGTCTATAGTATTAAATTGCGTAATTGTGGACGGGACTGAAGATTAAAACGGTGTCGTTTAAGAGCTACTGCAGACGGGGACTTATACAAGGAGGGTTATTTTGAATATCTGTCCCGTCCGCAGTATTAAACTGTAAAATATTGGAAACCAAACTGCGAACAGGGGGTCGTTCGATCATCGGATGGACGTTCACGATCTGTTCTAAGGATAATCTTAATTTGACAGCATTAGCTATGGATCAGTGCCCTATATATATATATGTATATATATATATACGGTCCGGATCAAGTGCATACCCCTTATCTTACTCACCCGTGCTCACCCCCTTTAGGCGACGGTTTCGATCATACAATCGTCGTCTATACTTTTAGCGACGGACAACATATAACGTTGCTAAAAGTATAGATGACGGTTGTATGACCGAAACCGTCGCCTAAAGGGGGGTGAGAGTGGGTGAGTAAGATAAGGGGTATGCACTTGATCCTTGCTCTATATATATATAGGGATTCCATCCACAGCAACCGGTTGCTGTGGAGCAACCCTTTTTTCAGCTTGTTGTAGCGGCTGGAGCAAAAATAAATAAATTACAACAAGCTAAAAAAGGGGTTGCTCCACAGCAACCGGTTGCTGTGGATGGAACTCCTCATAGCATATATTTGTCATCGATAAAAAATTGGCAAATATCATCTCCACCTTTCGTTACAATTATGAATGACTTAGATTAAAAAACACTATCGGTCGTCCGCTTGTATTTCTAGCGGACTAGATAAAATAAGTTTTTGAACCATAATATCCCCAATTTCAACATTAAAGCTTCATATTCACTAAAACCCAAAAGCACCACCGATCCACAGCCTCCGGTGCTGCCAGAGAAGAAGTCACTGGTCGTTGCCACCAAAGAGCTTATCCGTTGTGATTAATCAAGAATCGACTTGAGGCCAAGGGCGATCGAGGACATCAATATTGCAAATGATGAAAATGTTAGGATGTTTGGGGATAATTTTAAGGAGGGAGAAAATTACTATTGGAGCAAAAAGAATGAGGGGATTGCGGCAGTTTTGGAAGACTCGATGCAGTTGGTGGTGGTTTGGAAGCAGAGACTGAAGGTTGTTGAGGCAGGGGGCCGAAAGGCGGTTTCGAGTCCCGAGTTTAGTTTTTCTGCAGGTGGGCTTTTCTTTCCTTATCATCTTGGGGTTGCTCAGTTTCTTATTGAAAATGGTTATATAAAGGTAAATCTTTTCTTGAATTATTGAGAAAATTAGGAAGACAATCTGTTTTAAAATGTATATCACTGTAGTTAAAATTGAAGTTATCTTTAAGCATGTAATAATATAAGTCTGTTTTTTTTCCTAACTACCCCACTACATGTACTAACTTTCCTAGCTCCCCTGTCCCATCTTCCAATGGGTTTATTGCTAGATAGTTGAAATTGTTCTGTATTTGGTTTTGATAGTCTATTTATTTGTTAGAAGTTTACATGTTTGCGTGAATACTGGTATTAGTAGTCAGGGTTTTAGAGGACTTCTTATTGCATAATGGTTGCGAGTCAATCTCGTTTTGCAGCTTTACAATGTTATCACTTAAAAGCTCTGGTCTGATGACTTGTAGGAAAGTTCTTCCAAGTGTCTTTGGTCTTTAATTCTTCTTTTGCAAGTTGATTATGGTCCGTTAGTAATTCTAGCGGACAGTTTAAGTAATTCAATTTTTGATTCGCTGACTTGGCCAAATTGGGGATATTATGGTCCAAAAACTTATTTAATCTAGTCCGCTAGAAGTTCTAGCGGACGACGGGTAGCGTTTTTTAATTTAAGGCATTCATAATTGTAACGGAAGGTAGAGATGGTATTTGTCAAAGGTAGAGATGATATTTGCCAATTTTTTATCCATGACAAATACATGTTATGGATCATTGCCCCTATATATATATATAGTCCGTTTCTCCAGCGAACTGGAAGGAGCGAACTAAGAACGAACCGGCTATAGCGACGGTTTTTTCTGTCGCTATAGCATAGAAAGCCGGTTTTTATGCTATAGCGACGGAAAAAACGTCGTTATAGCTGACTAGCTCTTAGTTTGCTCCCTCCAGTTCGCTGAAGAGAGCCGGGGTATATATATATGATTCAGATTTTTATTAAAGAAAACAATCCATGGAACACAATAAATCTACTTTATTGGACTGAGCATAAGAAAGACTCAGAAATGGGTCTCTCTCGATTTGAAAAATAAAATGAACATGAGAATGGGTTAAAATATGGTTATCCAGTTTGGACCTGTTTTTCATTTCAAAAAAATAGTTCCAAACTTTGACCAACAGGTCCTATAAAATAGTTAACCAATCGAATAATTCTAGTTAAATTTGGGGTTGACTTGTATTGCCAGATGTCTGCCGCTGATGGTAGAATTTTATGTGAAATTCTAGCTTGATGTACCCAAAAAAAACACTATGCTGTCTTATATTTTGATAGAAAAACTTAATAAGAATTTCTAAATTATTGCATATTTGACTCTAGTTTGCTAGCAGTTTTACTTTATGAAAAGGTTAAGCTTGTCTCACTTTTGTGTGTCAACCTAATTATTATTGTGCTTGTACATCTATAACCTACTAAGCTTGGAACAAAAATATTCAACTATTAACTAGACTTGATATGTGCCTTTCAAATTTCATTAACAGTGTCATAATAGAGTGAAATAATATCCATTTCTTTTTCAGATGGGAACAAACTACAAAGCAGCTCTAATTCCACAAGGAATAAGAGAGACAATCCATGGCTGGGGCAAGGCTGCTCGGAAAAGGAGAAGGCACAAGCTTTTTGCTGATGATGCAACTATACACACGGACACAAGCACGGTATTGTCAGTTGAGGAACACGAGGACCACGAGCTTGATAGTCCTCGAGCTACTCCAGATGCAGGCATTGAAATCGAGTTACAGCCCCCTGCTTATATTACAACTGGTCAATCACCGGTTGCTAATAAAACTTCAAGTCGGATTGGTACTCCTCTTCTTCGACCCTCAGCTTCTATTTCTTCTGCACCAGAAGGTATTACGGGAGCCTCTTCGACGCCAGTCAGAAGAGACTGAAAAAAGTTAGTGGTGATAGTAGAAGAAAATCAGAACATAGAAAAACAAAATGTAGATGAAACTGAAGTTGTAATACACTCGAGTAGGTTTTGGCTGCAACATTGTTTATAGAAAAAACAATGGAATGGAATTGGTGTATGAGATTTTGCCTAGCTTGTATATTATCAACTCTCGTCGGATGTCTCTACGCCAAGAACCTGATATATACATATTTTTGGTGATTAATTTATTTTTTAGTTCTGAACCGTGAGACCTACTGGGTATTTGTATACAATAAAATGAAGAACTGTCATTAATTCGTTTGGGAGACATGCATAGAGTTACCTGCATTCTTCTGAGATTCTAAAGTCGTAAAACTTCCGACCGATATAAACTGTTGCATATATTCAATTTCCAAATTATGGGTTCCCTTATTTTGCCACTATTTGTTTTTCTCTATATAATTTTTAGAGTGCTATAATATATGTTGACAAATTCAAATCCTGACATGGGATAAAGGGTACTCTCAAATCAGGTCCGTCTTAGATCTAGGGAGGATTCTCCTTTTGGAGATGCCTTCTCTAAATCTCTCTTATTTTAATCTAATAATTTTTCTCCCTTCTTGTGTAGTTTGTTTTTCCTTTTTGTGGAACTTGTTTTCTTCGTGAGATTCTTCTTGTGGAGTTTGTTTTTCTTTTTTTGTGGTATTTTGGGAGGATTTGCTTTCTCTGTTGAGAGATTTTTTTTTGTTCGCTAGACTTTTTTCGGTGCATGAATTGTTGAAGATAAATTATTTAGATTTGGATGTGGTCCGTGCTTAAAAAGGGTCCGGATCTATACCAAATATTTATTCAGATTTCAAAGTTGAGGTCCTACTTATAAATTGAATATAAGTAACTTGGGCTAGGGCCTAGGGTAAACAATCAAACATGCTATAATTAAAATGAAATCAAAGCCAACCTGCCCGTATTATTTCATTACTTTCTCATAATTTCATAACTGCTCATCCTTCATAACTCTTATCGTTACCATAGAAAAAACTAGACAACATTGTCAATCTGGATTAGCATCCAAACAGAGAAGTGGTCATGAGATTGAAACACCACTGCACCATTTCTGGAATTAGGAAAGGCTCACAAGATTAATATTACAAGTAATGTATTGGATTTAAGCCAAGTCTGGGCTCATACATCTTCACCGCTGTTGGCACCCGACTCCGCCGCCCTCAAAGATTCGGCCATCATTCGTTCTCTATTCTGTGTTTGTCTTTCTACAGCAACCATATAAAATCCTATATAATAATAATAAGCAAAAATTGTAAGAAGTGGGTAAATGAAGATGAATAATTGAAGTAAATATTCCCACAGAACCATAGATCATAAATACTATTATCTGATAGAGCAAAATACTGGTGAAAGTAGGAAATGCATACCAATTGCACTTCCAATTGCACAAAGCCAGAGAACCCTTGACGACCATTTATCACTAATAACTCCTCTACCTCCCATCCCTCACTGCCAAGATGAGCAATATGCATTAAAGATTTTGGTAGCTGAAGTATATTAGCTTTAATAATGGTACATAGAGCATCATGTATCCAATAATATATTAATCTATACAATGCATGGACTAATAGAAGAAGAGTGTATAAATGAGATTAAGGATGAGAAAAGATAGAGGAAGGCTTAGGATGACTATGCTGTGATATAGCACTTTAAAGAAGGTATACCCAAATAAAATGGTCCTAGATATTTTAGCAAACGTTAATGTAGTCCACGGATATCTACTTTATCTGAATGGAACACAGCTGAAAGAAAGCACTTTAGATACTTATTTAACCGAAATCAAAAAGATAGTTGGCAGAGCAACCCTTACAAATGAGATATTAAGAACCAAAATCCTTGTTTCTGGTCACAGGCCGATCTAAATAATATAAAAAATAATATTAGTGAGGGTGGAGCTAGAAATTTAAGTTCCGGTGGGCGGTGGGGTGGGGGGAGAGGGCATGCAATATGTGGTAAAGTGTAGTTAGTAATTCAAGTTGCACAGTAACAAAAGAACAGAAGGATCAAAAAGTAATGAAGAATACGGAGCTCAACTTTTTCCTCGTTACAGATAACACAATCGCTGTTTTCTAAAGATAAATCACTTTTGCTATTTTTTAATAATTTAATATAAAAAAATTAGATGTATAGAAGACAGTTATAAGATACAAAATTATCTACAAAACATAATTTGTCTTAAAATTCATGTTGAAAAACTCCAAAACAGAAATGGCTCATCTTTACAACAATGATGAAGTATTTTTCAAAGATTTACCCATGCATAATAGATAATTTTATCAAGAAATAAACTTATTTACTAATGAGTATGGATAGATGGCCACTTATGCAGATGCCTGCCTATAAAATCACAATAAATTTAAATACCTATAGTGAAAAGTTCCTTGTAAACAGTATTTTTAATAGTAGCATATATGGGTGAATGCATCAACGAGAAAGGAAAACTTTCCTAGTTAGAAAGAACAAAGGTATTTGATGTTGGAGATATCCAGGCATAAGGTTAGGTGAAATTAAAAAATAATAATCCTGTAAAGGAATTCACTTGTGTTTCCACTTCAAAGAAAAGCCAACACATAGCAGGATTCCTCTTTACAACTAATGTATGTGAAAGATGTAGAAGCAGTTTAAATGAAGGCTTTTGATGTCGAAATGTGTAGCTGGGAGAAATTCCCTAAAACAATTAAATTTGCTATTGTTTACGAAGAAAGTAATACAAGAATCCCACTTTATCCTCAATCCAGAATAAGAATGTAAACACGTCAAAGCAAATTGCATCTTTAAACATAAAGCAATTTATAAACAAACTCAAAACATCAAGAAATCGAACGCCACATGTTGTACATAAAGAATATTGAATTACACTTGGACTCGGCAAAGCCATCAATCATACGGTAAAAATCAGTTCAAAAGTTTGAAAAAGAAGGAACAAACGCTCTGCCTTCAGGAAACCATTCACTACATAATTAGCCAGGGACAACAGCACAATTATTCAACATCCATACTTTCCTTGCTAAAAAATACACAAACAAACATCACTAGCCAATTTAATAACAAATGCAGTGTCTTTAATTGGGGCACTAGAACCCGGATAAACCATACTACCGACGGAATAAAATACTTCTACCAAACATTAATGTATGACATTATCAAACATGAAATTAAGCTTGTGTAACAAAAGCAAGGTCTACAAAAACCTCAAGAACAAACAGCTACCAAACTCAGCTTAAACAAGCAGTTTAGATTTGTTTGCTTGCACAATCAGTTTCAAACAATGAAATATTGAAATTTATGTACAGACACCTTCCGCACATAACAACAAACAAGAAACCTTGAACCAATGGGGGAACTAAAACCAACATTAGGAAGCAATTTGGAAAAAGACCCATTTCCAATTTCAAACAATTAATAACTCCATGAATGAGAATAAACCTTAACGAATCACCATCTCGTAAATATGTAGAGCGAGTTCAGAGAGAGAGAGAGAAATGATACCCCTTCTTATTCCTGAAGCTTGTAGGTTGCAGCAAATCAATCTGGTGTACTGTAGGGCTTTTGAGTTTTGGGCTTCTATTTTTTGTGCACATAAGAATACCACACCCATATTAATTAATAGGAGTAATTACTATGACGATAATAATTATTCTGAACACAATAAAATATTACTCAAAATATGAGATTCATTAATTTTGAGCGTTAATTCATGCACGTTCTAAATTAATTGTTACACATAAAATTAATTTTATGATAAATTATTACACACAATTAACGTTATTAATTAATTGATCAAAATTAACTTCATGTTAACCACTCTCCTCAAATATAATAACCTAACTAATTTTCTGTCAATAAATAAGGTTTTAATTTACTTATTCACCATATATATATATACTAGCTATAACCCGTGCCTGAAGGCACGGTGTAACGAAAAATTAAATTAAAATTTAAAAAATATTATATTATCTAAAGACACATATCACCACAACAATTAATACATACTCAATCATCAATACATATCCAACCACCAAAACATCGAGCTAGTTAACATCAAGAAATTTCGGCAAAATTTCTTTTAAAAATAAATATCCAGAAAATTCTAAACCTGTCTACAAAACTTACAATCATCATTACATATCCAAACCACAAAAAAAATTATCATTTCATACCCAAAATCATCATAACCATGTATAATTAGTTAACTTTACAAAATACGGAACACACAATCATTAACACATATCTAACCACCAAAACATCAAGCTAGTCGCTACTAATTTCAAAAAATTTGACAGAATTTCCTTTAAAAATAGATATCCAGACAAATATAAACATGTCTATAAAACTTACAATCATCCACACATATCCAAACCACCAAAAAATCATCATTCCATACCCAAAATAATCATAATCATGCATAATTAGTTAAATTTACAAAATACGGAACACAAAAAAAATACATATATGAAGAAATTAACACATACTCAATCATCAACACATCCAACCACCAAAATATCAAGCTAGTCGCTACTAATTTCAAGAAATTTCGGCAGAGTTTCCTTTAAAAATAGATATCCAAAAAAATCTAAACATGTTTACAAAACTACAATCATCCATACATATCCAAACCACCATAAAAACCATCATTCCATACCCAAAATCATCATAACCATGTATAATTAACTAACTTTATAAAAGACGAAACACAATGAATACATACATGCAGAAAATAGAGAAACAACATGTTGAGTATAAGACCCTTTACTTTACAGCTTACACCATGTATCCTTCAATATATACCTGAAAATATTTGAAATTTAAAAATTATCGAAATATGTGAGTCAAAATTAAACAATTGTAAATCTGAAACATAATGAGAACACATATTTGTATTTAAGGGGAATGAGAGAGAGAGCTCTGTGTGTGTGGTAGAATAGATAGAGGGTTTGAAATTTGAATAAACTGAAATGAGAGAGAGAGCAGCTCACGTAAACTTGATGTGACATTTGTCTATTTTCTCTCTCCGCTCTGTTTTATATTATAGATATATATGTGTGTGTGTGTGTGTGAAATTGATATTATCACTTCATTTTTTATATTTTCGCACGTAAAACTCACGTATTAACTGATGTGTGGAATTAATATGTGAATCATATGTGTGAAAATATCAAAAATAATGTTAAAATATCAATTTCTTATACTAATGTACCTCATTAAATGACATAATTACTCTTATTTTATGTACTTTATCTCATATTTTTAAAGACAAAAATAATTATACATTTGTTCATTCTTTTGAGGACAACCAGAATAACCTAAATCGACTTTGGGGATGTACAAATTATTTTTAAAAAATTCACCACACCGTACGTCAACTAAATACAAAAGAGCCCTTCTACATAGACATGTTTATTGGACATTTTCAATTTTATTTTTTATTTTTTCTTGTGACTCTAAAAAAATGTATAGTATTTATTCTAACAGAAATTTTTATAAAATGTAGTGTTTTACAAAATATGTGTGTATATTTTTGTATATGTATCCAAATTACACTTAAAACATTATATTTTATAAAAAAAATTATTGAAATAAATACTATACATTTTTTGAGAGTAAAAAACAAAAAAATAATTTAAAAATATCCAATATTCTGACCCCTACATAATAACAGCATTATTATTAAAAATAGTGTTATTAAATAACAGCATTTTTATTTTAATAAAAAACATTATTTTAAAAAAACAGTTTAAAAAACAGTGTATTTTTTAATAAAAGAACAACAGTTTATAAAAAATAGTTTATTTTTTTTAATAAAAAATAAAAGCATTTTTATTTTAATAAAAAACCGCATTATTTAAAAAAAAACAGTTTAAAAAACAGTATTTTTTTATTTTTATTAAAAAAAACTGCATTTTATAAAAAAAATAATTTTATTAAAAAAATTGTGTTTTACTTTTTTTAAAAAAAAAACCAATTATTTTTATTAAAAAATGCTTTTTAATTTTTTTTAATAAAAAATGAAAAAAACTACTTTTTATAATTTTTATTATATTTTAAAATATTTTTTTCCATTTTTTCATCAAAATTTTCATCTATATCCACATCATCACTGCTACGTCGCATGCTAACTGCCACATAGATTTTTTTTAAGATAAGTCAGCTGCCACATCATCTGCCACATCATCATTTCCATTAAGTCAACTTTGACTTAACGATTTTTGTAACAGAGTGTTAGTAAATTAAAGTTCAGTGAGCTGACTGTAAGAAAAAAAAGTTCAGTGACCCATTTGTAAGTCAACTTATAGTACATTGACTTAGAAAGCATTTAACCCTAAAGTTAACTAATTATTCATGATTATGATGAATTTGGATGTGGATTGATGGTTTTTTTGGTGATTTGAATATGTATTGATGATTGTAAGTTTTATAGACAGGTTTAAAATTTTCTGGATATCTATTTTTAAAGGAAATTTTGCCGAATTTTTTTGAAATTAGTACCGACTAGCTCGATGTTTTGGTGGTTGGATATGTATTGATGATCGAGTAATATTTTTCGATTTTTAATTTAATTTTTCGTTACACCGTGCCTTCAGGCACGGGTTATAGCTAGAGGGGAGAATATTGGATATCCAATAATTTAAACATTGTATTTTGTTTTTTCTATTAAAACAGGTACACATTCACAAAGTAATTTTTTATTGGAAAATATATAATGTGTGTGTATTTATGGTCTAGTTTTTAAGAAATACATAATAATAATTTTTGTTATTTTAAGTAGACAATAATGATTTATCTTTTCATTTTGATCAAAATAATATAGGATTGGCCCATCTAATACTATGAATGTATTTATTTATTATTTTAAATTGCTTTTTTTTCTTATAGTTATTATGGGTAATAGGTTCAACTATTCAAGGCTAAAATAGACAAATGACAATTAAGTGAATTGAGGTCCCATATATTAAGGATAAATTAGTATTAAAAATTCAGACATGATAATTAATAATTAATTTTAAATTTTAAATTTCACAAATTGATTTTATAAAATTAAAATTTTTAAGACACGATGATGATTAATAATTAATTGTTAGTATTTTATAAAAGAAATAGTTGTATCCGTATACAAATAAAATAAAATTGTATGGGCATATAATAAATTGTTAGACACGACATTTTCGTTTGTGTAGTACACAATTCAACATTTATTCCGTTTTTAGACTCGCCCGGTCACCCCACCAAAAGGAGCCCTTATAACTTCCTAAATACATCCACCATTTCTCTTTAGCTCAATTCTTTCCTTCTTCATCTAGAAGTGAGAGAAACAAGGCGATAATACTGTGAGAGGAAGTGACTCTCAATTTCATCCGTTTAATTGCTCTTTCTCGATCTCAACTAAGTAAATATTCCGTCCCATTCCCAATTTTGATTGTTTTATATGGATGTTTTTGTTGGATATGTACTGTTGTGTACTTGTAAGCGATGATCGGGATTACTTCGAATTTCCGATGAAGTTCATCACTTATTTGATAACCTAGTTTTTTTTTCTTTTTCAGTATTTGGAAATTGCAATATAATTGTCTCAGAGAACCCACATTTCAGTTTGCACATTATCTAGAGTTTTTTTCTCTTACGCTACTTTTACATGTGCCTATCACTGCTATGATTTCTGTACACTCGCCCTAGTCAATTTTTGGAGAATATTTGGTTATTTTTAACTTATTAAGATGTTCATTGTTATGCATATACATATATTGTAACTCATATTTTATATTTTAATATATATGTAGGCTTAATAAATACACTTTAAACCTTAAAGTTCTTTGGTTGTTACACTTTAAACTTTAATGTTTCAACTTACATTAAACTCAGTGTCTCTATATTTCTATAAATAAAACCTTTTGGCTACCAATTAAGCATTTCTTACCTGAACAAGTCACACGACTTCGATTTTTCATCATTTCTCTTCTTCATCACACACTAATCACGTCACTATAATCTTATGTGCTTCCAAGATATTTAAGGTCTTCTATCAATCTGAGAATTAAGTCTTTTACGGATAAATATCATTTACATTATTGGCTTCAATTTTTTCCTCATCACATGCTCACAGGTGCACACAGTTTTCTATACTTCCAAAGACAATTTGGAGTGAAATTACCCAAATTACTTTCATTTGGATCAACTATTACTCGTTGGTGTCTAAAAGGTTTAATTTATAGAATTTTAAAGACATTAAGATTTAGTGTATTAAAGTTGAAACATTAGGGTTTAAGTTATAAAAATTGAAAATACTTATATATATATATATATATATATATGGATTTCCATTCTGGTATCTATTGGATTTTATTTCACCCATTTGTTATTTTCCAAGTAAATATGGCACCTTATGTGGTTTTTGTTCTGATTAACATGGAATTGATGTTAATCATGATTGAAATTCACACATTGCTTTGAGTAATTATGTTTTTTTATGAACATGTTCCTTTTGATAAGTGTAAAGTGTGTTTTATAAACATGTTTTAATTCATAGTTTAATATAATTTTTTTTCATGATATAGTTGGACATTTTTTTTAGTAGATATTTGTTCTTTCTCAATAGTTGTTAGAATTGGATATTCTTGGTCAAACACTAAAGAATTCTCCCCTTCCCTCTTCCTCGTGTCATTCTAAAGAAACAAATCAAAGTAAACAAGGGTGCTAAAATGCATAGGTCATGCAAATGTATTGATACTGAATTCGCAACCATAAATATACTTATATTGATGGGGACCAAAAGTCAAGAACAAAGAAGAGATTTTTTATATTTATTATTTGGAGTTTTTATTATATTTAAGTGAAAAGTAATTGATATATTTTATTTATCAATTGGGATTCCGGATTTAGGACATTAATTAGTGATTAGAAATTTTTTATATTTAGTAAGGGTATTTTTAATTGTTTAATGTTTTTGTTATTCATCAAGTAATATTAGGGTTTTGAGTCTCTTTAAATAGTGATGTAAACCCCAGGAATTGATCAAACTATTGATATTGAAGTTGATTACAATGATTCATACCGTAGATGTATTTTATCCATCTTAGTGGTGAGTTGATACACTAGAAGATAACATAGAGTTTAAATCCTAGTTTATTTTCCTGTCCCATAATTTTCCATTGAGTGTTTATTCCACATATTGTTCGCCGTTCGGCATCATATACCTTTGAGCCAATAGAATACTTTTATTGCTTTGGAATATTAAGTTGGGGGTTTGGAAAGAAATGCACAAACAGGCTTAATTTAGCAATTCTTGCTTCACTGGTTTGTCAGCTGTTTGATGTACTGAACTCCTTTTGAGCTAAACACTTTACAAATTATACCAGATAAACATCCAAGCAAAGTTTGTCAGTGTACTGAACTCCTGTTTGAATTGCTTGAAACTGACAACGACTTAACAAAACTAAATGAAAAAAGGATAAGAAAAAAGAAAAGGAAAAAAGAAATGGCCAAATTGGTAAAATTACCTTTTTGCCATTAGCAAGGCATTAGGTTGTACTCGTTGTTAATCATGGCTTGGGTAGACCTGTGCATTTTGCATTCATTATCAGTCAATAGGTAGTTTCTTTATATAACATAGCTTCAATGTTTCATTTTTTTTTAGACTTGCAAGATCTAAAATTTTCTCTATTCACTACATTTTGAGGATTTTGACCTAATCTGTAAATATATAAAATAGAAAGTGACCTAAGCTTCAATAAACTTCTTCTTATGCTGCTTGATATGTGAACTGCATATTGACTACATTTGCTTTTTTCTTGTGCTGTGAAGGCTGAAAATGGAAGTGCTTCCTTCAAACGGTTCATATTGTGATGATGATAACAAGAACTTGCAGCAGCTGCTTGACGCATTTGGTTCTGTGGTTTCCCTTGAGGACATAGCATCTGCTTACTGTCAAGCAGGTCGTGACGTTTATACAGCTGGTGAATTACTTTGTAATCATCAGGGAAGCACCTCCTGCATTTCTTCTTCTGCATCCAAGGATGAATTCGAAGGTGCAGGTTCTTCTGACAATCTTCAGGGAAGCACCTCCTGCATTTCTTCTTCTGCATCCAAGGATGAATTCGAGGGTGCAGGTTCTTCTGACAATCTCTTGGGGAGATCAGATGTGGAGAGAAATTCCATAGCACCAAAGCAAAGAAAGTATTCAGTATCAATGGGCACTGTTTCAGGTGTCATTGGAAGAGAATATGCTAGGACGAGACCTTCAAATAATGAATCTCGTGAAGCTACCAAGCCATTGAAGTTGGATTCAACTGAACTCGCAGCCTCTGATATATGGGTTGAGGAAGTTCCATCAGATGGTGTAGGAACCAGTGAACCAATTAAGAAGGATGTTGAGGAATTTCTGTTTACCATGCTTGGGGATGGCTTTCAACTCGACAAGAATGTAATCCGAGATGTTCTTGGTAAATGATTAACTCTTGCAATTAGACTTAAGTTCTCCACTCAGGCTTACAATTTTAATCAAAAGTACCTACAAATTATCTACTCCCTCTGTCCTCAAAAGGATGAGCAAATAAAAAGTACAATTTTTTTTGTCCTCAAAAGGATGTGCAAACGTACAATTATTTTTATCCCAAAAGAACGAGATAAAGTACATAAAGTGAAAGGTAATTGTGTCATTTAGTGGGGTCTATTAGTATAAAAAAAATAAAATTACTCATCACTTTATGAATATTGTGGGATCACTAAGGATATATTTGGAACTTTATTTGCTCTCTTTCCTCTACTTTTACTTTTATGTGAAATTTGTACATTGCTTATCTTTTTGAGGACGGAGAGAGTATTAAAAGTGGGTGGCAATCTTGCATATGTATCCACTTGTTTCCCCTTCTTTTTTGGGTTTAAGTTAAGATGCGGCAGTGCTAACAAAATTTCTGATATTTTTTCATGAAGGCAGAAAATCTTCCAGAGCTGATAGTTCATAACCAACATAATAAATTGTTTGTAATATGTTTGATAATAGTAGGGGGGGGGGGGGAAAGTGCCCATGATGAGAATTTCCTGATATTTATGTATTGGCTTTTGTTCTTTATACTGTGGTCATTGTTTAAAGGCACTGCAGGTTCATCAGTTCATGTTACTAACAAACTAAGTTTGAAAAGGCTCAAGGTGGGTTGGGTTCATTGAGGCAGTTTTTCTATTTGAGCGATGCTATGATTTGTACTTAAAAAGTTTTAAACTCAAATTGAATTCTGTTTGGCTGCTCATTAAGTGTAGGTCAGCTTGAAGTCATCATGTAATTCTATATGTAGTAAGAAAAGCTAAAATCTCTAACAATCTACCATAATAATGACTAAATATACTAGTTTGCCTCAATGTGGGGCTCAGACAGAATCCCACCATAATCTCCACTCAAGGAAAGTTGGGGACAAGGGTAGCTCTTTGAGATCAAATTACTGAAAAAATTTCTTCTTGTTCAGAACAGAGGAAAATGATTTGGAAACTGATTTTTCTCGTCAGGTTGAGAAACTGATATGCTTCAAGCTCATGAGCAAGATGTACCCTAGGTTGTATTCTTATATGTGAATCCTTGACTTTAGAAAAATACACACACACATATAAACGATTTTTGTTTTTCTACGGGACTCTTGATACAATTATTCGCAGATTTTTGCAAACCAGATTGATTAATGACTATTGTTCTTATTTAGCAAAAGGTCAGCTTTTCACTTGTCATCTTGCATGTTAAACTAGATTGCAATTACTTGATGTTGCTCATGTACGTGAGTTGTTGTTTTCCAAATGTATTCCTCTTTTATTGCTGTCTTGCAACAACAGCCCTTTTTTTGATATGTCATTTACTTTTAATCCTGTACTAATTCTGTTATTGTATCAAGTTTGGCTAGTATGATGTATAATCAAGCATTGTGTTTATTATGCATGCAGGCCGTTGCGGATATGATATGCCAAAGGTAAGTGAATGTCACTTTAAATATTATGAATATTTGTTTTTTGCTACTTTTTCAGTAGAGAGAGAGAGTTAGTAACTTTTATTATTGGTTTCTATACTCTTTTTTCTCATGCGCACTTGAGCATAATTGTGACAGCATACACGTCACATTTGCGTACTTGTACTCACCATCCCCCACGCACACCAATATTGTTTATTGTACTACTCGGTCACATTTTATTTTATTTTCTCAAATATTGTTCTTTTTGTGGTCTTCTAGAGCTTGGAGAAACTTCTGGATCTGTCTGCATCGATAGAGAAGGGTGATGACGTTTCATGCATTACTGCTCAAAAAGTAAGCTGTCAGTTTTAGAGAATGAAGTAGCAATTTATGTCTTTTCTGTCTTATGATTTTTTACTTGTTTTGTGGTTGCATGGCCTTTTGTTTATGAATCTCTGTACTATAATTTTTACTTGAAGAATCTGATGCCAAAAACAATCTAATGCTCTGAACATGCATATGTTAGATAGTCAATTGCCTTAGCACGGTTGCTTTGGAAGGGTTGACTCTTTTGTGTTACATTTACTCTGTTTGAGTAATTTTGGAAGCATTTTTTGAGCTCTCACGACGAGAAACTGAAAATTATGTATAATGCTTTGTTGAAAAATTTAGATATAAAAGAAAAAGGCAGAGGAGGGGTTGGAGTTATCATTTCATTGGGGGGAAACTGTGACATTTCTATATATTACCAGTACTTGACACATTCCTTCCCTGCCCCACTCTGTGTTTGCGCATTGAGGTGGTTCTCATGGGGGGGTTGTAGGGTGAATAATTTTTATTTTTGTGAATTAATATACAATTATACATCATCTGATTATGTATAAAGTAGTTGGGAATTTAAGGGGATTTGTACATAGTATTCGCTATTTGTTAGTTTAATATTATGTCATTAAGTGGTTTAATTAGTCATACCATAGGATGCTAGTAATGGATTATCCATTTCTTTTACATATATATATGCTAATGAATTGTATTTTAGGTTCCTCACGAGTCACACATTTTTTTAACTTTGAACGAGTGTAGCTCAAAAAAATGATGATTTCTGCTACAGTGTTGTGGTCCCCCACTAAAGAGTACGTCTTCATAATGTGGAATTTTATTGTGAAACTATTAACATGCCGATATTCGTTAGACAAAGTATTGGAGAGCATGTAGGAAAGTTGGTATC
Source organism: Panax japonicus (assembly GCA_020205505.1). Lineage (NCBI taxonomy): Eukaryota > Viridiplantae > Streptophyta > Magnoliopsida > Apiales > Araliaceae > Panax > Panax japonicus. The sequence goes on from CM035091.1 coordinate 88,476,482, forward strand.
CGATACCTCACGCTCTCTTAGAAGTATCTATATATGACATTTGTAGACTATAAACATTCAAGTTGATCCTGACTTCCATGGTTGTTCTTTCTTTCATTTTTTTTTCTTGCATAATAAATAGCCTATGAAGCAATCTTTAGAACGGGAAGCTCTACTGTCTCTCAAAAATAATTCTCAATGCAAAGGTTCAGGAGGAAGGTATATCTTTCAACTGGTACTGTTTAGTACCTTCTGTATCTAAGTGTTGCTAAGACTAGAGCTCTCTTGTTGATCCATTTTTGGAAATCCAGACTGGTGAAAGATCACATTTTTGTTTGTGTACATTATGCAGTAGAACTGGTATGCTGACTAGAAATGAATCAGAATTACAAAAAAGAGACGTTGACAAATACAATCTCCAGAAGGAAGTTTTGGAATCATTGTTTACTGTTCCTGAAAGAGTTGAAGAACTACCAAAAAGAATAATTCGCCCAACAAAAGCAAGGAGAGGAAGAGCATTTGGTTCATTGGTAACTGAACCTCTAAGAGACAGAACTACCGAAAATAGGAAAATTACAAAACCAAAAGTTACCACGGATGGTAAGCACGTTCTTAATATGTTACTGACTAATGCTATTTTACATAAATCAGGAGTTTTGGATTGTGATCTGTGTTTATTTTTGGTTTTGTGCTTGTCTGATATCTTAGTAATTCAGTCGTATCTTTTAAATCTGTTTTAGTTTGAGTTCTATAGTTAACCTGGTATCATGGCAATTCACGTGTTGTTTTATTGAAATTGTTCAACTGCTTCAAATTTGTGGGAGAAACCTATTTATTATGTTTTTAAAAAAGGCAAAAGGAAAGGAAAATTTTTGATAGGATCATTCTCTTTCGAGCATTAAGTACAGAAAAGAAAAATAAAATCTGCTAGCTTTTTTTTTAGAGATCTAAGGACTCAGTTATTCTCAAGTATAATGTGCAGCATCAAGTATATAAAAAGAACTTCTTCTGTGGTTAGAGTCTTCCATACTGTATTGTTTCATGATCTAACAATAGGAAGCCTTCCCGTGCTTTGAAAAAATAATTAAATTTATTAGTTTTCACATAGAGATCTCAGGAGTCAGAACTAAGGTCTTTGAAGTAATATACACACCATTAAGTATATAAAACAGCTTCATGTGTGTGGTTAGAGTCTTCTATATGGTATTAGTTCATAATCCAACAGTAGGAAGCCTTCTTGCGCTTTTGAAAAAAAGAAGAAGAAAAAATAAAATCTGCTAGTTTCTTAATAAAATATTAGGACCCAACTCTAGTGCATTGAACTATCATCTCGCATTTTTTTAAAATAGGGCATTTTGATAACCACCATAGTACAACAATCATTGAATATTTTTATGATTCAAAACAAGCTTGACCCTAATCACTTTGTCACAAAAGTGAATCAACCCACTTATTGATCAAAGCCTATTATCACATGCTTACTGCTGAATAACTGCATTGCAACTGAAGTTTTTGTAGAACATAATTAGGTGAATTTCTATCTGGTTTTTGTCCTAGTATTCATTCTTGTTGGTATGTTTCAGTTTGCATAATTTTTGCTTTTTCCTGTGATTAATAACTTATTATTCCCCTTATGTGAATATATTTGTGTACGTTTTATGCTCCTGCAAATAGAAACCGAGGAAAATGAATACAGCTATAATGGCTTACGAAAAGCTACAAAGGAGTTTTGGATTACAATGAAAGAATATTATAAATCTGTAAGTTAATTATGAACTTTATCAGCATTTTTGTGTTATCAGTCAACCTCTCCATGATTGATAGGCCTTATGGCCCTTGTGTCATTATCACATGTAGACTGTAGTTCATTCTTTTTTCCCTGGCAGGCTATTGATGCATTTACGAAGGGGGATCGTACACTAGCAGACAAACTTATGAAGGAGGTATAGCTTCAAATTGTTTCTCCTATGTATACTGTAGCCATCATTTTTGAGCTTCCACCTTTGTTTTGTTTTGTTTTCTTGTTTTTGTGGAAGTTTTCCATTTTTAGTTTATGGCACTTAAGTAAGTTGTTAGATTGATCTCCTTCTCGATCTCCCCTCCCCCCCTGGCGCCCAGTATCTACTTTTTTTTCTTTTTTTTGGGATTCTGTGTTGTGGACTGAGTTGAGTGGATGATCAATGTATTAATTGGTGATGCAAAAAGAGTAGTCTGACATATTCTGTCAGTGACTTCGTAAACTCTGAATTATCTTGGAGTCCTTTTCATATGTCGCCACGAATTGACAACTGTAATACATTAATATAGTTTTCTTAGTGTGTTGATTTTTTGAGGTACATTAAAGAGATTCCACAATGTCAATGTAATGATATGTCCTCTTTATTTATGTATTCTTTAGGTTGACAAAATATAGTTGCATATAATTTCGTAACAAATCTATCTAGACAAAAGATGTTCATACTAGATACAAGTGGTCATCAGGGCATCCTTCATCAAATTCCGACATGTAGAAGTCATGTAATAAAAAGCATTGCACTTAAATATGTGCATGGGATCAGGTACATACCTTTGCTACCGACTAAAGGTAGGTTTTGACCTGTAACTAATTAACAAATTGTTGTATTTTTTGTTATATGTACCTCTTCCTACAAGGAATGTGCTTGGCATGAACTTTGCATGAGATGTTGGTTCATGTGTATATTTTAAACCATAAAGAAGGGAAATTATGAACAAGTTGATGGGTCTAAAGAGCACCCAAATCAAGAAAATTTATCAAAACATTGGGATTCCCTCGGTTTGGTTGAACTCTTTCTTATCATAATTATGCTTCCTCATTATACTTATATTTATTGGGGGTTGTAGGGACAATTTTTTGCAAATAAAGCCCGTGAAGCTAATGACAAGTCTGCCCAAAAGCTTCTTGAAACCAGGTTGCACAATGCTTTTTGATTTTTCATCTTAAAACCATATATTTTCATTTATTGCTTTGTAAAAGATAGTCTTTCGATTCCAATTTTCATTGCAGTGATGAGGAGGAAGAAGTGACCCTTGATCTGCATGATCATGAACCAAAGGAAGCTATACGTTCTCTGAAGTGTCATTTAACTTCTCTCTCTGGCATCCACTGTAGGTCATCATTTTCCTAGTATATTTGTTTTATTATTTTTTTAAAAGAAAATGACATGGATTTTGGCTTGATTTTTATCAGCTATTCCACATCTTAAAGTCTTAGTTGGTAACGATGACAATGATCCCAAAGGAGCAACTCGCAAGAAACGGGTATGTGTGGTTTTCCATTGATTCTATCAAAGTTTGTCTGTAGTTTCCACCCTTCGCCCCCCCCCCCCCTTCTGGGAGGCTATTGTTTTTATTGAGATCAACAATAAGAAATATTAGGCTTATCCAAGAATGTCATACCACCTCGTAAGACCAACAAAAAAAATTTAGTTTAGCATTCATTTACCTCTGTTTTAGGGAAGTGGTTGTTAGAAGGGGTTGCTTTCCCTACCACGTTGAACAGAACAACTGGGGGGCTGAGGGACCTATGGCTGTTGTATGAGCAAATTTCTTATCACTCATAAAAAGTCATCGGGTCTGAAGACAATTTTCCCTTTTTTTTGTTGGGAAGGGGAGGGAGAGTTCTGCGCCCGATAATAACCCATATATGGAAACTGCTTCAATGTTTAAGTTGCAGTTTTTCTCTTTGGCCAACCTTCTTATATTGGAGGTGATTTTGAGAATTTGATTATTGCAAAATGAAATGTGGAAAGTTTAATTAACGGAATGGGTTTGGTGCAAAATTTTGAATATTTGGACTGCTGTGGGTGATGCTGAGTTCATTTGTGGGGTTTATGCATGATTGTTGTGTTGTTAAGGTTGGTAGAGTGATGAGAAGTCCCATAATACCATTGCTTTTGGTGGACTATTTGGAGGGAGAGCAATTGTATATATTTTCAAGGAAAACATTGGCCAATTATGCATATTTGTATTTTTTTTAGTTTGCCATGTTTTTGGCTAAAAGAAGCTTTTATTTGTTATCTATAGTTTGCAACTGGGAGCTCAAATCGAGTATTCTCTGGAGAGCTCCTGGGTCCTTTTGTTCTGGACAGTTTCTGAAGGGAATGTCTTTAGCCCATGCTCTCTTTCCTTATGTATACATGGGCGCCGTTCCTTATTTGGCTCGTTTTTCCAATAAAATTTTGCTTAACAAATGTAAAATTGTTAGAATTACAATTTTAAAAGAAGATATTCATTAAGTACATCATTGCTTGTTCTATATCAGGATACACGATTGTGTCAAGTAGTATTGCTACGATGATAATAATTCCAATTATAACTTTGAAAAAATGCTACTTGATTTATATTATGTGAGTAGAATGATTTTCTATTTGACTGGTTATTGCATGCTAGTATTTGGTGTCTTCTATCGCTTTTCTGCAAATATCACATTTCTAGTACAAGTAACGAACTTTTATTGCTGCTTTTTGCATTCACAACTAAGTTATCTGATCCTTGTGTTTCCCATAATATCAAGGAGTCGCTGTTTGGTACAGTATAAGATTTTATCCTCTCTAGAGCGGGAACATGGATTTAAGTCTGAACAGCCACATAGTGCTCATAATATCAGAACATTCGTATAGTATCCTATCTATAACTCCAAACAACTAACATAGTATTGGAACACAAACATCTATAGTGAACAAGCGGCAGCGTATAATAGTGGTACAAGTTTTGAGTAATGGGCTCTTTTGGGGCATGTAGTATCCCTAATTATCTTACTTGCCCATTAAAGTATTGTTACATTTTGAGAAATTTTGAAACTAGCTGGAAGCCAGAATCCTATATCAACACTCATTAGGAGACTATTCAAAATTGGTGTGTTGTACATCTTAAATATGCATAATAATCTTTTGCTTGGTTATTTCAGACATTTTTATTCTAAATGTGATAATAATATAGCTTCATGTAACATACTGAATTTTCCAATTTTATCATCTCTTTTTTTTTGGTCCTTTTCCTCTAATTCTTGTTTTGTTTTGCGTGTGTCTGCATCTTTGTCGCAGATTTTGGAGCTATTGGAGAGGGAATCCATAAAGTGGACCGAGGATGGGAGCGGTCAGATAATAGTGATCAGAGTGGATAAGATCAATCCTAAACATCTGAGTTTCGCTAAGAAAGCAACATTGCCTTCTTCTTAACAGGCTAAAGATTGCTACCTTTTGGGGTTTCTGGCAAACTTGGAGCTTTGTACTTTTGGGGTTACACTGTCTACTTGAAGTCAGCTGGAACCATTTTTCTTATTATGAGGCAATCAATCCGACACAATGTTGCAAACTAGCAATTAGGTTATATATATATATATATATCTTCTAATTGGTTTTGATTCTCGTCTTCAATGTTATTATTTCACTCATGCTTAATGCTAAGCCATGCATGTGATTTTGCTAAAATAGTCAACCTATATGCAAAACTTGCTGTATAGATACCCACCTAAATGCCTTTTTTGGCACTAGTGTTGATATTTCAACTTCATATTTATAATGAATCCAAGCAGATTGCCTCTGTTCAGTAGTTCAACTTCGAGGTCTTTGCGCTAAATAAATTCTTACATAACCTTAGGTTCCATTAAGATATATACAACCTAAGCATGAAGAATTATAAGTGTAACAGCAGCTAGCAAAAAGCTAGAAGATGAGAAATGAAAATACACAGGATCATATCACAAGATATGAGTTTCATTAAGCTAATCTGACAATGGAAAAAGTACGTTCAAGCTATCCTAAAAATATCATTGCACAAGTCTTTGCATCTCATTTTGGTCGCTCAAGGTTTCCATTAAAAGGGGAGGTGCGTATTGCGCTGTTCCTTGGTGCTCTTCAGAATCCTGGCAGAATGAAAGGATGATGGTATCGATTGACATCTCCACAACTGCAAAGAAAAGGGTCGCGACAACATAGCCCAGACCCCAGCACGCCTGCATATACATAAGGCGTGAAATAATCATGAGCCAGCTATATCATAGGATATCAAAATTTGCAAAAAAAAAAGAAGAGAATTGCATGATGTATCTATAAGAATTCTACTCGTATTTCTTCCCCAAATTCTATTTATGTTTTGACTTATTCTTCCTCCGCATCTACTGTTTACTATTTTGTTTCAAATCAAGTCTAGGATCAAAGGTTGATCTTGACAGACAGCTTTCTATGAATGAATTTAGAATACCATCATGCAAGGCAAGGTGTTATTTTGAAATCATTATATTAAGAATTCTATTTGTACTATAATTTTACCAAAACATGTGTATTCTACCTCCTTTTCTTGTCTTTCAATAGCCATTCTTTTGTCTTTCAAATTCTCCTATTTCAAATCCTTTTTTTTGCCGAATAAACCAAAGATTTTATTTTATGTGAAATTTCAATTAATTTTGCAAGTTTTTCGTGAAACAAGAAAACTACGAAACTGAGATGCTGAACAAAATCACACCCCGACAGTATTAGATATGGTTGTGCTATTAAATGGCCATTTTATTATCAGACAATATTTGATCCTCAAAATGGTATTGGAACACAAACATCTAGACTGAAGTTTTCATTTTCTAACAAAGGCTGAAGCAATTGAGATATACCTATACATAAAATGAGTTCTATAAGAAAATTTGACTTTTCCACTGCAATGTACAGTGATAACACTTTCAAATCATTATGCGAGGAGGTCGACACATAATTGTGACCTTAGATTAACGCCATCAAAAGTTTTGCCAACTATTAACAAAATTTTAAAAGCTAGCTAGCTAATTTCTCATTGCTCGCATACACCAACTGGATACCTCAATTACTAATAGTGAACAACATTCTTAACAGAGTATCTGTTAGATGTTCATTTCTTTTCATTACTAGGTTACGAGAAGCTATTTAAGGAGTTTAAGCATAATCTAGGAGGAACAAACGAGACTTACCAGTACAGGAAATAGTGGCGAGGAGATTTTGTTGTGGGCAGATCTATATTTGTGAGTATCCAACATGAGGAAAGCAAAAAGTGCACTTGAAAGGCTGACGCACAGCTTCCCAAGGTAGAGAATAACGTCCCCAATCACATTCACCGTTCCTATCCGGAGGATGTTACTGATTATTAACTCCGTAGAAATCTCAGAAGCTTTGAAGAATCCTTTACCGGTTATAGCAATCTGCAGAAATAACAAACACTTATTTAATACAGAGAGAGAGAGTTATCAAGAACCAAAGGTATAAGAGTTCTCCACAGACAAACACACTTGCATGTACGTGCAGTATGGTTTCATTCCTCATATAGTATATACTTTTTTGGATAGGTATCTTTGGCCTCTAGTATGGTGTCAAAACCAGTGACCTTCAGGTGATTCCTCAAGGCCTCTGCCATTTCTTCCACCCCTTGGGTATTATTACTCACATAATCTGGGTCTAAACAGAACTTGGGAGAGGAAAAAAGAAAAGATTGTTATATTGTAAGTTGTGACTGCAGCTCCTGTGGCGTAATGGTGACAAGAAAAGACCAGCATTAATTTTTTCTGTATCCCCACAAGGTGAGATAGATAGAAATGTGCCCAGTTTCCTAATTATCATGGTTTAACCTCTCCTGATAGTAATTATGAAAAAGAAAAGAAGAAAACCACAGATTCATGTTTTCCCCCCAAATGAGAACACCCCCCCCCCCAACCCACCCAAAAAGTACACATTGACACAAAATTCATCCACTATCCAAATTTTTTTATAAATGACATGAAATCATAAAATAGCAGAACCATTATGAGGAAGTTCTCCCAGGCTGGACTTAATGTCATAATTGAAACCATTTTATATGATCTTTTAGGGAGAAAAACTCTCTATGTGAGAATCAACCCCTCTTAACATGCTTACTATGAAGGGGCAGTTCCGGGATATGTATTTTATTCTCTTTGCATGCCAGGCCAAAGTAGTGCATTTGGATGAATTATTATAATCTGAGTTATGAACACAAAGTAAAAAATGTTTTGCAAACATGATGCCATGCCTGTGCATAAAAAACCAACCTTTTTAACTTACCATTATATAGGCGTTGCGGTTCACAGATTTTATGGTCCACCCTATACACTTCAAGCAACTTTGAGAAGAATGGAATGCCACCTTACCAATCCAGCTTTCAGGGATAGTATTGGAAACTTTTAGTTTACGACGAATCCCCTCGAGTATGAAACGTATGGATTCAACAAATGATACAATTAGAGAACCAAGAGCCACAGATCCGAGGCTATAACGCATAAGCCGCTTCATTGAGGAGAAAACTGGAAGAAATGGAATCTCAGGCTGCAATCATAAATTTGGAATACCATTAATTAGCTGAAAGAGATTCACAAAGTTCCGAAATTTAATTCAGCAAGGGTGTATATAAACTCATTAGTTATTACAAATAATGTGAAGCTAATATATATGATGGAACGGAAAACAAAGAAATAAATATGATGAAATTTACACACACACAAATATATATATATATATATATATATATATATGAAAATTTCTATATATTAAAAATAGTAATCTTGATAATAGTAAGAAACCCAGATGACACAGAGAGATTAACAGACCCATTCCTCAGCTGGACTACTGGAGGAGCATTTGCATTTGATATAGGGCCTACCATGCTTAGCTCCCATCATGTTTGTTGATGGAAAGAACATCATGGAAGAGTTAATGATAAGAGTTGTGCAGTTGAACACAATGATGAAGAACGAAAAGTGAACATTCGAGTAACTATGTATACAATTATCCTTCGAAGTTCCAGCACCAAGCATACCTCACCTGACATTTAATAGTTATCAAACTAGTAACATAAAGAATGTGGTATCCACTCCTATAAGATTAAGACCGGCCATAATTAACCATATGAAGACCTTCTAATTAACTGGGGATGCTGGAATTCTCCTCCCACATTAGAAAATAAAAATAAAATAAAAAAGGATTATAGACGATGAACATGCCTTTACCCAAAATTGGTTATGAAGCAATCCATGATAGGTAACCCCCGGAGTGGGTAGAGACTTCATAGTAAATTGGAAAGAAGTGGTTTAACATTGGCACCAACAATGTACATCATGCTAATACTCCCCCTCAAATGCAACTTTATTGAGAAAGGATAAACTAAAGTGCATTTCCACTATCAGTAATATTATAAAGGGAACGTGCAGTCAGGAAGATTTGAACCCAAGAGACCTTGCATACATAGAGCTCTAATACTATGTTAAGTAACCACCTCCTCTAAAAGCTTAAGCTATTAGAAAGAGGCACCAACAATGTATATCATGTTAATCGTTTAACGCACTTATAAATACGACTCTTTGAAATTACTACTTTTCTTTTTTAGAATTTTGAATTAAACAAATCCTGGTTATTGAGTTTTTGGTAGATGCACAAGTACTTTTTGAATTAAACAAATCCTGGCTTATGTCATAAGTACTTTTACTTAATCTAGTTCCTAACTCATCTTTCAACCCACCCCGTCCAGACTAGAAACACCTTGTCATGACTAGAAACTCATCTTCCAACATATCACCTTGTCATGAGTTTTGGGTAGATGCAGACAGATAGGTGTTTGTCCTATGCTATTCCAAGGTGTGGATGACCCAAAACAACCGAATTATCACACCTAACAAAAAAGCACAATAGAGCCATTGGACCCATGCAACTTACATGAGCATAATTTAAATTAATGATTATGGCTTGCACTCACCGAAGTTTCACCTCGAGCCCAATAGTAGGAAGCAACCGAACCCGCAATCACAGTGGAAGAACATGCTTTGAAGAACTGCGTAGCCCAATAGCACCCAAACAAGTGGAAAATGATTGCAACCCCAATATGAGAAGTATAGTGGATGCTATAGCCACAACAACTATCACACCTCACCCGTTTTATTTTAAGATCATATGCACAACAGTTTGCACTGCAATCATTCTGGATAACCTGACCAGAACTGAAAAGATGGAGAGCGGCTGACAACCAGATCATGTAAAAAACTGCAAGGATAGTGTATGGAATGAGTGGAAAAATTATAAGTGCCCGAACTTCTCCAATGACCTTGGCAGCAACCTGTGATTTAATAAACCAACACAAAAAGAATAATTAGTCAATAAACGACATGTTGCATGAACCCAACCCAGTGACTGGTTTACATAGAACTTTAATCGAGAGTGAGACCAATGAACTCTCAATCACCTACCATATAAGCAGCTTTATAGCATGTGGAGAAAGACGCACTATTATAACATCGACTAACACAATAGGAATAAACACATAGAAGAGACTTTTACCCATGACCTTGCGAGACTAAATCCATTAGCCTTGGTTGGGTGGAGAGGAAAAATGGAAGGTTGAAGGGTTGTAACTTGCAAGTAAAAGAAGAAGTAAAAAGGTTATTCCATTGTTTGGTAGAGAGGAAAAGGGAAAGGGAAGTAACAGTGGATGTGTCCTCCACTTCATGGTCCACGATATGTTTCTATAAGGGACTGGTGTGTATGGGTATAATAGCAGGGATCCCAAGGGATGAGATAAAGGCAAAGGGCCTGAGGAATACTGGTTCCAATCCCCATACTTGGAGCCAAAATTAACTAATATAAAAAGGTGTATAAGTATAATATAACAAAAAAAAACTAGTGACTTCATTCCCCTCACTTCCCAACCCAACCAAACAGTGTAAATTGACCTATCCCTTCACCCAGGAGCAAGATACGAGTGCGTGACATGGGGATACATGGCTTGTCAAATCTTAAAAAATGGGGATTAAGGTCCGGCAAGGATATGACACATATTTAACTATGTGTGTGTGTGAATGTTAAGATAGTATTTAAATCAATTACACTGTTGTTATGATAGTATTTTACTTGGAGCATATGAATGTTATGATAGTATATAAAGCCACATTGATTTAAGCAGAAAATGTATTAAATGTCTTGGAGACTAGAGAGGAAGTACAACCAGAGAGTGAAAAATTAATGCTCTCAGATGCGCAGCATACATTAGTATTTTTGTACATGGTCTAAACTCCAGAATCTAACCCAAAGTCAGCAGTCAATGCATTTAAGAAGTTTAATTTGATCTTTTTGTGTTAAATGTCTTTCTTACATCAATTCCTTCTTGAAGTTATAAAGGTTCCAATCCAAATCAAGTTTAAACTCTTGTCATAAATAAGGCAATGAAACAAATAAAGCTAGTCTTGACAAGATATTTCCTAACAAAAGGATTCTTTTTATTATTATTTTAAAAAGTAAAAAATAAAAATGTGCAAGCATTTTTTTTAGGGTCCGCGGGAGCTCAGGGACTGCTGAGATAAAAATGGCCAGCAGTGTTGTACCTTGTCCATCTTCACATTCTTATGCATGCACAAGATAAAAAACTGCTGACCATTTTTTTTCATGAGGTCCCTGTTTCGTGTTTGCTCTTATTTTAATTTAGTTTTTATTATTATTAAAAAAGGACGAGTGTTTTACTTTGTAACAAGTAAAATGGACAAGCATAATACATACAAATGATCATTAATTTGTTGTTATATTGAGATGCACTATTATTAATCACACTTGCCTTTAGAACAGATGTTCCCATAAGAATGCGCCGAACAATGGCAATAGATGAGAGGAAGGAAACAATCATCACCACAGTCATAAGAACAGCAGCAGCACGAATATGATTCAGATCCTGAAAGGTGCAAATAATTGAGTATGTAACAGAAAAATATTGATAACTTCCAATAGCACAGGTGTTAGTGCAGGAACCCACCCTTGCAGAGACGGTGTAGTATGGATCATGCTCACCTATGATGGGAGAGATTGCACTGTTTCCAATCCATCCAGCTAAAAACAGGGGAAATAAATAATTGCATCATCATCATAAATCTATAATTATTCACATCAAAACATATAGAGTAACAAAGAGAGTTTAAAAAAAAGTATGTCAGTACCAGAAACAAGTAAAGACACAAGAAAGACATGAACTGACGGCATATCTGATATCACAAAAAATATGAAGTAGCAAAATTCAACATACAATCACTAAACGAGAGAAGCAAAGAACAAATTCTTTTTCCACTATAAATTAAATGTCAATATGCAAAACCCATTAACATAAGGAAGCGATAGTTTACCAATCATTGGTGAGTTTCACAATGTCCATGGGCCACAAATACAATCCTGTGGTTGGTGATATTTAGATCATAATGGCAAGCACAAGCTTCATCTTGCAAGAGCCTATCCAACAAATTAAGGGACTGTTGGACACTTGCATAAAGCTTTCGAGGACGATTGAAATAAATTTGAAAGTGATTGGCAACAGAAATGCAAACCAATTTTGTCAAAAACGTGTTTAGATTGCGAAATAGTATATTTATGGAATCAAGGGATGGATAACTGCCTAATATGCTTTTCATCAATCAGTCTTCCATCAACTAATCAAACCATTCAGCACTAACAAGTTAATAAATGAGAACTAAGACTTCTATCCCCTTGCATATTAACTTTAAAAAACTCATATCAAATTCCTTTTCTCCTTACATATTGAAGCTAGCTTCAAGGTTCTTACAAAATAAGGTTGACGATAGCAAACAACTCAAGCATCAAAAGTAATCAAACAATGTTGAAAGTTGTTCTTATAAATTTAATGTTGTTTGGTTTTTCCATAAAGCATGAAGCTTTTTTTTCTCTAGTCTTAATCCTGGTGTTCGCTTGAGCATTGAATCATGATCTGTACTGAAAAAAATATAGGGCGAAGCATGGTACAATCAGTTTTGAAGAACAGCTCAAGTTATACTCACAATACTTATATCAATTTGCATGGGCCAGCTAACTTAAAATGAGCCAAAACTTACTTTTCTAAAATAACAGCAAGGAAAAACATCCCTCACCTTTCAAGTAGTAGAACATAGTGACTGATATTATGAGAACATTAAAGAGGATGACAGTTATCCATGGCATTCCAGTAACAAAATGCCTGATCAGCAAAAGCCATATCACTGACAAAAATAACGGGATGATTCCTCCACAAACAATCAATACAGGCCACGCCTTCCCAACATCAGCCACATATCTCTGAAAATAAGACATTGGTGTCAAATATAAATTCTATAACCAACAAGGCGACAACATATGACATCATATATGATATATTACTAATCCATAGCATGTAAACACTTGAATCATTGTATCAGTCTGAACAGTATATTTTCTGACCTGAAAGCAAATAACTTTGAGTCACTCTCTCCCATGATTAGATGATTGGCATTCATAGACGTGTCGAACTTATCACGTGATTTTTTTAAAAATAATTTTAAAAATGAGTTTCATGGACAAAAATTCCTACTTAAGAATTTGACTTGTTTAATTATGTGAGCAAGTCATCGGAACAACTCTAGAACCACACATATACCAAAAACTAATAATTGTCTAATCGAACAATAGCACCTTAGTTTACTTTAGGACACCAATAAGCAATAGGAGATTGAAATACTAATTTTTGTAGAAAGAATTTTCTTCAATGGTCAAATATAATTGCAGGTTATGAGACCCACATTATTAAAAAAACTTTTACTGCAAGAATATATTTCCCTTAAAACCAATCTCAAGTAACACTATTTAGGCACACATGCACATGACTTGTTGAATAACAAATGTTTTTCTGCACATAACATTACCTTAAAGTTTTGTTCTTTTTACTATCAATCTCAGGTCAACTTTATGTCACGATCAGCTCAATGATACCAAAACACAAAGACCGAGGTATTAACGATTAAGGATTTGTTATTTATGATAAGTCTTCATTCTTTTTAATTTCTTTTATGTTTTTGTTAGTATAAATGGTTATAAATAGAGGAGCTCTGTACTGAGAAAAGGAATCAAAGAATGTTTCCAATTTATTTTTACTCTCTTTACTTCAATCTTTTCTCATCACTTTCTTTATGAATTTCATTGCAAATTCAAGCTCTCATTCTGAAATTTTAATTGTCTTTACTATGTTTACCAGAAAAAGAATTGGGTTTTTGACACGATGGTACACTTTCTTCCTAGAACATTAAATGTGGCAGCAATCCAAAATACTTCCCTAATTACTTAAACTAATATTGCACAAGCATGATTACAACTTTGCCCTATAATTTACAAATGAGAAACATCTCCTTATATAGTGATTGGGTCACAAATAAGAAAATTTAAGGAACATCCTCTTATATAACCCTTGGACCATAGCTAAGATCAAATCAAATGGAAGCTAGGATTGACTATCTAGAATAATTCTAAAAAATATGTAGGATATTTACGAAGTATAATGATTAAATCTAAAATACTATTAGAAATCCTAACATATAAAAGAAGATTCTAGGGAATGCCAACTAATATAGCCAAATAAGAGCCTTGTGGGTGTAATTGTGTAAGTAAAGGGTAATAATTTCGTTCAAAATATGTTTGTTATGACACTACGCTTAAAAACAACTCAACCTAGTTAACTAAATTTCAACTAGTTTTAACTATATATTTTTAAAAAGCTATTTTCAGTGTACCACATTTCAGATAAACATATTTCGTACCAACTAAGTTATCCAAAGAAACTTAACCCATACTCCGTAGCACGAAAAGTGATGTTTTCCGTTCCCAATTTCATTCCACGTACCAAATTGAACCACGGTCTAGGTAACATTGGTTTTTACGAATACACATTCTTTTGGTGTTCGAAGTCTCGAAACTAACATTCAAAAGAACCACTTTCTTGTGGAGACAAAGAAGGATCACAAGGTTAAGCATACTAATTGCTACTTCTAAAGCATGAGCCCAAATAGTTGTGGCTAAGGTTTAATGATTTGGGTTTCAGTAACTCTGAGCACAATGAATAGATAATGAGAAAAGGTAACTGAACCTTTAAGACTGATGAACGTGAGTTGATAGACTTGTGAATGGATTTATCTATTAAAATGTCCTCAACAATACGCACTCCACCCATCTGCTGCCAATTTCGCAAAGACACATTTGAAGCACGAGCAATAAACTGGCAGCTCCAATAAACTGAAATGAAAAAATAAAGATAAATTAGACATTAATCATATACATATATACTGGTATTCTTCAAAATGAAAGAGCGAAATAGTCACGAATGGAAAAGGCTGAGCTGAAAAGAATGAAGTGCATGTATGAAAACAGCTTTGATAGCACATACATACATTTGCAAACATGTAGTTAATAATATGATTCTTAACTTACCATTTACACTTGGAAATACTACAGGGTAGCAAGGACCTTGAAGCTGAAGGGAAGTGTTCCTTAGCTCAGGAGTTAAGTCAGAAAAATAGTCATAATTTCTATCAATCCAATCATCTATTGACAGACGAATATCTCCCTCTGGGTAATCACAGATCCAATTTAAAGAATCCTCTGATGGGTTAGGGCAATCCATCAAACAGACACTTCGGGCATTACCAAGCTTGAATTGACTGTTCTTCAAACCACTTTGGTAAACCTGGTTAGGATTTAACCAATACCGTAGTTCCAATTGACGAAGGTCTGGATCCGCATGTTTGTCACCACATACATTTCCTTTATAGTCCAGTCCAAAAATCAGCCTGCCAACCACATTTCAGTCATTACAATGGCCAGTACAAAAGGAAGGAAGAAGCAAAAACCCATATAATCCAATTATTCAAGCAAGAAAATGAATCAACATCTGCTCATGTATAGACAAGACTACTAAAAATTTTCCTTTAAGAAAATCCTTCATACATGTGTGCATAACCTTGTAAGCCAATTGCAACTTTATCTTCTCAATAATAAGCAATAACTATATTCACTATGTATAAACATTTACTTCTATTATAAGTTTTATGGAATTTGGGAAAGTGAAGGACTCCTGGTCCTATTAGAGATGCTAAAGTATTTACACTGGAACCACACTAGTGTAATAATGTCTAAAAGATCATTATGTTATTTTCCTCTAGGCTCCTGGAATATCAACCATTGTCAACATTTATCCTAAATTAATAACTTTCGCATAAGATTTTTCAACTTACACGCATGTCGATACACATCTAATCGAGACTAAGAAGATATCAAATGTTGTTGCAAGTATGTGATATATGTTCAAGAGCATAGTCTGCAAGAAATATATTTTGCAGGATTCTCTAAAGATGGTAATAAAATAGTTAATTGTAGAAAAACATCAATGAATTAGAAACATTAAAATGAAAACAAAAATTCATTGAAGGCATACATTTCAAAGAGATGATATCAAACAAAATACAGAATTCTAACGAAAATGATGTGTAATGCCCAATCTAATTCACAGGTTGATGAACCAGATTCATTCAATGACTCGTGATCAAACCCTATTCAAATATACTGTAAATTACCACCACCACAATGTCGCTCCTGAAGCTAAAAGTCCTGATAGACAAGCAGTTTTTTATTCTAGGCTCCAGAGTATATATCACATAGTAAGTGTGCAAATATCACTGCAAGAAAATCAGTCACTAGACTACTTGTGTGATTGAATCTAAGGCACTTTCCTGATTTGATCTAGCTCTAGAGTGTTGCTAAAATAAAAACTAGTAACATCATGTTATCGGGTCAATAACTTCTCAGTTTCCTAGTAACATTATAAATGAACTAGTTAGAGGAAATAACTAAACTGAATGAAATTATGAAAGCTTCAGCTGAAAATTAAGCACATTAAAGAATCTTCATATTTGGCACAAAAATCAATTTCAGTCAAATATTAACCTTTAAACTAAATTTCAATGCTACTGTCTTTGGAGTCCAAATATTAATTACTTTGCTGCAGCTCGAGTGGCACGAAATTGTACTTTATACCATTTCACCCTCTCTTAGACCAAAGCAACCAGGGATTGAGGCTTTGAGCTTTAGTGGTTTAGTGAGTTAGTGGTATTATTTGAAATATATCTTCTCGCTAGTTTGTTCTCGCATTGTATTGCAGCCAGTTTCCTTATGATATTCTTTAACAAATAAATAGTCAACAACCATGCATATTGCTGCACTATTATTCCCACACCGACCATATATATCAACTTATTATCCCTCAAAGGTGGAAATTACAGCAATCCAGACAAAACCATGTAATTTTATGAAAGAACAAATGGAAAGCAGGCAACTTCGTATACAATTTAGCTTTCTACACTAACCCATATTCGGGTATTTTTACACAACAGAAGAAATCTAAATATAAGAGACTACAAGAAGACGTCTGCCACCTGCTTTCTGTACACGCAAACTAAATTTGGTGTTTACCCATGAATATATTGCCAAATAGACAACTGCCGAGACAAAGATAGCCTAACTTTTCAGAGCCTAAACTTGTTTAACATTAATCAAAGACCAAGAGACACTAAATCAAAGACCAAGAGAGTCAAGAGACACTAAAGCTACCAACATAACACCACTGCAGAAAAGCTAAACCATGTGAATAAAGCTCAACCGACTAAAAAAAACCCATTTTCACTCTAATAAAGGTAAATGATTCCTACTTTGAGAAACAGTAAATCCTTATCAGAGTTAAGATTAAACTAACAGATAAAAAAATACATAAAGATAAAAAGGGGCACTTATTTAGGGTATGGAAAAAGAAGCAAAATGGCAGGTGGGGCACTTTTTGTTTCTTTTACCTCAATGGGTTTCCTTGGTTGAATCCAAAGCTGGAGTTGACAATCATTGCAATCCAGAAGGCAATGAAGAAGACAAGAAACACAACATCTCTGCATTTCCTGTTGTGCCTAATAATTCCACTTCCCCTGTTACCCATTTGAGCATTCCAATCGTTTGAAGGGTAGGTCCCTCTGGCTGCTCCCAAAGGCCCTCTCATTTCTCTCCTTTGTATCTCTATGATTAGCTTGTACTGCTGTATATCTAGAGAAAAAACGAGGGCTTTAGGAGGGAGAAAGAGTAGACGGAAGGCGCGAGTAGAAAAGACACTAGAAGAAAAAGGAATGAAGGTGGAATGAGAATCTTTGTGCTGAATTTGTTTAGTTTATTAGTGGTGTTATTATTTAAGACAAAGATTTTGATTAGGAATAATGGAATCTGAGATTTCAAGTGGCCATTTGCCCTTCATCTAGAACTGGAGTTGCCATACATGCACAGGGGACAGGGCTGGTAAATGTACATATATGATATATGGGCTTTCCTTTTGCACTGCACACTTTTTCATTCCAAAAAGAAAAAGAAAATCTCATTTATAAAATTTGTAAATATTTAAAATGAAATTTGTTTCCTAACACCTCTTAAAAATATTAAGTTGCTAATTAAATATTGACAACATGATGATGAAATATATTATTATCATATATATTCTTAAAAATAATAAGATGAGAGTTTAGTAATAGAATATTAAGTTGCTAATTAAATATTGACAACTATGTGTACAAACTGTACACACAAAATTATGTGTAAAGAGTAAGAATGATGTATTATTTATTAATAAAAATGTGTAAAATATCCAATGATAAGTCGCTGTATTTTCTCCTTATGCTACGTTTGGATCGATGGAATAGGAGGGAGAATGGAATGAATCATTCCATTGGAATGATAAAAATATTGTTTGGTTTGTTTATTCCAACGGAATAATGTATTCCTCCTGGAATAATAGTTAACTTAAAATTTTAATTTGCATTCCTTGAGGGGTGGCCAGGAATAAATCATTTCATCCATTATTTTTAAGTAATTGACAAATATACCCCTAAATATATAATAGGGCTTTTTACATATTCATTCAATTCGATCGATCTGGGAACGACGAGAGAGAAGGGGCCGAGATTTGATAATTTCTTCAGAATTTTCATATTTCTATTTCTTCGTAATTTACCCCACTTACCTCTACCCAGTCACCCCACCCCTAACCCACCTACCCCACCCCTACCAACTTACCACCACCTACTCCCACCCCACCCCACCCCACCCCACCCCACCCCACCCCACCCACCCCCTACCAACCTACTCCCACCTACCCCACCTACCCCACCCACCCCACCCCACCCCACCCCAACCCTCACCCCACCCCACCCCAACCCAACCCAACCCACCTATACCTACCCATCCACCCACCTCACCTACCCCACTCCACCCACCCCATCAACCCCAACCCACTTACCCCACCTACCCACCCACCCTATCTTAACCCTACCTACCCCACCCCACCCCCACCTACCCCACTCCACCCCACCCCATCTCCTCACCCCACTTACCCACCCACCTACCCCCACCCCTACCAACCTACCCCCACCAGCCACCCCAACCCACCTACCCTAGCTACCAACCTTCCTACCCCCACCTACCCCCACCCCCTATAACCTACCCCCACCCAGCCACCCCAACTCACCTACCCCACCTACTAACCCACCTCACCCCACCTACCCACCCCCACCCAGCCACCCTAACCCATTTACCCAACTCATCCACCCCACCTTACCCCACCCCACCCACATTACCCCACCCCAACCACCCCCACCCTACCCCATTTACCCACCCCCACACCCACCCCTACCCCAACCCACCCCACTCCACCTACCCCACCCCCTACCAACCTACCCCCACCCAGCCACCCCAATCCACCTACCCTACCTATCAACTCAACCCACCCACCCTACCTACCCAACCTACCCCCACCCCCACCCCCACCCCAACCCACCTACCCTACTTACGCACCCCGCCCCACCCCACCCACACCCCACCCCACCTCACTCCACCCACACCCCACGCCTTCCCTTTATTTCTAAGAATGAAATATGTGTTAAATTTTTAATATAAATTGAATTTAAGTTAAATTTGAACATTTGAGGGTATTTAGGTCACTTTCTAATTATTTATTTCATTCTTAAATGTATTTTTAACATCAACCAAACATGCACATGGAATATTAAAAAATCATTCCATTCCCTCATATATTCCATTCCATACTCTATTCCATTCCTTCAATCCAAACGTAGCATAGTAATATTAGCCATACGACATTAATGAAAATAATATTTGCAACTCAAGGACTTTGCGTTATTTTAAATTATTATCACTAAAATGTATACTTTTTTTTATAAATGAGACTCTTTTGTGAGATAAAAATAAAATATATATCAAATACTCCCTTCGATCCAGGAAAAAATATTTATATTTACTCTTTTTGAAATCTTAAAAATTGGAATCAATTTTAATTTATTTAATTTTGATTAACATAATAATCAATATTAAAAACTACATAAAAAGTGTTATCAAATACAAAAATATCATTTTAAATTTTTAACTAATTCACATTATAATTTCAATTTTTTAAAAATCAAACTCAAATCATACTGTGAATCGTCAGATACATGGTACAAAATTTAAATACAACTTCATTTATACAACTGTTGAGCTGTCGTATAGAATACGACCACAGTTAACTGTGAGTTTTAATACAAATGTATATAACTCTCATGGTGCTTCGACCACAACCTTACAATAGTACTTTACATAAAAGTATAGTCAAAAACTGTTTTAGAAATTAAAATATTTGGGAAGTGCTCAAAGAAACCTTCGTACACGGGAGGTCATGCGTCTAGGTTATAATAGATATCATATGGCCACATAATTATCCTTGGTTGACCCAATAGACCCCAAAGAAAAACGAGAAGATTATTATCATCTTCTTTCCAATGGCGGGTCTTCTATTGACATATAACTATCTCCACTGTCTCCAAGTGAATATTATATTTCAAATAAACTCCAAGATCATATAGGTAGTGTCCGTAGATATACTCAGCAAGTGGATGCGCACAACCCTATCTTATGATAACACGAGGTTGTATGTCATTAGACATCTTGTATGATAGTGACAAAACACCCTTCAAAAGTTGTGTTCACCTCACCCTATTTGATTCTCCAAATATAACTACTAAATGTTGTATAGAATACAACACACTTTTCTATATTGTTTAGGGAGAACATCCACAGCTAGAGACCATTGTTCTATTCCCCTGTTATCCCCGCTCGACCCGGCAACACTCTTATTACCTGAGAGAAATTGTGAAGCAGAAAGGGTGAGCACAACTAACCCATTAAAGAATATCAAGACTAAAGATAATTAAATTATCAATAGCTTTCATCAATAATAAATCAGAGATTTAGAAGATATGGTAGATGATAAAACTTTTCAACCATAGTTGCAGCGGAACGAGCAATCCATTAGAAGAGTCAAATAGACCATAAGGTCTAGTATCTTCTCTATGTTAAAAGTCCACCAATAATGTTTTATTCATGTAAAATAAATCAACAGTTCCTGTCCACAATCATATGAATAACTCATAATCATAATTGTGGTTCTAAATTCCTCTTCGCAATCCGGACGAAGATAATTCTCATCACATATCTTCACCCGAAACATCAAAAATCATGGTTATACCAAATCAGAATTCCTGCTCATAATCATACTAATAAATTCATCTTTGCACTACGACCAAAGATATTCATTAATAATTCATCTTTCCACTACATGACAAAGACATACAACTGTATTTTAGAAGAGTCAAGTGGAGCATGATATCTACTATCTTCTACGAATTAAAAGTGTATAATATATATCGATTCTAGCGTACTTTTACTACCAAAAGCTTTTCATCCCTTAGATTCTAACATAATTTATTTTCGAAGCCAGAATGAAGACCGTTACCTATTTTTTCTTACAACATTCGAACTCGAAGTTTTGAAGCTGTTGTAGTCAAAGGTCCCCATTCTCGTATTGATTTTACATTTGTGATACCTTCATGGCCAACGGTGGTTCCTCAGCTCTATTGGTAATGGGTAATGCTGTTATTAATTCCCTAGTTAGTACAGTGATTCATTATTTTTTTTGGGACAGCTTAATTCTATGCTATTAGTTTCTTAGGAGGAGGAGATTTTATTTTGTTCAGCTTTTTATGAATCAGAATCACCATATTTTTGTTTACGAGAATAATTCTATCTATTAATGTTTGTTAGTTCATCATTTGTTGATTCCTGTTTCTCGATCTATATAATCTTTTCTTAAAACATAGGAATCAATGATATGCATTAGTTAAGATCCTAGTGTAGGAAGAACTATGTTGGTGGTTTAATCATCAATAATTTTTAGCTTGTTCTAATAAATATATGGACATGCCTAACTGATAGTTGCTTGCTCAATATATGCATTATTAATGCAATGCAAGATTGTATAATAATTATCAACATTTACTAATATAGTGTGCATTTATCAGCACCATAAATTTATTCATTTTACCTTAAGGGGGCTAAAATTCCCTTTTTAAGGAGAAGATTTATGTGGAGATTGTTTTTTGAATTTTAAGCACTACTTTCTGGTCTACAAGAATAAGGCTGAACCCAAACCTAAGCATGGGCCTATTTCAGTAGCCTGACCTAAATTTGATAATATCATCAATATCTTGTACAGCCTTTTTAGTCTGGCTGCTGTTGAAGGTGATGATAGCTCCCTTGTTTTGAGACTGTTACCCTATTTTTCGAGCCTAATTGCATCATTAACAATTTATTCATCATCAATTTCTTGCCATTATCTAAAGCTCTCGACTCTATTTCACCTATTTCTTATCTCTCTTTAACGAGGAAAAAATGGAAGAAGAATTATTTATGATTTGCTTGAATCTCAGGGCCTTCATTTTCTACTCTTTTTTATTCTTTTTTCTCTTTCATGGTTATGCTCAAGTCTCGATCTAATGGTTCTGAAGTAGATCGGAGATGGGTAAAGGTTATGGGTTTGAAGACTTAGGTGAGGCGAGTGGGACTAACTTTTTAATACTTTTTTCATATTTTTTTTATTTCCGGTGAGTTTGTTTAAGAAATGGTGAACTGGGCTTGAAGATTATAATCTTTTCTTTATTAAAGTTTGAAATCTGCTTTCTTTGGAATTTGCTTCATAAATTTTTACAGTGTATTTTGAAATTTGTGATTTGGGTATTTAATTCTCACAATGACTTTGTTGGTGTAAGATTGATGATTGTGAAAGTCACCGAGCCTAATTGCATCATTAACAATTTCTTTACAAGTTACAATGAAATTGGGAGATGGGTATGTTAAAAATTGCTTCATTTTCTTGGCGAGGTCAGGGCGGACAGATTGGACATAGGATTAATTGTTCTGTTTTTTCTTCTTTTAAATAGATACAGGTTTTTTTGGGTTAATTGGGTGAAGATGAAGACCAGCTTGTATGATTTGAGAGAAAAAGCTGCAGAGAGGGGAACGATGTTTTGGATGAAGACCCACATAACCTATCTAACAAAATACACTTGATTTTGAATTTTTCGTTCACCTTAATAAATTCCACCGTCCATGTAGTGCCGGAGGCTCGGGATACAATTAGTATAATACTCTATCCGTCCCATGATAAAAGTCTTTATTACTATTTTGGGTAGTCGTTAAATGTCTATTTTCCTTTAATAATCAAACTTTTATACATATTTTCCTATTATACCCGTAACATTAAATATCTCATACTTTTCTTATTATAATTCTCTCTCCATATTTAATTACATTATTATGGACAATTTTGCCATTTTATTCATCATCTTAATATATTTGAAAAATTCACCAAAATTTTTATCCTTGGACAGAGGGAGTATATGATATGAAGCTTTGGACAGAGAAAATGGATTTCCATCTCTAATTCCTTAATACCAGTTGAACTCCTGATTATCTATAGCCAAGTTGGACGAACTCATGTGATAACATCTGCAATTTGATTTGATTGGAGTCAACAAATTAGAAAAAATTATACTTTTGGTATGGTTGTTGCTGCTAGATGCTAATAACAAGTAAAGATAAATTATTATGAGAATAGATATTTTCACAAATGAAATTGATATTTTCATAAGGCTTTCTTTACATGAATAGTAATCAGGATTTACAGTGAAAATATCAATTTCCATTATTTAAGGCTCTGTGAGAGGATGAGATGAAACAATGAAATAATTATATTAAAAATTAATATTATATTACTAATTTTATTGGGTATGGGATCCACGGTCCAAATTTTCGGTTTGCATAGGACTCAACTAAGAATGATAGTAGTAAATTGTACCTTCGGTATAACATTATATTTGTGAATTTTAAAACATACAGATAAAAAAAATTGATGAAAAACGTTATATTTATTTGCAAAAATTATAATTTCGAGATTATATTCTCATAAATTATAATTCCAAGACTATTAATCTTAGTTTAAATAGGAGAATTGATATTTTTACAAGTAGAAATGATAATTCCACAAAGTTCTTCTAACATGAATAATAGATGGGTCCTACAATCATGTGATTTTTTTTGTGAAAATATCAAAATTTACTTGTAAAAATATCAATTCCCTTAAATAGTCATATTTTTTTTATGGAACGGAATAACTTCAAATAATCTCATGTTTATTATGTCTAGAATTAATTATTCAAAGGATTGAAAAAAAACTTACCATTTGAACTATTTTGTCTAGGATTATTAAGACTACCCTTTAAAATTTGTGGTTTTCAAAAAAACAGTGTAGGTAAATAAAAAAATTATTCAGAGTGATCCCCTAACCATATTGTTTCTTATTTCACCTTCAAGTGGTCAAAATCGCACCACTTTTGAATAAATCTTAACGAGCGAGCTTAAGCTGGATTAGACAAAATGGTGTGTATGTTGAGCCCCTCATCTTCTTTTTTTATATATAGCAACTAAGAAGCTCAGATTTGCAGTGAAATAACTTTAGCTAGCTCTCCTCATACATCTGTGGGGATTGTACAGACTAAATATTGGCATCAAGCAAAGTTATGTAAAAATGAATCAAAAAGAGCTATGCCAGAATGTATCCATATGATTTTTGTTGAGAAGAGTAACAAGCATAGTTATGCACAAACAAGAGAAAAAATTACTTGGTTTTGTTTGGAGAATTATCAGATTTCCAATAGCAAATAACTTTAAGCGAGATATAACACTCACCATCAGCATTTCTCACCAGCATTTTCCGTTCACGGGAGCAATATTTCCTTGCGTGAACAACAGAGTTCAGCTCCAGCTGCACCAGGAGCATTGGAAAAAAAAATCATGAATGAAAGTAGAATCAGTTCAATCTAGCAACGTTCCGCAGCTATAATGGCCAATATCAAGAAGAATAGCCATTGAATTATTCAGGTTTCTCATCTGACGATCTAAGAATCTTCTCAGTTTCTTCATCTTCGTCTATTTTATCAGATTTCATGCTCTCGACAATTCTATCCACTCCTTTACCGCCTCTAATATATGATTTAATCAGAGTATGGTACATCTCTCTGTCAACTGGAATAACAGACCTCAATGACTTAATAAAAGCTTCTACTTCTTCAAGTTCGCCCTTCTCGCCGAGCCAATTCAATATGCTTGAAACCAATCTAGGTTTTGGTCTCCAACCTTGACTTTGTGCTGCTAATGCCAGGGCCGCCTTCATGCACTTAAAAGCCTTCTCCATATTACCCGTCTCCGTATACCCTAGAGCAATGATAGCCCAAGAGTTTGGGATTGGAGTCTTTCCAGTCTTGATAATGTTCTGTAGTGTAGTTTCAGCTTTCTCAATCGATCCCTTTTGACAAAACCCAAGGAGGAGGATATTTGGTACTCGAAAATCATAAGTGTGGCACGACGACTCCCACTCCTTGAGCAATGCCTCACTTTCCTCGAGCTCCCCAAGTTTCACTAACATACCTAGCATGGTTATATAGTCTCTGTTAATTTGCTTCTTACAAACAACCTTTTGAATGCCCCACAACCTCATGACCTCGTCTTTGTTCCCAAGGTGCGCGTAGTGCGAAATCAAGTGATTGTAGCCGAGAGCGTCTTTATTTAGCTTCTCTTCTAGTTTCTTCAAAACAATGAGTGCTTTCTCCTTTAGACTTGCTTTTATGTAAAAATTGGCTACTGTAGAATACGTGTTCCAGTCCATGGAGACAAAAGATTGACTCTCCATTTCCTCCAGAAGCTTCTCCATGCTGTTGAAATCAGATCTTTCTCCATAAGAGTTGATGCAGATTCTGTAGCTGAAGTTATTAGGAGAAATTCCATTCTTCTTCATCTCTGACAGCACGTCTGGGATTTTCTCAGGTTGACTAGTGTGGGAATAAAGGCTCATGAGATTATTGTAAACAAGAGGAGAGGAAGCACAGCCAATCTCTTTCATCGTCTGCACATGTGAAAGGGATTTATCAATGAGGCGTTCTCTTACATAACAGTTAAGCAGAGCACCGTATGTCTTCTCATCCTTTTCTATGTCAGTCAAGTTATTGAAGTAGCTCTCTGCGGCATCTACTCCGCGGACCACACCAATCAGATCCAACTGAACGGCATGATTGCCCGAAGAATCTGGGCAGAAATTTTTGCTACTCATCCACTCAGAAAACTGCACCAAACAAGCATCCACCACCAGATTATTTAGAAATTCCACGAGTTCAAAACCATGGTCACTAAACTAGACAGAATCTTTGAATATGAAAGGCATTTCAAACTCCATGAATTGGGAATATGGAGAAGCTACCAGCATGATGTTAAAGTGAAAAGGATTCTAGATCTATACAACTAAAACAATTGCCAGATTAAGCTTAATGCTTATTTTTGATTCTATTCATTTATTCTGTTGGGTGAGCAGGTTGGATGGCAACTGCATAACAGATCAAACCCTTCCTAAAATCCTTCAAAGTTAGGCAACTTCAGAAATGATATAGGTATTCATGAATAATGCACAAAGAAATGGGCTAAAGTGTTGCATTCAGGTTGTCAAAAGACTCGAGACATATGGAATACTAAGCCGGTATATTTAGAAGCTCTGTTCGAACTAATGATACTAAGTTCACCAATTAGAAATCACTTGGTGATCTGGAGACTATTTTCTCATGACAAAAGCAAAGTACAAGCTAGCAAAGGAATAGCAACTGTGTAGAAAATTGGCAGAATCTTCAGCTCTTCACCTACAGATGAGACGATCCTTCTAATTCAACTACTTTTCAAAAGGCTGCATTCTGTACATCCAGAGCACAAAGTGAAAAATGATTGATATTGAGGATCAACACAGTGAAGTATTTGCATATCTTTTGAAGAGCCTTAAATTTCTAATGAATCAGACCAATATTCATGTTTCATGTCAAAGTTGATAGGGGGAACCTAATGAATCCTTCACCCATGTCCTCAAAATAAAGAACTAGTATGGAAAGAACAACTTGATTCTCAACTAGTCTCAGAACTTGACGTGTCGGAAAGAGAAGACAAGCAAGCAAACAGCATTGTATAATATATGAGACCCTAGACTTTTTATTCCATATCAGGTCCAAACAAGGAAAAATATCCTGAATTTGGGATGGCATATAGAATATTTAATGGCAACAACAAGGAAATGGAAGTCTCCACAAATGTGCCCACTTCTCCATCAAACCAAGTTCCTCAGGTCATAGTAAAGGCTACAATAGAGAGGTCTTGCAAAGAGAAATCATGCAGAACCAAACTCGGAATAGATAAAGAAAATGAATTTCAGAAAAAAGCTGATTAACAACCTCCAAATCATTTAAACAGTATTCTGATTCTTGAGTTTCTATCATACTATTTTAATCCTAAATTCAAGAGAATCCATCTGCTTCAACTTACTCTCAGATCTTAGCAAGAATACGCATGGTTGGAATAGTCAAGATAATCTAATGATGTATATCAGCTAAGTTTTCCTCAAAACCACCATGAAATAATTGGGGATGAGTTCAGATATATTTCCCTATTCAATGACGAAGCCAGAAACATTTTTCAGCGGGGTCAAAATTATTACTATGCTATAAATAATTTGGCGGGGGTTTGGGAGCAGCGCCCTCAAGCCATTTTTTAATACTTTTGTACATTCTAATCTCTCTCTCTCTCACACACACACACATATATATATATACACTATATTGACTCATAATAGACTTTTTTAATCATAACTGTTCATAAGTAAGTAATTCATTATTTATTTTTAAAAATAATATAAATTAGATTATTATTTAGTTTAAAATATTATATATATATATATATATATTGAGAGGATATGAGTAATATGTGTGGTTAAAATTTGATTAACAAAGTTATAAATTTTCAATTTGAGCCCGTATAATATAAAATTTATAAATTTTAGTGGGGTCAATTTATATATAATTAGACCTGGCAAAGATGGCCCAAGCCCGCGGGCCACGGGTTGGGCTTTGGGCCGCGCTTTTTTAGCCCATAAAATCTGGGCCGTTTTTGGCCCGGCTCGTGAAGGCCCGACCCTCAACCCGCGACTATTTTATTTATTTATTTTTTTTAACAAAATATTGCTAACTTGTCGGTTATGAGGCTTGAACACAAGACTTGTAAGTAAATAAATAAGAGTTCAAACCAACTAAGCTACAACAACTCTTTATTTTTAATGCAATCTTTAATAAGTTTAATATATTGTTTCTTTACTTTTGTTCAAATTTTACTATTCTTAAAAAGTAAAACTTAAATCGTGCATAATTTATAATATTTAATTATTTATGAGCATTACTATATATATAATAAATAATAATTCAGTTGATCCTTGCTTATCATGATTCAACGAGTTGAATATATGTTCAATTAAAAATTTTAATTAGTCTTTCATTCTGCTATATGTGTGTTGCAGACTTGCAGTCTCTAGTCTCTACCACCTACTGTTGTACTATGCAAATAGTATTGTTTGGCAATGCTCATAAATAACTTGTTTCATTGAAGAATTTTGGCAACTTGTTCATATTCACTTAAGAATTTTACTATTTTTTTTCTTCTAGAAAGTCTATTACTTTATAGTTTATATAATGAAGGAGTATTTAACTACAACCAATTCATGACAAGAACTTCTCAAGTTATTAGTATGCAAGTAATTAGAATTATTGTTTAATATAAATTATTTTATTATTTTTAATATTTATTATTATTACTATTTTTGGTGTATTAAGATTTTGAAAAAAAATAAGGAAAAAGCCCGCGGGCCAGCCCGGCCCGGCTAACCCAGGCCATGGGCCTAACAAATGTATCCCGCCAAAACCCGGGCCTTTTCGTCCCGGCCCACGCTCGGCCCGGCCCGTCCCGTCCCGCCCCGCCCGTTTGCCAGGTCTATATATAATACTTAAAATTTTTAAAATTTACCTTATATTATAAAACAATTTTTTTTAATAGGGTCAATTGACCCCACAACCTTGTGTGTGGCTTCGCCACTGTCCCCATTGCACCTATAAAACTAATCATGGAGGCGATATAATATTTTTGAAAGGGACATATGACCTTCTTAGCATAGACTTCTTAAACATCCATCCACATAAACACACGTTACTTGGGTTGCCCATCTTTTTTTCCAAGTAGACTCTGAAAATTATAATAACTCGTCCTTATCAATTATATTTGTTCCGTAACTCTGTTCTGGCTCATTTCATCCTCAGTTTTGAGTCAAACCCAGAAAAGAGCTCTCATAACTTTCTCCTCTCCACAGCCAGGGGCGTATCTTTATTGGGGGCAGCATAAACAGCTGGCTGTTCAAGATTTTTTTTATATAGGTATATAGGGATAGAGCATATATGTAAATTAATAAATTTAAGGGGCAAATTAATAGAAGAGTTAAATTTGGAGGGGGTAATTTTTTTTTTCATAAATCAATTCTAAATACAAGTACAAAAATCTTCTTATTTTAAAGTTTGGTGAAATCTTAGATGTATTTTTTGTATAATTTTTGGTTTTGAATATCGGCGTGTGAACTGTGAGAGATTATTTGATTCAAGTTAGATTTTTTTTTGTTATTGATTTGGTTGAATGTGATTACTTTTTGTTTGGTCTGTTTGAGTTTTTGTTTTTGGATTGTTTGATCTTCAATTGAAAATGAGATAATTTTTGTCTTTTATTGTAATAGCTTAGCCTTTAGCAACCCCTCATTTCTAGTTGTTATAATCACTTTACTTCCCTGCATCTAACTAATGGATCCTGTATAATTTTTGGTGTTCTGAGTATAAATTTTGGATAGTTTGTTTCTCTTATTTAAAGTAAAACTTATTTGAAACTTATAAAAAGATATCAAAATTAGTTTATACTTTGAAATTAATACATGGTTTTGTTTGAATATAAAAAGTAAATTTGGTTTGAGAGTGAGCATTTGAGAAATAATTCAAATTGAACTATGACAAGTAACCAAAGTAAGTTTCTAAATTGTATCTAAATATTTTTTATTTGAAATTCTTTTTTTAGTTTGATTATGAATATTTATTGTAATTTGTAAACAATATTATGATTAAATAATATTATGATTAATTAAGTTTTTTTTATTTAACTTAAACAAAAAAATTAGTTAAAATCCGCCCCTACCGAAAAAAAATTCTAGATCCGCACCAACATTCGTTCGTAAAGTAAATCATTATCCCATGACTAAATCCATAAACTAATCCCCGTTATCCTAAATCCCATTTGCACTTTTTGTCGGGCTAAACAGAATCAATTCAATCAATTTATATTAAGCTCTAGTAAGTGTAAAAGATTGTACATTTGAAGTATTTCATCATAGAAAAACACATATATCTAATATCTAACAATCAAGAACTATACTAAACATGCCAAATCCAGATTTTACAAAATTTAGGCTCATAAATTTATGATTTTTTTAAATTTGCCAATTTTAAATTTCTTCAAGTTTCTCATAATTAAAGAGCAACCAAACAAAAATTAGAAAAATTACAAGTAAAATAAGGAGAATAGAAATGGAACCTGGAGGGCATGACAGTATCGCTTGCGGGCTCTAAGTTCACGAATGAAGCGCTGAAACTCGAAATCTTGAACCTTTTTGCCCTCTTTGATCCATTGATCAAGGACTGGAATTATGCTGACATTAGGGTCTCGAAGAGTACTAATTTTTTTAAAGAGGTCGCCTGAGTTTGATTTTTTGGCCCTGCGATAGGCTCGGAAGAAAATCATATCCTTCATGAGATTATTAGGGTTTGAATTTGATGTGATTGCGGAGATTTTTGCACCCATGACTGAGAACTTGGGACAGTGTTGTTTTGAAATGAAGGAGTACAGTAGCTTGGCTAACTGCTGAGGAGGGTTTAGGGTTTTAAAGTTGTAGGGTTTAAGGATATGTTAGGGGAGAAGATTTTGGGAGGCTAAAGTATTTATTTGGATATTTTTTATTTTTTATTTCATTTTTCTCCCCTAGAATTTGGTTATATTTTCTTCAAAATGAATATATTTTTCCTTTGTGGATTATGTTTGGTAAGTTGTTTTAAATTCGCACATATCCTTAAATAAATAAAATTCAAATACATTCATATCTAATTTTCATGTGCTTATATGTCATTGATATTAAATCTTTTATTATCACCCTAAAATTGAGTACATATATTCCTTAAGGTTGCGTTTGTGAGTTTGGAGGGAAGGAATGAGAAGGTATAGAAAGGCACTACAAGGAAATTGGTTAATCGTCGAAAATAAGGTTATTCCGTCGAGAATAACTTATTTCCGACAAAATATTTCGTCGAAAGTTCGGACGAATATATTGTCGTCGAGCTTATTTCAGTCGAAAATTCGATCGGAAAAACTTATTAACGAGGGACTTATTCCCGACAAACTATTCGTCAAAAATAACCTATACTCGACGGAATTTATCTCGCCAAAAAAAATCGTCAAATATAGCTTGCCACGTGGCCCAACATGAAAAGTGGGATTTTTTTAAAATAACGTCAAATCCGTCGGAAATAGCATTTTATAAAATAAATTAATTTCATTATTTCCGACCAAAATTCTGTCGATTTTAATTTATTCAGTTGGAAATAGCAATTTTTTTTTAAAACATTTTCTTTTGCTTTTGCATTTTCCAGGTTTTTAAACCCCCTTTTTGTACCTGAAACCTGTTTATCACAACAATATATACAATAATATTCAACCCATATTACAACTACATCCAACAACATGTATATCATAATCAACCCATAATACAACGTTGTATATACTACAAATGTTGTACAACTAAACTAATAATACAACCCATAATACAACGTTGTACAATTAAACTAAACTTATAAACTACAAATGGCGTGTCTTATAAACTTCAAAACTAAACTGTAAAATAAAACTACAAAAATATAAACAATGATCAACCCATAAAACAACGTTGTACAACTAAACTAAACTTATAATTAAACTACAAATGGCGTGTCTTATAAACTTCAAAACTAAATTGCAAAATAAAATTACAAAAATATAAACAATGATAATGTACAGATAACAATGGTGTTTATATGTAGAATGTATATACTTTAATATAGTATAACTTATAAACTAAAACGAACAATGAAATGACGCCGAATTATCACTATGTGCCTATACAATGTTCTACAAAACATTTAGTATAAATATGTTATGGGTTAAATATTGGCATATAGGCTCTAAACCACACGTTTTATTGATGAAGGGCTACGATTAGAAGTTACAACTCCCCGTCCGCTAGTATTACTAGCGGACGTAAATTAGTATAAATTCCGGACGCTTGTGCCCCTCCAATTGACCAAGACAGACATTTATACTTTATAACAAAAAGACTTGTAATGCCAGCATCCACTAGTAATACTAGCGGACTGTATATAAATCAATGCGAAGTCCTCTGCAACACGAACACATCTGCCTCTGAATACTGTTACAATTACAACACAGTTTACATGTGACAACCCCAAAATAGGTCCATTCCACCCAACCCATTCTGAGTTGTCAAATTTGATGAAAAGTTCAGATCAATACTTCGGCATAATGATATTAGAAGAAATAATATCATTTTAAAAAAAATAATATCCCTTACCTCGAAAGACAGTACTTCTAGTTGAAACACCGGATATAGGCTATGACTTGAACTTGCACCGTATAGCAATACTCAAAGTATACTCAAAATACTCACAAGAATACGCTCGATAATATAGAGAGAGAAAACTTCAGTTTCTGGTGTGATTTTCAATTCTAACCTAAGCACCTATTTATAGGAAATTGCTTAGAACACCAAAGCAGAAAATTTAATATAATAATAATATATTATATAAATATTCCTACGCCATCCTTTTAAGAACTGATTTCAGCCATCTTTGTTGCTCCACAATAATGACAAAAACAAAAAAAAACGTTTTTGTTATTAAAAATAATTAAAACTTCCAAAAATCAATTATTTCGGAGCTTCGGAACTTCAATAATTCATAATAAATAGCCCTTTTGTCAGAAAATTCGAATCTCGCGAGTTTTTATAGGAAATTCAATTCTGCACAACTTTGCAGAAGGAAGTTTTTCCAAATTCCAAACAGAAATTGACCGAAATCCACAAACGGACGATTTTACAGGCTATAATCAAATTTCAGTCAATAAATAGGGTCCACCGACACATAAAACATGCTTTAAATATTTTTGGTAACAAAAATACTCCTCCACATATACTCATATACCCCACATTCATCGTAAAAATATCACCGTTAATATAATATATTTAAATGAATTATTTTATCAGAAAAAGATAAAATATTAATTTTCAACAATTGTCACATTAAAAATTTTCTCCATCTATATCCACATAAAATCAATATTTTTCTCATCATATAAATCAATAATTTAATTATTCACAAATAATATTACAGAATCGCAGTACTGGCAACCAAGCCGTTCCCAGGAAAGAGGGGGCTTTCCAATAAGAATTTCTCCTTACTGGCGCGCAATTAGGTGACCAAACCTCTCCTTAGACAGAACTTTCTAGACATTGCCAATAATGTTATCAAATAATATTATTCAGATAATATGAATTATTGCTTCGATAATGAAAAATATTGTGTAGTGACAATTATTGAAACAACAGTAATATAAAATATCAATGCAGCAATTATTGAATCAATGACATAAAATACTGAACAGTAATTACTGTAACAATTATTGAGTAGTGCCTTCTTACGTAAGAATCAATAATTGGTGCAATACCGTGTGCTACTGTTCAACAACGCGTATTACTTTACTTAACCCACCGGGTATTCCAACAGTGTTAACGGTAACAACTACGCCGTTATTTATAAACAACTATACTTGTCGTTTTCTTCATCCAATCGCTTTCCGTTATGGGGCCCACAAAAGACTGCGCCGTCGTACGAATATTCCCCGACAGCAAGAATATTCCACGACCAAACGAATATTCCCCGACAATAATGAATATTTTATAACCACCTGTTTATTTAAAATATTTGCGCATTAAACCCATAACTAACCACATTAATCAAATTCATCCTTACTATTTCAAAATAATAAATAAAGGAAATTCCTTTTTATTTAAAAAATTTTCGGGGTCTTACAACCTCCCCTCCTTATGAAATTTCGTCCTCGAAATTGACGTACGTAACTGGTGTTTCGAAAAGGTAAAGATACCTCGCTTTCATTTCCGTTTCCAACTCCAAGGTCATTTCCTCTATAACATGATTCCTCCACAAAACTTTAACTTGTGGTATGACCTTCGTGCGTAGGACATGCTCCTTCCCATCCAACATCTTGACAGATACCTCCTCGTACGTTAAGTCTTTAGCTATTTTGTCCGGTTCTAACTCGATGACGTCGTTCGGGTCGTCCACATATTTACGTAACATCGATACGTAAAAAAAAACGTTATGAAAACGCGTCATACTTAGCGGTAAAACGAGTCTATAGGCCACAATTCCTATTCGATCGAGAATTTCAAATGGACTAATAAATCGAAAGTTTGAGCTTTGCTCACATCGCCAATTCTCGCTTTTGAAATAACAATTTCTTGCACCTCCTTCTTCAAATTCATCAGCTCCAGTGTGTAGCTTGAACAACTTTAACTTTATCGATTAAAGTCGATTATACTCGTATATCATCACGTACGTACTTAGAGTTTTCATCTCCATCTCTATTATGTGTAAATTATACGAAATTAGTCTTTGACAATATCGTACTCGTACTTGTATACGATCTTCTACTCAACACGTCAGCTACCACGTTTGTTTTTCTAAGACGGTATGGTCAGAACATGTGCCGAAATGAGTCTCCTCTTGAGTTCTTCGAAGCTCTTCCCATATTCCTTGCTCCATTCGAATTTTGTCAGCTGCGTTAATGGAATAGCGATTCGAGAATATCCTTCAACGAATCTTCGATAATAATCAACTAAGCCTAGAAAGCTACGTATTTCAATTATCGACTTAGGTTGTTCTCAACTATGACTCATATCCCAACCTTGGATAACACGTTACAATAACACCTATCAGTTTACTATCGCACGAATATTATCCCCTACGGAGAGTCTGGCTTCTGTGTATTCCACAAAGAAAGTCACCAGATAAAGGCTCGGGTATCAACTTCTACAGTTGGGTTGTTAACTCCTGAAGTTCAATAGGAACCATTCGATATGAGATTTTAGAAATGGGTTTTGTACCGGATTCAAAGTTGATACAAAATTTAATATCACGCTCTGGGAGTAAGCCAAGAAATTCTTCAGAAAATACATCAGGAAATTTACTAACAACAGAAATATCATTCAAATCTGATGTACTTTTGTTCAAGTCCATGACATGGACTAAGAAAACATGACATCCATTTTTCAATAAACGAATGACTTCATGGCTTGATATAAAAATGTTTGACTTCAATGGTTTAATTGCTTGAGTTCAAATATCAGGTTGCTTAGGAATATAAAAACTAACAACCTTACGAAAGCAATCAATTTTGGCATGATGAGTAGTTAACCAATCAATCCCCAAAATCACATCAAAAGCAAGTATCTTTAAAGAGATAAGATCAAAAGGTAATGTGATGGTGCCAACTTGAATCAAGAAAGATTTCTAAACAACGGATGTAATAAAAGTTTCTCCTAACGGAGTCTCCATAAATAGGTCAAAGTCTAATTTCTCCGGAGTCAAGTTCAAAAGTTGAGCGCAAGCAAGAGAGATAAAAGAATGGGTAGAACCGGTACCTAGTAAGGTATAAACTTCGCAAGAATTTATAACTAACTAACCCGTGCTAACTTCGTTCGGGTTCCTCGCATTTTGACCGGTCACGACAAATGCTCTTCCAGAAACCGTTGACTTTGACTTTTCTGGGACATCCTTTTGAGTCACCGTCCCCGCTGAAATAGGTTTCGCTACCGTACAATCTCGAGCGATATGTCCTTCCTTTCCACAATTATAGCATAACTTGAACTGTTGTGGGCAGTTTGGGCTGATATGTCCCTCTTTCCCACATTTGTAACATACGACCGGTGGTCTTTCTCCTCCCTTGGAACCAGTTGCTGCTGGCACTGTCGTCTTCACATGGTCGTTGTTAAATCTCCTCTTTTTAAAATCTCCTCCCGACTCGCTTCTTCTATTTTCATGGCCACGATTACTACCAGAGTGGTTACCGCCTTTGTCCATATTCTTCTTTCTCCGCTGGTTATCGTTATTCTGATGACTGCTATCTTCGGTATGATCCTGGTTATGGTCCCTCGGTTGAACGTACTCGTTATCTCGCTCTAACAACTGAGCCCTGTTGACAACATCTGAATATATAGAAAATTTATGAGAAATGAGATACTGACGTATACCGGGTTTCAAACCTCTCAGAAACATCCGCGTCATACGTTCCTCATTCTCCACCAAATGAGGTGCAAACCTGGATAACTCCGCGAACTTCGCCTCGTACTGGGACACCGTCATGTTATTCTGCTCTAGTCTAATAAACTCCACTTCCTTCATATGGCGAATACTTTCAGGAAAGTATTTTTCGTTGAAAAGTTTCTGAAACGTCTCCCATGACATGCTGAGTGCGGCTGGATGTGTACGCTTCACAGACTCCCACCAGTAGTCTGCCTCGCCACGGAACATAAAGGTGGCGAATGGAACCTTCTGTTCCTCCGTGCATCCCAAGACATCGAATATCTTGGTAATTTGCTTGATCCACGTCTCCGCATTAATCGGATCCGGCTTTCCCAAGAATTCTGGTGGTCCCAACTCTTTGAACTGCTTGGCTGTGACAAGCCGCGCGTTGTTATCATTACCACCTGTATTCTGTACACGAGTCTCCCTCGTCTGATTTTGCATGAACTGCAAAAGGCTCCTAAACATCCCGTCGTTCATCATCTGCTCAGTGGCGTTGTTCACAGGAGGAACATTGCCAGCCTGTTGCACGTTCTCCTCGTTGGTAAGTACAGGCATCTCCACGGTCTCATTTACTCCACTGTTAACATTCTCAGTCGACATCCTCAAATACTGTCATAAAACAAGGGTTAATTAAACAAATTAACAAATCACATAATACCGCTATATTATGACCGACCAACAAATAAGCTTAGGTAGGACACACTAGCGAAGGATTTACTCGTCTCTCCCCTCCTAGTTCTATTCCCCGATCTCCGCCAGAGATCATATTCCTAAGCTCTGATACCAACTGTGACAACCCCAAAATAGGTCCATTCCACCCAACCCATTCTGAGTTGTCAAATTTGATGAAAAGTTCA
Source organism: Panax japonicus (assembly GCA_020205505.1). Classification (NCBI taxonomy): domain Eukaryota; kingdom Viridiplantae; phylum Streptophyta; class Magnoliopsida; order Apiales; family Araliaceae; genus Panax; species Panax japonicus. The sequence continues at coordinate 88,513,973 of CM035091.1, forward strand.
GATCAATACTTCGGCATAATGATATTAGAAGAAATAATATCATTTTAAAAAAAATAATATCCCTTACCTCGAAAGACAGTACTTCTAGTTGAAACACCGGATATAGGCTATGACTTGAACTTGCACCGTATAGCAATACTCAAAGTATACTCAAAATACTCACAAGAATACGCTCGATAATATAGAGAGAGAAAACTTCAGTTTCTGGTGTGATTTTCAATTCTAACCTAAGCACCTATTTATAGGAAATTGCTTAGAACACCAAAGCAGAAAATTTAATATAATAATAATATATTATATAAATATTCCTACGCCATCCTTTTAAGAACTGATTTCAGCCATCTTTGTTGCTCCACAATAATGACAAAAACAAAAAAAAACGTTTTTGTTATTAAAAATAATTAAAACTTCCAAAAATCAATTATTTCGGAGCTTCGGAACTTCAATAATTCATAATAAATAGCCCTTTTGTCAGAAAATTCGAATCTCGCGAGTTTTTATAGGAAATTCAATTCTGCACAACTTTGCAGAAGGAAGTTTTTCCAAATTCCAAACAGAAATTGATCGAAATCCACAAACGGACGATTTTACAGGCTATAATCAAATTTCAGTCAATAAATAGGGTCCACCGACACATAAAACATGCTTTAAATATTTTTGGTAACAAAAATACTCCTCCACATATACTCATATACCCCACATTCATCGTAAAAATATCACCGTTAATATAATATATTTAAATGAATTATTTTATCAGAAAAAGATAAAATATTAATTTTCAACAATTGTCACATTAAAAATTTTCTCCATCTATATCCACATAAAATCAATATTTTTCTCATCATATAAATCAATAATTTAATTATTCACAAATAATATTACAGAATCGCAGTACTGGCAACCAAGCCGTTCCCAGGAAAGAGGGGGCTTTCCAATAAGAATTTCTCCTTACTGGCGCGCAATTAGGTGACCAAACCTCTCCTTAGACAGAACTTTCTAGACATTGCCAATAATGTTATCAAATAATATTATTCAGATAATATGAATTATTGCTTCGATAATGAAAAATATTGTGTAGTGACAATTATTGAAACAACAGTAATATAAAATATCAATGCAGCAATTATTGAATCAATGACATAAAATACTGAACAGTAATTACTGTAACAATTATTGAGTAGTGCCTTCTTACGTAAGAATCAATAATTGGTGCAATACCGTGTGCTACTGTTCAACAACGCGTATTACTTTACTTAACCCACCGGGTATTCCAACAGTGTTAACGGTAACAACTACGCCGTTATTTATAAACAACTATACTTGTCGTTTTCTTCATCCAATCGCTTTCCGTTATGGGGCCCACAAAAGACTGCGCCGTCGTACGAATATTCCCCGACAGCAAGAATATTCCACGACCAAACGAATATTCCCCGACAATAATGAATATTTTATAACCACCTGTTTATTTAAAATATTTGCGCATTAAACCCATAACTAACCACATTAATCAAATTCATCCTTACTATTTCAAAATAATAAATAAAGGAAATTCTTTTTTATTTAAAAAATTTTCGGGGTCTTACATTACATACTAGCATACAAGACAGCTTCAACACAAACTCCTCGTACTGATGAAATTGCAACACAACTAGAATACAGTGTATTAACACAGCTACACCACAAACTACTTACTGCATATTTGATACTGTTACATAGCTGCAACACAAACTATTTACTATGGAGATACTATTACAACACAGCTAGCATACTATTCAGAAATTCAATCACAACAGAATATGAATTGGCCAATTGATTCCAATTTTTTTCCAATTTCCTGTACATCAACAAATATAAGCAACATTACTATAGGTAATACATAAAAACTTTCAAATCTTTCAAAATCATATTTCGAAATCCAAATCAAAACAAGATATATCAAAATTGGAAATTCTATACAATCAAATATATCAAATTCCATTTTGCTCAAATCAACAGAATTTGAATTGATTACAACAACCATCAAATTCCAAATTATAAACACTCAAAAATATCAAATTTCCAAAGGAGATCAATTCAAATATATTAACTCCAAAATATTCCTAAACAAATAAATCCATCTCCAAAATATTCCAAATCAAATAAATTCAATTCCAAATCAAATACAACACAGCCAAATTGCAGCCGATTTTGCGAAAATGCAGCCGAATTGCAGATGAGGAATTGTAGCCGCTAGCAACAGAGACTTCTACACTTCCAGGGAACGATTGCAAGCTTCTGGTTTCGCCCAATTCGCAGCAGCGGAACGATTGCAGTGGAACGATTTCAAGCTTCTGGTTTCGCCCAAGTCGCAGCAGTGGAACGATTGAGGGCTTCTAGTTTGTCTTACCTTGTGTCAATTTTTCCCTAAATATTTTGCTCTAACCCGTCCCGTCCGCTAGTATTACTAGTGGACTTTGTACTTCCTCTACTTATTGGCGAGTATAAATGTCTGTCTTGGTCTATTGGAGGGGCACAAGCGTCCGAAATTTATACTAATTTACGTCCGCTAGTAATACTAGCGGACGGGGAGTTGTAACTTCTAATCGTAGTCATTCATCAATAAAACGTGTGATTTAGAGCCTATATGCCAATATTTAACCCATAGCATGCTATGGATCGCTTCCCTATATATATATATATAGTCCGGTTCTAGTCCGGACTCCCGAATTTTAGTATCGTCCGGATTATTTTTTATTTTTTTTGCTTTTTTTTAAATTTTTTTTTTAAAAAACTAATATTTTATGGAAGTAGAATTTTTCCATAATACAGTATTTTTGGTGTGATTTGGATACATATAACAAAACATGGCGTGATTTGGATACATATAACAAAACATGTATGTACAGCCTGTACATACATATTTTGTTATATGTATCCAAATCACACCCAAAACACTATATTAATAAAAAAAAAGTAGTTCCATAAATATTAAAAAAAAAATTAGTTGTTTAAAAAATAAAAAAAAAATTTGGGTCCGTATTTTAATCAGGTCCGGGAGTCTAGACCTGATCCGCTGTGTGTATATATATATATATATATATATATATATATCAACCTAAACTAGTACTACCACCAGTAGGATCAGAGTCATCTGGCGGGGGTCGACGATGTTGCTCGGGTGTCTGGAAATCCTGCTCGTCATCACCATCGATAGTATCGTCACCTTGTTAATATAATTAAAAATAAAACGCATTAGTTTGTATGAGAGAATCAAAATACACAGTATGAAAATTAAATAACATGCAAATTTATAAGCTTAAAATAAATATAATACATGAATAAGTGGGGGCAGACTCCTTATCGGGCCAAAAGCCTCAGATAGTAAGGTAATCACCAACCAGAACACCTCGTCGCGTATTTCGACAAACTGCTCCTGCGAGATACCCGTACTTTCGACGATCGCCTCTCTGTTGCAATATCCTGCGCTAGCTAGTGAAGGCGATATGAAGATGTATATCAGCTAAGTTTTCCTCAAAACCACCATGAAATAATTGTGGATGAGTTCAGAGATATTCCCCATTACACCTATAAAACGAATCATGGAGGTGATATAATAATTTTGAAAAGGACACATGACCTTCTTAGCATAGACTTCTTAAACATCCATCCACATAAACACACGTTACTTGGGTTACCCATCTTTTTTTCCAACTAGACTCCGAAAATAATAATAACTCTATTCCTTATCAATATTTGTTCTGTAACTCTGTTCTAGCTCATTTCATCCTCAGTTTTGAGTCAAACCCAGAAAAGAGCTCTCATAACTATCTCCTCTCCACAGCATTCGTTCAGAAAGTAAATCATTATCCCATGACTAAATTACTATGGATCCATAAACTAATCCCCGTGATCCTAAATCCCATTTTCAGTTTTTGTCAGGCTAAACAGAATCAATTCAGTCAATTTATAATTTTATATTAAGCTCTAGTAAGTGTAAAAGATTGTACATTTGAAGTATATAATCATAGATAAGCACATCAATACCTTATATATAAAGGGACGTAAATCGATCTTTCAATTGAAAAACTCACGTCTTAATTTTGTTGGAATTGGTGTCGTTCAATCTCTTCATCTCTTTTATCTTCTTTAAATCATCTATCTGTGCATGGAGCTCCTTTTCCTCTTCATCTACCCATCTCTGCATCTCCTCCTCTATAATCCACCCAAATCCTCTCTTGATTTCGGCAAGTCCCTATCTCAATATCATCATTAGACGGATGAAGAGTTCCCATCTTAATCTCATCATCAGACCGATGGATTTTTTGTGTAACTTCGGCGAGTCCCCGTGGCCTATTTTGGCGATTTCAGCGCAATATTTGTGTTACTATTCTGTGAGGAATCAATCAACTTCGGGTTTCTTCCTTCCTAAATGGATACTTCACAATAGTTAAAGAGTATTTTCTCATATATATATTTTTCTCCTCTTCCAGGTACCTTTCAATTTCTATTTTAGGGCTTATTTTTTATAGATTTAAGGGCCGATTTTGTGTGGTCGTCTGGAAACCGCCTTCTGAGAGCTGGAAATCCGCTTCTCGAATGGCCGGAGTGATCGGACAATTATTGACGATGATAACGACATGTTTGTGGTGAAAATTGGTTTAACTGATCTGATCAACTCCGACTAACAATTCCTTGAAACTCTCTCATGGTTCGTATATGTTTATTTCATTTTTCATTCAATTGTATTATGTATATACAGGATGACCAAGACCCCCCCCCCCTCAAGAATCTGAAGGCCATTTAAGGCCCATATTTTTCATTTTATTTTATATGTTCCTTATAATCCAATAATTTACAAGTACTTTCTATACTTTCCTGTTTCTTCTGTTTGATCCTTAAGTGTTTCTCAGTGTATGTTTTATGTGTAATTATATGCATGTAAGTATACTCAACTCAATGTTAAGACAGGAAAGAGGCCAATTAAGCATGAATGTGAAAAGGCCAAATATCGATCGAGCTACGTTGCAATTTTGGTATATATACTCTGGAGTCCATATGGTATGCTCACCTATACTCTCTCTTGATTGTCTTTGTTAACTTATATATTTAGAATGAGCTCCATTATTCAACCTTGCTATGGAAGACCCCGTACTAATTTATTTGTAAAACACATAAGGGATAAAGAGAGGGTTATGGAAGACCCCGCACTAATTTATTTGTAAAACCCATAAGAGATAAATAGAGAGGGGGCGTGTAGTTAGTGTTTGATAAAATGAGACTAAGAGTGTTTATATGCGTTAATGTATTGACACTTATGATTCATATTTCGGAGTCAGATTGAAATTTAAATTAAAAATAATTTAAATTAAATGGATTGTAAGTATATCATTGAGTTCTAGGAATTTATTATCTCTCCAAATTTGGTACTCATATGAAAACACCTCGCTGAATAACTTGCCATAATTGAGTGGGTTTTGGTTCCAGTCAATGTATAACAAATTTATTGTTATTTCTTGGTTAGTTGTAGGACTGAGCAAAAAACGGATATAACCGAATTACCGAACCGAACCGAAATAAATTAACCGAATTTTTCTGATATTTCGGTTATTCTCAATATTTCGGTTATATCCGAATTTTTGTACGGTTTTCGGTTAGGTTGTACGGGTATCATTTTTGGGTTATTCGGTTAAACCGAATAACCGAACAACACTTTACTAACTTGAAAATTCTCAGCAGTCAGCAGTCAAGACTCAAGGTCAAGCAACTCATTAGTCATTACTCACTCAGCAATACTCACAGGTCACAGCGTGCACTCACAACTCAGATCTGTTTTCCATCCGCCGGACCGCCGCTTACTACTTAGATTCGAACTCTCAGTCTCAGACCTCAGGCTCAGGGCTCACGCCTCACCGGCTCAGTCTCAGACTCCCAGTCTCTCTCTCAGATCAGATCTCGATTCTCGACTGTCTCAGTGTCTCGTCTAGTCGTCTACTCGTCTTCTCGAACTCTCAGAGTCAGAGTCTCAGATCTGAGATCTCTCAAGCCTCAAGTCTCGAACTCTTCGTCTTCTCGGCGCCGGCGACCCGCGACCCTTCATCGCGAACTCTCGAACTCTCAGATCTCGGCGCCGGCCGCCGCCCGCCGGCGGCAGCTTTCCATTTGTTAAGGTATTTTTGTTATTTACCTTAACTCAGTTTAGTGCATCTTGTATTCTTGTCAGCTTATTCTGCAATTTCTGCTATATACGAGTGTGGCTTATTTAATTTTTATTTTTTTTATTTAACTCAGTTTATATGCACATATTTCATATTTGTGTTAATGTGTATGTATTTATTTTTGTGTAATTGTGGCTGTGCATGTGTAATTTCTGAGGTTTTGAAAAGAAATTAGGAAAATGAAATTGTGGGGTGATCTTTAAAGTTCGACCTTTTGGTATACATTGCACCAATCTTTCCGAATTGACATGATCAACTTTGAAATGAAGCTTTGGTTTTGAAGCTCTAATGTCTGTTTCTGCAAAATTAGAACTTTAAGGTACAATTTACCAAAATTGTGACTTGCAGTGTCTTTGTTGAGTCTTAGTATGTATAGTGACTCGCAGTGTCTTTGTCTTACTTGTTTAATATAGCATTCTTTTTTTTTAGCTAGTGAATACAGAGTTGCAGACTTGTGTTTGTTATTTCCTTTGTTCACATCGGAAAGCTGCCCACTTTTGTTTTGCTTATGTTTATCAGGCAACATGCTTAGTTTTCTTGTTGGCTCAAAGCAAGCATGGAAGGCCAAATTAAGTCAGTCAGCACTCAGCAGCTTCAAATGGGTAACATCACTACATCAGTCATCAGACTCAGCACTCAAAGCAGCAGCACTCAGCAACAGCAGCAAATGGATTATGGATTATGGATTATGTTGGCTCAAATTAAGTTTTTCATTATGTTTATGGATTATGTTTATGGTGTTAATCATTGTAGGAAATGTGTTGTTGTTTATGGATTATGTTAATGGATTGTAAGAACTGTGTTGTTGTTTATGGATTATGTAATTATGTTTATGGATTGTAGAAAGTAGGAACTGAACTGTGTTGCTGCTAGTTTTTCAATTCGATTTTTAACCGAATAACCGAGGTTATTCGGTTAGTTATTCGGATACCAAAAACAGTGTTTGTTCGGGTATCGGTTATAACCGAATTTGTGGTTCGGTTCGGTTATTAACCGAATGCTCAGTCCTAGTTAGTTGTTTCAAATAGTAGGGGTTTCTATTGATATAAAAGTTTAAACCGAAAACAAAAATAATCTAAAAAATAAAAGTGCACTAAAAATTTAACCTTCTCTGTGTCAAAGAGATTTCCAAGGTAGAGACTGTTTGACATAGATATAAACTCAAATTCATTCGTGAATTCTGGTTGTTCTTCATTTTTCTCTGTCACTTGGAATTCCTATTGTTAGAGAAATTATGAAATCAAAAACATCTCAAAGATATTTTTTTATGAATACACTGAACTGTTTAATTAGTTTCTATATATATCATCCAAATTAGCTTATGTTTTTCTCCACAAACTCAGGTGTCTTACAATCTTTCTTAAACCATTCATCCTCCAAAATTTCAGGTATCATGATGAGCTGCCAACACATGTATTACTTCAAATGGTAAAGTTAAAAAACTACAATTGGTAAACCAAAGCATTTACATGATGACTATTAAATCTTTTACATATTTATTATTAGTAATTGTCCGTGCATAAGCGTAACGAAATTCTCTCTCTCCGTTTCAACAATTTCATTTTCATTTCCTCTATTCTCCTTCCTCTCCCACCACTCTTTCCCGCTCAAATCAATTAGAATGAATATTTGTGTTTCCGCCCAAATCAATTTTTCATTTCCTCTCTTTGTTCCTCTCCCACCACTAAATCAATTAGAATGAATCTTTGTGTTTCCGCCCAAATCAAGTAGAATAAATCTAAACATTTCCCGTCTAATTTCAGCCCAAATTCAAAATAGATTCTCCGCTCATATTTTAATTTTTTTTTCATATTTGTAAACCATAATTATTTTTCTATATAATGATGTTTTGATCAAATGCCTAAAAAAAATACAATTATTGAAAAGTTAAAAATCTAGTTTTCTCATTCTTGCTTTGTGAGGCAACCTCCTATCATATTTCATCTTAGAATTCTAAAATGAAATTTTAAATTAAAACAACGCAATAATAAGAAAGTGTTTTTGTCTTTGAGGAGGCAACCACAATATTATGTTACCTCATGAGTCAAATATTTAAAAGGAAATTGTTAAATTCACAATAAAAATTGTTATTTTCACAACAAAAATATCGCTATACTATACATTTACAGCGACACTTTTATTGTGAAAATAACAAAAAATATTGTGAATTTATCAATTATATATTTACAATTGGAACAATTATTTTACCAATAAATAACAAGACTAATATTATTGCTTTGAAGCTTATTCTTATCACATTGGCCCAAACATACTACCTTATCCCTCAAATACCATGTTATGTTATCTACATGAAGAAGGTGCTATTTGTTTACCTCTTAAGAGATCTTAATAGACCACCTCTTATTCACTAAGAGGATAAATGTTATTTTTTTTGTTACCTCTGAATGCTTCTAAATGGTTGAGATAGAAAATCAAATCTAAATTATTCAAACATGCCTCTTAATGACTTTGTTATTTTTTAGACACAAATACTCTCTTCAATATTATCAATTTTCAATATTACCATACCACCACCAGATCAAATCTTCAATATCACCATACTACCATATCAGATTTGCTGGGGGAGGAGGGGAGGGGGAGGCTGGGGGAGGAGGGAGGAGGTGAGGTGAGGTGGGGTGGGGTGGGGTGGGGTGGGCTGGGCTGGGCGGGGCGGGGGGGACGAAGGAGGTGGGTGGGGTGGGTGAGGCGAGGGAGGAGGGAGGAGGCGGGGATGGCCCGGATGGAGAAGGAGGCGAAGAAGCGAGAAGGAGAAAGTGAAAGAGAATAAAAATAGTAAAAATATGTTATTCAGTCATTTTGAAAAAATAATTATCAAAAAACATTTTTTCATTCAGATACAATTCTATTCATATACTCTATATTATTCAGATGTCTAAATTATTCAGCTCTTAACAACTAATTTTATCAAACACAACCTAAAACATAAAATCTAATTGAACATGTTTTTCGCAAAATCTCTAAACATCCATATTATTACCAGATCTAAATCCAAGGTTCATAAACTGTGTACCTCATTTTGTACAACTACACAATACACGAGAAATAACACACTCAGAACCAGGGGCGAAGCTATGATCCAAATGTGGGGTCAATTGACCCCACTTAATTTTTGAGATCACTTGAATTTTTTTTTATCATACTCAATTTTTGACCCCAACTCAATTTTCGACCTCACTCAAAAGGCAAACCGTAAACCATCAAAGCCTTTCGCGAGTGGTCGGAGTTAGTACTCGTGACTGGCGAGCCGCGAGTGTGGAGACTGGAGTGCGACTCTATTCTACTGTAACTCTCTTGCAGTCTTGTGCCCTTGCAGATAACAGAAATTACTATCTCTTCAAGTTCTCCAACCTCAGTTTTGTTTTCATAAATCAATTGTGATTTCCCCCTTTTGTTAGTATTATTAAATTAGATATTTGGATGCATTTGTCTAACCCGAAAGTATAAATTATTAAAAAAAATTGGTTTGGGGGCGCTACTCCCGAACCACCGCCAATTTTTTTATAACTTATTACTAATTTTGACCCCACTGCTAAAATTTTCTGACTTCGCCACTGCTCAGAACAAGAGAAGGCACAAAATTAAGCAACAAAAAAGAAAAATAGATACCCTGTTAAGGGACTTGTCCACCTGCAGTTCCTGCCTTCTTACCCTCGGGCCGCCATTCCTCATGAGAGGGTATTGTGGAGGAGATAATAGTCTTGTGTCTGAGCTCCCAAATATACTTGCATATACCATTTCTCCGAACATCCCAACTGTAGGGCTAGTCATAGCAGTGGCCACAAAGTTTGGCGTCCCTGCAGGGTGAGGGAAATATTGCTGTTGTTGAAATGACGACTGTCGTGGCTGAAACGGATAGGGATTTAGTTGCTGATGTGACAGTGTGTTCACCCCAAGAGTTGACGGTCTACGGGGTATGTTAAGATTTAGTCGGGGACTCTTGGCATTGGATTCTGATTGACAAGTACCCTGACCGTATAGGGGAACCAACGAGGATTTTGAGATGATAGCTTTACAGACAGGACAATTCAGCTGCGCCCCAGGTTCTGGGGAAGAGCTTTGGACATTGAGCCATTTGTAAATGCAAGGCCGGCAGTACAGGTGACCACAGAGGGTGACAACGGGGTCATTTGCTGACTCTAAACAAATGTTACAATCAAAACATCCACTTGAATTTTCTAAAGCTGTTGTTGGAGATGGAACTGACTTCCACTTTTGCTCAAGTGAAACATCTCCAACAGATACAAACTGCATTTGGAGGTTTTGTTCAAAGGCCATGAGCTCTGTTTCAAAACAGGCAATATTAGAGATCTAGACCATGATAGATAAACAAAACAAAACAAAACAAAAGGAGGGGTTAAAAAAGGTCACTCGTTTATATTTAATATAAAATCAATTCTTGACCTTTTAAGTCCGTTTGGAAATTTTCAAATCCAAAATTGATATGAATCCATTTAAATTTTGTCAATACAATTGTGATTATTATAAGCTATCTAAAAAGTACTACTGGTTATAAAGATTTATTAATTTCAGAACTTAAATTTAAAAATGTTTCGAATTGACTTTTAAAACTTTTAAAGTCGATTGATCTAATATTTATTTTGAAAAGCAGGGAGTATATAATTTGAAAGAGTGTCACATAAAACATGTATACACTCGTTATAATTGTCTCCAATCCATGTGCAGAGTACCAGGACAAAAAAAGGCTAGTGTAACAAAAAAACTAGTGCGACAACTTTGACTGCATAAAATACTCCAGATCACTTATGATAAAGGTTAAGGAAGGGAAACAAAGTCCTAAACTAAATTATTAACAAAAATATCATGGCATTAAAATATGAACAATCCTAAAAGACAATGGATCTCAATTATTGATGCTAATATCACAATAGGTGATCCAACAGACAAAAAGGATAAAACATATCCATCAGCCAGTATGGACCCAGATAATTAAGAACAAGTGGACAAATGTATGGGTTCCACCACCCACAAATCCAACTAAAGCTAAGTTTTCAGGTAGGCTCAATCAGTTCTTATCCAAACAAAAGGAGAAAGGTCAAGGATGGCAAATAGAGTGCAAGGCTGCAAAAATTTGACACCTTCAGCTTACTTCTCTCCTTTTATCTTCCAAAAAAAGAAAATTGATATCACAAAAGAAAATTGCTATCAAGGTTAAATTTGATCTTTTGACATTCTAGATGGGCTTTTCTAAGAACCTGAACTTTCTACAGCATTTTTTATTTACTTATTTACAGAAGACAGTCTTTTATCTTGCTGAAACTAATATATCGAAACTCCCAGCTACTCTCCGTCACACGATCAAATTTAGGATATGGATTTTCACAGGTGAAAATCTGAAGACAATGACAAGGAAAACATATCATTGGGAACATATGGTTATGGAGGTTTTAATATTGTTCAGAGAAATGAGTTTGCATAAAAGAATTAGAATCTTTTATCAACAGCAGATTTTCGAGTCAGCAGAGTATTTAACATAATTTCTAACTTATAAGTCAAATTGAGCGCTTTTATTTATAAGTCCCAACTTAATAAGTAACTTATATAATATTAACTTTTAAGTTATTTTAAAATAAGTCGTTGCCGGGCTCAAACTTTTTGGGCATAAAATTAGGTGAAAGCCTTACAATGACTAAACGATCGAAATAACATAATTCTCGCTTATTTTTTAAAATTAATGTAACCAACGCAACAAACAAAACCTGATTTTCAGTTTCATATCGTAAAAATTTCGGGAACAACCAACAAAGATCATAAATTTCATATTCATTAAGTCTTCAAAATTAAACCCAATTAAAGACAAATTCTCAATACAAAAGAATACAAGAACATACCGGTAAAAATTATCCCTGAAGGACAGAAGCTTAGCTTAATCGATGACAGATTGCACAAAAAGTAATCAAAAGGGATCACAAAAGATCGGAATTGGAAAAATAATTGAACAAGGGTGGGAAGTTTTGACAGGGAATTTAGAGGATGAAGGTGAAGATGCGTATATAAAGGAGGAGGAGGAGGAGGAGTGTTGAAACTTGAAACGCGTTCAGATATTTTTATGGAAGTAACCAAGAAATAAAGAAAATAGGAATATATTAATAATATTACTCACATTATTTTATTGGGCCAACAGAGGGGAATTTTTCTGACACGTGACCTATAGAGCGCCAACGCGTGACAACCGTCGCGGTGGTTTGCTTCTCACGGCCGTCACCTCTTGTCTTTATTTTCCGTCTAAATTACAAATTACTCCATCCCATCCGTCCGTCTTCAAAATAATACAATTTACATGCATATTAAAAAATAAAAAAAATAAAAAAAGTTTTGAATTTATTTATAGCAACCCCACAAAGATTATGTGAAGTGATAAATATTTTAAATTTTTTCATACTAATAGACTTCATTAAATGACATAATTACATTCAACTTTATGTACTTTATCTCATCTACATTTAGTTATACTTTTGAGGACGGAGGGAATACAAAATTGGGGGAATGGAATGAACATTTCAAAAGGAATGCCCACTCTTATATTTGGTTACTTAAAACGGAAAAAAATAAGCATTCCGATAGAATGTAATTTAAAAGTGTTTATTTTATTAGGATGGATAAAGATTTACCATTCTATTTCAATCGACAAATTTAAAAAAAAATCGATCGTTCGCATATTTTTATGTTCTGACCAAATATATGAATATATTCTATCGCTTAGGGTTAAGGTGTGAATATATCAAAACCCTTATTTTAATGATAATTTATAGTATTGTCAATCACATCAGATCTACCTAACTAATGTTATGATGACACCTCATTTTTGAGACCCCTAAGGCAACTGATTTTTGTTTTGCCTAACAATTTATCATGTATTATATATTTAGCACCCATGATATATGCATTGCGTTTATAAATTATGTGGGGGCGTAAAAATAATTTTTTTATTAAATTTAGATAGAATAAAATAAAATTAAAAAAGAATATATCTAAAATTATAGGGTAAAAAAGAGACTCAAATATGACACAAAATGACAAAATTACCAACCAAGCTTCCTCGTAAGCCTGACAGAGACTTTATAGGGTTAAATATTTTTTCAGTCATTGTACTATAGGTCGACTTACAGATGAATAACTGAACTTTTTTTCTTACAGTCAACTCACTGTAATCGATTTTACTAATAAAAAGTTAAAAAAATCGTTAAACAAGTTTGACTGTTAACGGAAAGTACACGTGGCAGCTGATGTGACGCCCCCAAAATTAGGTATACATGTAAGACCCCGAATTTTTATGAAATAAAAATATTCAAATTTTCTTATAATTACTATTCAGTAAATGGTTAAATTGATAAAGTTAAAGTTAAGGGTGATATATTAAATTTTGTCAAAATACACAAGTGGTTATAAAATATTCATTGTTGTCGGGGAATATTCATACGACGGCGCAGCCATTTGTGGGACCCATAACAGAATAACCGTCGGATGAAGAAAACGATAAAATTAAGTTTTTATAAATAACTGCGTAATCGTTACCGTTAATACTGTTGGAATACCCGGTGGTTAAAATACAATAATACGCGTGTTTGCACAGTAACACACAGTTTTAAACAGTATTTTTGAATTATTGATCCTTACATAAGAAGACACTACTCAATAATTGTTAAAGTAATTAATGTTCAATATTTTATTTTATTGATTCAATAATTGCTACGTTGATATTTTATATTATTGTTGTTTCAATAATTATCACTGCACAATATTTCTCATTATCAGTTCAATAATTCATATTATTTGAATAATATTATTAGATAACATTATTGGTAATGTCTAGAAAGTTCTGTCAAGGAGAGGTTTGGTCACCTAATTGCGCGCCAGTAAGGAGAAATTCTTATTGAAAAGCCCCCTATTTCCTGGGAACGGCCTGGTTGTCATAATTGTAATTCTGTAATATTATTTGGGAATAATTAATTATTGATTTATATGATAAGGAAATATTTATTTGATGTGGATATAAATTATGAATTTATTTATGTGGTTATAAATGAAAGAATTAATGTTGAGATATTTTATCAGTATTTTTATCGAAATAAAGGTATTAAAAATTAAACCAATGTTTTTGAGATATATTGCGTGAGTTATAATTTTTAATCTTACCGTTGGATCGTTGTAATTTTTGGATATGTTATACATATATAAGCTGAATATATGTCCACAAATTTTGAACCGTTAAAAATGAACGAATGATTTGTTATGAATTTTAAGAAGTGACTGATTCGGAAATTAGGTTTATAAATGATTTTGGTAGAAAATTCTAGAATTGAGTGGGGCCCCACTTGTGGTTAGTGAAGAAATGTGCTGAATTTTATTTCAAATATGGTGGGTGGGAATAGTAGCAAATAAAGCCATCAGGTTGCAGGTCAAGTCTGCTAAAATTTTTCTATAAATAGAGGGCTAAGTTAGAATTGAAAAACATATCAGAAACATAAGCTTTCTCTCTTTCTCTCTAAATTATTGAGTGTATTTTATGAGTATTTAGATACTTTGTGAGTTGATATTCATTAGTGCAAGTTTCCTTCAGCGTCATATCCGATATTCAGTCAGAGGTGCTGCTCTTTTGAGGTAAGAGATAGTAAGGGATAGTAAGAGATATTAAGGGATGTTATATTCTTCATAATGATGTTATTCTTTCAATATCATTATACAGACATATTGGTATGAATCTTATTGTGGAATATAACGACCCCAAAATAAGTCCATATATTCAATCCAACCCATTCTGAGTCGCCAAATACATGGTACAGAAAATAACTACAACTTTATTACAACAATTGTCGTGCAAAATACAACAACACATATACCTGTGAGTTTGGATACAAATATATACCAAATGTGACACATGTCCCAACCGTGGACAACACCTCACAGTGACACCTTACATAAAGGTATAGTCAAAAACTATTTTAGAAACTAAAATCTTTGGGAAGTGCTCAAGAAAACCTTTGTACATGGGAGGCCATGCTTTTAGGTTATGATAGATATCATATGGCCACAGAATTATCCTTGGTTGACCCAATATACCCCAAAGAAAAATGAGAAGATTACTATCATATTCTTCCCAATGATGAGTCTTCTCTTGATTTATCATTATCTCCACTGTCTCAAATTGAGAATTATACTTCAAATAAACACCAAAATTATATAGGTAGTGCTCGTAAATATACTCAGCAAGTGGATGAGTACAACCCTGTCTTATGATGACACAAGATTGTATGTCATTAGACATCTTGTATGAAAGTGACAAAACACCCTTCCAACGTTGGGTTCGCCTCTCCCTATATGATTCACCAAATATAACTACTAAAAGATGTATACAACACACTTGTCTATACTGTTTAGGGAGAACACCACAGCTAGAGACCACCGTTCTATTCTCCTGTTACCCCCGCTCGACCCAACTACACTCTTATTACCTGAAATAAATTGTAAAGCAAAAGGGTGAGCACAACTAGCTCAGTAAAGAATATCATGACTAAAGATAATTAAATTATCAATAGCCTTCATCAATAATAAATCAGAGATTTAGAACATATGGTAGATGATAAAAATTTCAACCATATTTGCAGCAGAACGAGCAATCCATTAGAAGAGTCAAATAGACTATAAAGTCTATTATCTTCTCCATGTTAAAAATCAATCAACAATGTTTTATCCCTGTAACATCAATCAATAATTCTGGTCCACAATCATATGAATAACTCATAATCATAATTGTAGTTCTAAATTCCTCTTCTCATCCAAGACGAAGATAATTTTCATCACCTATCTTTACCTGAAACATCAAAGATCATGGTTACACCAAAACACATTTTTTATTCATAATCATACTAATAATTTCATATTTGCACTATGGCCAAAGATATTCATTTGTATCACCAGTTGGTCATGTTCATCTCAACACATGTTCATCTTTGTACTACAGGCCAAAGATATTCCTCAACAGTTCATATTTGCACTACAGGCCAAATATATTATTATCTCAAAGAAATATATAATCATTTCAGAATTTATATAAACAATATTTATAATTATGTTGATCAATTCACCTTTGCACTTAAGCTAAAGATATTCAATTATAAATTCAATGGTCATGATCATACCAGTCAACAATTCAACTTTTCCCTATTGGCCAAAGAGAACCCATAGTCATGATCATACCAAAAATCTACTCATCTTTACACTCAAGTCAAAGAGAAATATCATCATTAGGGTTATAGAAATGTTATATATAATAATAAAAATAATATGATCAACATATAGTTTTAATCTCAAGAGTAATATTCATAAATCAACTATAATTTAGTTAGAAAAAGAAACCAATTTTGTCGTGAATAGTATTCGTGAATAGTAACTCATGAATAGTAAACCCGACACAAAAAGGTAGAAATTCCACATTAAAATCCATACCAATATTTCAGTATAATGATATTGAAAGAATAATGTTTCTTTAGCTTATAAACAATTTATTTTAATTGTTTACACTTTACTAAATAATGCATTTAATCATTCTAAAATGCCAAACTCATAAGATTTCATCACCAATAATCAAAACCCTCATCAAAAATCTGCATATACCTCATATAGGATTCTCAAGCCATAAAATAATATTTTCCAATTTTCTTCCTTCGCATAACATATTTAATTCATTTACTCATAACTAGAATATTTTCATGAAACATACCAAATCAGTTCTAAAAATATTTTTTCTCTGGGATTTAGCATAATATTATCCCATATTGAACATATATTTTTCTCGAAATTTTAAAAATTCATTTACTATTTTTCATATGGCCAAAACCACTGAATATTTTAACATTTATCATAAATTGTACTTTTATCCAAAAATTCTGAAATTCACCAAGGTATACTGATATTATATAGATGTACTCTCAATAAAAATTTTATCAATTTTGGAGTTAACCACAAGGAGTTATAAGCGGTTACTTTTAAAATAGTTTTTTCCCGTAAAATTCATAACTCTTAATCTATACATCCAAAAATCGTCATTTTTGGACACAATCAATAAAACTCATCAAAATATCATTTTAATTTTTTCAAGAATTTTCTGAAGGATGGAAGAAGTACGAACTGAAAAATATAGTAACCCTTAAAATCCCTTACCTCAAAAGAGCAGTATTTCTGACTGAATTTCGGGTATAGTGCTGACAGAAATTCACACCGTATAGCAACACTCAAAGTATACTCACAAGAATACACTCGATAATATAGAGAGACAAAAAGAGAAAACTTTATTTCTGGTGTGATTTTCAATTCTAACTTAGTCCTCTATTTATAGGAAAATGCTAGATCACCAAAGGAGACTAAATTAATAAAATATTAATTTATTTTTCTTAATTCCTTAGCAGCTTTCTTTGTCAAAAACATCAGTCACCCATGTGCCAACAACCACAGAAACGTTTTTCTTAAATAAAATAATTAAAACTTTCAAAAATCAATTATTTCAGAACTCCGAAACTTCAATAATTCACAATAAATAGCCCCTTTATCAGAAAATTCAAATCGCGCGAGTTTTTATAGGAATTTCAATTCTCTACAACTTTGCAGAAGAAAATTTTTCCAAATTCCAAACAGAAATTATCCGAAATCCACAAACGGATAATTTTTAATTCTTCCTGTCCGACAAAATACTGATAAAACACCTCAACATTAATTCCTTCAATTATATCCACATAAAATAATATATTCATCAATTATATCCACATCAAATAAATATTTCCTTATCAGATGAATCAATAATTAATTATTCTTAAATAATATTACAGAATCACAATTATGACAACCAGGCCGTTCCCAGGAAAGAGGGGGCTTTCCAATAAGAATTTCTCCTTACTGGCGCGCAATTAGGCGACCAAACCTCTCCTTGACAGAACTTTCTAGACATTGCCAATAATGTTATCTAATAATATTATTCAAATAATACGAATTATTGATCTGATAATGAGAAATATTGTGCAGTGATAATTATTGAAATAATAATAATATAAAATATTAACGCAGTAATTATTGAATCAATAAAATATTGAACAGTAATTACTGTAATAATTATTGAGTAGTGTCTTTTTACGTAAGAATCAATAATTCAAAAATACTGTGTAATACCGTGTGCTACTGTGCAACAACGCGTATTACTTTATTTTACCAACCGGATATTTCAACAGTGTTAATGGTAATGATTACGCCGCTATTTATAAAAACTTAATTTTGTCGTTTTCTTCATCCGACAGTTATTCTGTTATGGGGCCCACAAATGGTTGCGCTGGTCGTACGAATATTCCCTGACAGAAAGAATATTCCACGACCAAACGAATATTTCCCGACAACAATGAATATTTTATAACCACTTGTGTATTTTGAAAAAAAAATTCATATATCACCCTTAACTTAACTTTTATCAATTTAACCATTTACTAAATAGTAATTAAAAGAAAAATTGAATACTTTTATTTCATAAAATTCGGGGTCTTACATGGAATTTCTACCTTTTTCAGTCGGGGTTACTATTCACGTATACGACACTATTCATGTATAGGACACTATTTACGTATATGACATTATTTACGTATACGGTACTATATACGAATACGAAGTACTATTCATAAGTTACTATTCACGAGTTACTATTCACGAGTTATTATTCATGAGTTACTATTCAAGAGTTACTATTCATGAGTTACTATTCACGAGTTACTATTCATGAGTTACTATTCACAGGTACTATTCACAATAATATTGGTTTCTTTTTCTGACCAAATTATAGTTGATTTATGAATATTACTCTTGAAATTAAATCCATGTTTTGATGTTATTGTTTTTATTATCATATATAACATTTTATAATCCTAGTGAAGAAATTTCTCTTTGACTTAAGTAGAAAGATTGGTAGATTATTGGTATGATCATGACTATGGGTTCGCTTTGGCCAGTAGTGCAAAGATGAATTGTGACTGGTATGATCATGACCATTGAATTTACAATTGAATATTTGTAGCTTAAGTGCAAAGGTGAATTTATCAACATGGTTATAATTATGGTTTATAAAAATTTTGAAATGATTATATATTTCTTTGAGATATGAATATCTTTGGCCTGTAGTGCAAAGATGATATGTTGTTGAATATCTTTGGCATGTAGTGCAAAGATGAACTGTTATTGAATAACTTTGGCCTGTTGTGCAAAGATGATCTATTGTTGAATATCTTTGGCCCGTAGTGCAAAGATGTCCTGTTGTTGAATATCTTTCGCCAGTAGTACAAAGATGAACTGTTGTCGAATATCTTTGGCCCGTAGTGCAAAGATGAATTTATTAGTATAATTATAAACAGGAACTGTGATTTGGTATAACCATGATCTTTGATGTTTCAGGTAAAGACATGTGATAAAAATTATCTTCGTCTTGGATGCGAAGAGGAATTTAGAATTAAAATTATGATTATGAGTTATTCATATAATTTTGGAAAGGAATTGTTGATTAATGTTACAGGGATAAAACATTGTTGGTAGACTTTTAATGTGGAGAAGATAATAGACTTTATGGTCTATTTGACTCTTCTAATGGATTAGTCGTTCTGATGCAACTATGGTTGAAATTTTTATCATCTACCATATGTTCTAAATCTCTGATTTGTTATAGATGAAGGCTATTGATAATTTAATTATCTCTAGTCATGATATTCTTTACTGCGCTAGTTGTGCTCACCCTTTTGCTTCACAATTCCTTTCAGGTAATAAAAGTGTAGCTGGGTCAAGCGGGGGGAACAAGGGAATAGAACGGTGGTCTCTAGATGTGGAGTTCTCTCTAAACAGTATAGACAAGTGTGTTGTATACATCTTTTAGTAGTTATATTTGGTGAATCATATAGGGAGAGGCGAACCCAACGTTGGAAGGGTGTTTTGCCACTATCATACAAGATGTCTAATGACATACAACCTCGTGTCATCATAAGACAAGGTTGTGCTCATCCACTTGCTGAGTATATTTACGAGCACTACCTATATAATCTTGGTGTTTGTTTGAAGTATAATTCTCAATTTGAGACAGTGGAGATAATGATAAGTCAAGAGACGACTCACCATTGGGAAGAATATGATAGTAATCTTCTCATTTTTTGGGTCTATTGGGTCAATCAAGGATAATTCTATGGCCATATGATATCTATCATAACCTAGAAACATGGCCTCCCATGTACGAAGATTTCCTTGAGCACTTCCCAAAGATTCTAATTTCTAAAATAGTTTTTGACTATACCTTTATGTAAGGTGTCATTGTGACGTGCTATCCAAGGTTGGGATGAGTGTCACAGTTGGTATATATTTGTATCCAAACTCATATCATATATGTTGTTGTATTTTGTACGACAATTATTGTAATAAAGTTGTAATTGTTTTCTGTACCATGTATTTGGCGACTCAGAATGGGTTGGATGGAATGGACCTAATTTGATTGCGTCACAATACATCACCCATCTTGGGTCGCCAGATACATGGTACATAATTCAAATAGAACTTACTAATACAACTGTAGTGTACAATACGACAAAACATAAACTGTGAGTTTGAATACAATTATTGTCTACTAGAGATTATACAAACTCAAAAGGAGTCCTCATTAAAATTATTATCACACTATTTCATAAAATATTGAGGACTACTAATGATATCCTCTGGATCATCACTCCGTTCCCCGACTCGTCCCAGCTATATTCTCATTTACTGAAGAAAACAGTGAAAGAAAGGGTGAGCTAAACTAGCATAGTAAGAAATATTATGACTAAGATAATGCAGAAAAAATTATCATTAGTCCCCAACAATGTTAAACTGATAAAATATAATAGACATCAAGTTTAACTGCAGCGGAACAAGCAATCCATTAAAAGAGTCAAGTAGAGAATATAATCTGTAAGACCCCAGTTTTTATAAATAAAGATGAATTTTCTATAATTATTATTTTTGAATATTATGGAATAAATTGGATATAATGTTATAGTTGTGGGTAATATTTATAATTTTGCAAAGTACGCAAGTTGTTATAAAATATTCGTTTGGTCGGGGAATATTCTTTTTGTCGGGGAATATTCGTACGACGGCACAATCATTGGTGGACCCCACAACGGAAGTATTGTCATAGTTAGAAAACGACAAAATTATCTTTCTATAAAATAACGGCGGAGGTGTTACCGTTAAAACTGTTGAACTACTCGGTAGTAAAAGTACAGTAATACGCGTTGTTACATAGTAGCACACGGTATTGATTATTGATGCTTACGTAAGAAGTCACTCAACTATACTCAATTATTGTTACAGTAATTGCTGCATCATATCTCTTATATTATTGATTCAATTATTGTCACAGTATCATCTGTATAATATGTTATATTATTTAAACAATAATTGAGACGACAAGTTATAAATGATTAATAATTGTTGAAAGATTAAATATGTGCTGATTAAAAATAAAATGATTTCTGGTAATTTTTATTTAATCCTTGATGTATATAAAGAGTCTATTATTAGACGTTTGTGGTAAGTTGAATTATTTATGGGGGGCCATATGTCATCATCTAAGAGTCTTTTTTTCATAAATAGTAATTACTTTTGTAAATAGTAATTACTTTCGTAAATAGTAATTACCTTCGTAAATAGTAATTATTTTCGTAAATAGTAATTACCATCGTAAATAGTAATTACTTTCGTAAATAGTAATTACCTTCGTAAATAGTAATTACCTTCGTAAATAGTAAATACTTTCGTAAATAGTAATAAATCTTCTATAAATAGAGGCCTAGGGCTTCATTATTTTTCACGAATTCGTTCAAGCTATAGAGAGAGAAAGTATAGAGAGAGTAAGAGAGAAAGAAGAAGAGTATTCGGTTATTACACGACTGCAGTATTCAATCTCTTAATACGGTAAGGGGTGTTATTCTTTCTTCTTGAAGAGAACTTATGTTCTTTCGTTCTTTGTTATTCTGTTGGAATAACCTGTAAAAATGGCATACCCTATACATGACCTGTATACGCGGTACACCCTATACTTGGTGAAATCCTTATGTTATTCCATTCATTATTATTCTGTTGGAATAACCGGTATACGCGGAATACCCTATACTTGGTGAAATCCTTATGTTATTCCATTCATTATTATTCTGTTGGAATAACCGGTATACGCGGAATACCCTATACTTGGTGACATCCATTTACTATCCTGTCTTTATATTTCTGTCGGAATATCCTGTCTGTGTGTTTTACACCGGACCTGGTTCCATTCTTTATTATTCTGTTGGAATATCCTGTCTGTGTGTTTTACACCGGACCTGGTTCCATTATTTATTATTCTGTTAGAATATCCTGTCTGTGTTTTACACCGGACCTGGTTCCATTCTTTATTATTCTGTTGGAACATCCTGTCGGTGTGAATTTCACCTGACCTGGTTCCGTTATTATTATTCTGCTGGAATAACCTGTCTGTGCGGTCTATCGCATGCATGGTGATTTCTTTTGTTATTCCATTCTTTATTATACTCAGTTGGATAAAACTTTGACTTCTATGCTCCATGAAATTAGTGGAATATCCTTGATATTTGCGCTTCATCCAGTATCCTTTCATAAAAATATTCTTCTGATCATTCTTGAATTTTACACCACAAAACAGTATCGTGTTGACAAATTTGAACGTTAATAATTCCTGGATAAAATAATTCTTGAACTTGTTTTATTGAATTCTTATATCATTGTCATCATCCTCATGTTTATATTTTGTTGAAAGTCATCTGTGGCCTGTAGTGCATAGATGGACTTGGTATGATTATGACTAGGGATTATTCGGTGTAATCATGACCGTAATGTTACAAATGATGTAAAAATTAAAAATCCTCATTGGCCCGTAGTGCATTGATGGACAGTTGTTGGCATGATCATGACCATTGATGAATACACAAATATTCTTGGCTGTAGTGCATGAATAATTGTGGTCGTGATACTAAAGAATATCCTTGGCCGTAGTGCGGGGGTGATTCGATGATGTGGAATATTTATTAAGCTGAGTCTCAGCTATAACGATGATGAAAAACCTTTTAAATCATAAAAGATAGTAGATTTTATTTTCTACTTGACTCTTTTAATGGATTGCTGGTTCCGCTGTAGTTAAACTTGATGTTTATTGTATTTTATCAGTTTAACACAGTTGAAGGCTAATGATAATTTATTCTGCATTATCTTAGTCATAATATTTCTTACTGGGCTAGTTGAGCTCACCCTTTCTTTCACTGTTCTCTTCAGGAAATGAGAATATAGCTGGGACGAGTCGGGGAACGGAGTGATGGACCCGAGAATAGTATTTGTGACAACCCCAAAATAGGTCCATTCCACCCAACCCATTCTGAGTTGTCAAATACATGGTACAGAAACAACTACAACTTTTACAACCCATAAGCTGTGAGTTTGAATACAAACATTGTCATCTAGGCAATATTCACATGCAAATAAATCCCCATCATAATTATTGATACATAATTTTACAAAAAAAATGGTGAGGACTACTAAACAACTCTCTCTAGAACCTTCATTCCATACCCCGACTAGTACTCGCTACATTCTCGCCTCCTGAGAAGAAAAATGGAACAACAAGGAAAAGGGTGAGCTCAACTAGCCCAGTAAAGAATATTATGACTAAGATAATATACAACAAATTATCGTTAGTCTTCAACAGGGAAAAATCTGATAGAATACAATAGACAACAAATTTTAGATCAACAACTGCAGCGGAAACAACAATTCATTAGAAGAGTTAAGTAGAGAATAAAATCTACTAACATCTATGAATTTAAAAGTCCATCATCAATATTTTATCCCTGTAACATCAATCAATATATATCTCAAATCAAATCAAATATTCATCTTTGCACTACAGGCCAAAGATATTCATCAGTCGGTCATGTTCATCTAAACACCTGTTCATCTTTGCACTACAGGCCAAAGATATTCATCAATTGTTCATGTTCATCTCAACACCTGTACATCTTTGCACTACGGGCCAAAGATATTCATAATAAAATCAACCATCTTTGCACTACAGGCCAAAGATATTCAGTATCAACATCATTTAGGACTGAGGATGATGAAAAATATTTTAAAGGAAACGAATCCAGTGAAACAAAATAACAAGTATTAAGGATTCGTACTTTAAACAATCTGAGTTCAAAAATACTTCATAAATAATCATACTGAAGTAAAATTCAAGAATGATCAAAACATAGATCCAATCAAAGCTAGTATCCAGAATAGATATTTTGGACAAAAAGAAGAAATTTCATGAAAAGTTCAGATCAATACTTCGGCATAATGATATTAGAAGAAATAATATCATTTTAAAAAAATAATATCCCTTACCTCGAAAGACAGTACTTCTAGTTGAAACACCGGATATAGGCTATGACTTGAACTTGCACCGTATAGCAATACTCAAAGTATACTCAAAATACTCACAAGAATACGCTCGATAATATAGAGAGAGAAAACTTCAGTTTCTGGTGTGATTTTCAATTCTAACCTAAGCACCTATTTATAGGAAATTGCTTAGAACACCAAAGCAGAAAATTTAATATAATAATAATATATTATATAAATATTCCTACGCCATCCTTTTAAGAACTGATTTCAGCCATCTTTGTTGCTCCACAATAATGACAAAAACAAAAAAAACGTTTTTGTTATTAAAAATAATTAAAACTTCCAAAAATCAATTATTTCGGAGCTTCGGAACTTCAATAATTCATAATAAATAGCCCTTTTGTCAGAAAATTCGAATCTCGCGAGTTTTTATAGGAAATTCAATTCTGCACAACTTTGCAGAAGGAAGTTTTTCCAAATTCCAAACAGAAATTGACCGAAATCCACAAACGGACGATTTTACAGGCTATAATCAAATTTCAGTCAATAAATAGGGTCCACCGACACATAAAACATGCTTTAAATATTTTTGGTAACAAAAATACTCCTCCACATATACTCATATACCCCACATTCATCGTAAAAATATCACCGTTAATATAATATATTTAAATGAATTATTTTATCAGAAAAAGATAAAATATTAATTTTCAACAATTGTCACATTAAAAATTTTCTCCATCTATATCCACATAAAATCAATATTTTTCTCATCATATAAATCAATAATTTAATTATTCACAAATAATATTACAGAATCGCAGTACTGGCAACCAAGCCGTTCCCAGGAAAGAGGGGGCTTTCCAATAAGAATTTCTCCTTACTGGCGCGCAATTAGGTGACCAAACCTCTCCTTAGACAGAACTTTCTAGACATTGCCAATAATGTTATCAAATAATATTATTCAGATAATATGAATTATTGCTTCGATAATGAAAAATATTGTGTAGTGACAATTATTGAAACAACAGTAATATAAAATATCAATGCAGCAATTATTGAATCAATGACATAAAATACTGAACAGTAATTACTGTAACAATTATTGAGTAGTGCCTTCTTACGTAAGAATCAATAATTGGTGCAATACCGTGTGCTACTGTTCAACAACGCGTATTACTTTACTTAACCCACCGGGTATTCCAACAGTGTTAACGGTAACAACTACGCCGTTATTTATAAACAACTATACTTGTCGTTTTCTTCATCCAATCGCTTTCCGTTATGGGGCCCACAAAAGACTGCGCCGTCGTACGAATATTCCCCGACAGCAAGAATATTCCACGACCAAACGAATATTCCCCGACAATAATGAATATTTTATAACCACCTGTTTATTTAAAATATTTGCGCATTAAACCCATAACTAACCACATTAATCAAATTCATCCTTACTATTTCAAAATAATAAATAAAGGAAATTCCTTTTTATTTAAAAAATTTTCGGGGTCTTACAGTATTAGTAGTCCTCACTATTCTGTTAAATAGTGTGACAATAATTGTATTGAGGACACCTTTTGAGTTTGTATGCTCTCTAGTTGACAATAATTGTATTCAAACTCACAGTTATGTTTTGTCGTATTGTACACGACAGTTGTATTAGTAAGTTGTATTTGAATTCTGTACCATGTATCTGGCGACTCAAGATGGGTGATGTATACCTAATTTTGGGGGCGTCACAGTTGGTATCAGAGCTTAGGGATATGATCCCTGGCTAAGATGTGAGAATAGTACTAGGAGGGGAGAGACGGGGAATTCCTTCGCTAGTATGACCTACCTAAGTTTATGTGCTATTTTATTGGTCGGTCAGAATATAGGGATAATATGTTACATGTCAATTAACCTTTTGTTTTGTGGCAGTATCTGAAAATGACATCTGAGAATGTTGAGATTGGCAATGGAGCACAGGCGATCGTTGATTCACCACATATCAATAATCAGGATAATGTGCACCAGGAAGGCGAAAATCCTCATGCAAACAACAACACTGACCAAATGACGAATGATCAAATGTTCAGAGGTTTTATGTAATTCATGCAGCAGCAGGCGAGAGCAACTCCTGTCCAAAACGTAGATGGAAACGCGGGAAACTCTCGGGCGGTCACCGCTAAACAGTTCAAGGAGCTGGGACCACCGGAGTTTAAGGGAGAGCCAAAACCACTTATGGCGGAAACATGGATAAAGCAGATGACCAAGATATTTGATGTCTTGGGATGCTCCGAGGAGCAAAAGGTTCCCTTTGCCGCCTTTATGTTGCGCGGAGAGGCAGATTACTGGTGGGAATCGGTAAAACGTACTCAACCTGCCGTACTGAAGATGTCTTGGGAGAAGTTCCAGGAGCTGTTCAATGATAAATACTTTCCCGAAAGTATTCGCCACATGAAGGAGGTGGAGTTTATTAAGTTGGAACAAAATAATATGACCGTGTCGCAATACGAGGCAAAATTTGCAGAGTTATCACGGTTTGCGTCCCATTTGGTGGATAATGAAGAGAGAATGGCGCGAATGTTTTTAAGAGGTTTGAAGCCGGAGATACGTCAACATCTTATTTCTCATAAACTGTGTTTGTATTCTGATGTTGTAAATAGGGCTCAGTTGGTAGAGCGCGATAACGAGTCAACGCAATCAAAAGAGAGCAGCCGGCAAAATGATAATACCAGTGAGAGCAGTCATCGAAGCGGTGACAACAAGCGTGGAGGACATCATCAGGCCAGAAATGGTAACCACTTCGGTGGTAATCAGGGCCAAAACAATAAGAATGGACATTTCAAAAAGAGGAGATTCAACAATGATGGAAAGACGTCAGCACCAGCACCCGTTGTTAAGGAAGGAGAAAGACCACCTATCATATGCTTCAAATGTGGAGGGGAGGGACACATCAGTCCAAATTGCGCGATGCCGTCCAAAGCATGTTATAATTATGGAAGAGAAGGTCACTTGGCCCGATTTTGTCGTTTACCAAAGACCAATTCAACTAGGGTGGAGGCACCAAAGGCCGTCACAGAAAGGTCAAAGCCGGTAGTGCAAGGGAGAGCGTTTGTTGTGACCTCCCAGAAAGCAAGGAACCCGAATGAGGTCATCACGGGTAAGCTTATCATAAACTCTAACGAAGTCTATACTTTATTTGATACCGGTTCTACCCATTCTTTTATTTCTCCTACTTGCGCTCATCGATTAAATTTGACTCCGGAGAAATTAGATTTTGACTTATCTGTGGAAACTCCGTTGGGAGAAACCTTCCTTACATCCACTGTTTATAAGTCTTGTTTGGTTCAAATCGGTACCCTCACATTACCTGTAGATCTTATTTCATTGAAAATACTTACATTTGACGTGATTCTAGGGATTGATTGGTTAACTACTTATCATGCAAAAATTGATTGTTTCCATAAGGTTGTTAGCTTTCATATTCCTAATCAACCTATTATGCGAATTCAAGCGACCAAACCATTAAAATCAATCACGGTCATCTCAAGCCATAAAGCTATTCGTTTATTGAAAAACGGATGTCAAGCTTTCTTAGCTCATGTCACAGATTTAAACAAAAATACGTCAGTTTTGAACGATATTTCTATTGTTAATGAATTTCCTGACGTATTCCCCGAAGAACTTCCTGGCCTACCCCCAGAGCGTGAGATTGAATTTTGTATCGACCTTGAACCCGGTACAAAACCCATTTCTAAAGCCCCATATCGAATGGCTCCTATTGAACTTCAGGAGTTAAAAACCCAACTGCAGGAATTATTAGACATTGGCTTTATTCGTCCTAGTACTTCTCCTTGGGGTGCTCCTGTTCTATTCGTGAAGAAGAAAGATGGGAGTATGCGACTTTGTATTGATTATCGGGAGTTAAATCATGTCACCATCAAAAATAGGTATCCATTGCCACGTATTGATGACCTGTTTGACCAGTTGCAAGGAGCCAAATTCTTTTCAAAGATCGATCTTCGTTTCGGGTATCACCAATTGAAGATTAGAACCGATGACATTCCAAAGACGGCTTTCAGAACTTGGTACGGGCATTATGAATTCCTAGTCATGTCCTTTGGATTGACTAATGCTCCTGCTGCCTTCATGGATATGATGAACTGAGTATTCAAGGAATATTTGGATCACTTTGTGGTCGTCTTTATTGATGACATCCTTATTTATTCCAAAAGCCGTGAAGATCATGAGCAACACTTGAGGCTGACACTCCAAAAGCTTCGCGAATATAAGCTTTATGCCAAGTTGAAGAAATGCGAGTTCTGGCTTGAGGAAGTAGCATTCCTTGGGCACGTGGTATCAAGTCGTGGAATATCTGTTGACCCAGCAAAGATTGAAGCTATTCAAAGCTGGGAGCAACCTAAATCAGTGACCGAAGTACGTAGCTTTCTCGGTTTAGCTGGTTATTATCGAAGATTCGTGGAAGGATTTTCTCGAATCGCTACTCCATTGACTCAGCTGACTCGGAAAGATACAAAGTTCGGTTGGAGCGAAGAATGTGAGAAGAGTTTTCAAGAACTCAAGAGGAGACTCATTTCAGCACCTGTTCTGACAATACCGTCTGGCTCGGAGGGATTTGTCATCTACAGTGATGCTTTGGGCAAAGGGCTGGGATGTGTTCTCATGCAACATGGAAAAGTCATAGCCTATGCCTCGCGACAACTCAAAGAATATGAGAAGAATTATCCTACTCATGATCTAGAGTTGGCAGCTGTTGTCTTTGCACTTAAAATTTGGAGGCATTACTTGTATGGGGAGAAAGTGGAGATCTTTACGGATCATAAAAGCCTCAAATATTTCTTCACTCAAAAGGAACTCAACATGCGACAACGACGTTGGCTTGAACTGTTGAAAGATTATGATCATACCATCCAATACCATCCTGGAAAAGCAAACGTGGTAGCTGACGCATTGAGTAGAAGATCACATGCAAGTACGAGTGCGATATTGTCAACGCAAGGGCCCATTTTGTGTGACTTGCAAAGGATGGGGATAGAGTTAAAGACTTCAGGGACGCATGTGACGATGGCGAATATACGAGTAGAACCGACTTTAATCGATAAAGTTAAAGTTGCTCAAGCTACAGACCTGGAGCTGATGCGTATAAGGAAGAAAGTGCAAGAAGGTGCTATGCCGGAAGCAAGAATCGATGAAGAAGGAATACTTCGAGTCAACTCTAGACTTTGTGTTCCTAACGACCCTGATTTAAAGTATAAAATCATGATGGAGGCGCACAATACACCGTTTGCAATCCATCCTGGGAGTACCAAAATGTATCATGATATTCGTCATACATTTTGGTGGAGTAATATGAAGAGAGAGATAGCGTTGTTTATCTCAAGGTGTCTAACTTGTCAACGAGTTAAAGCGGAGCATCAAGTACCAAAAGGTCCATTGCAACCACTTGAAATTCCAGAATGGAAGTGGGAACACATTACCATGGATTTCGTTACCGGTCTTCCAAAGGTTTCTCAAGGCATAGATGCGATTTGGGTTATTGTTGATAGATTGACCAAGTCTGCTCATTTCTTACCGATACGAGAAACTTATACACTTGAACGTCTTGCTCGTATGTACATAAACGAGATTGTAAGACTGCATGGTATGCCGGTATCCATAGTTTCTGATCGAGACCCAAGATTTACTTCACGATTTTGGGTTAGTTTGCAAAAAGCTATGGGCACAGACTTACGATTTAGCTCGGCATATCATCCTCAGACGGACGGACAGTCGGAGAGGACTATTCAAACTCTCGAAGATCTATTAAGACTCTGTGTCCTTGATTTCAAGGGAAGTTGGGACAAGTTCTTACCATTGGTGGAGTTTTCCTACAACAACAGTTATCAAGCAAGTATTGGCATGGCTCCATTCGAAGCGTTGTATGGAAGAAAGTGTCGTTCTCCAGTATGCTGGGATGAGGTGGGTGAAGCAACGTTGTTGGGACCGGAGTTGGTACGTATGACTACGGAAAAGATTCAAACGATCCGACAACGTATAAAAACCTCACAAAGTCGACAAAAGAGTTATGTTGATCTTCATCGAAAGGACGTGGAATTCAATATAGGAGATCATGTGTTGTTACGTGTTACTCCATGGAAAGGAGTTACAAGATTTGGAAAGAGGGGAAAACTCAATCCTCGATTCATCGGTCCATTTTTAATCCTCGATCGAATAGGAACTGTGGCCTATAGACTCGCTTTACCGCCAAGTATGTCTCGTGTTCATAACGTTTTTCACATATCCATGTTACGAAAATATGTGAAAGACCCGAACCACATTATTGAGTTAGAACCGGACGAAATAGCGGAAGATCTGACGTATGAAGAGATTCCTGTTCAAATCTTGGATAAGAAGGAACATATTCTACGCTCTAAGGTTATACCTCAAGTCAAAGTTTTGTGGAGAAACCACGATGTTGAGGAAATGACTTGGGAGTTAGAATCTGAAATGAAATCAAGGTATCCTTACCTCATTGACATACCAGGTACGTACCCTAATTTCGAGGGCGAAATTTCATAAGAAGGGGAGGTTGTAAGACCCCAGTTTTTATAAATAAAGATGAATTTTCTATAATTATTATTTTTGAATATTATGGAATAAATTGGATATAATGTTATAGTTGTGGGTAATATTTATAATTTTGCAAAGTACGCAAGTTGTTATAAAATATTCGTTTGGTCGGGGAATATTCTTTTTGTCGGGGAATATTCGTACGACGGCACAATCATTGGTGGACCCCACAACGGAAGTATTGTCATAGTTAGAAAACGACAAAATTATCTTTCTATAAAATAACGGCGGAGGTGTTACCGTTAAAACTGTTGAACTACTCGGTAGTAAAAGTACAGTAATACGCGTTGTTACATAGTAGCACACGGTATTGATTATTGATGCTTACGTAAGAAGTCACTCAACTATACTCAATTATTGCTACAGTAATTGCTGCATCATATCTCTTATATTATTGATTCAATTATTGTCACAGTATCATCTGTATAATATGTTATATTATTTAAACAATAATTAAGACGACAAGTTATAAATGATTAATAATTGTTGAAAGATTAAATATGTGCTGATTAAAAATAAAATGATTTCTGGTAATTTTTATTTAATCCTTGATGTATATAAAGAGTCTATTATTAGACGTTTGTGGTAAGTTGAATTATTTATGGGGGGCTATATGTCATCATCTAAGAGTCTTTTTCATAAATAGTAATTACTTTTGTAAATAGTAATTACTTTCGTAAATAGTAATTACCTTCGTAAATAGTAATTATTTTCGTAAATAGTAATTACCATCGTAAATAGTAATTACTTTCGTAAATAGTAATTACCATCGTAAATAGTAATTACCTTCGTAAATAGTAAATACTTTCGTAAATAGTAATAAATCTTCTATAAATAGAGGCCTAGGGCTTCATTATTTTTCACGAATTCGTTCAAGCTATAGAGAGAGAAAGTATAGAGAGAGTAAGAGAGAAAGAAGAAGAGTATTCGGTTATTACACGACTGCAGTATTCAATCTCTTAATACGGTAAGGGGTGTTATTCTTTCTTCTTGAAGAGAACTTATGTTCTTTCGTTCTTTGTTATTCTGTTGGAATAACCTGTAAAAATGGCATACCCTATACATGACCTGTATACGTGGTACACCCTATACTTGGTGAAATCCTTATGTTATTCCATTCATTATTATTCTGTTGGAATAACCGGTATACGCGGAATACCCTATACTTGGTGAAATCCTTATGTTATTCCATTCATTATTATTCTGTTGGAATAACCGGTATACGCGGAATACCCTATACTTGGTGACATCCATTTACTATCCTGTCTTTATATTTCTGTCGGAATATCCTGTCTGTGTGTTTTACACCGGACCTGGTTCCATTCTTTATTATTCTGTTGGAATATCATGTCTGTGTGTTTTACACCGGACCTGGTTCCATTATTTATTATTCTGTTGGAATATCCTGTCTGTGTGTTTTACACCGGACCTGGTTCCATTCTTTATTATTCTGTTGGAACATCCTGTCGGTGTGAATTTCACCTGACCTGGTTCCGTTATTATTATTCTGCTGGAATAACCTGTCTGTGCGGTCTATCGCATGCATGGTGATTTCTTTTGTTATTCCATTCTTTATTATACTCAGTTGGATAAAACTTTGACTTCTATGCTCCATGAAATTAGTGGAATATCCTTGATATTTGCGCTTCATCCAGTATCCTTTCATAGAAATATTCTTCTGATCATTCTTGAATTTTACACCACAAAACAGTATCGTGTTGACAAATTTGAACGTTAATAATTCCTGGATAAAATAATTCTTGAACTTGTTTTATTGAATTCTTATATCATTGTCATCATCCTCATGTTTATATTTTGTTGAAAGTCATCTGTGGCCTGTAGTGCATAGATGGACTTGGTATGATTATGACCAGGGATTATTCGGTGTAATCATGACCGTAATGTTACAAATGATGTAAAAATTAAAAATCCTCATTGGCCCGTAGTGCATTGATGGACAGTTGTTGGTATGATCATGACCATTGATGAATACACAAATATTCTTGGCTGTAGTGCATGAATAATTGTGGTCGTGATACTAAAGAATATCCTTGGCCGTAGTGCGGGGGTGATTCGATGATGTGGAATATTTATTAAGCTGAGTCTCAGCTATAACGATGATGAAAAACCTTTTAAATCATAAAAGATAGTAGATTTTATTTTCTACTTGACTCTTTTAATGGATTGCTGGTTCCGCTGTAGTTAAACTTGATGTTTATTGTATTTTATCAGTTTAACACTGTTGAAGACTAATGATAATTTATTCTGCATTATCTTAGTCATAATATTTCTTACTGGGCTAGTTGAGCTCACCCTTTCTTTCACTGTTCTCTTCAGGAAATGAGAATATAGCTGGGACGAGTCGGGGAACGGAGTGATGGACCCGAGAATAGTATTAGTAGTCCTCACTATTCTGTTAAATAGTGTGACAATAATTGTATTGAGGACACCTTTTGAGTTTGTATGCTCTCTAGTAGACAATAATTGTATTCAAACTCACAGTTATGTTTTGTCGTATTGTACACGACAGTTGTATTAGTAAGTTGTATTTGAATTCTGTACCATGTATCTGGCGACTTAAGATGGGTGATGTATACCTAATTTTGGGGGCGTCACAATGCAGCAATAATTGAATAAAACTGAGTGACTTCTCACATAAATATCAATAATCAATACCGTGTGCTACTATGCAACAACGCGTATTATTGTACTTTTACTACCGAGTAGTTCAACAGTATCAACGGTAAAACTTCCGACGTTATTTTCAATAAAATATTTTTGTCGTTTTCTCAATCTGACAATAATTCCGTTGTGGGGTTCACCAATGATTGTGTCGTCGTACGAATATTTTCTGTTTAAAACGAATATTCCCCGACCAAACGAATATAATATGACAACTTGCATACTTTGCAAAATTTATAAATATTACCCACAACTATAACATTATCTCAAATTCACACCATAATATAAAAAAAATTATTTCGAGAAAATTAATTCTTTATTCATAAAATCTGGGGTTTCACAGCTGAGTTGTCAAAAAAAATCCTATGTGGCTGTTAGTATGCGACGTGGCAATTAGGGTGTGGATTTGGAGGAAATTTTTTATGAAAAAATGGAAAAAAATATTTTAAAGTATAATATAAATTTTAAAAATGAGCCAAAAAACAAGAAAATAAAAAAATATATATTTAATTTTTTTTTAATAAAAATAAAAAAACAATTACATTAATAAAAAAACTGCATTTTTTATTAAAAATAAACTACTTTTTTTATTAAAAAACTGTGTTTTAATTTCTTTTTAATAAAAATAATTTTTTTAATTATTTTTTATTAAAATAATTTTGTTTTTTTTATTAATATTTTTTTGTGTTTTTATTTTATTTTTATAAAAAAGCGTAGTTTTTTTTAATTAAAAATAAAATAAAAGCGCTGTTTTTTTATAAAAATAAACTAAAAAACGTAAAAAAAAATTAGAAAAAATGCAATTTTTTTAAAATAAAAATAAAATAAACAAAAGCAGTTATTTTTATAAAAATAAAATAAAAAAAGCTGTTTTTTTAACAAAAAAAACGTTGTTTTTTTTATAAAAAAAATAAAGTTTCTTTTAAAATAAAATAAAAATGCAATTTTTTTATAAAAAATGCAGTTTTTTTTAATAAAAATAAAATAAAAAATATTTTCAAAATCAGACATTAAATTTATAATTGAGTCAAACGCGTTGTTGTGACGGAGAAGGATAGACAGAAAGCGTTGTTTTTATAAAAAATCAAATGTGCGTGTTTATTTTATTTTTATAAAAAAGAAACTGTGTTTTTTATTTTATTTTTGTTAAAAAAACACCGTTTTTATTTTATTTTTATAAAAAAATGTTTTTTTAATTTTATTTTTATTTAAAAAATATGTTTTTTATTTTATTTTTATTAAAAAAAAGCTGCGCTTTTTTTATATAAAAAAATATTTGCGCTTTTTATTTTATTTTTATAAAAAAAATGCAGTTTATTTTTTTTATATAAAAAACAGCGTTTTTTATTTTATTTTTATTAAAAAAAATGTGTTTTTATTTTATTTTTATTAAAAAAAACTGCATTTTTTATTTAATGTCCGAAATTTGAAAAGATTTTTAATTTTAAAATATTTTTAATTTTATTATTTTTATAATTTTTATTATACTTTAAAATATTTTTTTCATTTTCTTCATAAAAATTTTCCTAAAAATGACATAATCACTGTCACATCACACAAAGACGCCACATCAGCTTGTAACGTACAACTCAACTGCCACGTGTACTTTCCGTTAACAGTCAAACTTGGTTAACGGTTTTTTTAACTTTTTGTTAGTAAAATCGAGTACAGTGAGTTGACTGTAAGAAAAAAAAAATTCAATTATTCATCTGTAAATCGACATATAGTACAATAACTTAAAAAACATTTAACCCCAGACTTTATAATATGGATAGATATAGATAGATGAATGTCTATTGTTTTTCTTCATTCAAAGATTGATTGGATGGACAAAAAGTGAAGTGTACAACATAAAAGGACAACACACTCGATTTCATAATGTCCATTATTTTTCTTCATTCAAATGTTTATTTTATAATTTTATTAATATGATTCGTAATTATAACTCAACACAAATTTATTACGATACAGTCAGACCGACAAACGCTTAAGATTGTTAAAGTTGGCCCTGTTTAGTTCGTAAGGAGCCTATAATAAAACAGATTCTGTATGTTAAAGGATCCTAGATATAAGAAGGCACTTTCATTCCAAAGTGTGAGAACTTCATTAATATAGGAGTATAAAGCAAGCTTCCATATAGTGTGCTAAACACTAGAAACCTGCAACACAAACCGAAGAAAACCATCCGAGTACAATCAACCTGCGAACAACACACAACACCATAAAGGTCTCATTTGTGCTCTTATGAAATATGTCAAGAGTTAAATTCCAAACAAGCATTTCCCAATAGTACAATAATCAATCTGAGTAAACAAACCAACTCCTTCGACCCTTCCTTCTAAATGGGGTGCATCCAAACCCTGCTTTTGCCCTCTCCAACCTTTTCAATCTATCCAGCGAGAGACGGTCGATATGATATTTGCGTTGGTTTTTCCAACGAAACTAAACACTTTTTTCTTTTGTCATTGATAGGAGCAAAGACAAGAATGTGCCATTCATTCCAAATAAAGAAAAATGAAGAAAAACGGTGCTTACATGAATATTTGATAAAAAAAATTGATATATTAAACAGGATACATCATATATTCCAACTATACATGAGCATTTTTAGTTTATTAGGCCTCGCAGCATCCAAACTTGCAACATCATAAGCTAAAGGGAAAAGGAAACAATCAGAGACATCAAAGTCTCAAAAAAGATCTACATACTTACCAGTTACCACCTCTACAAGAACTTTTCTATGCTGCTGGTCAACGTTGTTTTGGGAACTGCACCAATAATTGCATCTTTCTTCTCTCCACCTTTGAAAATTATGACTGTTGGAATACTTCTTATCCCATATCGGGTTGCAACAGAAGGACTCTCATCAGTGTTCAGCTTGTAACACTTGAGCTTCCCGTTATACTCCTTGGCCAGTTCATCAATAATGGGGTGAATCATACGGCACGGCCCACACCATGGAGCCCAAAACTCAACAAGGACAGGGGAATCAGACTCAAGAACAGCTGACTGCCATGCTGCATCAGTAACTGGAGGTACTGCAACACACAAAATATAAGAAGCTCTATTAATCTTCTTAATGAGAAATTTTATAGGCTTAAAAGCTGAGAATATAACATGGAACATAGTGCAGTGTTTCAGTAATAATGGTAAAATTCAAATCATTAAGTTCGTAACAGAACTTACTGAACAAGAATGTGACAATAAACTTCAGAAACCTTACAGAAACTCATTCCCACATTTTGATGTATAATACACAATAAAAACCTTAAAAAATGGTCAAAACATATATTTCTTAGTTCAGATCAATTTTGTAGGTCATACACGTGCTCTGCACATTTCTCTAAAACGTTACGTAGAAATCTGTTATAAATCGTATTGATGCCTAGTGTTTAAGAGCAAAGAAATATTTCACCATAATAGATAGAGATCAAAGTCATTTAAAATTTAAGCCTGATACGTAAGAAAGAGGTCCTCTCCACATCCCTTATCCAACCAAATGCAAACACAAATGAATAACCGATAGGGTTTAGTTTCAGTACAGATGCAGCTAGAAAATATGAAAGAAGGTTTGGATCAGGTCCAAAAGCTCAAGGAGTGCGGAGATCAGAGAGTCAACATTTTCCAATCATTTTATAAGTTAATCTTTTATATAAATCAAATTTGATCACAAACAAATAATATTCATATCCAACTATGTTATAGGCACCAAAATATAACAGCTGATGACATGTGTGTTATAGTATAAAATTTAATTGCATCTGATTCAAGCTTTAGACCAACAAAAACTTCAAAATTAATGTCAAAATTAAGAGAACCCAATCTTGGGACTGTCACCCAATCAAGAGTTTATTGCAAATTCCACACACAAGAAAATAAGTTATTTATTCAACAGTGAAATCCAAGAATAAAGTAGCTGATTCTTATACCACCAACTATACACCTAGAAGAAGACTTGACATTCATACAAGCTTCATACCATGCGAAAAGTAAGGTATAGAAGGAAATGGGAAAAGAGGAAATTAAATGAGGATAGAGTCAACACTTAGAATACCATAAATTCACCAAGAAGCAAAAAATTTTAAGTTGACTCCTTGATAGCATCTTGTCCGAAAAGATAAAGAAGATCAAGGGGCACAAAACAGACAACACTTGACAAAATTGGCTAAAAAATTCAACTTACAATCTTGTGACACCAATATAAACAAGATATTTTGAAATGTTCAGCTTCAAAAACCAGAATAAAAGTTCTACAAACATATTTCTTTCAATTGCTTAAAGATTCATGATCCTAAGTTTTATCTTCTGAGAGTTTCATAGTTCGTTTTGAGTTAAGAAACACCAACTTACAGTGGTCAGCAATCACAAGTTCCTATACTCTAAAGGATAAAAGTTTGAACAAAATATAATTTCCCAAATTTGTTTATTTGTAAGCTACAAAATATATTCTAAACTCTTAATCGCACTTACTGTATTATGTAATCAACTCAAAACGAATGACTTTAAATCCCTCAGCAACTGCTTCTACAGCCTAAATTAACTAATTTATAGAGTAAAATAGACAATATCAACCTAACTTCAATCAGAACAACACGAAATAAGGAATATACAAGTGTATACATCAAAATTAATTCAAAATCCAATCACGTATCGATGTGTATCGAATAGAGAGAACAAAGTGAAGATTCTAACCTACAACCGCGGTCTCCTGAGCTTCGCAAACGATCCGTCCAACACGACGGACGAGTCTAGAAGCACTCAAACTCACCGATCCACTAAATCGAGCCGAATGGATCCTAAGTCCTCTAGATTCCGGCAACTTAACTGAACTCCGGCCACCGGACAGCGCAAAAACGGAAGAACTGGCGATTGGAGGAAAGGAGGCCGCCGCCGGAAAACTGGAAGCCCGAGGGATTGTTAGGGTTTCAAGCACAGCAGCAGCCATGGGAAGTAGATGAAAAGAAGAGAGAAAATCCGATGGAGTTTACTGGTTTTGTGGCTGTGGGTTTGATGGTGTGAGTTTGGTTGGATAAACGATTGGATTGTGGGATCGATGAATGAAAGAGAAATGAGCTGAGCTAAGTGCTTCACGTGCTCGGCACTTGCCTTTCCGACACGTTTCGTTTTATGGATTGGGTCTTTTTAACACTTGGGCTTTCATGATTGGAGAAACCGATACTGCGGGCCCACGATTTTTTTTATGTATATCAGTACTCACTCAGTCTCCCTGCTTCAAAAAAACAATAAATAAATAAAAATTAACCACTTTTCTTACCAAATATTTTGTCCAAAAATTAACAAATTTAGTCTGAATACTTGATAAAATAAATAATCTCTATTATTATACCTTAAACACTACAAACACAATAAATTTAATATAAAATAAATTACTAATCTAAATGAAATACCTGACTTTTCTTCCATATATTTTTATTATCTTCAATGTTTTTTTATTATTTAATTTTTTTTCTTTTTACCATTTAAAACTCAGATAGTGTAAGTTGTGATATATTAAAAGTGGGGATAAATAACGTTTTGGTCACTGTACTGGGTCCGGTTTTTATTTTGGTAACCGAAATTTTTTTTCTTACAATCGAATTACTGTACTCTCACATATTATAAAATAGTCATTAATTTTACTTTCCGTCCAAAATCAGACGGAAATCGTGAGTGACGTGATGACTGTGCAATAATAATAATAATATTTCCAAAACTAATAATAATAATAATAATAATTTCAAAATAATAATAAAATACTACTAATAATAATAATAATAATAGTATTAATAATAATTTCAAAATAATAATAATAATAATTTTTAAATAATAATAATAATTTGTTTTTTTATTTTAATGGAGAATACAAAATGATTTGTCAAATTTATCCTTACTAAAATAATTTAAATTAATAAAATAACATTTTTTAAAATAATTTGTCAAATAAAGTTTTTTAAAATAATAATAATAATTATGTATTTAAAATTAACGTTTTTTAAAAAAGAAATTATGTTAAAAAAATTATGTTTTTTTAAAATTCTATTTTTTAAAAAAGTCTGGTTTTAAAAAAATTTTGTTTTTTTAAAAATAGAATTTTTTAAAAAATTAACGTTTTTAAAAAAAATTAACATTTTAAAATTCTGTTTTTTTAAAAAAGCTGTTTTTTAAAACAATTCTGTATTTTTAAAAAAGTCTATTTTTTTAAAAAATCTATTTTTAAAAAAAAAAGAAATTAAAAATTTTTGTATTTAAAAAAGAAATTAAAAATTCAGTATTTTAAAAATTCAGTATTTAAAAAAGAAATTAAAAATTTCTGTATTTAAAAAAGAAATTAAAAATTCTATATTCAAATTCTGTTTTTTAAAAAGAAATCAAAAAATTCTGTATTTAAAAAAGAAATTAAAAATTTTGTATTTAAATTCTGTATTTTTAATTTCTTTTTTAAATACAGAAATTTTTAATTTCTTTTTTAAATACTGAATTTTTAAAATACAGAATTTTTAATTTCTTTTTTAAATACAGAAATTTTTAATTTCTTTTTTTAAAAAATAGATTTTTTTTTAAAAAAAAGACTTTTTTGAAAATACAGAATTTTTTTAAAAAATAGCTTTTTTTAAAAAAACAGAATTTTAAAATTATATTTTTTTTAAAACGTTAATTTTTTAAAAAAATTCTATTTTTAAAAAAAAACAATTTTTTTTAAAAACAGACTTTTTTAAAAAAATAGAATTTTAAAAAACATAATTTTTTTAACATAATTTCTTTTTTAAAAAACGTTAATTTTAAATACATAATTATTATTATTATTTTAAAAAACGTTATTTGACAAACTATTTTAAAAACGTTATTTTATTAATTTAAATTATTTTAGTAAGGGTAAATTTGACAAATCATTTTTTATTCTCCATTAAAATAAAAAAACAAATTATTATTATTATGAAATTATTATTATTATTATTTCAAAATTATTATTATTATTAGTATTTTATTATTATTTTGAAATTATTATTATCATTATTATTATTATTAGTTTTGAAATTATTATTATTATTAGTTTTGGAATTATTATTATTATTGCACAGTCATCACGTCACTCACGATTTCCATCTGATTTTGGACGGAAAGTAAAATTAATGACCATTTCGTAATATGTGAGAGTACAGTAATTCGATTGTAAGAAAAAAAGTTTCGGTTACCAAAATGAAAACCGGTGACCAAAACGTTATTTATCCCATTAAAAGTGTGTAAAAAAATGTACATGATTGTCAGTACAGTATTGACACACAAATGAAGATATCACCTCTCGCCTGCATGTCGACATTGTATTAGTCATTTGACCAAAATTAACTTCATGTTAACCACTTTTATTTACGTTGTTACAATTTGATATATATAGGGAAAATGTAGGTACACAACTGTGTATTACACAGTCGGTTATGGCGACTGTTTTTTGGGCTATAGCGACGGTTTCACCCATTGTCATAGCTATAATGAGCTATGGCGACAGTTTACGGTCGCCATAGTCCAAAAAATCCGTCGTCATACCCCTACTGTATAATATACAGTTGTGTATATACTATACATATAGCCCAGATTTAAGATTTAACTTTATATAAAATAGCAAAATATATAATTACTACATTAACGTTTGCCTCTCACATCAGTTCTGCCTCAAATGATGAGCCTATTTTCATTCCTCATACAAAGAACAGCGGTTTCTCATCCAGACATCCAGTAAATATACATACCGTATAAACTAATTAATTTACAGAATTGTATGACCGAGGAAAAAGTTACAGTCTTGATCCATAAATGTCATCTCGTTTCCAATATACATATACTAGAGAAGATCTTGCATCTGCCAGAACTAAAACAAGTTATGCTCCCGCATGAAACTTTCTATCTTTCCAACATCTTCTGGGGTGTCAACACCATGAGCGTTATGGTCAACTTTTATCACCTGCAAGAAAACGTAATACATTATCTAATTTAAACACTTCTCCGATGTAAATAGAAATCCTAATGATCTATTTTCTCTTTATTTAACCTTTTATTTTATTATTCAATACCATCGCAAGTCATCATCATCTTATATAGATGACCATATGTCGACAACAATCTTGATTCACACACACACACACGAGCTACTGTGTCATAAATGAAGAACATCTCAATGGCTAACAGCCTAACATAACATAAAGGGTAATTCTTGGCAGCAACCCATGGAAAGGAATCCATTTTGTATTGTATGTGCAACAACTCCTTCAAAGGCCATTAACTCCATATACAATAGAAGTGTTTATATTGGGATTGTCATAACCTAATATACTTGAGTAGGTAGCAAAGACATGAATAGATTGATAAACTAAAGCCAGCTGAGGGATCTAAATTATGTGCAAGTAATGTGAGCTACATTAACTTATTTTAGTGAATTAAATAAAATATCTAATCAAAAAACATGGGAAGATGAATTGGGAGATTAATTAGGCATTATGAAATTCTTGAAAACAGGTTTAGTAACCATTTCATTAGAAACCCAGAGAAAGTTATACCCCTTTTTTATATAGATCTACCAAGAAAAAAAGGTGTGGCATGAATCAAGAACAACAGAGATTCTTATGAACACCTTCATCTTATATCCATTCTCAAGGACTTTGAGCTGCTCCAGATCTTCTTCTAATTGTAGCGGAGTAGGTGGCAGCTCCGGATATATTCTGAGGAACTTTGAATCATAGCTCTGGGAAGAGATTAAACACAGCTTTAGTTAGCACAGGGTGGCTATTAATGTAGAGACCAGACCACACAACCAATAGCAAAAAGGTGCTAGTGTAAAACCTGAATTCCAAGATGAAGCAAATATGGAAATTGAGGATTGACCTTCCCTGACCTATATCCAGCAGGTAGAAAAATTCGTCGAGTTTTGGTAATTAATAGAGTAACTCAGAATAAAAAGAACTTCAATCAGAAATGACAAATAAAAGGTACTGACTTGTTATGTGGAATCAGTCCTCGTGAGAAATAGATTGCATAACCATTATTATCCACCACACATTTCACACGATTTGGATCAAATGCATCTTCAGGTTTCAAGGATGTGACAGCAGTGCTAAACACTGCATCTGGAGCAGCCTTCACAAAATTTTCAATTGAATAAGATATAAAGCATTCCAGTGGAGCATATCACTCGAAGAACATAAAAAAGCTTATTTATCCTAGTTTTAAGGTCCTTACTCTAAATTATTTTTATAAGTATTTTTTCCTTACGAGTTTTGAAGTTGACGTAGGGGCTGTTTGTTTAGGACTGAATGACAAAATCAGTCAGTCATTCAGTGCTTTTGTTTTGGAAAAAAAAATCGTCTGAATGGCTGAATCGGTCAGCCATTCAGACGATTTGGACTGAATGGTTTAGTGTCATTTTTTGGCTAAATAAAGTTATTTTTTCCAATATTAACTATTATATTAAGTAATATTAAATAAATTTACAACAATTTTGAATTTTTTTAGAGGGATAAAATAATAAAAATTTGTTATTCAAATGTTTCAGACATGTCAATTATCAAACAACTTTTTTTATTCAGATATCAAACACTCCCGTAATCTACTTCAAGGCTCTACGGCATGTTCGAAGGCACATCATAATTCATGCATCCGAGTTCTGATAGAAACATCCATGAAGAAAATGCAATAAAGACCAGAACCAATTTTAATGCTTTCAAAACCCTATGTACTGTTTAAGGCTCAACAAAAGGTCCATTCCTCTGAATATTAACAAAACTGTCATAGTTCATGATCAAGTAAATATACCTGCAGTGCTTTGACAATCCCATCAATTATATCAGGTTCGATAAGAGGTTCATCCCCCTGTATATTAACAACAACATCATACTTTTTCGCAAGTTTTTGCAGTGCTTCATTACAGCGCTCAGTACCTGTATCCGATAATAAGATAAAATTTATCTACATATGGAACAAAAAAATTGAAAAAGTAGGAACAAAAATGGTTCTTACCATTTCGGCAAGATTCGGCCGTCATTATCACATCAGCACCAAATCCTCGACAACAGTCAGCAATATTTTCATCATCAGTTGCCACAACTACACCAGGAAATAGATGAATGAGCACTTAAATAGGAAAAAATAAAACAGAGAGAGGGATCAGAATTAATATAATTTCCAAATG
The DNA here is from genome assembly GCA_020205505.1 of Panax japonicus. Classification (NCBI taxonomy): domain Eukaryota; kingdom Viridiplantae; phylum Streptophyta; class Magnoliopsida; order Apiales; family Araliaceae; genus Panax; species Panax japonicus. The sequence goes on from CM035091.1 coordinate 88,558,121, forward strand.
ATTCACTTAACAGTTTCAGATGTATTGATGCCTTGAATCCTGTTTAGCAATAATCAGGGCAGTTCTTTTCATTGAGCCTGCTTATCTCAGCTTTAATAATCATTTAAATTGTGATTTATGCCGAAGTTATAGTTGCTTATAAATGATTTCTTAGGTATTATGGAGTGGGGCCATATTTGATAAAAGTAATATCAAGGTGGGGTTAAAAGTTCTCATAAATTTGTGCTGTAAGTGGTTTGAAAGAATCCAAAAATGGACCCTCTGGGCTGATTATCACTTGTGGCTCAAATCACTTAACTCTGGCCCAAAAAGCTGAAACAAACATCCTCACCTCAATCAATTACTATATATAGAAGTATGTAGCCCGATCCTTTGAATTTGAAAAACAGGTGAGTCATCTCGGTTAAATTGAAAATAATTAAATCGATTCATTTTCCTCTTCATCTGGCTTTTCCGATTCTTTCTGTCGATGGCTTTAACGTTTCGTCTTCTGAATTCCAAATACCAACATGTATATACAGTTGGTAATAAAAACATTAATAAAGAATATAGATCCAGAATTGTAGAATGAATTAGATAATAAAGAACATAGATGCAGAATTGTAGAATGACTCCTTTTCCTCTTCAGTTGTATTCCATCGTATGATTGAAGAGATCGCCATTGAATTGAGTCGCCGATAACGGAGAGATCGATGTTGAATTGCTCTTCCTGCTCATCTGGAAACTTTCATCAATTAACAAAGAGAAAGGAGCACTGCCGTTAACTAAGAAAGAGAAGGGGAAAGGAGAAGCGTTTTCGGGTGAGATAATTGATTTGAGGTTAAATAGTTTATCAAAAAAAAATCTCTCACGATTCATGAATTTTCCTCTTTTCTAGACCATGTATAACATAATCTCTCCCTTTTGTTGCTCTCTGTTTTGATTATACAAAAGTAAAAACCAATGGGGTTGAAGTTTGGTAAGCTATGACCGAGAAAAAATATTGCGTCATTTAAGCCTACTTATTGCAGCAAAAGTATGTAATTCATACATAATATCAGTATTGACAATATTTTGTTTAATATTAGTAATGATCCTCTGCACAAATAAACTCTACGATACTTTATGAGACTTTCTTCTTCATTATTAATGGATGTGATTGTAAAGGTGAAATTGTCGTGTGTGCCTCCACTGTAATGCATTTTGCTCAAATGTCATACATATGCATTTTTTTTTGCACATCACCTTTTTGATATATTGTCTATGGCCTGTTCGATATATGTGTGTCTGTGTGTGTATCTGAATAGATAGAAGGTAAGAAAAAAGGTCGAGTCTACAGTTTTTAGAGGAAAATGTATTATGAGCTTGGATTGCTTGATGTAACCCACAAATACCTAAACTAGACTTGAGTTTAGGTTTTGAGTATGGAGTTTAAGTCTACAGGTTTTGCTTATTGAATTCTTGCATATTGGGACTCCATCTCTGAGCTGTACTCGGTGAATAAGTAAGGATTGTTTTGTTTTGCAGCATACCTCATGGGTTGCCCAATTCGTGGGTAATCTTAGGCCCAATTGTTGTAATGCAAATAGGCATTCAAGGGAAGATATGTGAGTGCATTTGATCCAGTTGTACCTTATGTTATTTCTTTTGATATTAACTACAACACACACATACATAGATAGATAAAAGAAGATTCAACGATTACTTCCTCAAGTATGGCTTAATGGAAGATGGATGTAATTTTAATAACGCGACTGCTCTTCTCTCAATCCCAGTAAAGTTTAATTTATCCATCAAAAATAGGATTTTGCTAAACATGTTTGCTTAATTTTGTGATTTTGTGAATTTTGGTTTTCTAATTTTCCTTTCTGATCTCAGATCATGGTAATTGTAAATTCCCATCAAGGTAATTTTCAAAGTTCAATTCTATTTGTATTCTATATATGTTTTCTTTTGTTGTGTTTATGGTCTATTTGGTTCCTAAGGCTATGTTTGTTTGTAAGGATTATAATATCAAGATTATTAATCCTAGTATTATAATCCCGAAATTATAATTATAATCCAAAAACTATTAAGTCATTTTATAATCCTTAAACTAATAGTTCCAAGTCTAAATTTGAAAACAAACAAGACACTTGATATTAATATTCTTATCCCAAATATAATTATTGCAAACAAACGTAGCCTAAGAGAATTAGACCTAAAAAGTGTACTACACATAACTCATTTCAATCTATATTTACACAAATTTTGCATAGTTTTTTATGTCGTTTCTTCTTTAATGGTTTAATTGTTGTTAATACTTTATGCAGGACCTTACATGTAAGTTCAAGTTTAAGTTAGTCAATTTGTTATTCAAACTAGCCCCTGCATTACATGGGTTATCAACTTGTTACTGATTAAAAGAAGTAATAACTTTTATAAAAAAAACTGAAATGCAGTGTTCTAAAATGCCCGCCTAGGCACTAGGCCACCCTTGGCGCCTTGCCTAAGCGCTAGGCCCAAGGGGACAAAAAAATCCCTCCAGACGGAGGTTTTTTATTTATTTTAATAACTACCAAAATAAGATTTTGATATATTACTTTTTTTTAATGATTTATCATATTCATAATACAGGTTGTAGCATATCAAATCACAACAAGAAGTGAACAATATCAAGTCAAAATGAATAATTTTATTATAGTTGTAATTTTTTGAACTTGTACCAACTTTAAATTATATAAATGATGATACGTTTGTAATATTTGGTTTAATTCAATATAATTCTTAAATTTATGTTTAGTTTCTTAAGTTTTAATATTGAAGTAAATTCTTGAAATTTTAAATTTTATTATTTAATAGCAATCTTGTTTATGAATAAAACTAATACGTTAAAAATATGTTTGAACTTTGAACAATTGCATATTTATTTTTGAACTTTGGCACTAGGAACATGGATATGTGTTTGAACTTTAAGCAAAGACATTTATTATCTTTATTATAGATTATTTTGCTTTATATTATTGTTTTGTTTGGATAAATGTAAGATAAAATATTAAAATTGGCTTAAAATAAAAAATCTTTCCTAGGCCTCGCCAGACCCCGCCTAGGCCCCTGGCCGCCCGCCTCTCGCCTAGCCCCTTTTAGAACATTGAAAAAAGATTGAAAAAGCATGTCAATCTGATCTATGAGGCAAGGGGGCACCTGACCCCACTAAATTTTTAGTGGGCCAGGGGGATTAAATATAAAAAAATTTATTTTAGTGTTAAATGAAATTATCATGTTTTAGACTAAAAAACTATTAAAATTCTTAAAGTATAAATTCAATCTCACCAGTAGTCTAGTAAAGTAGTACTTCAGCAACATAGCAACTCCAAGTCTCTAATCAGGCAATCACGATCTGCAAGTACATCAGGTTATACAACAATAGTTTTTTCTCTCTCCGTGACTTAGCCGTTCTATTCTTCCAAAACTACTTTCCAAGTAGCGCTCGACTTTTGAGAAATTTCTTATTCAGATATATTTTAATTTTAGCTTTTAAATTTCACAAAATTATATTGTGGGTATGAGAAACGATCCCAATTTTTCGAGTACAAAAGGAATTGGTGAATTGACTCAAATGTTGGTTAAGAAAAAAAAGGATGATGTCTATCCTCAACTCTATTTGTTGTTAAAATTGACTCTACTTTTGCCCGTTGCTACTGCAACTGTTGAAAGTACATTTTCAGCCATAAATATCGTGAAGAATGAACTCCGTAACCAAATGGGAGATGAATGGAAGAATGATTGTTTAGTAACTTAAATTGAGCGTGATATTTTTGCAATTATTAAAAATGAAGCCATCATGCAACAATTTCAAACAATAAAACCTCGAAAATGTTATTGTAAACAATATTAGAGAATTATTTAGTTTTGTGATTTATTTTATTAAATTTTTATTCTTAAGATTTTATTATTTTTTTCAAATTTGACCCCACTGAACTAAGAAACTGGATCCGCTCTTGATGTCAATGTGAAGTATATGATAACTAGGGGTGAGCATTCGGTTATTATCTGAACCGAATAAACATTTCGGTTATAACCGAAAACCGAAATTGCACTGTTTTAAATATCCGAACAACTAACCGAAATACATGATAACCGAATTAATAATTCGGTTATTCGATTAATAACCGAAATTAAAAGGTTTAGGACCAAAACAATTAAAAGTTGAACCAAAATTGGACAAATCTGGATACCATCAAATATATTCCCCAATATTCCAGGACCCAACTCCACTGATAGGGGCTGTAACATAAATGAAGAAGTTAAGATCTTGTGCAATTGAGGTCCAATCCACATTCATTCAAGGCCAATGCTCAAAGGAAACAAGCGAAATCATGTAACATATTTACCTTGTAGCAGAATCTCCTTCCAATCGAATAATTTCCCCAATAAGATTGTCATGCCGAACACGAACCAATTCATACATAGCAGCCCCTCCCATTCCATCTGCAACAACAACTGGTCCATCACCGCCGGGCGCCGTCGGGTAGGGTGTGGAGTCGGGCTCAAAGATCGGGTGCCAAGATCCTGGGTCGAGCTCGTCATCGGATTTAAACTCAGAGTCGCCGAACTCGTCCCAATCGGAGTTGGAGGCGTCAGAATCGGGGGAGAGGGAATCGGCCAGCGGTGGGTCCTTAAGGTTGTCCTGGGAGAGGACGAGGACGAATGGAACAGAGAGAAAGAGTTTTGGACAGTGAAGAAAAAGAAAAGGAACAGAGAGAGGGATTTGGTGGTAGGCTACTGCTTGTCTGCTTCTGTTTTGTAATTTGTATTTGTACTACTCTGAGAGAGAGAGAGGTGCAAGAAAAAAGGTTAATTGGGGGGAGGCGGGAAGGGTAAGATTATGGAGGTGGATGAGGAATGGTGGGGTCCATGATTATGAAGTGAAATCATTTTCTTGGACAGTACTAGTACTACTAGTATATATTTTTTTTATTTTCTCTCTATATCTATGCACGAAAAGTGTTTAAAAAAAGTGATGAGACCGAATAACCCAAAAGTAAAACCCGTATAAACTAACCGAAAATCGTAAAAAAATTCGGATATAACCGAATTGTTAAAAATAACCGAATTATCAGAAAATTTCGGTTAAATTACTTCGGTTCGGTAATTCGGTTATACCCGTTTTTTGCTCAGTCCTAATGATAACCAAGCTCCTATCTAGACTTGCATAACCCAAAAGAAAACCCAGACGCCAATACACTACAAGGCAATGAAGGTTACTACTACCATATTTTCCCACACAAGAAAAATTACTCCCATTATAGCCTAAAGATACCAAATTAAATCAAAATGCCATGGCTGTTCAAAGAATCTTGCCAATGCAAATTAACACACGAGATAACTATAGATTGAACTAGATACATACCAAGATGATCCAATGTTGTTGCCAATTTTGCACGTTCCCATGTTCTCTGTAAAAGAGTATAGAAAGGGGTAAGTGAAGCAAACAAACAGTTCATTTCTCTCAATCAGCAACATAACAATTGCTATTGGAGTTTGTAAAAATATATATGGTTGGATTTGTGATCATTACAAAGATTTAACCTCTCTCTAGGGTAACTTGGGCAGGTACTAAAACAGAGGAAAGAAAGGACTTGAACAATGAATTTGATTTTTTTTTTATCTATAAAAAAAAGAATTGAAAACCAAAGATTTAATGTTAATTCTTTCTTTTCCATCCTAATTGCCCTTGGCAAATATGCAAGTATATTACTTAAAATTTCCAAGATCCAACAGAGCAGGGTACGAAAAAGTATCAAATGTAGACGCAACACTCAAATGCAAGTCAGCAAGCAATCAGAAGTTAGCAAGTACTAGTACTGTAAAAAATAATTGTTTAAATTGATGCACACAAATTTCCCATTCGAGTGATAGAAATAAGATCTAGAGAATGAACAGAAAATCTACTTTTGACTATCAATGCCAGCATATTTCGTGTCCGAATGCATGTTTGATGACAGATTGACCGGCACTATGCACGTGGGCTATGTATTCAAGTTATATATCAACTTAAGTATGTATTTTGTGGGCCATGCATTATATATCAACAAGCAAGGAAAAAACTGGAGAATAAAGTCCTAGCAGTACAAGGATTTGTGGCTTCCAAATCATTACCTTACTTTGCAAATTGGACATTTCCTAATTGATGTCAGCATCCTTTTCCTAAATTCGGTAATGACCAATTTGATGAAGGGTTTCAGCAGCCTTCACGCGACAATTACCAGATTATCCACGCGGCCAAGAATTTTGTTTACACAACATTGGAAGGATTTTTAGATTTTTATAATCCTATTGCAATTAGGATTTCTTTTAATTAGATTTCTTTTCCAAATTGATTTTTATTTCCTTATAGAAATTAGGGTTATAATTTATAAATTCTTATTAGGATTTGGATTGTTTAGAGTACTATAAATAGAGGTTCAAGTTGATGTAATCAAAAGACATTATACATTATTCATTATTCAATATATTTGTGAGGTTATTCTCTTCTTTTGGTTCTTTAAAGAATTCCTAAGTATTTTTCTTAGTTATTTCTTTGAGATTCAATTTGACTTATCATACAACAATTCATAGTTGTGTGTGGCGTCTTCTACCGCATCAATCGTCGATTGTACCGAGATTACCGCTTCAATATAAGTGAGGGGTCAAGGTGTCGCAGAATTTCGAACGCGAGCAATTGTACCAAGATTACCGTCTACATATAGGCGAGGGGTTAAGGTGTTGCAAGCAATTCATCCAACAACTGTGCTAGAAACGATCGGGGCGGCGACCACCTCACGCAAGCGTGCCGTGGAGTCTATCATTTGGTATCAAAGCTAAGCCTTTCTAGCGAGTTACTTATCTTTAATTTTCTGTCGAAATATATATTGTAAAAAAAAAAAGCAAAAAAAAAAAGAGCAAAAGAAAAGAAAAAAGAAAAAAAAAGGAAAAAAAAGGAAAAGAAAAAAAATTCATATTTTATTGTGCTAACCCAATTTGTAACACACCATTAAATCATCAAATTCCAACCAAGAGTTCATACAGTTCCATCATCATCAATTCTGAAACGGAGCTACAATCTACAAATCTGAAGCATACAAGTGGAGTACAAGACAATCGATCAGTGATTTTGTGGTATTCTGATAGTCACACCATCTATATTTTTATTTTGTGATAAGTAATTTTGAATTGATTAGTAAAACCAAGAATTTTGCTAGGAGAATTCAAGAAGAACCTATTAGAGAGAATATTAGAGGTAAAAGGCAAGAGTGTAAGATTATTAGAGGGTAAAAGCCAAATTTGAGCGATATACGAGTGATTCATCATTATTTGAGCGAAACACGTAAGGGAGTGTGTGAGGAAAATTTTTATCTACTAACGTTTATTTTACAGCAAACATGTATGGCTACAACTATGAAAGTTATTATGGGTCTCGAATGAATACTTTTCAAGGCAATATTGATACAGAGGCATATCTGAGATGGGAGAGAAAAATGGAGCGAGAATTTGACTCTCATGATTACTCCGAGAGGAAGAAGGTCAGACGGGCAATTCAAGAGTTCTCCGATCATACAATTATATGGTGGCAGCTTATCAAACAAAAATATGGGGAGCGTCCATTCGAGACATGGGCAGAAGGAGGAATATACATCTCGAAGACATGTAGAGCAACCTTCAAGGCGATTTACAATAAACAATGATAGGAGTGTTCGTACACAAGTAAACAAGGAAGATTATTGGATGCGGCTGCAATATACTTCTAAGGTGCAAAAGAAACAAGATCAGTGGGGGGAAGTGGAAGAAATTGTAGAATATGCAGTCCAAGGAGAGTTATTGGGTTCGAGTGTTCAAGATGAAATCCAAGATCAAAAGCAAGATGGTGAACATCCGAAAGAAAGTAATCAAGGAGATGAGTTTGTAAAAGAAAATGCATGTGGAAAAGACCGACAAAAAGAAATTGTTCAAAAGGTTGATAATGTAAAAGAAAAAAGTGAAAGGAGTGAGAATGAAAAAAAAAAAAAAGATTGAGAATAAAGAGAATGAGAGTGACCTTGAAAACAAACGAGAGAAAAACAAACGAGAGGGTGAGTATAAAGAAGAGAGAGAAGAAATATGTGACTATGAAAAAGAGAGTGAGTTGAAAAGTGAGTTATATTTTGAAAAGCCAATGATTGTACATTCGTACAAGACGGCGCTTTTGAATACTAACACTAATGATTCTTCTTTGTCTAGTTTTATTTTGTCTCTTGTACAGGTTGTTGATGAAATACCCCGTACTATCATTCCGTACCGATCAGCTGATAGTATTCCCGAGGAGACGACGGAGTTACCAAGGCGGGTTGGAGAGTTGGTGAAAGTGGGTATCGTGAGAGAAGACATGAATTCATGTGTTGATTATGAGATCATAGTATCTAAGGAGGATGGGACAACGAGTTTGTTCGTCGATTTTGAATTGGTAAACAAGTATCGTTATTCTTTTTCTTGTTTAGATAATATGCTTGATAAATTGCATAGTACTTATGTTTTATCTACATGTGATAATGGTCATGTGATGATAATACCTAATCAATTTAGCACGAGAGATTGTGATAAATGGAAAATTGTTTTAGCATGTGAGTTATATAGGTGGTTAGTTATTTCTGTTAGATTAACTAATGCATCTAGTGTTTTCATGAGTTATTTAAAACATGTTTTGCATGCTTCTATTGGAAAATTTGTTGTTAGCTATTTTGATGGTAGAATCATTTTTATCATAAACTATGGAGGATATTTGATTTATGTTGAGTTAGTTTATGATCATGATATATATTCTCGTTTTCAATGTTGTTACTTGCATGAAATTCATTCTAGGTTTTCTTATCCATATGTTGAGTTAAGTTTTCATGCTAATCAATCTTTACATGAGTTGTCGTTAGTTGACAATGATAGTGATCATGTTTGTCCGTTCGAGCAATCTTCCTTGCATGATTTGCAATCATATGGTTTTGATTCAACAAGTGTTTATCATCAAGATCGTTTGAGAGATGAGTTATTTGCATGTTTAGTTAGTTCACTTGGATTAGCTAAGACATTGCATACTTCCATGGAATTGTTAAATTATATTTTACATTCTTTTATGGGAAAAATTGTTATTATCTATTTTGATGATATTCCTATTTTTGTCAACAATTTGCAAAATTCTATATCATGTGTTGAGTTTGTTTGTCATAATAAGTATGCTATTGAGTTTTTATCTTGTGAAGTTGGTTGTGACCTTTTTAATCCGTTGACAACATTATTTGTTCTTTATTGTGTTAATGTCAATGGAAAGAGAAAGGTTGGTTGTGTTTTGCAGATTCGTGATAGGATCATATTCATCGAGGGAAACATGGATCGTGCAATTCAATTCGATCAATGCATTGAGAGTTTACAGGGAAGTGTTTTGAATATTATTTTATTAGACTATGCATGTGATTTTGACTTATTTGATTCCTTTGTGATTAGACAAAAGGAACTTGTTGATTTGTTTTATTCTGTGTTTAATCCAGGGATTCAGGTGTACGGGCTTATGAGACCTGATGAATTTCAAAAGTTGATATTTGACCCAGGATCATTGACGTGGTTATGTTTGAAAATGATCGAGATCATAAGTTTTCCGTTTGATCCGGGAATTCGCCATTGGGAAAAACTATCACATGAAGAGTTTTTCATTTTGATATTTGATCCAGGAGGAGTTGAAAATTTTCAAATTATTGTTTGCGTTGTTGATATTGTTTATTCATTTAAATTACGAGGTGAGACTTGTGGTTATGTTTTGTTTGGTGATGTTAACTTTGATTCTTTGGATGTAGGATCAAATTTGTGGACAAATCCTTTTCAAAGGGAGCGGATGCCAGATTTGAGGACAAATCCTTTTGAAGAGGAGGGGAATGATGACAGATTGACCGGCACTATGCACGTGGGCTATGTATTCAAGTTATATATCAACTTAAGTATGTATTTTGTGGGCCATGCATTATATATCAACAAGCAAGGAAAAAACTGGAGAATAAAGTCCTAGCAGTACAAGGATTTGTGGCTTCCAAATCATTACCTTACTTTGCAAATTGGACATTTCCTAATTGATGTCAGCTTCCTTTTCCTAAATTCGGTAATGACCAATTTGATGAAGGGTTTCAGCAGCCTTCACGCGACAATTACCAGATTATCCACGCGGCCAAGAATTTTGTTTACACAACATTAGAAGGATTTTTAGATTTTTATAATCCTATTGCAATTAGGATTTCTTTTAATTAGATTTCTTTTCCAAATTGATTTTTATTTCTTTATAGAAATTAGGGTTATAATTTATAAATTCCTATTAGGATTTGGATTGTTTAGAGTACTATAAATAGAGGTTCAAGTTGATGTAATCAAAAGACATTATACATTATTCATTATTCAATATATTTGTGAGGTTATTCTCTTCTTTTGGTTCTTTAAAGAATTCCTAAGTATTTTTCTTAGTTATTTCTTTGAGATTCAATTTGACTTATCATACAACAATTCATAGTTGTGTGTGGCGTCTTCTACCGCATCAATCGTCGATTGTACCGAGATTACCGCTTCAATATAAGCGAAGGGTCAAGGTGTCGTTGGTGTCCATTCAACGCAGAATTTCGAACGCGAGCAATTGTACCAAGATTACCGTCTACATATAGGCGAGGGGTTAAGGTGTTGCAAGCAATTCATCCAACAACTGTGCTAGAAACGATCGGGGCGGCGACCACCTCACGCAAGCGTGCCGTGGAGTCTATCAATGTTCAAAATAAAAATTGAAAAAGAAAGCATCCGCAAGTGAGTCAAAAGTAGTCACAATATCAAAATTTCCAAAAAAAAAATACCAAAAAATGCAAATTGAAAGGATGAAAACGAAGGAAAATGAGGGTTAGAGTAACCTGGATCATGGGCTTGCCGAGTATCTGAACTAGAGGCTTGCCTTGGAAACGAGTGGAAGCGAAGCGGGCGGGTATAATTCCAACGACCCGGCTCCGAAATTTACTGGATCGACCGAGATAAGCGCCGACAGCCACCGCAATTGCGGCTCCGACGGCAATGCCGTGGACAATCCATACTTTGGCAGCGGTGCTCGAAGAAGAAGATGATGAAGTACAGATCGACATCGGGTTTTATGTATGTATTGTTTAATAAGAAGTAGAAAGGTACTCCTTGTACCTTTGGGCTTTGGATCCCGGAGCGAGGTAACGGAAAGAATCAGATCGAGTGGAAAACGAAAGAAAAGGAGGAAAATGGAGAGGATCAAAACAATACCAATATACTATGGGTAATGTTCTTTGGCGACCAAGACTGGAAGTCGACCTCATGTGCGCGACCAAGTTATTAACCCAAGCTAACATTAACATGTCCTAATATATTCATAGAATATTTTCAAAATAAATTTTAGGGGACTGTCAAAATTATCAATTTTATTTTATTTCCTCAATAGAATATTAAAAAATAAATATACCCATATTAATTTAAAACATCTTTATGTATTTCTACTTTTTCTTTTCAGTTGTTACTTGTTAGTCAGTCTTTCTCTCTCTTTATCTAAATCTCTCACCTGAACACAAAAGAGGTATCAATTGCTGAAACTTATGTTATGGAAGAACATATTAATTTTTGCTCGTTGTATTTTGAGCTGAATGTTCAAACGAGACACAATCGTTTACGTTGGAATGAGGTTGTTGTGCATGAGAAAAATGGAGAATTAACAGCTTTTAGTCATCCTATACAACCATTCAACGGGAAAAAAGGTGATTCATGATCGATAGTGAGTATGCAGCTGTCACATTGTATGCACTTGTCAACATGAATGAAGTAGCGACATAAATTAAGTAAGTAGTCATAACTATATATGTCTTGTGTAACTGTTATAAGTTCCTTGCATAGACATTAAGTATATAACTGTACTGCACTCGATATGATGCTGAAATATGTGAAGCGAATCCGATCGGATAAGGATTTGCAAAATTTAAAAAATAGAGAAATTGTGCAATGGTTTAAAGATCATATAAGTCTAACTAATTAACAACTAAATGCATTTACCATCATGAATGAATCTTATGGCGTAATTAAGTTTAGAATATATTGTGTTACTGAAGAAGGGCAGGAAGTTTTGACAGGGAATTTAGAGTTTAGTTGAGTCCTGTGGACTCCGTTTTCTCCGCAAACGTGTCAATTTTAAAACAAATAATTAATTAATGTGCACGAGGAAGATGAAGTATTTAGTTGTTATGATTTTTTTGTAAAAATCCTTCCCTTGGATGTACTATGGATTCTTTCCGTGACCATTGTAATAGCATCTGTATCTGCAATATGGGTTGGAGCAAGTGATCGTCCTGAGCTACTGAAACAAAAAGAATACTACCCAATTTGGACAATCATAGTCGTGCCCTCTTTTTCCTTATTCTGCACTACCATCATAACGCCGAGTTTTCTTGCTTTTCTAATATTGGATTGTTTTAAATTGAAACGGGGGAGACGTTACGTTGTGATTGGCTTCTACGTGGCAGTTGCGGCCGATATAATTTCTGTCGTGGCGTTTTCAACCATAATTTTTATATAATATTGCGCCCACAGGCCACAACTCAGAATCACAACAATATTTTTCGAGTTCAAAATTTTATATTATGATATGACAATGAAACAAAAAATTACCTACGGTAAGATGGCAAGGGGAGAAATGAATAAGAGTTTCAAGCTGCCAAACACATCAACCATAAATGGAAATTAGTAATGAAAAGTTTTTCATGCAAAACTAATGCTTCTAGGCTTCTAGCTAGTATGATTATGAAGCTAAACATAAACTTTGTTGCAACATGCATTTATGTTAGTACCTCTATATGTCCACAGGACTCCACACTAATAAGATTTTTTTGGAACATCATGTTAATTTGGTGTTCAATTAATTTGTCTACATGCTCTTTGTGCATGCATAAAACATGATATTGACTTACTTATAACATTTCTAGGATTCTAATGTGTATTCCTAACTCTTCCAAATTACTTATTAGATTTTAAATGGCATGACTTAGATTATAATTAATTACTTAAATATATTATTTGATATACTAATGAGATATTGGAAGAAACCATGATACGAAAGCAAATGTGTTAAAGTGGATAAATTTAGATAGAAGTAGAGTAATCTTTAGCGAACAGAACTTGGTATATGTATGCATAATTTATATATGAGCTGAAACCCGCCGTAACCAACAATGAAAGTTCTGTAAAAAGAACATACATACATTGGTTGCCCCTAACCAGTTCATGCTGCACACAGTATACCACCATTAAAACTACTTAACAAAGTGGACTGTGTACACACTTAAATGTAGAGGATTTATAGTACTAAATTGTACAAAAGTATTACCTGCTCAATGATGGTTTAAATTCTAGTTTTTATATTCTGTCGGGTGTATTTCATATGCCTGCAAGTTTTTTTAACCGTTTTTATGTACTACCGTTTGAATCCTTACATCTCTCCCCTCTTCTTTTTTAACCAACCCACATTTCAATTTTTTACTATAATTTTATTTGTCATATAATTTTAGTTTTAGTTTTTTTTTTCTAGGATTAATACCCTAAACTATAGGTCTTATCCCACTTCGGTGATTTACATTTCAATTTTGTTAATTAGGTGATTGAACTATTAATTTTTTCCACTTTCATTCAATTGACCCTGTCACGTCAGATGTGGAGGTGAACAGGTGGCATACCATGCTTATGTGTCAAAAGAAATATAAATTTTAAATTATTGTAAATCATTTTATTAAAATGAAGGGGCAAAAGAATAATTTAACATTCATATCATATACAATCAAAATAAACAAAAATTATTCCATAAAAATAAAAATCATTTTAGTACAACATAAGAAAAAAAAAACAATTAAACAAACAAACAACATCAATTCATTTCTTCGTTATTAGAACGAACCCAAAGCCAAAAGCCACCATTAAAATTTTCTACACCTTTCTTCTACAGAAATTATGCAAAAAAATCTTTCAATAGTCATTATAATTATACAGCTACTTTCTTCTATTTGAAGAACAAATTAAAAAAACCCACAGTCCAAAATTGACATTTGCAAAAGAATAGCAAAGAAATACCAACAATTGACCTTTGCAGAAGAATAGCATATCAATTAATGGAAAAATCAGTTAAACACCCAACAAAACAAAGAGCAATAACAAAAATCTCGTCAACACAGAACGGCTGCATCGCAACAAGAGGAGACCCACCGAAGCCACTCCATGGATTCCGGCAAGGTTAAGCCCAAATACCGCTGCGACTGATATAAAATCCAGCAATAAACCATTACAACAGAAAAAAAGATAAACACAATCTAAAATTTGGATTTAACAATAAGCACAAATTAAATTAGATTGTAAAACACTGAAATCTCAACAATTGAGCTTCCCAAAATCGAAGCACGGTACCTCCAGGTATCGACTTTCAACGACTAATCACTCTTCGGTTGCCTCTTCTCGGCGATACAGGGCGTTCACACATCCCGACGATGCAGGGCGTTTACTGTCGATCGGTGTGTTCCGGAGAGATCTGAGAGGATGCATCCCAGGTCTTGAGCTTTCATGTGAAAACGGGCTCCCCCTTCCTCATCAACGTTGATTTGTTCTTCGCTTATAAAGGAAATCTTCATCAACGCTGATCTGATTGAAAGATTGGGGGGATTTTTTCCGGTCGATTGAACAAGGAGATTTGACTTTGTTTTGTTTTAATAGAGAATAAAAATTGATTTGCCAAATTTACCCATATAAATTATTTTTTTAAGACACATCAGTTGTAGATGGCCCAACTTCAAGGGTCATGTCAACAATTTCTAACCTGGCAGGGCCAATTGAATGAAAGTATAAAAAATTAATAGTTCAATCAACTAATTGACAAAATTGAAAGGTAGATCACCGAAGTGAAATATGGTCTATAATTTAGAGTATTAATTCATATTTAAGACTTTTTAGTATAATCTTTTTCACAAAAGCATAGTTTCCGTTTTTTATTGCCGAGCTTAGTAGCGTGAGCTATATATATATACTAGCTATAACCCGTGCCTGAAGGCACGGTGTAACGAAAAATTAAATTAAAATTTGAAAAATATTATATTATCTAAAGACACATATCACCACAACAATTAATACATACTCAATCATCAATACATATCCAACCACCAAAACATCGAGCTAGTCGGTACTAATTTCAAGAAATTTCGGCAAAATTTCTTTTAAAAATAAATATCCAGAAAATTCTAAACCTGTCTACAAAACTTACAATCATCATTACATATCCAAACCACAAAAAAAATTATCATTTCATACCCAAAATCATCATAATCATGTATAATTAGTTAACTTTACAAAATACGGAACACACAATCATCAACACATATCTAACCACCAAAACATCAAGCTAGTCGCTACTAATTTCAAAAAATTCGACAGAATTTCCTTTAAAAATAGATATTCAGACAAATATAAACATGTCTATAAAACTTACAATCATCCACACATATCCAAACCACCAAAAAAATCATCATTCCATACCAAAAATAATCATAACCATGCATAATTAGTTAAATTTACAAAATACGGAACACAAAAAAATACATATATGAAGAAATTAATACATACTCAATCATCAACACATCCAACCACCAAAATATCAAGCTAGTCGCTACTAATTTCAAGAAATTTCGGCAGAGTTTCCTTTAAAATTAGATATCCAAAAAAATCTAAACATGTTTACAAAACTACAATCATCCATACATATCCAAACCACCATAAAAACCATCATTCCATACCCAAAATCATCATAACCATGTATAATTAGCTAACTTTACAAAAGACGAAACACAATGAATACATACATGCAAAAAATAGAGAAACAACATGTTGAGTATAAGACCCTTTACTTTACAGCTTACACCATGTATCCTTCAATATATACCTGAAAATATTTGAAATTTAAAAATTATCGAATTATGTGAGTCAAAATTAAACAATTGTAAATCTGAAATATAATGAGAACACATATTTGTATGTAGGGGGAATGAGAGAGAGAGCTCTGTGTGTGTGGTAGAATAGATAGAGGGTTTGAAATTTGAATAAACTGGAATGAGAGAGAGAGCAGCTGACGTAAACTTGATGTGACATTTGTCTATTTTCTCTCTCCGCTCTGTTTTATATTATAGATATATATATATATATATAAAGAAATGATCGATAGCAAACAGTTATTATAGACTAAAATTTGGTATACATCATCTCTATCATTGTAAACCGTGTTCCTTCCTCGTTAGTTTACAATTTTCACAATTGTTCGGACTAAAAAGCAAATGAATCCATATTTGTGTCATCAATGATTTCAAAAGTCAAAATGCGACTTTTTTTGAAACGGATGGATGAAGTAACAAGATTAATTATTTTCATTATATAAATCAATAAGAATTTATTAAATGTTGACTAACTCAAACTAATTTTTTAAAATAATATATACACCCCTTAAACTATATATATTTACCACCCAGGGCAAAGTATGGTATGTTGTTCTTTATTTGTGCTTTATTTGTGATTTGTACTAGGAATTTTTTTATTAAGAAAGTTAAATAGCCTCTCTCTTTTGCGGCACTATAATTCTCATTGTACCTATAAGCTGAAGAACAGAGCCAAATGCGTTGGTTTGGTTTGGGTTTTTGCAACTGTTGATCAAGATGATACCTTGATTGGTACTCTTACAGTCCGTACGTGAAACAATTCATATTCAGCTCTCCCTGATAAAATGGCTTGGTCAGAAGAGCGCTCATTGGTTGAATGTACAATCATAGAAATGGGGCTTCGAGAAGAGGAGAGTTAGCATTGCCCTTGAAATCCTCCTTGATGAGCCAACAAGTGGTCTTGTTAGGTGAAAAATCTCAGATCCTCCCTTTTACACACTACCTCAGACTGAACGTCTACTTACTTTTATTTTGATTCCAAGGCCAAAGGATATTTCATTTACCAAAACAGAATGGAAACTATATATATATATATATATATATATATATATATATATATATATATTTAACTTATCTCAAACTTCAAGGCTAGCACTTGGTACTATGTCATTAACATAATTATGAATATTATGATATGACAATGAAACAAAAAATTACCTTCAAATTAGGTTAAGATGGCAAGGGGGAGAAATTAATAAGAAGTTGAAGCTGCCAAACACATCAACCATAAATGGAAATTAGTAGAAATAACTCATTGAGTTGTCAAAATTGAAAAAATTAACTTTGTTATGTTTTCATTTCTTTTCTTCTACTTTTTTTCAAGGGAGAGACGGTTATCAAACATTATTTTTAATTCTAATTTCAAAAAAAATAAAAAGTAGAAACAAAAACTTGAAATACTTGCGGAACTTCCAAAAAAGTGAATGTAGAAACAAAATTTTAAAATATTTATCAAATATTATTATTTTTGCTTATGATTTAAAAAGAGTAAAAGTAGAAACAAAAATTTGAATGAGAAACAGTTACCAAAAACAAAGTATTCAATGATATAGTTTCACTTCTCAATTCTAAAAAATCCCTAATAATCTCTTCCCCTCCAAATAAAAATAGAGAATTTAATCAATCAAATCATACATATTGATCAGCATCATCTTCGTCAGAATCATCTTCAAAATCGCCTTCATCCTCAAAGTCATCAGCATCCTCATCGTCTTCGTCATCATCGGCATCCTCACCGTTAAATTCATCATCAATATCCTCATCGTTAAATTCATCATCGATTTTGATCGGATCTCCTCTGGTAAACAAAGGAGCCTGCTTTACGCCGGGAAAAGCCGCGAGACCAATTCCATTTCCATACAGAATTGCCCCCTCCATTTGGATCGGAAAAACCTGTTGATTAGGGTTCGGAGTTTCTACAAAGAACGGGCGCCGGCGTTGCGATTCAGAGGAATTGTTAATCAAACCAACGGCTGCGGTTGCGCTGCTGGTGGGTAAGAGCTGGCGCCGAATCAGGTTGTGGAGTGAAGAATTACTAAATTTCATCATTCTCGAAGCCGCCATGGGAACTTGGGAGCTTGCCATTTTATCTGTATCTAAGCTTTCTGTTTGGTGGTGGCGTGGGAGTTTCTGATATATAGGAAGGGGGTTTTAGGGTTTTAGGAAAGAATTCCAGTCTTCTAGATAATTCCGCCAAATGACACGTAGGCATATGAGATGTTTATTAAATTTTGTTTTCCACTATTAAGAATCTTTGAAAAATAAAGGGCCGCAACCGAATATTTTATTTGGCAACTTTTATTAAGTATGTGTTTGGCAACTCAAGTCTAAGTTTTTAAACTAGATTTGATGGTACATCTCCAATTCCATACAACTGAAATGGTAATGCTTGTAATTGACCAAACAGCAGGTAAGCTCGAGCTCAACCTAGTTGAATATAAGCATTACCCAATGGATCTGACGCAGGCAATAATATTTATCGATAAATTCAACTAAAAACCTTACCTTTTGTTCATCCAAAGAACAGTTTATTATCAAACAAGAATATCTGGAAGTCTTCCAAGAAACACAAGGGGTTGGGAGATTAGCGACTTTATATTTGTATTCTAACCAAGATCAAAAAAAATCTACCATATAAAGTTTTATACCTTGATTTTTCCGTTGCCTAGTGTAAGACAAACAGAGACTAACAACTTCTGGTTCTAGTATGGTTAAAAACTTGAGATAGTTAGACCCAAACCCACTGTCAAGAATTCAAGGTCTTAGTTTATATCTATATCTATATATCAGGACAAGAAAATAAATAATCTCACATCCTAGTGTTCAAACAAAAAGCCGCATTTCTACAAACCATGCAAAGGTAGGTAGCATCATAAACTCTTCAACAGAGATTTCCAGAATTTCAAAACTAGACGCGACTGGTTTTCTCCCCCAACATCTGTAAAGTTGGGAAAACAAAGCTCTTCAAACTGTGGAAATAACTACCCCTTCATTCTTTTACAAGGTGCTACTAGTCCCAACAATAAACCTTTGCATTGAAGAGCTACAGTGGCTACCTTGTTACCATTAAACACCTCCCAAAAATAAAAAATAGCACTAAAAATCTAAGGCAGACAGTTCAAGCTTGCAGTGAATTTGCAGGTTTAACCAAAGAAAAGAAGGTGAAGATGGTCAAGACTGTCAAAATAGATTTGCCCACAATAGCAAAAACAAACATCTACTTTTAAGCATAATCAAGAGCTAATAATAGTGACAAAGGTACATCACATAAGTAAAACATCACTAGTGTACAATCTTTTCCACCATACCAATAATAGCTAAATATAGGATTAGAACACTATAAACCCCCCCCCCCCCCAATTCATATCCAGGCCTATTTACATTATTGTCAATTTGAAAATAAAAGCATACTAAGATTATTAACATACCAACTCCATAATTTTGGTCTATAATAATAACCAGTCAAACACATAAACTAAAGACGAAATGTTTCATTTGCAAAATGCATAGTCAACATCCAACTATTTCCTTTCTCAATCAGTAATGGAAATAATTTACAGGCTTGAGTGCAGGAGACACTACCCTGTTTGCTGCTGTCTGTGAATTTCCTGTCTGCCAGTTTCCCGTTGGTGCCGGTGGGATGAATTTATCACAGTCCTTTACTCCAACTTGTGTGAATGCAGTTACTAGCGTTTTGATGTATCTACCCAGATTGTCCTTAAAATTCTGTGAGCAACTCTTGTCACCTTCATCAACATCCTGAACACCACCTCTGACAAGACATCCAACTTGAGCTCCATCCATGTATGCTTTGCAAGCCACCAAAATATCTCGGGCATGCTTGAAAAAATGCCCCACTACAAAATCCTCAAAATGCTACAACAGCAGGAAAATAAATTCAAATGTTAAGATATTAAATGCACTAGTACAGAAAAGCACCACAATATACCTAAAGTAATCCAAAAGAGCATATATGAGCAAAAACAGAGCAACAATTAACAGTTATTGTGGCAACAGTAAAACTAATGATAAGAGCCTTCAAATTTGGATGAACAAACCCCAATGAACGTGGCACCACTACAATATACAAATAATGCTAAATGTGATATTTTGTTCTCATTTAAATTAGAGTCTGCACATTATAATAACAGGGGTCAAACTACTTGAGTTGTACATTATTATGTAGGAAAGATATTTCTAATCATACCTTTGGTGGCCTCTTCATGGAGTACACCATAGTTTTTACAGATAGGATAAAAGTGGACTCATTATAATGAAGGGAGTTCTTTTCCCCAATTGCCATGCCGCTCATATTTGCATATCCAGGCTCATTGAAATAGGGTTTAGTATTCAATATTAGTCCTTGTATAGAGACCAGAACTTGGAGCATGGTTGATACTCCTGGGATCCACTTTTCTTTCTGACTACCACCCCAAGTGTTAAGAAGGCTCAGGCATACTTTTCCACACACGTACAAATTTGGATTGAGTCGAAGGCCACGAGAGTGGTAGTACACATGCTGGAAAAAGTAATTTCGTAATGGTCAGGTTTATGCAGTAAACATATACGAATCACTAAAGTGCATGATACGAAATCAGAAGTCCTATAGCATACCGGTGGGTCATTAGGATAGCTGCTAGGGAAGAACACATCAAAAAAGAAGAGACCATCATGGTAGGGTGTCCCCTCTGCTCCTACTATTACAGCCCTCAAAAGATCCATCCGTGATTCATATACCCTAACAAATATGGTATCTGTAGAAGCAAAAACATTTTAAAAAAATCAAATCAAATCAAATCAAATCAGACTGTCTTCCACCAATATGCAAACGTTGATCAATGATCCCTGCCGTTTGTGAAAATACATTTACAGGCTCCAACAACAAAGGCTTCAAACAGAAAGAATAGAAGCAAAACAGATGTCGGGATTCAGAAAAACTAACCAGGCAAATCTTTCTCTAGTATTTTCCACTCTTCTTGTATTTTCTTCACCCAATTCTTTGATGGCTGTCAAAAGATTAATATATAAATATATATATATATATTACTTTAAATAAAGGGGAAAAACATAAGAGAATGGCTACAGACCAAATGAAGAAGTCGGAATTCGTGCATTTTACCTGCTTCAGTGAAGAACCACTACGCACAAAGTGATGATCTGAATCACCTTGGACAGTGTCAAACTTTTTGAAAAGTTGGAACTTCTCCAGAATCTCGTCTTCATTCACATCCTTTTCCTGCACATAAAGTTGATCTGCTGCTTCGTCGGGATAGACATGTCCGGTATTAAAT
This sequence comes from Panax japonicus, assembly GCA_020205505.1. Taxonomy (NCBI): domain Eukaryota; kingdom Viridiplantae; phylum Streptophyta; class Magnoliopsida; order Apiales; family Araliaceae; genus Panax; species Panax japonicus. The sequence goes on from CM035091.1 coordinate 88,579,425, forward strand.
GGTTCAACAAACCCTGGATAATCTGGAGTAACCATTTGGGACTTATTGTTCAGAAGATTAAACCAGTTGGGCACATATGCATCTGCTCCCGGGGTATGATTTATTGCTTCCATAGGCATATAAGAACTTGGAAAAAGACTAGTACTACCAACTTGATTCTTTGTACAGTTATGAAAGTAAGACCAGCCAGTAGATGGTTTAATTCCAGGGTACTGCTTTATGGCACCCATTGGGTTAACTGGACAATAATTGCTTGTACCACCAAAAACAGTAGCCTTCTTGTAGTACCCACCAATGCGTTGCACTTTTGAACCCAGATAGTTTGAACTAGTCGAAGCAGCTATACCTTTCTTACTTTGAGCAGACTCTGCAAAAGACCAGGGTGAAGACAGCTCGACCTTATGGTGGCGATTAACTGCATGAATTGGGGTTTTCACAATTGAACTGCTTTTTGATGTGGTTTTCACAGTTGAACTGCTTTTTGATGTGGACTTTTTCTTCATAGTTTCTGCAGACCATAGAGATTGAGATGTCTCCGTTCCAGTGTTTGGCTGTATTTGTAAAACCGATTGACCTGAACTACTTGCGGTAGCAAACCTGCTTTTATTTAGCACAGGACCTGGCAACCAAGGAATAGGAGCCTCGATATCGGGAGGTATATCTATATTATCAAAATGGGATTGCAAAATCGCATACTCATCATCATACATCAGATTATCAAAATACATATCCATATAGTCATCATCACCATAAGATAAATCACAACTTAAGGCATCTACATTAATTATATTATGTGATCCTGGAGCACAGCTCTTGTTCGAAGACTGAACCCCATCCACAGATCCAAGGTTTGCTGCACTAATAGTTTCCAATGAATTAATGGTTATAGCTTCCTGGAGACAAGGTAAAACAAGTTAAAAACTTAACACTGAGAAGGGTTATACAGATACCGTATGACCACCGAGTATGTTACACAGTTTAAACTAATAATCAGAGTAAGAACTTTTATCAATTACCTTCCCTTTGCTATTTGTATTGATTTTGCCTTCAATGAGAATAATATCACAATCTTCATCCATGTCGACATCAATTACTTCATGGCGAATAACCTACATTACATTGGATTCTTTAGGAGCTGTGATACATGTAGAAACATAATAAAAAATATCTATTAATATAAAGAAAGAGAAGCCACCTCTTACTTTTGAAGTGTGATTAGGACATCAAATAATGTACTCCCTCCATCCCACAAAAGATGTCTGAAGTACAAGAAAAATTGACCCCCCCAAAAGATGTCTAAAGTACTTAAGGTCCATTACTTTTAGGAAAGAAAAGAATCATATTGTACTTACTTGGGGTCCAATGTAGATTAATTGAAAGTTTTTTATTCTCTTTCCTCTACTTAGATTTTTCTTAATTTGTGTAAAGGTTGTCCATTACTTTTCATGCTAGTAATGTTAATATAGGTAAAACAAGAAGCACAAATATCGGTGAGTCTTAAGGGGATCCGAAGATTTGCCGAATCTCAAAATATGGGAATTCGGGTGCGGGGATTCAACATATATTTTGCTATCAAATATTTAAATATTTGTGTCTATATATATATATATATATATATAAAATAAAACATTCAACAAAATAGATGTTGCAAGGTAAAAACAAAAAAAAATCCAATGAACAATATAACTTTAATGTTTCAAAGTCAATAAAATATAAAAATAATCATAGATAATTCAAAACATATATATAAGTTATAAAGGAGCACTGTTCTAAAAATCCCCGCCGAGGGGCTAGGTCCCCTTGGCGCCTCTAGGCCCCCAGGCGCCTCACCTAAGCTCAAGGCCGCAAAAAAATTCTTCCAGAAAATTATACGTGTTCTAGGTGGAGGGATTTTTTTTATTTTAATAACTACCCAAACTAAATCTTGATATATTTAATTTTTAATGATTTATCATATTCATAATACAGATGATAGCATATCAATTCACAACAAGAAGTGAATAACATCAAGTCAAAATGGATAATTTTATTATAGTTACAATTTTTTGAACTTATACCAACTTCAAATTATATAAATGATAGATACATTTGTAATATTTAGTTAAATTCAATTTTATAATTCTTAAATTTATGTTTACTTTCTTAAATTTTAATATTAAATTAAATTCATGAAATTTTAAATTTTATTATTTAATAGCAATTTTATTTATAAATAAAACTAATACATTAAAAATATGTTTAAAATTTGAACAATTGCATGTTTGTGTTTGAACTTTGACATTAACAATATAGATGTGTTTGAACTTTAAGAAAATACATTTATTATCTTTAGTATAGATTATTTTGTTTTATATTATTATTTTGTTTGGATAAATGTAAAATAAAATATTAACTTCGGCTTAAATAAAAAATCCCGCCTAGGCCCCCCTCGGCCTCCCTCTTAGAACCTTTTAAAACATTGTAAAGGAGAGAATAAGAATCCCCGAGAATCAGAGTACCCAATGCGGGGATACGGTAGTTCTACGAGTTAACCAAGAATCCATGCATCCTAGAGGTAAATAAATGGTTAAATGAGTAATTTTATAACATATTATTGTTGCTAGGGGCGTTCATCCGGTAAAAACCGGCCCGAACCGGCCCGGTACCGAACCGAAACTGAAATAGGCCAAATATTGATACCGATACCGGAACCGGTTGGACCGATATACCGAACCGGCGGTACCCGTTCGGTACAGGTTTTTACCGAAAATTAATATAATTAATATAATTATTATTATTATTAATATCGTTTTATTATTATTATTATTATAATCATTATTTTATTATTATTATTATTTTTATTAATATTATTATTATTTTTATTATTATAATCATTATTTTATTATTATTATTTTAATAAATTATTAATAATAAAAAATTTAAAAACCGGTATATACCGGTTCGGTTTTTATTGAACTATAAAAACGCCGAACCGAAACCGGTATATACCGGGTTTTTTGTACCGAATCGGACCGGTTCTTTTTTATACCGAACTGACCGGTTCGGTCCGGTTCGGAAAACCGAAAAACCGAAAATACCGAATCAAATGAACACCCCTAGTTGTTGCCTCAAAATCAATATATCGGTATTCCCTTTATCTTATCCTTTGGTTGACAAGAGGTTCGCGAGGTCTCAAACAAGCTGAACCAAATATCCAAAACAAAAATAATAATAAAAACAAGCCCCGACTGGCTCAACTCTCCTTTGTTTCCACTGGAAAGTTGATAAGATCAACTTTAACGCTTGAAATGGAGATAATACCGCTAGCGAAAGTTGATATTGGCATTACAAAGTGTACTTTTTCAGACCATTTTTCTGTTAGTATTACTGGGAAAAAGGCTGGTGAGATTGTGAAGATGCTTTAGGGACAATGGATTAAGACTTTAAGAGGCATACCACATACTTGAATATTCTGTACATGCTGATGATAATGTTTAAGTGGGAGAAGCGTACTCTCACCAATTCAAGAACCCTAGACTGCAAGTAGAAGCCTGGGTGAAAATAATAATTTTCTGCCAAATGTGAATTAATATACTACCAAGGGCATAATTATCACTGAACATTTGTTTAAACAAAGTTAAGACCGAACGATTTTTTCTCATTTAGGCTCAAAATGGTGGTTATGTGTAGGTTCTGGACTTTAGTGTTCATGTGAGATTTTGGGTAAAAATTAGGTTGTTATATGAATTTTAATCTAAAATCCAAGACCCAACAAAAAACAAACAGCATCAGAAACATTTAACTCAGTATTAGAATATGATTGAGCATTTAAACAACCATCTCAGGAATGAACTTCATAAAGCCATGGTTTCATTACCATCTCTCTCTACACGGTAGGAAAACATAGATGTAAGGACCAACCATCAGCAATGATCTAACTACATACATGTGTGTGTAAATTATATAAGCTTATAAAAATGTTTATATACATGTGAAATATTGAGGCCTCTCTAGCTCCATATTACAAATTTAGTTATTTAAACCAATTTTCAAATATCCCCGATTCTCCATTCACTTTGGGACGAGTTTCATGTCTAGAGGACAAAACCATAAGTTACACTTTTGAGTAAAGTACTTGGCCTACATCTTCTACATGTATTGGGAGTTGAAAGACCAAACTCTTTGTATCCAACTCCAAAAACTAATTTTAGCAAATAAGTCGGTAAATCCTTCTCTCCATCCATTCAGTATTCCCTTACATATTCAAGATTATTAGACATCCAAAAAGACTATTTCAATTTAATGATAAAAAAAATATTCAATTCCGTCCAAGAAACATATCACTGCCACCATATCAATGTCAAAAATAAACAACCAATGCCCACGTCACGCCCTATTTACTGCTGAATTACTTGATCAGTTAAAACCTACAATAATAGACATTTCACAGTTGAGCAATTATACGTTCCACACACCATCAATCATCGGAGCTGGATCAATTTATAGAGTATGACTATAGTTTTGAATTTGAAATACAAAATGAAGTTTCTGATAACTCCGTACCACAAAGAGAGTTATCCAAAGCTGTTACAATATTCAAAATACAAGTATAACTACAAGATAACATATGCTGGAAATTCAAGATTTGAAATCCAAAAATATTGTTATCTGTTCTGTCCTTAGTCACATTTACACACATACCTAAAGATTCACAACAAGCATTCCCTGACACATTTTCAAAATATATAATGAGTACTTTTGTTCATACTATGAGAAATTCACACATTCAGCTTGGGTTGGATTATAATTAATTTGCCAGGGTCACCACTCCATTACAATAACAAATACAAGAAACAGCTTACTAGCCCTAACTAGAGGAAACAAGAAACCATCAAATGAAACCCCAAGACATGCAGAGAAACACAGACTCAAAGATAATTGATTGCTATCAGTCTACATAAGCTGCACTAAAAAGTACTGCCACATTCTAAATATCATTTTAGTATACAACTCTGATTTTACACAGTTAATCAGAGATAAACAAGATACTAAGCAAACGAAATTCACAAACAACAATAGTTGAAAGATTCACCTCTTTATTTTTCAGAGATTTGGATTTCGAACTCCGATTACCCGGCCGAGAAATTTCAGCGATATCCGGCTCCGTAGAACTTCCACCAGGAAACACTCTTTTGCTACACCAATTCAATTTCCCATTCAAATTAAACACATACAATCACATACATATATAAGTACAACAAATACATATACATATCGAGAGAAAACGAAAGATAATTTACTTGGATTTCTGGGGAATGTATCTGCCTACCGGCGGCGACTCCATTTTCAGTTAAAAAATACAGGGAAAGCGTAGCTAGGGCTTTTGTCTCTCCGATCGCATTCACACAAATAAAAATCTTTCCGTATTCATCGCTAATTCTAGTTTCTACTAATATATATTCTAGTTTCTACTAATATATAAAGATAGATAGATAGATATATTAAATATATATAGGGAGAGAGAAATATATGATCTATGAGGTGAGAGAGAGAGAAATAGAGAATATTTTACTTTTCTAGACTTCGCGCCTAGTTAAATAGATCGTCACAAGGGGGCAGGGGGGTCGTGTTCTTCTTCTTATAATATCTAGTCATATTTACCCTTCATTTCTCACTTAATTACGATAGTACCACTGTCGTTAGGAGTCTTCTCCGAGAAGAGTACCCGATGTTCGTTTCTGGCCGTTGGATGACTGTGAATAGTATCTGACGGTCGTGATCTTGCAAAGAAGTCTCCTTGATCGACGCCGCTCAGAGTGGTTACGTGTCAGTGATGGGACCCATCGAAGGTAGGACCCTCTGCATGTAGGCCACGTATGGAGAAGCGGATAAACTTTGATGGTTTTTTCTACTACAGTCTTTGCTTGGGCACCAAGGTCAATCTTGAGTCAACACTATTAAATAGTGTCACACCGGAACCAGATAATACACATATTACTGATACTTTAACCAATTTTATAAGTACCCTAGCGATAACATGAGCATGGCACCATATCATTTAAAAAGAATAAAAATAAATCATGAACTGAATATGAATATACATTAAATTAAAAGTTTAAATTAATTTTTAATACATAATTTTTTATATATACTCTACAAAGTATTCAAATAAAAATTCTTATGAAGACAAATTTCAATGAATAAATAAATAATATCCAACTTTAATAATCAAATTCTCATAAATTTAAACTAAGTTTAATTATATTTCAAGTTTTATTTTTTATTATTTATAAGCCTTTTTGATTGATGGTAACTTTTTAAATAGTAACTTGACAATTAAAAATTATTATTTGTTTGTTATAACAACTCCTTTTTTCTCACCCCTTGTTTTAGCCATTAAATCAAAAGAAGTAGAGACAAAGATGTGAAGAAACCCTAGTTTAGTTTGTGGGTGAGGAGGGAGAACCGAGAGTGAGATGATGGATGTGAGTTTGAATTTTTGAGAGATAAATTCTTGTTCGTCGGATGTTGAAGCTCCAAATGATTTTAGATCGTTGGATGTTGAAGCCTAAATTGATTTGAGGTCGTTGGATGTTGAAACCTTGGGATTTGAGCCGTTCTGTTTTATATTATAGATTAAAGAGTCTACATATGTGCAGGAGTAGTTAATATAAAATTAATTTTTGTCAGTGGATTAATACATTATCGATATGTAAGTGGGGAAATAATTTTTCTGTGCGTGTTATTATTGTATTGGTCAATTAACCAAATTACCATAAAGTTATGGAATATTTTTTGTTAGATTATATTGAAAGTACTTTAGGGGGTGGTTGTTGACGTCGGAAAAAATTTCCTTTCTTTGAAATTACTCTTTTAATGATTTATTACCCTTTATGTTTTCTGTAAGATCCAAAATTTTATGAATAAAGATTAATTTCTCTCGAAATATATTTTTGAATATTATGGTGTGGATATAATATAATGTTATAGTTGTGGGTAATATTTATAAATTTTACAAAGTAAGCAAGTGGTTATATAATATTCGATTGGTCGGGGAATATTCGTTTTAATATGGAATATTCGTACGACGGCACAATCATTGGTGGACCCCACAACGGAAGTATTGTCATAGTAAGAAAGCGACATAATTATCTTTTTATAAAAATAACGGCGAAAGTGTTATCGTTAAAACTGTTGAACTACCTGGTAGTAAAAGTACAGTTGTGACGCCCCCAAAATAGGTATATGTAACAACCCCAAAATAGATCCAATCCAACCAACACATTCTGAGTCGTCAACAACATGGTACGGAAAACAATTACAACTTTATTATAACAATTGTCGTGCAAAATACAACAACACATATGTTGTGAGTTTGGATACAAATATATACCAACTGTAGCACGACACAATGACACCTTACATAAAGGTATATTCAAAAACTGTTTTAGAAATTAAAATATTTGGGAAGTGCTCAAGGAAACCTTCGTGCATGAGAGGTCATGCGTATAGGTTATGATAGATATCATATGGCCACAGAATTATCCTTGGTTGACCCAATAGACCCCAAAGAAAAATGAGAAGATTACTATCATATTCTTCCCAATGGTGAGTCTTCTCTTAACATATCATTATCTCCATTGTCTCTAATTGAGAGTTATATTTCAAATAGACTCCAAGATCATATAGATAGTGCTGGTAGATATACTCAGCAAGTGGATGAGCACAACCCTGTCTTATGATGACACGAGGTTGTATGTCATTAAACATCTTGTATGATAGTGACAAAACACACTTCCAAGTTAAATTCACATCACCCTCAACATCTATAGACCACCATTCTATTCTCTCGCTATCCCCCGCTCGACCCAGTTACACTTTTTTTACTTGAAAGGAATTCTGAAGCAAAATGGTGAGCACAACTAGCTCAATAAAGAATATCATGACTAACGATAAATAAATTATCAATAGCCTTCAACAGTAATAAATCAGATATTTAGAACATATGGTAGATGATAAAACTTTTCAACCATAGTTGCAGCGGAATGAGAAATCCATTAGAAGAGTCAAATAGACTATAAAGTCTATTATCTTCTCCATGTTAAAAGTCCACCAACAATGTTTTATCCCTGTAACATCAATCAACAATTCCTGTCCACAATCACATGTATAACTCATAATCGTAATTGTAGTTCTAAATTCATTTTCTCATCCAGAACAAAGATAATTTTCATCACTTGAAACATCAAAGATTATGGTTATACCAAATCACAGTTTATGTTCATAATCCTACTAATAAATTCATCGTTGCACTACGGCCAAAGATATTTATCAACAAGTCATCTTTGCACTACAGGCCAAAGATATTCATCAAAAAATCATTCATCTTTGCACTACAGGCCAAAGATATTCAGTTATATCATCATTTAAGACTAAGGATGATAAAAAATATTTTAAAGAAAACGAATCCAGTGAAACAAAAGAACAAATATTATGGATTCGTACTTTAAATAATTTCAGTTCAAAAATACTTCATAAATAAACCAGATTGAAGTAAAATTCAAGAATGAAGTCCAAAACATATATCCAATCAAAGATAGTATCCAAAATAGATATTTTGGACAAAAATAAGAAATTTCATTTTTCGGTGAATAGTGCCGTATTCGTGAATAGTGCCGAATACGTGAATAGTAACTCCGACACCAAAAGATAGAAATTTCACAAAAAAAAACATCATCACGTTTTGTGAATAGTACTCGCGAATAGTAACTCATGAATAGTAACTCATGAATAGTAATTCCGACATGAAAAAGTTCCAAATTTGATAAAAATTTCCAACCAACATTCTGGCATAATGATATTGAAGAAATAATATCATTTTAGAAGAAAATAATCTCCCTTACCTCAGAAAGAATAGTACTTCTGACTGAAATACTGGATATAGTGCTGAAAGAACTTGCACCGTATAGCAATACTCGAAATACTAAAATACTCACAAAATACGCTCGATATAATAGAGAGAGAAATAGAGAGAAAACTTCAGTTTCTGGTGTGATTTTTAATTCTAACCTAAGCACCCTATTTATAGGAAAATGCTTAGAACACCAAAGCAGAAAATTTAATAAAATATTGTTATTATTATAAAATTTTTACGCCAACCTCTTGACAACTGATTTCAGCACATTCCAACAACCAAAACCATCAAAAAAACGTTTTTTATATTTAAAACAATTAAAACTTTCAAAAATCAATTATTTCGGAACTTCGGAACTTCAATAATTCATAATAAATAACCCTTTTATCAGAAATTTCGAATCTCATGAGTTTTTATAGAAAATTCAATTATCTACAACTTTGCAGAAGAAAGTTTTTCTAAATTCCAAACAGAAATTGACTGAAATCCATAAACGGACGATTTTACAGGCTATAATCAAATTTCAGTCAAGAAATGGGTCCACCAACATGTTTAATATGTTTTTAGTATTTATTGTAACAAAAATACTATTCCTCCTTATATACTCATATATCTCACATTCATTATAAAAATATCACCATTATTATATTATTAAAATATAATAATATATTAAAATGAATTATTTTATCAAAAAAGATAAAATATTTATTTTTAACAATTGTCACATTAAAAATTTTCTCCATCTATTTCCACATAAAATTAATATTTCCCTCATTATATAAATTAATAATTAATTATTCATAAATAATATTACAGAATCACAATAATGACAACCAGACCGTTCCCAGGAAATAGGGGCTTTCCAATAAGAATTTTTCCTTATTGGCGCGCAATTAGGTGACCAAACCTCTCCTTAGACAGAACTTTTTAGACATTGCCAATAATATTATCTAATAATATTATTCAGATAATATGAATTATTGCTCCGATAATGGAAAATACTGTGTAGTGATAATTATTAAAACAACAGTAATATAAAATATCAACGCAACAATTATTAAATCAATAAAATACTGAACAGTAATTACTGTAACAATTATTAAGTAGTGTCTTCTTACGTAAGAATCAATAATTCAAAAATATTGTGCAATACCATGTGCTACTGTGCAACAACGCGTATTACTTTACTTTAACCACCGGGTATTCCAACAGTGTTAACGGTAATGATTACGCCGTTATTTATAAAAACTTTAATTTATCATTTTTTTCATCCGACAGTTATTCTGTTATGAGGCCCACAAATGGTTGCGCCGTCGTACGAATATTCTCTGACAGAAATAATATTCTACGACCAAACGAATATTCCCCGACAACAATGAATATTTTTATAACCACTTGTGTATTTTGAAAAAAATTCATATATCACCCTTAACTTTAACATTTTATCAATTTAACCATTTACTGAATAGTAATTATAAGAAAAATTGAATACTTTTATTTCATAAAATTCGGGGTCTTACAGTATACATAACATATTCTGAGTCACCAAATACATGATACAGAATACAAATACAATCTTTAATAACAATAAGAGAGCTGTGAGTTTTAATATAAATACTGTCTTATAGACAATATCCACTCTCAGAATAAGTCCTCATTACATTTATTATCACACTATTTAACAGAATAGTGAGGACTACTAGTTAATACTATCATCCGGACCATCACTCCGTTCCCCGACTCGTCCCAGCTACGTTCTCATTTTCTGAAGAGAACAGTGAAAGAAATGGTGAGCTCAACTAGCCCAGTAAAAAATATTATGACTAAGATAATGCAGAAAAAATTATCATTAGCCTTCAACAGTGTTAAACTGATAAAATATAACAAACATCAAGTTTAACTGCAGCGGAACAACCAATCCATTAGAAGAGTCAAGTAGAGAATAAAATCTATTATCTTATATGATTTAAAAGGTTTTTAATAACTTTTATCGCTGAGACTCAGCTTAATAAAAAATTCACATCATCGAATCACCATTGCACTACGGCCAAGGATATTCTTTAGTATCACGATCACAATTATCCATGCACTACGGGCCAATAATATTTGTGTATTCATTAATGGTCATGATCATGCCAACAACTATCCATCAATGCACTACGGGCCAATGAGAACTTTTACCACATTATTTATAACATTACGGTCATGATTACACCGAATAATCCCTGGTCATAATCATACCAAGTCCATTTATGCACTACAGACCACAGATGACTTTCAAAAAAATAACATGAGGATGATGACAATGATATAAGAATTCAATAAAACAAGTTCAAGAATTAACTTATTCAGGAACTAATAACGTCCAAATTGTCAACATGATACTGATTTGTAGAGTAAAATTCAAGAATGCTCATAAGAATATTTTTATGAAAAGATACTGGATGAAACACAAATATCAAGAATATTCCACTAATTTCATGGAGTATAGAAGTTTAAATTTTAACCAACTTAGTATAATAAAGAATGGAATAACAACAGAAATCACCATGCATGCGGTACTCCGCATAGACGGGTTATTCCAACAGAATAATAATAACGGAATCAGGTCAGGCGAAATTCGCATCGACAGGATGTTCCAACAGAATAATAAAGAATGGAATAAGAACAGAAATCACCATGTATGCGGTACTTCACATAGACAGGTTATTCCAACAGAATACTAATAAGGACGGAATCAGGTCCGGCGTAAAACACACAGACAAGATATTCCAACAGAATAATAATAAAGACGGAACCAGGTCCGACGTAAAACGCACAGACATGATATTCCAACAAAATAATAAAGACGGAATCAGGTCCGGCATAAAACGCACAAACAGGATATTCCAACAGAATAATAATAAAGACGGAACCAGGTCCGACATAAAACGCACAGACAGGATATTCCAACAGGATAATAAAGACGGAATAATAGAAGAATGTCACCAAGTATAGGGTAGATCGCGTATACAGGTTATTCCAACAGAATAATAAGAAATAGAATAACAACAGTTCTTTTCATGAATACAAAAGAAATAATATCCCTTACCGTAAAAGAACTGAATATAAGAGTAGTTAAGTAGCAAAAAAAATTTCTTCTTTCTCTCTATACTTTTCTCTATCTAGAGTTTCAATGAATTCATAAGAAATAATGAAGGAATGAGCTTCGATTTATAGGAGAATGAAAGGGCACTGTTCAAGTACGAAATAATTTTGCAGAATTATTTCTTCAATCAACTAACAACTAAGTCAAACAACTAACCAATAAGATTTCAACAAAAATTAAAATATAATACATATATATAAACACATGTTTTCAATTTATATATATCAATATTATATATACCACTAGATTTTTTTATCCCCCCATATCAAACATCAATCCCCCACCATCCCAAAAATCAATTTCACTACACTCTTACACATCACTATCACACTACCACCTTTCCACCATTTTCCACTCACACACACATCACACACCTATCACTTTCTCCCACCATATACTCAATACATACATATACTTCTATACGTATACTCTTCTATTTCAAAAATTATTTTTCCAACACATATGGGCCCCACATGTGGGCCCCACCTTTAAATAATTTTCTACCTATTATTTTGAAAAATGGATAAATAGGAATCCATAAAATAAACAAACTTCATAAAAATCACCTTAATATTTTTAACAACATTTATCATCTTTATTACAATTCACAATATTAATCGACCAGGTCGTTCACAGGAAAGGGGGGCTTTCCAATAAGGATTTCTCCCTATTGGCGCGCAATTAGGTGACAAACCCTCTCATTGACAGAACTTCTAGACATCGTTAATATTGCAAATAATAATATTAATAATTTTATCGTCTCAATTATTGATTTTAACAATTTAATAAATATCGACAATAATTGAATCAAATAACGTGAGATACTATGCAATAATTACTATAACAATAATTGAACAAAACTGAATGACTTCTCATATAAGCATCAATAATGCAATAATTACTATAGCAATAATTGAACAAAACTGAATGACTTCTCATATAAGCATCAATAATGCAATAATTACTATAGCAATAATTGAACAAAACTGAATGACTTCTCATATAAGCATCAATAATCAATACCGTGTGCTACTATGCAACCACGCGTATTACTGTACTTTTACTACCGAGTAGTTCAATAGTATCAACGGTAAAACTTCTTCCGTTATTTTCATAAAAATTTTTTTGTCGTTTTCTCAATCCGACAATAATTCTGTTGTGGGGTCCACCAATGATTGCGTCGTTGTACGAATATTCCCTGCTAAAACGAATATTTACCGACCAATCGAATATAATATAACAACTTGCATACTATGCAAAATTTATAAATATTACCCACAGCTATAACATTATATCAATTTCACTCCATTATATTCAAAAATAATATTTATAGAAAATTCATCTTTATTCAAAAAGTTGGGATTTTACAGTAACCACATAATTATATGATAGTAACCAGAACATTTTTTAATGGTAATCAAAACAGAAATATCATGTAATGAAACCCAGTTTAGGCAATCCATATATACTAAACAATTACATATTAACAAAAATAAAAAATAAAAAAAAAACAAAATCCCACATTGAAGACACAATGATAGTAGCCAAACCATAAGGTAATAGTAACCAAAACATAATAAAGAAATAACCAAATAGTTATATGAAAGTAACCAGAAACTAATGATGCACAATAACAGTTATCATCTACAAAACTAATGATGCCTTAAACATCTCCAACTGACTTGTGTTCAATTTCTTGGTAATAATGATGGGGACTTCCATGTCATACCAATATATAACTTTTCTAGTGAATTTTCTGTTGCATTCCTCATAGTAAAGATCTCATAACTGCAAATAAATAAAATCAGATTTACACAGTCATTAGTAACCAGATATAAACAATATTTATATCATAAATAGTTACGTAATGACCAACAAATAAGAGCATACTAACCAAAACATAATATAACAATTACATAGTAGCCAAAACATACTATATTAAATAACCAACATCCCACATTGACTGCACATTAATAGTTATCATATCATAATATAACATTAACCATATCATAATAAAGCAGTAACCGAAAAGTTATATTATATAATCTAACTAGGGTTAACCCGTGCCTCCGGCACTACGAATACTCGTGTAATTATTTAATTCCTAAAGATGAATCTAAATGAAAAATGTGAGTTACAATGTTTAAAGAGTATATATGTGATAAAAATTAGATAATTTCGTAAATATTTGTTGTAAATAAGAAAATTTTTAATTAAGATAGACATCCCACCCAAAAAGTAAAGAAGTCAAGAATTTTGCCACAAATTGTATCTACATGCTCATTATTTATAAATCGAGACTGGCAAGAAAAAATGAATTTGTTAAGGAAACAACTAAAGCCAACATCCACATTCACTCAACAATAAAATTGACATAGGCCAGTTAACTACATTTATTAAATTCGAAACAATCCCAATGCCAATGACCTTCATATTTTCTTTAACCACATTTAAACGCACTCCTCCACACCTATATGTTATTGATTCCATTCATTTAATTTGCAATTTTAGATGGAACATGGATTAATTAGTAAAACTAATTTAAGCACAATTAATCATACAAATGTGTCCACTGAATACCAGTCGCTGATACATTAACAGGTAAAATCATTGTAGTAGGGAAATAACATAATGATACCCACTTGCTTAAAAGGTTCATGTGCACCAAATTGGTTTGGAGCTCCTTTGTCTGATTATAGAAAAAATAAAATAAAATAAGAACTTCAAAAATAATTGACCCAACCGCCAAAAAAATTAAATTTGGTCAAATATATAGCCAAAAAAATCATCTGACCCGTCCAAAATTTGGAATAAAACCCACCGTCCATAGACACAGCTAGAATATATATATTGTAGCAACAAATTCAAAACAAAAACTTTGCAAATAATTATGTACTTTACCTTTTTACAACACCACAGTTGGGCAATGCGAAACTCATATTACAAAATGTATTAAAAAATAACTCGGTTAACATCATAGAGTACTGGAGCTTCTCATGTTACCATTCTCTTATGATTTCGTCTATGAGTTCATCAATCACGTGAGTTTCTCAGGTTTTCAGCAGCATCACTACATATTCAAACTACCAAAACAACCATCATTCCATACCCAAAATCATCATAACCATGTATAATTAGTTAACTTTACAAAATACGGAACACAAAAAATACGCACATGCAGAAATTAATACATACTCAATCATCAACACATATCTAACCACCAAAATAGCAAGCTAGTCGCTACTGACTTTTAATTTTTTTGGCAGAGTTTCGTTTAAAAATAGATATCAAGACAAATCTAAACCTGTCTATAAAACTTATAATCATCCATACATATCCAAACCACTAAAAAAATCATCATTTCATACCCAAAATCATCGTACCATGCAAAAATTAATACATGTTTTCATCAACACATCCAACCACCAAAACATCAAGATAGTAACTACTAATTTCAAGAAATTTCGGCAGAGTTTCATTTAAAAATAGATATTCAGAAAAATCTAAAGTTGTTTTTACCACCATTTTGAGTTAAAGAAATACACCAACGTTACCAACTTGGTCCATTTTGAGTTAATTTTGTTTACCTTGAGAACCATCTGCCTTCTTGGCATAATCTGATGCGCTTTGGACGCTTTCGCTTTCTTCTTTGGTCCAAATGCATCAGCAAAAGGCTCCGTGTCAAGAAGATGAATTATTGCTTGCTTGATAGACATAGAAAAAGGGACAAAATGATCAAACAATACACTGGTATTATTATTTATAAAACGCGACTCAAAAAGCAATTTAGTAAACAGTGTACTGATCCCGGAAAAATTCAAGCTCTTTCTGATTAACAACTCGTGTATTACCTACAAATTGAACAAAAACAAGTTGAGATGGGAAAAGTTAGCTCCTTTGTTATATAACAGATAACAAAATATGTCACGTTTTATTGAATGTCTGATTCAATTTTAAATTTTTAAAATTAATTAACTGAATTAATTAAAATTATTAAATTGGGTCATTTTGTCCAATCCGGGTAACGGCGGTCAAATTGGTTCAAGATTTTTCATAAAAAGGGAAAATAAAATAAAAATGAGGTGACCAATCAACAACAATGACATGGAAATAAAAATAAAAAAATTATTTTTTGACTCATTTTGAACATTTTAAAGTTTTAAAAATGACAAAAACACAATAAAAACTAATAAAAATAAAACATTTTTTCATTCATTAAATTAAATTTATTTATCAAGATAAATCAAATCTTAATCAATTAAAAAATCTAACATATTTTCGTTAAAAAAACAAAATTAAAAGTAAAAAAAAATCAAAAACATTCAAAACATATGTAGAGACAATTCTTGTGAGGATTCTAGATCTACAACCAATAAATCACCATTCCAACATAATAAGGCTTTGGAGAAGAAATATAAAGGAAACGATGTGAAAGAAAAGGGGAAAAAAATTAATTAAATTCAATTAAATGGAGCTTCCCTTACTTGGCAACCATTGTCGAAGAAGCTTCCCTTATCATAACAAATCGAAATTGCAAACAGGTACGCTCTTTTCTTTCTCTATGTAATACTTGTATACGTTCCACAATTACTTCTCTCTCTCTCTCTCTCTCTCTCTCCAGTACGTGGCGATATCATAGCTCTTTTATAGTGCAGAATTCTGTCGAATTGAAAAAACTCAAATCGTTTTGTGGAAAAATCTGATTAGTCTCGAGGCTAACAATTAACTATGCAAAGCTTGTTGATTCTATATCAACCCGTCCAGGTGTGAGTCGTCTGCTACTTCGGCTTGATCTAATAAAAACCCCGTCAACCGCCGATCGAAGAAAGAAAGCCAGCACAAACTAGCTTCTCTCCATTCTCTCTGCTCTGGAAATTGATTCAAGTTTCAGAAAGAATGGCAGGAAGATTAGGCTCGACGATGATCGTAACAAATACACCATCTAAAGATCTGGCCTACACCAATTTCGCCTATTGCTCCTCTGCCGATCTCCGAAACTTTTCCGTTCCCGGATCTGACATCTTTCTCGCTCTCGTCGGTGATGTCTTCGTTCTCTCCATTGGATATCCTTTTTCTCCATTGCATTACTATTGCATTTTCATGCTCCTCACTGATTTGATTGAACTTGGTTTGAAATTATGCAGTCATATGTTCGATTTCACTTTAATTGCTGTTTTTCCTTTAATTTATTTAAATTTGTCCTAGAAGGTACTTTAGGTAACCAGGACTTTTGAAACTCAGATTGGTGTGGATGATCAGTAGAATTGTTTAGTTGGGTTTCCTTAATTTCATTTGGCAAACTGATCAATCATTTAGTTTCAGTCAGATTTCTTATATTCTACAAAGTGAGGCTGAAGAATCAATTCATTTACCTCCTATTTCTTTGGATGGCTTCTTAAAGAATGAAAACTGAATGTTTTACTCTTTCTTGGCTACCTAAGCTTTTGCTATTACCTGACCGGATATTTTTTCAAAGAAGCTGTGTGCTAGTTCCAGAACCTTGGTCTTTTTTCATGACTCATAGATTACTTGAAACTAGTTCTTTTGAACTTAGTACACGGCTTCTCTGTAGAGTGGTTTTAAGATATAATATGTTCTTTTTTATTAAATCCACATATCCAGTTGATGTTTGTATGCTGGTATGATCATATGCTTAAATTGAATTTAAGGGTTCTTTAAGCATGTCTCTCCCCACCCACATTTCTTTTTAGCATTCCTATTCTCTACCAGTTGGCTATACTGGGAATATGTTAGACAAATTTGACAATATGGCCTCAATATGTTGACAAATTTGACGCTATACCAGTTGGCTATATTGGGAATGTATACCATATTTTAGGTATGCAGATGGATCAGTGATGGGCCTTCTATATACAAAATTTGTCATTGCGCCATGTTTTTAGTTTTTCCTTATTCATTACTTGCTTCCATACTTCTTCTGTAATCTATTTATATTATGAGAGAAAGTCTATTTCATTCCATCCATCTTTTGTTGGCGTATTTGATGCGGACAACTTTTGTGGGAACCAATTCAGTTAATATCGTAGTATCATGCTTCTGTTGAGTGCATATACTAACTACAGTTTTGCAAGATTATGATTAGTGAACGGTGATTTCATAAAGGTGAAGCCTGCATATTTTACTATTTATTTACCAAAACTTTGTGGTTTCTCAACTAGCGTTTTCTGGTGTGGGTCTCCACATGTTATAAGATTTAATGATAAATGGTACTTATGGGTGCGTCAAGTTAGTGTGCTATATTATACTTGTAGAGTATTTCCCCCTTAATGTATGTTTGAAGTGTTTAAGCCTACCCCAACTAGTTTGAGATGGAAAATGCTGTTGAGTTGAGTAATAAAATAGTATATTTAAATTGTTTAAAAATCTTGTTGAAGTATGAAATGTAGTTGTTTTTTAAAAGGAAGTACCTCCCTGTTCCCTTAACTGAGAATATACTGCACATGATGGTATACCCAACGGCCATATTGGACTTAACGTCATTCAGCGTCGTCATGCAAGAGTTTCTACTGGAGATACTGTGTCTGTGAGCAGGTTTGTTGGTGCTAGGCTTCTTGGGGCTGTAAATGAATTTTCACCTGTTTTTAATGATACTCTTGTGACAATCTGTCCAGATTTGTTCCTCCTGATGATTTCAACATTGCCTTGCTTACTCTTGAGTTAGAGTTCGTGAAAAAAGGGAGTAAAGAGGAACATGTATGTTTTCCCTAGTTGTCCTTTTTTTTTGATGCATTGCAAGCAGAATTTAAAATTTTGTAGTGCTTTCATATAGGTTGGTATCACCAAATTTTACAATTTTACCAGCATGCTTTATACTTGGTCATAACAGCTACGTTGCGTCATGTTATAGCTTATATTTGGTCCAGTAGCTCATCTGTATATTGTTTGTAGGTTGATGCAGTTCTTTTGGCTCAGCAGATTCGGAAGAGATTTATTAACCAGGCAAGGGCCTCGTTCCAATTCTTTTTGAATAATTTTTATATATCATCAATAATAGTGCTATATGTTCTTTGACTCCTTTTTTATGGAAGTTCTATCCCTATTATGTAATACACAAACGCTGCCTCCTTTTTAAATTTTTTTTAATGGTTGTGCGAAGGTACTTTATTAATCTAGTACATATTGCTTTATTGTCATGTATGCTAAAATTTCTAAGGTGCAGTCATTATATTATCTAACTGGGTTATCTATCACAAAAAACTGGTTACCTGCAGACATGCTAATACTATTGTAATCTTATATATCTATCGAATAATATGAATAATTGACGTCTGAAAGTAGCAGTGTAGTTTTCTGTTTAGGCATGTGGTCAGTAACTTTGGAAATAAGAAACTGGTACAGTAGTAGTTACAAACTTGTGTATTAGGATTCCCTATCTCTCATTAACTTTGTGGTTACTTTCGCGAAAGGGGTTTTAATTTAGCATCCCGGAAATACTTCAATCCAGCACAAAATATGTTTGGCAATTTTTTTTTGTTTTGCTGAGTAGAAAAAAGATTATTTACCAAAAGAGGTCTAGCCTCCGTATTCCAAGAGTTGGATCAACAAAAAGTACTGAGCTGTCAGCTCTCGGTGAAATTAAGACAGAACTCTTCAGAGCCCTAAATCAACCCTTTGGTCCATTAAAAAAAGGAGTGTAACAAAAACACAAGGGAAGCCTCCCCAATTCAAAGTTAATACTGACTACTCAAAATCATTAAAAGTTTGCGCCATATACTCCAAAAAAAGGCAAGTAGGGGAAGCTTCCGAGATCCATCTATCTTCCTCTTTTATAAAGATACCAACTAGTTAAAATCCTGATCAGCTCTAGGCGTCTCTGAAATGATGCCTAATAAACTGGAAATCAAGGACCAAAGTTCCCACACAACTAGGCAGTGAAACATAATATGATCAGTGCTCTACCTGCTCCTTCTGTACCAACAATGCCAGCTTAAATAGTTAGTCTCGCACCTTCTTAGAGTGTCCCCAGTCAAGGTGCCATCTTTAGCAGCCCCCACTTCAAAAATGCTTTACTATACTAACGTCCGTCCGTAACATATTCTGGAGTTATTATCATTTGTCAATCCTGGACTTGTTTACGTATTTGGAAATTTACCAGGAGGTATCATGACATGCAGGTCATGACAACAGGACAAAGGGTAACACTTGAGTATCATGGTAATGGATACATCTTCACGGTCAATCAGGCTGCTATCGAGGGGCAAGAAAAATCAAACAACATTGAGAGAGGGATAATCTCAGCTGATACATACATTGTTTTTGAAGCACCAAGTTCCAGTGGAATAAAGGTAAGCTCATTGCAGTTGGTGTTAAAAACTGACCAAATGAGGATTACTTGCCTGCAAAATTCTCATATGCTTTACTTATTTCCCCCCTTTTAATCTCTAACTTTATTTTTCTCAGTTTATGGAAAGTGTAGGAGTTAGCAATTTTTTTGAAGCAATCTATTGATTCATGATATTAAGTAATATTCATGCTAATTATGCAGATTGTCAACCAGCGTGAAGGTGCTAGCAGCAATATTTTTAAGCATAAAGAGTTTAATCTCGAGTCATTGGGTATTGGTGGATTAAGTGCAGAGTTTGCAGATATATTTCGAAGAGCTTTTGCCTCTAGAGTTTTCCCTCCTCACGTGACCTCTAAGTAATGTTAGATACTTCCAGATTTTCATCATTATACTATTTTGTTTCACAAACTGGGCTGCGTCTTATTCATTCCACTTCTTGATTACAAAATATTTTACATTACAGACTTGGCATCAAGCATGTCAAGGGAATGCTGCTCTATGGACCTCCGGGTACTGGAAAGACCCTTATGGCACGGCAGATTGGAAAGATGTTAAATGGAAAGGACCCCAAGGTATGCAACTAAGGCTTTCACTGGCTTTTGTATCTAGGGAAGGTTGGAACCTCCTTGGGTATGGCTTGATTACAGCTTTGTATTTTTACACACTTTTGTCATAACTTTCAACTCATTGAACTTGGTTTATATTCCATACTATTATGTCTTTTGTCTTATTTTATTTAAAACCACTTTAGATGTATATGCATACCTGATCTTTTAATATACGCACCGTCTGTGAGGAGTTTTGATGTATGGAATAGTTAGCAAATCAGGATTTGTATCATGTATAAAAAATTCACCTTCATGCTCAGAACTACTTGCATTCGCTACTTCCTTTACAAAAGAATATAATTCCAAACTTGTATTTAGTTCAATAATCAATAATCCATCCCTAATGACAAATAAGCTTGAGCTCATATAGAAACCAAGTTAACATTTAGGAAGCAAGGATTCTTCATTAACCCGATGAACTGACATATCCTCGCACTGAATACTCCGATTCTCTGGTACACTTGAGATTCTTTCCTCCTTTAAAACTTACGAGCTTTGAATTTTCTATGATTATTTTTTAGTATTGTTTATGACTTCATATTTGTAGAAACATGAAACTTATATTGTTTATTGAATAATTGTTGTTCTTTTCTTGTAGTATCTATTTTGTTGAATGTTTTATCATATATATAATTATTCACATAAATATATACATGTTTACTAATAAAATAGGTGGCGAATCCCCCGCACCCGAATCCCCATCTTTTAAGATTTGGCGAATTATTGACTCATCGTATCCCCGTATGCCCATTTCCATGCTTCTTAGGTCAACATAAATAACTTCTTCCCAGCTCATTCACTATTCCAACATAAACTGCTTCCTACTCATCCACTATCCGCCAGTACTGGGAGTGAGGAGTGAGTGAACTAATATAGGTATTTTGTGGAGGTTTCTTGTATAGGGAGGGACTTTTTATTGATTTGGGTGTGTGCTTTTTACTTCTTTTTTCCTATGCTTTTTATATTGTGCATATACTCGGGTTTGTCCCCCTTTCTTGGTGCTTTAATGGCATACTCGTTCATCAAAAAATAAATAAAATATTATTATATGTACCAAACAACAGATAACTTGGCCTCAATGTTCGAAAAAGCTAAAATCGGTACGATGCGTTTTTCTCTAGGTTATGCGAGGCGTAAGCCTCGAGGCGGAGCGAGGCTGAAGCCTTGATTTAAAGACCTAAAAGTCCCCAAAAAATTATGAAAAATACTAATAAAATCATACAATAATTCATCATTACAATTAAGATCATAGAAGACATAAATAACCAACGTCACAGTAATGTATTATTACAAAACATCAAAATAATATAATATCATCAAGTACTTATATAGTGATCATCATCACTATGTAAGTAATGTATCATTTGTATCTAGCGGCTTGAATAATGGATCAAATCCTAGATCATCATCCCCATCACCATCATCACTATCATCACTAAGAGGATCCTCCATGGAATCATCATCGTATCTAATAGCTCTGTCATCCTCCTCATTGTCAGTGCTAAGATCCTCAAACTCAGGTTCTTCATCAACCAATTGCAATCCCTTCCCTTTATCTATAAATAAACAAGTGAATATATATTTAATCTAAATGAATATGTTTTTTTAAAGAACACCTTAAAGACAACTTAAGTAATGACACTAACCTTTTGACATTGTTTTTGACGGCAAAGTGTTTCTCTTTCTCTTTTGACTTCCTTGTTTACTACTTGTTCCCCGAGTCCCTTGCCCTCCAAGTGTAATCTCCCTCACATTAGTCTCTCCTCCCCCAACTGTCTTCTCATTCCCATGAGTCGTTTCACCCTCCTCCATATCATCATTCCCAGAAGTCAGTCCCGATATATTTTCATCATTTTCCCCCGCAATCCACTCATTATCAGATGGTACATTTTCAACAACCAATGGATCTTCTTCCGTTAGTGCCTTTTTCTTGATATGTCGATATTTCAATTTCTTATTGTACATAATGTAAGCCAATGAGTTAAGCCTGGATGCGGACAGTCGATTCCTTCTCTTTGTATGTATCTATATTACAAGTAATTTATCATTAGTGACAATGTCAGATCTCATATAATCTCAATAAATGATTTATATCTAATAAATACCTGACTGAAAGTACTACAATTACGTTCACACCCCGAAGATGAGCAAGTTAAACTCAGAATCTTCACTGCAAAGTTTCTTAATTCCGGAGCTTCATCTCCATATGCGATCCACCAATCAGTTGGATCAATATTAAAATATATATCAATCTTACTGGTATACGCTTAATCAAAATGAAAGCATAACCAGACATTAATCAACGGTACTTATCGGGAGCACGTTTATTACACGTATTTTTGGCATTTGTGTAGCCAAATAACCCTTGCCTCAATCGGAATGCATCCATTTGCAAATCAGCTTTCTCTCTTTCCACAGCGTTAGGAATAAGCTTGTCCATACAAGAGTACAATCCCACCTTAACTTCCGCATGTGCATAGAAATTGTCTTCATATTGAAAATGAGGATTCAAATAATATGCAGCAGCGTGCAAATGCCGATGCAACTGATTATCCCACTTAGTATCTATTATGCTCCATATCTCTTTATAGGCCCCTTCCTCATTATCCAGATTTTTTGCAATCTCTTCTTTTGCATTGTCCATGGCACCATATAAAAATCCAATTCTCGGCACCTTCTCTGAATCTGCCATCCTCAATACACCTACTAGAGGTTTTGTGGTCTTAATTGCATATCCCACGCTACTCCAAAAATTCCTATCACTCAGTATGATTTTTCTCGCCTCCTTACCTTCAGGTTTTTTTGCCCAAGCACAATTTGTCCACTTCATAGATGTAAACATAGCCTCCAAAGGTTGTCTCAAACTATGCATACTCTGCAAAGTTAAATAAGCAGTGGCAAATCTATTGGCGGCTGGCCGAACAAGGTCTTTATTAGTGTTTGCCCTCATCAATTCCAAGACCCATCCATGATTATATATGAAGTTGCTTACCTACATAATGACATTCATCAAAAAATAATAATAATTCAAGTATTCATTGAATAAAAAATTTATAACCAAATAATAATTAAAGTAATTACCTTCTTTGCCTTTGTCAAAACATTTTTATGTTGAGGCAACTCTCCAAGCTTCTCAAGCATCAAATCAATGCAATGCGCGGCACACGGTGTCCACCACATACGTGGCCTCTTCTCCATTAACATCCTCCCCGCCGCCTTATAATTAGATGCATTGTCAGTGACTACTTGAATGACAAGGTCTTCTCCCACTTCTTCAACAACCTCATCAAGTAGTTTAAACATCAAAGTAGCATCTTTAATTGCAGCAGATGCATCAACAGATTTCAAAAATACAGTTCCATGGGGGTTGTTTACAAGAAAGTTTATTATATGTCTTCCCCTAATATCTTTCCAACCATCCGACAAGATTGACACCCCCGTATGTGCCCAAGTCTTTTTTACCTCCTCAACGAAGGCCTTTGTAGTCTTCTCTTCCTCCTTCAATATCCAAGAGCTAAGCTCGTATGGGGTAGGGGGTTTCAAAGCACGACCATAGTTCCCAATAGACCGACACATATTTATAAATGAAGGACTATCAGCAACATTGAAGGGAATCCCGTTTTCAAAGAAGAATCTACCTATATCAAGACAAACTGCATTACGAGCCTCCTTTGAAAATACGGTACGCCTTGTAGTAGTATCATCATCACCAGCATCAACATCCACAACAAATCTGTCCATGGGTCCCCGAACTCCCCTCTCGGAGGCACTACCCACACTTGAACCTCCCATTCCCAAGGATGGATGACTACCATAATAAGACCCGCTTTGTATTTTTTCAGCTTCATCTCTTTGTCTTTCCTCTTTGGAGTTCATATTTTTCTTCATATATGAAGCAAGCTCTTCCTTCACTTCGCTTGGTACTTTTTTGCAAGCCTCGACGTTACTATGATTTCTCACAAGATGATTTTTTAATCTTGTAATCCCTCCTTTGCAAATTTTCTTACAAAAATTGCATTCTACATATAAATGAGCTTTATTAACTCCAGGGGCTGCGGTGCCATATTTCCATGCAGGATCTTTCTTACCCATAATCTTAATTCACTGTAATAATAAAAGAAATTGTTATTACATATTTACATTAGCAAATAGCAAATAGCAAATAGCAAATAGCAATTCATGTACACAAAAATTGATATTGTTATTTACATTAGCAAATAGCAATTCATGTACACAAAAATTGCTATTGTGATACACTGTAAACTATAATTGCTAACACAATAACAATAAAACAATAAAATAATAACAAAACAATACAAGGCGGTAGTTTGTATGAGTCCAGCAGAAGCGTTCGCCTCGCAAGCCTTTCCCTCCGCCTCGCTACGAGGCGCGCCTCGAGGCGTACGCCTCGAGCGCTATTTCGAACATTGCTTGGCCTTATATTGAGGCGCATAAGTGAACATAAATAAGTTTAGATTCATCCACTGTCCATCTATTATCCCATCATCCCATCTACTAATGACTTAAACAAATTAACTAAATACCCTGCACACTTGCACAAAATACTCATACTACAACAAATCTCCAAATATCAAAATAAAACATCGTACCCAATTAACAAAATAAATATTCCAAACATTGAATACAAAGAATTCTTCATTGCCTTAGAGTTGTGATCCCCATCACACAAAGATGAGATACGTATCATTCAAGACATTTTTTGTATCATATATTAGGATACTAATAAGTATGTATAAATGGTTTTGAGACATATTGACAATTACTTACTCATTGTAGTTTTAATTTGACTGATGATTCTTTAAACTCTAGATTGTCAATGGGCCCGAAGTTTTAAGTAAATTTGTTGGAGAAACGGAAAAGAATGTAAGGGATTTATTTGCCGATGCTGAACAAGATCAAAGAACCCGAGGTAAGGAGAAAATGCTGGCTAAGTTGCTTCATGGCATCCTCAAATGTTAACGTCTTCGTATATTCTTTGTAGGGGATCAAAGTGACTTGCATGTTATCATTTTTGATGAAATTGATGCAATTTGTAAGGTAGGAACTTCCACACTTGTACCGGAGTTCTCGTTGATTTGTGTTTATAAGACTACAAAGCATAAGTTTGATAATTTTCATGTTTTTTTGCTGCACATGTCATCCTGTTTTATCTCCAATGGATTTCTCCCTCTCATTTTGTATAAATCTCTGATCTTCATTTTGCATCAGATATTTGCTCTTACACTAAGAAAGTATTTGCAGAATAGATTGATTTTGAGGCTTGATTTTTGAGTAGATGTATAATACAAATTTGGAAAACAAGGAAGTGGTCTATCTAAGATGCAGACTGACAACTATGAGGTTGCAGGTTTCAATCTTAGAGGTAGCCACTTTGTGCAAGTAATGTCAGATGTAAAGTCTGCACCCAGTCCACCCATCTCGACAACATGGTTAATGCCTTTATAACAATGCTAGTTCGGCTAACATTATTTTGTGCATTTATTTACATTTGCATCTACATATCTCCCTTGATTAAGTTAAAGTTACCTAAAGGCCTTCTAAAATGGCCAAATGGGAAGCTTGTGGAACTTACTTATATATTGACCTAATTATTTATGCATTTATATGAACCGCGTCATTTTTTACTTCTACACGTGCTTTTTATTTCAAATGAGAGAGATATATATGCCACCCATTCTGCAATATTGGTATCTGCACACACACGTGTGTGTGTGTGTGTGCATGTAATAATATATATGTTTATAATTGGCTATGACTCACTAAGTTGATCTGTAAAAAATTTATGTGATTATTCGAAATATAATTTTGACTTTCTTTGCAGTCCAGAGGTTCAACTCGAGATGGTACTGGAGTTCATGATAGCATTGTTAACCAGCTTCTTACTAAGGTTTGTTTAGAAGCTTTCTGTTGTGTAGAATTAATAGGAATATATGAAGTCCACAATGGGCTGATTAATGAAACTAACTTATTGGAAATCATTTCCTTTCTAGATAGATGGTGTGGAGTCTCTGAATAATGTTCTGCTTATTGGAATGACCAACAGGAAGGATTTACTTGATGAAGCACTTTTGAGGTGACATTACTGTACCACAGAATTTTAGCACATAAGATATTATTTTATATAAATTGAATGTTTCTTGTCTTTTGGTTATGCGCGCGCGTACACACAAACACACCCCGTCTGTTCCAAAATAGAGGATCAATTTTGATATTTTGAAGTCAATTTGAGATATTTTGAAATTTAAACTTACAGGAATTCATTAATTTTAGACAATACAATTATGAAAAGTCAATATAATTCTGAAAATTATAAACAATGTAAAAAGTAATACTAATTACAAGATTTATTGTTTTCGAAATTTAAATGAATCACATCAATTTTGATTTTGAAAATATCTCGTATTGACTTTGAAAAGTCAATCGTCTTACATTCCGGACTGAGGGAGTAAATTTTTCCCAGTGCACACCCTAAGGGTTCTACTGTCATCAGTGTATATATGCTTTACAAAATACAAACTAGTTCTTTGTTTTAGGCCTGGACGTTTGGAAGTTCAAGTGGAGATCAGCCTTCCAGATGAGAATGGTCGTCTACAAATCCTTCAGATCCATACAAACAAGATGAAAGAAAGTTCTTTTCTTGCTCCAGATGTGAACTTGCAAGAGCTTGGTAATTGAGTCGTGCCTTTTTTGGGTTCATTATTGGAATTGCCGTAATAGATTGATATTAATTTATAAACCGTTAAAATATCTAGTAGTACTTAATTTTGAAACTGCGGATGGATGCATTCAAATTTCGGCTGTTATTAATATTTTTCCCTTAAATGTATTTTCAAGTTAATCATATATATTGTTGTATTTCTTGGATCTTAGGCTTAGATGAAGGTTATCAGGTCATGATTAATGATTCTCCAACTTGTGATATTTGTCCTTCAAGTGGCCTAATTTTTCTTTTCGTTTTTATGCTTTTATGCTTGTCTTCAAGTCATAGCATTTATTTTCCAAAACTCCACGAAAGAAACATAGTGTGATTTTAATGACAATAAGAGTTCCCTTCCTTTCTATTAAATATGTCGGAATGTATATTTTGCTCTATGTAAAGCTGATGGTGCATAATCAGCTTGATCTAAACCTTTTGCTGCTCAATTAAAAATTATAAAACAGTCTCTCAGTCATAACCTTATTAAAGCCAGATGCCAACCACTCATGTCAACTATCTAGGCTTGCAATTTTTTCTGGATGCTTAAGCTTATCGTTTAAATAATTAAATTTGGATGCTTGAAATTGTTGAAGGAATGGTACTGCAATATATTATGATAATCTCATAATGTATTGTTTATTAGCAATTAAAAAAAAGAAACATGGATCCTAATCTCTTTCAAGATGTGCTATGAGCCTGAGATAAGCAAATGTTTGAACACGTTGATTTGGGTTTTCTTAATACTGAATTCTGGTATGTTATCCTGTTCAAATTTGATATACTATTCGAGATGATACTGAATATTGGATTTGGTTGGGCTTATCATTGCAGTGTTGATATGTTCGCTTGATTAGCGTCTTTGTTAATATGATTGCTTGTTATTATTGTGGAATGTTGATTTGGCATTTGTGTCTCTCTTTTCTCCTTCAAAATAATAGTCTGAAACAGCATAACTGTACATTTAACACCCTTCTCCTCACATATGTTTGTATATAAAGCATCCAAAGAGGAACATAATATGAGTAACCTGTCTAGGCGATCCTTTTCTTATTTTTTGTTCTTTTTCTGTATCTCAATCTACACCTGCGTCTTTTGGGGTGGCTATGTATACCCCACTTTAGCTAGCACCTACAAGTGTTAACAAGGAAAGATTCATCCCTGAATGCAGCTGCTCGGACAAAGAATTATAGTGGAGCGGAGCTAGAAGGTGTCGTAAAAAGTGCTGTTTCCTTTGCTTTGAACCGGCAGCTAAATCTTGATGATCTTACCAAACCCGTGGATGAAGAGAATATAAAGATTACAATGGATGATTTTCTGAATGCCCTTCAAGAAATTATTCCTGCATTTGGAGCATCCATGGATGACCTTGAACGTTGCAGGTATGTCTAATTACTGGCTTATGATCTTTTTCCCATCCAGGAATTTATTATATAGTGTGCAAATTGGTCTAACCGAATTTATTTCCATTCCGATAGATTATTTTTATTTTTGCAAGTTGTAGCTTGTAGTTTGTACTGATTCATGTATTTGAACTGCAAGATTGGGCGCGTGTTGCAAGTCTCAGCATGTTTGGATTTATGAAACTATATGCATTGTGAATGACAAATTTAAAGTGGAGTGTATATCGTGGTTTTAAAATCATAAAACATACATAATGGATTTACTATCGCATTGTCTTGGTTTCTTGTTGGCATTTAAAAATTCTTAGGGTTGATGAGTGGCATCGATACAAAATTGAAGTTGGTTTTGTAAAAGAGAAAAAGGAAGGAGAAGGGAAACACATTGTTGTATGAGGTTGATGCCTTTATACTTTTTGGTACAGAAAAAATGGGCAGTAGATAATGTATTATAATGAGCACAGCCCCTGCTGCATGCAACTTTCATGAATGCATTTATTAGACTTGTGGAATCTTCAGCATATGTTTTGTTTCTGTTATTTCTCACAAGATTTTGTGCATCCCTTTCTTGGTTAATTATTACGTCTTTGCTAGAGGATCTGATTTATACCTGTATGGGTAATCCTTTAAACTAAATGACTAGTAAATTTACAGAGTATTGAGCTTTATGGATATAAATGAATTGTTTTCGCAAAAATAGTGATGTATCATGTCAGCTTGGGCTCATGTGACGTGGAATAGTTTTAATTGCTAAATAAACTTGACTTTCTTAATAACATTATTTACATTCCACCCAAATAAATGCGATTTGTAGACTCAATGGCATAGTGGAGTGTGGTGGGCGACACGAGCACATATTTAAAAGAACTATGTTATTAGCAGAGCAAGTTAAAGTGAGCAGAGGGAGCCCACTTGTTACATGTCTTTTGGAAGGCCCGAGTGGCAGGTAAATGTGGTATTTTTTCTTAAGCTTAGTCAACTTCTCAATCTTCTTACTCTTAATTGTCTTGGACAGTGGTAAGACTGCAATGGCGGCTTCTGTTGGTATTGGCAGTGATTTTCCCTACGTCAAGATAGTAAGTGGCTTCTCATGCTATGCGTATTGCAACTAGTCATTTCTTGTTGTAATAGATTCCTTTCCTCCTCTCTCCCTTTCTCTCTCCCAAATCTTCTAAGTTACTTCTCTCCATGGGTAGGTTTCAGCTGAATCAATGATCGGCCTCAGTGAAAGCACTAAATGTGCTCAGATCGTCAAGGTTTTATATTCTATACTATATCTGAACAATTTGCAGTTGTGTTTGCCTAATTTATTGAGAATAATGCTAGGGGTCCCTAATTTGGTAGTAAGTTGGGGTCCTTAATGACGTGACATTATTAAATTGATCGAGTACATCACTTGTGAATATGTGATAGTTATGTCATAAATATGTATTACAAAACCCAAGTAGGGATCCCAAATTTAGTACAAAATTTGGTACTCCTGGTATTACTCTACTTCTTGTGTATGAGCACCATCTCTATGAGAGCTTGCTGAAGTACTTGTTATATCTTGCAAGTTATATGCGAACTGTTGAGCCCTTTTTCCTGAAATGATATAGGTATTTGAGGACGCTTATAGGTCACCATTAAGCATTATCATTCTTGATGACATTGAAAGGTAATACATGATTATATTAAGCTTACAACAAATGGTCAGTTACTACTGTTAACACAAATTATTACTGTGTGTTCGTTCTGTGATCTCATTGCAGGCTGCTGGAATATGTTGCAATTGGACCACGATTTTCAAATTTGATTTCTCAAACATTATTGGTCCTGCTCAAACGGCTTCCTCCAAAGGTTTTTCCTTCATTTATTTTGTTTGTTGGTTCTATTACACACACGTGTGTATATATATAGGGGAGCACTATTTCCACGTGTTTTTTTGATATTTCCACATGGTTCCTTCTCACATGAAGGCGGAACCCACTGTATGCTCATGTGATAGAGGATCATGTGGAAATATCAAAAATACATGTGGAAATATTAGTTCCCTATATATATACACAAGTTTTCTATTGTTTTGTGCACTATTGTTCCTTCTCAAATGGCTTCCTCCAAAGGTTTTTCCTTCATTTATTTTGTTTGTTGGTTCTATTACAAAAACACATATATATGTTGTCTTTTGATTTATGCGCTATTGGTCCTGCTCAAACGACTTCCTCCAATGGTTTTTCCTTCATTTATTTTGTTTGTTGGTTCTATTACACACACACACACACACACACACATATATATATATATAAGTTTTCTTTTGTTTTGTGCACCATTAGTTTAGTGTGTATTTTGTTGAATGATTGTTAGATTGCAAATTGCTCCTTTTATCCAGTCACAATCTTAGTGGTGCATGGTTCACTTATCTTTTGTTGTATTCTTTCTATTTAAAAGTTTTTGTACTTATTTATTGGGATGATCTTTCGTCCCATATTTTGCAATGTCTTATTTGTCTCCCTCCCTCCCTCCCTCCCTCCCTCTTTCTTTCTTTGTTATTTCTTGACATGTAGAGAAGTTCCTTTGAAATATTTATTTATTTATTATTTCTCGACGTGCGTATTGCTCATGTATTTGTATTCTTATTGGAGTAATGCTAGGGACCCAAACTATACACAAAAACTGTGCACAAACAGTATAAAAGGAGAGAAAATAGGAAATAGGACCTACGATTAGAAGCTTTACACATTTTCATTGGTAAGCAATACACGGGTCTTACTCTTTGTACACAACTTTTTGTGTACAGTTTGTGCATATAGTATTCTTCGTATAGACATAAGAAGCTTTTCTGGTTGGTTAAAAATATTATAAAATGAAGAAGAAACGGCAAATAGAAGATGTTGTAGCTAGATAGTATATATTTTTCAAGGTCATTTATTTGTCTACTTTGTGCATTAGTTTGCGAGTACCTGACTTTCTCAGTCAAACATTTTTCAGGGGAAAAAAATTCTAGTGATTGGGACTACAAGTGAGCTAAATTTTTTGGATTCAGTTGGTCTTCAAGATGCTTTTTCAGTCACATACAATGTTCCAACATTAAAGACAGAAGACGCGAAAAAGGTACATCATTATCATTTCCACAACTATGATGGCATTTAACATCATAATATTTTGTTGTATGAACCAATGCGGTCTTATCATTCTATTCAAAGTCGTTACCTTTGTTCAAAAACTATATTTTCTCGTAACTAATGCATGAGACTATTAGGATGCAATTTGATGATAATTGATATAATGCCTCTTAGGATCAAAATGATGTGATTCTCACTCCACATGGCTATAGGAGAATTGCGAGGACATAAAAACCATCAACAAAGTACTCTACGGCTAATGCCCATTTGTAGCTTTGATCATTCAATTTCGTTTTGGTATATATGCATAAGAAGCACCTTTTTTTAGATGTTGTGTGTGGTTGTGGATATGAATGGTAGAAGGCACTAACTACAGTGCACCTTCTACCGGATAAGAGATGAATGAGGGATTACAAGTGAACTGCCTTTCCTAAGGAGGCTTGAACTTGTCTTTAGCAACTTTTCATGAGTATTGGTTTCTTCTTTGCTTAAAAGAATGTCAAAGCTGCAAACAAGCCATTCAAGCATCTGCGGTGGTTGCCAAAGATCTGAGAGAACCAGAAATAGAGTACCAAATGATAAGAATGACTTTGAATTCAATCATAAACTTTTACTAGGTCTGTGATTCCCTCCAGTCAGAACGAGTGTCCTTTTCTCATAGTTTTGTGAAGAGAGTGTTAGAAGATATGTTACAAGATACAATCTTATCCCATAATTAGTGTGTATACATTGTTGTAAATTAGGGATTACCATAACTATAAATTACTTGTTGCTATACTTGTGTATATAAACCAATGTAATTGGGAACCAAATCAATTAAGGAATTAAAAACTAACTCTGTTTCTTCTTTTCTACATGGTATCAGACGTCTGGGTGTGCAAGGTCTTGGGTTCAAATCTTCCTGGCTACACAACTGTTCTTTTATTAATTTAATAGTGCAAATGCACTTTAATTTCTCCCTTCTCTATAAAAAATTGCATTTAAGGGGGAGTGCTGAGACCGAATATCGAGATATTTCCTTGGGTATATGTGAACTAATGTGGTTTCGAACTTTGCTATAAGATTTGGGTGTTACAACGAAAAGGCCTATGCAGTTATTTTGTGATAATAAGGCAGCCAATAGTATTTCAAACGACCCTAGAATGAAGCACATTGAGATTTACAGACACTTCATTAAAGAAAAGTTAACCAGTGGTCTTATTTGCTTACCTTTCGCCAAAACAAAACATCAACTTGTTGATATTTTGACTAAAGGTCTTAGTAGTATGATATTTCATCCATTCTATTTCAAGTTGGGCATGCGAGACATCTATACACCAACTTGAGGGGAGTGTTAGAAGATACAATCTTATCCTATAATTGTAGTTAATCTTATCCCTTAATTAGTGTGTATACGTTGCTGTAAATTAGGGATTACCATAACTGTAAATTAGGTGTTGCTATACTTGTGCACATAAACCAATGTAATTGGGAGCAAATCAATTAAGGAATTAAAAACCCAAATTCTGTTTCTTCTTTTCTACAGAAAGGAATTAGAAAAAGGTTGGCATGACATAAGTTGCATTGTTTCTTTTCTAGACATGCACATACGTTGTCAAGTTTACAATGTTTTTTCTGTTTGCTTATATCTCCTTTAACCAGTTAAATTAGTTTGTCAGTTTTTTTTTCTCCATAATACCGGAGAAATATTTTTTTCAATTTTCATTTTAATGTTCTGATTTCTTTTTTTTACCCACAGGTGTTGAAACAACTTAAAGTTTTCTCGGAGGAAGATATTGATGCTGCTGCTGAGGCCCTGAATGATGTGAGCTCATTTATCTATTCGGTTATTCAATATCTTAGTCTTTATGGTGTGTTTTACTCATGATGTGTCAACACTGGAAAAAAGGAAGAATATGACTACTTGTAACCCTCCTCGGACCCTTTCTTGGTCTAAATGGGTTTGAATTTTAAGTGTTTAGAAAGACTCTTACTTGAAAGCTAAGAAGTGGGCAGTAAAATAATATTTTTCATGATGCTTATAGATGCCAATCAAGAGGATCTACATGGTGATTGAAATGGCAGCTCAGGGAGAACACGGTGGAGGAGCAGAAGCCATTTACTCGGGGAAAGAAAAGATCCAAATTTCGCATTTCTACGATTGTCTCCAAGATGTTGTCCGATATTAGTTGGTGTGAAGTGTGGTGGCTCAAGAAGCAATTTTGTAGGTATTGATTGGCCTATCGGTTATTAAAATCATTTGATGCAGGCAGTCAGTTTGGGTTTGAATATATATTTTGGTATGATGGCTGGCTATGATTTTTGTGCTGGATCCAAGTATTTATTTGTTCTCTTATAAACATATCTTTGTTTTATTTATATTGGCCTCTTCCAGTAGTAGTTTGAGAAGGACACATTAATCATCATCTTATTTCAAATATTTGTGGACACACAAAAATAAAGTAATCAAAGTATTGATTCAGACATGTCTTGCATGATTTAGTTGCTGCTGCATTCATTCATTCATTGCTGTCTTTATTTCTTATAGATAAAAAGTTTGAAAAATGAATGTAAGGCTATGCTTTGATTGACAAGATAGGCTAATAATAAAATACAAGAGGAGGTTTACTCTATATCAAGAGGCAACTGTTCTCATCTACTTAAAACTTTAATTTTTGACCTTTTGTTTCTTCTTATCTTGATATATATATATATATATATATATATATATATATATATATATATATATACAGCTGTGTATTACACAGTAGACCTAGGACGACAGATTTTTTGGGTTATAGCGACGGTAAACTGTCGCCATAGCTCAGAATAGCTATTACGACAGGTGAAACCGTCGCTATAGCCCAAAAAATCGTCGCTATAGCCTACTGTGTAATACACAGCTGTGTACACACATTTTTTTCCTATATATATATATATATATAAATAAAGAGTAAATGAATTTTTGCACAATCTGTCTGTCTGTCTTGTCAAAGAAAAGAAAAGGAATAATAACTAATTTTGTTGAGTAAAGGAGTGTCTAACATTTGGATGATCAATATTTGTGCCAATGGAATCTTGAAATAAAGAATATTATCAAAAGAAAAAGCAAAGTAAATCAATAAAACAGAGGGAGTAACTTGCTTTGTAATTATCTTCAACTTTGTGTCAAGTCGATACTAACTCGGCATATGAATCAATTGGATTAACTATTTTCCGCACTGCTAAATCCATACATACATCTGCCTACCAAGCTTACAATTTACACCAATTAAAAGTACAGTTGAATAAATTAACAATTAAATATCCACAAAATTATTAATATCCTTATATATATATATATATATATATATATATATATATATATATATATAGAGGCCGGATCGGACAGGTTTAAAGTCCGGACCTTTTTTTTTTTTTTTTTTTGCTTTTTTTTTTTGAAACAACTAAAAAAAAAATTTTTTTATGGAATTGAAATTTTTACATTATACAGTGTTTTGGGTGTGATTTGGATGCCTATAACGAAACATGTCTGTACAGTCTGGGCAGACTGTACATACATTGGTTGGTGTAGGTATTAAAAACACACCCAAAACACTGTATTAATGAAAAATTTCAGTTCCATAATTTTTTATTTTTTTTTTTAGTTGTTCTACCAAAAAAAAAAAAAAAAAAAAGAAAAAAAATCAGGTCCGGATTTTCTCCCGTCCGGGAGTCCGGACCTTATCCTTCTTCTATATATATATATATATATATATATATATATATATGGTCTTTGTTTGTTAAAAGCGAGTTGAAGATGACATGAGAGGAGGATAAGAGGCCAGCCCAAGCAGAAGCAGGCTCCAGTCCTTTAATTATTAAGATTCCTTCAGACCTCATAGAGGCGTGTGTTGCTCTAGTGGCTAAGCTTGAGGAAGTGCCCCACTGTGTCCCATATTGTGGTCCCATTTCATTTCCTCCTCTATAAATATCAAGCCAAACATATCGACAGCTTCAACATTGATATAGCAACTTGACTCACAAAACAATCAATCACCCACCTTTGAATTACTCACCATGTCGATCACCTGTGGCAACTGTGACTGCGCTGACAAGACCCAGTGTGTGTAAGTATTTCTATTACTAGTATAATATTGATATAATTAATAAGCTAAACATACTCTTATATCTCCAATTTCAATAATTTGTAGTTTGTCCATTAAATATAGTTTTGAAAAAATAGTAATCATAAAAAAGAACAAGTCCAAGTGTATCTTATAACTATGTTTTACTAATTAGTGATATCTGGTGGATTAATTAATTGCAGGAAGAAGGGAAACGGCTATGGCATTGACATCGTTGAAACCGGGAAGAGGTGCTAATTTTCAATCCTCAAAAACTTTGAAGTCTGATTATATATATATATATATTCCATATGAAGTTGAATATATCCGTAGATTTTTGGTGGATATTATATATTAAATAACATAAAATGAATAATATATAATTTGTGTTGATATATATGCACTGATGATGGATATATATTATTACTGTGGTGCATGCAGCTATGTTGAGACGACTATTGTGATGGAGGTCTCTGAGAACGATGGCAAGTGCAAGTGCGGAACCAGCTGCACCTGTACCGACTGCACCTGTGGCGGCCATTAAACATGCATGCCTATATATTATATATATATGGAACTAATTGTGCGTGCGTGCATGCATGCATGCATAAGTTCTATATATATATGATCTATATATATATATATATATATATATATATATATATATATATATATATATATATATATATATACATAATAAAATCATGTAACTATTTGATTATGGTGATGAATAATTAAGTGTTCGTGTTTGTCTGTCAGTTCTGTATTCTGTATTTCCTTATTCTTAGTCGTAATTGGGTGTACGTGTTGTTGTGGTCACAACCGTGACTGTCGTCCTGTTGTGTCAAGTTAAATTAATGAATCGGTATTATTAGTAGTACCTCTTAATTTTTGTATGTCTTATATATTCCCATGCACTTTGACAAAATCATCTAAACCCCACAATGAAATGATCTAATTAACTAGCTAGCTATATATATATATATATACCGTAAATTAATTTGATCTATCAATAAAGCAAAAGAGTACAACTTCATTTGCAGAAAAATTATATATAGCACATCACAATTATATTAACATTCCATGAACTGGATGAACTTGACAAGAAAAGCCCTAAGATATACTAAAAGAACTAAACTGTGTTTAGGATTAAAACTGAGAGATCTAGTTAAATTAATTACAAGGTTTTATAATTTATAACATTCGTAAATTTTATAAAAACAGACAAATATTTCCATGAATAAAAGTATTTTTGAAAATTTTCAGTATACTTATCTTCCCAAATTAAGCACAAAAGTTCTACCAAAAAAAGACTGAGAAAAACCATTTCCATTTATCGTCTATCATGTTGGTTAACAATCATGCAATTGGTCCAAAAGTTGGCACCATCTGGTTTCTAAAGACCATTCATATACCCCAATCAACAGCAGGGGCCAGGACCATAGAACATACTATCACAGACCATATAGTGACCTAAATGCTTATACTTTCACATTTCCCAACTCCACGTCTGAGCAGAGCAGGTTACCTTAATAACAGCACAATGAAATCTGTGTAGGTGGAATTAAGAGATGCTTCATTCAAACAAATGGGTCAAATGGATATCAAGGTGTATCAAATGAATATGAAAGTACCAAGTATGTTATAAATAAGATTGCATCCCTCCAACATATATAAGAAGGCCACCAAGTAACAATGAATTTAAATATAAATGATTTAAGGCATTCGATCCAAACTCAGCATTATGTCTTAACAAATTGTGTTTATATAATAAAAAAGGATCAACCTTGTAATATATGAATAAATAAGAAAAAACATCTTTTGGATGTAAACAGTTTAGAGCAAGTTCTAAACATTATTTGTGAATTTTCAAAAATCCATAGTAAGTAAAAATTCCATATTTTCTAGCGTGTACCTTCCAAAATTAAGGAGGTTCTACAAAAATGAGTCATCTTCCATATATCTATCATGTTGGGGTACATTCATCATATCAAACGTTGAAGCCTTCTGCACGAAGGCATTTACGATGAGCTTCAATCCATTTTGAACAGGCAGCTTCACCATGCTCCACGACACATTCGTCCCTCAGCTTCTTAGTATCTGGGCAAGCACAACATATTTTCTTCTTTGGCTTAGTATCAGGTGCAGTTGCTATAGCAGCTTGCCCTTTGCCTTCCTGCGACTTTGACAAAGTTATGGCAGAAGAATGGTTCTGTGTAACAAGCCCACTACCCATCCTCACAAGTCACTGCATTACAGTTAATATTAGTTGAGACGGGCAAAAAAATTAAAAATTGAACGAAATCTTTACATGTATTTATTTCTGTAAGGAGACAAAACTTCAAGGTGATGATGAGCACAGGTGAAACATCTCCACCCTTTATTATATATTTATGACAGTTGAACTAAATAGTCTGATTATATTGTTAAGTACGTTAGTCATATGGATAAATACAGACACATTTGAGGTATTCTTGTTCTATTTAAATCTATAACCTTCCTACTCTGACGCCTAAAATGAATGAATTATACTCCTTCAATTCAACAAAAAGAGTCTCATTTGTATTTTTTACAAATACTAAGGATGTATAACCCCTGAAAATAATAAGTTGTTAGTTAAGTAGTGGTGAAATGAGACCATCGTGTCCTTTTA
This sequence comes from Panax japonicus, assembly GCA_020205505.1. Classification (NCBI taxonomy): domain Eukaryota; kingdom Viridiplantae; phylum Streptophyta; class Magnoliopsida; order Apiales; family Araliaceae; genus Panax; species Panax japonicus. Next base: position 88,618,333 of record CM035091.1, read on the forward strand.
TAATATCATCAATAAAAAGAGAACACTTCAAGTGGAACGTTTTTTTCTTTTTCTGCAAATGGGTCTCTTTTTGTGAAATTGACAGAGCATAAAACAACCTTCTGGTTCTGGGCTTCCACTATTATATGAAAAGGACACCAAAAAGAACATAAGAAATGCTGAAGTAAAAATCTCCCAAAAAGGTACATCCTCGTGACCAAAACACGCATTAGAAGATTTTCTACCAAGAGCACCTTAATGTTCTAACCATTCTTCCAATGCCACAAAAATGAAATTATCGAAGGATGAGAAAATAGAACAAACCATTAAGTATTCATGCCATCAAATCTATCTAAAGCTATGCGCTTTCTTCAATTTGTATGGCATAACATCCTATTATTTTTGTCCTAATGATACCACTACTTAACATTTTGCTTTGCTTGTAGACCCAAAACAAATCAGTAACTATAAAACCTGATAGGTCACCTCCTAAAGCTACTTAGTAATCACTATTCAACCTTCTGCATTCTAGTGGTACCAAAACAAATTGATAGGTATAGGTTCAGATACCTGTCTCCAATAGTTCCTAAAGAAGGGATATAGAAAAATGTGTACGTTGCTTTCTTTAGAACACCGTTATTCTTTTCATCTTTCACCATAGGTAACTGCCTAGATCAAACTTTGTACACAGAGTAAGTACTGTTTAATTATTTTTCTAAAGCCAAGAGGAAGAATATGCAATCATGAAATCTTCTGCAAACCATTTGAATTCTGCAACTGTAATAATGAATTAATGATATGTTTCCAAATTTTAAGAACAGTACAAAAATATGAAATCATATTTGATGATATTAACCCAAGTACATGTGTGCATGAGTTTGTATCTTTTCATCTCATTTCCCATCACAAAGAGTTTATTCGTCTTTACATAAATATATAATGTGCAATCAAAGGCGCAAGAACGCGCAAGCCTACCCTAGCACCTAAGACCCAGGGAGACCTTTGCACATTGCGAGTCTTTTTCCTTCAACAACTATGATAATCTAAAAGATGAACCACAAACTTACCAAAAGTCAAAAGGTAAGTTTTTTAATGTCAGATGACGTTTCATTTATAATCCCAAATTAGAGACATGAACTTCTATATAGCAAATAAAAAATAAATCCCTACAAAATGCAGCTCTTAATAAAAAGAAATGCTTATCATCATGAAACAGAATTATCATTTTGAACAATGGAGGAAGCTCAATGGAAACTCGGAAACATGGATTTCACTGGTTATAACATATACAAGTCTATCAAACTTAATTTAGCTCCATGGAAACTTCAACCCAATTCAAAACTCTAGTCCAGTATACAGAAACATAAAAGAAATCAGAAATATATACATAAACCATAAAACAAAATGCAAACAATACAAGATGTTTTAATCCATCCAAGACATAACCATGACAACTCTTTTAATCCACTCCCAACAAAATAAATCGATTACCCAATCCACAAAAGTACCAACAACCTTAGAAGAAAAAAAAACTAGATTCCTATAACAAGAAATAAGGAATCAGTAGAACAAAATAGAGCCAAAAAGTAGAAGTCTTCTAGGGTTTAGAAGAAAAAGAAGCAGTATTACGAAATTAACTATTAGGAAAATAAAATTATTTACGGAACATACCTCTCGATTTTAGCTGCTTATGGTTTTGGAAGGGTTTTGATTGTGAAGAGGCCTGTATCACGTCTCGCGTTTGATTGCCGCACTTTTCCTAATAAAATAAAATTCACATTAAAAGGATTGACTTGGTCAACATGGCCCATGGGTGAGGTACACTCTTGATCACCTTACACATACTTGCAATTTATAATTAGTTTTTTTTATATGTATATTTATTTTCATAGGGCACTCTTGTATGAATATATGACTCATTTATCTATCTAATAAAATATAAATAATTTTAAATTTTTCATTCATTCAATAAATTATTTGAGTCGTTCAAAATTTAAAATAAATTTCACCGTTTATACAATGTCGGAGGCACGGGACCCAGCTAGTTAAAATATATTAGACAACCATGAATTTATATCCTATGATATTAATTACTATCTTAATTATTTAAGTAATGTTTAGAGTCTCAAATTTTTAATTTCTATTTAATTTTTTTATGATAAATTATCAGACAACCAATTAAATGAGATCTACTTTGATAACACATTATTCGAAATATTTTTTAAAATTAAAATTTTAAAACTCCTAAAATCACCCTAATTATTTTTGTATTTCAAAATGAAAATTTCTCTCTTTACTTTTGGATAGCGATACTTTTAAAAGAACATTGATATTTTAATTTTTTTTGAATGGTCATCTTTACACGAATAATAAATGAGCCAACGATTTTGAAGAAAGACTATAAAATGAGCAAAACAGTTCAGATTCAATTTATACTCGTTCGACTAAAAGTTCGATTCGAACTCGACTCGAAATATAAATAATTCAAATATGAGTAACTTTTAAAATTCGATAAATTACTCGAACTTCTTCAAATTGTAATTTTATATTGATACTAGGATTATATTCGTTCAAAAATTTCAAATTGTTCAGGCTCGATTCGAAATCGGGCTCGACTCGATAGTTAAACGAGTCTTAATTAAATTTTATTTTATACTCGATAAATTTTGTGATCAAATTTAAACAATTCAATACTCGACTCAACTCGGTTCATTTACACCCTTACTTTGAAGAAATACTAAATCCTCTTCTAGAAACAACACTTTTTTGTTTTTACTTTTTATTACTTTTCTCACTCATAATGGCAGCCTTTTTTTGAAAAAAAGAAGAAGGATAAGAAGACTAAAAATGATATAATATTCCAAATTTAGCTTAATAAAAAGTGATTGATTTTAGTTTTAAATTTTAATATAGTGACAATAATATTATTTAATTTGAGTTTTATAATCAAATAAGTGAAGGTTGGATAAGAGTCTCTCTATCTATCTAATAAAATATAAATAATTTTAAATTTTTCGCTCACTCAATAAATCATCTTGGTCGTCCAAAGTTTGAGATAAATCTTACCGTCCATACATCTATCTAATAAAATACATCTATCTATTTATCTAATAAAATACAAATGATTTTGAATTTATCACTCACTCAATAAATCATCTGGACCGTTTAAAATTTAAGATAAATTTTACTGTCTATACAGTGCCGGAGGCACGGGACCCAGCTAGTTCATTTATATAAAGCTGTTTAAAAATACAATAATATAACTTCTTCGAGGACGATCACAAATTACACTGCAGGCTTGGGCCCACCTTAGGAGTTGACAAAAATGTACTTAATCTAAAGAAAAATACAATAATATAATTTTTTTTTAATGTCTCTCAAATAATTTATAAGATTTATTAGAATTGGAATTTTTACAGAAAAAAATATTTTGGATGTCATTTTGATACATGTAAAAAATATGTCTGTACAGTGTAAGACCCCAACTTATTATAAATAAATTTTAAATTTCTCTATTTATTATCTTGAAATAATATGGAGTTAATTTGATATAATACTTTGGTTATGAGTGAAATGTGCAAATTTTGCAAAATAAGCAAGTGGTTATAAAATATTCATTGTGTCGGGGAATATTCGTTTGGTCGTGGAATATTTTTTTTGTCAGAAAATATTCGTACGACGGCGCAGCCATTTGTGGACCTCATAACGGATAACTGTCGGATGAAGAAAATAATAAAATTTGAGTTTTTACAAATAACGGCGTAATTGTTACCGTTAACACTGTTAGAATACCTGATGGTTAAAATACAGTAATACGCGTGGTTGCACAGTAGCACACGGTATTACACAGTATTGATGAATTATTTATCATTACGTAAGAAGACACTACTCAATAATTGTTACAGTAGTTACTGTCCAATATTTTATTTTATTGATTCAATAATTGTTGCGTTAATATTTTATATTATTGTTGTTTCAATAATTGTCACTGCACAGTATTTCCCATTATCAGATCAATAATTCATATTATTTGAATAATATTATTAGATATCATTATTGACAATGTCTAGAAAGTTCTGTCAATGAGAGTTTGGTCACCTAATTGCGCGCCAGTAAGGAAAAATCCTTATCGAAAAGCCCCCTCTTTCATGGGAACTGCCTAGTTGTCATAATTGTGATTCTATAATATTATTTGTGAATAATTAATTATTGATTCACATGATAAGAAAATATTTATTTTATGTTAGATATATTTATTGTGGTTAAAAATGAAGGAGTTAATGTTGAGGTGTTTTATCAATATTTTTATCGGAATAAAGGTATTAAAAATTAAATCAATATTTTTGAGATATATTGCGTGAGTTATAATTTTTAATTCGACCGTTGGATCGTTGTGATTTTTAGATATGTTATACATATATAAGTTGAGTATATGTCCATAAATTTTGAACCGTTAAAAATGAACGTATGATTTGTTATGAATTTTAAGAAGTGACTGATTCAGAAATTAGGTTATAAATTATTTTGGTGGAAAATTCTAGAATTGAGTGGGCTTCACTCGTGGTTGGTGAAGAAATGTGCTGAATTTTATTTCAAATGTGGTGGGTGGGAATAGTAGCAGGTAAAACCAACAGGTTACAGGTCAAGTCTGCTTCGGCGTGGTAACATTTTCCTATAAATAGAGGGTTAAGTTAGAATTGAAAATCACACCAGAAACATAAGCTTTCTCACTTTCTCTCTATATATTATCGAGTATATTCTTGTGAGTATTTTGATACTTTGAGTGTTGCTATACGGTGCAAGTTCCTTCAGCACTATATCCAGTATTCCAGTCAGAAGTACTGTCTTTTTGAGGTAAGAGATATTATTTTCTTCGTAAGTGACATTATTTCTTCAATATCATTATGCCAAAATATTGGTTGAAACTTTTTATCAAATTTAAAACTTTTCATGTCGGGATTACTATTCATGATCATGAGTTACTATTCACGAGTTATTTTTCTTGTAGAATTTTTATCTTTTGGTGTTGGAGTTACTATTCACGTATACGGCATTATTCACCAAAAAATAAAATTTTCTTCTTTTTGTCCAAGATATCTATTATGGTTACTATCTTTGATTGTATTCATGTTTTGATCTTTATTCTTGAATTTTACTTCAAAATTGGTTATTATGGAGTATTATTGATCTTGCATAAACTGTAATACGAATATCTAATATTTGTTATTTTGTTTCACTGGATTCATTTTCTTTAATATATTTTTCATCATCCTCAGTCCTAAATGATGATATTACTGAATATCTTTGGCCTGTAGTGCAAAGATAAATGATTAACTGATGAATATCTTTGGCATGTAGTGCAAAGATGAATGATTACCTAATAAATATCTTTGGCCCATAGTGTAAAGATGAACATGTATTGAGATGAACATGACCAACTGGTGATACAAATGAATATCTTTGGCCTGTAGTGCAAAGATGAATATTTGATTCAAGATGTATATTGATTGATGACAGGGATAAAATATTGATGATGAACTTTTAAATCTTAGAAGATAGTGGAATTCTTTCTCTACTTGACTCTTCTAATGGATTGCTATTTTCGCTGCAGTTGTTGATCTAAAACTTGTTGTCTATTATATTTTATCAGATTTTTCCCTGTTAAAAACTAATGATAATTTGTTGTATATTATCTTAGTCATAATATTCTTTACTGGCTAGTTGAGCTCACCCTTTTATTTTTTGTTCCATTTTTCTTCTCAGGAGGTGAGAACATAACAGGAGGTAGTCGGGATATGGAGTGATGATTCTAGAAAGATGTTTTAGCAGTCCTCACTATTTCTGTAAAATAGTGTTTGAATAATTGTAATGATGACTTATTTGAGTGTGGATATTGTCTAGAAGACAATATCTGTATTTAAACTCACAGTATGTGTTGTCGTAATTTGCATGACAAATGTATTATTAAAATTGCAGTTTACTTTATGTACCATGTATTTGGCGACTCAGATCGGGTGTTGTATACCTATTTTGGGGGCGTCACATACAGTCTGTACAAGCATATTTTTTACATGTATCCAAATGACATCCAAAATATTTTTTTGTAAAAATTTCAGTTCCAATAAATCTTATAAATTATTTGGGAGACATTTTAAAAAATAAATAAATAAATTAGACCGATCGCCCCAAAATCACTCCTATCTAAATCTTTTTACAGTGATGCTACGCGGACAGGAAATTGGGACAGAAAAATTGGACCGATCTAATTTTTTACAAAATTTCTGTTGGAATAAATATTATACATTTTTTGAGAGTCACAATAAAAAAAATAAAATTGGACCGGTCCAATTTTCTGGTCCCAATTTCCTGTCAAGCTAGACTTATTCATCTTTTTATCTATAAATTATACTGTAGACGGCGACATTATTGTAAATATATTTTTCCGCATTATAATTTGACATTTGTGGACATAATTTTTTAAGATCAAACATTTTACTCTTTTTTTTTACATAATTCAAACACATACAATTAAGGTTGTAAAATGAGTAAACAGTTCAGGCTCGATTTGTATTCGCACGACTAAAAGTTCGATTCGAACTCAACTCAAAATATAAATGAGTCAAATATGAGCAAATTTTAAAGTTCGATAAATTACTCGAACCTCCTTAAATTATAATTTTCTAATGATACTCGGATCATATTCGTTTGAAAATTTTAAATTGTTCGGGCTCGATTCGAAATGGTGCTCGACTCGATAGCTAAATGAGCACCAATCAAACTTTATTTTATACTCGATTAATTTTGTGAATCAAATCTGAGCAACTCAATATTCGAATCAACTCGGTTCGTTTACACCCTTACATACAATCAATGTCCAATGCCAATATTTTGCCTTCTCCAAAATGATTATCAAATACATTATTTTTATAATATTTTTTTCCTATTTCATTTGCTTAATCCAACGCACCATAAATATTTGTTACATTTCTTAAAAAGCGGGTATTTATGTCATTTCATTTGATAAACCCAGTCTATAGTAGTATGGCTTGTGGACGTCATCATAACTATACATTTTGGACCATTCAGTAATTGCTGGAAAGCTTTTAATTTATAGTATTACTGGTAGAGTTATGATACTTTTAACAAGTAGTAAAACTCAAAAGAAATAACATAATTTTACAAAATATCAAATAACTCATTAACAAAATTCAACCTACACTTAAAAGATAAGAAATTTTTACCATGGTCTATTTAGTCTTACCTTTGATTTCAAACTAACTTTCAAGTTTCAACCAGACAAACATCATGATTCAAGAATCTTTCACTCTGATTTTACATGGCCCGAGTCCAAGACAACATAATTCTCAACTTCATTCTTCAAGGGAATCTTGATGGTGATGTACAAATTCAATGGATCAAAATATCAACCGGCATCCGTTACCATGAAATTAACTTCATAATAAGTTGGTAACATGCAGAGAGATCACCTCCCGACCTGCGTGTCGATACTGTATTGACCAAAATTAACTTCATATTAACCACTCCCGATCAGCTGATACCAATAGCTTTCATTTCCCGCCTATAGCATTAAAAAACATATTACTCGTTCCCTTCTAAAATTAACTGGAAGAATACTTTTTCAGATCAATTCCCGAAAGATCTACGACAAAGAAATGGTAAATTGACTCTAGTGTTCATCCTTTCTCCATTTTTGTTGGATTTTTGCTAATGCTAAACCAACGATTTATTTGGGCACCTAAATGCCATTGCTCCTATATAAATATTAGGTCAAGAGCTATGAACAAACTATTCGGTTTTTAAAAGTTTTAATTCCACCACGGATGTCTCACCAATGAAATTGCTGGGGGTGAAAGTCTTGGAGATACGATCAATAAACATGAAAATGCAGAATAAACTTGCCAAAGTTACAAGACCGGTGAGAAACATGCACAAGTCTAATTAATCAAATAATATTGACTATTAATCCATTAATATACTCCATCCTTGTATGGTTTTAAACTTTAAGAATCTCCTTGGGAATAATCAGTGACAATATATTCTCTTCGACAGCGTTAAAATCATAGCCAGCAGACAAGTTAGCAGAACTTGATAGAAAGAAAGAAAGAAGAAGCAAAAGCTAACAGGAAAAGGTCACATATTTCATTATTTTTCAAGAAAATTTTACACTGAAGATAACTTTAGGAAGGCAATGGGGGTACCATTTCACCTAATAGGGAAAAAAAGAAAACAAAGTAAATATTCATTGTCTAATTACAACAGAACGCATAAAACCACAGTTTTTCTCCTTTACTCTTCACCTTACCACCAAGCGTATCCCCTGTCCTGCACACAATGCTCAAACAAACCGACTAGGTAATCAGCAGTATTATCCAGTTTTTCATAATTCACCAAGAATCCTCATATTGAAGCACAAAAGTACTTCAAGAAATCCATGATTCAACATCAATTCTCTTCTTTGTTACAGTTGGATATGCAGTTCCCATATGAAACTAATCGTACTTCTCTCTCCAAGTGTAAACAAGAAAGAAAACCCATGAAAGTGCCAACGCAATGTCCCCAACCACCAGCCTTAACCAATCCCCGCCAAGATCCTCAAGTTTTCTATCAAAGTAAATCCTCCAAATGGCCATAGCAACATGGAGAAACACACACCCTCTTGCAAAGAATCCCTGAAAATCCCCGTCTTTGACAAAAGCCACCATGAACAAAAGAAACCCAATTGCAAACAAAAGCAAACCCGAAAATGAATCAGATGTTTGGATTAACAGCTGATCATGGGGTGTGGACCCCATAAGCTTAGTAGCAGTTTCTCTTCCATGGCTAAATACAAATACCTCATTGGTATAAAACACCATTAGAGCTCCACAAGTTAAGGCTACCACAGAATGCAGAATACAGATTAGGAAAAAGGTATATGATCCCATTGATCAACAAACTATATTAAACACAATAGAACTTCAATTCATTCAGCATTTAAACCCCAAAATAGTTAAATTGCATTCTATAATCTCAAATAACAAAATGAACCCACTGATCAGAACATTTACCTTAACTTGCATAAACTTGATTTCAACTCAAACTTCAAAGAAACCAGAGGAATATTTGGACCAAAACTACTTTAAAGCATATCCCATTCTCAATTGAATTGATTAATCAGAACCCAAATAGACCTTCCACCCAATCAGCACTGTTTTGATTGAAATCAGCAGCCACAGGCTGAACAAAAATACCCTATTAAACCCCAAATGTCAATTAACATAAATCTTCAAGACAAAGGGTTGGACTCCTCTCAGCTCCAGAGAGCTCGTACACAATACCCAAACACATTTTTGATCTTTAAAAAGGGGCGAGATCGAAAACCCTAACCCCAAAACTCAAAACCTGGAAGGATCCAATGAGAAATATGGGAAAAATGGAAAGGGCTTTATAAAAGGGCGGCCTTTTTGGAATTCGAGGGAAGAGAGAAAAAGTGTGGTTTGCTTTGAGATTGCCGTTAATGGTGGAAATGGTCTTCCTTCCAGCAGCTAAGTGTTGGAGTTTACAGCTAGTTTAACACAATTTTTTTAACCAATGGATAACTCTGGAAAAGCTTGGAATAAGAAAGATGATAATTCATGCTACTATGTAGTTAGACCATGAAAATTTGATATTTTCATAAAACTATAATTTAAAAAGTAGACATAAATATATTTAAATTTTATTTATTTTTATTTGTTATTAAATTTAAAATACAAATAAATAAAATTCAAATAATTTTTATTATGTAATATTTAAAAACAAATATCAACCTACTATTTATGTAAAAACAAATCATGTTAAAATATTTAAAAATATCAACTTCTATTTGAAAATAATACTAATATTTATTATGAAAATATCAATTCCATGTCATTAAAGGCGAATAACTAGATAAAAACTGGCTAATTTATGTAGACAAAATATTAATAGAGATCAATACTTTCTTTAGGTAAACTTTATTTTTTTCGTCTAATAACCTAATTCTTAAAAAAAAATTACTCCTTTTGTAAGTACCGTAATTTGAGAATTTTATAATATTGATTTGATTATTTAGTTATATAAGAATGATATTTATTCGACATATTTATATATATATATATAGACCCAATAAATCAATAATATAACTTGGTATTACTCATGCTCTCAACAATTGCTATTTTCTTTGATTTTCTCTTCATTTTACCACTTTCCTTTGCTTCCTCTTTTGGTAAAGGCTAGTTGCAGACAGAGATATGTGATGTAGGCGAGATGGACATAGTTATGGGTTCCCACATCCCACTTCACATAAATAAATACTACTAGTAAATTATTAAATAGTCCAATTATTACTACTACAGTATTATACTACTCCATTATGTATGGTTGTTGGTTGCTGTCCATCCTGCCTAGTAAATTTATTACTATAATAAAAATCCTTATTATCCTAGTTTCCTCTTGAATTATTGAATGACATCAGCAATCCAATTGTTTTGTTTTTTCTTTGCCATTTTGCTCATCTGTATCTTTTCTTTTTAAAAAATAAAAATAAAATTATAATTCTTTTTGCTAACAAAAAAAGTGTTTTCATGCCTTTAACAACTTTACCTTCATATGTTTTGATTCTAACCTTGTATTTTAAGTATACCTTTAATGTCACAAAATTAGCTTTAGTAGGGTTTGGTCTTTTCTTGTTTTTATAAATTCAATCTTCCAATTCACACGAATGACCAAAATCATTCATTTGTACAACTATTGTGCAAACGAGAGTATTAAGTAGGACAGACTCCGCACAATTATTTGTTAAGCCCCGCACAACAATTGTGCAGATAATAGTTTCATTAGCCTTTAGATCGCACTTAAATAGATATGGCTCGGCCAATGAAACTGAGATCCAAAGGGGGAAAAATCATATTCAAGGTTTGTCTATAAGCAAACCAATGAAAGCGGCACAACAATTGTGCATTCATCAGCCTTTAGATCTTAGAATAGACGACTAGATCGTACTTAAATAGATATGGTTCGGCCAAAGGGAAAAAATCATATTCAAGGTTTGTCTATAAGCAAAATTTGACAGTAAACTAATTTTGATTATAAGCAAACCAGAGACAAGAAGCTACAAGCTTTAATATAAGCATTAAAATGGCCAAGAATCAAATGGGACCATCTACAACTAATTAATTTGGCTTAAATTCAACCAACAAGGAGGCAGAGATAACAAACAACAAGCATCTTTTCTTCTTTGGGAATTATTAAATCCCAATTCAGTCTATGAATTGTATATTTGTAACATTAAATGTATGCCTTGTAATGGAATCAACAAAAATCATCTATACTGAGATTACGTCTAAAGCCAAATCAAACAACACATTCTCCACTCCCAAACACAAATATTAAGAAATATAATTAATATTTAATGTAGAGACAATATAATAAACTAAGTTTCCTTGAAATCGAAATAAAAGGGGACAAATAATTGGACAAGAAAACATTGTTGAAATACATCAAACCTAAGGTAAGGTTGATTGTAAAAGATAACTACAATTCTCTCTCTCCACACTCCACTTAAAATGCCAATATATCATTGAAGATGATCAACAGTTGTAATCTTGACATTTTCCATAATGTTTGAGATGATCCATTAAGTTAAAACATGAAATAGTATAGAATAGTTAAGTGAAAAATGCAATAACCTGTATCTTTATGTTTTCAATATCGGTATAGTATTTACAAGAAAAATGAATAACTATTAACAAGTTTTGACCAAAGATTAAAGCCATTTTTCATGCAAAAATTGTCCTAATTTTGTTGAATAACTTGGGGAGAGAAAAAGGGGTGCCTATTTTTTGCGCATTGTAAAAAGAAAATGAGAAAAAAATCATATTCAAGTTTTGTCTCTATTACCGACTTCAACTTTTCGGTGCCGCCTTGAACCAGGTCTCTTGTCTCCTCTTCCACGTCTAACAGTATTTTTCTTCACTGGAGTCCTTCCAGCCGTACCATCATGGACCACTGCCGGTGGAGGATGATTTATGAAACTAGCTGGTGGAGTCATGTGCTCCAGTAGATCTCGATGGTATGCCTATACCAAAAAACCACCTGTAATCAGACTACAATATTAACAATAGTTTTCAATGGCAAATGCTTAAAAGTAAATCTCAATATTCTCTTTTACTCAACTTTTGTTTTGAAAGCATGAGGATATGAGGCACACCTGAATGCTCTACTCTTAAATAATCAGAAAACCAAAACATAGGGCACATTTCTTCTTCATCAATATTAAAACATTTAAAACCCACTTGTTCATGCAAGTGATGCAACTTTAAACTTTGAACTGCTATCGGGTTATTAACCAAAAGTCCAAAACCTGTTTGGTGTTACAGAAATTGGTAATAACTTTGTGAGCCTAAAGATAAGTGATATATGGTTTTCCAAAAATTCATCCTTTCCATAAGTAAAACCAATTCGTTTATGTCAATATAACAAGTTACTACCTGTATCACAAAATTCAGCCTCTCACAATCCATAAACATATTGATGCCGCAGTTAACTTTAGCCATTAGTTTGTCCCTTACAGTGGAAAAGCTTAACTGATCCCTTGAAGTGAAACGATCGACTTCGTTAAACCATAGACAGGTAAAAAGATTTGTGATTGGGATGTGTTCCCTTATAATGAAACACCCTTCGGGAACATCTGCAGAAATTACTCATATAGTAATTATTGAATTTCAGATTGAAAACCTGGCCACAAAAGAACCATAACTCAGGAACCTACCACTAGTTATTGGAAGCTTAGCCTCTGAATACGTCGTTAAACCCTCCTTTCGATAAAAATCAATCTGGTAACCAATGGAAGCATTCTCATATTTCCTTGCAGCTTTATTAGCTTCAGCTTCTTCAAACACATCAAAGCGTCTATAGTGTCTTGAAATAGCAAAGGTAGCACTTCGGCGCCACAAAAACCTAAGATAGTACATGCATACAAGTAACAGAAACCAATATCTCAATAAAAAACAGTTTTCTTCACTGCATATAGTTGACAAAGCCAACAATAAGGCATGACATTCACGGTGGAAACAAAGGGAAACCGAATAATCCAATAATTTTGTTTCAACAATAATGTCTCAACTGAGAACAGTTTCCTTCAAATTCTTGAAGGTTCATTCTTTATTTTATTTATTTTTCTATTGAGAACTTGATTTTATTTCTGACCCAATGGATCAAACTATGGCAGATGCTGTACACTCATATACACTATTGCCTAGGATAGATGTCCAAAACCAAGAAGAAGAAAAAAGTTGCCCTAGAAACATGAAAACTAGCACTAAAATCAGATAGATGTACCTCTCAAGAATTTGATAGGGATCTACAACAAGCTGAAGCTTTGCATCAATCCATATAGAATATCGCACATTAGGAAAAAGCCGATGTAATAGAAGCTTTGGAACCTGTCACGAGTACATTCTGGTTCATTAAAAACTCATACGATTATCTAGAATTGTTTTGACAAAACTTCTCCACATGTACAAAGATAATGGCTCATAACTTGGATAACATACTTGCTATTTAATTTGCACAATCAGAAGAACAGCTGCAAATTTAGATGAATAAAAATTACCTGGGAGCTAAGTAGATGGTATAGTCCCTTATTGCCCCCCTTTCTTTCAGGAAAAAATACTCCCTCTGTTCCAAATTATAATCATTATTGGTTTTTGAAAATCAATTTGATACATTTTCAAACTCAGAATTGAGATAATTCATTAAAAATTATGAATTATAATGAGTAATACTTTTTTAGATTGTTTACAATATTCATCATTATACTGATTAAAATTAAAGGAATATATGTTAATTTTGAGTTTGAAAATGTCTTAATTTAAGTTCAGAAAGTCAATAATGATCTTATATTTTGGAACGGAGGAAGTATATATATATATATATATATATATATATATATATATATACAGAACCGATCAGGTGAGGGCTCCCTTACTTTGTTAAAATGCGGACTTTTTTTTTTGGTTTTTTTTGGGTTTTTTTTAAACTAAAAAAAATATTTAATATTTTATGGAACTGAAATTTTTTCATAATATAATGTTTTGGGCATGTTTTGAATACCTATACCAAAAAGTGGTGGTACAGTCTGCCCAGACTGTATATACATATTTTGTTATACATACCCAAATCACATCCAAAACACTGTATTATGAAAAAATTTCAGTTCCATAAAATATTAAATATTTTTTTTAGTTGTTTAAAAAAAAACCAAAAAAAAAAACAAAAAAAAAGTCCGCATTTTAACAAAGTAAGGGAGCCCTCACCTGATCCTGACCCTATATATATATATATATATATATATATAGTCCGGATCTTAAGCTCACCCTTTATCCAACTCAACCGAGCTCACCCTCCTTTAGCGACGGACCCGGCGACAGTTCGGTCATACAACCGTCGTCTATACTTTTAGCTCAATTTTGCAGTATTCAGATCAGATCAGAACAAATATTTTTTTCTACTTCTACAGATAGTAATTTTCATATAATATCCTCTGCACCAAATAATTTCAAGAAAAAAAAATATAATCCTACATAATCACATTCTGGGAAAGAAACAACAAGGATAAGCAAATCGATGCAAGACAAATAGAGCAGACCTTTCCATTGCGCCTTGCATCAGTGTAAGGAATGTTACGGACAATAATAATCCTCCATAATCCAACCCTCTTGTTTCTGTCTAAAACACTAGAATTTTTCATATAAGCTTCGGTCTCTTCATCAATAAACATATAGAAAGGAATATTTTCTTTTGCAGTTTCACTAATGTCCTTGGGCTGTTGAATGATGTCATAATTTCCTAGAAATAATAAAATCATACGATTAATTCAAATAGCTATCAAACAAAATAAGATATTAGGACAACAACCAAAGCACTAATTAACAAGATAACAGAGCCTCTAAATTGAGGGCTACAGTTTACAAGCACAACTCTTATCGCCAATCACAGAAGAAAAAATTGAATATAAAGGATTTCTTATGCCCAACAGTACCAAATACAGCTGATGCAACAATGACATCGTGAAACTGCTCCAACTCTCCAAGATCAGCTCCATCAATATCAAATCCAGTTTGCTGACCAGGCCTACATCCTTTCACAAATCTGGGAAAAACAAAAGATGCACCAAAAATAACCCACAAGAAAAATACAAGGCATCTAGTAAAATGAAAAAATCAACAATAATATCATAAAAGTAAAGCAAATTTATATAATAAGAATAAACCTACCCACAGTGCACAGTCATTGATTTTCTCACAATAAAAGAGTCATTCCTCTGCTTTAGAGAAGGATAACCGCCAAAAGCAGAGCCTCCATGTGGTTCAGTTCTGACAGGATATTCCTCGCGAAAATAACTTAATTGACGAAGGACGGGTGATGCTGAAGGGGAACTTGGCATACTAGCTCTAGCCTGCTCTACTGGAAGATAGCACACCGGACACGCTGAGGAAAATGAACAAGAACAATGTTAACAGCACTACAGCATTAGAATATTATATATTCATAATAGTTGCTCTAACTAAGATGGACCAACTAGATATTACTACCTTTATCAAGAACAATTAGATCGATACAATGTAGTTTTATACTTATAATCTTACTTTTATAACCTCATTACATGAGGGGTCGACCATTGTATACTCACGTAGACACAAAACTTACGTCGTGGTCCAATGTGTTTTCTCTCTCCAGGAGGAGGAGGGTATGCAAAATGTTCACATGAATGGTCCTGAATAGTGGCAGATCCTGTAACTGTAGCAACAGAAGAATGAAGAGGAGGGAGGAGCCCAGTATTTACACTGCATACTGTCAGACTGTTCAGTGTAGAAGAAATATTATCTATCAGACTGCTGTCTTTCCTGGAAAACGCTGACGTAACATTAAATGCAAAGAATTCCACACTAGTGCTCACCGATGTGTCTTCTAAAAACAGTAAGGCATCAAAAATTAGATTAGCCCGTTAATCAAAAATCTGAAAAGAAATATTGAGATCTTAATTATAAATACCAATGAACATTTTAAACCAGAGGTAAATGGATTGAGTCTCATTACACAATTCTGCTATAAACTTGCCAGTGTAACGTGATAAAAAGGTCCAAACTAGAAAACTAACAATACAGTGTAACCGATAAGGCGATAATACATGTATCAAAAACAAGTTAGGGGTTAATGATTCAATATGGTCAAGATGAGACAGAACTTGAGAAAATACTAATACGTAGTATCTGTAGAGCTCATCCTATCCCTCCCTTCCCCACCCCTCCCCTCCACTCAATTCCTCCCCTAATGAAAGAATTAAAGTTAGTTTGTGGTTCTGACCCTATTGTCTTCTGCATGAATTGTAATATCGAACAAAGTTAGCCACCGAGTATGTACAAGTTCCAAATCTGAACTTTCACTAACAAAAGTGGACTCAAGTCTCGATATGAGTATCAAAAAGTAAAATCAAAAGAGTATTTAGATATACAGTAGTATGCCCTCAAGCCAATCACATTGGATGTGATAAGCATTTACTTTGTATTCTTGTTCATTTATTAATAAAAGAATTCATTTAATTTAAAGCATTATTTATCCATGTTAATTGGTTGAATAAATAAATGTGATAAACTCATAGTTTTGGAGCAATTCTTTTAAAATCATGAAGAGTTCGTGCAAATGAGATCTAAATTCTAGAAAGCTCTGAAACTAAAATGTTCCTAATTGTTGGATCACTAATGTGGGGTTACTGATTTCGGATAGATTAGTACATAATATGCTTGCTTTGTTGAAGAAGCTTATTAATCTCATAATCATTTGTGTGGAGACACTAAAGCAAGTATGTAGGTGTTTATTGGAGAATAAGTTTACTGAACGTGACTCTCTTGAAGAAACCCTAATGGAGTTTTACTTGCCTGACAATAGAAGTTCCTATAGTGATAGTAGTACAAGTAATCATTGGATCATCATAGTACCTTGTGTATTATGAATTATATTTTGTCATATTCCTTAAAGACTTTTTTGTGTATATCAAAGGGTATGTTCGAGTATAATAAAATGGATATGGAGGTAGATAAATGATCAACAATAGATTACCAGTTCCAGTAAAGTGAGAAAATGTCCTATGCGATTCGATAAATGTCAACTCAGAAATTCTTGGTCAAGGTGAATAAAAATTAGAAAGGGTATCTAATTTACATTAACTAAAGTTGTGCATTTGAGAATCGAAATGCATATGATCAAATAAATAAGACTTGTCAGTAATTTCATGTTGATTGGGACATTATATAATAGAATGATTGAATTGTATAGTAACTATTCACGAAATAGGTTCTTTGTGATTAACGTTGATTTCATATTATCCGGATAGTCATGATATGCGGAGAGGTGTCTCTCATGATGTAGAATAAATATTATTTATTTATATTTATATTTGAATTAAGGAGTTTAATTCATTATAAATAATATTAAAATGGTTCTAATTTATTTATTCTACTACCGGTATAATATTGAACCTAAAGGGTCACACCATAAAAGAGAAATATAATTTTAGAAGTAACTAACTTAATAATAATAATTTAGTAATTGGAGAAATACTAAAATTTATAATTATAATTAAGTATTTGGAGAAATACTAATTATAAATTAATAAGAAGAGTCTTATTATTAGTATTATTATAAATAATTTAGTTCCTAAATAGTTTAGGAATTAAATTAAAACCCTAAGTCCTAAAGAGTTTAGAAAGAAGTCTATTGATGAGTGGGTGAAATACCCATGAATTGGATATATTCGGGTTTGATTTATTGTTGTTTTCAAGTCTTAGAATAATTTTTATGTATTTATTCGTTATTTTGCAGTTGAGGCTAAGCAGGGACAAGATGAGACTTTCTGCATCATTAAGGGCAAAAGCGTAAATGGCTGAGGAAGGAGTACAGCAACGGGGCGCTGGAGCTAAATATGGACTGGCAACGCGCGTGCAAGATGGAAGGTTGAGGAGGAATAGGAATCTTAAGTATTTAAGGAAGCAAATTAGGGGGCACGGGGAGATTAACAACAAGTTGGAGACTAATCAAGGAACAACAGAGAATAGGGAAAATAGAATTCAAGTTGAAGATTGAAGATTGGAGGATTGCTTCAGAGTTTTCTTTTTCTTTTCTATTTCAGTTTTGTAATTCTGTTGAGATGATTTTCATGGGATTTTTGGTTTTATTTTTCAGTATGAGCTTACTTTTTAATTAAGACTACAAATTGAACCTTTTATGTTTATGAATTGATTATTCAATTTAATCCTGTATTTACGTCAAAGTGAATTGTTTACCATGTTTTGTGCTTATTGATTAATTATTTGGCCAATAACTATTGTGTTACACTAGATAGATTCGGTAGATGAAATCTAGGGTTAGAACTGAACATGATAATATGTATGTTTAATTATTTGCATGAGATAAATAATTAGGGTTGTGAATTGAATAGGAATATCTCTTTTCACTGCATGTAACTGTTTAATTTGATTATTTTGCATAGGGATATCTCAGAATTAATAGAATTAAATAAATGTTATTTGACCACTTGGGAAATGGCTTTTAACAACTAGAATTCCTGTTAACAATTCGGGTAATGTGATAACTTGAGTAATTTGATAATTGATTTGTATTACATAATTGGGGATATTGTAGTCTTAACCTTTATTTATTTGAATTAATTTCTAGAGTAATACAGTTTGGATTAGTTAATTTTAGTTTTCTTAATTAGAAAATCACAAATTGAGGTTATTTAAATAAAATTGAATTGATATGGTACTAGTAGTTGGAGTTTATTGATTGGAATTCCCTGTGGGTACGACACTTTATTTTATCATTTTATTACTTGTTGACTGTGTATGCTTGCGCAAATAATCGATTGTGAAATCGATCAACATCTATATAAGGAGAGGCCTTATGATAGATAAAGGGTTAACACATCTGTGAGTATAGAGATACCATGTTATAATTTTCTACAACCTAAAGAGTTAAGAGTGGGAGTGAGACTTAGGGCTAACCACCCAGGGTTTGGAAAAAACTAAATTTTACTTCTTCAATCATATTCTCTTTGTGGATCACCTTTAGAACTCTACACACACTGAGTAGCTAACGTGAGGTTTTGAAGGAGCACGATGAGAAAAGGATTGGAACTTGAAGACCAAATCAAGGAGTTGGTTCATCTTCTTAAGGTATATCTTTTATCTCTCCTCAATTAATAATATCGATCCTGGGATTGCAGTAAAAATTTTAAATATGATTTATATCATGCTTCCGCTTTACATCAATGTTGATTGTATTTATGTTCTTAAATATGCAAACCAACACCTCTCCACTCAATTCCTCCCCTAATGAAAGAATTATAGTTAGTTTGTGGTTCTGACCCAATTGTCCTATGCATGAATTGTAATATCGAACAAAGTTAGCCACCAAGTATGTACAAGTTCCAAGTCCAAACTTTCACTAACAACAGTTGACTCAAGTCTCAAGATGAGTATCAAAAAGTAAAATCAACAGAGTATTTTTCTTACAGAACAGTTAGATATACTATAGTGATTAACAACAAACATTTATATATCGCATGCCCCTCGCGTAGAAATAAATGAATAACACAAAAGAGAAAAAAATATATGAAACAAACCTCTACTAACTGTAAAGAACACTGACATACAGAACGCAAGAGCAGTGATAACCAAAATCACCATGGCAATACTCCTTCGAGCAAAATGTCTGAAAATATAGGGGAGAAACCTTTCCTTCTCTCTTGAACCAGAAAGTGACATCCTTGAATGCTTACGCACGACAATATAATTCTGAGCCCGCAACCCACCATTTGGGGTCTGTTGTTTTTGCAGAGATCCATAACTTCCGGTACGAAAACCCCTTGAACCTCCCGTCATTGTACTTCCAATCCCACAATTTTGCACTTCATCTCCTTGTTAACTTCATTCACAAGAACCACAAAGCAACTTGGAAAATTGATCCATAATTCAACAAACAGGCATCAATGTAAGCTCACCCGTTGATTCTACTATTCGAATTCACCAAATATATACCATACAGTATTCATCAAAAGACTAGTAGTACCATTTCCAGTAGATATGTAAATTATAATAGCAGATGCAGTTCTGCCTTCTACAGACTCTGGTTCAACAAACCTAGCACCAAAACCAAACCCAGTATTACAATTCACCAACTTCTTATTAACTGATTCGATCTCAAAGAACCAATGTGATTTGATTCCAACATCAGCGCCATCTTTCTAACCAAATAAACCTTTGATGCATTATACTACTACAATTCGGTACAACAAGTTTAATTATATTTTAGTGGATGCATCCAGTTTCGTTTCTGACTGAAAAAAAATAATCAAAAACCCATAAATAATTAAACTTTAAAGTTCTAGAGAGCTCAAATATCCTAATCAACATTGAAATCTACAACGTTTAATTCGTGCCCAGGCGGATCAAATGCCCAAATCATAAGCTTATCAAGTTCAAGTCAAAATAAAAATCAATTCCGGTGGGCAAAAGAGTCAGCGTACCTTAAAAATAGTAGTGAAACAATCAATGTGCTTGCTTCCAATACTCAAAACGCAAATTTGAATGTTAGGGTTTTGCTCGTGGAAAGAAATCTAGTATTTGTCTGATGCCAAGTTCAACCTTTTTCGTCGCGCCTATTGTAAAAACAGGTTCGTCCAGAGTGTGTAGCGTTTGGGAGGTTGTTTGTTACTGCATCACTAATATATTTTAGGCTACGAAAAAAATCGTCCCTGGAGACAATTTATTTTTATTTCACTCCCTTGACAGTATATTAGTACTATCTCCGTCTCATAATAAGTGTCTTTTTAACTAAAATCACACATATTAATACACAAACTAAAATAGCAAAAATACTCTTAATATATTTTCATTGAAGTTGAAGAGTTAATGAGTGTCATTTAATTGTAGTGATGGTAAAATACAATAAATACTATTAAATGCATAAGAGCATATATGAGAAAATATTGAAAAATTTATATTGGAGTTCTAACATATCACTTATTTTGGGAAAAACTATTAAGCCGTGGGACGGAGGTAGTAATATATTTATATACACTGTTTGGATATTAAGCTCATCCCTTTATCTAACCTACCTTGTATACCCTCTTTTAGCGACGGACCCAACATATAGCGATGGACTGAATCGTCTCGGTCCGTCACTAAAGATGGGTATGCAATATATGTTAAATAATGGTTAAGCTTAACATCCGGACCGTGTATATATATAAACGGTCCGGATCTTAAGCTCACCCCTTATTCAACTTACCCGAACTCATCCTCTTTAGCGACGGATCCTGCGACAGTTTGGTCATACAACCGTCGTCTATACTTTTAGCGACGGACAACATATAACGTTGCTAAAAGTATAGACGACGGTTGTATGACCGAACCGTTGTCGAGTCCGTCGCTAAAGAAGGGTGAACTCGGGTGAATTAAAAAAGGGTAAGCTTAAGATCCGAACTATATATATATATATTCAATTTTTTTTATCATTGAGCTACGACGGGTTTGTTGCATCAGTTATATATCCCTTTTCCTTTCTTTACGAGTTTTAATTGACCCAAAAAATTAATTCAACTTGTCATTTTTTCAGTTTAATTCGCATACTTTTTCAGTTTAATTCAATAGCAAAAAAAAATTCATAACTTGAATCGAATAATCTCCCACAGTTCATACGTTGAAGAAAAATTTTGTACTTTTATTCAAAATTGGTTTATAAATTTTTTTTGTCCCCTCCAAATTTAATTCTTTCATTAATATGCCCCTTAAATATATTAATTTATATATCTGTCCTGCTAAATCTATAAAAACAAAAATTCAGCAGGGGCAACTGCCTATATTGCTCCTCATATGTATCCGCCATGTTTATAGGACATCCTAAGTAAATTGGGAATGAAAAATTATGTCATAAATAAAAATATAGATTTTAAAAAATAAAAAGAATTACATAATTATTATTTTTCGCAATACAATTATTTTATTAATCATACATTTTGTGAAATCCTATTATCAGAATATCAGTTAAAGCTAAGGTTATATTTGATTCGTACTCACTCAACTAAAAATTCAAAATATAAACAAACTTAAATCAAATTTTATTTTATACTCCATAAATTTGTAAACAAAATTTGAACAACTCAATAGTCCGTTGGACTCGGTTCATTTACGCCCTCGGTTAAAACTGATAAGCCACGAACTCACTCTCGTTTAAGCGCGACTGGAGATGAACTTACAATGGGAAGAGGAATGATGTCGCTACTTGCAATATATGGGGGCTTCTCTCTTTAATTTAACAGACTCCCAAGACCTACCCAGCCTAAAATTCATAAATACAGCACAACAAATTGGATAGACATTTTTGTCACCTTCACAAATTAATCTGTATTTTTCTTTCTTCTCCAAACCCAAATTCGTGCCCTAGATCCATGCATTCCTTCTACTAAACTCCCGAACCCTTCCCAATAACATGTCTAAATGGCACTCTGAAACCCATTTCAGTTCAGTATTGATAGTTATAGTGCAAGTTTTTGGGTTATAAAACGTGTTGTTACATTTCATCTATTTGATAATTTGGTTATGTATGACGGTGTGAGTAGTGAATTAAATACTGGTTGAAGTTGGGTTAGCTGGTTGGGTTTCCATTTATTGTCTGGTTTTATAGTTTGTTCAATGTTGTTTCAGTTTGTTTATACTAGTAATTGGTGATTATGTGTAGGGCTATGATGATTGTTGGTTCAAGCTGTGTTTTTTTTAATTGGATTATGATTGTGGGAGTTTTGGGATTACAAGGTGTTATGATGGACCTTGGAGAAGAATTTGTGAGATTACAATGTGTTACGGGTGATAAATTTTGAGCTTTGTGGTGGGTTTAAAATGGGTGGTAATTGTTGTAAGCCCTCTGCCAATGAAGATAGTAGGGGAAGCCCAAGGGAGAAATTATCAAGTAAGACCTCATCGAACCTTCGTGTGCCAAGGCTGACTTCGTCGACGAGAGATGAAGGGTATAGAGTGAAAGATAAGGTGGATAGTAATGATGGGAGGGCAATGCTGATTGATAAGCAAGTGAATGGTTCACTTTGGTTGCATGGGGAGAACTTTGAGAAGAAAAGAGAGAAGACTGAGCATGCTCTCTCTATGCATCATCCCGGATTGGGAGGTGTTCCGAAGGCTACAGAAGGGGAGCAGGTTGCTGCTGGGTGGCCCCTGTGGTTGGCTGGAGTGGCCGGTGAAGCTATCAGGGGATGGGTACCGAGAAAGGCGGATTCTTTTGAGAAATTGGATAAAGTATGCTCTATTCCTTACTTGCTTTGCTACTTTGCTCTATCTTTAATTTTTTACTGATAATTTTCTCATTATTCACTTGCTTTGAATTCAATTGATTATACTCTGATACAAAAATTCAATTAATATTAAATGAAAGTCAATACGCCTTAGCTCCACAGTAAATACATTTTGTTGGAACATATGCTCTCTCACCACCGTCCCCTTAAAAGAACTGTTTGGAAAGGGAAGAATGCTCTCATTGAATAAAAGAAAATTTAAAGGGGATGTGCAATCCTCCAATTCACACATCCATGAAAAGAAACTATATGAAATTAGGTAATAGGAGTCCCTTTGAATGCTCCCATGGCCAGAGACCATAGCTATCCGGAAAGGTGATCCTTTCCAATTGGATAATGCTTCTTTATGTGTCTTCATGTTGTGCAAACATTGTCATGCTGCTTGACATACCTTTGATATTTCTTGATTTTCTATAGTAATTGACATGAGCTGTTGGCATGGCTGACCGAATTATTTTAATTTTTCCAGATTGGCCAAGGTACATACAGTAGTGTTTATCGGGCTCGTGATCTGGATCAGGGGAAAATTGTTGCTTTGAAGAAAGTAAGGTTTGATAACCTGGAACCTGAAAGTGTTCGTTTTATGGCTAGAGAAATTCACATTCTGCGTAGACTTGATCATCCAAATATAATAAAATTGGAAGGTCTAGTTACTTCAAGGATGTCTTGCAGTTTGTACCTTGTTTTCGAGTACATGGAGCATGACCTGGCAGGGCTTGCTTCTCACCCTGGTCTGAAGTTTACAGAACCCCAGGTACTCATGCAAAGTTTTGTGTAATAGACTAACTACAGTTCATTTTAGCTATCAAATTGTCTGCTGTCTATACTGGAATATAATGTGACATTTCCATAAAGCAGTTATGTCAAGTTGTTGGACGTTATTCTATTAATTGCGGTATCTCTTTAAACCAAGTACCGTAATGAGATGGGTTTTATACAAGTTAGAGCTATTGAATATTGATAGACCTCATGATCTAAATTGTCCATGTCTTATATTGAACTTCCTATCTCCTATTTTAAGTTATGTGGCGCATACTTAACACTCACCCACTAAACATTTAGATATTATGTCATTTTATGTTTTATATTTATCATTATAAATTACACTTGGAGATGGTAAAGAATATTCTAGGAAAAATATATATTACTAAATATTATCTTTTGATGTTTCATTTGAGATCCTTAAAATTATTCCACGGTTTTCAAGTTGACACTCAATTTGAGGTGGAGGGCGTTGTATAAGTAGAGATGGATTCGTGGCAAGGAGTCAATGAGGTGTAACATGTAACATTTTTGTTAAAAAATTATTATGTTTTTGCAGGTCAAATGTTACATGCAGCAACTTTTACGTGGACTTCATCATTGTCACAGTCGTGGTATTCTGCATCGGGACGTAAAAGGTTCAAACCTTTTAATCGACAATAATGGCATTTTGAAAATAGCAGACTTTGGTTTGGCAAGCTTTTATGATCCTCACCATACTCATCCTCTGACAAGCCGTGTTGTTACTCTTTGGTATCGACCACCTGAGCTTTTACTTGGGGCCACTTATTATGGTACTGCTGTGGATTTATGGAGTACTGGTTGCATTCTAGCTGAATTATATGCGGGCAAGCCTATTATGCCCGGAAGAACAGAGGTATCTTGTTTGTAAATGTTTTGCCCAGAAGAATATAATATAGTGATAGAACTGAAAAAAATATGCTCTTTATTGCTTATTTTTCATTTCTTCGAACAAGTTATCATCCATCACAACCTATGTTACAAGACTCTTCATTGTGCCCTAAAGTATCTGTGTCCGACACTCGACACTCAGACAAGGGTATGGGTAGTGTAAAAAATTGGCAAAATTGAGGAGTATCCGTTTCGGACTCTTCAAAAATACCGTGTCCAACTGGTCACTCCATCCAAGTCCACCTTAAGCCCCAGCTTTTTGTAGCTTCTTTGCACCAGTGTAATTTATACTTTTCAATGTCAACTGTTTAATGCAAATTTGTTTTTATGCGTTGTTCGGTGGTGGTGATGCTGGGTAGTTTTACTAAGACCGGCTGTTATTCCCTCTTTATTAGCCTCCTATTTCATTGTGGAGTGGGAGATAGATAGACTATGGTATGGTGTTATTCATTTTAGGCAGGGCACATTGACCATATTCCATGTATGTTATCTAATATGACATTTCAGTCAGAGGATGTTATGTTATATGTAATTATTCTGTTTACGGTGTAAACTGCATTTTATTTTACAATTATTGTGATGAGGGCAACGTGGTGATTTCATAAAGTCAAAATACTAACATATACCGTAATTAATTGTAGTTAATGGTAGGAATGGTCTTGCTTGGTTTCCAAACAATTTCTTTTATCAGTGAACTATATTATGAACATGAGGGGAAGAGAGACATAAGACAAAGCCTAGTTAAAGACTCCATCAGGTTGAGGCTAGCTTAAAGAATTACTTTACTCTTCTTTTCTTGGGTAGAGGAGGATTTTCTGGAAACTTTTGGGTAAAACTTTTTTAGTTTTTAGCTTCCCCCCCCCCCCCCTTGCGGCACTTGTGATAAATGTGTTGTGCTGTCTTCTTGGCCCTGTATACTTGCTCAAATAGAAGAGCAGCATATGCCAAAGTTTCCTTTTGTTAAATTTTGTATCTTCCTTTTCTCTTTTATGAACTTCCTCTACTTTTTTATTTTTTCTTTTTTAAAAAAGTTAGGGAATACTGGAACTTGGTAAGACAATCAACCCTATTCAAGGGAACACTAGTGTTGACGGTTCTAATGATCTAACTACTTAACATTGGATTTTTCTGTTTATTCTTTCTTATTTCTATCAGTGAATTAGCTTTATATGCTAGTAAGAACGAAAGATGTAAATATGTTTGTATGTTTTAGGTGGAGCAGTTGCATAAGATTTTCAAGCTTTGTGGCTCACCCTCGGAGGATTATTGGAGAAAATCAAAGCTGCCTCATGCAACCATTTTCAAGCCTCAACATCCTTATAGAAGACATGTTGCAGAAACATTTAAGGACTTCCCTGCACAAGCATTAGCACTTATTGAGACCCTGCTTTCCATAGATCCCGCTGATCGTCAATCTGCATCTCATGCTTTAAAAAGTGAGGTAGAAAGTTGTATAAAATCAGTTCTTGTTATTATCTCTATGATTCATCTTGCAAATTGTTCTTGTGTCTGTTATAGCTTCCACATCAAGACATTCAGAATATTGAAGTCTTAGTCTATCTTAAATTGCTCATCTCCTCCCCTACCATAATTTTCTGTAGCAATTACACCACTTCTATTTTTTATACGTAATTGGTTGTTATTGAACACTTCAAACGGTCTTGGCCAATCTTCTTTAAATTAGTCTCCAAATTTGCTGGTTATACGATTTTATGATCCTTGATTATATTCTTTGTTGTCACATATGAAAGAAAATTTATGTTCTCTAGTTCCTTACGACATATTAACATCTGAACACATTTTACTTGATGTTTCTAATGTTGCCCAAATCCCTGTTGTCCATGGGTAGTCTTATAGCTGTTTTTTTCTTCCTAGTTAAAAGGTTTATTTCAATTTCTTAAATACTTTTGAAGCACTTCTTAACTGGATTAGATTTCTATCTGAGCAACATCAACTGCAATTTCTCTTCCCCCATATGAATAACTGAACTATGTATATAAGCTTGGTTCAGTTATCTTGAATCAGATTTATTTGTGTGAAATTATATGAAGATCTTCAGTAGTCAATGTCATTTTGGAGACCGACATTACTTTGTGTCATAACGTAACTTGTTTACCGAAGTTTCCGACTTCATGGAAATATATTGGGAAATGATATTTCCACGAGGGAAATTCAAAGGGCTCTCCGCACATGAATACTAAGTGGGAGGGAGGCCTTTTGAAATCAAATTTCCCTTGAGGAAATAACAATTCCCAATATATTTTGTGCTTAATATTCAAAGCACTATAAAACTAGTACTAGAATATCATTTAATAAATCCTAAATGAGCCTTGTTTCGTAAATGCTCTACGTGTGAATTTTAGTTTCCAATTACTATGAAGTACATTGAAGTGTATTAACTTATTTAAATAAAAAGAAAAAAGGAAGAAGTAAATTTACCTTTGTCTAAGACAAGAATATGTCTTACATATACAAAAAATATAAACAAAGTTCGTAGCTCAACAAAAAACAGAAAGTCTTAAGGTTCATCATACCCTAAGATTAATCACGTTTAAACTAATATGGAAGTCTGATGACCAGAATATTGTTTTGTTTCTTATATTAGCAATTTGTGGCTGTTGTTTACTTTGCCTAGTAATTTATTCATTATAAGAATCCTTTTGGATTTTTTCTTGCTTTTGTCTCTGACAATTTACATTTCGATTTATTTCTTCCAGTTCTTTTTGTCAAAACCACTTCCATGTGAACCTTCAAGCTTGCCAAAGTATCCTCCCAGCAAAGAGTTTGATGCAAAAGTACGGGATGAAGAAGCTAGAAGGTGAATGATATGAAAGTTAAATAACCCTTCTTCAGATACATGCGCGCACACACTCTCTTACATCCCTCAACAATTACTGTTTTATTGGTCTATGAGTGAATGCGTAGAACTTGCCTATTTTTCGCATTTCATTGTAATTGAATTATGATGTGGCCTTTGGGGATGATTACTTTTGTACTGATAGGATCTGTTATGTTAGTCCTTTTTTTTACTGTTGTAATCACTATGAAGATGTGCATTGTGTCATTTTGTTTGAAGCTCATTCCAGTCATACATTCTCTCTCTCTCTCTCTCTCTCTCTCTCTGTGGAGTGGTTTATGTAGTTATACTGTTTTTCTTTGAACTTGTAGACAGGCAGCAGGGGGGAGCAAGGGTCAAAGATATGATGTTGAAAGGAGAGGAACACGAGAGACTCGAGCCATTCCAGCACCTGATGCCAATGCTGAACTAGTCCTCTCAATGCAGGTACGTTTTGTAATTTAACAATAAATCTCTAGCATCTGTTATCCATTGTGATCCATCTTCTCTATTTTTTGATCTATTTTTGCATCTATATTTATTAAGTGGGTACTTAAATACAGAAAAGAGAAGGTCAATTCAATTCTCGGAGTGAGAAATTCAACCCTCACCAGGAAGAAGCTGCTTCTGGCTTTCCCATCGATCCACCTAGACCATCCCAAGCTGTAGAACAAGAAATCAATGATCCCGAGGGGAATCTTCAGAAGAGAGCTTCCCATTCTGGGCCGTTGGTTCACCGAGCTGCCTGGTCGAAGGTTAGGAAAAACATGGAAGATGCTCTCAAGATTTCAACTGGAACCGACTTACCCACAATGTCCAGCTTAGTAGCAGCTAGAAGAAGTTTGATATCTGAAGATTGCAGGGAGAAATCTGGAAATTTACAACAGGAAGTTCCAAAAGTAGTAGGCAGATTTCCGGGATCCTTCAAGGAGACTTCTGATTCCATGAGAAAGCAGGATCACCGCATGCATATGAAGAGTGTTTCTGGCCGTCAGAGCGAGGATGAGAGAAACAGCAACAATGATCCGATTCTTGTAAGTTTTTCACACCATCGCGTCATGCATTTATCACTAAGTTTTCCAAGGTATGCGTTGCTTTCTTCATGCGTTTACAAGTACTTGTGTTCTTCGCCAGCTTGGTTATGGGTAGTGGTGCACAAATGGCCTGCGGCCTGGGGCCTGGCCTTGATTCGGCCCGAGCCCGACCTGGTCAAAGCTCGGCCTGGTCAAAGCCTGGACCGGTCTGGCCCGGCCTGCTAGACCAAGAACAGACCATAAATTAATGACACATATCCGGCCTGGCCCAGCCTTCCAAAAAGCCTGGCCTGGCCCGGCCTACGGCCTAGTTCTAGCCTGGACCGGCCTGTTTCATAGCCTGGACTGGCCCAGCTACCTAATCAGGCTTAAAATCTTTAGTTGTGTAATATTGTAATACAAGCAAGTCTTTTTATAAGGAAAATCCTCCTTATATTTGCATACCCCTTTCAATGTGGGACTTTGCATTTTATAAGACATTGTGTAATATTGTATTACTAGCAAGTCTTTTTATAAGGAAATCCTCCTTATATTTGCATACCCCTTCCAATGTGGGACTTTGCATTTTGTAAGACATTGTGAAACATTGTATTACTAGCAAGCCTTTTTATAAGGAAATCCTCCTTATACTTGCATCCCCCTTTCAATGTGGGACTTTGCATTTATAAGATAAACATTGTATCCTCCTTATATTTTTACTAGCAAGCCTTTTTATAAGGAAATCCTCCTTATACTTGCATCCCCCTTTCAATGTGGGACTTTGCATTTATAAGAATTTAAAACTCAAGTTATTACAGAATAGAACATAAATCGGATTACTAATTTACCATAGTCATACTCATCCCTCATGACAACCTCCTCTTTCAACAACTTTAGAATACTTAACACAAAGTTGAGTAATATACCAAAGAAAAGTTCTTAAAAGGAACAATGTGGGACTTGGTTATTTTGAAATAAAGAAATTAAACTTGGGCCATTACAGAAAAGAATATAGTATATGCATTGGTAAACTAATTTTACCATAGTTATACACTCCTACTCATCCCACATGACAACCTCCTCTTTCAACAACTTTAGAATACTTATCACAAAGTTGAGTAATATACCAAAGAAAAGTTCTTAAAATGAACAATGTGGGACTTGGTTATTTTGAAATAAAGAAATTAAACTTAGGCCATAACAAAAAATAATATAGTATATGCATTGATAAACTAGTTTTACCATAGTCATACACTCCTACTCATCCAACATGACAACCTCCTCTTTCAACAACTTTAGAACACTTAACACAAAGTTGACTAATATACCAAAGAAAAGTTCTTAAAATGAACAATGTGGGACTTTTAGGTCAATTACATTTTTGTTTCAAAGTCCCACATAGTCTAATTAACATTTCTTGTCCCAAATTTTCTTCTATAAATAGAGGAGAGTTCAAGTCATAATAATTCAAGCAAAATGTACTTGAGCATGTGTTGGGGTTTGGCTTTGCTTAGTCCCACATAGTCTAGTATAAGATTTTTGTTCTTGTTTTCCTTTAATAAATGGAGAATAAGTATAGTGGGTTTGTCTTGCTTGGCATAGTCCCATATTGTCTAGTAGAAGATAATTTTTCGTGCTTTCCTTCAATAAATGGAGGAGAAATAGGAGTCGTTTGCCCAAGCAATTGAGTGGGTTTTGCCATGCTTGGCATAGCATAGTCTAATAAAAACTTTTTTGTACTTGTTTTTCCTCAATGAATAGAGGAAAACAGTTTTAAGTGAAAACTTGGGCCTGGCTCGGCCTGGCCTATAGGCCTTAACAGGCCACATATTTTTGTTTTAAACCTGGCCCGGCTCGGCCTGCAGACTAAAAGTCAAGGCCTGACCCGGCCTGGTCAACGGTAAAAGCCTGGCAGGCTTGGGCCGGTCCAGGCCAGGCCGGCCCGTTGTGCATGCCTAGTTATGGGTCAAAGGGCAACAACATTCACTACTCCGGGCCACTACTAGCTCCAGCAGGCAAAGTGGATCAGATGCTAAAAGACCATGATCGCCATATCCAAGAAGCCGCCAGGCGTTCACGTCTTGACAAGGCAAAGCTAAGAAGAGTCGAGGCTGAAGGAAACCAGTTATCAACCAATTCATTATTCATTTCTGGTCGTTGAACTGCTAAGTAAGTCAACTCAATTAAGAAAAAGATCAAGATATCACTGAAGAAAATTTGTATGTGATTCTTTCAAAATTTGAGTCAATTTGTTCTTTTGGTATACGGGTTTTACGCCGCGGCAGAGGCCGTTTATCAGCCAATTCTTAGGTTTTAGTGTTTTACTAGGAATCTCCTCCCACTCTGTCTCGATGTGCAATTTGTTTAATATATTCTAAATGTATTCAGCAACAGCAATTTCTAATAGGCAGGCATTCTTGTAGATTTTATATTCAGCTTCTGAATATATACACTCCATTTGCTTTGTAAATTACGGACTGGCAAAATCCAGTTCATCATTCTGCCATTTTGTGCTGCCATGATGCTCAAATAGTGGAGGAAAGTATCACAGTGGCTCAATGTAATATCTATAGCGACACTTTTGAATACTATTTACACCCACAATGCATGTGACATCGATGCTAGTCTACTAAAGTAGAGTCCAGATCTTAAGCTCATTCCTTATTCAACTCACCCAAGTTTACTCCCTCTTTAGCGACGGACCCGGCGACGGTTTGGTTATACAACCGTCGTCTATACTTTTAGCGACGGACAACATATAGCGTCGTTAAAAGTATAGACGACGGTTGTATGACCGAACCGTCGCTGGATCTTTCGCTAAAGTGGATGAGCTCAGCTGAGTTGGATAATTAGTGAACTTAATATCCGGACCGACTAAAGTACTACCCGTATATAAAATCACACTTAATTTTGGTCCCTGACTATTTTGGTACAAGTTTTAGTAGTAGTACCAATTATGCATTTAATGTTTATTTTTATATGTATTCAAAGTAATAATGAGAATTGTTCATATTTCGAGTTCAAAATAATAAATTTAATCACACTTAACTTTGGTTCATGTCTCTTTTGGTACAAGTTTTAGTACCAATTATGTATTTAATGCTACATTTAATACTTATTTTTATATGTATTCAAAGTAATAATGAGAGTTGTTCACTATATGAATATAGGTATTCAAAACAATAAATCTACTAAAGAATATAAAACCTCACTAAATTTTGCTTTTTGCATGTTTTGGTACCATTCTTATCCCAAATGAGAATTTAATGCTATTAAATTATTTTTTATCCTAATTTATCATTTATTGTTATTAAATTATACTCTATTCGTCCTATAATATATGATTTAGATGATTTTATTTTTCTCAAATTATTTGACGTTTTATATAATTTAGGAGAATTAATTACAATTTTTCTAATGAGAAAATGCTACATATGACAGAGATGGTATGAGATAAGTATTGTAATAAATACACATGGCAAACTAGCCGGGCAGGCCAAAACGGGTCGGCCCATTGGCGGGCCTGGCCAATATGACCCAAGTTCTAGTGGGCTAAAAAAGTGAAGCCTAAAGCCCCCGCGTTTTAACGGACGGGCCCGGGGGCTAGGATTGATTTATGACCAAATTTTGACATATTTATGGGTCGAGCCCAAATGGGGCGGGCCTAAACGGCCCAGATTTTGATGGGTTGTAAACAATAAAACCCAAAGCTCGCGTTTTGGCGGGCGAGCCGGGCTTGGGCCGATTTTGCCATGTCTAGTAATAAATGAGAATTTAAGTATATTATATACAATTGATATTATATTTAAGGCTGAAATATGTTTCATTATCCTAAACTATCTCACATATTTCACTTTAGTGATTCACCATTCAATTTTTTCAATTAGATGATTGAACAATTGATTTTTTCCAATTTGATTCAATTGAACCTGTTACGTCAGAAATTGCTGACGTGCCTATCTGGGTAGGTCATTAGTTAGCTGAATTGTAATGAGAAAATATTATTTTATTTATTTATTAAACAATTTTAATATAATGAAGAATAAAATGGTCACAATCCATACATTAATTAAAATTAAACAAATCAAAAGTTTCAAAAACAATAAATCAAAAGCAAATAAGGTCTGAGAAAGAAGCTGAAAAGCAAAGAAGCTCCAAAGTCGATCGATCAAAAGCAAAGAAGCTCTGAGAATCACTGCTCAACGATTCTGCAAGCTCCACCACCTTCGCTTGTCGCCTTCATAATAGTTATGAGTTATCACTGTAGCTATTTTGGTTGAAAAAAATTAAACAAGCCAAAAATTACAAGAAAAAAATGAGTCGCAACCAAGTCTTTATAGGTAAGATTATTGCACTTTTGGAGTTTTAAGGATAACTTTAGGTTTTTTTTCACTCGAAAATTGTTAAAAAACAATGCCCAGTAATTTTCAAACCTAAATTGGGAGATTTGGGTGTGTTTAAATTAGTTTTTTTTAGGGTTTTAGCCACTATGGCGAATTTTTAAAAATTTATGACTATTGAGGTTGACTTGGAGATGAATGGATGATGATTCCATTTCTTTTATGATCGAAAATTTTTAAGAGTACAAAGCCCAATAATTTTTGAATGTATAAACTTTTCGTAAACAGTGAAATTTATACTTATATATATATATATATATATATATGGATTCCATTCACAGCAATCGGTTGTTGGGAGCAACCCATTTTTGACCAATAATTTTTTTTTTTGCATAAGGGCCGGTACAGGCTGTAGCGGCTGGTCAAAAATGGGTTGTTCCCAACAACAGGTGGCTGTGGATGAACCCCATATATATATATATATATATATATATATATATATATATATATAGGGGCGAATCAATGACACCAAGTTTTTTACATAATTTTTTGACTCTAAGATTAAAACTAATTTTTAATTTATAACTAAATAAAAATAAAAATAAAGATTATGATAATATACTAGAGATAGATGAGAGTTGAATGATACATTTTGGACTTCTTCCATCATGGTGACAGTTTGACAATTCCAAATTAAAGTTTTAGACGTGAAAAAAATGAAGATGAAAAGCTCCAAATTTTATTTTTAAACGGTCAAAAGCCCATCAACACCACTATCTTTCAATTTTTTCATGGGCACTAGACACCAAACATGACAAAATCCAGAAAGCCCCCCCCCCCCCCCCTTCCCCTCCGTCTCCCCCTCTCCCTCCCCCTCTCCCCGATTCACAACTGCAAAACTATATTGGGATTCTGCATTTTGTTTTTTAAAACAAATAAAAAAGTACAAAAACTTCCTCTCTGACACACGTACACAAGAAAATGACAAAAGGCTCACAAAATTTATATGTATGTATTCTTTCTGCAGATATAAAAGCAATCACACACTTGTAATCACCCAAAAGAAAATGGAAAAAGAAATAAACAAAGAAGAAAAACATAAGTCCCCCGGAAAACATATTTCAATATGTTATAAAACTTTAACAAAAGTATATAAATATACTCTTATAATTGCTCTAATAATATTTAGAGAGAAGCAAAATAGAAAGATAGAAAACAAAACTTCAGAGGATTTTCTCTCTTCTTTTCATTCAACAGCTTTCCTTTATATAGAGGAGAAAGCAGAAAGGGCTTCATGGATGGGAGAAGTGTAGGAGAAGGAAGAGTAGGGAATCATTTTATAATACTTCTCCTGATTTCCTACTATAGAAGATAATGTCTCATTAAAAACCTTGTTAAGAAAATTCAGTGGGAAAAACATAACGAAGGGAAAAAGAGTACATATCTTTTACATAAATATCTTAATTGACTGCCTCGTTAAAACCATGTCAGGAAAAACCCATTGGGATAAAAATCGTGACCAAAGAAAAAGAGTACAGTCTTTCCCTCAAAAGAAATTCATTGCTTCTTGATGAAATGTTGTCACAAGTCTTTCAGTCGACACATTTCAATCCTTTTTCGAAGTTTTGCAAATGTTGCATTTGGTAGCGACTTTGTGAATAAGTCGGCTAGATTATCACATGATCGAATTTGATGCACATCTATATCACCCTTCTTTTGTAGCTCAAGTGTGAAAAAGA
The DNA here is from genome assembly GCA_020205505.1 of Panax japonicus. Taxonomy (NCBI): domain Eukaryota; kingdom Viridiplantae; phylum Streptophyta; class Magnoliopsida; order Apiales; family Araliaceae; genus Panax; species Panax japonicus. The sequence goes on from CM035091.1 coordinate 88,653,357, forward strand.
ATTTAGGTGAAATGTGCTTTGTTCTATCTCCCTTAATGTATCATCCTCTAAGTTGAGCAATGCATGCAACGTTATCCTCATATAAAATTGTAGGAATGTCTTTGATTGATGGTAATCCACATGACTTTTGAATATGTTGAATAATTGATCTCAACCAAATACACTCTCTGCTTGCTTCATGTATAGCAAGAATTTCTGAGTGATTTGAAGATGTAGCTGTCATGGTTTGCTTTGTGGATTTCCAGGATATAGCTGTGTCACAATATGTAAATACATAACCTGTTTGTGATCTTCCATTGTGTGGATCTGATAAATATCCTGCATCGGCATATCCAACCAATTATGATGTTGAATTTCTTGGATAAAATAACCCAAGATCTATACTTCCACGGAGGTATCTCAAAATGTGTTTGATCCCATCCCAATGTCTCTTAGTCGGAGAAGAACTGTATCTTGCTAACAAGTTGATAGCAAAAGTAATATCAGGTCGTGTACAGTTTGCAAGATACATAAGAGCGCCTATTGCACTTAGGTATGGAACTTCAGGTCCAAGAACTTCTTCCCCACTTTCTAGAGGCCGAAATGGATCTTTATCAACTTCTAAAGATCGAACAACCATCGGGGTAGTCAAAGGATGAGCTTTATCCATATGGAAATGACTGAGAATCTTTTCAGCATATGTAGATTGATGAACACAAATTCCAGATGCTAAATGCTCCACTTGTATTCCCAAACAAAATTTTGTCTTTCTAAGATTTTTCATTTTAAATTCATCTTTTAAATAAGTAGCAGTTCTTGTAAGTTCTTCAAGAGTACCTACAAGATTCAAATCATCCACATATACAGCAATAATGGAAAATACACTTGGTGATTTCTTAATAAAAACACATGGACATACTTGATCATTTATATATCCATCTTTTATTAAATAATCACTAAGTCGATTATACCACATACGACCAGACTGTTTCAACCCATACAATGAGCGTTGTAACTTGATTGAATATATGTGACGTGGCCTTTGTGATTCAGCCATTTTTAATCCTTCAGGATTCTTATGTAAATCTCACTATCAAGTGAGCCATATAGGTATGCAGTTACAACATCCATCAGACGTGTTTCCAAAGCTTCCACGGTTGCCATACTTATCAGAAAGCGAAAAGTGACTCCATCCATTACAGGAGAGTATGTCTCCTGATAATCAATACCAGGTTTTTGTGAAAACCCTTGAGCTATAAGTCGGGCTTTGTACCTCACAATTTTATTTTTCTCATTTCGCTTTCGTACAAATACCCATTTGTTTCCAACCGGGATTACACCCAGTGGTGTTTGGACTACTGGTCCAAATACTTTTCTTTTTAATAGAGATTGTAGCTCAGTTTGAATAGCATCTTTCCATTTTGGCCAATCTTTTCTTTTCCGATATTCTTCCATGTTTTGTGGTTCAGGATCCGTGTCAGGTATCAAAGTAATATATGATGTTATAAAGAAAACAAATATGTCATCAATCATGACTTTGCTTCGATCCCATATTTTCTCATCATGTACATAATTTATTGAGATCTCTTGGTGTTCATCTCTTATCCCTTCACTGAGATTTTGAACCTCTCCTGGGGCTATTCCCACTCTTGGAATATGTGTTTCTTCTGGAGCGGTTTGTACCTCTTCTGGGGCTATTTCTACTCTTGGAATAAGTGCTACTTCTGGAGCGGGTATTCATTCAGGGATTCCCTTATTTGTTTTTGATTTTCGTGGTACAGTGTCTTTTGCACCAATCGGTCTTCCACGCTTCTGGCGTGGTTTAGATTCTTCTATTATCTTATTCGTCAATTCTCCAGGAATTGATTTTTCAATAGGTATTTCTATCCTTGCTGGAGTATTCACTGCAGGTGTATGTGACTTTATCACTTTTCTAGCATCATTAAATGCATCTGGCATTTGATTTGAAATATTTTGTAAATAAATAATTCTTTGAACTTCAATTTCATATTGTCCTGTACGAGGATCAAGTGAATTTAAATCTAAAGCATTCCATGATATTTTAGAGGGTTTTTTTATTTAAAACTTTCCCTCCTCCTAATGTTGGAAATACAGATTCATCAAAATGACAATCTACATAACGTGCAGTAAAAACATCTCCAGTTAAATGTTTAAGATATCTGATAATAGAAGGAGAAACAAAACCAACATAAATACCTATTCTTCGTTGGGCTCCTATCTTAGTTCTTTGTTGAGGTGCAATTGGAACATATACTGCACTTCCAAAAACTCGAAAGTGTGATATGTTAGGTATCTGTCCAAGAACTAACTGTAGAGGAGAAAATTTATTAAGAGCCGTTGGTCTTACTCGAATGATGGCTGCAGCATGAAGAATTGCATGATCCCAAACTGAGGTAGGCAAGTTAGCCCTTAACATTAATGGTCGTGCAATTAGTTGAAGTCTTTTTATTAAAGATTCAGCTAAACCATTTTGTGTATGAATATGAGGAACGGAATGCTCAATGGAAATTCTAATAGTCATACAAAAATCATTAAAAGTCATTGATGAAAATTCAGCTGCGTTATCAAGTCGAATTGACTTGATTGGATGATCCGGGAACTGAGCCCGTAACTTGATCATTTGAGTAAGAAGTTTTAAGAAAGTAAAATTTCGAGAATAGAGAAGACAAACATGAGACCATCTAGTTGAAACATCTATTAAAACCATGAAATATCGAAATGGGCCAGACAATGGTTGAATAGGTCCACAAATGTCTCCTTGAATTATCTCTAAGAATTTTGGGTGATTTTTTTATAAACTTTTACTGGTGATGGTCGAACAATTAATTTACCTTGAGAACATGCAGCACAAGGAAATTCACTACTAGGAAAAACCCTTTTATCTTTGAGAGGATGACCAGTAGAATTTTCAATAATACGACGCATCATAGAAGTATCTGGATGACCGAGTCTTTCATGCCAAAGTATAAAGAATTTGGGATCTATGATTTTTGGAATCATAACAGTATGAGACTCAATTACTCTAATTTTCATAGTATATAATCCAGAAGAAATTGAATAAAGTTTTTCTAAGATATTCTTTTTTCCAGAAATAGTAGAAGTAACGAGAAGATATTCATTATCATTCTCATTAGTTGTTTTAATGTGAAAACTATTTAGTCGAATATCTTTAAAACTAAGCAAATTTCATCTTGATTTACTAGAATATAAAGCATCTTTGATAAAAACTTGTGTCTCATTTGGTAGCAAGAAATTAGCTTTTCCAAATCCCTCGATTAAATTTGATGTGCCAGAGATAGTTCCTACATTTTCATTAGCTTTGATCAGTTGTGAAAAATATTTCTCATTTCGAAGGATTGTATGAGTTGTTACACTGTCTGCTAAACATATATCTTCCATATCCATTAAAAAAATGGTATGACACATATAAAAACATAAATAAGAAAAGTTACATTTCAAATATAATTTTATTCATGAGAAACACATACCACATATAGAATGAAAACTAATAATATTATACATGCAAGGTGTTTAATTAAAACAAGAAATTAAACGATATCCCAAAAAATACTCTCAGAAGGTTCAGTAATATCATAAACCTTTTCCTCATTATTGGTCATTGGTGAATCATCAACAATATTCAATTGATGATTAACAAAGTTTGTTTCTGCCTCCATTACTTTGTTCTTTTGAGACTCCTGGAATAAATTAGCCAGATGCCTCGGCGTACGACAGGTACGCGACCAATGCCCATTCATCCCACACCTAAAACAAACATCTGATTTGTTCTTTTTCTGTGTTGCGTTTTCTTTATTTTTACCCGACCCAGACACTTGCCACTTCTGGTGGCCTGAATTGTCGCGGTTATGGAATTTGTTGTTACGACGGCCTCATTTATTCTTTCGTCCCCAAGGCTTCTTATTATATGACCATCTATTGTCACGTTTATTCTGCTGGAATAACGTGTTATTAATATCCGGCAATGGGGTAGCACCCGTTGGCCGCACTTGATGGTTTTTCAACAATAATTCATTATTCTTTTCTACAACCAGGAGGATAGACAATAAGTCACTGAATTTTGTGAACTTACTTTGTCTATATTGTTGCGACAGAATCATGTTGGTGGGATGAAAAGTTGAGAGTGTTTTCTCTAATATTTGGGAGTCAGAAACTGGATCTCCGCACAAAGCCAAAGTAGAGGTTATTCTATAAATATTGAAACTATATTCCGTAATTGATTTGTAATCTTGTAGCCTTAAATTAAGCCACTCAAATTTGGCATTAGGGAGAACAACCAATTTTTGGTGGTCAAATCTTTCCTTCAGTTGTGTCCATAAAGACAAAGAATCTTTAACTGTTAAATACTCAGTCTTTAATCCTTCATCAATATGGTGACGAAGAAAAATTATGGTTTTTGCATTTTGTGCCGAAGTAGATGTATTTCCTGATTCATTGGTCTTTTCTAACTTATTTGCACTAAGGTGCAATTCTGAATTAAGTGCCCAAGCCAAATAGTTGTCTCCAGATATTATCAAAATAGAAAAATCTATTTTTGCCAAGTTTGTCATCTATTCTGGGTTAAAACACAATTATTATTTATTAAAACAATAAATAATTGCATGTATGAAATATGAAAAATAAACTACGTCGTGACCTCAAGTGGTGATAAAAATGCAAATATAAATATTCTTATATTTATGTTATTAGCATAATGCAAATGGATCTTCACCCGGCATGCGGTAATTCGTATAGACAGATTATTCCAACAGAATAATAAATAATGGAATAACAGAAAAATTTCACCATGCATGCAATAGACCGACAGCACAGACATGTTATTCCCAACAGAATAATAAATACGGAATAATAAATAATGGAACAAGGTCAGGTGAAATTCACACCGACGGGATATTCCGACAGAATATTAAATGCGTTATAATAATGGAACCAGGTCAGGTGAAATTCACACCGACAGGATATTCCGACAGAATATTAAATGCGTAATAATAATGGAACCAGGTCAGGTGAAATTCACAGACAGAATATTAAATGCGTAATAATAATGGAACCAGGTCAGGTGAAATTCACACCGATAGGATATTCCGACAGAATATTAAATGCGGAATAATAAATGGTAAAAAGGTTCCCACTTAGTCTTGTAAGATTAACAAGGATAGATGATACCATTGTAAATAACAGAATTTAAATGCAATTATAAAATAAAATTATATTATTGGTGGTATAGCCCAACCAGTAGTATAATAATAAATTGCAAGAATTTAATTTTACTGTCTCAGTTGGTTAGAGCTTCGTGTTGATAACATGTTATAAAACTTTAGTAAAAGTGTATAAATATACTCTTATAATTGCTCTAATAATATTTAGAGAGAAGCAAGAGAGAAAGATAGAAAACAAAACTTCAGAGGATTTTCTCTCTTCTTTTCATTCAGCATCTTTCCTTTTTATAGAGGAGAAAGTAGAAAGGGCTTCATGGATGGGAGAAGTGTAGGAGAAGGAAGTGTAGGAGAAGGAAGAGTATGGAATCATTTCATAATACAATATAATTTTTTTTACCTATAAAAAATTGAATTTCTCTCTCCTATCTCCTTATATTTTTTTATTTTTTATTTTTAAAATTTGTGTAAAAAGTATATTCTTCTTATTTTTATTTATTTATTTTTATATTGACATTTTGAATTCAATATAAAATAACTCTAAATTCAAAATTAGTATAAATTAATTAATTTTAAACAATTTAATTACTAAATTTATAAACTTTACTATTTTTTTTATTTTATCTAAATGGTAATAATAACTATATGATTTATTTAAAAGTTGAATATATTTCAAATTGATTTGAACAAATTAAACTTGATCCTATATTTTGAACAAAAAAATATAAATTTGAAAATATTTTCAAAATTTTCATCATATGACTATAAATTAATAAAAGTTGAACTCAATATTTTTTTAAAAAAAATTGGTTGTCTTTAAAAATACCGAGTTTAACTTTTAATAATAGTCGTATGATGAAAATATTTTTAAATTTATATTTTTTTTCAAAATATAGGATTAAGTTTGATTTGATTAAATTAATTTGAGATATATTCAATTTTAAAATAAATTATACAGTTATTAGTACCATCTAGATAAAATAAAAAATAGTAAGGTTTATAATTTGGAAAATTATATTGTCTAAAATTAATTAATTTATACTAATTTTGAATTTAGAGATATTTCATATTGAATTCAAAATGATAATATAAAAATAAATAGAAAGAATAATAATATACTTTTTACATAAATTTTAAAAATAACAAATAAAAAAATGAGGAGAGAGGAGAGAGAGAAAGTTGAATTTTAATAGGTGAAAAAAATTGAAGGAACACATTTGCATGATTAACACATCTATGAGAAACAGCTGTGTTAAAAATAAGTTTAGAGAACATTGGAGGAACACATTTACATGACTAACGCATCTATGTAGAACAATTATGCAAAAATAATAATAATTTAAGGAACAATTTAAGAAAAACATGACAAATAGGAGGGTCAGATCTACAATTTAGTAGAAGAAAAAAAATATAAGAAAGGGAAGTACACAATAGGTAGCAACAAATCCTAAAAGGTGATTAGATTAGATGAGATGGATCTTTAGTCTCTTTAGGATGGAACCAAATAACCCAAGTCCGATATTTTTCACATAGGATTTTTTGGGTTTGGATGATTGTTTCTGAATCTTCATTGGAGCTTCGAGAAGCATAACGGCGGTTTTAGCTGGGATGTGAAGAAAAACAGCACTGGAGGGACTCTTACACGGGCTTTTATTCCCGGAAAGGGCGATTTCCTTACGTCCGGAGAATCGTGTAAAGAGGAAAAACATGCTTGTTTACAGAATCTACGCTTTAAAGAATTAGATTCAATTACGGGTTTGAGTAATTTCTTGGTCCGTAAAACAGAGGTCGTTGGTGGAATGAAGAAGATGAGAAGTTGATTTTTTTTATGGATGTCGGGAGGAGAATGGATATAGGTCATCGACGTCAATTTAATACTACAGATTAAGGTTGCTCGAAAATTTCATTTTTTTCGGTTTTTTATCCGTATCGGTTTTTCGGTATTTTAGCACTTTTCGGTACTAGTAGCGGTAATGATTTTTTTGAATTCGGTAAAAACCGAAATTTAATAATTTAATAATTAATAGTTAATGTTTTGTTATTTTATATATTAAATAATTTTTTTATATTAATAATTTCTATATAATAGTAGTTTTTATTAATTTTTTAGATATATTAATAATGTTTTGTAGTTTATTTTATATATTAATTATTATTAATAGTTAATGATTTCATTGTTTTTTTAAAAAAGTATTAATATATAAAAGTTATTATTTAATTATTATTAATAATTATATATATTACTATGCGGTATAATCGAAAATCGAACCGAAAAAATTGGTACCGATTTTGTACCGAACCGGTAATTCGGTACTAGTTTTGATTCTTATTTTTCCGGTAATTTCGGATTGGTATCAGTTCGGTATTTTCGGTACCGGTTCGATTTTTCACCGATGAGCACCTCCACTGTAACGCCCGAGAAAAATCAAATTTTTAGAAGAATTAAAATTTTATTTAATTATAATGATTAAATGAATTTAATTGATTATTTATGGAGCAAGCTAATTGAAGGTTGTTATATGACCTATACATGTCAGAACATCGTAGGATTTTGGCTACGTGGTAGAATTAAAGTGTTTGAATTTCCGAGATGAAAATAAAAGCTTTCCATGAAATTTTCCAAAAAACACTATTCACGCATTTCTGCTCAGGAATTATTTTTGAACTTCCGAGAAATACGTAACGATAGAATATCGATGTGAGATGGAATATCCAATAATATTTCAGTTATAAAAAACGTAATATTTCACCCGTGGACTTCAAACCTAACGTTTAAGGAAAATGATTTACGAGAATGAAATGTAATGCGATTAAGGAATTAAGCGATGATCGTATACTACATAAGTATTATACGAAGTAATGAATACGAGTATGATACGAGGTATTATACGAGTACGTATGAATGATGGTATGTTGTATGTATTGAATAAGTATACGAGTTAGAATACGAGAATTATACGTAGATTATACGTTATAAGGCTTTAAGCCAAAAGAAAGGAACTTGTAGGATTTGTTAAGTATTATGTTAGCCCAAGTATGGAAATGGTTAAGTTCAATAGAATTAATGCAAGCCCAATGTTTGTTTAATTACAAGCCCAAAGTAATTTAATGTGTAAGCCCCAATGATTAAGCTAATTTAATTAAGCTAAAGCCCAAGCTATGATCCAATGGGTAAGTATTAACCCATGGTTTAAACCATGGGTGATCTAAAATGGTAAACAAGTAACTTAATGATTAAGTGTTGTGGTGAGCAAGTAAAGTGCATAAATGTGATGACCAAGTAAAGGAAGTAAGGACCAAGTAATCTTAAGTGCTTAGCGAGAGATAAGTTAAGTAATAAGCAAGTAGCTTAATAGTTAAGTAAGTGTGGTGGACAAACAAAGTACCTTTATGTGATGAGCAAATAGACTTAAGGATTAAGCAAAGAATAAGTTAAGAATAAGTTAAGTTTACTTGATTATTAAGCTTGGAATAGTAAGGAGGTGGAGGGATTAATGACCCTTATGCCCTAACTTTAGTTTGCCTATAAATAGCAAGCTTAGATTTCATTTGTTAGTTGTTAGTTTTTTATCCAACAACTCATAAGTTGGGAGCTTAGTGGCTTGAGAGAATAAGCACTTATAAAAGCTAGACTTCCTTTGTTAGATATTCAAAAAGCAAGAAGAAGATTAAGGCTTAGCAAGAGATCATCAAAGAGTAAGTGTTTTTAAACAATGTTTCTCTTTCTCTTCTATTGTTAGAGAAGGGGGTATTGGTAGAACAAACATGCTAAGAAGAGGTTGGAATAATGAATCAAAGGGCTTAAGTCTTAATAAGTCGGATAAGTCATGAATAAGAAATTCATTCGTAAATAAGTTATGAACTTATAATGAAAGTATAAGAACTTGTTAGAATTTGTAACATGTGTACATTAATAAAATTAGTATGATTAATAAGATGTAAGAATAATGATTAAAAGACTTAACTCATTAATAAGTCATATAAAAATAAGACATAAGTCATGAAATGGAAATATAAGTATTTTATACTTTAATAAGTTGCAAAATCATCAAGAATAGGTAATAACTTATCATGAATATAAGTTAATGAAGTATGTATGTTAAGAGGTTAGTATGTCGGAATGAATCCATTTGAAACGGTTTAAAAATCACGATTGGACGATAATCGTTGAATTCGTGAAATTCTCAGAATGGAAGTCGAATTTTGATATTGAGCTTGGAAACGATGGTTTTCAATGGAGACAAGTCTTATTTGGCATTATAGATTTGCAGACTCAAAAATGGCCGGATTCCGACTTAGAACGAAGAAACGAGCGTTGAACGTTCACGAACGTTTATCGTTTTCGTTAAAAATGGACTAATAGGTGATTTTTTAGCAAACGAAGTCGAATAGATAAAATTCTTGCATGAACGCATAGAGTATGTAATTTATGAACCGTAGGCTTTTGAACGAGCCAATTCAGACTTATAACGAAGAAGTTACGAGTCCGGGAATCTCAGCTTTTGAAAAATCTATCCAAGTTTTCTGGTGCACAGAGTTGGCGCCGTGGCGCCAGCATAAGGCAAATTAGCCCATATTGCAGCGCCAAAGTGGCCATCAGCCCCTGGAGAATCACGCCGCAGCGCAACATATAACACAGAGACTCGTGCCGCAGTGCGGAGTCCGGATTTTTGAGTATTAAGTGGTAACGCCGCAGCGCGGCACCAAGTGCAATAGCCGGCGCTGCAGAGCCAACCTACAAACCTAGACAGAAAAGAATGGTTACAAGTAGAAGATGAAGGGAAATTGATTAGTAACGAACTAAAGGACTTAATAAAACATTGTTAAGTTATAATTAAAACTCAAGTGTGAACACTTAAAGTTAAAGGAAGTTAATTGAATGTAATCAGGAACGATGTACAATAAGAGTACTTAATCAATGACGATCGAGTTTTGATTAAATAACGTAAGGACGTTAGTAAGCCGTGAGGAAGGATAATTAACTTGAACCGAGTTGTATTAATGAAATAATTTTAGTTAAAAGAACGAAGTTGGTAAGAATGATGTAAAGAATGACGGAAAGCCGGAACCAATAAATAACAAATCTAATACGGGATTAGATTGAGAATAAGGGTAAGATTCTTTAAGAACTACGTATGTTCATTCATGACCTAATGTGGTATGTTATGTGATTATATATTGTAGGGACTGTAAAGACTCAAAGGAAACGTAATTATACTGTAGCAGACGTTGAAGAAAAGTTTTTCTTAAACGCTTGTCTATCCTTCGTGTTAGCCAGGTTTTCAAAGTGATTCAAATTATGAGATGCATGTACAATTTTGAAGAAAGAGTCGATGCCAGTTTTAGCTCGGCTAGACTAATCTTGATAGATTGATTTAACTGTTTACAAGTCTTTCAATATAGAATTGCTAACGCTATCCTACGCCAACTTTTTGGTACGGATTCAAGGTAAGCCTGAATATGAATAAACAAATGTATTTTCATTGAATATTCGATGGGCACGTGAGGTTGCCACAACTTAAACGTATACACGTTTAATGGATGTAGTGTTCATCAACATAGAGTACTATAGGCTTATCACCTAGAAGTGCTCGTAAGATATGCCAGACTTACGAACTTCGTGCCGGGTTGTCCTTTTCAAAGAAACTATAAGACGTTCACGTCTTGAACCATAATTGATGTATTAATGAATATTGTTATGGTAAAATGTTTTGAAGGAAAAGAAACGCTATTTTAAGTTATTGATAGTACTTCGTAACTATTATCTAATTATTGAAGATATACGATTCCTATATTTCAAGCATGCTTTTAAAATGAAATTGTTGTACTTGCTGAGCTTGTTATGCTCAATCTTGCTTGAACTATATGAATGCAGCTTAGACCGAATGGACCGAAGGATTCGTCAAGGATGAAGTGAAGGCTAAAGCGAACTTGTAGATTACCTATGTAATAGTATAGGTTTGTAATAATAATATTTGATATTAACACAAGAACAAATATAACGGTTATAAAGAACCTGGGGAATGGTAGTATTATTTTGGAATATATATATAAGACGTATTCGTTCTTTTGAGGTATTTCAATTGAATATTTATGTGAACTGTAGCACCGTGGAGCACCATATGTCGGGCTAGAAGAGACCCGGATTTTGGGGCGTCACACCTACTACATATGCCAACTTAATATTCCCTCCGTCCCATGATAAAAGTCTTAGCGGACTTTTCACGCATATAAAGAAGATGAATTAAATGATAAAATTGTTTATAATAATATGTCAAATATTCTCTCTCCATTCTTATCTTATTAAATATGGGGAGAAAATTAGAATAAAAAAGTATGAGATATTTAATGCTACAGACGTAATAAGAAAAAAATGTGTAAAAGTTTGGTTATTAAAAGAAAGTGAACATTTAACACGGGACTACTCAAAATAGTATTAATGACTTTTATCATGGGACGGAAGGATTATGAGAGAATTGTGGAGTGATATTTTGGTCATCTTAATGCTCATAATTTGTCGTAAGGATAACCTTAATTTGATAATAGTAATTATGGATTAGTATATATATACACAGTCCGTGTAAAATCCCAACTTTTATGAATAAAAATAAATTTTCTATAATTATCATTTTTGAATATTATAATATAATGTTATAGTTGTGGGTAATAATTATAAATTTTATAAAGTACGCAAGTTGTTATATAATATTCGATTGGTCAGGGAATATTCGTTTTAAACAGGAAATATTCGTACGATGACACAATCATTGGTGGACTCCACAACAGAATTATTGTCGGATTGAGAAAACGATAAAAATATTTTATTGAGATAACGGCGGAAGTTTTACCGTTGATACTGTTGAACTACTCGGTAGTAAAAGTACAGTAATACGCGTGGTTGCATAGTAGCACACGGTATTGATTATTGATGCTTACGTGAGAAGTCACTCAGTTTTGTTTAATTATTGTCTCAGTAATTGTTGCATAGTATCTCACGTTATTTGATTCAATTATTATCGATATTTTATATATTATTAAATCAATAATTGAAATGACAGAGTTATTAATATTATAATTTGCAATATTAACGATGTCTAGAAGTTCTGCCAATGAGAGGTTTGGTCACCTAATTGCGCACCAATAAGAAGAAATCTTTATTGAAAAGCCCCCTCTTTCCTGGGAACGACCTGGTCGATTAATATTGTGAATTATAATAATAATGATACATGTTGTTAAAAATATTGAGAGTATTTTATGAAGAATTTGATGTAAATTTTACTTATTATTTGGACCCCCCCCCATTTTCCATTTTTAAAAATTGTCGGTAGAAGTTATCTCATTTTTTTGTTATATATATATATATATTATTTTGTTAATGGAAGGGTGGTGGTGGTGGTGGTGGTGGTGGTGGGGGTGGGGGGGGGGGAAAAAAGTGGACGGAAGGTGTATTATTATGAGTATTATATATAAATATATATATACAAGTTGAGAAAAATGGACGGGAGGAGTATTATTATGGATATTATATATATAATATATTATATTTTATTTAAAATATTTTGCTTTAAATATGGACCGTCAGATTAAAGTAAAACAATCTGGACCGTTCATGAGTTAGTTACTATGCATTCCATTTTTCTATAAATAAAAATTCATTCCTTCATTATTTTCTTACGAATTCACTAAACTCCAGAGAGAGAAAATTTTAGAGAGAAAGAAAAAGAGAAGTCTGCTACCTTTCTTTTCCTATATCCAGTTTCTTTTACGGTAAGGGGTGTTATTCTTTCTTATTCATGAAGAGAACTGTTGTTATTCAATTTCTTATTATTCTGTTGGAATAACCTGTATACGTGGTATACCCTATACTTGGTGACATTCTTTGTAAGACCCTAAATTATTAATAATTGAAATTTAATTTTCTCTATTTATCATTTTGAAATAGTAAGGGTTGATTTGATTAATGTGGTTAGTTATAGGTAAAACGCGCAAATATTTCAAATAAGCAGGTGGTTATAAAATATTCATTGTTGTCGGGGAATATTTGTTTGGTCGATAAATATTCTTGCGGTCGGGGAATATTCGTACGACGGCGCAGTCTTTTATGGGCCCCCTAACGAAAAGCGTTTTGATGAAGAAAACGACAAGTATAAGTTGTTTATAAATAACGGTGCAGTTGTCACCGTTAATACTGTTGGAATATCCGGTGGTTAAAATACAGTAATACGCGTTCTTGCACAGTAGCACACGATATTGCACTAATTATTGATTCTTACGTAAGAAGACACTACTCAATAATTGTTACAGTAATTTGTAAGACCCCAAATAATTAATAAATGAAATTTAATTTCCTTTAATTATTATTTTGAATAGTAAGGGTTGATTTGATTAATGAGGATAGTTATGGGTAAAATATGCAAATATTTCAAAATATACAAGTGGTTATAAAATATTCATTGTTGTCGGGGAATATTCGTTTGGTCGTGGAATATTCGTACTGTCGGGGAATATTCGTACGACGGCGCAGCCATGTGTGGGCCCCATAACGGAAAGCGATTGGAGGAAGAAAACGACAAATATAAGTTGTTTAAAAATAACGGCGTAGTTGTTACCGTTTACACTATTGGAATACCCGGTGGTTAAAATACAGTAATACGCGTTGTTGCACAGTAGCACACGGTATTGCACAGTATTTTGAATTATTGATCCTTACGTAAGAAGGCACTACTCAATAATTTCTACAGGAGTTACTGTTCATTACTTTATTGATTCAATAATTGTTGCGTTGATATTTATATTATTATTGTTTTAATAATTGACATTGCACAGTATTTTCCATTATCAGATCAATAATTCATATTATTTGAATAATATTATCAGATAACATTATTGGCAATGTCTAGAAAGTTCTGTCAAGGAGAGGTTTGGTCATCTAATTGCGCGCCAGTAAGGAGAAATCCTTATTGGAAAGCCCCCTCTATCCTGGGAACGGCCTGGTTGTCAGTACTGTGATTCTGTAATATTATTTTTAATAATTAATTATTGATTAAGAAAATATTTATTTTATGTGGATATAGATGGAGAAAATTTTTAATGTGACAATTGTTGAAAATTAATATTTTATCTTTTTCTGATAAAATAATTTATTTAAATATATTATTTTAATAATATATTAACGATGATATTTTTACAATGAATGTGGGATATATGAATATATGAGGAGGTAGAGTATTTTTGTGGCATTAAATGTTTAACACATGTTTTGTGTGTCGGTAGACATAATTTTTGACCGAAAATTGAGTATAGACTGTAAAATCACCCGTCTGTGGATTTCGGTCAATTTCTGTTTGGAATTTGGAAAAATTTTCTTCTACAAAGTTGTAGAGAATGGAATTTCCCATGGAAAGTCGCGAGATTCAAATTTTCTGACAAAGGAGCTATTTATTGAGAATTATTGAAGTTTCGGGGTTCCGAAATAATTGATTTTTGGAAGTTTTAATTATTATTTTTAACAAAAACATTTTTCAAAGGTTGGTGGGCATCTTTAACATGTGTTTGATGGCTAAAATCAGATTCCTTGGTGGTTGGCTTGAATGTTTTGTAAATATCAATATTATATTAATTTAGTCTCCTTTAGCGTTCTAACATTTTCCTATAAATAGAGGGCTAAGTTAGAATTGAAAATTACACCAGAAACAAAGTTTTCTCTCCTTCTCTCTCTATATTATCGAGTATATTCTTGTGAGTATACTTTGAGTGTTGCTATACGGTGCGAGTTTCTGTCAGCACTATACCGAAATTCAGTCAGAAGTATGGCTATTTTGAGGTAAGGGATGTTATTTTCTTCTTAAATGATATTATTTTCTTCAATATCATTATGCCGAAATATTGGTGAACGTTTTTATCAAATTTGGAACTTTTTGTGCCAGAGTTACTATTCACGTATACGGTACTATTCACGTATACGGCACTATTCACGAATACGGCACTATTCACAGAAAAATTATTTTTTTTCTTTTCGTCCAAAATATCTATTGTGGATACTAGCTTTGATTGTATCCATGTTTTGATCATTCTTGAATTTTACACCATTATGATTATTTTTGAGGTATTTTTGGACATTGATAAAACAAAGTACGAATCCTTAATCCTTAATCCTTGTCATTTTGTTTCACTGGATTCGTTTCTTTAAAAATATTTTTTATCATCTTCAGTCTTAAAGGATGTTATTATTGAATATCTTTGGCCTGTAGTGCAAAGATGAATGATTTCTGATGAATATCTTTGGCCCGTAGTGCAAAGATGAACAGGTGTTTAGATGAACATGACCAACAGATGAATATCCTTGGCCTGTAGTGCAAGGATGAATATATGATTCAAGATGTGCATTGATTGATGTTACAGGGATAAAAATACTGTTGATGGACTGTTAAATTCATAGACATTAGTAGATTTCATCCTCTACGTAACTCTTCTATGAATTAATATTTTTCGCTGCGAATATTGATTTAAAACTTGTTGTCTATTGTATTCTATTAGATTTTTCCCTGTTGAAAGCTAACGATAATTTGTTGTATATTATCCTAGTCATAATATTCTTTACTGAGCTAGTTGAGCTCACCCTTTTCCTTTTTGTTCCATTTTTCTTCTCAGGAGACGAGAATATAGCGAGTACGAGTCGGGGTATGAATTGATGGTCCTTGAGAGAGTTGCTTAGTAGTCCTCACCATTTTTGTAAAATAATATATCAATAATTGTATTGAGGACATATTTGGGTATGTATATTGTCTAGATGACAATGTTTGTATTCAAACTCACAGTTTATGGGTTGTAAAAGTTGTAGTTGTTTCTGTACCATGTATTTGGCGACTCAAAATGGGTTGGATGGAATGGACCTATTTTGGGGGCGTCACAGTTGGTATCAGAGCTTAGGGATATGATCTCTGGCGGAGATCGGGGAATAGAACTAGGAGGGGAGAGACGAGTTAATCCTTCGCTAGTGTGTCCTACCTAAGCTTATTTGTTAGTTAGTCAGTATATAGGGATATTATGTGATATATTGATTTCCTTAATTAACCCTTGTTTTATAACAGTATTTGAGAATGTCGACTGAGAATATTAACAATGGAAATGAGACCGTGGAGACGCCTGTACTCACCAACGAGGAGAACGTGCAACAGGCTGGCAATGTTCATCCTGTGAACAACACCACTGATCAGACAATGAACGACGCAATGTTTAGAAGCTTTTTGCAGTTCATGCAAAATCAGACGAGGGAGACTCGTGTTCAAAATACAGGAGGAAATGATAACAATTCACGGGTTGTCACAGCCAAGCAGTTCAAAGAGCTGGGACCACCAGAATTTAAGGGAAAGCCAGACCCGATCATGGCGGAGACATGGGTCAAACAAATTACAAAGATATTCGATGTCTTGGGATGCACGGAGGAACAGAAGGTTCCATTCGCCACCTTTATGTTCCGTGGCGAGGCAGACTACTGGTGGGAGTCTGTGAAGCGTACCCATCCAGCCGCACTCAGCATGTCTTGGGAGACGTTTCAGAAACTATTTAATGACAAATACTTTCCTGAAAGTGTTCGTCATATGAAGGAAGTGAAGTTCATCAGATTAGAACAAAATAACATGACGGTGTCTCAGTACGAGGCAAAGTTTGCAGAGTTATCCAGGTTTGTACCTCATTTGGTGGAGAATGAGGAACGTATGACGCGGATGTTTCTGAGAGGTTTGAAACCCGGCATACGACAATATCTCATCTCTCATAAATTTTCTCTCTACTCAGATGTTGTTAACAGGGCTCAATTGTTGGAGCGAGATAAAGAGTACGGTCAACCGAGGTACCACAATCAGGATTATACCGGAGATAGCAGTCAACAAAATAACGATAACCAGTGGAGAAAGAAAAAGACGGACAAAAATGGTAACCACTTTGGTGGTAATCATGGCCATGAAAATAGAAGAAGCGAGTCAGGAGGAGATTTTAAAAAGAGGAGATTTAACTACGACCATGTGAAGACGACAGTGCCGGCAACAACTGGTTCTAAGGGAGGAGAAAGACCACCGGTTATATGCTATAAGTGCGGGAAAGAGGGACATATCAGTCCAAACTGCCCACAACAGTTCAAGGTATGCTATAATTGTGGAAAGGAAGGACATATCGCTCGAGATTGTACGGTAGCAAAACCTAGTTCAGCGGGGACGATGACTCAAAAGACTGTCCCAGAAAAGCCAAAGTCAATGGTTCCTGGAAGAGCGTTTGTTGTGACTGGTCAACATGCGAGGAACCCAAACGAGGTGATCACGGGTAAGCTATTTATAAATTCTTGCAAAGTTTATACCTTACTTGATACCGGTGCTACCCATTCATTTATCTCTCCTCCTTGCGCTCAACGTTTAAACTTGACTCCGGAGAAATTAGACTTTGACCTATCTGTGGAAACTCCGTTAGGAGAAACTTTTATCACATCCACTGTTTATAAATCTTGTTTCATTCAAGTTGGCACCATCACCTTACCTGTTGACCTGATCTCTTTAAAGATACTTGCTTTTGATGTGATTTTAGGGATTGATTGGTTAACTACTCATCATGCCAAAATTGATTATTTTCGTAAGGTTGTTAGTTTTCATATTCCTAATCAACCTGTTGTTCGAATTCAGGCAACTAAACCATTAAAATCAATCACTGTCATATCTAATCATAAAGCTATTCGTTTATTGAAAAACGGATGTCAAGCTTTCTTAGCCCATGTTATGGATTTGAATAAAGACACGTCAAAATTGAATAATATTCCTGTTGTTATTGACTTTCCTGACGTATTTCCTGAAGAACTTCCCGGTCTACCCCCAGAACGTGAAGTTGAATTCTTTATTGATCTTGAACCTGGTACAAAGCCCATTTCTAAAACCCCATATCGAATGGCTCCTATTGAACTTCAGGAGTTAAAAGTCCAACTACAGGAGTTATTGGACATCGGTTTCATTCGTCCTAGTACATCTCCTTGGGGTGCTCCTGTTTTATTCGTAAAGAAGAAAGACGGGAGTATGCGATTTTGTATTGACTATCGGGAATTGAACCATGTCACCATCAAGAATAGGTATCCTCTACCTCGTATTGATGACTTGTTTGACCAGTTGCAAGGAGCACAATTCTTTTCAAAAATCGATCTTCGTTCTGGATATCATCAGCTGAAAATTAGAACTGAGGATATTCCAAAGACTGCCTTCAGAACTCGGTATGGGCATTATGAATTCTTATTCATGTCTTTTGGATTGACTAATGCTCCTGCTGCTTTCATGGATATGATGAACCGAGTATTCAAGGATTATTTGGATCAATTCGTTGTTGTCTTTATTGATGACATCCTCATATATTCCAAAAGCCGTGAAGATCATGAGCACCATTTGAAGCTGGTACTCCAAAGGCTTCGTGAAAACAAGTTATATGCTAAGTTGAAGAAATGCGAGTTCTGGCTTGAGGAAGTAGCATTCCTTGGGCACGTGGTGTCAAAAAATGGAGTATCTGTTGACCCAACGAAGATTGAAGCAATACAAAGTTGGGAGCAACCGAAGTCGGTCACTGAAGTATGTAGCTTTTTGGGCTTAGCTGGTTATTATCGGAGATTCGTGGAAGGGTTTTCTCGAATTGCTACTCCATTAACTCAGCTAACTCGGAAGGATACAAAATTCGTATGGAGCGAGGAATGCGAGAAGAGTTTCCAAGAGCTTAAAAGGAGACTTATTTCGGCACCTGTTCTAACAATACTATCTGGTTCGGATGGATTTGTTATCTACAGCGATGCTTCAGGTAAAGGGTTAGGATGTGTTCTCATGCAACGTGGGAAAGTCATAGCCTATGCCTCGCGACAACTTAAAGAGTATGAGAGGAATTATCCTACTCATGATCTAGAGTTGGCAGCAGTCGTTTTCGCACTAAAGATCTGGAGGCACTATCTATACGGGGAGAAAGTGGAGATATATTCAGATCATAAAAGCCTCAAATATTTCTTCACTCAAAAAGAACTCAACATGCGGCAACGACGTTGGCTCGAGTTGTTGAAAGATTACGACCACACTATTCAATACCATCCTGGAAAAGCGAACGTGGTAGCTGA
Organism: Panax japonicus; assembly: GCA_020205505.1. Classification (NCBI taxonomy): domain Eukaryota; kingdom Viridiplantae; phylum Streptophyta; class Magnoliopsida; order Apiales; family Araliaceae; genus Panax; species Panax japonicus. The sequence continues at coordinate 88,672,656 of CM035091.1, forward strand.
CGCATTGAGTAGAAGATCATATGCAGGAATGAGTGCAATGATGTCAAGTATACGCATAGAGCCAACTTTAATAGAAAAAGTTAAGGTTGCTCAAGCCACCGATCCGGAGCTGATGCATATGAAGACGAAAGTACAAGAAGGTGCCATTCCAGAAGCGAGAATTGATGAAGAAGGAATACTTCGAGTCCACTCCAGACTTTGTGTTCCTAACGATTCTGATTTGAAGTACAAGATCATGATGGAGGCACACAATACACCGTTTGCAATTCATCCTGGAAGTACCAAAATGTATCGTGATCTTCGACATACATTTTGGTGGAACAATATGAAGAGAGAGATTGCAAAGTTTATTTCAACGTGTTTAACTTGTCAACGTGTAAAGGCGGAGCATCAAGTGCCAAAGGGTCCATTGCAACCACTTGAGATTCCGAAATGGAAGTGGGAACACATTACTATGGATTTCGTTACGGGTCTTCCTACGGTTTCTCAAGGCATCAATGCTATTTGGGTTATTGTTGATAGATTAACCAAGTCTACTCATTTCTTACCGATACGGGAGACTTATTCCCTTGAACGTCTTGCTCAAATGTACGTAAATGAGATTTTAAGATTGCATGGCATGCCAGTATCCATAGTTTCGGATCGTGACCCAAGATTTACTTTAAGATTTTGGGTTAGCTTGCAAAAAGCTATGGGTACGGAGTTACGATTCAGTTCGGCATACCATCCTCAAACGGACGGAAAATCAGAGAGGACTATTCAAACTCTTGAAGATTTATTAAGACGCTGTGCCCTAGACTTCAAGGGCAGTTGGGATAAATATTTACCATTGGTGGAATTCTCCTATAACAACAGTTATCAGGCAAGCATTGGTGTGGCCCCATTTGAAGCATTGTATGGACGAAAGTGTCGCTCTCCAGTATGTTGGGACGAGGTGGGTGAAGCAACATTGTTGGGACCCGAGTTAGTATGTATGACTACAGAGAAGATCCAAACGATTCGACAACGTATACAAATGGCACAAGATCGACAAAAGAGTTACGCGGATCTTCATCGAAAGGACGTAGAATTTAGTGTTGGGGGTCATGTATTGTTGCGTGTTGCCCCATGGAAGGGAGTTACAAGATTCGGGAAGAGAGGAAAGCTTAATCCATGATTTATTGGTCCGTTTTAAATTCTTGATCGAGTAGGTAATGTAGCCTATAGACTCGCGTTACCTCCAAGTATGTCTCGTGTTCATAATATTTCTCATATATCTGTGCTTCGTAAATATGTGAAAGACCCGAACCACGTCATTGAGTTAGAACCGGACGAGATAGCCGAAGATTTAACGTATGAGGAGGTACCTGTCAAGATCTTGGATAGGAAGGAGCATGTCCTACGCACGAAGGTAATACCACAAGTTAAAGTTTTGTGAAGGAATCATGCTATAGAGGAAATGACCTGGGAGTTGGAAACGGAAATGAAAGCGAGGTATCCTCACCTTTTCGAAACACTAGGTACGTATGTCAATTTCGAGGACGAAATTTCATAAGGAGGGGAGGTTGTAAGACCCCAAATAATTAATAAATGAAATTTAATTTCCTTTAATTATTATTTTGAATAGTAAGGGTTGATTTGATTAATGAGGATAGTTATGGGTAAAATATGCAAATATTTCAAAATATACAAGTGGTTATAAAATATTCATTGTTGTCGGGGAATATTCGTTTGGTCGTGGAATATTCGTACTGTCGGGGAATATTCGTACGACGGCGCAGCCATGTGTGGGCCCCATAACGGAAAGCGATTGGAGGAAGAAAACGACAAATATAAGTTGTTTAAAAATAACGGCGTAGTTGTTACCGTTTACACTATTGGAATACCCGGTGGTTAAAATACAGTAATACGCGTTGTTACACAGTAGCACACGGTATTGCACAGTATTTTGAATTATTGATCCTTACGTAAGAAGGCACTACTCAATAATTTCTACAGGAGTTACTGTTCATTACTTTATTGATTCAATAATTGTTGCGTTGATATTTATATTATTATTGTTTTAATAATTGACATTGCACAGTATTTTCCATTATCAGATCAATAATTCATATTATTTGAATAATATTATCAGATAACATTATTGGCAATGTCTAGAAAGTTCTGTCAAGGAGAGGTTTGGTCATCTAATTGCGCGCCAGTAAGGAGAAATCCTTATTGGAAAGCCCCCTCTATCCTGGGAACGGCCTGGTTGTCAGTACTGTGATTCTGTAATATTATTTTTAATAATTAATTATTGATTAAGAAAATATTTATTTTATGTGGATATAGATGGAGAAAATTTTTAATGTGACAATTGTTGAAAATTAATATTTTATCTTTTTCTGATAAAATAATTTATTTAAATATATTATTTTAATAATATATTAACGATGATATTTTTACAATGAATGTGGGATATATGAATATATGAGGAGGTAGAGTATTTTTGTGGCATTAAATGTTTAACACATGTTTTGTGTGTCGGTAGACATAATTTTTGACCGAAAATTGAGTATAGACTGTAAAATCACCCGTCTGTGGATTTCGGTCAATTTCTGTTTGGAATTTGGAAAAATTTTCTTCTACAAAGTTGTAGAGAATGGAATTTCCCATGGAAAGTCGCGAGATTCAAATTTTCTGACAAAGGAGCTATTTATTGAGAATTATTGAAGTTTCGGGGTTCCGAAATAATTGATTTTTGGAAGTTTTAATTATTATTTTTAACAAAAACATTTTTCAAAGGTTGGTGGGCATCTTTAACATGTGTTTGATGGCTAAAATCAGATTCCTTGGTGGTTGGCTTGAATGTTTTGTAAATATCAATATTATATTAATTTAGTCTCCTTTAGCGTTCTAACATTTTCCTATAAATAGAGGGCTAAGTTAGAATTGAAAATTACACCAGAAACAAAGTTTTCTCTCCTTCTCTCTCTATATTATCGAGTATATTCTTGTGAGTATACTTTGAGTGTTGCTATACGGTGCGAGTTTCTGTCAGCACTATACCGAAATTCAGTCAGAAGTATGGCTATTTTGAGGTAAGGGATGTTATTTTCTTCTTAAATGATATTATTTTCTTCAATATCATTATGCCGAAATATTGGTGAACGTTTTTATCAAATTTGGAACTTTTTGTGCCAGAGTTACTATTCACGTATACGGTACTATTCACGTATACGGCACTATTCACGAATACGGCACTATTCACAGAAAAATTATTTTTTTTCTTTTCGTCCAAAATATCTATTGTGGATACTAGCTTTGATTGTATCCATGTTTTGATCATTCTTGAATTTTACACCATTATGATTATTTTTGAGGTATTTTTGGACATTGATAAAACAAAGTACGAATCCTTAATCCTTAATCCTTGTCATTTTGTTTCACTGGATTCGTTTCTTTAAAAATATTTTTTATCATCTTCAGTCTTAAAGGATGTTATTATTGAATATCTTTGGCCTGTAGTGCAAAGATGAATGATTTCTGATGAATATCTTTGGCCCGTAGTGCAAAGATGAACAGGTGTTTAGATGAACATGACCAACAGATGAATATCCTTGGCCTGTAGTGCAAGGATGAATATATGATTCAAGATGTGCATTGATTGATGTTACAGGGATAAAAATACTGTTGATGGACTGTTAAATTCATAGACATTAGTAGATTTCATCCTCTACGTAACTCTTCTATGAATTAATATTTTCCGCTGCGAATATTGATTTAAAACTTGTTGTCTATTGTATTCTATTAGATTTTTCCCTGTTGAAAGCTAACGATAATTTGTTGTATATTATCCTAGTCATAATATTCTTTACTGAGCTAGTTGAGCTCACCCTTTTCCTTTTTGTTCCATTTTTCTTCTCAGGAGACGAGAATATAGCGAGTACGAGTCGGGGTATGAATTGATGGTCCTTGAGAGAGTTGCTTAGTAGTAGTCCTCACCATTTTTGTAAAATAATATATCAATAATTGTATTGAGGACATATTTGGGTATGTATATTGTCTAGATGACAATGTTTGTATTCAAACTCACAGTTTATGGGTTGTAAAAGTTGTAGTTGTTTCTGTACCATGTATTTGGCGACTCAAAATGGGTTGGATGGAATGGACCTATTTTGGGGGCGTCACATAATTACTGTTCAGTATTTTATTTTATTGATTCAATAATTGCTGCGTTGATATTTTATATTACTGTTGTTTCAATAATTGTCACTACACAGTATTTTCCATTATCGAAGCAATAATTCATATTATCTGAATAATATTATTAGAAAACATTATTGGTAATGTCTAGAAAGTTCTGTCTAAGTAGAGGTTTGGTCACCTAATTGCGCGTCAGTAAGGAGAAATTCTTATTGGAAAGCCCCTCTTTTCTGGGAATGGCCTGGTTGCTAGTACTGTGATTCTGTAATATTATTTATGAATAATTAATTATTAATTTATATGATGAGAAAAATATTAATTTTATGTGGATATAGATGGAGAAAATTTTTAAAGTAACAATTGTTAAAAATTGATATTTTATTTTTTCTGATAAAATAATATTTTATTATATTATTATAATATAATAACAGTGATATTTTTATAATGAATGTGGGATATATGAGTATATGAGGAGGATGAGTATTTTTATTACCAAAAATATTTAAAACATGTTTTTCATGTCTGTGGACCCCATTTCTTGACTGAAATTTGATTATAGCCTGTAAAATCGCCCGTTTGTGGATTTCGGTCAATTTTTATTTGGAATTTGGAAAAACTTCCTTCTGAAAAGTTGTAGATAATGGAATTTCCTATGGAAAGACGCGAGTTTCAAATTTTTCTGACAAAAGGGCTATTTATTATGAATTATTGAAGTTTTGAAATAATTAATTTTTAGAAGTTTAAAATATTTTAAATAACAAAAACGTTTTTTTATTATGGCGTGTTACACATGTGTGTTGAATGAGCTGAATTCAGTTCTTGGAAGGTTGGCGTAGGAAAATTTAATTATTATATTAATATTATATTAAATTTTCTGCTTTGGTGTTCTAAGCATTTTCCTATAAATAGGGTGCTTAGGTTAGAATTGAAATCACACCAGAAACTGAAGTTTTCTCTCTATTCTTCTCTTTATATATTGAGCGTATTCTTGTGAGGATTTTGATACTTTGAGTATTGTTATACGGTGCAAGTTTCCTTCAATACTATACACAATATTCCAGCTAGAAGTACAAATCTTAAGAGGTAAGGGATGTTATTTTCTTCGTAAGTGATATTATTTCTTCAATATCATTATGCCGAAATATTGGTTGGAACTTCAATATCACTATTCACGAGTCACTGTTCATGAGTTACTATTTACGAGTTACTATTCACGAATACTATTCATGAAGCATGATGATATTTTTGTAAAATTTCTATCTTTTGGTGTCGGAGTTACTATTCACGTATACAACACTATTCACGTATACGACACTATTCACGAATACGACACTATTCACAAAAAAAATTAAATTTTTATTTTTTGTCCAAAATATCTATTATGGATACTAGCTTTGATTGTATCAATGTTTTGATCATTCTTGAATTTTACTCCATTCCGATTATTTATGAAGTATTTTTGAACTTGAATTGTTTAAAGTACGAATCCTTAATATTTGTTCTTTTATTTTACTGGATTCATTTTCTTTAAAATATTTTTCATCACCCTCAGTCCTAAATGATGATATAATTGAATATCTTTGGCCTGTAGTGCAAAGATGAATGATTTCTGATGAATATCTTTGGCCTGTAGTGCAAAGATGAACAGGTGTTTCGATGAACATGACCAACTGATGAATATCTTTGGCCTGTAGTGAAAAGATGAATATTTGATTCCAGATATATATTGACTGATGTTACAGGGATAAAATAATGATGATAAACTGATAAATTCATAAATATTAGTAGATTTCATCCTCTGCGTAACTCTTCTATGAATTATTATTTTCCGCTGCGAATATTGATCTAAAACTTGTTGTTTAGTGTATTCTCTCAGATTTTTTTCTGTTGAAGACTAACGATAATTTGTTGTATATTATCTTAGTCATAATATTCTTTACTGGGCTAGTTGAGCTCAGCCTTTTCCTTTTTGTTCCATTTTTCTTCTCAGGAGGCGAGAATATAGCGAGTACTAGTCGGGGTATGGAATGAAGGTTCTAGAGAGAGTTGTTTAGTAGTCCTCACCATTTTTGTAAAATAATATATCAATAAATGTGATGAGGATTTATTTGGGTATAGATATTGTCTAGAAGATAATATTTGTATTTAAACTCACAGTTTTACTGTTGTAATAATAAAGTTGTAGTTGTTTCTGTACCATGTATTGACAACTCAGAATGGGTGATGTATACCTATTTTGGGGGCGTCACATTCTTCTATTATTCCGTCTTTATTATTCTATTAGAATATCCTGTTTGTGCGTTTTACGCCGGACCTGATTCCGTCTTTATTATTCTGTTGGAATATCCTGTCTGTGTGTTTTACGCCAGAACTGGTTCCATCTTTATTATTATTCTGTTGGAATATCCTGTCTGTGCGTTTTACGCCGGACCTGATTCCGTCCTTATTAGTATTATGTTGGAATAACCTTTCTATGCGAAGTACCACATACAAGGTGATTTATGTTGTTATTCCATTATTTATTATTCTGTTGGAACATCCTGTCGGTGCGAATTTTGCCTAATCTGGTTCCGTTATTTAGTTTTCTGTTGGAATAACCTGTCTATGCGAAGTACCGCATGCATGGTGATTTCTTTTGTTATTCCATTCTTTATTATACTCAGTTGGTTAAAATTTTGACTACTATACTCCATGAAATTAGTGGAATATCATTGATATTTGCGCTTCATCCGATATCTTTTTATGGAAATATTATTCTGAGCATTCTTGAATTTTACTCTACAAAGCAGTATCATGTTGACAATTTGGACATTATTAGTTCCTGGATAAATTAATTTTTGAACTTGTTTTATTGAATTTTTATATCATTGTCATTATCCTCATATTTATATTTTTTTTCTTTTTGAAAGTCATCTGTGGCCTGTAGTGCATAGATGGACTTGGTATGATTATGACCAGGAATTATTCGGTGTAATCATGACCATAATATTACAAATGATGTGGTAAAGTCCTCATTGGCCCGTAGTGCATTGATTGACAGTTGTTGGCATGATTATGACCATTAATGAATACACAAATATTCTTGGTCCGTAGTGCATGGATAGTTGTGGCCGTGATACTAAAGAATATCATTGGCCGTAGTGCAAGGGTGATTCGATGATGTGGATTATTTATTAAGCTGAGTCCCAGCGATAACAGTGATGAAAACCTTTTAAATCATAAAAGATAGTAGATTTTATTTTCTACTTGACTCTTTTAATGGATTATTTGTTCCGCTGCAGTTAAACTTGATGTCTATTATATTTTACCAGTTTAACATTGTTGGAGACTAATGATAATTTATTTTGCATTATCTTGGTCATAATATTTCTTACTGGGCTAGTTGAGCTCACCCTTTCTTTCACTGTTCTCTTCAAGAAATGAGAGTATAGCTGGGACGAGTTGGGGAACGGAGTGATGGTCCAGAGGATAGCATTAGTAGTCCTCACTATTCTGTGAAATAGTATGATAATAATTGTAATGAGGACTCCTTTTGAGTTTGTATAATCTCTAGTAGACAATATTTATATTCAAACTCACTGTTTATGTTTTGTCGTATTGTACACGACAGTTGTATTTGTAAGTTGTATTTGAATTCTGTACCATGTATCTGGCGACCCAAGATGGGTGATGTATACCTAATTTTGGGGCGTCACAGTCCGAATCTTAAGCTTACTCCTTATCTAACATACCTTACATACCCCCATTTAGCGACAGACCGGACGACGATTCGGTCCGTCGCTATATGTTCGATTCGTCGTTATATGTTGTTCGTCGTTAAAAGCTAAAACGATGTTTCTATATATAACGAATGACCGAATCGTCGCCCGGTCCGTCGCTAAAAGGGAGTATGTATGATATGTTAGATAATAAGTTAGCTTAAGATCCAGACCGTATAAATAAATATATATATATATATATATATATATATATATATATCTAACAAAATACAATTCATTTTGAATTTCTCGTTCACGCTAATAAATTATCTGAACCGTCCAAAGTTTAGGTTCAGATAGTGACGGAGGCACGAGACACGAGACACATCTAATATCATATATTGTTATAAATGGAATCTCCTTTGATAGTATTCTAATAGTTTTTTTTTCTTTTTTTCTTTTTTTCTTTTTTCCAATAGCGACCTAACAGATATGTTGAAGCAAAAGTCAAAGTGAAACGACTAAGGGGCTGTTTGTTTAGAGCTGAATGGGTCTGAATGGCTGAATCGGTAAGTGGCTGAATCATTAAGTGCGTTTGTTTTAAAAAAAAATCGTCTGAATGGCTGAATCGGTCAGATGCGTTGGCTGAATGGTTAAGGCCAAATTTTTGGTCTGAATGGCTGAATGGTTGGCTGAATGAAGTAAAAAAAATTAAAAATAATAATAAAAATAATAAAAAAATATTAACTATTATATTATGTAATATTAAATAAATTTACAACAACTTTGAATTTTTTCAGAGGGGTAAAATATTAAAAATATGTCATTCAGATCTTTAAGATATGTCAGTTATCAAACAGTTTTTTTCATTCAGATTCAGCTCATTCAAATTCAGATTCAGATTCAGCTCATTCAGATTCAGATTCAGATTCATTCAATTTTTATCAAACACCCCCTAAGAGTGAAGAAGTTAAAATAGATAGCAATACTAAAATAACTGAGCTCCATTTTATAAAAGACTTTCATTTAAATTTTTTAAAAAATGTAATTTTCACAATTTTAAGATTTAAAATTAAAGGAAATTTATAAATTTTAATTAATGTAAAATTATTACTATTATAATTTAAATAGAAAGCATACTAAATATAAATTACTATTTAAAAAAATAACACATCACAATTTAAAAATTAAAATTAAAAAAATAAACTTGAATCAATGTTAAATAAATGAGACTGTTTCTATGGTTATTTTTAATAATACCTATTCTGTTCTAAAACATTCGTAAACTACGATTTTATTATTAAAAAAAGTATTAATTAATTTTTTGAGTTTATCTAATATACTGACAAGAGAGGTAATAGTAGTCACATGATAACAGTTCATTAATTAATAATAAAAATGGTAACATGTTAATTTTTTTTTTGGTCATTTTATGTTTTAAAAATAAATTTTTTTACAAATAAAATTCAATTTTTTGCAAGACATTTCTCACTGAATAAATCCCACATTTTATTTGAGTTAAATTTTGTAAAAATATTAATTTTTTTTTTGTGATAATTGTAATTTCTCAGAAATATTAAGTTAAATTTTCCCCCCCTATGAGCGAATAATAGAGAGTTTACCTGTACTGTTGTACACTACATGCGGAGTAGGTTCTACACGGAACAGGTACAATGGAGCTGAATATTAGACCGGTTAATATATTTTTTTCATTGTGATTCTCAAAAAAATATATTGTATTTATTTTAATTGAAATTTTTATAAAATATAATATTTTTAAATGTAATTTAGATATATATATAAAATATTATCCAAATTATATATAAAAATACTATATTTTATAAAAAATTTAATTAAAATAAATACTATATATTTTTTAAAAATCATAAATAAATAATAAATAAATAAAATTTGACCAGTCCAATATTCCGGTCCCCCGAGACTTATTGCTACATGCGTCCAGTTCTGTTCGGTTTGTCTTGTCACTGCAGCCGCAGCCGCACATTCTCTTTCCTTTTTCATCGGTTTCTGCCGCTAATTCTCACTCCTCCTCTTTCTCTCACTATAATTATCTTCTTTTCCCTTCATATTGTGTTGAATGTAGTGTTTCAATCTGACATAATAGCAGATAGAACCGAGCAGATCATCCTCCTCTGATCTACCTCAATTTCAATATAGTAATCAATAACTATCACTTCCGAATTTTCTTTTAGTTATATTTGTAAACTGTTATATGATCTCCAGATTTGATTGAAATTTTAAGTGATCAACAAGTTCAAAAATCGTTAATTTGATTGTATATTTCATACTTTGAGGTGAGAGCATCATCGTTTGTGTAAAGTTTTGTTGTTAATCACAAATTTCAACATTTTATATTAATAAAGGTTGTTTCATTGGTGATTAGATTAATGTCAAATAATTTAATATTAATGGGCTAATCATGATCCATTAAAGATCCTTTGCCTTTGGTTGAGAACCGAAGCTCTCCCTGTAGATAATCTTCTTTATTATATTATTTAAAATTCAGTAGGTCCACAAATTGGACCAATTTACTGTTGTGCCTCTTTGCTTTCAGAGAGAGTTTAGAGGATGGAATTGTGCCACGTATGTCACCTGGAATAAAAGCGGGAACGAGTGGGTTGTAGATAACTTGGGGACCTAGGGGTTCCAAAACAAGCAATAAAGTATTTTAGATTCAAAATACATAAATATTTTAATACAAAGGGTCTGTGTTTCCATAGAGATTTTGTCTGGCTTTTTTTTTATTTTTTTCTTCTTCCTCTCTCCACCGTTGTGAAGAAAATAGAGGTTGGAACTTCATGAGGCTTAGGTTCTTCCAGAGAAACTAAAGCCTACTTTTTTGATATAATAGCTCCTGAGTCCTGACATACAGTTCTTGATCTTTTTGATGGTGCAGCTAAAACAGAAGCTACCCCTCTTATGTTGCTAAATGGTACCATTACCATCTATCCCAGCAACTGATTATGTTTTTGTAAGTTTAGAATTATGGATAATTGTTTATATTTTTATGTGTATGGGTATGGTTTATCCTTGGTGCTTCATATGGGTAATTTGTATTTCTTGTTTACTACACTTGTACTGATTGTTTAATGTAATTTTGGAGGTATTGTGTTTGAAATGAATTTTAAGTTTATATGCTTAAAGCTGACTACTCAATTACGTGTCTATACATGCTTTTTGCCAACAGGGAATTGTTTTATTAAGGAGAAGTGAAGTATTGGGCACTTTAAGTTACTCTTGTTTTGGTTGTTTGGGGGGCTACCATGAGTTTCTGATTTGAGATGGCCGTGGTGGAATTAACAGAATTTGGTAGAAGTTGGAGATTTGCTCCATTTGTTGGTTGTGAGCGTTCTGATCTTCTTGCTGTTATAGGCGGTTGAGAATGGACGGTTCATCTGAGTCTGGTTGGCAGAGATCTGATAGTTCTAGGGGGTTAAAATCTTCTGGGGTATCTGATAGAAACCCTATATTGATTCGTGCCAGGTCTATCAGGTCATCAGGTTATACGTCAAATGATTCTGGGTTTATACTGGGGAGAAATGGGAGAGAACTTGGTTTATCCACAGGTTGTGTGGATGGGGAAGCAAGTGTTCATGCTAAAGAATGCAATGATGTTAGCTTGAGACAATGGTTGGACAACCCAGAACGAGCAGTTGTTGCCCTTGAATGCTTGCACATATTTAAGCAGATAGTAGAGGTTGTCAATATGGCACATTCACAGGGAATTGTTGTTCATAATGTGCGACCCTCGTGCTTTGTTATGACCTCATTCAACCGTGTATCTTTTATCGAGTCTGCTTCTTGCTCAGATTCAGATTCATATGAGGATGCATCAAATAGCCAAGCAGTGGATGAGGGTTCATGTTCCCCTTTCCCCCATGAGCTACATCAACAGGGAAGTCAGTTAGGAACAGAAAGTCATCCGCATGATGTAAATCGAAGAAATGCCTCACAGATGATATCAGGAACCAGCTGCTTGCAGTCAGGTTCAGATAATGTGATGTTAGACGCCAATAATGATGAACAAACTGAGGAAAAGAAGCATCCCTTCCCAATGAAACAGATTTTGCGCATGGAAACAAGTTGGTACACTAGTCCAGAAGAGGTTGCTGGTGCTCCCAGTTCTTGTGCTTCTGATATATATCGACTAGGAGTCCTTCTTTTTGAGGTCCGTATTTATGTTTCAATTAGGGATGAATGTTCAAAGCTGTTATTGATCACTCTCCTTCCATATATATTCGTTGAGAAAATAAACCACGGGAAGGGCTGATTTGCAGATGAGGTATTAGCATACCGACTGGCTTTCATCCTTCCCGCTCGTTATATCCATTGTGTACTAAAATTATCTTGAACTGTAGCTTTTGTTGTTGTTTTGTTTTAGTTCTTTCCATTCTAACTTGTGTAGATGTTTTGCTTGTAACCAGTTATATTGCACATTTAGCTCGGCAGAAGAAAAAAGTTCAATTATGTGTAGTCTGAGACATCGTGTCCTTCCTCCTCAGTTGCTATTGAAGTGGCCAAAAGAAGCTTCATTTTGCTTATGGTTGCTGCACCCTGAGCCTACAAGTAGGCCAAAAATGGGGTGAGTTTTCCTTTCATCATATACCTTTGTTCTCATGCTTGTCTACCTGAACCTTTATCATTGTAGTAGGCAGTGACTCCATGCAAGTTTATGCAATTAATGAGGTAAAGTGAGCACATTCTAAGAAGTACAATGCTATGATATAATGTTTCTTTGTTTTGTTTATTCGTTTTATCTTTTTCCGTATTTAAGTTGATCACTAAATGTCTTGCATTGAAACTCGAAAGGGCTCAGTTCCTGTTGTTCGGATCTGCCACTCTTAACCTATGGAGAATTTTCCAATAATTTATTATCATCTGAGTAGTGCTCATTATAAGTTTTTAATAAGGGCAGAGGATAGACAGGCTGCCCCATGCAGTGGTCACTAGCATCCTACAGTGAGTAGACTTATTTCATCCTCTCAGTGTAACCAAAACTGGAGTAGCACTACAAGCAGTGCTCCAGTAGGAGCCCAGGAAGAGGTGAAGAAATATGCCAGGGGACATTTTTCTGCTGGCCTTGAACCCAGGGACGGAAACAGGAATTCTTCTGAGGATGGACCTTGAAGGATAATAAAAAATTTGAGAAAATATAATAAACATGCCAAGGAAAGTATTAAGGAGGCAGTGTTACTCAATTTTTTGTCGTCGTCATAATCCTATAGTGTTTTAGAAATTAAATTTGATTTTTAAATAGAGCATGCTAAAAATATACTCCCTCCGTCCCAGGATAAAAGTCTTGGTGGACTTTTCACGTATATTAAGAAGAGGAATAAAATGACAAAATTATCCATAATAATGTCATTAAATATGGAGAGAGAATTAGAATAAGAAAAATATGAGATATTTAATGTTACGGGCATAATAGGAAAAAATGTGTAAAAGTTTGGTTATTAAAGGAAAGTGGACATTTAACATGGGACTACCCAAAATAGTAATAAGGACTTTTATCCTGGGACGGAAGGAGTAATTGTCTTCACATACCAAAATGTTTAATAAAATTAAGGTAATAACATTTAGAAGAATCATCAGTAAAAAAAATGTTACAATCTTGTACTCAATTATTTTGTTTTTTACATTATGTTTGAAATTCATATTGATGCTAAGCAAAAAGAATTTGCTTCTTATACTTTAAAGATAATATTTATGTTTAATATATATTAAATTATAAATACATTTTTTTATAGCTTGTGATTTGTGATTAGAAAATATGAGAAGAAATAATTAAAAAAATGGAACAAAAATCGAGGGAAAAGAAGCAAAGTAGAAGAACATGAATGAAAAGGCCGAGTAATTAGAAGATATAGAGTGGGGAGTAGAGTGTAACACAGGTGAAAGAGGGCTACAAGTAATAGAATTTTAATGAACAAGGAATCTTTTGGGTTAATCGTTACATGTGCTATGTTGGATTGACTTTCGTAATTTGCTTTGTAGTAAGATATAGAACAATAATATTCCTGCCTGCATCGAATGGTTGGTCAGTCTTTCCTTAAGTCTATATTCTCCCCTTACTTTTATTACATAGAGTTACTGCGAATTAGTCTCCCAAGATAAGACAAGCTCAGACTTTAATTTATTCTAGAATTTGTTATGTAGAAACAAAACTAGTGCTAAACTATAAATAAAAGAAAATTATAATAAGAAAAATTATTTAAAATGATAATTTTTCTAAGAATTTGAGAAGGATTGAATGATTTTTTTAAGCAAGTATTTTGGGTGGATTTGTAACCTATTTATAGGTTTCCAAACACCCATTATTTGGTCGTATCTCCAATGTCGGCATCCCAATTGAAATATTACCGTTGACCTTTTTATTACCTTTGACATTAACAAATATTATATTATAAGAATGTTGTTGACATGACTTGAACCCAAGTCTTTAATATCAACACCTCTCTCTTATCCAACTGAACCAATATTAAATGTTGATTACATGGATAACATATAATATATTTATTATATACTTTTAGATAATGAAAATATCTAACAATCCTCCTCTATTTTCATAATCTTCCAATCCTTTTCCTTTGACATTCTTCTTTCTCTTATTAAATATAGTATACATAATTAAGAGGTGTCTTTCGACTTGAACCTTTACATAGTCTATTTCACAAAATATCTTAATTTTTAGTAGCGTTAGTTTTGAACTAAAAAATCTTACAATGATATCTTGCTCTATAGACATACTATATCTCTTATAGTTTAAGGAAAACCAACACATTTATGGTATTGTGTTTACCTCTTGGGTTTCGTAAGTGACTTAGAGATGAGCCTTATGTCTCGCAGAAGCGGCCCACTTCTTTCACTTACATAGGTAAGTCTAATTAGATGCAATTGTATGACCTGCATCCTCCAAACCAGACATAGATTTATTAAAAATTTACCCTACCCTCTTTATTCTCCATACAAGCATACACTATCTTTGAGATGGTTTTAAATTTTTTTTTCTTCATACTTGTCTAGTGTATAACTGGTTATTACTATAAGTATTTTTCCATTGAACTAATATACCAGATGTTACTCTAGTATTTAGTTGGGTTCCACTTATAAATTACCTCTCATTTAAAGGTTTTAAACTCATCTCCCTAGAAGTCTTACATATTACATCCTTGCCTAAACCTTTTGTAAAAGGATCTGCCAAATTTTCCTTTGACTTGACATAGTTGAAGATAACAACTCCTTTATTAATTTGCTCCCTTACATAACTATGTCTTAAACTTATATGTCTAGACTTCTCGTTATAAACCTTGTTATAAGACCGTGATAATGTTGCCTCGTTATCACAATATATTGAGATAAATGTCATTGGTTTGGGCCAAAGTGATATCTCAAATAATAAATCCTTAAGCCATTCGGCTTCTTTTACAGCAGTTGATAATGCAACAAACTCAGATTCCGTAGTTGAATGTGTTATCAAGGTTTGTTTCTTGGAACCCCAAGAAATTACCCCTCATCCTAAAGTGAATATCCATCCACTTGTAGACTTTATTTCATCCGAATCCGTTATCCAGTTTGCATCCGTGTACCCTTCTACCACAGCTGGGTATCCTGTATAGCATAATGCATAGTTCATTGTGCCTTTAAGATATTTAAGTATCCTTGATACTGCATCCCAATGAACCTGACCTGGATTATGAGTAAACCTACTCAATACTCCTACTGCAAATGCTATATCAGGTCTAGTACATTGCATTGCATACATTAGACTACCAATTATACTTGCATACTCTAACTGAGATAAGCTATTTCCTTTATTTGGAAATAACTTAACAGAATGATCATATAGGGTAGAGGCTATCTTGCAATTCTCGTGATTAAACTTTAACAATTTCTCAATATAATGAGACAGAGTTAAAGAAATGGTATCTTGAGACCGCACAATTTTAATACATAAAATTACATCAGCCTCCCCCATATCTTTCATATCAAAAGTAGTAGACAAAAATGCTTTAATTTCTAATACTACCTTTTCATTAGTACAAAAAATAAACATATCATCAACATATAAACAAATTATAACACCAAAACCTTTACTAAACTTAGAATAAACACATTTATCCGATTCATTTATTTTAAACCCATTTGAAACAATCATTTGATCAAATTTTTCATGCCACTGCTTAGGTGTTTGTTTTAGGTCATATAGAGATTTAATAAGTCTACAAACTTTTTTTTCTTGACCTTTCAAAACAAACCCTTCTGGTTGTTCCATATAAACTTTCTCTTCTAAGTCATCATTTAGAAAATCAGTTTTAACATCCATTTGGTTTATAACAAGTTTATGAATTGATCCTAATGCAATTAATAACCTAATGATATTAATTATTGCTACTGGAGCATATGTATCAAAATAATCAATTCCTTCCTTTGGCTTAAAACCTTTGGCTACCAGTCTAGCTTTTTACTTATCAATGGATCCATCTGATTTTCTTTTCTTTTTAAAGATCCATTTACAGCCAATGGGTTTACAACCATGAGGTAAATCCACCAAGACCCAAGTCTTGTTACTCATAATAGAATCTATTTCATCATTAATGGCTTCTTGCCAAAAACCTGAATCTTGAGAAGACATAACTTCTCTAAAAGTCAATGGATCTCTATCACTAGAATCATGCTCAGTCACAAAAACACTAGAAGAAACAATAACATCCCTGTTTCCTTCTACTAGGTACATGTAGAAATCAAGGTCATAGGATTTTTCTATCCTTACTCTTTTACTTCTTCTTGGTTCTATTTCTGCAGTAGATGTAGTAAGTTCCATTTCATCATTTGTTCCATGATGAACTATTTCTTAATCCTCTTTATCAGTGTCTTCTCTTGACCTTTTCTTAAAGAAAGAATTTTCAAAGAACTCAACATCTCTAGTCTCCAAAATTATATGGCTAACAGAATTTGTGGATTCATGGTCAAAAATTTATAGGCTTTGTTATTTTGTGCATAGCCTATAAAAGCACACTCGATTGCTTTAGCACCAAGTTTAGGCCTTTTAGGATCAGTTAACCTTACTAATGTTTTACATCCCCACACCCTTAAATGGTCAAGAGAGGGTTTTCTCTTTTTTCACAATTCATAAGGTGTAATATGAGTTTTCTTATGGGTTATACGATTAAATATATAACAAGCAATCATTAATGCTTACCCCCTATAAATTTTTCGGCAAACCAGAAGTAAGAAGTAATGTATTAATCATTTCTTCAAGTGTCATATTTTTTCGTTCTGCCACTCCATTTTGTTGAGGACTATAAGGGGTTGTAGTTTGATGAATTATACCATAATTCTCACAAAAATTATTATAAGAGAAATATTCCCCTCTATCCGATCTAAGAATTTTAATTCTTCGATCTAATTGATTTTCAACTTCAGCCTTGTAGATTTTAAATTTTTTCTAAAGCCCTTTAACAAATAAACTTGAGTGTATCTAGAACAATCATCTATAAATGTTATAAAATATCTTTTACCTCCCGCCTCAAATTCACAAATATCAGAATAAATTAATTCTAATAATTGTGAATTTCTTTCTACTTTTTTAAAAGGCTTCTTGGCAATTTTAGATTTAACACATATAACACATTTTCTAAATCAGAAAAAGTAATCTTAGGAATCAAACTAAGATTATTCATGCTATGCATACTTTTATAATTTACATGTCCTAATCTAGCATGCCAAACATTAAAAGTAGAAATCATATAAGCAAAAGATGATTTTTCATTAATAACATTTAGTTTGTTCATGCCATTAGATTCATATCCTTTTCCGACATACATATCACCCTTAGACAATAAAATACAATTAGCGTCAAACAAGACTTTTTTGCCATGTTTGTTTAAAAGATTAACATATACAAGGTTTTTCCTAATTTCTGGAACATGAAGAACATCATTAAGAGTAATTGTCCTCCCGGATGATAACTTGAGAATCACCTTGCCTTTGCCCATCACTTTTGCAGTCGATGAATTTCCCATGAATAGTTTTTTACTATCCTTCATAGGTTCG
This sequence comes from Panax japonicus, assembly GCA_020205505.1. Classification (NCBI taxonomy): domain Eukaryota; kingdom Viridiplantae; phylum Streptophyta; class Magnoliopsida; order Apiales; family Araliaceae; genus Panax; species Panax japonicus. The sequence continues at coordinate 88,690,592 of CM035091.1, forward strand.
TAGGCTTTAAATATTTCTTTATTCTTGGTAATATGCTTGGTTGCTCCAGAATCGATCCACTATTCCATGTCGTTTCCAATCATGTTAGTCTCCATGATCATAGCAACAATATCCTCATTGTCTACCATATGTGCTTGGTCATTCTTTTGTTGCATTTGCTTCAAGTACAAAATACATTGTTTCTTGAAATGTCATGGCTTATTACCACACTTCCAACAAGTACCTTTCGGTTTTTTATTTTCGGAAGTGCTATGTTGACCATCACGCTTTCTTTTATTGTTGCCCCTTGATTTAAATGCATTTTTTGTGACAAGAGCTTTAACACTTTTGCTTTCTATTTTCAATTTATCCATGTTTCGAGAATTTTCTTCAATTTGGAGAAATTTAATAAGTTCTTGTATAGTCATTTCGTCTTTCTTTTGTTTCAATTCCTTTCGACAATCTTTCCATGAAAATGGTAACTTTGAAATGATTGTCGATACTTGAAACCCTTCGTCAAGACTATGGCCTTCGGACACAATTTGATTCATAATAATTTGAAATTCATGTACTTGCAGCATAACAGATTTGTTATTTATCATTTGATAATCAAATAATGAACTTACTAGAAATTTTTTATTTTTCGACGTCTTCGATTTTGTATTTGTTGTCGAGATTCTCCCATAATTCCCTTGTCGTCTTTTCCATGAATTTGGCTTCATACACATCGTACAACGAATTGGATAGTGCATTTAAAATGTACTCTTTACACATGAAGTTATCTTGTTCCCATTTTATTCGATTCTTCATTTTTGCCGGTGTCATTTTCCTTTTCTTCAATTTTCTCTTCATTTAACACGAGAGATTTTTAATGTTGTTAAGAAAAAATACATTTTGCTTTTCCAAAATCTGAAGAATAATCCATCAAACTTTTCGAGTTTGTTAATTTGATTCAAGCTATTTTTTGAATTGTTGTCCTCCATGGTATTATAATATTAAGATTGTTGTAATTTGTTTTGTAGTAAGATATAGAACAACAATATTCCTGTCTGAATCGAATGGTTGACCACTCTTTCCTTAAGACTATATTCGCTCTTTACTTTTGCTACATAGAATTACTGCGAATTAGTCTCTCAAGATAAGACAAGCCCATACTTTAATCTGTACTAGAATTTGTTGTGTAGAAACAAAACTAGTGCTAAACTATAAATAAAAGAAGAAAATTATAACAAGAAAAATTATTTAAAATGATAATTTTTCTAAGAATTTGATAAGGATTGAATGATTTTTTTAAGTAGTATTTTGGGTGGATTTGTAACCTATTTATAGGTTTCCAAACACTCATTTGAAGAGTTATGTTGATGCCATGTTTCCATTATGTAATTTTGGTCCCAACTCAATTATTTGGCCGTATCCCAATTCTGATGTTGGGATGTCCCAAACTCAAGTCGTATCCCGATGTCGGCATCCCAATTGAAATATTACCGTTGGCCTTTTTATTACCGTTGGCCTTTTTACTGTTGGCATTACCGTTAGCCTTTTATAATTTTATTATAAAAAAATATTATAAGAATGTTGTTGACATGACTTGAACCCAAGTCTTTAATATCAACACCTCTCTTATCCAACTGAAACAATATTAATTGTTGATTACATGGATAACATATAATATATTTATTATATACTTTTAGATAATAAAAGTATCCAACATCGACTCTTTACCATTGAGGTACCTGTGTCCGACATTACCCATTGTCTTACACTCGAATCTCAAACAAGGGTGTGGGAGTTGAACACTAAATTTTAGTGTAAGAAATTGAATAAATTGGAAGTACCCTTGGGCCTTGACGAACTCTTCTTGAAAGTACTTGTGTCTGATTGGACACTCCATCCGAGTCCATATAACTTAGTACATGTGCTATGTATATATAATTATAACCTATCTGAAAGTTGCCTATTATAGATAAAGTTATGTATACAATTGTTTCATTTTGTTTACTCATTTCTTCTTTATACATTGATACAACAATTCTTCCCTAGTACTGGTTTGTGACTTATGTCCAATGTGGATTACTACAATGTTGCGGTGTAGGAACTGTACCTAAAAAGGTGGTTCATTGACTTCTCCTCTCTAGATGCTGGCTATAGAATGGTTTATTTGGTCTCACTCATTTTTTTTTGCTTAATATCTCACTCAGTTTTTTGTTTACACCCTCTGTATTAGTTCTTTCAATTTTGCCTAATTAGACTTGTTTGTGTTATGAATACTAAATTACTAATTATGATGCGATGGGAGGCATATGTAATTAAGTTTTCCGAGGACACAGGTGTATTAGAGCTGTTTTCCATGTGAAATAAAGAGTAGCATAGATTTACACACTTAAATTGAAAACATGAATAGTTTCCGCTGCTGTAATTTGACTTGGGCAAGTTTTCATATTAATTTTCTCTTACCATCTGACAGTGAATTGCTGCAAAGTGAGTTTCTTAATGAACCGAGAGACAACTTAGAAGAACGTGAAGTGGCAACAGAGCTTAAAGAAAGGATAGAGGAGCACGAGTTGTTGTTGGAGTTCCTTTTTCTGATACAACAAAGAAAACAAGAAGCTGCTGATAACTTGCGTGAGACGGTTTCCTTTATTTCTTCTGATATAGAAGAAGTCACAAAACTGCAAACCGTCCTTCAGAGAAAAGGAGGATCTAGTCCTGAGCTTAGGGATCCTGCTTTAGGCCCCCTTTTAATTGACAATGACGAATCTGGCTGCTCAAAATCCAGAAAACGATTCAGGCCAGGGTTTGAGAATCATAGTGCAGAAGAATCTGATGGTCACCAAGATGAGTATCAGAAGTCAGAGGCTCCCACTGGAAATCAAGAAAAAATAACGTCCAGAAATTCTCGATTGATGAGAAATTTTAAGAAACTAGAGTTGGCTTACTTTTTAACAAGACACAGGGCTGTCAAACCAACAGGGAGACCAATTACAAGACATGCTCCAATAAGTAGTGATGGTAGAGGATCTATTGTCGTAAATGAAAGAAGTTCCAACAATAGTTTGTCATCAAAAGAGCGGTATGGTGAGGGCAGACAAAATGGATGGATAAATTCATTCCTGGAAGGTCTGTGCAAGTATTTATCTTTCACAAAGTTAAATGTTAAGGCAGACCTGAAGCAAGGGGATCTTTTGAATTCTTCCAACCTTGTATGCTCTTTAAGTTTCGATCGTGATGGCGAATTTTTTGCAACAGCTGGAGTAAATAAGAAGATAAAAGTATTTGAATATGATACAATGTTAAATGAAGATTGTGATATCCATTACCCAGTTGTTGAAATGTCTAGTTTATCAAAGCTAAGCAGTATATGTTGGAATGGCTATATCAAAAGTCAGATTGCTTCTAGTAATTTTGAAGGCATAGTGCAGGTAGGTCAGCCCTATATCTTATTTTTCTTAAGCTTCAAATTACTTTTGTGGTGGGAATCAACTGGATTATTTGGGACTTTTTCAGGTATGGGATGTTACGAGAAGTCAAGTTTTTATGGAAATGAAAGAGCATGAGAGGCGTGTGTGGTCTGTCGACTTTTCAGTAGCAGATCCAACAATGTTGGCCAGCGGGAGCGATGATGGTTCCGTTAAGCTCTGGAATATCAATCAGGCAATTCTACTTTTGCACTTGGTGGATGTCAGCTTTGAAACTAAACGTACTGCAGTCATCTAATTACTATTGCTGTAGATTAATTTCTGGATGTATAATAAGTTGTTTGTCTTACATGGGTTGCTACTGCAGGGAGCAAGTGTTGGTACCATCAAAACTAAAGCAAATGTCTGCTGTGTTCAATTCCCCTCAGATTCTGGCAATTCCCTTGCATTTGGTTCAGCAGATCATAAAATTTATTATTATGATCTCCGCAACTTGAAAATTCCTCTATTCACATTGACTGGTCACAACAAAACTGTGAGCTACATCAAGTTTATAGATTCAATGAATCTTGTGTCTGCATCCACGGATAACACATTGAAGCTTTGGGATCTTTCAATGTGCACTTCCCGAGTTCTCGACTGTCCTCTTCAGTCGTTTACAGGCCACTTGAATGTGAAGGTAATTTTCCCCCCTTTCTATTAACTCATGAATCTATCATTTTTATCCTTTTCTTATTACCATTCATTGGTTGCTCAGTGCATTTGAATAAGCAATCTGCAAACATTTCTGGCTGGCACAAAACACAATCACCGACAAGAATAACTAAATGGTTGAATTGGTTTATAATGATTCTTAATGTTATTAATTGTTAAGATTTTACCTATCAAAAGATAAATATTCCCTCCATTCTCAAAAGGATGAGCAAAGTACAATTTGCACACATTAAGAAAAGTAAAAGTAGAGGAAAGAGAGTAAAAAAGTTCCACATTTATCCTTAGCGGGCTCACAAAATTATATAAAGTGATGAGTACTTTTCTTTTTGTATACTACTGGACCCCACTAAATGACTTGGCACTTTATCTCATCCTTTTGGGGACAAAAAAAATTGTACCTTTAGTCATCATTTTGGGACAGAAGGAGTAACTAAATGGTTGATATTTTTCATAGCTAACAAAAGTAGTGTATTGGCAATTATATAGCACCCATTTAATATTTATCTACTTACAGTAATGGTCGGTCTAACTATTGGTCTATCATTCTTGAATTTACCAATATTGCTCTCTGTTATGAGTGCTGTTTTACAACTATCAGTTAGTTGTACATGGAAGTTAATGCTTGAAATATACTTCACTCACCAATGCATGTTCCTCTTCTCCAGAACTTTGTAGGTTTATCCGTATCTGATGGTTACATTGCTACAGGCTCAGAAACAAATGAGGTACTTCATGTCACTTTGATCTTGATAATTAAAGCTTGCTATTTATTAATAGAATTTCTTTTCCTTTTTGAATTGTTTCTTACTTGAGACAAAAATGATTTAGTTAGAATTTTCATACGTAGAAATAAGGATGTGAGGCTGCTAGAAGAAGGGTAGAATAACCTATTTGGCACAAGTTCGATCTTGGTCATGGAATAAACTATGGTTAGATATGTTGAAGCTCATTCAAGATGAGATGGACTTGATTGAGCTTGGGTTTCTCTTCATTGTTTCTTATATTCTTCCCTTTTAGATTGCTTCCAGATCCACACATTTTATTTACTAAATAATTTATCCTTCCCGTTTGATCTTTTTAACATTTTTTTAATATTTGAAACATGTTCTAATCCCGTCGTATTTTTCGTGAACTGTTAATTATTTTGGTTTTTCTGTTATCTTTTGTGAAAATTTTCTTTTGGTTTTTAGTAAAGTTGCAGTGATTGGTATAACATTTCTTCTATATCCAGTTTTAGTTTTTATCATCTTCTTCCCGTCTATGTACAGAGACAGATTTTTATTTCCAATTGTGTCCAAGAAGTTCCTACTTTTTACTCGTTATGGGAAGATTAGAAAAAGTAAATTAGTTAGTAGCTAATTAATGTACTGGGTAAACCTTCCTGCTACAGCTCTTTCTTATTCTTTTTCACTTTTTACCTTATTCTAATGGGCATAAATATTGTTTGATACTTGTTAGTGAATTTTTTCTACCTGTTAATTGTTGTTGGCGTTACGCATTCATTGACCAGGCACTGATGATTTTCTTTATTGTTTAGGTCTTCATCTACCAAAAAGCTTTCCCAATGCCTGCTTTGTCATTTAAATTCAACAGCACAGACCCACTTTCTGGTGCCGAAGTTGATGACAGTGCACAATTTATCTCATCCGTATGTTGGCGTGGTCAGTCCTCCACCTTGATTGCTGCAAATTCTATGGGAAATATAAAGCTTTTGGAGATGGTTTAGGTTGGTCAATTGCTCTAGAAGTATTCGTCCTCCTGTCAAAAGAAGAGAAAATGTAGTCTTGCAGCCCAGGATTTTTAGTGGCTGAGATCTTCTTCCTTAAAGCTACAAGATAAAATTTGGATCAACCGAACAAATTTTGCCATTAGCTCATAGTGATAGTGGGGTGTTGTTAAAGTGAGTATGAATGATCCCTTGATCACATGTATTTGTAGATAAGAATTTAGATGAGGAAAAAGAAAAGATTAATAATTTACTTTCTTGTATATGATGTATTTCTTACAGTTCAGATTCATTACATACAAAAATGTAAGTGTAGAATCATTGTTGGTAATGTTTTGCCTGGACGAAACAATTTCTATAAAACATACAGTAAGAGATTTAGAACACCATATTGGTTTTGCTTAGGGTGAGATTTGCTTTGCTAGACTGCTAGTGCTTGAATTTGAAAATGATAACTTGAAGGTTTGTAGTTTTAACAAGGTCAGTTGGGAATTATTTAGAACATAAGAGGAACTAGTACCTAACCGGGGATTCTTTTTTTGCAAATGGCAACAACACTTGCTGTTTAGGCAGGCTCGGACTTTGCAAAGAGTATATATAGAAGAGTACCTGAGAGTCAAAAATCCAAATTTCAAGAAGATAGATCAGGCATAAATAAAGTATACATTTCTCAAATGATATCCATAACATTTGCTGTAGTATTTGTGACATAATAATTTTTAATTTACATAGAATATAAGTAAAGACATGGTAGAACTTCATGTCGTTTTTTAGTCTACCTATAATTTTGGGATGGAATAATAACAAACTTGTGAAGAAAAGGGAAAAACTACTCTAAAGTAAATGTGTTGCACAAACAGAACCTGCAAAAGCAGAGGTAAAATCGAGCTTTTGCCTTTGATACAAACATCCCAACTCTTATTGTTGGGCTTGCGGATTCAAATAGGTAAATTTATGCTGTATACTTTCCATCCACAAGCAAAAATGCTACGACTTGTTTTTCCCTCTTTTTTTGTTTAATCTAAACAAGAAGAAATCTACTGACACTGGCTTTGGTCAGACTTAGCTGCTAAAATTAATCTATCTACAAGGCCGCGAAGCCTATGAGCTCCAGGACCTGGTTTAAGCTTGTTAGGATTCCCAACCTTGGAACAACGAGGATTGCCGGAACACCAACCACCAGGCGTGAAGCTCCCATTTTTTCGGCCCAGTAGCTCCTTGTCAATTTTGTCCAAAACAGGATCATCTCCCCTGAATTTACGTGCAAAGGCAGCACCACTTTCAATCATTTTGCTCGAGTCATTAAGGGAGAGGATATGAGGATGTTGTTTTGGAGGTAAGTCCCAAGCAATGTAGTGCATGTCATGGTTAAGTACAGTTGGAACATATTCTGGCGCATTGCATATGACAGTTTGAAAGTAACCTTCAGGAGAGGAGACAAAATTTGTGTAGTACATGAGTAGTGTTCTTGGAAGATTATCCCAACCCCATATGAGGTACTCTACAAACGAACGTGAGAGGATCATCCAAGCCGAACCTGAAAACATCGGATCTAAGTTATGGAACACCAAGGTTTTCAGAAAATAACTAAATTTCAAAAATTGGAAGGCAAGATAAATGGTACAGTGTGTCTATACTAGACTATAGAGACGCAGATTATAATGGCCATTAATTCTCTGATTTGATCCCACTTAGACCCCTATCTTGAAGTAATATCGTTCTTTGTACTTGCAACGGGATAATTTTTGCACTTCATGATGATTAAAGTCAGGAGTGTGCTTCTGAGCTCACGCACAAAGGGATGGTTTCACAATTACTGGCAGATAGGAGGTGAAGAAAATGTGACATATGGCAGTCCTCTTGGTCTAATTAACCAAAATCAGCATGCAGCAACTTTGTTTGAAAGTGCTAGTTCCACCAAAAACATAATAGAACTCGCAGATTTTAATATCTCACTGATTGAATTTAAGTAAAGCAGTTCGCGGACATGTCAGATCGGTCACATAGACATTATACATACAAGTGTATCAATTAAGTCAGCAGGTTTAACTAACTGCAAATTGATTTCAGAGGGTGAGACTTCCAAGTACATCTCTATTTCATGTTATTTTCTAGCTACGAATAATTCAATTGCACTGATCTCAGAAGGATCAGTTTTTGCAAGGGAAAGAAAAGATCGTGGAGAACAAAATAAGATTATTGTAATTTTTCTTTCACGTTGTTTTTCTTCTTAAAATAAGCAGGCAGCAAGAAGAAACTGTTATTGGGCATATTAAATAAAGATACCTCATATTCCCCCAAACAATAGCTGAACTAACCAGATAAGAGAGATCAACTAATTAAAAAATAAACTATTAACATCAACTAGCTGAAACTTCAATCCAAACTAGATACTTAAAATGCACAATTGCACATGGGTTCAAACCAATTCAAAATGGTGACTTTGAGATTTGCATGGAAAAACATATCCATCAACTTTTCAGTAATCACAACAAGGAATAAAATAATTAAACGAGGAAACTAACCAGTAAACAACTTAAAGGCTGTAGGCAAAGTTCTCCGAGGAGTGACCCAAAATATATCTGACTTTGTCGATTGGTAAAGCCCTGGATCTATGATCAATGGCATTGCCCTTTGACCCCTGCATATAAATCAGACATAGTACTATTAATTTTAGCCGTTTCTAAATATGGTTACACAACAGGGAAAGGAGGTGGGGAGAACAGTTATATAGCTTACTCCTTCCATCCCAATCGGCTTGTGTATTCAATAAAATTCAGGTCTCGTTTCAAATCACGAAATGTGGAGAGAAGATCTGTTTGCAAGAAGCTAAATAAATCAAACATTTTGGTAATAGAAACTCAACTGAACCTTTTTCATAAAAAAGTAAAATGCAAGAAAAGATATGGACAAACCATCTTGAGTCACCAGAGGATAATCAGAAGCACTGAGGTTAATAAACCAATCCCAATCTTTAGTTCTCTTGAGAAGGATGGCACATGCATGAAGAGTATTAGCAACCATGGTGGGTCCTCTATAGGTAACCATATTAGCTTTGGTAATCATGAATACATTCCCAACCTTGGAGAAAAGTGGTTGCTTTTCCACTCGGGAAGCCAGCTCCAATCTCTCCTCTGTAGGCGATTCTAGGTCCAGATGAACTACATAATGGTTCAATGGATGATATAGTGTATGAAGAGTTCTCCAAAGCTTTTCTAAATCACCCTTTGACCCAGAAATCAAGTAGGCAAAACGAGGAACAGCAGGAATAGCAGGAGGAGGTGGAGGCTGTATAATTTTTCCTTCAGAAAAAGCTGTCCTTGTTTGATTTGCCATTACATGCGAAGGGAAAATTGAGAAGATCGAATTGAAGGAATGAAGAGACGAAACTAGACCCATGTTGAAGGAGGTTGCAATAAGGAAAACACATACTAGTGAACTTATAACAAGAGGAAATACCCATTTCTTCTCCATGTTTAAGGACCCCATTTCAAGAACTTTTCCCGAGTTCCACCCAAAAGTTTTCATATCCCAATTCTCCTCAATCCTTGAACAATTTGTATCAGTTATGAAAGGTTGTTGCTAATAATTAGCAATCACAAAAGGTCTAAATTCAGATCAAACCCTTCTTCAAATAAATTCCATAATAATGTACTCTGATTAAAGCTGTCAGATAAACAACCAAGGACAATAACTCAGTCTTCCGTCGTGTTAAATTAATACCTTCTATAAAAATTAGATAAAATTTAAACAGGATTCCTTATGAACTAGCTTAACCATTGAACTGCAGATAAATAAACTAATCTTATGTGAATGTACACATATACAATCAACCAAATATTACATCAAGAAAACCCAAAAGAGCACACAATTGGGATCAAACAAACAATATAAATTTAGCAAAAAATCTCTTCGGCAGCTGAGCTGTTAATAATATAATAATAATATGTTATTTATTATAAATCGCATTTCAAGAAAACGACACAGTTCTAGCCAAAACAATTCCAAATCTCGGGACAACCTATGAACATTACTTTGTCAACACTTCAGCAGAATCCCCAATATATTAAAAACAATGTCTCAAAAAGCAAATTACAGGGAACGCATATGTTTAACTACCAATAAACTTATAATAATTAACAACCCAACTGACAACTGGGTATGTATATATTATAGAATTATAAAATTCAAAGATTTGAATCACTGAATGAATAATATTATATTAAAATAAGCTACAAAAAATGAAATCAAAAGTTTACCTGAATATAAGGAAATATATACATACATGTGCAGTGTATGTATAAATTTAAGCAGAGAGAATTAAATCACAACATTATTGCAAACCAGTGAGATGGGGAGAAGAAGAAGGAGAAGGGGGTGGAGCAGTGTTTGAACACGATCCAGAGGAGAGAGAAAAAAAAAGATTGTGATGTTAAAAACGACAAAATAAAAATAAAAGGGGTAGACGTGACTCGTGAGCAAATAGATTAGACCATGTGTTCTCTTCTCACTCTATGATCTCTTATAGCTCATCACGGTACTGTGAATTTCTGTTACTTTTTTTCCGGGAAAAATGAAAACACACGAATATATATATATAAGAACTACTCCCTCCGTCCCACAATATCTTATATTTTTTTATTTTAATTCTATCTCCATATTTAATAATATTATTATGAATGATTTTGTCATTTTATTCCTCTTCTTAATATACGTGAGACAGAGAGAGTATATTTTATGGGAATTTTTCCTAAATTGATAGACACCTGAATATTCATGAGTGACACTTTTACTACATTGGGAAGGACTTTTATTTTAGTTCCCTTTTTGTCGGGACATGTATATATACTCACTTCTTAAATAAGTGACGTTTTAAGAATTTTTTTTTAATTTATGTGTTTTATAACTTTTTAAGAAAATAAACTATTTATTTTCTTGTATCACCCGTATCTTCTCCTATTGTCCCAAGAAATTCTCACCCTTATACACTGTTTCTGAGTTTTGGACGAAAAAAAAGAATAGAAAACTTAAATTAGAACAGAAAAAAAGAATAGAAAACTTAAAGTTTTCCTTTGTGTTGTTTTGAGTTTTTAATAAAAAACAATAAAAAATTTAAAAAATTATTTTCTTGTGTTTTTGAGTTCCAATAAAAAGAAAAGAAATATATGACTTTTATAAATTTACTCTTCTATTAATTATAACCATTGAACCATGAATAAAAATATGTAACCAATTAAGCGATATTATTCTAATTTGATTTTAACCGTCCAACCAATTAAGTGATATCATAATTTATTTAATTATATTTAATAATATAGTTTTTAAGTAATTAATCTCTATAAAATTATATTTACCATATATTAATTAATATTATTAACACATAAATGTAAATACAATACAATAATTAATCATATAATTCAATTATTAAGTCTAAAAATAAATCTTAATTACTATATTTAAGAAAATATTTATGAAACTACAAAAAAAATTATCAACCATATAATAATTTCACAAAAAGAACCTCTGTTTATCCCAAATAATGAGTTTGTTTTAAGAGAAAACTGCTTATAACTAATTTCACACCAAAAATCTATCCACACAAACATTTTCAATTATTAGGCAAGTGAAATGGTGCATTTTCTGAACATGAAGAAAGCGTTGATGGCAAATTAGCAATGAGCAACCATAAATTATGTGTGGGACATTATGAATTGAAAGAATTTAAGCTTAAAAAATAGATGGAGTTGTCGTATCTAAATGAAAATGAGCCAGTATTATAGATTTCTACTTTTATTGATTTTAAAGAGAGAATAAAAATTGAGTATACCAATTATATTGTTAAAATGTTGGATGAAACTAATTAATATCAAAATTTATAAATCATGATGTTCCGGAAAAATCATGATACTGGTTATTATATTAAAAGTTGAGGATAATGAGAATTATAAAAATATTATTTATTCCAAATTTTTTTCTGTCTAAATCAGGCTAATTTTGAATGGAAAACTTTGGCAGGAAAATAGCCAAGTTTTCTATCCATTTATTTTCTTTTCAGTTTATTAAAAAATTCAAAATCATACGAATTGAAAAGAAAACTTAAATTTTTCGTCAATTTCTTTTTTTTTCTATCCATTTTAAAACTCAGAAACAGAGCATTAGTATTAATAGTTTTTAACTTCCCATAAAAGGGTAGTGATAAAATTTTACACAGATTTTAATTATTAAATGATAGTGTTAAATAACTTTCTTAATTCATGTACAAAATCCTTAAACGACACTTATTTAGAAACGGATGAAGTATATTTCAAGGAAATATCAGTGTTTTTAAATTGAAATTCTAATTATCAGTGTTTTTAAATTGAAATATCACTTCTTCTTCACTTTTTTATTTCACTCTCATTATGTACATTTCGAAATTAAATATCCTCTCTCTCTTTTACCCTGATCTCAACATTTATGTTGCGTTTATGAGTTTGAAAGAATGAGATAAGAAGAGAAAATACAGGGAGGGAGGTGAATAGATTATAATTTTTCCTTGTTATATACGTTATGTTTGTGCATGAATTTTAGAAAGGAATGAAAGAGATAGATTTTAATTATATTTTTTCTTGTTTGTGAGTTTAGAAGAAGTGAAAGGAAGAGAAATTATTATTTTTTTAAATTACACTGTTACTATATTACCTTTATATATTAATATAATAAATGACATAATTTATTTTAAAATGTTATTTTATGTAATACTATCCTCCGTCCCACAATAAGTGTTTTTTTAGGCTTAATATTTTTTCCCAAAATAAGTGATGTATTAGAACTTCAATACAATTTTTTATAATATTTTCTCATATATGCCCTTATGCATTCAATGGTATTTATTGTATCTTACCATCACTACAATTAAATAACACTCATTAACTATTCAACTTCAAAGAAAATATATTAATGGTATTTTTGTCATTTTAGCTTGTTTATTGGTATGTGTTATTTAAGCTAAAAAACACTTATTATGGGACGGAGGTAGTACTTCCTATGTTCATAAGAGATTGTTATTTAAGGTTAATGCACACAGATTAAAGAATGTAATTAATACCTAGCGAAAATACTATACCACCCTTATTAATTGTCTCAACCAACTATTCTCTTCTCAATGTTTTTTATTCAATTCAACCAATTACTTTTTATTGATTAACAAATTACTACTTATAATTATAGCATTGAATTGAATAAGAATCATTAGGAAGGGAAGAAAGCTTTAAATAAGGGTAAAGTAGGGAAAAATTAGCTAATGTATATTAATAAACTCAAAACGACAATCTTTTTGGAACAAAAATTACTTCCTAAAACGACAATCTTTTAAGAACGGAGGGAGTATAAAATATCTAACTTTGTCATCATTTCTCATCCCTCCAAATACTCCCACAATCCCACTTTTGGATAGAAAATTTTGAGTTAAAAATAAAATAAAATTTACCTCCAAATTCCTTCATTTTTCTCTAAAAAAAACTCACATTTGAAGGGATTTTAATTATTTTTTTCTTTTCTTCCCTTCCCTTACCCTATTTTTTTTTTTACAAACACAGGCAGTGTGTTATTTTATATTATCACTAAAAAAGATAAAAAAATATGAGAAAACTAAGTCATTAATATTTTTTTAAAAATTTACAAAATGAGGGATAAAAAAGATTTAATTTCACTATTTAAAATGACAAATAAAAAATAACAGATCAAGTATGTTATTACATAAAATTCTTTGAAAAGATGTTAGACACATAAAACTATTTTAGTAAGTTTAAAATTTATCAATATATTTGACGTTAACATATTCCTACGAAGCATTAATTACAAGTCTGAAACTTTTTAAAACGTCATTTATTTATGAATGAAGGAAGTAGTAAGTAACAAATTATTTTATATAAAGAATAATTAAAAAGAAACGGAATAGTTAGTATGAAATTAATTTTAGTCAATTAAGTAATATGACATCGACATGTAAATAAAAAAATAATATTTTTATCTGCGTATCAATATTATATTGATCAATCAATTAACTTATCATAAAATTAATTTCATGATAGGTGAATTTATTAGAAACTTATGTTAGTGAGATGACTCCTCCTCCTCATACAGTAGAGTAGGTTGCCAGGTTGGTGAGTAAATTAATGGTGTATGCCGACAAGTAGGGCTGAGCAAGTAACCAAATTGGAACCGAAACCGCACCAAAAACCGCACGAACCGCACCAATTAAAGCCGCACCAACGGTTCTGGCGTATGTGGCGGTTTTAGGTGGGTTGAATAACCAAATTTACGGTTCCGGTTTGGTTACTAGCCAAAACCAAACCGCATAAAACCGAAACCGCACCATGTGTGTGTATGTATGTATTATCTCTAGTAAATTCTAAAGTTACTTTTCACTTGAACACGCTCAGAGAAAATTTCAGTCTTGCATTGTCATTTTTTCACCAATTGAAAGAAGATGTTAGAGGTTATAGAGTCAAAAATTAAGCAATTGGGTTTTGGAATTTTGAATTTGTTTGATGCGTTATTGGAGGGGCTTATAGTTGAGAGTCTCGAGCACTTGATGCATTGGTTAATGTCAATACTATAATTGTAATAATCTAATAGATTATTTTTAGTCCTCCCTGAAATATATTTTATTCTATCTTCAGTATATACTTTTAATTTTTGGGGAACTAGATAAACATTCTTGCTTGTTATCGAATAGTCTCCGTTGTTTTATATAGCGCATATTTTAGTTTTAAAGTATACTTGATATAATTCTCATTGTTGACTTTGTCATTAAGTTAATTGTTCGATGTAAGTTTTATGTTAAATTTTATTGAATGCTTAAATTTTTTTGTTGTTTCAATTGGTTTTGGAACCGAAACCGCACCAATTAAAACCGCACCGCACACTTTAAAACCGAACCGCACCAATCACAAGCGGTTTCGGGTGCGGTTTTGAATTTTTTAAACCACACCTAAGCGGTTTCGGGTGCGATTTGGACTTCAAACCGCACCAAACCGCACCATGCTCACCCCTACCGACAAGATCTTAAAATGCTAACATCTTTTTGTTGTTTATTTTATTTTTAAAATGTTATAGCAGAGTGGAAAATAATTTATCTACCACACTAATATTTGTTATATATTTTTTTTAATAAAGAAGAAGACCAACTCTATCTTTGATTATAATTATTAGTCTGTGGCACACTATGTGTAATTAAAAAATATTTAAATATATATGGATGAAAATAAGATAAAAGAGAAAATTAAAATAATAAATAAGTCGGAGAAAATTAGTTATTGACTTATTGTGACAAAGTCTCAAGAAATAACAACCACCCCCACTTCTCCCCCTCGCCCTCACCATCGCCATTTTTATTTAAAATAGATAATAATATCTTCATTTTGTTATAAAATTAAAAAAATAATGAAATTGTAAATATGTTATATAACTAAGGAAATAACAAAGTTGTAAAGATGAAAGTATCAGATATATTTTTCTATGGGCTATATGTATATACACAGCTGTGTATTACACAGTAAGGCTTTGGCGATAGATTTTTTGGGCTATAGCGACGGTAAACTGTCGCCATAGCCCAGGATAGCTATGACGACAGGTGAAATCGTCGCTATAGCCCAAAAAACCGTCATAATAGCCTACTGTGTAATACAAAGCTGTGTACATACATTTTCCCCTTTTCTATACGTATGTTTTCTTTCATTAAAGAAGTTTGTGTTAAAATATTGATTACATACTCCCCTAGCCTCCCCTTTTCCTGATTACTTTTTCACGTGTACTCCCATCTTTTTTCCTTTCTCTCCCATGAATACTGAGCTTTACGCCTATATAAAGGAATGATATCTTAAGAAAGAAAGCAGAAGAAAAACTTTTCTGAAGAATTTCTCTTTCTTTATCTTTTATTTATTTTCTCTAAATTTATGCAGCAATTATAAAAGTATATTTCTATACTTTACTAAGGTTTTATAACACGTTATCAGCACGAGACTCTAACTAACTGAGACGGTACAATTAAATTTTTACAATTTATTATTATATTACCGGTTTGGCTATGCCACCAATAATATAATTTTATTCTTATAATTGCCTTTAAATTCTTGTAATTTATTATTATGTTGGAATAACATGTTTATGCGAAGTACCGCATACATGGTGAAATTCTTTTATTATTCCGTTATTTATTATTCTGTCGGAATATTCTGTCGGTGCGTATTACGTCTGACCTGGTTCCATTATTTATTATTCCGCATTTATTATTCTGTTGAGAATAATCTGTCTGTGCGGTCGGTCTATCGCATGCATGGTGAAATTCTTCTGTTATTCCATTATTTATTATTCTGTTGGAATAACCTGTCTATGTGGATTACCACATGCATGGTGAATGATCCTTTATATTCATTCTTTATTAAATTATGAAAATGATCTGTCTACGTGGATTACCGCATGGCGAGTGAAGATCCATTTACAGTTTTGTATATATATTTTTTTATAATTGTATATATACATTAACGATTGCATATTCTTTTTACTAAAATAATATGCTAATAATATAAATATAAGATTATTTATATTTGTATTTTATCACCACTTGAGGTCGTGACGTAGTTTATTTTTCATATTTCATACATGCAATTATTTATTGTTTTAATAAATAATAATTGTGTTTTATCCCAGAATAGATGGCAAACTTGGAAAAAAAATAGATTTTTCTATTTTAAAAATTTCTGGAGACAACTATTTGGCTTGGTTACTTGATGCAGAATTGCACCTTAGTGCAAATGAGTTAGAAAAGACCATTGAATCAGGAAATACGGCTACTTCGGCACAAAATACAAAAGCCATAATTTTTCTTCGTCACCATATTGATGAAGGATTAAAGACTAAGTATTTAACAGTCAAATATCCTTTGTCTTTATGGACACAATTGAAGGAAAGATTTGATCACCAAAAATTGGTTGTTCTCCCTAATGCCAAATTTGAGTGGCTTAATTTAAGGCTACAAGATTATAAATCAATTACGGAATATAGTTCTAATATTTATAGAATAACCTCTACTTTGGCTTTGTGCGGAGATCTAGTTTCTGAATCCCAAATGTTAAAGAAAACGCTCTCAACTTTTCATCCCACCAACATGATTCTGCCACAACAATATAGACAGAGTAAGTTCACAAAATTCAGTGACTTGTTGTCTATCATCCTTGTTGCAGAAAAGAATAATGATTTGTTGTTGAAAAACCATCAAGTACGGCCAACGGGTGCTACCCCATTGCCAGATATTAATAGCACGTCATTCCAGCAGAATAAACGTGGCAATAGATGGTCATATAAAAAGAAGTCTTGGGGACGAAAGAATAAACGAGGCTATCATAACAACAAATTCCAGAACCGCAACAATTCAGGCCACCAGAAGTGGCAAGTGTCTGAGTCGGGTAAAAATAAAGAAAATACAACACAGATAAAGAACAAACAAGATGTTTATTTTAGGTGTAGGATGAATGGGCATTGGTCGCGTACCTGTCGTACGCCGAGGCATCTGGTTGATTTATTCCAGGAGTCTCAAAAGAACAAAGTAATGGAGGAAGAAACAAAATTTGTTACTCATCAATTGAATATTGTTGATGATCCACCAATGACCCACAATGAGGAAAAGGTTGTTGATATTACTGAACCTTCTGAAAGTATCTTTTGGGATATCGTTTAATTTTGGTTTTAATTAAACACCCTGCATGTATAATATTATTAGTTTTCGTTCTATACGTGGTATGTGTTTTTCATGAATAATATTTCTTATTTATGTTTTTACATGTGTCAGACCATCTTTAATGAAGATCTTCTCGTCAATTCTACTATTTCTGAAAAATAGAATATCCTAGAAAAACTTCATTAAATTTCTTTTGGATTATATACTATGAAAATTAGAGAATTAGAGCAATTGAGTCTCATACTCTTATGATTCTAAAAATCATAGATCCCAAATCCTTTATGCTTTGGCATGAAAGACTCGGTCGTCATCCAGGTACTTCTATGATGCGTCGTATTATTGAAAATTCTACTGGTCATCCTCTCAAAAATAAAATGGCTTTTCCTAGTAGTGAATTTTCTTGTGCTGTGTATTCTCGAGGAAAGTTAATTGTTCGACCATCACCAGTAAAAGTTTATAAAGAAGCCCCAAAATTCCTAGAGAGAATTCAAGGAGACATTTGTGGACCCCTTCACCCATTGTCTGGTCCATTTCGATATTTCCTGGTTTTTAATAGATACTTTAACTAATTGCACGCCCATTGATGTTAAGGGCTAACTTACCTACCTCAGTTTGGGGTCATGCAATTCTGCATGCTGAAGTCATCATTCAAGTAAGACCAATAACTCTTCATAAATTTCCTCCTCTACAGTTAGTTCTTGGATAGATACCCAACATATCACACTTTGGAGTTTTTAGAAGTTCATTACATGTTCTAATTGCACCTCCACAAAGAACTAAAATGGGAGCCCAACGAAGAATAGGTATTTATGTTGGTTTTGATTCTCCTTCTATTATCAGATTCTTGAGCCTTTAACTAGATATGTTTTTACTACATGTTATGTAGATTGTCATTTTTGATGAATCTGTATTTCCACCTTTAGGAGGAGGGAAAGTTTTAAATAAAAAACCCTCTGACATATCATGGAATGCATCAGAATTAAATTCACTTGATCCTTGTACAGGACAATGTGAAATTGAAATTCAAAGAATTATTTATTTATAAAATATTGCAAATCAAATGCCAGATGCATTTAATGATGCTATAAAAGTGATAAAGTCATATACACCTGCAGTGAATACTCCAACAGAGATAGAAATACCTATTGGAAAAAATCAATTCCTGAAGAATTGACAAATAAGGTAATAGAAGAATCTAAACCACACCAGAAGCGTGGAAGACAAGTTGGTGCAAAGACATTGTACCACGATAATCAAAAGAAAATAAGGGAATCCCAGAAGGAATACCCGCTCCAGAAGAAGCACTTATTCTAAGAGTGAGAATAACCCCAGAAGAGGTACAAACCGCTCCAGAAGCAGCACATATTCCAAAAGTGGGAATAGCCCCAGAAGAGGTTCAAAATCTCAGTAAAGGGATAAGAGATGAACTCCAAGAGATCTCAATAAATTATGTACATAATGAGAAAATATGAGATCGAAGCAAAGTCATGATTGACGATATATTTGCTTTCTTTATAGCATAAGATATTACTTTGATTTCTGACACGGATCCTGAACCACAAAACGTGGAAGAATGTCGAAAAATAAAAGATTGGCCAAAATATAAATATGCTATTTAAACTGAGCTAAAATCTCTATCGAAAAGAGAAGTATTTGGACCAGTAGTTCAAACACCACTGGGTGTAATCCCGGTTGAAAATAAAATCTCTATTGAAAAGAGAATTATTTGGACCAGTAGTCCAAACACCGATGGGTGTAATCCTGGTTGGAAATAAATGGATATTTGTACGAAAGCGAAATGAGAAAAATGAAATTATGAGATATAAAGCCCGATTTGTAGCTCAAGGGTTTTCACAAAAATCTGATATTGATTATCAGGATACAGACTCTCTAGTACGTAATGGATGGAGTCACTTTTTACTTTTTGATAGGTATGACAACCATGAAAGGTTTGGAAACACGTCTGATGGATGTTGTAACAGCATACCTATATGGCTCACTTGAAGTGAGATTTATATGAGAATCCCTGAAGGATTGAAAATGGCTGAATCACAAAAGCCCAGTCACATATATTCAATCGAGTTACAACGCTCATTATATGGATTGAAATAGTCTGGTCATATGTGGTATAATTGACTTAGTGATTATTTAATAAAAGATGGATATATAAATGATCATGTATGTCCATGTGTTTTTATTAAGAAATCACAGAGTGAATTTTCCACCATTGCTGTATATGTGGATGATTTGAATTTTGTAGGTACTCCTGAAGAACTCACAAGAACTATTACTTATTTAAAAGATGAATTTGAAATAATGAAAGATCTTGGAAAGATAAAATTCTGTTTAAGAATACAAGTGGAGCATTTAACATCTGGAATTTTTGCTCATCAATACACATATACTGAAAAGATTCTCAGTCATTTTCATATGGATAAAGCTCATCTTTTTGCTACCCCGATGGTTGTTCGATCTTTAGAAGTTGATAAAGATCCATTTCAGCCTCTAGAAAGCGGGGAAGAAGTTCTTGGACCTGAAGTTTCATGCCTAAATACAATGGAAGAAGTTTTTGGACCTGAAGTTCCATGCCTAAGTACAATGGAAGAAGTTTTTGACCTGAAGTTCCATGCCTAAGTACAATGGAAAAAGTTCTTGGACCTGAAGTTCCATACCTAAGTATAATAGGTGCTCTTATGTATCTTGCAAACTGTACAAGACCTGATTTTGCTGTCAACTTGTTAGCAAGATACAATTCTTCTCCGACTAAGAGACATTGGGATGAGATCAAACACATTTTGAGATACCTCCATGAAAGTATTAATCATGGTTTATTTTATCCAATAGATTCAACTTCGCGATTGGTTGGATATACCGATGCAGGATATTTATTAGATCCACACAATAGAAGATCACAAACAGGTTATGTATATACATATTATGACACGGCTATATCCTAGAAATCCACAAAGCAAACCATGACAACTACATCTTCAAATCACTATGAGATTTTCACTATACATGAAGCAAGCAGAGAGTATGTTTGGTTTAGATCAGTTATTCAACATATTCAAATGTCATGTGAATTACCATCAATCAAAAACATTCCTACAATTCTGTATGAGGATAACATTGCATGTATTGTTCAACTTAGAGGAGGGTACATCAAGGGAGATAGAACAAATCACATTTCACCTAAATTCTTCTTCACACATGAGCTACAAAAGAAGGGTGATATAGATGTGCATCAAATTCGATCATGTGATAATCTAGTCGACTTATTCACAAAGTCGCTACCAAATGCAACGTTTGTAAAACTTTGAAAAAGGATCGGAATGTGTCAACTGAAAGACTTATGACAACATTTCATCAAGGAGTAATGAAAACCTTTTGAGGGGAAGACTGTACTCTTTTTCCTTAGTCACGGTTTTTATCCCAATGGGTTTTTCCTGATAAGGTTTTAACGAGGCAGTCAATTAAGATATTTATGTAAAAGATATGTACTCTGTTTCCCTTCGTTAAGTTTTTCCCACTGGGTTTTCTTAACAAGGTTTTTAACGAGACATAATCTTCTATCGTAGGAAATCAGGAGAAGTGTTAAAATATTGGTTACCTACTCCCCTACCCTCCCCTTTTCCTAATTCCTTTTTCACGTGACTCCCATCTTTTGTCCTTTCTCTCCCATGAATACTGAGCTTTGCACCTATATAAAGGAATGATATCTGAAGAAAGAATGCAGAAGAAAAACTTCTCTGAAGAATTCTCTCTGAAGAATTTCTCTCTCTTTCTCTCTTACTTATTCTCTCTAAATTTATACAGCAATTATAAGAGTATATTTCTATACTTTACTAAGGTTTTATAACAGTTTGCATTTTATAGGCAAAAACTAAGGGAACATATATTCAACTAAGATCCACAAAATTATGGCTTAAACCTTAGCTTCTAGCTTATGACTTTTGATAAAAGAGGAAATCATAATATTATAACACTTTATAACACTCCTTGTTTTCTTAAGATAGAAGATTATGTCACATTAAAAACATTGTTAAGAAAATTCAATGGGAAAAACCTATCAAAGGAAAAAAGAGTACATATCTTCCCCTCAAAAGAAATTTATTATTCTTTGATGAAATGTTGTATAAGTCTTTCAGTCGACGGATTCCAATTTTATTCCAAAATTTTGTAAATGTTTCATTTGGTAATGACTTTGTAGTCGGCTAGATTATCACATGATCGAATTTGAAGCACATCTATCTATATCATCCTTCTTTTGCAGCACATGTGTGTAGAAGAATTTAGGTGAAATGTGTTTTGTTCTATCTCCCTTGATGTACTCTCCTTTAAGTTGAGCAATGCATGCATCGTTATCCTCATACATAATTGTAGGAATATCTTTGATTGATGGTAATCCGCATGACTCTTAGATATGTTGAATAATTGACCTCGGCTAAAAACACTCTCTACTTGCTTCATGTATTGTGAGAATCTCTGAGTGATTTCTAGATGTAGCTACCATGGTTTGCTTTGTGGATTTTCAAGATATAGTTGTGTCACAATATGTGAATACATAACCTGTTTATGATCTCCCATTATGTGGATCTAGTAAATATCATGCATCAGCATATCCAACTAATCGCGACGTTGAATCTCTTAGATAAAATAATCCAATATCAATACTTCTACGGAGGTATCTCAAAATGTGTTTGATTATATCTCAATATCTCTTAGTCGAAGAAATGTACCTTGCCAACAAGTTGACATCAAAAGTAATATCGGATCGTGTACAGTTTGTAAGATACATAAGAGCATCTATTGCACTTAGGTATGAGACTTCATGTCTAAGAACTTCTTTTTCACTTTTTAGATGTCGAAATAGGTCTTTATCAACTTCTAGATATCGAACAACCATCGTTATAGTCAAAGGGTGAGTTTTATCCATATGAAAATGACTGAAAATCTTTTTAGAATATGTGGATTGATGAACAAAAATTACATATGCCAAATGCTCCACTTGTATTTCCAAACAGAACTTTGTCTTTCCAAAATCTTTCATTTTAAATTCATCCTTTAAATAAATAGCAGTTCTTGTGAGTTCTTCAGGAGTACCTACAAGATTCAAATCATCCAAATATACTAATACAACAATGATGGTAAATCCATTTTGTGTTTTCTTAATAAAAATGCATGGGCATACTTGATTATTTGTATACCCGTCTTTTATTAAATAATCACTAAGTCAATTATACCACATATGATCAGACTGTTTCAACCCATGTAATGACCGTTACAACTTGATTGAATATATGTGGCGTGTGATCCAACTATTTTTAATCCTTCAGAAATTCTCATGTAGATCTCACTATCAAGTGATTCATATAGGTATGTTGTTACAACATTCATTAGAAGTGTTTCCAAACCTTCCATGATTGTCATACCTAGTAAAATGCAAAAAGTGACTCCATCCATTATTGGAGAGTATGTATCATGATAATTAATACCAGGTCTTTGTGAAAAACCTTCAGCAACAAGTCGAGCTTTGTATTTCACAATTTTATTTTTCTCATTTTGTTTTCGTATAAATACCAATTTGTTTCCAACCGAAATTACTCCCAACGGTGTTTGGACTAATAATCCAAATACTTCTCTTTTCAATAATGATTGTAGCTCAATTTAAATAACATCTTTCCATTTTGGTCAATCTTTTCTTTTCTGACATTCTTCCACATTTTGTGGTTCATGATCAATGTCATAATTAAAGTAATATATGATGTTATAGAGAAAGTAAATATATCATCAATCATGACTTTGTTTCGATCCCATATTTTCTCATCATGTACATAATTTATTGAGATCTTTAGGTATTCATCTCTATCCCTTCGGTGAGATTTTGTATCTTATCTTGGGGTATTTTCACTTTTGGAATAAGTGCTACTTCTGAAACTCTCTTATTTGCCTTTTGTTTTCGTGGTGCAGTATCTTTTGCGCCAACTGGTCTTCCACGCTTCTGGCGTGGTTTAGATTATTTTGTTGCCTTATTTATCAATTATTTTGGGATTAACTTTTTGATATGTATTTCTATCTTTATTGGAGTATTCACTGCATGTGTATGTGATTTTATCACTTTTCTAGCATCATTAAATGCATAGCAATATTTTATAAATAAATAATTCTTTGAACTTCAATTTTATATTGTCCTCTGTGACGATCAAGTGAAATTAATTCTAATGCATTCCATGATATTTTAGAGGAATTTTTATTTAAAAGGTTCCCTCTCACTAACGGTGGAAATACAGATTCATCAAAGTGACAATCTGCATAACGTGAAGTAGGCTCAAGATATCTAATAATAGAAGAAGAATCAAAAGTAACATAGATTCCAATTCTTCGTTGGGCTCCCATTTTAGTCCTTTGTGGCGGTGAAATTAGAACATATATCGTACTTCTAAAAACTCAAAGGTGTGAAATGTTGGGTATTTGACCAAGAACTAATTGTAGAAGAGAATATTTATGAAGAGTTATTGGCCACACTCGAATGATGGCTGCAGCGTAAAAAATTGCATGACCCCAAACTAAGGTTGGTAAGCTAGACCTTAATATTAATGGACGTGCAATTAGTTGAAGTCTTTTTTTTATTAAAGATTCAGTTAAACCATTTTGTGTATGTACATGAGGAACAGAATGTTCAATGGAGATTTCAAAAGTCATACAGAAGTCATTAAAGGTCTTTGATGAGAATTCAACTGCATTATCAAGTTGAATTGACTTGATTGGATGATCTGGAAACTAATCCCGTAACTTGATTATTTGAGCAAGAAGTTTAGAAAAGCAAAATTTTGAGAAGAGAGAAGACAGACATGAGACCATCTAGTTGAAACATCTATTAAAACCATGAAATATTGAAATGAGCCAAACAATGAATGAACGGGTCCACAAATGTCTCCTTGGATTTTCTCCAAGAATTTTGGGGGTTCATTATAAACTTTTTTGTGGAAGAGAATGCCCCTTAGCCCAATTTTGTCGTTCACCGAAGACAAATTCAACTAGGATGGAGGCAGCAAAGGCTGTCCCAGAAAAGCCAAAGCCGGTAGTTTAAGAGAGCGCATTTTTTTTTCTCTCGTGACGAGGAACCTGAATAAAATTATCACGGGTAAGTTAATCATAAGCTCTTACGAAGTCTATACCGTGTTAGATACCGGTTCTACTCACTCTTTTATTTCACCTAGTTGTGTTCAATGTTTGTACTTAAATCCGGAGAAGTTAAACTTTGATTTATCTATTAAAACTCCATTGGGAGAAACCTTCGTTACCTCCACTGTTTATAAATCTTATTTGATTCAAATCGACACTTTCACGTTACGTGTTGATCTTGTCTCTTTGAAAATACTTGCATTTGATGCGATTTTAGGAAACGATTGGTTAACTACTCATCATGTTTTTCGTAAGGTTGTTAGCTTTCATATTCCTAACCAACCTATTATGCGAATTCAAGCAACCAAACCACTAGATTCAATCATTGTCATATCAAGCCATAATTAAAGAGCCCCGATCCTTTTGTTGATGACTTCCTTGTGTGGAATGCACCGAAGCCAGACTTTCTGTAGGCGACATCGTGAATGACGATAACAAGTTGATAGGTATCATTGTGAGGTGCTATCTAGGTTAAGGGATAGAAGTCACAGTTGGTATCAATGTGACGTACTATCCAAAGTCTTGGATGTGAGTAACAGTTTTGAATGATATTTTTATCATTAATAAATCTCTTGACATATTCCTGAAGACTTCTTAGCCTACCCCAGAGTGTGAAATCGAATTTTGTATTGACACCAGTACAAAACCCATTTCTTAAACCCTCAAAATAATTTTTTCAACTAAAACGAAAGTAACATGCACCAAAGATGTTGACTCGAGCTGTTAAAGATTACGATCGTACTATTCAATATCATCGTGGAAGAGCGAATGCGGTAGCTGACGTGTTGAGTAGAAGATCATATGCGTTTACAAGTGCGATGTTGTTAACACAAAGACTCATTTCGTATAACTTGCAAATGATGAAGATAGAGTTAAAGACTCTAGGGACCCACGTGAAAAAACGAATATACGAGTAAAATTGACTTTAATCGATAAAGTTAAAGACGCTCAAGCTACATACCTGAATCTGATGAATGTGAAGAAGAAGGTTCAAGTGGGTGTTATTTTAAAAGCAAGAGTTGCTGGAGAGAGGAAATCTCAACCCTCGATTCAATTGGCCCATTTGAAATCCTCGGTTGAGTAGGAACTGTGGCTTATAGACTCGTTTTACCGCCAAATATATTGCGTGTTCATAACGTTTTTTTTCGTATCGATGTTACGTAAATATGTGGACGACTCGAACCACATTATTAATTTAGAACCGGACGAGATAGCGAATTATTTAACGTTTGAAGAGATACGTGTTACAATCTTGGATAAGAAGAATCGTATTCAACACTCAAAGGTTATATCTCAAGAGTTAGAATTTGAAGTGAAGTCAAGGTATCCTCACCTTTTCGGCATACCAGGTACGTGCAAAAATTTTGAGGGCGAAATTCCATAAGGAGGGGAGATTGTGAAACCCCAGATGTTATGAATAAAGAATTAATTTTTTCGAAATAATTTTTTAATATTATGGTGTGAATTTGAGATAATATTATAGTTGTGGATAGTTTTTATAAATTTTGCAAAGTATGCAAGTTGTTATATTATATTCGATTGGTCAGAGAATATTTTTTGTGTCAGAAAATATTCGTACGACGGTACAATTATTAGTGGACCCCACAACGAAATTATTGTCGGATTGAAAAAATGACAAAAATATTTTATTGAAAATAACGGCGGAAGTTTTATCGTTGATACTGTTGAACTACTGGGTAGTAAAAGTACAGTAATACGCGTTGTTGCATAGTAGCACACGGTATTGATTATTGATATTTATGTGAGAAGTCGCTCAGTTTGATTCAATTATTGTCGATTAATAATATGAATTATTATAGCGATGATGACGTTTTGTTTTATTCGTATTATTAACGTAATAAAACAGAAATATCTTTTTATATAAAACATAATACTTTATTAAAGTTATTCTATAAATAGAATATATTATATTTTATTATGCTTAGTGTTGCATAGTATTTTGCATAGTATTGCATAGTAAAAATCTTTTTATATAAATAGAATATATTATATTTTATTTAAAAGATTTTTCTTTAAATATGGACCGTAAGATTAAAGTAAATCAATTTGGACCGTTCATGGATTAGTTACTATGCATTCCATTTTCCTATAAATAGAAGCTCATTCCTTCATTATTTTCTTACGAATTCACTGAACTCTAGAGAGAGAAACTATAGAGAGATAGAAGAAAAGCTTTTTGCTACTTAACTTTTCTTTTCCTATATCCAGTTTCTGTTACGGTAAGGGGTGTTATTCTTTCTTATTCATGAAGAGAACTGTTGTTATTCCATTTCTTATTATTCTGTTGGAATAACCTGTATACGCGGTCTACCCTATACTTGGTGACATTCTTCTATTATTCTGTTGGAACATCCTGTCTGTGTGTTTTACACCGGACCTGGTTCCGTCTTTATTATTATTCCGTTGGAACATCCTGTCTGTGTGTTTTACACCGGACCTGGTTCCGTCTTTATTATTATTCCGTTGAAACATCCTGTCTGTGTGTTTTACACCGGACCTGATTCCGTCTTTATTATTCTGTTGGAACATCTTGTCGGTGCAAATTTTGCCTGTTCCGTTATTATTATTCTGTTGGAATAACCTGTCGAGGCGAAGTACCGCATGCATGGTGATTTCTTTTGTTATTCCATTCTTTATTATACTCTGTTGGTTAAAGTTTTGACTTCTATACTCCATGAAATTAGTAGAATATCCTTGATATTTTCGCTTCATCCAGTATCTTTTCATGGAAATATTCTTCTGATCATTCTTGAATTTTACTCTACAAAGCAGTATCATGTTGACAATTTGGACGTTAGTAGTTCTTGGACAAATTAATTCTTGAACTTGTTTTATTGAATTCTTATATCATTGTCATCATCCTCATGTTTATGTTATGTTGAAAGTCATATGTGGCCTGTAATGCACAGATGGACTTGGTATGATTATGACCAGAAATTATTCGGTATAATCATGACCGTAATGTTATAAATGATGTGAAAATTAAAAGTCCTCATTGGCCCGTAGTGCTTTGATGGACAGTTTTTGGTATGATTATGGCTATGGATTCTCTTCGGCCAAGGGAGCAAAGATGAATTGTTTTATGGCATGATCAGGACCGTTGATGAAAACACGATTATCTTTAGCCCGTAGTGCATGGATAATTCGTGGTCGTGATACTAAAGAATATCATTGGCCTGTAGTGCAGGGATGATTTAATGATGTGGATTATTTATTGAGCTGAGTCTCAGCGATAAAAGTGATGAAAAACTTTTTAAATCATAAAAGATAGTAGATTCGATTCTCTACTTGACTCTTTTAATGGATTGCTTGTTCCGCTGCAGTTAAACTTGATGTCTATTATATTTTATCAGTTTAATACTGTTGAAGGCTAACGATAATTTATTCTGCATTATCTTAGTCATAATATTTCTTACTGGGCTAGTTGAGCTCACCCTTTCTTTCACTGTTCTCTTCAGGAAATGAGAACATAACATGGACTAATCGGGGAATGGAGTGACGGTCCAGAGGATAGCATTAGTAGTCCTCACTATTCTGTGAAATAGTGTATTAATAATTGTAATGAGGACTCTTTTTGAGTTTGTATAATCTCTAGTAGATAATAATTGTATTCAAACTCACAGTTATGTTTTGTCGTATTGTACACGACAGTTGTATTAGTAAGTTGTATTTGAATTATGTACCATGTATCTGACGACCCAAGATGGGTGATGTATACCTAATTTTGGGGGCGTCACAGTTGGTATCAGAGCTTAGGGATATGATCCCTGGCTAAGATGTGAGATAAGAACTAGGAGGGGAGAGACGGGGAATTCCTTCACTAGTATGACCTACCGAAGTTTATTTGGTATTTAATTGGTCGGTCAAAGTATAGGGATAATATGTGATATGTTAATTAACCCTTGTTTTGTGGCAGTATTTGAAAATGGCATCCGAGAATGTTGAGATTATCAATAGAGCACAGGAGACCGTTGAGTCTCCACAGATCAATAATCAGGATAATGTGCAACTAGAGGACAATACTCCTCATGAAAATAATAACACTGATGAAATGGTGAATGATGGAATGGTCAGAGACTTTATGCAATTCTTGCAACAACAGGCGAAGGCAGCTCATGTCCAAAATGCAGGTAGAAATACTGATAACTCTCGGACGGTCACCGCTAAGTAGTTCAAGGAGCTGGGACCACCGGAGTTTTTGGAAAAGCCAAAACCACTTAAGGTGGAGACATGGATAAAGCAGATTACCAAGATATTTGATGTCTTGAAATGCTCAAAGGAGCAAAAGGTTCCATTCGCCACCTTTATATTGCGTGAAGAAAGAGATCATTGGTGGGAATCTGTAAAACATACCCAGCCTGACGCACTCAAGATGTCTTGGGAGAAGTTCCAAGAATTATTCAATGACAAGTACTTTCCTGAAAGTATTCGTCACATGAAGGAGGTAGAATTCATCAAGCTGGAGCAAAAAAATATGACCGTGTCGCAGTACGAGGCTAAGTTTGCGGAGTTATCCCGGTTTGCATCCCATTTGGTCGATAATGAGGAGCGAATGACGCGAATATTTTTGCGAGGTTTGAAACCCGATATACGTCAATACCTCATTTCTCACAAACTTTGTTTATATTCAGATATTGTGAATAGGGCTCAGTTAGTGGAGCGCGATAATGAGTCATCACAACCAAAAGGTAATGAGCAGCAACGCGATAATAATCATACCGGTGGCAATGGCCATCGGAACAATGATAACTATCGCGGGGGAAATTATCATGCCAAGAATGGTAACCACTTCGGTGGTAATCATGGCCAAGATAATAGAAATAGACATTTCAAGAAGAGGAGATTCAACAATGATGGAAAGACGTCAGCACCAACAACCGTTGTTAAGGAAGGAGAAAGACCACCTATTATATGCTTCAAATGCGGAGGGGAGGGACACATCAGTCCAAATTTTGCGATGTCGTCCAAAGCATGTTATAATTGTGGAAGAGAATGCCCCTTAGCCCAATTTTGTCGTTCACCGAAGACAAATTCAACTAGGATGGAGGCAGCAAAGGCTGTCCCAGAAAAGCCAAAGCCGGTAGTTTAAGAGAGCGCATTTTTTTTTCTCTCGTGACGAGGAACCTGAATAAAATTATCACGGGTAAGTTAATCATAAGCTCTTACGAAGTCTATACCGTGTTAGATACCGGTTCTACTCACTCTTTTATTTCACCTAGTTGTGTTCAATGTTTGTACTTAAATCCGGAGAAGTTAAACTTTGATTTATCTATTAAAACTCCATTGGGAGAAACCTTCGTTACCTCCACTGTTTATAAATCTTATTTGATTCAAATCGACACTTTCACGTTACGTGTTGATCTTGTCTCTTTGAAAATACTTGCATTTGATGCGATTTTAGGAAACGATTGGTTAACTACTCATCATGTTTTTCGTAAGGTTGTTAGCTTTCATATTCCTAACCAACCTATTATGCGAATTCAAGCAACCAAACCACTAGATTCAATCATTGTCATATCAAGCCATAATTAAAGAGCCCCGATCCTTTTGTTGATGACTTCCTTGTGTGGAATGCACCGAAGCCAGACTTTCTGTAGGCGACATCGTGAATGACGATAACAAGTTGATAGGTATCATTGTGAGGTGCTATCTAGGTTAAGGGATAGAAGTCACAGTTGGTATCAATGTGACGTACTATCCAAAGTCTTGGATGTGAGTAACAGTTTTGAATGATATTTTTATCATTAATAAATCTCTTGACATATTCCTGAAGACTTCTTAGCCTACCCCAGAGTGTGAAATCGAATTTTGTATTGACACCAGTACAAAACCCATTTCTTAAACCCTCAAAATAATTTTTTCAACTAAAACGAAAGTAACATGCACCAAAGATGTTGACTCGAGCTGTTAAAGATTACGATCGTACTATTCAATATCATCGTGGAAGAGCGAATGCGGTAGCTGACGTGTTGAGTAGAAGATCATATGCGTTTACAAGTGCGATGTTGTTAACACAAAGACTCATTTCGTATAACTTGCAAATGATGAAGATAGAGTTAAAGACTCTAGGGACCCACGTGAAAAAATGAATATACGAGTAAAATTGACTTTAATCGATAAAGTTAAAGACGCTCAAGCTACATACCTGAATCTGATGAATGTGAAGAAGAAGGTTCAAGTGGGTGTTATTTTAAAAGCAAGAGTTGCTGAAGAGAGGAAATCTCAACCCTCGATTCAATTGGCCCATTTGAAATCCTCGGTTGAGTAGGAACTGTGGCTTATAGACTCGTTTTACCGACAAATATATTACGTGTTCATAACGTTTTTTTTCGTATCGATGTTACGTAAATATGTGGACGACTCGAACCACATTATTAATTTAGAACCGGACGAGATAGCGAATTATTTAACGTTTGAAGAGATACGTGTTACAATCTTGGATAAGAAGAATCGTATTCAACACTCAAAGGTTATATCTCAAGAGTTAGAATTTGAAGTGAAGTCAAGGTATCCTCACATGTTCGGCATACCAGGTACGTGCGTAAATTTTGAGGGCGAAATTCCATAAGGAGGGGAGATTGTGAAACCCCAGATTTTATGAATAAAGAATTAATTTTTTTGAAATAATTTTTTAATATTATGGTGTGAATTTGAGAAAATATTATAGTTGTGGATAGTTTTTATAAATTTTGCAAAGTATGCAAGTTGTTATATTATATTCGATTGGTCAGAGAATATTCTTTGTGTCAGAAAATATTCGTACGACGGTACAATTATTGGTGGACCCCACAACGAAATTATTGTCGGATTGAAAAAACGATAAAAATATTTTATTGAAAATAACGGCGGAAGTTTTATCGTTGATACTGTTGAACTACTGGGTAGTAAAAGTACAGTAATACGCGTTGTTGCATAGTAGCACATGGTATTGATTATTGATATTTATGTGAGAAGTCGCTCAGTTTGATTCAATTATTGTCGATTAATAATATGAATTATTATAGCGATGATGACGTTTTGTTTTATTCGTATTATTAACGTAATAAAACAGAAACATCTTTTTATATAAAACATAATACTTTATTAAAGTTATTCTATAAATAGAATATATTATATTTTATTATGCTTAGTGTTGCATAGTGTTTTGCATAGTGTTGCATAGTATTTTGCATAGTATTGCATAGTAAAAATCTTTTTATATAAATAGAATATATTATATTTTATTTAAAAGATTTTCTTTAAATATGGACCATAAGATTAAAGTAAATCAATTTGGACCGTTCATGGATTAGTTACTATGCATTCCATTTTCCTATAAATAGAAGCTCATTCCTTCATTATTTTCTTACGAATTCACTGAACTCTAGAGAGAGAAACTATAGAGAGATAGAAGAAAAGCTTTTTGCTACTTAACTTTTCTTTTCCTATATCCAGTTTCTGTTACGGTAAGGGGTGTTATTCTTTATTATTCATGAAGAGAACTGTTGTTATTCCATTTCTTATTATTCTGTTGGAATAACCTGTATACGCGGTCTACCCTATACTTGGTGACATTCTTCTATTATTCTGTTGGAACATCCTGTCTGTGTGTTTTACACTGGACCTGGTTCCGTCTTTATTATTATTCCGTTGGAACATCCTGTCTGTGTGTTTTACACCGGACCTGGTTCCGTATTTATTATTATTCCGTTGAAACATCCTGTCTGTGTGTTTTACACCGGACCTGATTCCGTCTTTATTATTCTGTTGGAACATCTTGTCGGTGCAAATTTTGCCTGTTCCGTTATTATTATTCTGTTGGAATAACCTGTCGAGGCGAAGTACCGCATGCATGGTGATTTCTTTTGTTATTCCATTCTTTATTATACTCTGTTGGTTAAAGTTTTGACTTCTATACTCCATGAAATTAGTAGAATATCCTTGATATTTTCGCTTCATCCAGTATCTTTTCATGGAAATATTCTTCTGATCATTCTTGAATTTTACTCTACAAAGCAGTATCATGTTGACAATTTGGACGTTAGTAGTTCTTGGACAAATTAATTCTTGAACTTGTTTTATTGAATTCTTATATCATTGTCATCATCCTCATGTTTATGTTAAGTTGAAAGTCATCTGTGGTCTGTAATGCACAGATGGACTTGGTATGATTATGACCAGAAATTATTCGGTATAATCATGACCGTAATGTTATAAATGATGTGAAAATTAAAAGTCCTCATTGGCCCGTAGTGCATTGATGGACAGTTTTTGGTATGATTATGGCTATGGATTCTCTTCGGCCAAGGGAGCAAAGATGAATTGTTTTATGGCATGATCAGGACCGTTGATGAAAACACGATTATCTTTGGCCCGTAGTGCATGGATAATTCGTGGTCGTGATACTAAAGAATATCATTGGCCTGTAGTGCAGGGATGATTTAATGATGTGGATTATTTATTGAGCTGAGTCTCAGCGATAAAAGTGATGAAAAACTTTTTAAATCATAACAGATAGTAGATTCGATTCTCTACTTGACTCTTTTAATGGATTGCTTGTTCCGCTGCAGTTAAACTTGATGTCTATTATATTTTATCAGTTTAATACTGTTGAAGGCTAACGATAATTTATTCTGCATTATCTTAGTTATAATATTTCTTACTGGGCTAGTTGAGCTCACCATTTCTTTCACTGTTCTCTCCAGGAAATGAGAACATAGCAGGGACTAGTCGGGGAATGAAGTGACGGTCCAGAGGATAGCATTAGTAGTCCTCACTATTCTGTGAAATAGTATATTAATAATTGTAATGAGGACTCTTTTTGAGTTTGTATAATCTCTAGTAGATAATAATTGTATTCAAACTCACAGTTATATTTTGTCGTATTGTTCACGACAGTTGTATTAGTAAGTTGTATTTGAATTATGTACCATGTATCTGACGACCCAAGATGGGTTATGTATACCTAATTTTGGGGGCGTCACAAGTATGCTTGCATTAAGAAAAGTTGTAAAGTCCTTGATAGATAATAGAAATATATGTACAAGGACTTATAATGAATTGATCAAATATGTTAGGTTGATCCTACATAAGCAAAACAACTTTGTAAAGTCCTTAAAAAGAAATGATGTACAAGGACTATAAATATAGAGAGATCAAGCTTGTTAGGTTGATCTTATGATGTAATAGATAGGCTAGTCTGATTGCGACGTCCCCAAAACAGGTATACAACACCCATTCTGAGTCGTCAAAATACATAGTACAGAAACAACTACAACTTTATTAATACAACATAAAACTGTGAGTTTAAATACAAATATTGTCATCTAGACAATATCCACACTCAAATAAGTCCTCAGTACAATTATTGATACATTATTTTATAAAAATGGTGAGGACTACCAAAACGACTTCTAGAACCATCATTCCACACCCCGACTAGTACTCGCTACATTCTCGCCTCTTGAGAAGAAAAATGGAACAACAAGGAAAAGGGTGAGCTCAACTAGTCTAGTAAAGAACATTATGACTAAGATAATATAAAGCAAATTATCGTTAGTCTTCAACAGGGAAAAATCTAATAGAATATAATAGCCAACAAGTTTTAAATCAATATTCGCAGCGAAAATAATAATTCATTAGAAGAGTTAAGTAGAGAATGCAAACTACTATCTTCTATATATGAATTTAAAAGTTCATCGTCTATCATTTATTCCTGTAACATCAATCAATATATATCTGGAATCAAATATTCATCTTTGCACTACAGGCCAAAGATATTCATCAGTTGGTCATGTTCATCTCAACACCTGTTCATCTTTGCACTACAGGCCAAAGATATTCATCAAAAAACATTCATCTTTGCACTACAGGCCAAAGATATTCAATTATATCATCATTTAGGACTGAGGATGATGAAAAATATTTTAAAGAAAACGAATCCAATGAAATAAAAGAACAAATATTAAGGATTCGTACTTTAAACAATCCAAGTTCAAGAATACTTCTTAAATAACCAGAGTGGAGTAAAATTCAAGAATGATCAAAATATGGATACAATCAAAACTAGTATCCATAATAGATATCTTGGACGAAAAATGAAAATTTAATTTTTCTGTGAATAGTGTAGTATTCGTGAATAGTGTCGTATACGTGAATAGTGTCGTATACGTGAATAGTAAATCCGACACCAAAAGATAGAAATTTCATAAAAAAAATATCATCATGCTTCGTGAATAGTACTCGTGAATAGTAACTCGTGAATAGTAACTCATGAATAGTAACCCCGACATTAAAAAGTTTTAAATTTGATAAAAAGTTCCAACCAATATTTCAGCATAATGATATTGAAGAAATAATATCGTTTGAGAAGAAAATAACATCTCTTACCTAAAAAGGATAGTACATCTGACTGGTATACTGGATATAGTGCTTGCAAGAACTTGCACCGTATAGCAATACTCAAAGTACTAAAATACTCACAAGAATACGCTCAATATATCGAGAGAGAAAGAGAGAGAAGATTTCAATTTTTGGTGTGATTTTTAATTCTAATCTAAGCACCCTATTTATAGGAAAATGCTTAGAACACCAAAGTAGAAAATTTAATAAAATATTAATATATATATATATATTAAAATTTCTACGCCAACCTTCCTTGATTTGAATTCAGCAATTGACATCACATGCAAGACCCACAATTAATGACAAAAATATTTTTTATATTAAAAATAATTAAAACTTCCAAAAATCAATTATTTCGGAACTTCAGAACTTCAATAATTCATAATAAATAGCTCTTTATTAGAAAATTCGAATCACGCACATTTTTATAGAAAATTCAATTCTCTACAACTTTGCAGAAGAAAGTTTTTCCAAATTCCAAATAGAAATTGACCGAAATCCATAAACAGACGATTTTATAAGCTATAATCAAATTTCAGTCAAGAAATGGGGTCCACCGACACATAAAATATGTGTTAATCATTTAATGTAACAAAAATACTCTTCATCCTCATATACTCATATATCCCACATTCATTGTAAAACTATCACCATTATTATATTATTAAAATATAATAATAAATTATTTTATCAGAAAAGAAAAAAATATCATTTTTCAACAATTGTCACTTTAAAAATTTTCTCCATCTATATCCACATAAAATCAATATTTTCCTCATCATATAAATCAATAATTAGTTATTCATAAATAATATTACAGAATCACAGTACTGGCAACAAGGCCGTTCCCAGGAAAGAGGGGGATTTCCAATAAAAATTTCTCCTTACTGGCGCGCAATTAGGTGACTAAACCTCACCTTAGACAGAACTTTCTAGGCATTGCCAATAATGTTTTCTAATAATATTATTCAGATAATATGAATTATTGCTTCGATAATGGAATATACTGTGTAGTGACAATTATTGAAACAACAGTAATATAACATATCAACGCAGCAATTATTGAATCAATAAAATAAAATACTAAACAGTAACTACTGTAACAATTATTGAGTAGTGTCTTCTTACGTAAGAAAAAATAATTGGTACATTACCGTGTGCTGCTGTGCAACAACGCGTATTACTGTGTTTTAACCACCGGGTATTCCAATAGTATTAGCAGTAACAACTGCGCCATTATTTATAAACAACTTATATTTGTCGTTTTTTTCATCCAATCGCTTTCCGTTATGGGGTCCACAAAAAACTGCGCCGTCGTATGAATATTCCCCGACAGCAAGAATATTTAACGACCAAACGAATATTCCCCGACAACAATGAATATTTTATAACCACCTGCTTATTTAAAATATTTGCACATTTTACCCATAACTAACCACATTAATCAAATCAACCCTTACTATTTCAAAATAATAAATAGAGGAAAATAAATTTCATTTATTAATAATTTAGGGTCTTACAATGATCGTCGAGCACTGCACCAAAAGTCGTAGTCTGCCAGTTGAGTCAAGGTTAACTCGAGAGCTATCGAGGCAAAATAGGAGTATGCAAGATAGTATATCTCAGAGTTCGTAGACTGCCAGGAGAAACGAAGAAGGATTGTAGTGTATCGAGTAGAGTTTCCTCGGGATCGTAGTGTGCTGAGGAAGTCATGTTCAGAATCGTAGAGACAGCCTCCCTACGAGCCGACTGGTCATCTGTCGAAGCCAAGACAAATACGTAGACTACAGTCAGAGTCGTAGAGTCTACTGATGCCAAAGCCAAGTCACGGATCGTAGATCACACTCTGAGTTCGTAGAGTCTATTGATTACATGCAGAGATCGTAGTCAAGCAAGATCAGATTAAGACAACAAGTAAGGCAGAAATCATAGAGTGTCAAGATCTGATCTCGGGATCGTAGTGTCTGCACTAGTCGAAGCTGAATCGTAGAGTACAGAACTATGACCTCAACAGAAGTGCTCACAACACCAAGGATGAATCGTAGAGCATATACGATTCTCAACAAATGAGCACTCCCAGAATATCCAAAGGAACGAAGCCTCTGGTTGGCATTGTAAAGATGCATTCCACAGTAAGGGAACCAGAGAACACTTAACGAATGGCATGCAGGCTAATAGAAGGTCTCAGCACCAACCCAATCAGCATTAAGATTAAGGTGTAAGGCCATTCGTGATGAAGTCTTCCACAAGGAGATCCAAAGAAGACTTCAGAAGCTGACCAAGGAAAGTCAGCTTATGTAGTAGCTATCAAGTGAACAGAAGACAACGATCTTAGAAGCAACCAAGATCGTAGTGTTTTCCAAACAAAGAAGGAATTGATAGAAGGCGAACCGAGATACTGGTCAGCTTCTGAAGAGCAAGGCTAAAGTGATTAAGTGCAAGGTCAGTTCATTGATGATAAGTGAGCGGAAGATCACCAAGAGAAAGTAAACTGGACGCGCCATAAATCTGAAGTGTCTTGATATTCAGAAGGGGACCAGAGCAAGGAATTAGGCCATCAATATCTAAGAACAGTCGAAGCAAACAGAAGTATTGAAGCACTGCATAAAACAAGGAAGAGGTGTTCTACATTGAAGATCCAATCAACACTCTTCAAGATCGTAGTTTTAACTCTACCAATCAATGAGCAACACTCAACAAGACACTACGATCAGGTCCTTGAAGACATGCATCAGAATTGTAGAGTCCGGATAACTGAAGATTGAAGCTTTGGCAAAGGTTCAATCTGAAGGGTAATATTTGAATAAGTGCTTATTGAGAGCATCGATGCAAAAGGACAACCTCTTCTTTGTTCTTTTGATAATCCTTGTATAAATTAGCCAGATGCAACAGCATACAACATTTATGCGACCAATGTCCTTTCATCCCACACCTGAAACAAACATATGGTTTGTTCTTTGTTTGTGTTGCATTTTCTTTATTTTTACCCAACCCAGACTCTTGCTTGCCACTTCTGGTGCCCTGAATTGTTGCGATTATGGAATTTATTATTATGATAGCCTCGTTTAATTTTTTGTTCCCGAAAATTCTTATTATTTTGTCATCCATTATCACGGTTATTCTACTGGAATAACGCGCTGTTAATGTCTGGCAATGGGGTAGAACTCGATGGTCGTACTTGATGATTTTTCAACAACAATACATTATTCTTTTCCGCAACAAGGAGGATAGACAATAATTCACTAAATTTTGTGAACTTACTTTGTTTATATTGTTGTGACAGAATCATATTGGTAGGATAAAAAGTTGAAAGTGTTTTTTCTAACATTTGGGTTTTAGAAACGGGATCCCCACATTTGTCAATGTAGAGGTTATTCTATAGACATTAGAACTATACTCCGTAATTGATTTCTAATCTTGTAGCCTTAAATTAAGTCACTCAAATTAGATATTAGGGAGAACAACCAATTTTTGGTGGTCAAATCTTTATTTTAGTTGTATCTATAAGGTTAAAGGATGTTTGACTGTTAAATACTCAGCTTTTAATCCTTCATCAACGTGATGTACATTTTGTGCCATAGTTGCTTTGTTTTCTGATTCAATGGTTTTTTCTAACCCATTTGCACTAAGGTGTAATTCTGCATCAAGTGCCCAAGCCAAATAGTTGTCTCCAGAATTTTCCAAATTGAAAAATCTATTTTTGTCAGGTTTTCCATCTATTCTGATTTAAAACATAATAATTTCCATTATTTATTAATTTATGTAATAAATAATTACTTACATGAACTCAACTTTCCCCCGAATAAATCCAGAGCGTGATGCCGCTTGAGTATAATGGAATTTATCAGGACTCGAACCCACGTTTGTGGGGATTTATGTTCATAAAATAAAAAGAAGTTCAATAGTTATAATATTCGTTAGTTTTAAATATTCAATAATTTTTTAAAGTTTCAAAATTGTAGTCTCAAAATAATTTTATTTATTTACAATTAATTTTAACATCATAACTTACTTGTGAGCATTATTAAAGAAAAAAAATATGAATAATAAGATAATAATATATCTTGACATTTTATATGTCGATTTTTTAGTTGCAAGTTATTTTGTGGTTGTATTTAATATATTAGACTAATTTTATAATCTTTTATACAATCTCGTGTGTGAATACTGAATAATATCGGTTGAGACTTGGAAGTATAGAAGAAGGCCATACGGAGTCTCCACACCACCTATTCCCACAAGACAAATCAAATTATCGTCCTTATGAACTAATGAATGTTTATCATTATACATAAATAATTGTCTCTAATGTCAAGTGTTTGGGCTGCTCATATGTACAAGTTATTTAGACCTGGAAAAATATGGTTATGGGTTGGTTTTAGTTTTCAAAATATGGTTAATCAACCATTTAAGAACTAAAACCATATTAACCATTTTTAATATGGATAATGTGGATTGGAACCATATGGTTATGGTTAAAAACCATATTAACCATATTAACCATTTTAAGATGTTTTGACTTTTAAACAAAATTTTTAAAAAACGAAATTAATATATACTAGAGATAGAGAGACGGATATAAGGGATGGGTAGGGGTAGGGGTAGGGGTAGGGATAGGAGTAGGGGTAGGGGTAGGGTAGAGGGTGGGAGGTGTATATATAATCGCTTAATATTAATTTTTTGAGAGTGGTGGTGGTGGGGGTGGGTGGGGGTGTAGGGGTAGGGGTGGGGTAGGGGTGGAGTAGGGAGGTAGGGGTAGGGGTGGGTGGGGTGTATACATAATCACATAATATTTTTTTTGGTGGAGATGGGGGTGGGGGTGGGGGTGGGGGTGGGTGGGGTGTATACATAATCACATAATATATTTTTTTATGGAGGGGGAGGGGGTGGGGGTGGGGGTGGGGTGTATACATAATCACATAATATATTTTTTATAAAAGTGGGGATGGGATGGGGTGGGGTGGGGTGGGGTGGGGTGGGGTGGGTGGGTGGATGGGGTGGGTGGGGTGGGGGTAAGAGGTGTATACATAATCACATAATATTTTTTTGGTGGGGGTGGGGGTGGGGGTGGGGTATGGGATAGGGGTGGGGGTAAAAGGTGTATACATAATCACATAATATTTTTTTATGGGTGTGGGTGGTAAGGGGTGTATACATAATCACATAATATTTTTTTGTGGGGTGGGGGTGGGGGTGGGGGTGGAGGTGGGGTGGAGTGGGGGTAAGGGGTGTATACATAATCACATAATATTTTTTTAGGTGGGGATGGGGTGGGGTGTATACATAATCACATAATATATTTTTTATGGAGGGGGTGGGGGTGGGGGTGGGGGTGGGGGTGGGGGTGGGGGTGGGGGTGGGGGTGGGGGTGAGGGTAAGGGGTGTATACATAATCACATAATATTTTTTTGGTGGGGGTGGGGGTGGGGTATGGGATAGGGGTGGGGGTAAGAGGTGTATACATAATCACATAATATTTTTTTGTGGGTGTGGGTGTGGGTGTGGGTGTGGGTGTGGGTGTGGGTGTGGGTGGGGGGTGGGGCCGGGTGGTAAGGGGTGTATACATAATCACATAATATATTTTTTTTGTGGGGTGGGGTGGGGTGGGGTGGGGTGGGTGATTGAGCTTCTTGAATCTATCTAATAAAATACAAATGATTTTAAATTTTCCGCTCATTCAATAAATCATTTGGGCCGTTCAAAGTTTGAGATAAATTTCACCGTCCATACAGTGCCGGAGACACGGGACTAAGCTAGTATGTAAATATGGGTCGAAAAATGATTAACTGGGTTGTAACTATATTTCTTTTTAAAAATATGGTTCCAAACTTTAACCAACCCAAATAAATAAAAACATTTAACCAACCCATTTGGTTCTAGTTAATATGGGTTGATCCGACAGTTAACCAACTATATTGACAGGTCTAACGTTATCCAATAAATTATTTTTATATTATATCTTAGAACACAACAAAGTTTAACAACCTATTTTCTTCATAAATAAAATGTTTTTTTAGTATAAAAAAATTACTCTATAAAGCTTAACTTGCTTACACTAGGCCCAAAAGCAAGAACAAAAAATAGCTTGTTACAAATACCCTAAAAAACTAGTACTATATTAGAACAGCCTACCTCCACACTTTGATGTCTTATGATGACATCCTATACAATCAATAAAAATTCAAACTCATAAACACTCTTTTTAATTTCTTCTTTTAAATTAATATGGACTACAAGGCCCAAAATGTTAAGTCCATGTTCAACAAAATACTTATAGCATAGTTGTTAAAATCTTGATTCGGATAGTAAGATTTCATGGAAGGAAAACGATATGGATCAAAATAGGATCATAAATATGTGTAGGATCATATAAAATTCTACGATCCTACCAAAGTTAATTAAAAATATATATTTGACTCTTTTAACTTATACATGTGGCTCGACTAAGGTTGTGTTTGATAAATTTGGGAATTAAGATCTGAATGATTATGATGTCTTAATAAATTAGATCATCTGAATGGTTATGAGGTCTGAATCTAAAAAATTGTTTGATAACTAAAAAGTAAGTTGTCTCTTAATGGCACTATTTTACTATTTTAAAGGATAAAATTTTATTTAATAATTTTAAATATTCAATTTAATAAAAATGAGTGCATAATATTGTTTAATATATTTATATAAAAAAAATTAGCAAAAAAAATTCATTAAGAGGTACCTCTTAATTATTAAGATTTTATTTTCTGTCTTACCGATTAAGAGACATTCAGAGGTAACAAAAAATAAAACAAACAGCATCATGCCTATTAGCGAATAAGAGGCAGTCCATTAAAAGACAATCAGATGTAAATAAACAGAACCTAAGTCAAAAACTTTTAAACTTCTAATTTATAAACCTTTAAAGTCCAAATACAATTCCAAACGTTTAATTTAATATGTATAAATTATGGATGAAATGCATCTGATATTCGAATATTGATACTAAGTACTTCTTCCATTAGTTTAATAAATTTATAGAACATAATTAGTGTTCAAGTTGATTGTTTGATATTTATCGCATAATATATTTGAAATAAATACTTGATTTTTAATTATCGAGGAGTTAATTGATGATATATGTTTGTAAATATAATAAAAATTATATTTAATGTGAAGATTATAGTAGAATTCTATTAAAAATCTAATAAGTAATGTGAGAATTTACACATTAATTTTTTTTAACAATTTAAAAATGAGATGACGCATACAAAATATAATTATGATAAGTGTTACGTATTAAAATTATATGTTTTTTATACAATTTTACGATAGGATTTTAGGATGGGAAACCAATTTTAAGAACGTTGACTTATTTAGCTACAATACCCAAAAAGCCAACAAGGCCTTGGCGGGCGGCCGCCTCTACCAATTGGATTCTGCATTGTGGGACCCGAAGTGCTGCTTGCCACGGTTGCCACCACTTTAATGTTAATTCTTTTTAAAAAATATATACTAATAATATATATATCTATCTATCTAATAAAATACAAATAATTTTGAATTTTCCGCTCACTCAATAAATCATCCGGGCCGTCCAAAGTTTGAGATAAATCTATCTAATAAAATACAAATGATTTTGAATTTCTCGCTCACTCAATAAATCATCCGGGCCGTCCAAAGTTTGAGATAAATCCCACCGTCCATACATCTATCTAATAAAATACAATCTATCTAATTTTATCTATCTATATCTATATTCTATATATATCTAATTATATCTAATAAAATACAAATAATTTTGAATTTCTCGCTCACTCAATAAATCATCTAGGACGTCCAAAGTTTGGGATAAATTCCACCATCCATCTATCTAATAAAATACAAATGATTTTGAATTTCTCGCTCACTCAATAAATTATTTGGGTCGTCCAAAATTTGGAATAAATCCCAACGTCCATAGTGCCGGAGGCACGGGACTGTTGCTAGTACTTTAATATAGTAGTAAAAATTAGTAGAGATTAATATGAAGTTAATTTTGGTCAATTTATCAATACAATATCGATACTCAGGCGGGAAGTGATCTCTCTCTACGTATCACCACTGTACTCCCTCCGTCCCTATTTAAATGACGTTTTAGAGTTTTTTATTTATCCCTAATTAATTGACGTTTATTCAAATATAGGAGAATTAATGATAATTTTTCCAAAATTACCCCTCATTACTCTACCTATTTTTTTGGTACTTTAAACTCTTGTGCTATGATAAATTAATGATTTAAGGGTATTATAGATAATTGAGTACTATATTTAATATTTTTCAATCATTATCTTAATGTTTGTGCACATCTCTAAAACGTCATTTAAATAGGGACGGAGGGAGTATTGGTCAATTTAACAACTTACCATAAAATTAACTTCGAATTTGCAAAAATTGCATTCCAAATCATTGAATGTTATAGTAATCCTACTATAAATAGATAATTTCCATGTAATATATCTTATTCTTTGAATTATACTTAGATTA
Source organism: Panax japonicus (assembly GCA_020205505.1). Taxonomy (NCBI): domain Eukaryota; kingdom Viridiplantae; phylum Streptophyta; class Magnoliopsida; order Apiales; family Araliaceae; genus Panax; species Panax japonicus. Next base: position 88,734,234 of record CM035091.1, read on the forward strand.
TGAAAATAATTAATGGTGTAGGTGTTGTTGTTCGGGTCTTAGCTAGATGATTATCAACCATATAGTATCGGTATGTGGTTTATTGATATTAAAATTGTGTTAATTATAAAATTTATTTATACCTGTGGAAATTCATTATTAAATTTAAGACGCTATTTATTAAATTTATAGAGTAATAGGTTTAGCTCTATTTATTGGGGTCAATTTATTATATTTATGAATTCAAAATGAAAATGAATTTATTTGATTTTAGTTAATATAAGTGATATCATAATATAAAAATTAAATAATTATAAAATTATTGTTTCTAAAATATAAAAATTATAAATAATTTTTCACATCAATTCAAAAAATTTAAATTTCTTAATTGACATAAAAAGCCAAAAATAAAAATGCAGGAAGAGCATTACTTCTTAACTATTTTTTTAGAAAAAAATATATGTAATGATATTTATTAGTAGATCAGTCAAGATCTGATATTGCCATCTATAAAAATTAAAAATTAAAAATAGAGAATCCAATAAATCACTCAAATTCTGATTTTGGTACCTGTAAATATAGAAAACCCGAGGAAAATCTAAATCTGAGGACCAAAATGAAAATGAAAATTTAATCTAGGGATAATTTAGTAAATTGGCTAAACTTTCTTGTAAACATCGAGGTGACGTGGAGGATCCAAAGAAGTCAATGGGTTCATCTCAAACACGTGTTGCCAAACACAAACATAAAACCCGAACAGAAACCATCACCCTCTTTTTGTCCCCATTAACCACCTTCACGTTTATCGCATTCCCACTTATTTTACATTTATCTCTAATTGCAATTATTTTAGATTGGTCGATAATATCATAGCAAATATTATATTCTCACAATATATATATATATATATACTAGTTGGGTCCCGTGCCTCCGGCACTGTTGGGACAATATAATTTATCTCAAACTTTGAACGACCAAAATAATTTATTGAGTGAACGGAAAATTTAAAGTCATTTGTATTTTATTAAATTATTATTAGATTATTAGATAGATAGATGTATTTTATTAGATAGATATATGAACGGTGAGATTTATCTCAAATTTTTGACGGCCCAGATGATTTATTGAGTGAGCGGAAAATTCAAAATCATTTATATTTTATTAGATAGATATTTAATAATATTATTATAATTATTTAAAAATATTAATTTTTTAAACGACACTTGTTACTTAAAAAATTACTGCTATGAGTTTCAAATGACATAATATTAAATATTTTAATGATAATATGACATAGTCAATGTGAAACCCCAGATTTTATGAATAAAGAATTAATTTTCTCGAAATAATTTTTTAATATTATGGTGTGAATTTGAGATAATATTATAGTTGTGGGTAGTATTTATAAATTTTGCAAAGTATGCAAGATGTTATATTATATTCGATTGGTCAGGGAATATTCTTTGTGTCGGAAAATATTCGTACGACGGTACAATTATTAGTGGACCCCACAACAAAATTATTGTCGGATTGAGAAAACGACAAAAATATTTTATTGAAAATAACGGCGGAAGTTTTACCGTTGATACTGTTGAACTACTGGGTAGTAAAAGTACAGTAATACGCGTTGTTGCATAGTAGCACACGGTATTGATTATTGATATTTATGTGAGAAGTCGCTCAGTTTGATTCAATTATTGTCGATTAATAATATGAATTATTATAGCGATGATGACGTTTTGTTTTATTCGTATTATTAACGTAATAAAACAGAAATATCTTTTTATATAAAAAGAATACTTTATTAAAGTTATTCTATAAATAGAATATATTATATTTTATTATGCATAGTGTTGCATAGTATTTTGCATAGTATTGCATAGTGTTTGCATAGTAAAAATCTTTTTATATAAATAGAATATATTATATTTTATTTAAAAGATTTTTCTTTAAATATGGACCGTCAGATTAAAGTAAATCAATCTGGACCGTTCATGGATTAGTTACTATGCATTCCATTTTCCTATAAATAGAAGCTCATTCCTTTATTATTTTCTTACGAATTCACTAAACTCTAGAGAGAGAAACTATAGAGAGATAGAAGAAAAGCTTTTTGCTACTTAACTTTTCTTTTCCTATATCCAGTTTCTGTTACGGTAAGGGGTGTTATTCTTTCTTATTCATGAAGAGAACTGTTGTTATTCAATTTCTTATTATTCTGTTGGAATAACCTGTATACGCGGTCTACCCTATACTTGGTGACATTCTTCTATTATTCTGTTGGAACATACTGTCTGTGTGTTTTACACCGGACCTGGTTCCGTTCTTATTATTATTCCGTTGGAACATCCTGTCTGTGTGTTTTACACCGGACCTGGTTCCGTCTTTATTATTATTCCGTTGGAACATCCTGTCTGTGTGTTTTACACCGGACCTGGTTCCGTCTTTATTATTCTGTTGGAACATCCTGTCGGTGTGAATTTCACCTGACCTGGTTCCGTTATTATTATTCTGTTGGAATAACCTGTCGATGCGAAGTACCGCATGCATGGTGATTTCTTTTGTTATTCCATTCTTTATTATACTCAGTTGGTTAAAGTTTTGACTTCTATACTTCATGAAATTAGTAGAATATCCTTGATATTTGCGCTTCATCCAGTATCCATTCATGGAAACATTCTTCTGATCATTCTTGAATTTTACTCTACAAAGCAGTATCATGTTGACAATTTGGACGTTAGTAGTTCTTGGACAAATTAATTCTTGAACTTATTTTATTGAATTCTTATATCATTGTCATCATCCTCATGTTTATGTTATGTTGAAAGTCATCTGTGGCTTGTAGTGCATAGATGGACTTGGTATGATTATGACCAGGGATTATTTGGTATAATCATGACCGTAATGTTACAAATGATGTGAAAATTAAAAGTCCTCATTGGCCTGTAGTGCATTGATGGACAGTTTTTGGTATGATTATGGCTATGGATTCTCTTTGGCCGTAGTGCAAAGATGAATTGTTTTATGGCATGATCAGGACCGTTGATGAAAACACGATTATCTTTGGCCCGTAGTGCATGGATAATTCGTGGTCGTGATACTAAAGAATATCCTTGTCCTGTAATGCAGGGATGATTTAATGATGTGGATTATTTATTGAGCTGAGTCTCAGCGATAAAAGTGATGAAAAACTTTTTAAATCATAAAAGATAGTAGATTCAATTCTCTACTTGACTCATTTAATGGATTGCTGGTTCCGCTACAGTTAAACTTGATGTTTATTATATTTTATCAGTTTAACACTGTTGAAGGCTAATGATAATTTATTCTGCATTATCTTAGTCATAATATTTCTTACTGGGCTAGTTGAGCTCACCCTTTCTTTCACTGTTCTCTTCAGGAAATGAGAACATAACAGAGACTAGTCGGGGAACGGAGTGACGGTCCAGAGGATAACATTAGTAGTCCTCACTATTCTGTGAAATAGTGTATTAATAATTGTAATGAGGACTCTTTTTGAGTTTGTATAATCTCTAGTAGACAATAATTGTATTCAAACTCACTGTTATATTTTATCGTATTGTACACGACAGTTGTATTAGTAAGTTGTATTTGAATTATGTACCATGTATCTGGCGATCCAAGATGGGTGATGTATACCTAATTTTGGGGGCGTCACAGTCAATCACATGAAATTCAAACAATATTTTGGTAACACATTATGTGAGATCAAAATTTTGAGACCCAATAAAAAAACCAGTAAACAATATTTAATATTGGAAAATAGTGTTAAAAAGTCGCATATAACTCCCCCCCTCCGACTTATAATATATAATGTTTTAGATAATTTTATTTTATTTTTAAAAATTATTTGACGTTTTTATAATCTAAAATAACGAACCACAAAATTTTCAAAATTATCCATAATGAGAAAATGTTACATATAAGAGAGAAATAGCATGGGATAAATACTCCTTCCGTCTCATAATATATGACGTTTTTTTATAATTTTATTTTTTTCAAATTATTTGTCGTTTTATATAATCTAAGATAATTAATTATAATATTTTCAAAAATATCGTTCATGAGAAAATGTTAGTATGAGATAATTATGGTAATAAATGAGAATTTAAGGATATTATAGACAATTAATACTATATTTAATTATATATAATTATTTTTTTAATTATTGTGCACAACTCTAAAACGTATATTATGGGACAGAGAGAGTACATTAGATAAAAAGTAATTCATATTAACTATTTGTTTTGAATTTTAAAAACAATACAAAAATAAATAGTTGTAGTATGTGTTTTAGACTAAATACAAAACTAGTGAATTACACTAGAACCTCTATAAATTAATATTCGATAAATTAATAATTTCTTTAAAATAATATTTTTTTTCCCAGTCCCGACTTGGGCTAATGGGATAAATTAATAATTTCGATAAAATAATAATTTTTAAAAAGACCCTTATATAGATATATGGTCCCATAAAAATTATAAATTAATAATTTTTTTAAATTACAGATATATATAGGGTAATATTATAAAATGTGATTATATTGTCGTTTGTTTTGTTTTAAAATTCAAATCTAATTGAGTTTCATCCTTAATTTTTCTTATATATACAAATTAATTAAAATTAATGTGAATATAATTTTTTTTGAAATAAAATGTGAATGTAATTTGAAAAGTGGATACAATGAACATTATTTAATTATTAAAAATAATTAATATCACTTACAATTAATTATATTATTACATTAATTTAATAAGTATGATACATTGTATCAAAAAAAGTATGATATAAATATCAATAAAATACAATAATTTTAATGTAATTAAATTTATGTTCACCGAATAGAAAAATACTATTTAAATTAATAAATTATTAATTTATTGATTAAATAATTGCTCTCTAAATTAATAAAAAAAATTAACTCCAACAATTAATTATAGAGGTCGTACTGTATAAACATTCATTCAAGTTACTATAAAACTATTAATTGAATGAAGGAATTAACCCTCTTTTAGAAAATTCCTTTAATAATAATAATACAAAATTGATATTTTTCTCTTAATGGATGATGAGGTATTGGGGTGACAAATAATAAAATCTAGAGGTATATCCCTGGCCATGACTTTAATAAAATTAATAAATAGGGGGGGGGGGGTAGGGGGGGATGGGGAGGGATATCCTCATATATTTACTTTATAAACCTTCCCAAATTTATAACCACGGACAAAAATATCGGTAGGCCCTCATTTTTACTGTTTGAGGGAAGAAAAAAAAAGAAGCAAAAGAAGAGCGATTTTTCTGTTAAACGGCCTCTCTATTTAATCTTTTTTCTCTCTTCATTACTATATAACATCTATTATAGGGCAGTAGTAGGTAAACTCCCTGTTCTATCTTTCTCTCTAAAAAAAGTGGAGAGATCTATCGGACTCTGACCAATTTGGTCTCGGCCTGCCCAGTCAAAAGGGTCTTCTCCTAAAAATCTTTGCCTCTGTTTAATTTTCATTTCTGGTAATTCTCCCCCATTTTTGCCTCATTTTGATACACTTTTTTGACCTTTTTTTTTAATTTTGTTTTGACGCTTGAACTGGTTGTTAATTTGATTTCCTTGATCTTGATCCTTTTGGGTAGTATTGATTCTTTTTCAATTGAATCGTGCGGGTTTGTTCTGGGTATCTTGAATTTTGGTTTGTTTTGTAGAAGGATTGGATCTTTTTGATGGGTGTGATCTAATTTTTTTAATATAGTTACAGGAAAGTTTTAAATTTGGTTTCTGTTTTGTTGATTTGCGTATAGGGTTTTAAATTTGTTAATTTTTATGTTTTAGATTTGTATACCCAATGCAGATATGTAATGTATATGTGTTTCTTGATTTATCATTGCAATTATGTGAATGGTTTCTGGATTAGTTGCACTATCTGATTGATAAACTAGTTTCACTGTTTATTTTGTTTTCTGGAATTAAATTTGAAGCTTGTTGTGCCCTGAGAAAACGATCTCACTGTGTGTTATAACTTATAGCTAAAGATCGCACCTTTTATCTTTTTTTATTTTTGTTCCTTATTAGTTGGCGATACAGGAGTATATTGTTACTGATTGATGATCTACGTGATGAAGATATTAAGTTGTTATTATTGATAATTTAGGTTGAAACCTACCGCCACTTGCTCTTCTTTCAATCCGGAAAAAGATAAAAAGGAATTAATTACACTGGGTTTGATTTGTTTTCGTTCATTTTTGCATTGATGTTTTCTAAGATTTGTTTTACATGCATTTGGTAGAGGCTGATTAATTGAAATTCCAGAAATAATTTGGGTCTACAATACTTTTTTTTGGGTGGTGGTGGTGGGGGTGGGGGTGGGCCCTGTTGGATTCTTGTATAAAATAGTTTTTTAATGTTAATTTTTTTTTCACAATAACGAATGTTTGCTTTCTTATTGTTTAATTGATGCAGGGATCGGGATCTTCAAAGGTTATTTTTGAGTTAACTTTTGATGAATATGGGTGTGGAGACTTTGGAATCTGAGTTGGCCCATGTTTCTGTGGAAACTGGAACTGAAGGCAACAATTCTTTGTTGCATAAGGAAAATGGGAAATCAAATCAAGAATTGGGTATAAAATTTGGTTCACATGGAACAGATGAGCCAAGTAAAAAAGAAGTGAATAATTTGCCTGAAAACAACTTTCCCAAGGATGCTGCTGATGAATGGCCTGCACCTAAGCAGGTCCACACGGTATATATGGTCAAGTATCGAGTATATGAAGACCAGAAAGTGAAAGCCAAAGTGGATCTTGCTGAAAAAGAGCTTAAAAGGCTGAACCAAGCTCGATTCCAGATTATAGACAAACTAAAGGCACAAAAGGTGAGTGATGTTTTTCTTAAAACCTTTCTGTTCCTCCTAGCTGTGGTTTTTATCCAGATGAAACTAGTAAGTAGGGAAACTAGTAAATGGTTACTATGTTAAATCTTTAACTTTATTTAGTTTATCGTATACTTTCTTTCTGTTGAGGAGAACGTTGTTTCCGTGAATGCTACCCTGTCCCTTGAGAAAATATTAGTAGATGGCTGCTTCATATTCTTAAAGTGTCACATTATACATATCTGCACAAATTAAATACCTTGTTGAGCTTTTATCTAAAACATAAGAAAATGTGAAAACCTTTTTGAGCGTTTATAAAACTGAAAAACCTCAATTAGCTTATTATAATCCCCTTGGATGGCCGAAATATAATTTTCTTTTGAAAGTTGACTACAATCAAGTACATAGTATTTTAAGACAAATTCTTGAAAAAAAATTAACAATAAAATTGTTTAATGAAACATTGAAGTTTAAATATTAGCTGATAAACTGAGTTCCTTCTTACTATGAAACATATATTGTGGGCATAACCAACATAAGATATTGCAGGAGAGCATGTACATCTGGTTGGGTGGGTTTATGAAGCAAAGGAAGTGCACTTTACTAAACTCAACAAGTTACGATGGTTATAGAGACACCTAGATATGAGTAAAGGGTGAAATAGGTAATAATCATGATAACAAGTTACGATGGTTATAGAAGTCTTTTTTGGAGTGCTTTTTTGGTTCTATTTGATGTAGTCGAATCAATAGTTTTGCATTTACTATCAGGGTTAGGTTTACTTATTTGATATTTACAAGTATTATTTATATGCAGTTTACATATATATGCTACTCTTTTTTAATGTCATAGGGAGTATAAACAGTAACTTCTTCCATCCATTGTGTAACTAGCGAATAGAAAATGTAGGGCAACACATATCTTGTTCAAACTAAAGGATAATAATTATTGTAGTTCTACTTAGAGTCTTTTTGTGATGTACTAATACGCGATGACCAATTGACTTTTGAGTTTAATTTCTCTGTCTCTTTTCATTCATATAATTGCATTTTAGTATTTACTAGTTTAGTATTTATGACAGTCATTATTTATTAATGTACATTATTGAACCAATTCAATGGAATGTTTATCAAAAATATTAATCGCTGAATATGTATTTTGCAGGCGGATAAAAACCAATTGATCGGTCAATTGAAGTCTATAGGTGAGGAGGCTAGGCAGTTCTGGTCGATCATAGATGAGAAGAGGAAAGAAATGGAACCTCTGCATCAGGCTTTGGTCAAATTGCGTAGTTCAAACACCGGGGGCAAAGAAAGGAGTTTCATATGCTCTTCTGAGGAAGAGCTCAATGACGTTGTAAGCTGTAGTTTTAACCTTTTCTATGTTTTGGAAATTTGCCTATTGCTTTGTAATGTAGTGAGTCACTGCATCATGTTTCCTGACGTCTTAGTGCCCCAAATTTTATGCTTTAGTTAGTCATTTCCGTTCCTAACTTTTTTTCATTCTCTCCACTATTCTCTTAATTCAGATCAAGAGCCTGCAATACCGCATTCAACATGAAAGCATCCCCCTTTCTGAGGAGAAGCAAATCATTAGAGAAATTAAACAGCTCGAAGGGACACGGGATAAAGTTATTGCCAATGCTGCTGTGAGGGCAAAGATTGAGGATTCATTGGGTGAGAAGGAAGCCATTCAAGACCAGGTCAAGGTAAGGGATTCTTTGTAAATACATTTGCCTTTATCATTGTTAGTATCCGTTTCCTTTTCACGATTGTCTTAATTTTGTAGTGATTTCTGTGTCATTTTAGCTCATAGGTGATGGTCTGGATGGAGTCTGGAAAGAGCAGAAAGTAGTCAAGGCTAAGCGTACACAACTTAATGATGAAATTGATGGCATACAGAAGTTGATCAATGGTTTAAAAAAAGAATTGGAGATTGTGGAGGATAAACAAAACAAAGCTTTCGAAAAGATTAAGGAATTGAGGAAACAACTTAACGAGGGGGTATGTTGATTACTTTCAATATGTAGTTATAAGATTCATTCTTCCTTTATCTGATTTAGAATAGTCATGACATATTTTTAATCCTGCGGGGCGGTGTACTACTTAAGTTTGCCATATATATTTATAGCGTACGCTTATGAAAATAGTTAATTAGAAAATAAATGGCGAAAGTGAACCAGACAAAAGAAAACTGAATTTTCATACTTAACTACTCCAGCCATAATCCTGTAAAATACTTTGTTTCCCATCTTTTGAAGGAAAGATTTTTTGGAATACGTCTTTAGAAAAATGACTTTTACCTAGTTGATAAGAGTAAAAGTCTTTTTTTTCTTCTTCGGGTAATTATGGTTATATGTTAACCCATACATGATTTTCATTGATCATTTTTTCATTGCCATGCTAGACATTGTATAATGTTGAAAATGTTTGAATCACACAGCTTAATATTTTTTATTCATGTTTATGTCACAAAATTGCTACAATATATGTCCCGCTCTGCATGGTTAAATGCTGAACTGTAAAGACAGATTGCTGAGTTAAAGTTAAATTTGGGAATTTGTAGAAGTTAAAGAGGCTTTGCGAATTTAATAAGAAAGAAAAGCAGAATGATATAATTAAAAGAACTTAGTTGTGCCAAAACCATATTCTTGTAGATAAAGCATTGATGATGCAATTCTTCATAGATGTGACTTAAATTTGTTGTCAAGTCAAAATCCTTTTATCAAACTTATTCCACTATTTGCCTTCACGAATTGATTGTAAATTTTGGATGTGTCATGAAAAATTTATAACTAACATCTTATATTATATGTCTTTTCAGAATGCTTCCTTTAATCAAAATCGGTCAAGCTTGAACGAGGCCAAAGATCTTGCGTTTAACAAAGATGTTGAAGGCCTTAAAGAACTTGTTGATACCGAGGTTTGTTGGACCTGTTACCTGTCCTTTGTAACGAACAAATATCAATTCTACCATTCTCAATAATTTAATTAATTACCCTGTCCCTACCTTCTTGATTAGGTGGATAAATTTATTTCCCTCTGGAGTAGTTCCAAGGCCTTTAGGGATGATTACGAGAGGAGAATTTTGCCATCACTAGACATGCGACAGTTGAGTAGGGATGGGCGGATGAGGAACCCAGACGAGAAGCCATTGGTGGTACAGGAGCCACCAACTCCCTCTGAGGCTGAGATAGCGGCAAAACCTAATCCGAATCAAGTGAAGGAAGATTCCAGTACTTCTACTGTCCAGAAAAGTCCTGAAAGAAAAAATTACCAAACAACAAAAAGAAGCTAGTAATAGAGTAACAGGTCCTGAAAGTATTGTAGAGGAAAGTCTCGTGAAAGATAGAGAGGCAATATTTGAGTTGGAAAAGCCTGAAGAAATTCCTCTTCCGAAGAAAAATGAAGTTGACGAGATGAAGTTGAAAGAATTGAAGCGAGAGGAGGAGATGGCTAAAGCTGAGCAGGCATTGAAGAGGAAGAAAAAGTTGGCAGAGAAAGCGGCTGCAAAAGCTGCCATAAAAGCTCAGAAGGAAGCTGAAAAGAAACTCAAGGAAATTACTTTTGTATCCACACATTTCAAGATTTTATGTAAACAATAAACTTGGTGTGGACTTACAACTGATGAAATTTGTGATTTTTTTTATTTACTTGCAGGATCGTGAGAAGAAAGCAAAGAAGAAGGCTGTGGCTGAACCTTCTTCCGAGGAACCAACTGAATTAGCTGATGAGGTTATGGAACCGGAAGAGTCTGATGGGATTGTTGAGGCAGCAGTGCCATCAAAGACTAAGAAACGGAAGGGGAAAACAGTCGGGCAGAGAGGTAAAGCAAAGGGACCGGATTCACTTCCAAGAATCATACTCAAGCGGAAGAAGTCGACAAACTATTGGGTATGGGCTGCTCCCGTTGCTTTGTTAGTCGTGCTGCTTTTAGCTATCGGATACTACTATCTTATCTGAAGATTCTGAAACGAGAGTCGAGTAATGGAGGCGATGGACCAAATTTTGGTGTTTGGTGATCATGTGAGTTGCTTAAGTATGCATTAGTGAACGCTAAGTAGTTCCCCCCTTTTACTACATCTTTTTTAAAGAATGGTAATGGCCATGAAACTCGTTTTAATTGTAGATCAGGCAGTTTGAATCATTTCGCTGAGGGAGATGTAGCCTATAAATGTTTCGGTTTGGTTGATGTAATTTGAAATTTTGACTTTTTTATGAAAATGACTTGTGAACTGAAGTCAAATTTGTTGAATTTGGATTGGATGGATTTAGTTTGATATTGGTAAACAGTATAGTATAGTAGGTGATGAGAAAAATAATGTGTTGTGGTATGGGGAGAAATGTTGCTGTTTTGCATTTTCTTTCAAGGGGAGAGAGGAGGTAAAGCCTATTTGGAAATTGGTATTATAGAAAGAAAGATGAGGTAGAACAGGAACCAGAAGAAATAATATTGAGAAAAACTCTCTTTGGGGATGTAGTTGAGTATTTTTGATAGCTTTCTGTGCCTCCCTCTTAACAATGTGATAAACTAGGAGAATTTTGGAATGTATTTTATTTATGGATGAGTCGGGTAGAAAAACACAAGGTATTGATTCATAAACGCCTAGTGTACTTGTAGAAAGGCCTAAATATTTTTTTTTATTTTGGGAATTATCTTTTCAATTTTTTTAATTATGTATTTAAATATTAATTATATTAATTTTTAATAATACATTTACTGAATTTTATAAACAATTTGTATATCTTTACATATATATGTGCACTGTTCCCTACCCTTTTAAAATCACTATCTAAGAAACCAAAATATTAGTTTAAACAAACTGATAGGTTGATTTTCTATTTTGACATGTTACAATATATAGACTACTTATTATTTATAAAATTTAGTTGGTTCATTGTTTTATTTTTATGCCCTTATAATAAATATTCAACTATTACTCTTTTTTTGAAGAAACAACATTCAATGTCATTATTTTTATCACCAAATTTAATATTGTTGTATTTTCTTTGGTTAAAGTTCTATGGTTACTGTGACGCCCCCAAAATTAGGTATACATCACCCATCTTGAGTCGCCAGATACATGGTACAGAATTCAAATACAACTTACTAATACAACTGTCGTGTACAATACGACAAAACATAACTGTGAGTTTGAATACAATTATTGTCTACTAGAGATCATACAAACTCAAAAGGTGTCCTCAATACAATTATTGTCACACTATTTAACAGAATAGTGAGGACTACTAATACTATTCTCTGGTCCATCACTCCGTTTCCCGACTCGTCCCAGCTATATTCTCATTTCCTGAAGAGAACATTGAAATAAAGGGTGAGCTCAACTAGCCCAGTAAGAAATATTATGACTAAGATAATGCAGAATAAATTATCATTAGCCTTCAACAATGTTAAACTGATAAAATACAATAACCATCAAGTTTAACTGCAGCGGAACCAGCAATCAAATAAAAACTACTGTCTTTTATGATTTAAAAGGTTTTTCATCATCGTTATAGCTGAGACTCAGCTTAATAAATATTCCACATCATCGAATCACCCCTGCACTACGGCCAAGGATATTCTTTAGTATCACGACCATAATTATTCATGCACTACGGCCAAGAATATCTGTGTATTCATTAATGGTCATGATCATGCCAACAACTGTCCATCAATGCACTACGGGCCAATGAGGATTTTTAATTTTTACATCATTTGTAATATTACGGTCATGATTACACCGAATAATCCCTGGTCATAATCATACCAAGTCTATCTATGCACTACAGGCCACAGATGACTTTCAACAAAATATAAACATGAGGATGATGACAATGATATAAAATTCAATAAAACAAGTTCAAGAATTATTTTATCCAGGAATTATTAACGTCCAAATTTGTCAACACGATACTGTTTTGTGGTGTAAAATTCAAGAATGATCAGAAGAAGATTTCCATGAAAGGATACTGGATGAAGCGCAAATATCAAGGATAGTCCACTAATTTCATGGAGTATAGAAGTCAAAGTTTTAACCAACCGAGTATAATAAAGAATGAGATAACAAAAGAAATCACCATGCATGCGATAGACCGCACAAGCAGGTTATTCCAACAGAATAATAAATAACGGAACCAGGTCCGGCGTAAAACGCACAGACAGGATATTCCAACAGAATAATAAAGAATGGAACCAGGTCCGGCGTATAGCACAGACAGGATATTCCGACAGAAATGTAAAGACAGAATAGTAAATGGATGTCACCAAGTATAGGGTATTCCGCGTATACCGGTTATTCCAACAGAATAATAATGAATGGAATAACATAAGGATTTCACCAAGTATAGGGTGTACCGCGTATACAGGTCATGTATAGGGTCTGCCACTTTTACAGGTTATTCCAACAGAATAACAAAGAATGGAATAACATAAGTTCTCTTCAAGAAGAAAGAATAACACCCCTTACATTATTAGGAGATTGAATACTGCAGTAGTGTAGTAACCGAATACTCTTCTTCTTTCTCTCTATACTTTCTCTCTCTATAGATTGAGCGAATTCGTGAAAATAATGAAGCCCTAGGCCTCTATTTATAGAAAAACTGAGGGTGGCTCTTGGTTTTAACGAAGGGTCAAAATGACTCTTGGTAATATTGAAGAGACAACTACTATTTGTGAAGGGGTAATTAACCCTTGGAACACCGAAGAGGCAGTTAACTCTTGGTAATATTGAAGGGACAACTACTACTTACGACGGTAATTACTATTTACGAAGGTAATTACTATTTACGAATGTAATTACTATTTACGAAGATAATTACTATTTACGAAGGTAATTACTATTTACGAAGGTAATTACTATTTATGAAAAAGACTCTTAGATGATGACATATGGCCCCCCATAAATAATTCAACTTACCACAAACGTCTAATAATAGACTTTTTATATACATCAAGGATTGAATAAAAATTACCAAAAATCATTTTATTTTTAATCAACACATATTTAATCTTTCAACAATTATTAATCATTTATAACTTGTCGTCTCAATTATTGTTTAAATAATATAACATATTATACAGATGATACTGTGACAATAATTGAATCAATAATATAAGAGATATGATGCAGCAATTACTGTAGCAATAATTGAGTATAGCTGAGTGACTTCTCACGTAAGCATCAATAATCAATACCGTGTGCTACTATGCAACAACGCGTATTACTGTACTTTTACTACCGAGTAGTTCAACAGTTTTAACGGTAACACCTCCGCCGTTTATTTTATAGAAAGCTAATTTTGTCGTTTTCTAACTACGAAAATACTTCCGTTGTGGGGTCCACCAATGATTGTGCCGTCGTATGAATATTCCCCGACAAAAAGAATATTCCCCGACAAAACGAATATTTTATAACAACTTGCGTACTTTGCAAAATTTATAAATATTACCCACAACTATAACATTATATCAAATTTATTCCATAATATTCAAAAATAATAATTATGAAAATTCATCTTTATTTATAAAAACTGGGGTCTTACAACCTCCCCTTCTTATGAAATTTCGCCCTCGAAATTAGGGTACGTACCTGGTATGTCAAAGAGGTAAGGATACCTTGATTTCATTTCAGATTCTAACTCCCAAGTCATTTCCTCAACATCGTGGTTTCTCCACAAAACTTTGACTTGAGGTATAACCTTGGAGCGTAGAATATGTTCCTTCTTATCCAAGATTTGAACATGAATCTCTTCATACGTCAAATCTTCTGCTATTTCGTCCGGTTCTAACTCAATAATGTGGTTCGGGTCTTTCACATATTTTCGTAACATGGATATGTGAAAAACGTTATGAACACGAGACATATTTGGCGGTAAAGCGAGTCTATAGGCCACAGTTCTTACTCGATCGAGGATTAAAAATGGACCGATGAATCGAGGATTGCGTTTTCCTCTCTTTCCAAATCATGTAACTCCTTTCCATGGAGTAACACGTAACAACACATGATCTCCTATATTGAATTCCACGTCCTTTCGATGAAGATCAACATAACTCTTTTGTCGACTTTGTGAGGTTTTTATACGTTGTCGGATCATTTGAATCTTTTCCGTAGTCATACGTACCAACTCCGGTCCCAACAACGTTGCTTCACCCACCTCATCCCAGTATACTGGAGAGCGACACTTTCTTCCATACAACGCTTCGAATGGAGCCATGCCAATACTTGCTTGATAACTGTTGTTATAGGAAAACTCCACCAATGGTAAGAACTTGTCCCAACTTCCCTTGAAATCAAGGACACAGAGTCTTAATAGATCTTCAAGAGTTTGAATAGTCCTCTCCGACTGTCCGTCCGTCTGAGGATGATATGCCGAGCTAAAACGTAAGTCTGTGCCCATAGCTTTTTGCAAACTAACCCAAAATCGTGAAGTAAATCTTGGGTCTCGATCAGAAACTATGGATACCGGCATACCATGCAGTCGTACAATCTCGTTTATGTACATACGAGCAAGACGTTCAAGTGTATAAGTTTCTCGTATCGGTAAGAAATGAGCAGACTTGGTCAATCTATCAACAATAACCCAAATCGCATCTATGCCTTGAGAAACCTTTGGAAGACCGGTAACGAAATCCATGGTAATGTGCTCCCACTTCCATTCTGGAATTTCAAGTGGTTGCAATGGACCTTTTGGTACTTGATGCTCCGCTTTAACTCGTTGACAAGTTAGACACCTTGAGATAAACAACGCTATCTCTCTCTTCATATTACTCCACCAAAATGTATGACGAATATCATGATACATTTTGGTACTCCCAGGATGGATTGCAAACGGTGTATTGTGCGCCTCCATCATGATTTTATACTTTAAATCAGGGTCGTTAGGAACACAAAGTCTGGAGTTGACTCGAAGTATTCCCTCTTCATCGATTCTTGCTTCCGGCATAGCACCTTCTTGCACTTTCTTCCTCATACGCATCAGCTCCAGGTCTGTAGCTTGAGCAGCTTTAACTTTATCGATTAAAGTCGGTTCTACTCGTATATTCGCCATCGTCACATGCGTCCCTGGAGTCTTTAACTCTATCCCCATCCTTTGCAAGTCACACAAAATGGGCCCTTGCGTTGACAATATCGCACTCGTACTTGCATGTGATCTTCTACTCAATGCGTCAGCTACCACGTTTGCTTTTCCAGGATGGTATTGGATGGTATGATCATAATCTTTCAACAGTTCAAGTCAACGCCGTTGTCGCATGTTGAGTTCCTTTTGAGTGAAGAAATATTTGAGGCTTTTATGATCCGTAAAGATCTCCACTTTCTCCCCATACAGGTAATGCCTCCAAATTTTAAGTGCAAAGACAACAGCTGCCAACTCTAGATCATGAGTATGATAATTCTTCTCATATTCTTTGAGTTGTCGCGAGGCATAGGCTATGACTTTTCCATGTTGCATGAAAACACATCCCAGCCCTTTGCCCGAAGCATCATTGTAGATGACAAATCCCTCCGAGCCAGACGGTATTGTCAGAACAGGTGCTGAAATGAGTCTCCTCTTGAGTTCTTGAAAACTCTTCTCACATTCTTCGCTCCAACCGAACTTTGTATCTTTCCGAGTCAGCTGAGTCAATGGAGTAGCGATTCGAGAAAATCCTTCCACGAATCTCCGATAATAACCAGCTAAACCGAGAAAGCTACGTACTTCGGTCACAGATTTAGGTTGCTCCCAGCTTTGAATAGCTTCAATCTTTGCTGGGTAAACAGATATTCCCTGACTTGATACCACGTGCCCAAGGAATGCTACTTCCTCAAGCCAGAACTCGCATTTCTTCAACTTGACATAAAGCTTATATTCACGAAGCTTTTGGAGTGTCAGCCTCAAGTGTTGCTCATGATCTTCACGGCTTTTGGAATAAATAAGGATGTCATCAATAAAGACGACCACAAAGTGATCCAAATATTCCTTGAATACTCGGTTCATCATATCCATGAAGGCAGCAGGAGCATTAGTCAATCCAAAGGACATGACTAGGAATTCATAATGCCCGTACCGAGTTCTGAAAGCCGTCTTTGGAATGTCATCGTTTCTAATCTTCAATTGGTGATACCCGGAACGAAGATCGATTTTTGAAAAGAATTTGGCTCCTTGCAACTGGTCAAATAGATCATCAATTCGTGGCAATGGATACCTATTTTTGATGGTGACATGATTCAACTCCCGATAATCAATACAAAGTCGCATACTCCCATCTTTCTTTTTCACGAATAGAACAGGAGCACCCCAAGGAGAAGTACTAGGACGAATAAAGCCAATGTCTAACAATTCCTGCAGTTGGGTTTTTAACTCCTGAAGTTCAATAGGAGCCATTCGATATGGGGCTTTAGAAATGGGTTTTGTACCGGGTTCAAGGTCGATACAAAATTCAATCTCACGCTCTGGGGGTAAACCAGGAAGTTCTTCAGGGAATACGTCAGGAAATTCATTAACAATAGAAATATCGTTCAAAACTGATGTATTTTTGTTTAAATCTGTGACATGAGCTAAGAAAGCTTGACATCCGTTTTTCAATAAACGAATAGCTTTATGGCTTGATATGACCGTGATTGATTTTAATGGTTTGGTCGCTTGAATTCGCATAATAGGTTGATTAGGAATATGAAAGCTAACAACCTTATGGAAACAATCAATTTTTGCATGATAAGTAGTTAACCAATCAATCCCTAGAATCACGTCAAATGCAAGTATTTTCAATGAAATAAGATCTACAGGTAATGTGAGGGTACCGATTTGAACCAAACAAGACTTATAAACAGTGGATGTAATGAAGGTTTCTCCCAACGGAGTTTCCACAGATAAGTCAAAGTCCAATTTCTCCGGAGTCAAATTTAATCGATGAGCGCAAGTAGGAGAAATAAAAGAATGGGTAGAACCGGTATCAAATAAAGTATAGACTTCGTTAGAGTTTATGATAAGCTTACCCGTGATGACCTCATTCGGGTTCCTTGCTTTCTGGGAGGTCACAACAAACGCTCTCCCTTGCACTACCGGCTTTGACCTTTCTGGGACGGCCTTTGGTGCCTCCACCCTAGCTGAATTTGTCTTTGGTAAACGACAAAATCGGGCCAAGTGACCTTCTCTTCCACAATTATAACATGCTTTGGACGGCATCGCGCAATTTGGACTGATGTGTCCCTCCCCGCCGCATTTGAAGCATATGATAGGTGGTATTTCTCCTTCCTTAGCAACGGGTGCTAGTGCTGACGTCTTTCCATCATTGTTGAATATCCTCTTTTTGAAATGTCCATTCTTATTGTTTTGGTCCTGATTACCACCGAAATGGTAACCACTTCTGGCCTGCTGATTCCCTCCACGCTTGTTGTCACCGCTTCGATGACCACTCTCGCTGGTATTATAATTTTGCCGGCTGCTCTCTTTTAGTCGAGTTGACTCGTTATCGCGCTCCACTAACTGAGCCCTATTTACAACATCTGAATATAAACACAATTTATGAGAAATAAGATGTTGACGTATCTCCGGCTTCAAACCTCTTAAAAATATTCGCGCCATTCTCTCTTCATTATCCACCAAATGAGACGCAAACCGTGATAACTCTGCAAATTTTGCCTCGTATTGCGACACAGTCATATTATTTTGTTCCAACTTAATAAACTCCACCTCCTTCACGTGGCGAATACTTTCGAGAAAGTATTTATCATTGAACAGCTCCTGGAACTTCTCCCAAGATATCTTCAGTACAGCAGGTTGAGTACGTTTTACTGATTCCCACCAGTAATCTGCCTCTCCGCGCAACATAAAGGCGGCAAAGGGAACCTTTTGCTCCTCGGAGCATCCCAAGACATCAAATATCTTGGTCATCTGCTTTATCCATGTTTCCGCCATAAGTGGTTTTGGCTCTCCCTTAAACTCCGGTGGTCCCAGCTCCTTGAACTGTTTAGCGGTGACCGCCCGAGAGTTTCCCGCGTTTCCATCTACGTTTTGGACAGGAGTTGCTCTCGCCTGCTGCTGCATGAATTGCATAAAACCTCTGAACATTTGATCATTCGTCATTTGGTCAGTGTTGTTGTTTGCATGAGGATTTTCGCCTTCCTGATGCACATTATCCTGATTATTGATATGTGGTGAATCAACGATCGCCTGTGCTCCATTGTCATTCTCAATATTCTCAGATGTCATTTTCAGATACTGCCACAAAACAAAAGGTTAATTGACATGTAACATATTATCCCTACATTCTGACCAACCAATAAAATAGCACATAAACTTAGGTAGGTCATACTAGCGAAGGAATTCCCCGTCTCTCCCCTCCTAGTACTATTCTCACATCTTAGCCAGGGATCATATCCCTAAGCTCTGATACCAACTGTGACGCCCCCAAAATTAGGTATACATCACCCATCTTGAGTCGCCAGATACATGGTACAGAATTCAAATACAACTTACTAATACAACTGTCGTGTACAATACGACAAAACATAACAGTGAGTTTGAATACAATTATTGTCTACTAGAGATCATACAAACTCAAAAGGTGTCCTCAATACAATTATTGTCACACTATTTAACAGAATAGTGAGGACTACTAATACTATTCTCTGGTCCATCACTCCGTTTTCCGACTCGTCCCAGCTATATTCTCATTTCCTGAAGAGAACAGTGAAAGAAAGGGTGAGCTCAACTAGCCCAGTAAGAAATATTATGACTAAGATAATGCAGAATAAATTATCATTAGCCTTCAACAATGTTAAACTGATAAAATACAATAACCATCAAGTTTAACTGCAGCGGAACCAGCAATCAAATAAAAACTACTGTCTTTTATGATTTAAAAGGTTTTTCATCATCGTTATAGCTGAGACTCAGCTTAATAAATATTCCACATCATCGAATCACCCCTGCACTACGGCCAAGGATATTCTTTAGTATCACGACCACAATTATTCATGCACTACGGCCAAGAATATTTGTGTATTCATTAATGGTCATGATCATGCCAACAACTGTCCATCAATGCACTACGGGCCAATGAGGATTTTTAATTTTTACATCATTTGTAATATTACGGTCATGATTACACCGAATAATCCCTGGTCATAATCATACCAAGTCTATCTATGCACTACAGGCCACAGATGACTTTCAACAAAATATAAACATGAGGATGATGACAATGATATAAAATTCAATAAAACAAGTTCAAGAATTATTTTATCCAGGAATTATTAACGTCCAAATTTGTCAACACGATACTGTTTTGTGGTGTAAAATTCAAGAATGATCAGAAGAAGATTTCCATGAAAGGATACTGGATGAAGCGCAAATATCAAGGATAGTCCACTAATTTCATGGAGTATAGAAGTCAAAGTTTTAACCAACCGAGTATAATAAAGAATGAGATAACAAAAGAAATCACCATGCATGCGATAGACCGCACAAGCAGGTTATTCCAACAGAATAATAAATAACGGAACCAGGTCCGGCGTAAAACGCACAGACATGATATTCCAACAGAATAATAAAGAATGGAACCAGGTCCGGCGTATAGCACAGACAGGATATTCCGACAGAAATGTAAAGACAGAATAGTAAATGGATGTCACCAAGTATAGGGTATTCCGCGTATACCGGTTATTCCAACAGAATAATAATGAATGGAATAACATAAGGATTTCACCAAGTATAGGGTGTACCGCGTATACAGGTCATGTATAGGGTATGCCACTTTTACAGGTTATTCCAACAGAATAACAAAGAATGAAATAACATAAGTTCTCTTCAAGAAGAAAGAATAACACCCCTTACATTATTAGGAGATTGAATACTGCAGTAGTGTAGTAACCGAATACTCTTCTTCTTTCTCTCTTATTCTCTCTATACTTTCTCTCTCTATAGCTTGAGCGAATTCGTGAAAAATAATGAAGCCCTAGGCCTCTATTTATAGAAAAACTGAGGGTTGCTCTTGGTTTTAACGAAGGGTCAAAATGACTCTTGGTAATATTGAAGAGACAACTACTATTTGTGAATGGGTAATTAACCCTTGGAACACCGAAGAGGCAGTTAACTCTTGGTAATATTGAAGGGACAACTACTATTTACGACGGTAATTACTATTTACGAAGGTAATTACTATTTACAAAGGTAATTACTATTTACGAAGGTAATTACTATTTACGAAGGTAATTACTATTTATGAAAAAGACTCTTAGATGATGACATATGGCCCCCCATAAATAATTCAACTTACCACAAACGTCTAATAATAGACTCTTTATATACATCAAGGATTGAATAAAAATTACCAAAAATCATTTTATTTTTAATCAACACATATTTAATCTTTCAACAATTATTAATCATTTATAACTTGTCGTCTCAATTATTGTTTAAATAATATAACATATTATACAGATGATACTGTGACAATAATTGAATCAATAATATAAGAGATATGATGCAGCAATTACTGTAGCAATAATTGAGTATAGTTGAGTGACTTCTCACGTAAGCATCAATAATCAATACCGTGTGCTACTATGCAACAACGCGTATTACTGTACTTTTACTACCGAGTAGTTCAACAGTTTTAACGGTAACACCTCCGCCGTTTATTTTATAGAAAGCTAATTTTGTCGTTTTCTAACTACGAAAATACTTCCGTTGTGGGGTCCACCAATGATTGTGCCGTTGTACGAATATTCCCCGACAAAACGAATATTTTATAACAACTTGCGTACTTTGCAAAATTTATAAATATTACCCACAACTATAACATTATATCAAATTTATTCCATAATATTCAAAAATAATAATTATGAAAATTCATCTTTATTTATAAAAACTGGGGTCTTACAGTTATGGACTTTAATGGTCAGTACACGTCAATCAATGAAGTTGAAAATTTCAGTGTGATAAGTAAGGAGTAATTAACTTATTCATTAATTCCATATTAAGGGGTATATGTGAAAAATTATGTTAAAAATTGTCACTTAAACTGATTTTCTTAAACTATGTGCCAAAAGAAATTAGCTTATAACTATGGGACGGAGGGAGTAAAATTTTAATATACTCGCATTTTGGAAGAAACATAAACGACAATTTTTTACTTTAGTTGCGATGGCCTACTTACTATCCAAGCTAATACTGTAGTTTTAGAAACAACGTATTGGACGAAAAAAAAAACAGATTTTGCCCGAAATTGTTGGAGATATGCATTTGCTATAGAGATTATATTACTGTACAAAAAAGAGTAAAGATCTCAAAGTTGGAGCAAGAACTTCCGAAGAAAGTGCACATCCATGAAGGTTGAAGATACTTTTTTTTTAAAGATTGAAGCTATATTTTTTGAATATTTGAAGATATTTTTTGAAATTTTGAAGACAAATATTTTTTTGAAGATTTGAAGACATATTTTAAAAAAAAAATTGAAGACAAATATTTATAACTGACTCATTTATAGTCGACTCATTCTTGATTATTGTTCAATTTATACTTTAAAGTGGTAATAATTCATCAATGATTCAATAAAGTATAAATTTTGCTTATTTATTATTGTAATTTGTAAGTTATAATAAATTAGTTTTAATGAATACATCAATAAATTTAATTACACATTCTTAATATCTTGTAAATATATTTAATTAATATACTAGTTAGTTTATTTAATATTTCACATTAAAAATTACTTGATTAAATTTTAATATTAATATAATAGTTAGTATATTTAATATTACCAAGTTAGTATTAGTTGATTAAATTTTTATTAATATTTTCAAAACATAAGCATAATTAAATTATTTTATTACCCAAGTAGTACAAATGGCAAATCTTTGTTACAGTAGTGAAGTAATAAGGCTAATAATGACAAATATTTGTTACAAATCTTTTATGAATAACATTTTGAATCAAAACCGAATAAATTGAATAGGTCGATTTTTAACTGAATCGAAGACTTAATTGATATGATTTTAGTGAAAAATAAATAAACTAAAGGCGATTGCTATTTGTTGTTAAATTAGTGGTGTACCGCTTTTGAATTATGCATTCCTTCATCTAATAAAAAAGAATCATATTTCTTTGTTAATATATCATTTTTATGGAAATCAAGATTTTTAAATGATATAGATTATGATATTAATTCTTCTAATGCTAAATTTTAGCAAACAATTTTTTTTGTTAAAAAATAATTTGAAAAGTTATATTTAAAGAATAATGACAGAGATACAAACTATTTTACAAACATTTTACAAACTGTTGATATAGTATACTCTACCTCAATTTTTTATGTGGGGTCAAAGACTACATTGAAGCAATTTGTTGAGGTGGAGTATGCCACATTAACCCTGTATTTGTATATGTATCCAAATTACACCTAAAACACTATATTTTATAAAAATTCCTATTGAAATAAACACTATACATTTTTTAAAAGTCACTAGCAAAAATAAAATAAAAATTGCACCGATCCAATAAACATGTCTGCGTAGCATTGCTCCATATTTAAATATGCAAAAACTCTACGTGGACATGGAAATTGAACATAAAAATTGGACATGAATATATTTGAATTTTACTTAATTGTATTTTGACCTCCAATGACGGGTAAAAATATAAATAGGTGAAGTTTAAATACACTCATGTCCAATTTTCATGTTCAATTTCCATGTTCACTTAGAAGTAAGGGCGTAAACGAACCGAGTATTAAGTTGCTCAGATTTGGTTCACAAAATTTATCGAGTATTATAAAATAAAGTTTGATTGAGGCTCATTTAGCTACCGAGTCGAGCACGATTTTTAATCGAGCCCGAGCAGTTTGAATATTTTGAACGAATATGATCCGAGTATCAATAAAAATTATAATTTAAGGAGGTTCGAGTAATTTATCGAACTCATATTTGTCTTATTTATATTTCGAGTCAAACTCGAATTGAATTTTTAATCGAGCGAGTACGAATCGGGTCCGAATTATTTGATTTACATAGAAAGAGCTCTTAAATATGTGGTATGCAAATATAGTGTTTGAACAAAAAGCCAATAATCAACTCTTATATTTTGGGACAAAGTAGGTAGTATGAGTGGAATTTTTGTTTTTTCATTTTTCTGGTAAAATATAGAACAACCAATAAAAAGAATAGAAGGTTTACATATTTGGAGCATTTGAGTTCGACCCGAGCTAGATAGCAAATGTGCGCAATACGCATACCGGCCATGGCTGCCGGCAGCTTGGCCTCACCGCCATTTATAAGACGAGCAATTCTGTCAGTCGTAGCCATTCGTCCTATGGACATCATCAAGCAGAAGCTCTCTTACCACAGAACCCTTCCTAATCGTCTGTTCCAAATTCCACTCACTTCTTCAGGTTTGTGTTTACTTTATTTCTCTTTCCACTGTAAATAATTACAACGGATTACTTCATGGACTCGACTAATCATTCAAAATTGTTTTTTATTTCTAAGTTTTTTAAAATTTGAGCTCCTAATTAGAAATTCATTTAAGCAGCGTTTATTTGAATTAATTTGTTGAATTTGAGCTTAAATCGTGAATTCGGGACGTGGGTAAGCTGTAGAATGTGATAATACTTGTTGCAATATGCTTTTGTATGATTCAATGTGATAATGGCATATACGAGGTACTGTTTCTGTTGAACAATTCTCTCAATTTATTCTTTTGGTATTTTCTTACTACCAAGCTTCTCTCATATATCATGTATCAAATAAGACTCCCTCATAGCCTTATTTATAGTATTCTTCTTAATCCATTCCTATTATGAATTAGAAATAATTTATTCTCCTAATCAAATTAGGGATCACATCTCCTTGTCTTGGTCATCTAACAAGTAAATCCTTTTTTAACTTGGATTCCTTTCATGGAATTTCCAATTCCAATATTGCTTCCATAGTTCCATTAACCTAATTTCTAATTGGATTAATATCAAGTAAACCCACTTACTTGCTCACAAAGAAAATCAATTCTTTTCTATCTTTGATTCTATCTCATGCATGACGACCCACACCCAACAGTTTCTACTTGGGAAATGACCTACAACATAAAATTCCTAGAAGTTTCAATTTTAGTTCTAAATTAGCCGAATCTTGAACCTGATTCTCCTTGATAAATATTGGAAAGCAAAGCACTGCACACAGAAGGAAATTCGTTACATATGGAGTCTTATGATATAACCAAGGGAGTAATTTCCTGTCCTTGAGCAGGGTAAATCGATCATGTATGCCCACAAACCATCTATCACCTTAGAGATTGAGTTATTGAGGAATGAAAGCTTATCTGGTACCGGTGTCTCACTTTATGACTTTATTTAGACTTCATCTAGACCATGGTACTGGCCATTACCTTAAGGAAATCAAAAAATCCCTATGCCATATGTCAGTGTGCACAATTATCATGGTTAATAACTTATTATAGTTTCTGATACTCTATGCAACAAGTCTTCAGGTATATGTCACTTGGCACAAGCTACAAGAGGGAATACTGATGTTTTACTCAGAGTAGTGGGAGACAAGGGTGTTATTGAAGATGTGAAACATGTTGTTGAAATGGTAATTAGAGTACTTATGTACATATTATCTATACGTTTTTGGTATTTTAGTAAACTGAAAATCATGCCTCTCTTTTTTCCATAGAAAGAAAGAGAAAGTCCTGATGACCGATCAAAGTGATTATAAAGCTCTTCTCCAGTTTTTAGTGAGAAGATAGTTCTAACTTATCATTAATCATTGGCACTCTCCAGGCAAAGCGTGCATCTGTAAGGCGAGAAGTTCTCCATACAGATTTTCTGACACCACCTGTATTGAAGGAGTCCATACTAGTATTAGAAAAGTTAGCTGACGTCAAAACAGTTGCTCAGGGAGGATACCCGCAGGTAAAAATAAATAGTGACTGGTAATTTTGTCTTAAGAATGAGTACTCCATATTTATTTTGATACATCTTTCAAATTCTCTAGGCTGAACGTTGTCGGCTTTCAGTTGGACATCCAGAAGCCTTGACACTTGATCCAGATATTGTCGAAGCATTGAGGTCATTCAAAATTTATGTATGCTGTTCTATGCAATGAAGTAGTACTATTTAAATTTAGTTTCTGTTTGTTTTTAATTAAAAGTTCTTTATTCTCCAGTATTTCAGGGAATTTTGGGTTTCAGCCTTGTTCTCATGGTGATTTCCTTGGTTCTATCCTTGGCACAGGAATTTCTAGGGATAAGTTGGGTGATATTATATTACAGGTGTCGATTTATTTCACGTTTGTGTTTCATTGTTCTCCTTAACATAGTAACATGGGAGGAAAGTTTGAGTAAGAATTACAAGTGCTTCAAATTTGGTTTTGAGGAAAAGGCTGAGATTAGTACCTTTCAATGAATAGACTGAAAAGAAACTTCTTTCAGAATATAATTACCTGATCAGACGTTACTTATCAAAAAAAAAAAAGAAACAAAAGAAAACAAAGAAAGTAAAGAAAACCTGAATAGACCCAACAACCGTATATATGCACCATATGAGTATGCTTATGAGTATTATATATTGTATATTCTCTTATAATTGAAACCTTTGTCAAGCACATTAAATTTTGACGTGTCCCGACTAATGCAACCCTTTTTTGGGATAAACTTGATAGACTCGATTTTCATAGTTTCGGAGAATATGAGTTACGTATTTAAATAAGGTCACTCAGATGTCATTTCACTATGGCTTCTGTTGAATTATCCGATATTCAATTTCAGTCAGTACAAAGGTTGGTGATATCCTTATCTGATGTCCAGGGAGAAAGGGGGTTCATGTTCTTGTTGTTCCAGAATTAGTTGACTTCGTCACATTAACATTGGACAAGGTAATGATACTTTATTCTAGAAATATTATTTTCTGTCTATAAATTACTGTATGGTGAATGCTGTTACTGAAGAACCAACCTTTTTTTTCCTTCTTACAAGTCATTACTAAAGAATCATCTTTGTTTCCTCGGTATTGAATTTAATGGCTCTTTATCCTTCCTTTAAGAAACTGAGTTAAAACCTGAACTTAATTTTTTTTCCTTCATGTTCTTCATTAACTTGAACGCACCGAACCTGTTGAATCTTATTTCATCTGTCTAATTTCATAATAATAAGGAAGATGATTTAATAATTTACTCTTGTCAAATGATGTTTACTTTTATGATTTAGAAAAATTGGCAGAAAGAGCAGGTCTATTTAACTTACTTGGTGTTACTTTTCTCAATGGAAAAGTATCTTAATTAAGAGCTCTCGTAGGTAGCATCAATAGTATACGTATCACAGCTGTTGTGCATAAGAACTATAATATTTTTGGTATACATTTTTTTTTTGCAGGTTGGGAATGTTCCGGTCACATGTAAAAGGATACCATTGCTTGCTCTTGAATATGAACCACCAAGGTAAGAAGTCATAGCATATAAAGCCTTTCATTTTTTATTGCAATGTATCTTTCAAATTGGTATCAGTGGTAGGCCTCATGTACCTTTATTCTCTCGCAGGACTAAATCCTTCAAAGCTGTAGAAGCATCACTAAGGCTCGATGCCATAGCTAGTGCAGAATACAAAATTTCACGATCAAAGCTAGTTGATTTGATCAGGTAGACCTTGTTATGTTTGAGTTTTTTTTCAGTTCATGATTTTTGTATGTTCTATTTGTTTCCTTAATTTTCCCGAGTCGGTATGTATTCTGTCTCTTTGGTTGTTCCTTCAACAATGTCAATTATATCTATTATTCTATTCTATGATCGGACGATAGATGTAGAAGACTTCTAACAAGAGTCCTTGCGGGAAATGTGCTTGGCATTTTATATGAGGTTTGATTTAAACTTTAAGGTGTGTATCTTAGACTTTAGTTGACCCTTTTTGGGACAGTCGCCAAAATGTGGCCCTTAAACATTTGAGATTACAAAACTACTTTTAGTCTCTATGTAGTTGCACCAACTCTATATACAAGTAGTATAAAAAGAAGAAGAAAAGCTCTATATACAAGTGATAAATACTTTAACACTCGTGTACCCAAATCTATGTAATTACTATATTAACTTATCAATTATCATAAAGTAATATCTGATATATAAATTTATTTATCTATATTCTTGTATTTCCTGGCATGACAGAGTCCCATTACCATGTTATTACTGCATTCATGTCCTGTTGTTCCTATGCCCACTTTCATGTCCATGCTTCATTGTTTTGTTTTCACTTGTGTATTGAAAGTGTTTTGGACGGTATATTGAAATTAAGATCTCAATATCTCATTAAAACCTCATTTGAACTACCTGGGGTTGTTTGTATTAGTTTTTCAACATGCTTGTCTTCCTACGGTACACTTATTGTAAATCATGGTTTCTCACAGCAACACTCGTACCCTTCCTGCCTTTGCCCTTTTCTTGGGGATTCCGTTATCCTTATAGCACTTTCAAGTTGCAGTTTATCATCCTGCAATGTATACTTTGGTCTTTGTTTCTTATGCCAAAATATTTAATTGAATTCTCTAATTGGTTCATTCCCTTCCACTGTATTGATAAACAGTGGTGGCGCTGGGGATGAAACATGCCTCTACTCCACTGGATTATAGTTTTTGCTCTTTGCAAATATTACTGCTTGCTTAATAGCATAAATTGTCTTGTATAATTAAACCTGTGTGTTACCTACACCTTTTTTCTTCTTTTTTTCCACATGGTATTCAGATACAGGCCAGTGGATCTTATTCTGCAAGCTTTGGATACAGTTTAATCATCAATCTACTAAATATTAAGTTGATTTTGGTATTAACTAATTTTTTTTATTATTTATATAGGGTATAGTAGTGAATCATTTGCATGTTTCGTTATTTTCTATTAATTCTGTTGATCCGATGGAACAAATGGATTTCTTAGACTCTTTCGTAATAGATTCTTATTTCCCATCTCTCTTTCTCCTTAATAGTAACGGCGATGTGCGAGTCAATTGGGCCACTGTGACAAAAAATAACACCACAATCAAGACTGGAGACATGATCTCAGTTGGTGGCAAAGGAAGGCTGAAGGTGAGTTATGAAGCCAATAAAAAATTGTTCTCTTGTACAACTCTTGGACAAACATGCCGTTGCTTACCTCAATCTTCATGAATTCACCTTAACAATCCCGAACACTCGATTTTCCTTGTGTTCAGTTAGGAGAAATAAACTCAACGAAGAAGGGAAAGTTTGCAGTTGAGCTAACTCGGTATCTGTAAAGCTTCAGCACAAGGTGACACTGTATATTTATTTTGGAAACTGATTTTTCCGCATGTTAAAATGATATTTCCATATGATTTTCTCTTAATTGGAAGGAGGTAGGACCCACTCACTATTCATGTGAAAGGGATCATGTTTAAATATCAATTTTTTACGTGAAAATATCAGTTGTCTTTATTTTCTCGGTCTTAAAATTTGTTTCTTCGAGATTTACTGAAACGCCCCTTTAAAGTGGAAGTTCTTTTATTTATTTATATTGTTGTATTTTTACCATTCATGTGAATTTGTTGATTCATTCTTTGTTCTTTTTTTAGACAATTTTGTGGCTTTTCTTTTTTGAAAGATGGTTTTTTTTTTTCTTCCTTTTTCCCTTTTTCCCTTTTTCCCTTTTTCTTTTCCCCCTGTTGTATTATCAATCAACTTAAGCAGTTCATAATCCCAGGTACAATGATACGTGTTAGTTGTTACACATCTAATTTTGAATAAACAGTGGTCATAAGCGATTGTATACTTCACAATTATGTATATACATTTTATATATATATATATAGGGAAAAATGTATGTATACAACTGTGTATATACAGTAGGGTTATGGTGACGGTTTCACTCGTCGTCATAGCTATTCTGGGCTATAGCGACAGCTGAACCATCGCGATAGCCCAAAAAACCGTCGTCATAGTCCTATTGTGCAATACACAGCTGTGTATATACATATAACCCATATATATATATATTCGCCTATATTCATTCAAAAAAGAAAGAAAATAAAAGGAGAAGAAAAGTTGTATAAATTTTTATATCATTCAAGAAGTAAGGTAGAGTTTATTGAAACCAGCCAAATAAATTTACTCTTACATTAATCCACACAAACTTCCTTATCATCTGGTAAGATTGCAAGTTGCGACCTTAGGGATCGACAACTTATGAAAACAATCTTTCTCAGAAGATACAGTAGAACTATTATAAATTAATATTGTTGGGACTGTATTTTTTTTATTAATTTAGAGAGTTATTATTTAATCAATAAATTAATAGTGTATTTTTTATTCGGTGAATATAAATTTAATTACATTAAAATTATTGCATTTTATTGATGTTTATATCATACTTTTTTTGATGCAATGTATCATATTTGTGCAGATGATACAATACCTTTGGAGCCAATAACGCGAAAGGAAGCACTCATAGCGTCAATAACTCTTCACAAATTTTTATTACAATTCGAGAATGCAACATCTGAACTTTTGGACGCAATGAAAAAAATTAAGGATGAAATTCAATTAGTTTTGAATTTCAAGACAAAACAAACGAGAATAGAATTATATTTTACAAGATTATCTTAGATATATTTGTAATTTAAAAGAATTATTAATTTATGATTTTGATGGGACTATATATTTATATAAGGGTCTTTTTAAAAATTATTATGTTATCAAAATTATTAATTTATTTCATTAACTCAAGTCAAGACCGAAAAATAATAATATTATTTTTAAAAAATTATTAATTTATTGAGTATTAATTAAGATTTTGTTGTTGTTTACCGCAGTGGGAGCAATTATGTTGCTGTCAAATATCCTTTAAACAATGTAGTAAACCTAAAATTACAATTATTATAAATGTAATAAAAGAACTAAATTTAATTTCTTTAATTCAATATCCTTTTAAATAAAATATGCAAAAAAGAAACATAGTAATTTGAATTCATGTACACATGATTTTTATAATATAATTAAGAGTTTTAATATTGAGAAAAAACCGCAAGCCTTGCGGTATTATGAGATGATTGTAGACGAATGTTGTGACAACTGTTTTATCGTGTATATATTGAACTGTTTAGCCAACTAAAATTATCCATTATTTATATCATTTTTAACCTTTAAATCAATACTATATCTCAGTTTAGTTCCCTCCAACATACCAGTCAAGAATTTCTATAAGTTTTTGGAATTCATGAACACAAATTTATATAATGCAATTAATCACGGTATGCATGCAAATATTGTGAGTGAGTTGTTGAACTTTCATTCTAATTAATCATATTGCATTGCACGAATTGATTTTCTTCCCGCGTGACTCAGTTTTATTGTAATTAATCTTCAACATTTTAAGTATTTCCTACTCATATATGCATGGCATAATATTATTTATTTATTTATTTATTTATTTATAATTTGACACATTATTTTATATTTATATTATATTTAGGAGGTGGGTTTCACTTCACCCACACTTTCTATCACTGCTAAGCTTCCATCAGTTTTCTCTACTTTGTGAAATGAAATACTAGTCACTGCTCACAGATAAAAATCTTTGATTTGATTTGTTTTGATTTTTAGAGAGGTCGAATTAAATTAATCCATTATTTTCGCAATTCTAACAGAACAATGTTTTTCATTTTATTTGGAAATAGTTTGTTATGGATAAATTGATAATATTAAATGTAAGTATTTCAAATTTATCATCTTGATTTCAGGGAGGGGTTAATATAAAGTTTATTTTAGGGTAAGTTGGTCAATTGACCAATAGAATACTGACACGCAGACGAGGTTGTATGCGTGTCAGTATTTTATTGGTCAATTGACCAACTTACCAAAAAAATAACTCCATACTAACCGGATCTTTGATTTCAATATCATGTCATCATTACTCTAAGAGGATATACTAATTAGTATT
Source organism: Panax japonicus (assembly GCA_020205505.1). Taxonomy (NCBI): domain Eukaryota; kingdom Viridiplantae; phylum Streptophyta; class Magnoliopsida; order Apiales; family Araliaceae; genus Panax; species Panax japonicus. Next base: position 88,765,998 of record CM035091.1, read on the forward strand.
CCCTCCGTTTCTAAAAGATTGTCGTTTTAGAATAAAAAATTTGTTCCAAAAAATTTGTCGTTTACAACTTTCAAGGAGAATAAATTATTTACTTTCCTATATTACCCCTACCTTCTCTCATTGTCCCAAGAAATTCTATTTCTTGTATTAATAGTTTTCAATTTCTCATATAGGGGTAGTGATAGAATTTCAAACAAATTTTACTTGGTAAATGATACTTTTTTAATCCATGTGCTAAAACCTTAAACAAGAATCTTTTAAGAGGAACGGAGTTAGTAGTATATATGAAACAAAAATATATATGTATTCTTAAAATTTAGGTAATAATAATATGTAAATTGATCCTGATCCACCATTCCATGTCCCTTCATAATTTTCCTCACTTGCAAAGAGATGAGAAGCTACTAATAGTAATTCAAAGCAGAATTCAGAAGAGAGAGACATATATACATATACATAAATACTCTATTGGTATTTATTGTTAATTGAGAATGAATAATAATAGAGTGAGGAAGAGCATTGGGGATTTTGGTGGGGGAGCAATAGCATCGGACGAGGAGGGAGGAGTTTTATTGGGAATATGGGTGCAATCAAGACCGTCTTTGCGTCCGTGGCAGAGATTAGAGAAGAGTCCAGGTGGATATTTTCCATAAAGATTAATGTAACTAAAAAAGGTAGTGGCACAATCATTTTTCATGTCATTCAATTCTTCGGAAAAAGGGCAAGCTAATTCCGTCAGAGCCCCGCAACAAGGTTCGGTTTGGTAATTGGGTCCTTTACACTGGCTTGTCATGATTGTATAGTTCTGATTCTCAAAGTCTATGCTACAGCCTGAAGCTCCAACCAACCAAAACATTATTACTACTAGTACTAGGGGAAACAAATTCAGAAAAAGAAAGAGGGAGAGACTGACTAACTTGATTTTTGCTGGAGTAGGGTACGACCCGGAAGCACTCGAGCTTCAAATATTTCATCTGCATAATTAAATACAAAAAATGAAAAATATGGTTTGAATTCTAATTTAAAATGCATGTCGAAATTAAAATGAAAAGAATTACTTGAAAGGGTTGTTGAAGAGGCCAAGCTAGCCAGAAGGAAGAAGAGAAGCAAATGCAGGAATCGAGGTGACACCATTGTATGTATGTCTTCTCCTCTTCCTCTTCTTCTTGGTCTTGTTTTTTAACGCTCAATCAATATGATTTTTGGTTAATCCTTCTCTCTCTCAGTTCAATATTTTTACCTAAAAATAATGGAAGCAAGAGAGGGAGGGAGGGAGACGCGGAAAAATAATGGTGGGAAGAATATATGGACGTTGTTGGATACTTAACTAAATATAGGAATAGGAGGAGTATGTGACGGAGCCAAAACCGAACCCCTGTCCCTTTCTACATTATACATACTATTATTATTTTAATATTGAGTTTGTGTCCAGTTATAATTTCAACCAAAATCTAAATTATATATATATATATATATATATATATATATATATCTAGCTAATAAAATACAAATGATTTTGAATTTCCCGCTCACTTAATAAATCATCTGGGCCGTTCAAAGTTTGGGATAAATCCCACCGTTCATACATCTATCTAATAAAATACATTTATCTATCTAATAATCTAATAATAATTTAATAAAATACAAATGACTTTAAATTTCCCGCTCACTCAATAAATTATTTTGGTCGTTCAAAGTTTGAGATAAATCATATTGTCCATACAGTGCCGGAGGCACGGGACCCAGCTAGTATATATATATATATATATATATATATATATATATATCTAATAAAATACAAATGATTTTGAATTTCCCGCTCACTCAATAAATCATCTGGGCCGACCAAAGTTTGAGATAAATCCCACCGTCCATACATCTATCTAATAAAATACATCTATCTATCTAATCTATCTAATAATGATTTTAAATTTCCCGCTCACTTAATAAATCATCTGGGTATTTTTAAGTTTGAGATAAATCTCACTGCCCATACAGTGTCGGAGGCACGGGACCCAGCTAGTATATATATATTGACTTATCTTAATTAAACAGAACTGTAGAAAATATTTGTCAAGGCTAATACTTGGTACTATATCCTTAAGATAATTATGCCCTCCGTATAATGCTTAGAGTTGATACCACTTGTCTCTCAGGATACAATGACACCGTACACTTTAGCAGCACTACTAAAAACATACACTTTGAACCACTTGAAATGCTCTAACTCTCTCTCTATTTTTCTAAGGAAACTGATGAAAAAACTATATACTTTATTAGACTAGAATTCTTGAGAAAATGGATGGAAATGAAAGTTGCCCCCTCCTATCTATTTATAGGAGGGTTGGTGACCCTTCGGATGGGCACATCACCCTTGAAAAGGCATGAGGTGCCTCTTAAAGATGCATTATTTTTATCTGTTGGTCAAAACGACGTAGTTTTGACCATTTGCAGAATAGGCGCATCTATTCGGTCTATTAAAACGACGTAGTTTAGGGCCACCCGTTCAACCTTACAGATTCCGCTTCCTCAAACGTCACAGTTTTGATAATATAATATATACAGCTTCAAAACGACACAATTTTTATAATAGAATTAAATAAATAAATTTTAAATAAAAACTTATATACAGGACCCAGTCCGATCAGACGGCGGTGTGCGAGTTTAGCCTTGGCTACGTCCTCTTCTTTCCACAAAAGTGGGGTGCCCAAACCCGCACTTTCCTTGTATATAAACATATAAAATATTTAATTCCTAACCTATGTGGGACTTGGTTTTTCCCACATGTATTTATTACTTTTTCCATGATCTTTGAAAGTTAATATCTCATTCATTACTCAATAGATTTGAGCTTCTAAATGTACTTAATTTAATCTATTCATGGAGTAGAACACATTAATATATAAAATTATTAAAAATAATTAATGACACTCATATTAATTTAGGCTCAAATTCCAACATGCCTTTGCTGCAAAATTTCCTTTTCACCGTTGCATTGGAACTTCCTGGACTTTTTATTATGCCTGAATAATATTTCGTGTATATATTGAACTGTTTAGCCAACTAAAATTATCCATTATTTCTATCATTTTTAACCTTTAAATCAATACTATATCTGAATTTAGTTCCCTCCAATATACCAGTCATCTTTTTTTAATATAACTTATGCGAAAACTAACAAAAACAAAACAAAACAAAACAAATAATTAATTACAACAAGTTTTTGGAATTCATGTACACAAATTTATATAATGCAATTAATTTTTCTAATCTGTGATTTTTGTTTTTATTAGGCAATGAATCATATGTTGACAATAATATTTTGCAAAACAATATTGTCAAAATAGGAGTACAAATGTTAGAATTATAATACTAGATCTCAATTTAGTTCCCTCCAATATACCAATCATTTGTTTTTTTTACGTAACTTAGCCAAAACTAACAAATAATTACAAGAATTTCTACAAGTTTTTGGAATTTATGTTCACAAATTTATATAATGCAATTAATCACGGTGTTCGAGTAGCATGTCCACCATGCATGCAAATATTGTGATTGAGTTGTTAGAACTTTCATTCTAATTAGTAAGCATCTTGCATTGCATGAATTGATTTATTTTCTTTTTTCGTGACTCAGTTTTATTATAATTAATCTTCAACATTTTAAGTATTTCCTACTCATATATGCATGGCATAATATTAATTATTTATTTATGATTTGACACATTATTTATATTTATCTTTCTGTAATCATATTTAATTTGCCGTTCAAATTATCACTAGTTTAGTTTTGTGTTCTTAGGATCATATTATAAACTTTATTATTATAGTTTTCCATTCATTCATGTTCATTAGGTGTAAGAATGGATGACATTTTTGGGTCATGCTTGGCTTTGAAGTGTGTAAAAAGGGTCTGAGTCATGTAATTTCTTGTTAATGTAGGATTGTTTCGGCAAGTTTTTTTTTATCCTTTGTAATTAATGACTTTAATCCAAATCTCTTAAAATTATTATAGTTAAAACTCTCTATAATTAAAAGCTTTTTTTTTTGGTTGGTACACGTATATGTATTTGTATTTCAAACAAAATATTAATTTAAATTATCAATCTCCTTAAAAAAAGAAAGTCGGATTATATCCTCACTCTTTCCTTAGTAGTTGAAAATTAAATATAATTATAAATTTCAGATTACTTAAAGTTCTCCAACTGCTTAAACTGGCCTCTTACGTGGGGGAGACTTCCTCCACGTGGATTATATAGCCCACCAAATTTATCGGGTCCAACATCCTACATGGGGAATATTTCTCCACGTGGTACATGACCCAAATAATCATATCCCAATAATACTTATTATTTGAAGTCTAGAACTATTTTTATAAATAACAACTCATGTATATAAATTTATACTCCATCAAAATGCGTGCATAAATTGATGAGAGTAGATCCTCTGTTTCCTTGTGTCCCTCCACTTAAATTTTGACACCTAGTCTATTATTTAATATCTATTAATTTTAAAATTAAATAAAAGATTAGGTGTCAAAATTTAAGTGGAGGGACACAAGGAAACAGGGAAACTGGGGACATAAGATCTGCTCTATAAATTGATGGCAATACATGTAATCTTGGTGTTAGTAGGTGAGTTTCATTTAAAAATGGTGAAATGTGAACATTATGAGTTGAATTTCGATGTGCATTAAGAAAATGTATGCCAACATATTTTCACATTAAAATGCTCTAATTGCTGCATGCTACAAAATAACTTCCATTGGACTGTACGTTAAATCATAGATAAAAGTCTTCTTCAATTCTTTTAGTTTCCTGCCCCCACATAAATCTTGGTCATCCCCATATTATACTTACTCTGTTTCTTAATATAGGTCGTTTTATACATGTGCACAAGAATTAAGGAAATAATTGAAAACCATTAACTATAGTATCAATTGTCTATAATATCCTTCACCTCACTTATCTCATAAATATGGATCAAAAGATTAGGTGGAGTAATAAGGGACAATTTGGGAAAAACAGTAATCAATTCTCCTAGATAACCACAAACGACAAATAATTAAGAATAAAAAATAATAATCTAAAACGACTTACATATAAGAATGGAGGGAGTAAAAACTTTATTAAAAACTCTATATATATCATTTTAGATTATTATTATTAATTGTTAACTACATCTTTGGTTGGCACTATACTAATTAATACCTTGCTGAGGAACCTTGCCTTAATTGACATTTTCAATCCATTAATCAGCCACTTAATTTATAAGCCAAGAATTTAGTCGAAAAGTTGTGAAATATTTGAATTGAAAGATTGCAACTATTGTTTTGATCGTAACCAAGGACTCTTTTACATGCTGTTGAAATCTTATTCTAATGGTTAAGGTTGAGGTATTGTGACTGTTCGACCATTATTATTTGGGCCTCTAGAATGTTGGACCATGAGTATTTGAGCCGTTAGTTATGTGAGGTTGTATGGGCTTGGGCTAGAAAGAAGTGTTGGATTATGGATCCACGTCCTTAATTAAAAGAGGTTTGATATAATCCTCTATGTTAGTCCGGAACATTGATTTGATGGGGATAAAGATTGCATGCAAGGCGGTGAGGTCACTATAAGTACAGAGCACTACATTGGTTTAAGGTACATGTAAATTACTTACCAGCACTAGAGTACTAAGCAACCTCTATTGTTAACCTTGTCTCGGCCTGTATTAATTCTCACACCGGAGCTTTCTCCCGGCGGCCCAAGTCGTCAAGCTTTCGGTGTTTACTCGTTTCTGTGCAGGATTGGACGCGCTCTTGGTAATTGAGGTGCGTGAAGACAATCTTGGAGTTAACAGTGACATTTACATCTTAAATTCAATTCTCACTTAATTTATTTTATTTATTTCATTATGAAAAACTTTTTTGTATTCCCAAAAAGTAGGACTTTTTTAAAAAAACTCTTTTATGTGTAATGTATATCAAGAGTAGTAATGTATAATCCCCACCTCTTCCTTATTTTAGACAAATGGACACCACAAAATCAAAACTTGAGAGAGTAGTATTAAGGTGGTGTTTGTTTGTGTCTGAATACATATGTTAATTTATGTCTTTGATTTGGTTAGAGACAAATATTATTTGGTAAATTTTTTTTGCCTCTTAATCGTTAAGACATAAATTAAAATCTTAACTATGAAGAGATGTCTCTTAATAGTTTATTTAAAATTTATCGACAAAAATAACATCAATAAATATTGTATTCCTTCAATTTTAAATTTTAAGACCATTCAAATAAAATGTTTAAATAACTCAGATGGTTAAAATGATAAAATAGCGTCATTCAGACACTTTTTATTAAAATGTATTAACCATATAGATCTTAATTACTCAATTTTATCAAACACTGCCTAAGTATTGGATAATATTATGTTATGTAGTAAAATCATGTTTTATTGTAAAAATAACCATTTTCAAAATCTTATTGTTAATTTAATAAGAAAATTGATATTTTTATAAGGAAATTTGATACTTTCACATTACTCCTCTCACGTGAATAGTAATTTATTAGTTTAAAAAAGAATGCCATTTGAGTAGGTATATGAAGATTTAATAAAAAAATTTCTTAATCAGTATTCATTATATTATATTTTAAAAAATTTCAATATAAACAATTACCCTTAAATTTATTGATTTTTTTCTTAATGATCTACTTATGTTTTTCCCTTTTCCTTTCTTCAAATATGCCTTGCAACCCGAAAAAATAATCACAAAAAAGATGATGCAATAATTAAATTTCATTAAATCGGATGCAATATCACATAATAAAATCCTCAAAAACCCATTATTAAATAGAAAATATATAAAATCGTAACAAAAATCCTCTCAATCCGGCTGCCGCGGCTGCTTATTTTGAAGCAGAGGCATTCAATGAAATAATTAAAATATTAATGTGGCTGGTACAAAATTTGCCGGAGACAAAACTGGCAAACCGGCCACAAGAAATTGACCAGAGGACGCCACTATATCAATGCGCCGTAAATATCTTCAAAGTACTCGTCAAGTTGGAACATGATCTAATGTCGCCCATTACCAAATCATTTGATGTTCCATAATCTCCACTTAACCATTCATTCTCAAAAATTCCACTCTCATTAAATGAAATACCCAAATCATCCTTCAACAACTCATCATCAAAAGATATCGGTTCAGGGGGACTGAAAATCAAACATGTTGAATGTCCATGGGCAAATAAGTTTCCCCTTGACTGGACAAATAAGTTTCACCTTCACACCCCCAACTTATTGATGATCAAAAGGATGAAACGGTTCGCACTATAGAACCGGTTCAAAAGTAGGGTTCATTGCCGGTTCGTTAACTGCATGGATCGTTTCAAACCTACTCTGAAAAACTTCAGCTTCTTCATTGGAATAACTTCGTAGAACCGAAGTCGGAGAACAGAGGTTATAAGACTCTTCAGCCGACGTAGCATCAGCATCGGTAGAACTTGGGCCACGGCCATCGGAAAATTTTTGGGTTTGTGGGTTGTTGTTGATGGTTTAATAATTATTTGGTAATATTTGGCATGTTGATATTAATTGGTTGCACAAAACCTTAGTTTTTGTGCCAAATTTTACTAGATTAGTTTGTCCTAGCAACCTCTCAGCGACTGCGGTCGTTAATATTAAACAGCGATAAGATTAAAGGACGGTCGCAGATGCCGGTTGTTATTAGTATTATTAGCGACCGGGTAGTTGATAGTATTGGTCGCTGTTAGACCTTTTTTTTGTAATAAATAAATAAAGCCAGACTTTGAAGAATTAAGTAAAATTAATTCAATAAAATTGTAGCCTATAACACATAACATTTCAATTGTATTGTAAGAGAAGAGGGTAACATTTACATGAATTTGCATATGTTGTGGCAACAAAATATGTTTTATTTCAGAAAAACAATGGCAACAAACATTCAAGTACATGTTAACACAAAATAGGAACTCTGACAATGGAAATAGGAAATCTGACAATGGAATGGTTGTTTAAAAACCTAGATTCAAAATCTATCCAGTAAATTATTTAGTTTACCCCAATATCCGAATAAATTTACTAGATAATTTTGGAAAATATAAAATCATATTTATTCTTTAAGTCGAGAGCTAACTACCTCTAAAAATTACATTTCATGTATACAAATTTATAGTCGATCAAATCGCATGTAATTGATTGTAAGTCATGCAATCTTGGTGTTAGTAGTTGAGGTTTCATTCAAGAGTTGTGTTGGTGTTTGAATTCTTAGTTTTTATATATTATGATTTTCATATTATGTTAAATTTTCTTGAGTATATGTTAAAATTTGGGATGCTTATTATTTTGATTATATTTTTTAGTATACAGTTGATATTGTTTTTGTACAATGTTAAATAAAAGAAAATATAATAGTATTTATTATTACCTCTTAGACCTGACAATATAGTTGGTTAACTGTCGGGTCAACCTATATTAACTGGAACCAAACGAGTTGGTTAACTATATTTATTTATTTGGATTGGTTAAAGTTTGGAACCATATTTTAAAAAAGAAATATAGTTCCAATCAGGTTAACCATTTTTCGACCTATATTTTATTTCAAATCCAAATCAAAAGTTCTTTCCACCCATATTTACATATTCGAGAACCCCCACCCCCACCCCCACCCAAAAAAATATATTATGTGATTATGTATACACCCCCTACCCCTACCCACCCCTTACCCCTACCCCCTACGCCACCCACCCCTACCTCTTACCCCCAACGCCACCTACCCCACCTACCCCTACCCCACCCACCCCCTACACCCCCACTCCACCCCCACTCCACCCAAAAAAATAAATTATGTGATTATGTATACACTTTTTACTCCCAATCTCCCCCCCCCCCGCCAAAAAAAAAATTATGTGATTATGTATGTGACGCCCCCAAAATAGGTATACATCACCTATTCTGAGTCGTCAAATACATGGTACAGAATATAAATACAATCTTAATTACACAACAAGAGAGCTGCGAGTTTAAATACAAATACTGTCTTCTAGACAATATCTACTCTCAGAATGAGTCCTCATTACATTTATTGTCACACTATTTAACCGAATAGTGAGGACTACTAGCTAATACTATCATCCGGACCATCACTCCGTTTCCCGACTCGTCCCAGTTACGTTCCAATTTCTTGAAGAGAACAGTGAAAGACGGAACAAACAATCCATTAGAAGAGTCAAGTAGAAAATAAAATCTACTATCTTCTATGCTTTAAAAGGTTTTTCATGACTTTTATCGCTGAGACTCAGCTTAATAAATAATCCACATCATCGAATCACCCATGCACTACGGCCAAGGATATTCTTTAGTATCACGACCACAATTATCCATGCACTACGGGCCAAAAATATTTGTGTATTCATTAATAGTCATGATCATGCCAACAACTGTCCATCAATGCACTACGGGCCAATGAGGAATTTTACCACATCATTTGTAATATTACGGTCATGATTACACCGAATAATCCCTGGTCATAATCATACCAAGTCCATCTATGCACTACAGGCCACATATGACTTTAAAAAAAAAATATAAACATGAGGATGATGACAATGATATAAAAATTCAATAAAACAAGTTCAAGAATTAATTTATTCAGGAACTAATAACGTCCAAATTGTTAAAATGATACTTCTTTGTAGAGTAAAATTCAAGAATGCTTAGAAGAATATTTCCATGAAAAGATACTGGTTGAAGCGCAAATATCAAGGATATTCCACTAATTTCATGGAGTATAGAAGTCAAAGTTATAACCAACTGAGTATAATAAAGAATGGATTATCAACAGAAATCACCAGACATGCGATAGACCGCACATGCAGGTTATTTCAACAGAATAATAAATAACGGAACCAGGTCCGGCGTAAAACGCACAGACAGGACATTCCAACAGAATAATAAAAAATGGAACCAGGTCCGGCGTAAAACGCACAGATATGATATTCTAACAGAATAATAAATAAAATCTACTATCTTCTATGATTTAAATGGTTTTTCATGACTTTTATCGCTGAGACTCAACTTAATAAATAATTCACATCATCGAATCACCCCTGCACTACGGCCAATGATATTCTTTAGTATCACGACCACAATTATTCATGCACTACGGGCCAAGAATATTTGTGTATTCATTAATGGTCATGATCATGCCAACAACTGTCCATTAATGCACTATGGGCCAGTGAGGACTTTTACCACATCATTTGTAACATTACGGTCATGATTACACCAAATAATCCCTGGTCATAATCATACCAAGTCCATCTATGCACTACATGCCACAGATGACTTTCAAAAAAAATATAAACATGAGGATGATGACAATGATATAAGAATTCAATAAAACAAGTTCAAGAATTAATTTATTCAGGAACTAATAACGTCCAAATTGTTAACATGATACTTCTTTGTTGAATAAAATTCAAGAATACTTAGAAGAATATTTCCATGAAAAGATACTGGATGAAGCGCAAATATCAAGGATATTCCACTAATTTCATGGAGTATAGAAGTCAAAGTTTTAACCAACTGAGTATAATAAAGAATGGATTATCAACAGAAATCACCAGGCATGCGATAGACTGCACATGCAGGTTATTTCAACAGAATAATAAATAACGGAACCAGGTCCGGCGTAAAACGGACAGACAAGATATTCCAACAGGATAATAAAGAATGGAACCAGGTCCGGCGTAAAACACACAGACAGGATATTTCAACAAAATAACAAAGAATGGAACCAGGTTCGGCGTAAAACGCACAGACAGTGTGACGCACCCAAAATAGGTCCACACAACCCATTCTGAGTCGCCAGACATCACATTATAAAAATCAAATACAAACTTCATTTATACAACTGTTGAACTGTCATGCAGAGTACGACAACAGTTAACTGTGAGTTTTAATACAATATTATCTCGTAGACCGTATCTAAACTCAAATTAATATAATGCCATATATAATACAGCAGCAAATAACCCTTACAAAGTTGGGTTCTCAGCACCCCATTGTTGTTCGCCAAAATCAATTATTAAGTGACGTATAAAATACGACACACACATCTTAGGTCCTCAATACAATTATTTGTTGCATGTCATGTCATTTTATAATGTATTGAGAAACTTCGACAGTCTTGGACCATCACATTATTTCCCTGTTATCCCCGCTCGACCCAGCTACACTCTTATTACCTGAAAGGAATTGTGAAGCAAAAGGGTGAGCACAACTAGCCCAGTAAAGAATATCATGGCTAAGATAATTAATTTATCAACAGCCTTTATCAGAATAAATCAGAGATTTATAACATATGGTAGATAATAAAACTTTTCAACCATAATTGCAGCGGAATCAACAATCCATTAGAAGAGTCAAGTAGAACATAATGTCTATTATCTCCTCCAAATTAAAAGTCCATCGTTAATATTTCATTCCTGTAATACTAATCAACAGTTCTTCGTTGTACCCAAGACAAAGAGAACTTTCATCACCTGTCTTCACCTGAACCATTAAAGATTATAATTAAGTTCACAATTCATATTTATAATAATGTGAATTTAACAGTTCCTTCTTGCCACAAAGGCTTAATAGAACGTTTACTCAGTATCCTTACCCCAAAAGCTGAAGATATTCAAATGTAACAACAATGATCATACCAATAAGTTGTCTATCTTTGCACTACGGGAAAAAGATATTCAACTATAAAACCAATGGTCATGATCATAACAATCAATTGCCTGTCAGTGCACTACGGCCAAAGACATTCAACTGTTAACTAATGGTCATGATCCCGCCAATCACATCATTGAATTATCCATGCACTACGACTAAGGATATTCATTAGTATCACTAGTGGTCATGATCATGTCATACACCTGTCCATCTTCGTACTATGGGTCAAAGCTATTAAACAACAGATCATCTTTGCACTACAGGCCAACGATATTCAACAATATATCATCTTTGGACTATAGGCCAAAGACATACAACTGTAAAACCAATAACCATCAATATAATAAAGAATGGAGTAATAAAAGAATTTTACCATATATGCGGTACTTTGCATAAACAGGTTATTCCAACATAATAATAAATAATGGAACCAGGTCAGGCGTAATACGCACCGACAGTATATTCCAACAGAGTAATAAAGAATGGAAGAACAACAGACTTCACCAGGTATACGGTAATCCGCGTATACAAGTTATTCCAACAGAATAATAAATAACGAAACTAGGTCAGGTGAAATTCACACGTTCCAACATAATAATAAATATGAAATAATAAATAATAGAATCATGTCAAGTGAAATTCACACCGACAGGATATTCCGACAGAATAATAAAAAACGAAATAATAAAAGAATTTCACCAAGTATGCGGTACATCGCATAAACAGGTTATTCCAACATAATAATAAAGAATGAAATAACAAAAAAAGATCACCAAGTATTGGGTAAACCACATATACAGGTCATTCCACCAAGTATAGGGTAAACCGCGCATACAGGTTATTCCAACAGAATAATAAAGAATGAAATAATAGAAGAAGATCACCAAGTATTGGGTAAACCGCATATACAGGTCATTCCACCAAGTATAGGGTAAACCGCACATACAGGTTTTTCCAACAGAATAATAAAGAATGGAATAACAGAAGTTCTCTTCATGAATACAAAAGAATAACACCCCTTACGGGTACAACAAATAATATCCCTTACCATAATAATATCCCTTTACCTTTCAAATAAGAGTATTTCCGACTAGTAGGGCGAGGATATACTCGAAGAAAACTTGCACTACTCTCAAAGTTTTCTTAAACTCTAAAGAAATACGCTCAAGATTATAGAAGAAGAATTCTCTCTATAGTTTCTCTCTCTAGAGTTTCAGTGAATTCGTAAGAAATAATGAAAGAATGAGCTTCTATTTATAGAAGAATAGAATGAATAATAACCAATCCATGAACGATCCAGATTGATTTACTTTAATCGGAAGGTCCATAATTAAAGCAAAATCTTTTAAATAAAATATAATATATTCTATTTTATATGAAAAGATTTTTACTATGCAGGCACTATGCAAACATTATGCATAATAAAATATAATATATTCTATTTATAGAATAACTTTAATACAGTATTCTGTTTTATATAAAAAGATTTTACTATGCAAAACACTATGCACAATAGAATATAATATATTCTATTTATAGAATAATTTTATAAAAGTATTCTATTTTATATAAAAACTTTTCTGTTATAATTTTAACCAACGGTCTGAAAAATTAGTACATCTCTTCATGGAATAATATTGTACCCAAAAATGATTTGGAGCGAAAAGAGATATATTTTTCCGGTGAATAATATCTCGTGAATAGTACTTCGGGAATAGTACCCTGTGAATAGTACCCCGACACAAAAATTGTCCCAAATACCCGAGTGAACAATACTAGATTTAATAGTAATCGGGTGAATAGTAACTCGTGAATAGTACTCCGACACGAAAAATATCCCAAATACCCGAGTGAATAATATTCGGGTGAATAGTAATTTAGGTGAATAGTAACTCGTGAATAATATCTCGTGAATAGTACTCCGACACAAAAAGTGTCCCAAATACCCGAGTGAATAATATTAGAGTGAATAATAATTTGGGTGAATAGTAACCCATGAATAGTAACTCGTGAATAGTAACTCTGACACAAAAAGTGTCCCAAATACTCGAGTGAACAATACTAGAGTGAATAGTAATTTGGGTGAATAGTAACCCGTGAATAGTAACTCGTGAATAGTAACTCTGACACAAAAAATGCCCCAAATACCCGAGTGAATAATACTAGAGTGAATAGTGACCAGGTATTTTATGACAACTTGTTTATTTTGAAAAATTTTCACATATCACCCTTAACTTTAACCTTTTATCAATTTAACCATTTACTAAAATAGAAAAATTAAATACTTTTATTTCATAAAATTCGGGGTCTCACAATCTCCCCTCCTTATGAAATTTTGCCCTCGAAATTTACGTACGTACCTGATATTCGAAGAGATAAGAATACATTGCTTTCTTTTTGGATTGTACCTTACCGGTTATTTCCTCTGTATCATAATTTTCCCATTGATTATCTCCTGTATTTCAGATATCATTCTAAAATATACTTTCAAAAAAAAGGTTAATTGACATATCACAAATTGTCAACTTATCAAGTAAAAATGTCGGCTTAGGTAAGTCACACACTAGCGAAGTATATAACTCGTCTCTCCCCTCCTAGTTCTAGACTCATATCTCCACCAGCGACCATATCCCTAAGCTCTGATACCTATTGTGACGCCCCCAAAATAGGTCCACACGACCCATTCTGAGTCGCCATATATCATACTATAAAAATTAAATCCAAACTTTATTTATACAACTGTTGAACTGTCGTACAGAGTTTTAATATACTATTGTCTCATAGACAGTATCCAAACTCAAATTATTATAATGCCATATAAAATACAGCAACAAATATTTCAAGACCCCAAAGAAGAACGAGAAGATTACTATTTTGTTCATTCTAATGAGGTGAACTTTTGATGCTTCCAAAGTCGGGTTCTCATCACCCCATTGTTGTTCGCCAAAATCAATTATTAAGTGACGTATAAAATATGACACATACACATCTTAGGTCCTTAATACAATTATTTGTTGCATGTCATGACGTTTTATAATGTATTGAGAAACTTCGACAGTCTCGGACCATCACACTATTTCCCTGTTATCCCCGCTCGACCCAGCTACACTCTTATTACCTGAAATGAATTGTGAAGCAAAAGGGTGAGCACAACTAGCCTAGTAAAGAATATCATGGCTAAGATAATTAATTTATCAACAGCCTTTATCAGAATAAATCAGAGATTTATAACATATGGTAGATAATAAAACTTTTCAACCATAATTGCAGCGGAATCAACAATCCATTAGAAGAGTCAAGTAGAACATAATGTCTACTATCTCCTCTAAATTAAAAGTCCATCGTTAATATTTCATTCCTGTAATACTCATTAACAGTTCTTCGTTGTACCCAAGACAAAGAGAACTTTCATCATATGTCTTCACCTGAACCACTAAAGATTATAATTAAGTTCACAATTCGTATTTATAATAATGTGAATTTAACAGTTCATTCTTGCCACAAAGGCTTAATAGAACGTTTACTCAATATCCTTACCCCAAAGGCTGAAGATATTCAAATGTAACAACAATGATCATACCAATAAGTTGTCTATCTTTGCACTACGGGACAAAGATATTCAACTATAAAACCAATGGTCATGATCATACCAATCAATTGTCTGTCAGTGCACTACGGCCAAAGACATTCAACTGTTAACTAATGGTCATGATCCTGCCAGTCACATCATTGAATTATCCATGCACTATGGCCAAGGATATTCATTAGTATCACTAGTGGTCATGATCATGTCATACACCTGTCCATATTCGCACTACGGGTCAAAGCTATCAAACAACAGATCGTCTTTGCACTACAGGCCAAAGATATTCAACAACATATCATCATTGCATTATAGGCCAAAGACATACAACTGTAAAACCAATAACCATCAATATAATAAAGAATGGAATAATAAAATAATTTCACCATATATGCGGTACTTTGCATAAACAGGTTATTCCAACATAATAATAAATAATGGAACCAGGTCAGGCGTAATACGCACCGATAGTATTTTCCAACAGAGTAATAAAGAATGGAAGAACAACAGACTTCACCAGGTATACGGTAATAGGCGTATACAAGTTATTCCAACAGAATAATAAATAACGGAACTAGGTCAGGTGAAATTCACACCGACAGGATGTTCCAACAGAATAATAAATACGAAATAATAAATAATAAAACCAGGTCAGGTGAAATTCACACCGACAGGATATTCCGACAGAATAATAAAAAACAGAATAATAAAAGAATTTCACCAAGTATGCGGTACTTCGCATAAACAGGTTATTCCAACATAATAATAAAGAATGAAATAATAAAAAAGATCACCAGGTATTGGGTAAACCGCATATACAGGTCATTCCACCAAGTATAGGGTAAACCGCGCATACAGGTTATTCCAACAGAATAATAAAGAATGGAATAACAGAAGAAGATCACCAAGTATTGGGTAAACCACATAAACATGTCATTCCACCAAGTATAGGGTAAACCACGCATATAGGTTATTTTAACAGAATAATAAAGAATGGAATAACAGAAGTTCTCTTCATGAATACAAAAGAATAACAACCCTTACGGGTACACCAAATAATATCCCTTACTATAATAATATCCCTTTACCTTTCAAATAAGAGTATTCCGACTAGTAGGGTGAGGATATATTCGAAGAAAACTTGCACTACTCTCAAAGTTTTCTTAAACTCTAAAGAAATACGCTCAAGATTATAGAAGAAGAATTCTATCTATAGTTTCTCTCTCTAGAGTTTCAGTGAATTCGTAAGAAAGAATGAAAGAATGAGCTTCTATTTATAGAAGAATGGAATAAATAGTAATAAATCCATGAACGATCCAGATTGATTTACTTTAATCGGACGGTTCATATTTAAAGCAAAATTTTTTAAATAAAATATAATATATTCTATTTTATATGAAAAGATTTTTACTATGCAAACACTATGCAAGCACTATGCAAATACTATGCATAATAAAATATAATATATTCTATTTATAGAATAACTTTAATAAAGTATTCTGTTTTATATAAAAAGATTTTACTATGCAAAATACTATGCATAATAGAATATAATATATTCTATTTATAGAATAACTTTATAAAAGTATTTTGTTTTATATAAAAAGCTTTTCTGTTATAATTTCAACCAACGTTCTGAAAAATTATTACATCTCTTCATGGAATAATATTGTACCCAAAAATGATTTGGAGCGAAAAGAAATATATTTTTCGGGTGAATAGTACCCCATGAATAGTACTTCGGGAATAGTACCCTGTGAATAGTACCCCGACAAAAAAATGTTCCAAATACCCGAGTGAACAATACTAGATTTAATAGTAATCAGGTGAATAGTAACTAGTGAATAGTAACTCGTGAATAGTACTCCGACACGAAAAATACCCCAAATACCAGAGTGAATAATATTCGGGTGAATAGTATTTTAGGTGAATAGCCGTGAATAGTAACTCGTGAATAGTACTCCGACACAAAAAATGTCTCAAATACCCGAGTGAATAATACTAGAGTGAGTAGTAACCCGTGAATAATAACTCATGAATAGTAACTCTGCACAAAAAGTGTACCAAATACTCGAGTGAACAATACTAGAGTGAATAGTAATTTGGATGAATAGTAACCCGTAAATAGTAACTCGTGAATAGTAACTCGTGAATAGTAACTCCGACACAAAAAGTGCCCCAAATACCCGAGTGAATAATACTAGAGTGAATAGTGACCAGGTATTTTATGACAACTTGTTTATTTTAAAAAAATTTCACATATCACCCTTAACTTTAACCTTTTATCAATTTAACCATTTACTAAAATAGAAAAATTAAATACTTTTATTTCATAAAATTCGGGGTCTCACAGACAGGATGTTCCAACAGAATAATAAATAATGGAATAACAGAAGAATTTCACCAAGTATACTGTATTTTAACCACCGAGTATTCCAACAGTGTTAACGGTAACAACTACGCCGTTATTTATAAAAACTCCCTTTTGTCGTTTTCTTCATCCGACAGTTATTCTGTTATGGGGCCTACAAATGGTTGCGCCGTCGTACGAATATTTCCGACAGAAAGAATATTCCACGATCAAACGAATATTCCCCGATAGAAATGAGTATTTTATAACCAGTTGCATATTTTGAAAAAAAAATTCATATATCACCCTTAACTTTAACTTTTATCAATTTAACCATTTACTGAATAGTAATTATAAGAAAAATTGAATACTTTTATTTCATAAAATTCGGGGTCTTACACTATATATGGTGACATTATTCTAATATTTCGTTCTTTATTATTCTGTCGGAATATCATGTCTGTGCCTTTACGCCGTACCTGGTTACATTATTTATTATTCTGTCGGAATATCCTTTCTGTGCGTTTACGCCTGACTTGGTTCCATTATTTATTATTCTGTCGGAATATCCTGTCTGTGCGTTTACGCCGGACATGGTTCCATCCTTTATTATTCTGTTGGAATAACCTGCCTGTGCGGTCTATCGCGTGCATGGTGATTTCTTTTGTTATTCCATTCTTTATTATACTCAGTTGGTTAAAATTTTGACTTTTATACCCATGAAATTAGTGGAATATCTTTGATATTTGCGCTTCATCCAGTATCTTTTCATGGAAATATTCTTTTGAACATTCTTGAATTTTACTCTACAAAGCAGTATCATGTTGACAATTGGGACGTTATTAGTTCCTAGATAAATTAATTCTTGAACTTGTTTTATTGAATTTTTATATCATTGTCATCATCATCATGTTTATATTTTGTTGAACAGGTCTGACAATGATTTTTGGAGCCTAGATCTTGCTTATATGTTATTGTTTGATCATGAAATTAGTATGTAATTTGCGTATTACATTTATACTACAACCTTGAAACTTTATCCAACCCAAAAACTTTAGGATCAAAGATTTATTGTTGGTCAAACCTCATGCCTCGATAACTGATTTGGTTTTCTGGGCAGGCTCAAGAACACTCAAGAACACCTATAGCGACGGATCTGTCGCTATAGGGCCCTTTTAGCGATAGTTTAATTAGAAATTTCTTATTTTAATTAAATAAATAGATAAAAAAAGGTTTTTAATTATTTAAAAAACATAATAAATTATGAAAAATTATTTTAAAGTCCGAAAATTAGTTTTTAATTATTTTGAATATATTTCGAAAATATTTAATATTTTTTGGAATATAAATAGTATTTATTTATTTAATTATAATATTAAATAAATTATTTAAAAATAATTTTAATTCATGAAAAATTATATTATGGTCTTAGAAAATATTTTAAGTTATTTTTGATGACTTTTAATATTTTGTGATGAATTTCATTAATAATTTATTATTAATGGTAATTAATTTATTTAATGAATATATTAAATAAATTATGAAAAAATAAAATTAATGATTTAAAAATCATATAAAAATGATTTAAGTATTATAAAAATATTTTAAGTAATAAAATATAACTTTTGATATTTTGGCATGAAAATATTAATATTTTATTATTATTATCAATTATCGGATAATGGATTTAACTGTTTAAAAATCATATAAATATGATTTTAAGGTATTAAAAATACTTTGTGATATTATAATTATATTTTAATATTATGTTATGATTTTTATTAATATTTAATGATAAATAGATATTAATGATTAAGGAATTATGTGGTATTCAATTCTTTTAAATACAGTATTAATGATTGAAAAAATATTGATAAATGATATTAATTATCTGAAAATTATTGCAAGTCTATGAAAATTATCTCTTCTGATAAGAAAATTATCTGTGATAATTGTTTAGTGTTTAGACAGAGTATAATTGAACTTAAACTCGTGAATTGTCCGACTAGACCGTCGGGATATTAGAATTGTGTCAGTTTCAACTCGGACTGCAATAGTTTGACTTGATGCTATGTCTTATGTGTATAATAGTCTGATAGGATTATATGCTATGTGTTTAGGTTATTCTATGTATATATATAACAGTATTATATTGTGATGATATTATTCTAATATTGGAGATTTATATTAGGTCCCAGACGAAGCTTATAATATTGTGTTACGGTAATCAACGATTCAGGAAAGTTTCTTTTTACTTAAATCTACTAAGAGTTGTTCATTCAGATATACTTATGGTTAATCATCTCTGATTGCCATGTTGAATTGTACTCTTTACATCTTGCATGTATAAGTCAGGTATGAAAGGCTGATCACCTTCATTACCAGTTGGTCCAGATATATTATTGTTCCTGTTTAATACTTGTTCAGTCAAAATTTTGTTCATGCTAATTCACAAATGCATTGTGAAGGATAGCCAGCTTATTATTCAGACTCTTTCAATCATGATATATCTTTAAATTATTTTAAAACTTGCTGGGCAACTTTCATGCTCACCCTTACTATATCATGATAAACATTACAGATAAGGCGAATGCGTTCGGATACAGGAAAAGGATAATGCCAAGTTCTGCTTGGGATAGAATGTGCAGCTAATTTGTAAAAGTAGTTTTAATTAGTATTGTTATGTGTTAGATAGTTTATGATTTATGTATAAGTTAGGGTTATTCGATTTTGGGAATAGTGTGTAAAGTGTACTATATAAACAATCTATGTTTATATTTTCCGCAACAGTTATAGAAATAGTGTACCGAATCTTGTGTGATTTCGGACCTGGATTCAGGGCTGCTACAATACCTAATTTTGGGGGCGTCACAGTTGGTATCAAAGCTTAGGGATATGATCTCTAGCTAAGATGTGAGAATAGAACTAGGAGGGGAGAGACGGGGAATTCCTTCGCTAGTACGACCTACCTAAGTTTTTTTTGGTATTTAATTTATCGGTCAGAATATAGGGATAATATGTTACATGTCAATTAACCTTTTGTTTTGTGGTAGTATATGAAAATGACATCTGAGAATGTTGAGAATAGCAATGGAGCACAGGCGACCGTTGATTCACCACATATCAATAATCAGGATAATGTGCATCAGGAAGGTGACAATCCTCATACAAATAACAACACTGACCAAATGATTAATGATGGAATATTCAGAGGCTTTATGCAATTCATGCAACAGCAGGCGAGAGCGGCTCCTGTCCAAAATGTAGGTGGAAACACTGTAAACTCTCGGACGGTCACCGCTAAATAGTTCAAAGAGCTAGGACCACCAGAGTTTATTGGTGAGCCAAAACCACTTAAGGCGGAAGCATGGATAAAGCAGATCACCAAGATATTTGATGTCTTGGGTTGCTTCGAGGAGCAAAAGGTTTTCTTTGTCGCCTTTATTTTGCGAGGAGAGGCAGATTACTGGTGGGTATCGGTAAAGCGTACTCAACCTACCGCACTGAAGGTGTCTTGGGAAAAGTTCCAAGAACTATTCAACGATAAGTACTTTCCTGAAAGTATTCGCCATATAAAAGAGGTAGAATTCATCAAGTTGGAGCAAAATAATATGACCGTGTCGCAGTACGCAGCCAAGTTTTCTGAGTTGTCTCGGTTTGCTTCCCACTTGGTGGATAATGAAGAGAGAATGACGCGGATGTTTTTAAGAGGTTTGAAGCCGGAGATACGTCAACATCTTATTTCTCATAAATTGTGTTTGTATTCAGATGTTGTAAATAAAGCTCAATTAGTGGAGCGCGATAACGAGTCAACGCAACCAAATGAGATCAGTCATTGTAGCGGTGACAACAAGCGTGAAGGGAATCAACAGGCCAGAAATGGTAACCACTTCGGTGGTAATCAGGGCCAAAATAATAAAAATGGACATTTCAAGAAGAGGAGATTTAACAATGATGGAAGGACGTCAGCACCAGCACCCGTTGTTAAAGAAGGAGAACAACCACCTATCATATGCTACAAATGCAGAGGGGAGGGACACATCAGTCCAAACTGCGCGATGCCGTCCAAAGCATGTTATAATTGTGGAAGAGAAGGTCACTTAGCCCAATTTTTCCATTCACCAAAGACAAGTTCAACTAGGATGGAGGCACCAAAGGCCGTCCCAAAAAAGTCAAAGTTGGTAGTGCAAGGGAGAGCGTTTGTTGTGACCTCCCAGAAAGCAAGGAACCCGAATGAGGTCATCACGGGTAAGCTTATCATAAACTCTAGTGAAGTCCATACTTTATTTGATACCGATTCTACTCATTCTTTTATTTTTCCTACTTGCACTCAACGATTAAATTTGACTCCGGAGAAATTAGACATTGACTTATCTGTGGAAACTCCGTTGGGAGAAACCTTCATTACATCCACTGTTTATAAGTCTTGTTTGGTTCAAATAGGTAACCGCACATTACCCGTTGATCTTATTTCTTTAAAAATACTTGCGTTTGACGTAATTCTAGGGATTGATTGGTTAAATACTCATCATGCAAAAATTGATTATTTTCGTAAGGTTGTTAGTTTTCATATTCTTAATCAACCTATTATACGAATTCAAGCGACCAAACCATTAAAATCAATCGCGGTCATTTCAAGCCATAAAGCTATTCGTTTATTGAAAAACGGATGTCAAGCTTTCTTAGCTCATGTCACAGATTTAAACAAAAATACGTCAGTTTTGAACGATATTTCTATTGTTAATAAATTTCCTGACGTATTCCCTGAAGAACTTCATGGCCTACCCCCATAGCGTGAAATTGAATTTTATATCGACCTTGAACCTGATACAAAACCCATTTCCAAAGTCCCATATCGAATGACTCCTATTGAACTTTAGGAGTTAAAGACCCAATTGCAGGAATTGTTAGACATTGGTTTCATTCATCCTAGTACGTCTCCTTGGGGTGCTCCTGTTCTATTCGTGAAGAAGAAAGATGGGAGTATGCGACTTTGTATTGATTATCGAGAGTTGAATCATGTCACCATCAAAAATAGGTACCCATTGCCACGTATTGATGACCTGTTTGACCACTTGCAAGGAGCCAAATTATTTTCAAAGATTGATCTTCGTTCCGGATATCACCAATTAAAGATTAGAACCGATGACATTCCAAAGACGGCTTTCAGAACTCGGTACGGGCATTATAAATTCTTAGTCATGTCCTTTGGATTGACTAATGCTCCTGTTGCCTTCATGGATAAGATGAACTGAGTGTTCAAGGAATATTTGGATCACTTTGTGGTCGTCTTTATTTATGACATCCTTATTTATTCTAAAAGTCGTGAAGATCATGAGCAACACTTGAGGCTGACACTCCAAAAGCTTCGTGAATACAAGCTTTATGCCAAGTTGAAGAAATGCGAGTCATGGCTTGAGGAAGTAGCATTCCTTGGGCACGTAGTATCAAGTCATGGAATATCTGTTGACCCGACAAAGATTGAAGCTATTCAAAGCTGGGAGCAACCTAAATCAGTGACAGAAGTACGTAGCTTTCTCGGTTTTACTGGTTATTATCAGGGATTCGTGGAAAGATTTTCTCGAATCGTTACTACATTAACTCAGCTGACTCGGAAAGATACAAAGTTCGGTTGGAGCGAAGAATGTGAGAAGAGTTTTCAAGAACTCAAGAGGAGACTCATTTCAGCACCTGTTCTGACAATACCATCTGGTTCGGAGGGATTTGTCATCTACAGTGATGCTTCGGGCAATAGGTTGGGATGTGTTCTCATGCAACATGGGAAAGTCATAGCCTATGCTTCAAGACAACTCAAAGAATATGAGAGCAATTATCCTACTCATGATCTGGAGTTAGCAGCTGTTGTCTTCGCACTTAAAATTTGGAGGCATTACTTGTATGGGGAAAAAGTGGAGATCTTTACGGATCATAAAAGCCTCAAATATTTTTTCACTCAAAAGGAACTCAACATGCAACAACACCGGACCTGATTTTACGCCGGACCTGGTTCCGTTAATTATTATTTTATTGGAATAACCTGCCTGTGCGGTCTATCGCATGCCTGGTGATTTCTTTTGTTATTCCATTCCTTATTATACTCAGTTAGTTAAAGTTTTGACTTCTATACTCCATGAAATTAGTGGAATATTCTTGATATTTTCGCTTCATCCAGTATCTTTTCATGGAAATATTCTTCTTAGCATTCTTGAATTTTACTGCACAAAGCAGTATCATGTTGACAACTTGGACTTTATTAGTTCCTGAATAAATTAATTCTTGAACTTATTTTATTGAATTCTTATATTATTGTCATCATCCTCATGTTTATATTTGTTTTGAAAGTCATCTGTGACCTGTAGTGCATAGATGGACTTGGTATGATTATGACCAAGGATTATTCGGTATAATCATGACCGTAATGTTACAAATGATATGGTAAATGTCCTCATTGGCCTGTAGAGCTTTGATGGACAGTTGTTGGCATGATCATGACCATTGATGAATACACGAATGTTCTTGGCCCGTAATGCATGGATAATTTATGGTCGTGATATTAAAGAATATCCTTGGCTGTAGTGCAGGGGTAATTCGGTGATGTGGATTATTTATTAAGCTGAGTCCCAGCGATAAAAGTGATGAAAAACCTTTTAAATCATAGAAGATAGTAGATTTTATTTTCTACTTGACTCTTCTAATGGATTGCTTGTTCCGTCTTTCACTGTTCTCTTCAAGAAATGAGAACATAACTGGGACGAGTCAGGGAACGGAGTGATGGTTCGGATGATAGTATTAGCTAATAGTCCTCACTATTCTTTTAAATAGTATGACAATAAATGTAATGAGGACTTATTCTGAGAGTGGATATTGTCTAGAAGACAGTATTTGTATTTCAACTCACAGCTCTCTTGTTGTAAAATTAAGATTGTATTTATATTCTGTACCATGTATTTGGCGACTCAGAAAAGGTGATGTATACCTATTTTGGGGTCGTCACAACAACTGCATTTATTTTTAAGAGCAACAATCATAAATCAACGATAATTTGGTCAGAAAAAGAAACCAATTTTTGTCGTGAATAGTACCCGTGAATAGTAACTCGTGAATAGTAACTCATGAATAGTAACTCGTGAATAGTACTCTGTATTCGTATATAGTACCGTATAATAAATAATGTCATATACGTAAATAGTGTCGTATACGTGAATAGTAACCCCGACTCAAAAATATAGAAATTCCACAATAAGATCTATACCAATATGTCAGTATAATGATATTGAAAGAATAACATCATTATGAAGAATATAGCATCCCTTAATATCCCTTACTATCCCTTACCTCAAAAGAGCAGCACTTCTGACTGGATATCGGATATGACACTGAAAGAAACTTGCACTGATGAATAGCAACTCACCAAGTATCTAAATACTCACAAAATACACTCGATAATCTAGAGAGAAAAGGAGAGAAAACTTATGAATTCTGGTGTGATTTTCAATTCTAACTTAGCCCTCTATTTATAGAAAAATGTTAGCACGCTGAAGCAGACTTAACCTGCTATCTGATGGCTTTACCTGCTACTATTCTACCCACCAAAAATCAGCCATCTTCCCTAACAACCAAAAGTGGGGCCCACCCATTTCTAAAATTTTCCACCAAAATCATTTATAAACCTAATTTTCGAATCAGTCACCTCTTAAAATTCATAACAAATCATTCGTTCATTTTTAACGGTTCAAAATTTGTGAACATATACTCCACTTATATACTTATATATGTATAACATATCCAAAAATCACAAAGATCCAACGGTCAGATTAAAAATTATAACTCACACAATAAAGCTGTAAGAACACTAATTTTATCTTTTAATACCTTCAATCTGATAAAATACTGATAAAACACCTCAACATTAACTCTTTCATTTATAACCACATAAATAAATCCATCATTTATATCCACATCAAATAAATATTTTCTTATCATATAAATCAATAATTAATTATTCACAAATAATATTACAGAATTACAATAATGACAACCAAACAGTTCCCAGGAAATAGGGGGCTTTCCAGTAAGAAATTTTCCTTACTGGCGCGTAATTAGGTGACCAAACCTCTCCTTGACAGAATTTTCTAGACATTGCCAATAATGTTATCTAATAATATTATTCCAAATAATATGAATTATTGATATGATAATGGAGATACTATGCAGTGATAATTATTGAAACAACAATAATATATAATATCAACGCAGCAATTATTGAACCAATAAAATAAAATATTGAACAGTAATTACTGTAACAATTATTGAGTAGTGCCTTCTTATGTAAGAATCAATAATTCAAAAATACTGTGCAATACCGTGTGCTACTGTGCAACGACGTGTATTATTGTATTGTAACCACCGGGTTTTCCAACAATATTAACGGTAACAACTACGCCGTTATTTTTAAAAGCTCAAATTTGTCATTTTCTTCATCCGACAGTTATTCCGTTATGGGGCCCATAAATGATTGCGCCGACGTACGGATATTCCCAATAAAAAGAATATTCCACGACCAAATGAATATTCCCCGACAACAATGAATATTTTATAACCACTTGCGTATTTTGAAAAATTTATATATATCACCCTTAACTTTAACTTGTTATCAATTTAATCATTTACTGAATAATAATTATAAGAAAAATTGAATACTTTTATTTTAAAAAATCTGGGGTCTTACAGATTTACTTTAATCTGACGGTCCATATTTAAAGCAAAATCTTTTAAATATAATATAATATATTCTATTTATAATCTAATAAAACGAATAACTTTATAAATTTTTTTACTATGCCTACACTATGCAGGCACTATGCAAACACTATGCATAATAAAATATAATATATTCTAATTATTGTCTAATAAAACAGATAACTTTATAAAAGTATTCTGTTTTATTTAAAAAGATTTTACTATTAGCCTAACAAAACGAATAACTTTATAAAAGTATTCTGTTTTATATAAAAAGTTTTTCTGTTTTACTACATTAATAATACCAATAAAACAAAACTGAGTGACTTATCACATAAGTATCAATAATTAATACCGTATGTTACTATGCAACCACACGTATTACTGTACTTTTAACACCGGGTGTTTCAACTGTTAACGGTAAAACTTGCGCCGTTATTTTCATAAAGTATTTTTGTCGTTTTCTCAATCCGAAAATAATTTCGTTGTGGGGACCACCAATGATTGTGCCGTTTGTACAAATATTCCCTGCTAAAACGAATATTCCCCGACTAATCGAATATTATATAACAACTTGCGTACTTTGCAAAATTTATAAATATTACCTACAACTATAACATTATATCAATTTACTCCATAATATTTAAAAATGATATTTATAGAAAATTCATCTTTATTTATAAAAGTTGGGCTCTTACAATGTATACACCCCTTACCTCCACCTCACACACCCCTACCCCACCCACCCCCACATCCACCAAAAAAAATAATATTATGTAATTATTGTGAGACCCCAAAATTTATGAATAAAGATTTAATTTTCTCGAAATATTTTTTTGAATATTATGGTGTGGATTTGAGATAGTATTATAGTTGTGGGTAGTATATATAAATTTGGAAAATTTACAAGTTGTTGTATAATATTCGATTGGTCGGGAAATATTTTTTTTGTCGAGGAATATCCGTACGATGGTACAATCATTGGTGGACCACACAACGGAATTATTGTCGGATTGAAAAAAAGACAAAAATATTTTTATGAAAATAACGGCGGAAGTTTTACCGTTAACTGTTGAAACACCTGGTGTTAAAAGTACAGTAATACGCGTGGTTGCATAGTAGCACACGGTATTGATTACTGATGCTTACGTGAGAAGTCACTCAGTTTTGTTTTATTAGTATTATTAATATAATAAGACAGAAAAGTTTTGTATATAAAACAGAATACTTTTATAAAGTTATTCATTTTATTAGACTATAAATAGAATATATAATATTTTATTATGCATAGTGTTTTGCATAATAATATCTTTTTATATAAAACAGAATACTTTTATAAAGTTATTTGTTTTATTAGACAATAATTAGAATATATTATATTTTATTATGCATAGTATTGTATAGTGCCTACATAGTATTTTGCATAGTAAAATCTTTTTATATAAAACAAAATACTTTTATAAAGTTATTCGTTTTATTAGATTATAAATAGAATATATTATATTTTATTTAGAAGTTTTTGCTTTAAATATGGATCGTCCGATTAAAAGTAAATCAATCTGGACCGTTCATGAATTAGTTACTATGCAGTCTATTCTTCTATAAATAGAAGCTCATTCCTTCATTATTTCTTACGAATTCACTGGAACTCTAGAGAGAGAAACTATAGAGAGAGTTATTCTTCTATAATCTTGAGCATATTTTTTTAGAGTTTAAGAAAGTTTTGAGCGTAGTGCAAGTTTTCTTCGAGTATATGCTCGCCCTACCAGTCGGAATACTCTTCTTTCAAAGGTAGGAGATATTATTTGTTGTACTCGTAAGGGGTATTCTTTCTTTCTTATTCGTGAAGAGAACTTCTGTTATTCCATTCTTTATTATTCTGTTGGAATAACATGTATACGCGGGATACCCTATACTTGGTGAAATTCTTCTGTTATTCCATTCTTTATCATTATGTTGGAATAACTTGTTTATGCGAAGTACCGCATACATGGTGAAATTCTTCTGTTATTCCATTATTTATTATTCTGTAGGAATATCATGTCGGTGCGTATTACGCCTGACCTGGTTCCATTATTTATTATTCTGTTGGAATATCATGTCTGTGCTTTATGCATGACCTAGTTTCATTATTTATTATTCTGTTGGAATAACCTATCTGTGCGGTCTATCTCATTCTTGGTGATTTTTTTTTGTTATTCCATTCTTTATTATACTCAGTTGGTTAAAGTTTTGACTTCTATACTCCATGAAATTAGTGAAATATCCTTGATATTTGCGCTTCATCCAGTATCTTTTCATGGAAATATTCTTCTGAGCATTCTTGAATTTTTACTCCACAAAGCAGTATCATATTGTCAATTTGGATGTTATTGGTTCCTGGATAAATTAATTCTTGAACTTGTTTTATTGAATTATTATGTCATTGTCATCATCCTCATGTTTATATTATGTTAAAAGTCATCTGTGGCCTGTAGTGCATAGATGGACTTGATATGATTATGACCAGTGATTATTCGGTATAATCATGACCATAATGTTACAAATATGTGAAAAAATCCTCATTGGCTCGTAGTGCATTGATGGACAATTTTTGGTATGATTATGGCTATGGATTCTCTTCAGCCAATGGTGCAAAGATGAATTGT
Source organism: Panax japonicus (assembly GCA_020205505.1). Taxonomy (NCBI): domain Eukaryota; kingdom Viridiplantae; phylum Streptophyta; class Magnoliopsida; order Apiales; family Araliaceae; genus Panax; species Panax japonicus. The sequence goes on from CM035091.1 coordinate 88,795,050, forward strand.
TTTATGGCATGATCAGGACTGTTGATGAAAACACGATTATCTTTGGCTCGTAGTGCATGGATAATTTGTGGTCGTGATACTAAAGAATATCTTTGGCATGTAGTGTAGAGATGATTCGGTGATGTGGATTATTTATTAAGCAAAGTCTCAACGATAAAAATGATGAAAAACCTTTTAAATCATGGAAGATAATAGATTTTATTATCTACTTGACTCTTCTAATGGATTGCTTGTTCCGTTGCAGTTAAACTTGATATTTGTTATATTGTATCAGTTTAACACCGTTGAAGGCTAACGATAATTTATTCTGCATTATCTTAGTCATAATATTTCTTACTGGGCTAGTTGAGCTCACCCTTTTGCTTTCATTGTTCTCTTCAGAAAATGAGAACGTAGCAGGGACTAGTCGGAAAAAACAGAGTGATGGTCATAGATGGTGCATTAGTTGTCCTCACTATTCTGTGAAATAGTGTGATAATAAATATAATGAAAACCCCATTGAGTTTGTATATTGTCTAGATGACATTATTTGTATTAAAACTCACAGCATATGTTTAGTCGTATTTTACACAACTGTTGTATAATTAAGTTGTATTTGAATTTTGTACCATGTATTTTGCGACTTAAGATGGGTGATGTATACCTATTTTGGAGGAGTCACAATTATGTATACACCTCATCCCCTACCCCACCCACCCCACCCCACCCCACCCCCACTACTCCCAAAAAAATTTAATATTAAGCGATTATGTATACACCACTCACCCTCTACCCCTACCCACCCCACCCCACCCCACCCCACCCCACCCCACCCCCACTGTAAGACTCCAACTTTTTAATGAATAAAATTGATTTTTTTCTATTTATTATTGTGAATAATAAGGTGTTAATTTGATATAATGCTTTGGTTATGAGTGAAATGTGCAAATTTTTCAAAATACGCAAGTGATTATAAAATATTTATTTTTGTCGGGGAATATTCGGTTGGTTGTGGAATATTCTTTCTGTCGGAGATTATTCGTACGACGACGCACCCATTTGTGGGCCCCATAAAAGAATAACTGTCGGATGAAAAAAAAGATAAAATTGAGTTTTTATAAATAATGGCGTAATCGTTACCGTTAACACTGTTGGAATACTCGGTTGGTAAAGTAAAGTAATACGCGTTATTGCACAGTAGCACACGATATTTTACAGTATTTTTTTCAATTATTGATTCTTACATGAGAAGGCACTACTCAATAATTGTTACAGTAATTACTGTTCAATATTTTATTTTATTAATTCAATAATTGATGCGTTGATATTTTATATTATTGTTGTTTCAATAATTGTCACTACACAATATCTCTATTATCAGATCAATAATTCATATTATTTGAATAATATTATTAGATAGCATTATTTACAATGTCTAGAAAGTTCTGTCTAGAAAGTTTGGTCACCTAATTGCGCGCAAGTAAGGAGAAATCCTTATCGGAAAGCCCCCTCTTTCCTGGGAACTGTCTGGTTGTCATTATTGTGATTCTGTAATATTATTTGTGAATAATTAATTATTGATTTATATGATAATGAAATATTTATTTGATGTGGATATAAATGATGGATTTATTATGTGGTTATAAATGAAGGAATTAATGTTGAGGTATTTTATCAGTATTTTATCGGATTGGAGGTATTAAAAGATCAAATCAGTGTTCTTACAGCTTTATTGTGTGAGTTATAGATTTTAATCTGACCGTTGGATCGTTGTGATTTTTGGATATGTTATACATACATAAGTTGAGTATATGTTCAAAAATTTTGAACCGTTAAAAATGAACGAATGATTTGTTATGAATTTTAAGAGGTGACTGATTAGAAAATTAGGTTTATAAATAATTTTGGTGGGAAATTCTAGAAATGGGTGGGCCCTACTTTTAGTTGTTGGAGAAGATGACTGATTTTTGGTGGGTGAAATAGTAGCAGGTAAAGCCATCAGGTAGCAGGTCAAGTCTGTTTCTGCGTGCTAACATTTTTCTATAAATAGAGGGCTAAATTAGAATTGAAAATCACACCAGAATTCATAAGTTTTCTCTCTTTTTCTCTCTAGATTATCGAGTGTATTTTGTGAGTATTTAGATACTTGGTTAGTTGCTATTTATCAGTGCAAGTTTCCTTCAGCGTCATATCCGATATCTAGTCAGAAGTGCTGCTCTTTTGAGGTAGGGGATTTTAAGGGTTGTTATGTTTTTCAGTTTTATAATTTTTCTGAACTTCAAAAAATTCTGGAAAAAATTGAAATGATAATTTGATAAGTTTTCTTGATTGTGTCCAAAAATGGCTAATTTTGGATGTATAGATTAAGAGTTGTGAATTTTATGAGAAAATACTATTTTAAAAGTAACCACTTATAACTCCTTGTGATTAACTCCAAAATTGGTGAAATTTTTATTGGGAGTACATGTATATTATAGAAGTATACTCTGTAAATTTTGGAATTTTTGGATAAAAGTATAATTTTTGATAAATATCTAAATATTCGACTGTTTTGGCCATATGAAAAATAGTAAATGATTTTTAAAAATTCTGAGAAAAATATATGTTCAATATGGGACTATATTCTACTAAATCTCAGAAAAGAAAATTTTTTTGTACTGATTCGGTATTTTACATAAAAATGGACTAGTTATGAGTAAATGAATTAAATATGTTATGTGAAGTAAGAAAATTGGAAAATAGGATTTTATGGCTTGAGAATCCTATATGAGGTATATGCAGATTTTTTATGAGGGTTTTGGTTATTGGTGATGAAATCTTATGAGTTTGGAATTTTAGGATGATTAAATGCATTATTTAGTAAAGTGTAAATAATTAAAATAAATTGTTTATAAGTTTAAGAAATGTTATTTCAATATCATTATACCAAAATATTGGTATAAATTTTATTGTGGAATTTCTATCTTTTTGTGTCGGGTTTACTATTCATGAGTTACTATTCACGAGTTACTATTTATGACAAAATTGGTTTCTTTTTCTAACTAAATTATAGTTGATTTATGAATATTACTCTTGAGATTAAATCTAGATGTTTTGATTATATTGATTTTACTATTATATATAACATTTTTATAACCTTAATGATAATATTTCTCTTTAACTTGAGTGTAAAGATGGGTAGATTTTTGATATGATCATCACTATGGGTTCTCTTTGGCCAGTAGTGCAAAGTTGAATTGTTGACTAGTATGATCATGACCATTGAATTTATAATTTAATATCTTTAGCTTAAGTGCAAAGGTGAATTGATCAACATGATTATAATTATTGTTTATATAAATTCTGAAATGATTATATATTTCTTTGAGATAATAATATATTTGGCATGTAGTGCAAATATGAACTGTTGATGAATATATTTGGCCTGTAGTGCAAATATGAACTGTTGAGGAATATCTTTGGTCTGTAGTGCAAAGATGAATTGTTGATGAATATCTTTGACCCGTAGTGCAAAGATGACATATTGTTGAATATCTTTGGCCAGTAGTGCAAAGATGAACTGTTGACGAATATATTCGTGAAGAGTGCAAAGATGAAGTTATTTGTATGATTATGAACAAGAAATGTGATTTGGTGTAACCGTGATATTTGATATTTCAGGTAAAGATAAGTGATGAAAATTATCTTCGTCTTGGATGAGAAGAGGAATTTAGAACTACAATTATGATTATGAGTTATTCATATGATTGTGGACCAGAATTGTTGATTGATGTTACAGGGATAAAACATTGTTGGTGGATTTTTAACATGGAGAAGATAATAGACTTTATAGTCTATTTGACTCTTCTAGTGGATTGCTCGTTCCGCTGCAACTATGGTTAAAATTTTTTATCATCTACCATATGTTCTAAATCTCTGATTTATTATTGATGAAGCATATTGATAATTTAATTATCTTTAGTCATGATATTCTTTACTGAGCTAGTTGTGCTCACCCTTTTGCTTCACAATTCTTTTCAGGTAATAAGAGTGTAGCTGGGTCGAGCGGGGGTAACAGAGGAATAAAACGGTGGTCATCGTTTAGTAGTTATATTTGGTGAATCAAATAGGGTGAGGCGAACCCAACGTTGGAAGAGTGTTTTGCCACTATCATACAAGATGTCTAAAGACATACAACCTCGTGTCATCATAAGACAGGGTTGTGCACATCCACTTACTGAGTATATCTACGCGCACTACCTATATGATCTTGGTGTTTGTTTGAAGTATAATTCTCAATTAGAGATAGTGGAGATAATGATATGTCAAGAGAAGACTCACCATTGGAAAGAATATGATAGTAATCTTCTCGTTTTTCTTTATGATCTATTGGGTCAACCAAGGATAATTCTGTGGCCGTATGATATCTATCATAACCTGGAAGCATGACCTCCCATGTACGAAGATTTCCTTGAGCACTTCCCAAAGATTCTAATTTCTAAAACAGTTTTTGACTATACCTTTATGTAGGTATCACTGTGAGGTGTTGTCCACTGATGGGACACTTGTCACATTACGGTTGGGGCACGAGTCACAGTTGATATATATTTGTATCCAAACTCACAGCATATGTGTTGTTGTATTTTGTACGACAATTGTTGTAATAAAGTTGTCGTTGTTTTCTGTACCATATATTTGGCGACTCAGAATAGGTTAGGTGAAATGGACCTATTTTGGGGTTGTTACACCCACCCCTACCCCTTATCCTTATATCCGTCTCTCTCTATATAGTATATATTAATTTCATTTTTTAAAAATTTTATTTAAAAGTCAAAACATCTTAAAATGGTTAATATGGTTTTTAACCATAACCATATGGTTCCAACTCACATAACCCATATTAAAAATGGTTAATATGGTTTTAGTTCTTAAATGAAACCATAATCATATTTTGAAAATCAAAACCAACCCATAACAATATTTTGTCAGGCCTACTACCTCTATCTTGTAAAAAGATGTTTCTTTTAATATATATTTTCTCTTTTTGAATAACAACACTTGTCATTTTTACTGTAAATCATTAATTCATTATGTTCAAGTGTGACTTATGTTTAGTTTAATATATGAGAAAAATAATTAATATGATTTTTAATACTTTTTATATCAATAATAAGATTCATTTTGTAATAATAAATTTATTTTACGTAAATTTTAATATTTGGAATTTGTAATTTTTACGGGTATTAAATTTTACTTTTCAATTATAAAAAAATATTTGAATATATATCACGTAAATTTTAATTTTTGAGAAATTTAATTAACAAAAAATTTATGACTTTATTTTGTTGATAAAATGAATATTTATTATTTTTTGACATTTATGTTATTTATTGCACAAGTTCATAATTTAATTAATTAGATCAAGTGAAGTAAAAATTTAATATATAAATTTATATTTAGTGGAGAAATTAAACATTATAACTTGAAGGGTGTATTAGACATTATATTAAAAATATTTTTGGATATTAATTGGTTAACAACACTAGGGGTAGTGAATGTTACAAATTATATACTAGAAGAGTACTGATTGTTACTTAAAAAATAAGAGAGATGATGAATATTATATATTATAATTATTTACAAGGAGTGTCAATATATTTTATTCTTTTTTTACCCAGAATGATAAACTATTTGTTTAGCCCTTCCTAATTCATCTAAGATAGACGGAGAGATATAATGACTATATATTATTTCTATTCCCACAAATTAATAGTTATATATAACAAGGCATGAAGAGATCTTACCACAATATTTTTATAATATTATCGTGTCATTTTGATTAGTCACAAGTCGATATTGACTCGATCAGTTAAAATTTTCATTTTTTAATACAATATATAAACTCTTATGTTTGTTTGCAAGAATTACATTTGAAATTAAACTATTAATCTCAAGTGTCTGACCCATCCAACTATATGGTATGACTATATATGATAATATGAATGTAATCATTGTTCATTATTTTTTGATGTATAAACAAGTTTAAATTATAGTTTAAAATATGTCATTATTAGTAAAGGTGTACTAGTCAAATTGTATTTTTTTTAATCCAATCTTTTAAATAATCTTGAAAAAACAAACATAACATGAGATTATTTTAAGTTATGCCATGAATAATCCCATAAAAAATAAACATATGGGTATGACTATTTAATCTTAGAATTAATAGTCTTGAAATTATAATGTCATGAATTATAATTCGGGATTATAATTCTCAAAAAAAATAAAAATTCTTCGTACTCAACTAATGGACCTTCCACTCAATTCAATGTTCTATTTACTCAATCTCGTTTCATAGTTATATATTTTTAAAATTTATAAATTTTAAAAATGTATTTTTCTTTTATGTTTATTTTTAAATGTAATGAGTATGCTGAAAATAGTAAATTTGTGTTAAGTTGAAAATATTATATTATTTTATACTATTACTAGCTAAAAAAAAGACTATTTTTGTCGAACAAAATTTATGTACAAATGAAAAAACATTGTAGTTTTTGTTATAAATAAATAAATATAAATAGAGTAATGCTAGAGACACTGACTATACATAAAAAGTTGTGCACACACGGTACGTAGGGAGCGTGATCTACAATTGAATATTTTACACATTTTGATTGGAGTAATGTTAGAGACACCGACTATAATTTAAGAAAAAATAGAGTGTGACATGCAATTGAGTGTTTTACACATTTTTATCGATTCTTGGTGTATTTTTTGTGTACAAACGATGCACATAGCATTATCCTTTTAACCGATAAACAACCCACGAGTTCTACTCTAGATACACATAATATTCTCCATATAAATAATAAATAATATATTTATTTGTCCACACGACAAAAATCGCAAGTTGAGACTTGAGACGAAGGAATAGTAATCCAAGTTGGCCCAACGTTTACTTGGGGCAGCCCGGCCCAAATTATTAATTTCAATTTCAAATTCAAATAAAGTAACACTACTTTTCCCCTTCCCTCTCTCGGTCCTTCTCTCTCCTCTGCACTCTGCAGTCTGCACTCTGCTCTCTCCAATGGCGAACACAAACAATTATGGAACAACACCAAACAAAACTCCAAACACCACCACTAGAAAAAACCATCAATCTGCAACCGAGCCATCATCATCTGTATCATTTTCAAATCGTTTAGCTTCCGAATTCAAAAACAGATTTGAAGCCTATAATCGCCTGCAAGCTGCGGCTGTTGCGTTCGGAGAGAAGCTTCCGATTCCGGAGATCGTTGCTCTCGGAGGTCAGTCAGATGGAAAAAGCTCACTCCTTGAAGCCCTTCTAGGGTTTCGGTTCAATGTTCGAGAAGTAGAAATGGGTACTAGACGGCCGCTCATCCTTCAAATGGTCCATGATCCGACTGCATTGGATCCCCGATGCCAGTTTCAGGTTATCTCATATTGACCCGACTAAATATGAATACTTTTTTTGGGAATTTTAGAGTAGTTGATTACATAATTTGACCTAGGATTCCCAATTTGTCAGAAGCTACGCTCTTAGCTCTATATGTTAATAATCTTCATTACTCAACAAGTCTTGAGGTGCCAACTTTGTTCCATATTATTCAACTAGCTGGGTCCCGTGCCTCCGGCACTGTATGGATAATATGATTTATCTCAAATTTTGAACGACCAAAATAATTTATTGAGTGAGCGGGAAATTTAAAGTCATTTGTATTTTATTAAATTATTATTAGATTATTAGATAGATAGATGTATTTTATTAGATAGATGTATCAACGGTGTGATTTATCCCAAACTTTGGACGGCCCAGATGATTTATTGAGTGAGCGGGAAATTAAAAATCATTTGTATTTTATTAGATAGATAGTTGCTAATTCTATTAATTTATAACAAAAAATAATTTTCTGAAAACATAATTGTAGAATCAATAGATACATGTAAATGGTAAGAGTCCATTTGCAAATTTGTTGTTACAAAATAAGATCCATTTCTATTATATTGTAGTAGTATATACTGACAGAATATGTTTGTAAGGAATGGGCCAAGCAGAATTGTACAATTAGAAGAAATTAGGGAACAGAGATAGAGAGGAACTAGAGTGGGGAAGAAGAAGAGCAGTTAATAGAGAGAAAAGGTAGATTCTTTATATTCATTCATACCTGAATAAAGTGATAGATCTCATACATATACTCTCCCTTCAGCAAAGCAAAAGAAATATAGAAAATGACTGAGCACTGAGCACATGCTCCTTACCTCCCTAACATCGGCTCTAACAGACTCTTAGCAAAAAGACAATAAGGACCAGTTTAACAATAGTTAAAAGACTGGAATACCCTATTACTTAACTATCTTATTAAACTCACTTAACTACTTTAACTCAATGGATCAGCTAGCTCTGTTCCTTACACTCCCTTCCCTTTAAAAAGGCCCTTGTCCTCAAGGGTTGAAATGAGGAAATTTGTTGTGTAACTGGTTCCAGTCCTCCCAGGTAGCTTAAGAGGGAAGGGAATTTGCCCATTGAACCAATACGTTCACTTCAGCTGCATTATTCCTCTTAATCATCTTCCTTTCTAAGATAGCAATTGGTTCCACTACAGATTCTTCAACTGAGTCCAGAGGGGGTAGTATGGGTGAGGCAGTGCATTGGGATCCAAATTTTTTTCTTGAGTAAAGAGACATGAAAAACTGGATGTATCTTGGAATAACTAGGTAGTTTAAGTTTGTATGCCACCGATCCTAGTCTCTCCTCCACCAGAAAAGGTTCATAATACTTGGGAGCCATCTTCCCATGTTTAACTGGGCCAGTGAAGTTTGTGTGTAAGGCTTAACCTTAAGATAAACCATATCACCTGGAACAAAAGTCCTCTCTGTCCTGTGTTTGTCAGCATAGCACTTTATTCTGGACTGAGCTTCCACTAAGTGCTGCTTCAACATTTGTAGTAACTGAGATCTCTCTTTACAAAACTGCTTGGTTGTAGGGTCTTGTATCTGTCCAAATTGATGGAAGTTGAGGTGTGGAGGTTTATACCCATAGAGCATTTCAAAAGGAGTTGCTTGTAAACCTGTATGGAAATGAGGATTGTACCACCATTCAGAATTGCATCTATACCACCTAATGGTAGTATTCTGAAATCTGTTTGGAATTCCTCCCCTTGTATAGACCAAGGAAGTTCTGGACAATGTTGATGGCTAGAAACCTTGAATCCATCTGCCACAGTCACACTGATAGCATTTGTTTCCTTGACTGCAGCCTTAATTCTCTTAGCTGCTTGAGTGTCTAAGAAATTGTTGGTGCTGCCATTATCCACCAATATCCTCATAAATCTTCCGTGGGACATCCCAAACAATCTGATGGTATTATTAGTATTGTTTCCTGAGAGGGCATGCAGTGTAATTTGACCTTCTTGGTTCCCATTCTCTGCTGGTAAATCCCCATTTTCATCCTGCTCACAGGGCTCAACCTCCTCAGATTCTAAACCATTTAAGGTTGAGGGAAGCAACATGAATAACTGTGGTTTCTTACATGTGTGGTCTGCTCATGAACATGAGTTTCTAAATTGCTCAATCATTGATTATTGGTGGCCATAATCGCAGTTTCGAAGGCTCTGATACCAATTGTAAGGAATGGGCCAAGCAGAATTGTACAATTACAAGAAATTAGGGAACAAAGATAAAGAGGAACTAGAGTGGGGAAGAAGAAAGAGCAATTAATAGAGAGAAAAAGTATATTCGTTATCATTCATACTTGAATAAAGTGATTGTTGGGAAAAAATCACCTCCCAAATACTGTTGTCTTTGATAAATTAGACGGATAAAAATATCAGTATATGCCAAATAGATTAAATTCACAGTTCCATCAAAATAATAACCATGCAGGAAATAAGTAGAAAATATCCAACCACGAGACACCAAGATTTTACGTGAAAAACCCTCTAAAACTAAGAGGATAAAACCACGGGACAAACTCTGAATAATTCACTAGAATAATATGAGAGAATACAAATGTGACACCCCCAAAATAGGTCCAATTCATCCAACCCATTCTGAGTCGCCAAATACATGGTACAGAAAATAACTACAACTTTATTACTACAATTGTCGTGCAAAATACAACAACATATATACTATGAGTTTTAATACCAACTATGACTCATGTTCCAACTATGGACAGTACCTCACAGTGATACTTTACATAAAGGTACAATCTAGAACTGTTTTAGAAATTAAAATCTTTGGGAAGTGCTCAAGGAAACCTTCGTACATAAGAGGCCATGAATGATAGATATCATATGCCCACAGAATTATCCTTGGTTGACCCAATAGGCCCCAAAGAAAAACGAGAACATTACTATCATCTTCTTTCCAATGGTGAGTCTTCTCTTGACATATAACTATCTCCACCATCTGCAATTGAGAATTATACTTCAATCGAACTCCAAGATTAAATAGGTAGTGCTCGTATATATACTCAACAAGTGGATGAGCACAACCCTGTCTTATGATGACACGAGGTGGTATGTCATTAGACATCTTGTATGATAGTGGCAAAACACCTTTCCAACGTTGGGTTCGCCTCACCTTAGTGGGTTCGCCTCACCTTAGTTGATTCACCAAATATAACCACTAAATGATGACCACCGTTCTATTCCCATGTTATCCTCCGCTCGACCCAGCTACACTCGTATTACCTGAAAGGAATTGTGAAGCAAAAGGGTGAGCACAACTAGCTCAGTAAAGAATATTATGACTAAAGATAAATAAATTATCAAAAGCTTTCAACAGTAATAAATCAGAGATTTAGAACATATGGTAAATGATAAAACTTTTCAACCATAGTTGCAGCGGAACGAGCAATCCATTAGAAGAGTCAAATAGACCATAAAATCTATTATCTTCTCCATGTTAAAAGTCCATCAACAATGTTTTATCCCTGTAACATTAATCAACAATTCATGTCCACAATCACGTGTATAACTCATAATCGTAATTATAGTTCTAAATTCCTTTCCTCATCCAGGACAAAGTTAATTTTCATCACCTGAAATATCAAAGATCATGGTTATACCAAATCACAGTTCATGTTCATAATCTTACTAATGAATTCTTCTTTGCACTACGGGCCAAAGATATTCATCAACAAGTCATCTTTGCAATACAGGCCAAAGATATTCATCAACAAGTCATCTTTGCACTACAGGCCAAAGATATTCATCAACAAGTCATCTTTGCACTACATGCCAAAGATATTCAACAACAGGTCATCTTTGCATTACGGGCCAAAAATATTCATCAGAAATCATTCATCTTTGCATTACAGGCCAAAAATATTCAGTTATATCACTGAGGATGATGCAAAATATTTTAAAAAAAAACGAATCCAGTGAAACAAAAGAACAAATATTAAGGATTCGTACTTTAAACAACCTAAGTTCAAAAATACTTCATAAATAACCAGAGTGGAGTAAAATTCAAGAATGAAAACCAAAACATAGATCCAATCAAAGATAGGAATCATAACAGACAATCTTGGACACAGAGAAGAAAACTTAATTTTTCTGTGAATAATGTCGTATTTGTGAATAGTGTCGTATACGTGAATAGTAACTCCGACACCAAAAGATAGAAATTTCACAAAAAACATCATCATGCTTCGTGAATAGTACTCGTGAATAGTAACTCATGAATAGTAACTCGTGAATAGTAACCCCGACATGAAAAGTTCCAAATTTGATAAAAAGTTCAAACCAATTTTTCAACATAATGATATTGAAGAAATAATCACTTACGAAGAAAATAACATCCCTTACAATCCCTTAAAATCACTTACCATCCCTTACCTCGAAAGAGCAGTACTGGAATGTCGGATATAATGCTGAACGAACTTGCACCGTATAGCAATACTTAAAGTACTAAAATACTCACAAAAATACGCTCGATATTATAGACAGAGAAAGAGAGAGTAATCTTTAGTTTCTGGTGTGATTTTCAATTCTAACCCAAGTACCCTATTTATAGAAAAATGCTTAGAACACCAAAGCAGAAAATTTAATAAAATATTATTATAATTAAATTATAATCCTACGCACACCGCACCAGACCAAACTCATCAGCCATTCACCCAAAACAATAACAAAAACGTTTTTCATAATATTTTAAACTTCCAAAAATCAATTATTTCGGAACTTCAATAATTCATAATAAATAGCCCTTTTATCAGAAAATTTGAATCTCGCGGCTTTTTATAGGAAATTCAATTCTCTACAACTTTGTAGAAGAAAGTTTTTCCAAATTCTACACAGAAATTGACCGAAATCCACATACGAACGATTTTATAGGTTATAATCAAATTTCAGTCAAGAAATGGGGTCCACCGACATACAAAACATGTGTTAGTCATTTAATGCACCAAAAATACTCTTCCTCCTCATATACTCATATATCCCACATTCATTGTAAAAATATCACCATTATTATATAATATAATAAAATATTATTTTATCAGAAAAGATAAAATATCATTTTTTAACAATTGTCACTTTAAAAATTTTCTCCATCTATATCCACATAAAATCAATATTTTCCTCATCATATAAATTAATAATTAATTATTCACAAATAATATTACAGAATCACAATACTGACAACCAGGCCGTTCCCAGGAAAGAGGGGCTTTCCAATAAGGATTTCTCTTTACTGGCGCGCAATTAGGTGACCAAATCTTTCCTTAGACAGAACTTTTTAGACATTGCCAATAATGTTATCTAATAATATTATTCAGATAATATGAATTATTGCTTCGATAATGGAAAATACTGTGTAGTGACAATTATTGAAACAACAGTAATATAAAATATCAACGCAGCAATTATTGAATCAATAAAATAAAATACTGAACAGTAATTACTGTAACAATTATTGAGTAGTGTCTTCTTACGTAAGAATCAATAATTGGTGCAATACCGTGTGCTACTGTGCAATAACGATTATTACTGTGTTTTAACCACCGGGTATTCCAACAGTATTAACAGTAACAACTACGCCGTTATTTATAAACAACTTATACTTATCGTTTTCTTCATCCAATCGCTTTTCGTTATGGGGCCCACACAAGGCTGCGCTGTCGTACGAATATTCTTCGACAGTAAGAATATTCCACGACCAAACAAATATTCTCCGATAAAAATGAATATTTTATAACCACTTGCTTATTTTGAAAAAAAATTCATATATCACCCTTAACTTTAACTTTTATCAATTTAACCATTTACTGAATAGTAATTATAAGAAAAATTGAATACTTTTATTTCATAAAATTCGGGTTCTTACAACAAAGATATCTTAATTTGAGTGCAAACTCAAATTACTTCACCACAATAACTATGTGATGGAACCCAAATAAAATACCCTTTTATTTGAACTATCTTTCTCTCTCTCTATTTTCTCTCTCTTTCTTGCTCTCTTCCACCCTCTCTTAGATGGGATTACTTTCATCCATCCTCCCGGGATGGGATTTCTGTCACCCACTCTTTTCTTTTCCTCTCTACTCTCGGATGAGAGTTCTCTCAAATTGGTGTGTTGTTCTTTTGCAGCATTGCTGCCTTTTTATAGCAAGAGAAAGGAGAAGATGAGTAAATGAGGAGGCAAAGAATTCAAGGGTTGGTAATATGTTCCTTGACCCTTTTAATGGGTGAAGGACTTTGACTGACAATCTCCCCCTCCGAACCCATTAGAGGAGGTATTCACCATGACTCCGTCACTTGGAGTCGATTCCTGTGTCAAATCCAACTCTTGAAGAAACCACAACATTTCGTTGTCAACTCAGTAGTAGACAAAGCAATACATTTCTGCAACTTAGACTGCCATAACACGGCTCCCCCTGCAAAAGTAAACAAATACCCCGAAGTAGATTCCTTCTCTTCGAAACCTGCTATGTCTGCTTCTGTATAACCTTCCAAGACTGAATTTGCACGTCAAACCATAACTCCTTACTTGGAGTTAATCCCAACGAAGCCTTGACTCAACTCAAGCTTCTTGGAATTTTCAACTTTCTTCACGTTTGACTTTATCTCATCGGCATGGCTCTTCTTGATGGGAGGATCTAACTCAAACTTGACAGATTTTTGCTTGTCAAATTCTTTCACAACCGCTTTGTATCTTGGATGCGAGCTATCATTTTCTTTCTTCACTTTTGGTACCCATTTCAAGTGAAGAGCTTTCTTCTCGTGGTTTTCATGCAATACTTTTCTTCCATCTTGCATGACTTTGTACCACATCTTTTTCCGCCCAACTCCCCCGTCTTCAACACCTTCCTAATGCACTTGCATCGTGGAAAGAGTACTATCTATCTTCTTTCCTCTAGTCACCACTAGAGACCTTTTTAGTGAGGTTCTATCTCCTGCGAAACATGGTGGAACAAACTTTGATCAATCCACTTCTCATTATGAATTGATCATCTTTTCTTCAATCACTGCGGATCACCAATTCTCGGCTTACCATTCTCGAAACTAATTCTTGGCTAACCCATCAAGAATTCAATATCACCATCAAGAGCACCTCAAGGGAAACACAAACCCTTTATCGAGAATTCACCACGTCATCGCGTGTTCTTTTGAAGAGACTAATTTAACCATGACTCCAACTGATTCCTCCATACAATTTATCAAAAACAGATGCGCAAATAACCTTAGCTCTGATACCAGTTGTTGGGAAAAAATCACCTCCCAAATACTGTTGTCTTTGGTAAATTAGACGGATAAAAATATCATTATATGCCAAACAGATTAAATTCGCAGTTCCACCAAAATAATAACCACTGCAGGAAATAATTAGTAGAAAATATCCAACCACGAGACACCAAGATTTTACTTGGAAAACCCTCTAAAACTAAGAGGTAAAAACCACGGGACAAACTCCGAACAATTCACTAGAATAATATGAGAGAATATTACAAAGATATCTTAATTTGAGTACAAACCCAAATTACTTCACCACAATAACTATGTGATTGTAACGACCCCAAAATAGGTCCATTCCATCCAACCCATTCTGAGTCGCCAAATACATAGTACAGAAAACAACTACAACTTTATTACAACAATTGTCGTGCAAAATACAACAACACATACGCTGTGAGTTTGTATACAAATATATATCAAATGTGACTCATGTCCCAACCGTGGACAACACCTCATAATGACACCTTACATAAAGGTATAGTCGAAAACTGTTTTAGAAATTAGAATCTTTGGGAAGTTCTCAAGAAAACCTTCGTACATGGGAGGTCATGCGTCTCGGTTATTATAGATATCATATGGCCACAAAATTATCCTTGGTTGACCCAATAGACCCCAAAGAAAAACAAGAAGATTACTATCATATTCTTCCCAATGGCAAATCTTCTCCTGACATATCATTATCTCCACTGTCTCTAATTGAGAGTTATATTTCAAATAGACTCCAAGATCATATAGATAGTGCTCGTAGATATACTCAGCAAGTGGATGAACACATCCATGTCTTATGATGACACGAGGTGGTATGTCATTAGACATCTTGTATGACAGTGGCGAAACACCCTTCCAGCGTTGGGTTCGCTTCACCCTAGTTGATTTGCCAAATATAACTACTAAATGATGACCATCGTTCTATTCCCCTGTTATCCCCCGCTCGACCCAGCTACACTCGTATTACCTGAAAGGAATTGTGAAGCAAAAGGGTGAGCACAACTAGCTCAGTAAAGAATATCATGAGTAAAGATAAATAAATTATCAATAGCCTTCAACAGTAATAAATCAGAGATTTAGAACATATGGTAGATGATAAAACTTTTCAACTATTGTTGCAGCGGAACGAGCAATCCATTAGAAGAGTCATATAGACCATAAAATCTATTATCTTCTCCATGTTAAAAGTCCACCAACAATGTTTTATCCCTGTAACATCAATCAACAATTCCTGTCCACAATCACATGTATAACTCATAATCGTAATTGAGATTCTAAATTCCTTTTCGCATCCAAGACGAAGATAATTTTCATCACCTGTCTTTACCTGAAACATCAAAGATCATGGTTATACCAAATCACAGTTCCTGTTCATAATCATACTAATAAATTCATCTTTGCACCACAGCCAAAGATATTCATCAACAAGTCATCTTTGCACTACAGGCCAAAGATATTCAACAATAATTCATCTTTGCACTACAGGCTAAAGATATTCATCAACAAGTCATCTTTGTATTACGAGCCAAAGATATTCATCAATAATTCATCTTTGCACTACAGGCTAAAGATATTCATCAATAATTGATCTTTGCACTACAGGCCAAAGATATTCATATCTTAAAGAAATACATAATCATTTCAGAATTTATATAAACTATAATTATAACCATATATGTTGATCAATTCACCTTTGCACTTAAGCTAAAGATATTCAATTATAAATTCAATGGTCATGATCATACCGGTCAACAATTCAACTTTGCACTACTGACCAAAGAGAACCTATAGTCACGATCATACCAATAATCTATCCATCTTTACACTCAAGTCAAAGAGAAATATCATCATTAGGGTTATAAGAATGTTAAATATGATAATAAAAACAATATAATCAACATATATATTTAATCTTAAGAGTAAGATTCATAAATCAATGATCTCATAACACCTTAATCAAAATATTATAAATCACTTAATAATCTCATAATCTAATATTATTAATACTACCACAATATTTTAATCATTTCTTAAACTTATAAACAATTTATTTTAATTGTTTACACTTTACTAATAAATGCATTTAATCATCTTAAAATGCCAACCTCATAAGATCTCATCATCAATAGCCAAAACACTCATCAAAAATCTGCATATATCTCATATATAATTCTCAAGCCATAAAATCATATTTTTCAATTTTCTTATTTCACATAACATATTTAATTCATTTACTCATAACTAGTCTATTTTCATGAAAAATATCAAATCAGTTCCAAAAATATTTCTTTTCTGGGATTTAGCATAATATAGTCCCATATTGAACATATATTTTTCTCGGAATTTTTAAAAATTCATTTACTATTTTTCACATGGCCAAAACCACCAAATATTCATACATTTATCATTAATTGTACTTTTATCCAAAAATTCCGAAATTCACAGGGTATATTGATATTATATAGATGTACTCCTAATAAAAATTTCATCAATTTTGGAGTTAACCACAAGGAGTTATAAGCGGTTACTTTTAAAAATAGTCTTTTCTCATAAAATCCATAACTCCTAATCTATACATCCAAAAATCGCCATTTTTGGACACAATCTACAAAACTCATTAAAATATTATTTCAAATTTTTCCAGAATTTTTGAAGGTTCAGAAGAATTTCGAAATAATAACCCTTAAAATCCCTTACCTCAAAAGAGCAGTACCTCTGATTGGAATAACGCTGAACGAACTTGCACCGTATAGCAATACTCAAAGTATACTAAAAATACTCACAAGAATACGTTCGATAATAGAGAGAGAAAACTTCAGTTTCTGGTGTGATTTTCAATTATAACCTAAGCACCCTATTTATAGCAAAATGCTTAGAACACCAAAGCAGAAAATTTAATAAATTAATAATATATATTTATTAAATTCTCACGCACACCTAATCTGATTCAAATCAGCCACCACACCTCACCTAAATCAAAAAAAACGTTTTTCATAATTAAAATATTTTAAACTTCCAAAAATTAATTATTTTGGAACTTCGAAACTTCAATAATTCATAATAAATAGCCCTTTGTCAGAAAATTCGAATCTCGCGACTTATTATAGGAAATTCAATTCTCTACAACTTTGCAGAATAAAGTTTTTCCAAATTCCAAACAGAAATTGACCGAAATCCACAAACGGGCGATTTTACAGGCTATAATCAAATTTCAGTCAATAATTGTGTCCACCAACACACAAAATATGTGTTAAACATTTAATGCCACAAAAATACTCTTCCTCATATACTCATATATCTCACATTCATTATAAAAATATCATCATTATTATATTATTAAAATATAATAATATATTAAAATAAATTATTTTATCAGAAAAAGATAAAATATTAATTTTCAACAATTGTCACATTAAAAATTTTCTCCATCTATATCCACATAAAATCAATATTTTCCTTATCATATAAATCAATAATTACTTATTCACAAATAATATTACAGAATCATAATATTGACAACCAGGCAGTTCCCAGGAAAAAGAGGGGGCTTTCCAATAAGAATTTCTCCTTACTGACGCGCAATTAGGTGACCAAACCTCTCCTTAGACAGAACTTTCTAGACATTGCCAATAATGTTATCTAATAATATTATTCAGATAATATGAATTATTGCTTCAATAATGAAAATACTGTGTAATGACAATTATTGAAACAACAGCAATATAAAATATCAACGCAGCAATTATTGAATCAATAAAATAAAATACTGAACAGTAATTACTGTAACCATTATTGAGTAGTGGCTTCTTACGTAAAAATCAATAATTCAAAAATACTGTGCAATACCGTGTGCTACTGTGCAACAACGCGTATTACTTTACTTTACCCACCGGGTATTCCAACAGTGTTAACAGTAACGATTACGCCGTTATTTATAAAAACTTTAATTTGTCGTTTTCTTCATCCAACAGTTATTCTGTTACGGGGCCCACAAAAGGCTGCGCCGTCGTACGAATATTCCCCGACAGAAAGAATATTCCACGACCAAACGAATATTCCCCGACAACAATGAGTATTTTATAATCACTTGCTTATTTTGAAAAAAAATTCATATATCACCCTTAACTTTAACCTTTTATCAATTTAACCATTTACTGAATTGTAATTATAAGAAAAATTGAATACTTTTATTTCATAAAATTCGGGGTCTTACAGTGATGGAACCCAAATAAAACACCATATTATTTGAACTATTTTTCTTTCTCTATTTTTCTAACTCTCTTCCACCCTCTCCCGGATGAAATTACTTTCATCCATCCTTCCCGGATAGGATTTCTCTCACCCTCCCTTTTCTTTTTCTCTCTATTCTCTTTTTCTCTTAAACTCTCGGATGAGAGTAGAAAGCTTTTGGTGTGTCTTTCTTCTTCCATTTGCTGCCCTTTTTATAGCCAAAGAAATGGGAGAAGAGGAGTAAATGAGGGGACAAAAATTCAAGGGTTGGTGGACTGTTGAAAAATCAAAGGGCGGGGCATTAATGGGTGAAGGAATGTTGACCAACAGTGATAGATCTCATACATATACTCTCCCTTCAGCAAAGCAAAAGAAATATAGAAAATGACTGAGCACTGAGCACATGCGCCTTACCTCCCTAACATCAGATCTAACAGACTCTTAGCAAAAAGACAATAAGGACCAGCTTAACAATAGTTAAAAGACTGGAATACCCTATTACTTAA
The DNA here is from genome assembly GCA_020205505.1 of Panax japonicus. Lineage (NCBI taxonomy): Eukaryota > Viridiplantae > Streptophyta > Magnoliopsida > Apiales > Araliaceae > Panax > Panax japonicus. The sequence continues at coordinate 88,814,494 of CM035091.1, forward strand.
CTATCTTATTAAACTCACTGAATTACTTTAACTCAATGGATCAACTAGCTCTGTTTCTTACAATGTTCTCAAGGTTATAGTGACTATTTCATCACCTTTTGTATTGATGAAAGTTTTTGTCAATTTGAGACGATTATAAGAAATTGTAAGACATAATGTGAAAGAAGTTATGCGAGTCTACCTGTTTTAGAAGGATATCAAGATTATATGCGTCTTAATTTATGCTTTGTCTCTTTTCATAGATGACCGAGACTCTTGTTTAAGTATTATGGATGTGTTTGTTTACAATTATGTTGCATGTGATTGAACTAATTTAACTTATTTATACTAGTTAAATTACCTATAAGCACCTTTTTTTTAATCCTTTTTGATTAGTCTGAAGATGGCATCTCATGGATTTTTTTTGAGGTCATTTATGAGAGATTATATAATTCAAATTAGGAAGGTGGGATTAAATAGTAACCCCTTTTGAGGTATCAAATGGCCTTGGGAGAAGAAAAATAGTCGATGAGATTGTCATCATAGGATCAACTCAAGGATAAAAAAATTCTTATAGTTAGTTTGTAACACCTCAGTCCCACATCGAAAGATAGGGGGACAATTTGTCTGTATATGAGGAATTAAGTAACTACCAATAGTACTTTCAAGTCATGACCTTTTGGGAGCCTGTGGTGGGCTAAGATGACCCAAGAAGATACTATTGGGCCAGTAGTTTGAGGCCTTATTTTGATGGATTTGATTCGATTCAGACTTTGGATTTGACCCGAGATTTATTCCAGACTCGGGATTTGACCCTGGTTGTTTCATATGGTATCAGAGTCGACTCTCGAAAGCTCGGGTCGGGTCATCCGATCGGGATGCTGGAGGTGGGGACACGAAGGCTGGTGGTATTATCCCACAATGGAGAGATGGAGGTCCGGAGGTGGGGACACGAAGCCAGTCGATATTATCCTACAATGGCTAGAGAGGCAAAGAACTTTGGGCCGTGTGTGATCTGTTCTGACGAGGACGTCAGAAATTTAAGTGGGGGTGAGGAATTAAGTAACTATCAATAGTACCTTCAAGTCATGACATTTTGGGAGCCTGTGGTGGGCTAAGATGACCCAAGAAGATACTATTGGGTCAGTAGTTTGAGGCCTTATTTTGATGGATTTGATTCGATTCAGACTTGGGATTTGACCTGAGATTTATTCCAGACTCGGGATTTGACCCGGATTGTTTCATAGTTATTGTCTTGTTTATAGTCGATGAGACTGTCTTGTTTATAGTCGATGAGATTGTCACTATTATTAACTGATACATATTTTTCGGTCTCCCACTATAATAGTGGGAGACCGAAAAATTATTAGAATAAATATATATATTTTTCGGTCTCCCACTATTATTAATTCTTAAATAGCTGAATGTGTGTGTGTATAAATATATATACAGATATGCGTTTAGGCCTGCACATGAACAAATAGAAACACATTTTTAAGAAGTTGGTTCCATTAAATACTAAACTTTGACATTTAAAACAGGATGAGGATTCTGAAGAATATGGCAACCCAGTTGTTTTAGCATCAGCTATCGCAGAGATCATAAAATCAAGAACCGAGGTACTTTTGAAGAAGACTAAAACTGCAGTTTCTTCTAAGCCAATTGTGATGAGAGCTGAATATGCCCATTGTCCTAATCTCACAATCATTGATACTCCAGGTTTTGTTCTCAAGGTAATTTTCTGTAACTGTAGAATGTAGATATTACTCATTTTTCTTCAACTCTTTGATTTTTGCCCTTCATTTATTTTTTGGTTTGAAACTGCATTGGCAGGCAAAGAAGGGTGAACCAGAGAGAACTCCTGAGGAAATTCTCTCAATGGTTAAGTCATTGGCCAGCCCTCCCCATCGCATTCTTTTGTTTCTTCAACAAAGTAGTGTGGAGTGGTGCTCATCTTTGTGGTTGGACTCTATTCGTGAAATTGATCCAAGATTTAGACGAACAATAATTGTGGTGTCCAAATTTGATAACCGACTCAAGGTACTAGTACATAAGCATAACTTATTGATGGAATCTTGAATATATGAAATGAATAAAATGAGACGGAAGCTTTGAAAGTGGATCATCATATGGCCATTCCAAGGGTAACCTTAGTTACGCTACAGAGGGTGTCATGGTGCTGATGAGTGCTTCAGCTTTCTTTATATATTTTTTTTTTGGTAAAAGAAATTTCTCCAACTGGATAAATATAATTTCAACTATTCCTTATGAATGGCATGGAGCATTAAATATAAATGAAGAATGTTTTATAAAAGCTCCAACAATAACAAATCAATCTGTGATATGCCTACATTTTTCTTTTCAGGGTTTGCCTTTAGTAATTAATGTGTAAAAGTGAGATCATTTTGTAGTTACTTGAACGATGATGGAAACCTTGTTTTGATGGTTTAGCATGAATTGCTTGGTCCCTCTAAATTACATTCATTCTCTTTGTCGTTTGCATGCTTTGTGGTTTAAGCTTTTCTAGTTTTGATTGTAAGGAATTGATTCATTCAGGAGTTTAGTGATCGGTGGGAAGTGGACCGTTATTTGAGTGCAAGTGGATACCTCGGAGAAAACACTCGACCATTTTTTGTGGCCTTGCCTAAGGAGAGGAGCACTGTTTCAAATGATGAATTCCGCAGGCAAATATCGCATGTGGATGCAGAAGTATTAGGTCATTTGCGTGATGGTGTCAAAGGGGGGTTTGATGAAGAGAAGTTCAGGTCTCATATTGGTTTTGGATGTCTCAGAGATTATTTGGAATTTGAGCTTCAAAAACGATACAAAGAAGCTGCTCCAGCAACATTAGCTTTACTTGATCAGCGGTGTGGTGAAGTCACAGATGAATTAGCGAGGATGGACTCTAAAATACAGGCTACTTCTGATGTTTCACATCTTCGGCGATCTGCAATGTTGCATGCTGCCGCAATATGCAATCACATGGTGTGTTATTTTTGGCCAATTATAATGGTATCTTTTAGTACTGAGTTGCTATAATAAGTGTCAAGCATTTAAATTTAAAAGTTCAAACTTATTCAACACACGATTCTTTTTTTCATATACGTGAAGAGAGCACTAATTGATGGAGCAGCAGATCCTTCCCCAGAGCAATGGGGGAAAACTACGGAGGATGAACAATCAGAGAGTGGTATTGGGAGCTGGCCAGGAGTTGCAGAAAATATAAAACCTGCTAATGCGACCCTTCGTCTGTATGGAGGAGCTGCTTTCGAAAGGGTGATGCATGAATTTCGCTGTGCTACATATTCTATCGAATGTCCTCCTGTATCAAGGGAGAAGGTAACTTTCACATGTTAGAGCAATTGATCCTGAGAATTGAATGTAGAGTATTTGATGTTGATAACTTGTTTGAGCCTGTGACAGGTGGCAAATATATTACTTGCCCATGCTGGCCGAAGTGGGGGTAGGGGAATTACAGAGGCAGCTGCTGAGATTGCCCGTGCTGCTGCTCGGTCATGGCTGGCTCCTCTTCTTGATGCAGCGTGTGATCGGCTTGCTTTTGTTTTGGGGAATCTATTTGATCTTGCTGTTGAGAGAAACCAGCAACGTAATTCGGACTGTAAGATGTTACATAATTCCTTAGTTAAATTTTCACCTACTTAATGGTTTTCTTTGCTTTTGTTAGAGAAACTGAACTATCAGTTTAATATATTCATTTTGCTCTTTCCACATTGTTGTATTTGCTGCCATACAGTACAAATAGTTATACTGATACGTTGCAAGTTCTTATATGTGAGACTTAGGAGCATAAATCTCTATTTCCCGGCATTGTCTTCTTTTTTATTATTTATTTTCTTTTAACTAGTTGACAGTTAGTCTCTTCTTCATTTCAACTAGCTAAAAAACTTTGAGCTGGTCTTTTGTCCTGCAGATGGGAGTAAAACTGGAGATATGGATGGGTATGTAGGTTTTCAAGCTGCTTTAAGGCACACTTATAATCGATTTATTAAGGATCTTGCAAAACAGTGCAAGCAACTGGTTAGGCACCATCTTGATTCAGTTACAAGCCCATATTCTCAGGTCTGTTACGAGAATGATTTTCTGGGTAGTTTTGGTTCAGGTGCAAACTCCATTCCCAGATACAACCATGCTGCAGCTGGCTCATATGGTCTTGAGTTATCTGATGGGGCTGTTGTTGTACGCAATGAAATAATGAAGGACCAAGAAAACATTCCTCCAGAAAACAATGCACAGGAGACCACACCAGGAAAAGTTGCAGAAGGCAGAGAAGCCCTTCGTGAAAGCCTAATTACTGTGCCAGAGACTCCATCCCCTGATCAACCGCCTGATGGAAATTTTGCAGTTAAGAAGGAACTTGGACGCTGCATTGATATTGGATCAAGAAAACGGCACTCTAGAATAATAGGCAATAACAGAAATCCAGACCAATTAAGAGGCCAAAACGCTGGTGGCATTTTATTTGGGAATGGGGATACTGGTTCAAGGTCAGGCTCAGCTTACTCAGAGATTTGTTCCTTGGCTGCACAGCATTTTGCACGGATACGTGAAGTTCTGGTTGAGCGTAGCGTGACTTCAACTTTGAACTCTGGCTTCTTAACCCCCTGGTAGGCTTACTAAACTGCAGAAAAACTATTTGTCTGCACAATGCACATGCATATTTATATAAAAATAAGGATTCAAATAACTGTCAGGAAACCCTCAAGGCCTTAACTAGTGAATTAGTTCAACCATAGTTACTAGTTAAGGTTCAGGACTGTTATATGCATCGAGACATAATCACACCAGTACATACTAAATACCAATGCAAGCTTTTGTCTTGCTTATACATTCTTACCAATGTTTTAGTTTGGATCTATGTGCAAACCGAAAGTTTAGGGATGTCTTGGGAAATTAAGCCTGTTGTTTGTTTGCATGATTCTAGTAATGTAGAGTACATTTTCTTTTAAATGTTGTTACCACCCAAGAGATGATCATAATAGACTTTGTTTATTCTGTGCTTTTTATTCGAGCAGCCAGGACCGGCTTGTGGTCGCACTAGGAGTGGATTTGTTTGCTGTGAATGATGAGAAATTCATGGACATGTTTGCTGCACCTGGCGCCATTGATATTCTGCAAGACGAAAAGCAGTCCCTTCAGAAGCGTCAGAAAATACTGCATTCGTGCTTGAATGAGTTCAAGAGCTTGTCTCGAGCACTTTGATGAAAACTCTTCATCACTATAACTGTACAAACTCCATGCCATTAGAGCCTAGAGGGGTGAGGGTTTTACAAGAGCAAGTGAGCATATGTAAAACAGTAGCATCCTTGAGATACAAGGGCAATCCCCCACCTTGACTTTTTCACTGGGAAAAAATATCTAGTAAAATTTAATCTTCTTTTTCATAGTGATGATATAATGTGTTGAATGGAATTGTGACCCTTCAGAATTTATCCGTTTAGGTTATGAATAATGCTAACAAAACATGTTTATAAGGAGGGAATAATGCCCATACATAATTGTGTATATTTTATTTGTGTACGTCTGTCCGACAAATTTGTTTGACTTTTGATTTGGAGGAGAGAAGGTGTTTTTTTTTTAAAAAATAAATCTGTTAAAACAACGTAGTTTTGACAAACTGTGTATAAATAAAACATATACAACTGTATACGACCATATTGCCTTTATAAGACTATAAGAAAATGGATACAAAATCATGTGTTAAAATATAACTAGTTGATAGTGCAAATAGTTGTAACTAATTAAACACACACACACGTCACTTTAATCGTGTTCTAGTAAATTTTAGTCCTACAAATTTGACAAAAAGTATTTGGGCCCAAAGCATTTAATTTTAAAACAAGTAATGTATATCATTGATAATTATTTGTTGGCTCATTGTTGACTTGATAGTACTCCCTCTATTTTACAATAATAAATACTATTATTTAATAATTAAAATTTGTATAATTTATAGGAAGTTGAAAGTTACCAACACAATAAGAGAATATTTTGGAACAATGAAAAAAGTTAGATGTGATATGGAAAAATAAATAAATTATTCTCTTAAAAAATTATAACGAGATATAAATTAAAAAAAATCATCTAAAAAATCTATTATTATGAAATGGAGAGGGAGTACCAAACTACCAAACATCTTAAGAAAATTAATATACTTTAGCTTCAATTTTTTTATTTATTAGATTTTGATTTATTTTTTTTTGCTAAATGTGAAAATTACATTTTGGGATGCATAAAAATATTTGTCACGTTTAAAATGTTAGTCCATAATATCCCCGAAAAAAATTACTCTTTAAAAAAAAATTTACTCTTTATAAAAATTGAAATTTTCGTTCAAGAATATTAAAAGTTAACTGTATATACTCTGTTGACACTGATGTGAATTATTCAACTGATCAAAATGAAAATTAAACTAATTAAAATATCAGTAAAACTAAATATATGCTAAAAGCATAAATAAATAAATAAATAAAGTTTTAGTATATCACTACAAAATTAAAAATAAATAACTATATAGTTATATATATATATATATATATATATATATATATAACTATATTTAAATAAATTAAAATAACTAAACTAATCACCACTAAGAAAAGAAAGGAAAACAGATTCAAAATATATAAAAAGAAATTAAAAGTCAACCTGCTTATAAACCCAGAACACAATGTTCACCGGAGTGATTAACATGAAGTTAACTTTGTTGAATCAACACGAACACGAAACTGTCTTGTTGTGTTCTGTTGGATGAATTTATATCCCATCCATGAACAAAGACAATCATCCTCTTAGAGATCAAAATCTAGAATCAATCTTTTGAATGGACAAATTTTAATAAAACATCAGTTCCAAACATCAGTCAATGTACATGTGAGTAATCTAATTCCAAATTCCATTGCTCACTAGACACTGATTAGTGCACTTTGTGCCCCCACACCAACGGCCAACCTCTCTTTTCTCTCTTCCCCATGCTAGCTAGCAAGATATTTTTGCTAGCTTAGCCAGCTCTTGTATCTAATGGATGGGGGATAGAATGGTTCAATGTATTTTGACCTCTTCATAAGATGGACCAATCCCACATGGGAATTGTTCCATCCATTTGTCAAACCTAATTTTACTTGGAAAATTTTCTTAGAATTTAGTGGGCGGTTTGAGCTGATAAGTCTCACAAACCCCAACTACACCGGTCCAATAAACTTGTCCCCAACATATCACATTGACTGGCAGGCAGATAAATTAATTTTTAGTGTCTGTAGTGGAATTCCACTTATAAATTACTAGTGTTTGTACTAAAAAAAAATTTACAAGCTCGTGATTGTACTTGAATATTTATGTAAAATCATTAAATTTAACTAACGGACATGACGGAAAAGTCTTAGTAGACTAAACATATTTAACGTGGATAATAACATTTGTATTTAGGACTCATCAGAGATCGAAAGATAATGAAAATAAGGGAAACAATTGTTGCCTCCTTCATCCTCACGTGAGTCACGTGCAGTAACTAGGAGGGAGATTTCCCTCCACCGTCGACCTCTCATGGGTTCCAGATACAAATGTCATTATCCACGTAGGATTGTTATCCTAATAAGAGTTTTCTATCATGTCCATTATTTAAATTTAACGATTTTACATAAATATTCAAGTATAATTACCAGCTTGTAATTTTTTTCTAGTATAAACACCAATTTGTTACTTTTTTCAGTTAGGGTACCAACTTATAAGTCGGATCCTAGTACAAGCACCAAAAATTGATTTATCCGACGGTGGCCATATGACTTTTAGAACACAGGAAAGTGGGGCTTATTAAGTTAATAAAGATTAAAATTTCATACATTGTCATTGTATATAAGGCCGTAAACGAGCCAAACTGTTCAGGCTCGATTCGGGCTCGACTCGAAAAAATACAAGCGAGACTCGGATTCGTTAATAATATGATCCAAATTTGAGCATTAAAAATAGTTCGAATAAAAATATGAGTAGAATCTGAGCAAGGTTATACTCGACTCATTTAATATTTAAACTACTCGAATTCTTGATTGTGATTCGATACATACTCGGTTGATACAGATTCGATTAGATGTTCGATACATTCTCTTATAATATATACAAATTTAAATCAAATTAAGACAATTAATTATTGTTTTGTTTTTAATTTTATTTTAATTTTATATTTATAAAGTGTAATAGTAAATATATTTTCTCATTTTTAAGTAAAATAACAAATTCAATTTATAATTATATTTATTATAAAACTAGTTATTATGTGGAGACTCGAATTCGCGAGTAGTTTGAATAAATATTCGATTCGATTCGAGTCGAATCTGAGTATAAATTTTCAAATACAATTCAAATTCGAGTCGAATTCGAGTAGCTCTCTATTCGCTTCGGTTCGACTCGTTTACAGTCTTAATAGTATATAGTGAATAGTACTGTCAATTTTATGCCTTGTATCATTATTCTTATTTTAATGATGTGTTATGATCTTAACACTAAACACTGTCAGTATTAAATTTGAAGTCATGTTTCAAAATCAGAAATACATTTTAACTTTTTGATCAATCTTGTAAGTATTAAAAGTAATAAAAATAATCTTGTATTGATTCAGAATTTTACATATAGATCAAAATATCATAAACTAAAAGAATTAAATATTAAATATTTGTTTGCATATGTTGTGTTCAAAGCATAAGAAGTACCAAAAGCATTGTTATTGTTTTGTAATGCTAAAACATTGTTTAATACAAGAGTCAAGCCGGCCATGCTAACACTATTATTCAACCAAGTTTGAATCTTTATTTCTTCTTTTATTATTCAATTAGCTACTCACTTTATGACTTAAAATCAATACCAACTTGGCACATAGATGAGTACTAGCAAAGCCAAGTACTCCTTTGGTATAAAATGCGACTCTCATTCAAATTTTTACTTGGGTTAAACTTGAGCATAATAATTTATTTTAATTGAAAATTATTTGTGATTGTATGCTTAACCTGATAATTTAGGTTGAGAACTATATAGTTAATTATATAATCTTGTTTAATTTAGTTCAATTATTTATATTTTCACGTAAAAAGTATTAGTATATTATTATCAATGTTTTATTAATTCATTTTAGAAAGATAATGTATTAGAAAAATTAGAGAGAGATAAATAATTAAAGGAAGATGAAAAGAGAGAGAGAGAGTCCGTAAATCTCAAAAAGTAAAATATGGGTCGACCTATATTAAAACTATAATCATTTGGGTTCAAACCATATTAAAATGGATAATGTGGTTTTAGTTCTAATTTGGACCCATAACCATTTTATGTAAACCAAAACTATATTTTGTCAGGTCTATTGTATGTTGCACAATTAAACTTTAATATGCTTGAAAAAGTCAAAATTAAAAAAAAAGTAAAATAAAAATGAAACTTCCAAGAGATATTTCTTGAATAATCAATTTGGTATATATTTAATTATACAAATATTAAAAAAAATGATTGTTAAATAAGAATTAACCTCCATAATCCCACATCATAGTGATGTTGAGGTAGTGATAGTTCATAATAGTAGTGCATTGAGGGCATTTGGTCCCCCAGTTTTCCCCATTGTCTTTAAAGTAGTAATTCTATTCCAATATACATGGGAATTTGATTCTCTTTTATCTTTGTCATAATTTCTTATGAATATGATTACTGGAATCACAACAATTAGTGGATTCCGAACACCATTGTGTATATTAAATTGGAATATCAAATAGGACGATTAATTTGATGAGGGAATTTCTCAACTTAAAGTTGGTTGCTTTTACTACACATGTTTGTTCTTATTCCCAGACTTATATATTTAAGATTAAAAGACAATTTAAACCCCAAACTTTACACCCTTGTTGACTTTTGCACCCCAAATCGAAAAAGGTGTCTAAGTACACCCCAAACTTCATTATATATAACAAAACGCACACTTTCTTCACTTAACCGGTCAAAAGTGACCGGCTAAGGCTGTAACACAAGTTTGGGGTGCAAATTGTCTTTTAGTCTTAAAAATTGGCAAAAATAATTACTTTTAAAATAAAATAATTAAAATAAAATAAATATTTAGGATTTATAATTAATTTTTTAAAAAACATAATTGTAAAATAGATTTTTTTTTGTAAAAAATTATGTCTTTACAAAAAAAAAATCTGTTTTTACAAAAAAAAAATTTAAAAACAATTTTGTTTTTACAAAAATTGTAAAATAAAATTGCGTTTTACAAAATTGTAAAATAAATTTTTTTTAAAAAAAAAATTCAATTTTTACAAAAATTATAAAATAAATTTGTGTTTTACAAAATTGTAAAATACCATTTTTTTTTACAAAATTGTGTTTAAAACAGAATTTTTTAAAAACTTGTAAAATAAAATTCTGTTTTTAAAAACAAAAAAAGAATTTAAATTTTGTTTTTAGACAATTTTTTTTAAAAAAATCTGTCTTTACAAAAAATTTTTTTTAAAAAAATCTGTTTTTACAAAAAAAAATACAATTCTATCTATTTTCTTTTTTTGAAAGTTCCAAAAAGAAATTAACAATTTAATAATAATTAAACTGGACCATATTTTTCTATTTTAATATAGAGATAAAAATAATGAGTACCTAATTATTATTTTTTATGTAATTATGATTTGTGGGTTGCCTATACAATTTGGCCCCCTAATAAAATTAAACACAGAAAATGGTTAGTGAAAGAAAATAGGAGTACTCCATTTTTCTAATTAAATCGATGAAATTAATAATAGCAAGAAAAAAGATGGAGAAAAAAGATGATTTTTTTTGTAAAAACAAATTTTTTTTTTGTAAAAATAGGATTTTTTTTTAATTTTTTTTTGTAAAAACAGATTTTTTTAAAAAGAATTGTCTAAAAACAAAATATAATTTTTTTTTTGTTTTTAAAAACAGAATTTTATTTTACAAGTTTTTAAAAAATCTGTTTTTAAACACAATTTTTTTAAAAAAATGGTATTTTACAATTTTACAAAACACAATTTTATTTTACAATATTCAGTTTTTACAATTTTACAAAATTATTTTACAAAATTGTGTTTAAAAACAGAATTTACAAAATTATTTTACAATATTCAGTTTTTACAATTGTATTTTACTTAGACACCTTTTTCAGTTTGGGATGCAAAAGTCAACAAGGGTGTAAAGTTTTGGGTTCAAATTGTCTTTTAGTCTATATTTAAATATGGAACCATGATCAAACCAACATTATTTGATTTAAACATATTAAGTTTCGATTTTCAAAATTAATTTTTTTTAAAGCAACATTATTTTTCTATTTTTTTCTTTATTTATTAAAAAAATAACATAAATTCGTTTCACGCACATAACAGACAATTATAATTACATTTTTATTTGAGAATAAATCATGCCTAACATTGTTCTTGATGTACATTAATTAAAAGTTGACTAATAAAAAAGGAACTAGTAATGATCATTTGATCAATCGTGTAGTCAACATTTTATTGTAAAATAAATTCAACCTTATTAGACTAACTAGAGTTAGAGTGGAGTGAAAGTAACATCTTGCAAGAATATTAGAAAAAGGAATAATTGTGTTCATGGAGTTGGACGAAAATAAAACACCACCATATAATTGAAGCATATAGCACAAATTAAGGGGGTTGCATGTTTGTGTTGTGTGAATGTAATGTAATGTAATGTATGGAAATTTATATTTTTATATAATTTTTTTACATAAAAAATATTATTATAGATGTACTGCGACGGTAAAAATTATCGGTAAAAACCGTCGCTATAACGACTATTATTATGTAAAAATATCAAAAAATTATTTTCCTTAATGTTAACATCTCCCATCCCAATCATACCAGACCTAGAAATACCAGGCAGTCTTTATGTAGTCAGGGCACTGAAGTCGATGCTTCCCATTTTTTTATTGGTCAATTGACTGATCACTTCCGCCACTTGGTTATACTCCATCCGTTTTTTAATATATGTCGTTTTAGAGTTGTGCACAAGTATTAAAAAAATAATTATAAAATATTAAATATACTATCAATTGTCTATATTGCCCTTGTATTGAAAAAAGAGAGTGTTATTTATTGGACAAAAAATAGCGAGAGAACCAAACTAAGCAATTAATGCTTATTTGAAATTCTCAAACTACTTATATTTAGAAACAAAAATATTTCTCTAAAACGACCTATATTAAGGAACGGATGAGTATATTTATTAAATCATTAATTTTTCTTTAAAATTTACAAATTAAATAAATTAAAAAACATAAAAAGTCGGGTAAAAAAGAGCAGGGGCCAGAGGGAGTGTGAATATATATTTTGAACTTTATAATTTTCCAACTCCATTGCCATCAAAATTCCAATTCCAACCAATCACCATTTTTTTATACTACACTCCTGAGATACTGCCATCAATCAATCTCCTTGTTCAACCCAACCACCCCAATAAACAAAACAATTAAACAAGAAAATGCAGAGATTGAAGTGTTCTTTGTTTATATTTGAATAAGAGTCATTTAAATTATTTGTTTTATAATTTTTAAACTCTGATCACTTCTAAATATGTTTGACCAATTTATTTAAAATATTATGATTGAATCGGTAAGAAATATTATTTGCATGATATTTTTACCTACCTACTCTTATAGATAATTAAAAAATACATTTATTATTCATCTTTTTTTCTATTGTAAACATATTTTGTTATGTACAAATTGTTATTTATTTTTTTTCTTTAACAAATTGCTCAATAACCAATTTAATGAATGTTGTTGTAATCTTTTTTGTTTTGATTTTATAGACCGACATAATGTTATTGAAAAAATTTAGTGTTTATTCATAAAATTATATTACTAATAATATACTCCACCAAAATTTGTCTACAAGTTTATATTTATTTTTTCTTAGATAGTATTTTTTTATTTATAATTATATAATAAATTTATTTATAATAATTTAAAAAATTAAAATAAAAAAATACATGTATTCAGATATTTTACGCAGACAATTATTAAACACATCGTTTCATTCTCTATTCAAAAGTTTCACTTCGCTAAGTCATTCATATTCTTTCAAACATGATTTAGGGGGTGTTTGCTTAAAGCTGAATGGAGCTGAATTTGAATGACTGAATCGGTCCGTGCGTTTATTTTGGTCTGAATGGCTGAATCCGTAATATGGACGAGCTGAATTGTTAAATCAAAATTTTTTTAGCTGAATGAGCAGCTGAATGAAGTAAAAAAAATTTAATTTTTTTTTAAAAAAATATAAACTATTATATTAAGTAATATTAAATAAATTTACAATAATTTTGAATTTTTTCAGAGGGATAAAATAATAAAGTTTTGTCATTCAGACATGTCAATTATCAAATAGTTTTTTTTATTCACATTCACATTCAGATTCAGTTCATTCAAATTCAGATTCAGATTCAGTTCATTCAAATTCAGATTTATTTAATTTTTATCAAACAACCTCTTTAATGTAGTGTAGAGTGGGCATATAGCAAAAATAAGTCTAGAGAGAAAAAAAAACTAGAGAGATAATAGTGAATTGTGCGAGTATAGGTAGAGCTCAAGTCCACAACAAAACAAAAGCAAATTAGCAAATACCCTTTTTCAATTCCCATCAAGTCCTTGTTGTTCATTCATTCATCTCTTCCCCTTCACCTTAAAGGCTTAAACCAACCAAAACCCTCCATTTTCTCTCTTGAAAGGTGGAGCTCCACCTGCAACAAAACAGACCCATCAATGGAAACCACCTCAAAACCTCGAGAGAGAGAGAACCCAAACTCCCCAAACAGCAATGGAAGCAGTACGAACAGCAGCCACAATGGAATTGGATCCGCCCAAATTCAAACTCCCCCGCTTACCCCAAAACCCGTTTCCAGATCCGAATCCAATCCATACCCAACGACTTTTGTTCAAGCTGATTCCACTACCTTCAAACAAGTAGTCCAACTGCTCACCGGATCATCGGAAACTGCTAAACAAGCCTCCAATTCAGATCCACCCTCCTCCGGAAAAAGCTGCAGTATACCGCCAATCAGAAGTGCGCAGAAAAAACAGAGCTTCAAGCTTTATGAAAGAAGAAATAGCCTAAAGAATGGCCTAATGATTAACCCCTCGATGCATAATTTTGCTCATCATAACAATAATTCTGGGTTTTCGCCACGTGGCAAGCCAGAGATCTTGTCGCCGAGTATTCTTGATTTTCCGTCGCTGGTTCTGAGTCCGGTGACGCCGCTGAGGGAAGATCAGTTTAATAAGTCATCCGGAAATTCGTCGGAGGAAGATAAAGCAATTGCCGAGAAGGGATTTTATTTGCACCCGTCTCCGATGAGTACGCCGAGAGGCGGACCGGAGCCGCAGCTGCTGCCTCTGTTTCCGGTGACTTCGCCGCGAGTTTCGGGGTCTTCTTCCTGAGGGGAGTGAGAGGGGTAAACAGTGTGTGGTTGTCCAACTGTGAGTTGTTGAAAGAAGGTATTAATGGATGATTTGGAGAGAAACAGGTAGAGATTTTAATTTGGTTCAATTGTACAATTTGATCACCTCTCTGTTTTCTGTTTCAAAAACAGAAAAAGCTGTTTCTTTCTTGTGATTTTTCTTTCTTTTTTGCTATTTTTTGTTTTGTCTTTTTTATTATTATTATTATTTTCCATTTTGTACTTTTTAAACTTACAACAATCAACAAGAAACTACACTATTCAGGTGACATTGATGCATCTTGTGATATGTTTATATGTATTTAGAAAAGGAAAAAAAATAGGAGATTTTTTTTCCCTTTGGTTTTCTTATCAAAAGTGAGAAGGAATTTTTTTAATTCAAAATATCTTCCTTATCTCTTTTTTATTTTCATAACTGAAATTTCAAGACACCATTTTCATTTTCATTCTTTTTGTTTTTGTGTTGATACAAATATTAGTTTAATGAGGGGATAATATTAGAAAATAAACAAAAGCAAAAAACTTGTTGGGGGATATGGCTTTGGAAACCTTCGAGTTAGTTTAGGAATCTATGCTATCCAACTGTTAAGTATACAGAGTGTTTTTATCTGGATATTTATTGATATTCTTAGTGTTCTATCCGGACATCATAAGAGTGTTATGTTGTTTTTATTTAAGAATTGATATTTTCAAAAGGCCACATTCACATGAATGTGGCTAATACTAGTAATTAATAGGAAAGAATGTCATAATTAGGCCCCTCGAGGGTTTATCTCTGGGGCTAATTTCTAGGGATATGGTCTTATTTGGAATAAATTCTCCTCCATATATAAATTCCATTTGTGAACAAACACATTTTAATGCCTTAGAAATAAGGGTCTAACCGATTATTAAGTTGTTTATATTTGGTTCACAAAATTTATCAAGTATAAAATAATATTTGATTGAAACTCGTTTAGCTACTGAGTCTCGAATCAAGTCCGAGCAGTTTGAACTTTTCGAACGAATATGATTACTCGATAGAAAATTATAATTTAAAGAGATTTGAATAATTTATCAAACTTTAAAATTTGCTCATATTTTAATTATCTATATTTCGAGTCAAACTCAAATCAAACTTTTAATCAATGAGTACCAAAATATGCAACTGATGAAAGTAATTGCTAGTGGGCTGGATACTTCATACTTGTGCCTTCAAATAAAATCCACAAATAGTGGTCTTTATATTCTTAAAAATATTTTTATAATTGTATAATCAAACACTAATTTAATTTTGTTATAAAAATATAATTTAAAATTATAAAATATAATAACTATTTCAGTTTTTTTGGACTTAGTTCCCAAGGGCAAGGATTGTTATTGGTGTGTACTTTGTTTGTTTGTGTTCCGAGTTGAAAATGAGTCAAAGTTTGTTTATACTACCAACCATAGACCATGACATTTGTTTAGTTTTGTTTTAAATAAATTTATCAAAATAAAATTTGAAAAGAGAAGTGTTGAAAAAAATTATTAGAGCATTCACAATAATTTTTCTAATAAATTTTATATCCCCAATTTTGAAGAATAAATCAACAAATCGTTATTCAACGTTTTCCTTATTTTTATTTAACTCTCTATTTTAATCTCTATATATGATTTTACTACTCAGGATGAGGGAATCAAAAGTGTGTTATCTATGTATACAGAATGACATTTCACACTCTCATTTAAGTGGACAACTGATATTCAACTCATCTTCATTTTCAAATTATAAAATTAATATTGAATTATTTTTTAAAAGTTAATTTCAAATGTATTCAAATTTAAAATTGATATAAATTTATTTAATTCATGCCAATATAATTTTAAATATTATAAAAGTACTATTAATTATAAATTTTATTATTTTCAAAATTTAAATGAATCATATTAATTTTAAATTAAAAAATACCACAAACTAACTTTTTAAAAGTTAATATTGATCTTATGTACATTTGCAGCTACAATCCATTCAATACTCACTCCATAAATTACTTAAAATTTAAAATAAAATAAGAGTTATTTTATAGTGGAATACAATTGATAAATTATATTCTCTTTTATAAATTATAAAATTATTATTATTTTTTATAATTCAATTTGATGCACTCCCAAACTAAATAATTTTGCTAAGAATTGTAAAATAAAAAATTTTATTAGTAGTATTTTTTTTCTAAATAAGTTGCATTATGTATTGATTAAAATTATATTTAAAAATATCACATACTTACTTCAGAAAAGATTAATAAATTAATAGCAATTTTATAATTAAAAACAAGAGGTTGTAGTATATTACATTTATCATAAGCTCTAACACATGAAGCCAATACAAAGGTCGAATAGTTACAATGGTCAAAACTGCTTTGACGGTTGAAACTTTCAACTTTTAAATTTCATTATTTAAGAAATCAATATAAAGAACATGTTGGGTACATAGTAAAAAAATTGAATCTTTATCATACAGAATGACCCAAGAATATTACAGAATTGAGATAGAGATAAGAAAACTATCGTGAATGCTCTTAGTGTTTTAGCCTAAACACTCCCTTAGCCTAAGATTAAAAAGAGCACAAATTTTGTAAATTAATTTATTATAGTATAGTATATATGTTGTATTATTTTTATAAATATAGAAGTCTAGAAATGGAAAAAAAATCTCATTGACAATCTTCAAATAGTCATATTTATAACAGGGAACATGTATTTTTCATTGTAGTATAAACCATTTATTTAATGTTATTTGAAAAATAGTTTGTGTTGATTAATTTCACATCCAAAGTGAAATTGTGAAAACAATAAAATAGAACTAGCAATTTTACCTTTCAATTATTTGATTAGACTTAAAATTTTGTGTTTTAATCATTTTCCTTTTTCTTCTAAAATTAGAAATGTATTTTAATTTCTTGAAATAAATTTATTACATTTTATATTTAAAATTAATACTCCCTCCGTCCCAAATTAACTGCTCAGTTTTGACTTTTTTTAGTCAAATTGACTATTTTTAGAATTAATAATTAAGCATATATAAATATATTTCTAAAATTATAAAAATTAGGATTAGTAATAAATTGTATATACTTTCTTTTGGTTATAATCTCTTCACCTATATTTTAGCAAAAATAGTAAAAAGATTAGTTTTAAAAATGGTCAATTTGACTTTATAAAGTCAAAACTGAACAATTAATTTGGGACGGAGGGAGTATGATTTTTGTTCAAGTTATGAGAACAACAAATATAATACATATTAGTTTACATCTTGTTTTGACAAATAAATAAATAAATAATTTTGTGTCAAGTTAAAATTTTAAAATATCCTGAATGAATAGTCAATATATATATATATATATATATATATATATATATATATATATATTAAATTTTGAAATGAAATTAAAGAGAGAGAGTGACATGCATAGCAGTAACACAAATCCCCCAGATGCCATAATGATGACCGAAAAAGATGGAGTATTAAATAGGGACAGGCCAAGGGCCTGGCCTGTGTGATAATATCAAAATTAACAAAAAGCAGAGAAAAATCTGATTTTCCTCTACCCTTTTGCCTTTCCCTCTTCTTTTTCCTTAATTTTTTGTTTGTTAGTTTATGTAGTGCGATGAGCAGAAACTGTCCAAAAGCTAAGATATTTTAGGTATTTTTACGTCGGCCCAATAATTAAGAAACAAAAAACGACGCACATAAATACTCTATTCAGTTGAATGTTTGATATATATATATATAGGGTTCCCCGAATTTTAAACAGTCAACTAAAAACGAATTGACAATAACGATGATTTTTTTGTCGCTATAATATATAAAATCGACGACATAACTATGACTACAGTTCGAACTGTGCTCAAAAAATCGCCGTTATAGCTCAAAAAAAATCTTCATTATATTTGATTTGTTTTGATTTATATATATATATATATATATATATATATATATATATTATTAGTAGCAAGTATTTGTTATGAATCAAAAATGAGCAATCACTATTGTTAGCGTTTAAATACAAGAGCCAACGGTCGAAATTAGAACTAAAATTCACGTCCACTACAATTAGTAGCGGACGACAGATTACGTCTGCTACTAATAATAACAGATGACAAGTATCAGTACCGGCCCTTGGCTAAAGCCTAAGGTGCCTGGGCTTTAGACCCATTAAAATTTATAAATTTTTAGGACCCCCAAGAGATATTTGTGTTATGTATATATATACCAAAAACAAAAGAGCTCAGTTCAAGTTAGTTTAAATTTAAAGGCCCACAAAAAATTTACCCAATGAAATAGGCCCAAATTTCAATGGCAGACTTGTATTCTTTCGTATTGATGCTCTTTTGTTCAAGGAAAGTTATTAATTTTTTTATGCGTATCTTAATAGAAATTCATGAAAGGCCAATTTTTTTGTTGTCGATTTAGGCCCTTAAAAACTCAGGGTCGACCATGACAAGTATCGTTCGCTACTAATAATAACGAATGCCGCTGAAAATAGTTGCGGACGTGAATTTTTCACTTCTAATCTCAGCCATTAGTTCCTATATTGAACGATAAAGATGACATTTAACTATTTTTATCTATATCAAGTACTTGCTAGGGATCATTTTCACACACACACACACACACACACACACACACACACACATATATATATATATATATATATATATTCCAAAGCTTTGATGTTCAAGCCATGGTGCCTTCCTCTTCTTTTTTTAAACCATTAGCAAAATGAATATATATTCTAAATCTGGTTATATTTTTAGTGAATCAAAACTTGATTCTTAAAAGTAATAAACTCTTATAATCATAATCACATTAGAAGCATAAAAAAAGGGTTAAGTTCAGATGACCACTTGGGGGTTCGGGTGGTTTCCCACTTAACCACCTGTAGTCAATAAAGCTACATTTAAACTCCCGACTTTGAGTTAAAGTGAAAACGTCACATTTTTCCATCCAACTTAACTCTGCGTGTATGTTAGACGCCAAAAACGCGTGAAAAGGGGATTTAACAATTAAAAAAGACTGAAATACCCCCTTCTTCTCCAATTCTCTCATTTCTCACTCCTCAAACTGATTTTGATCCCGATTTTAATCTCCCCAATTTGCAGGCCCACCTCACCCTCTTTGCTTTACTTGCGCCAACTCTGTAGAACTAAGACCCCCACAAAACCCAACAATTTCGGCATAGCTTCAAGCTCCTCCAATGGGGTCTTGCTCGTTAAGGGTTATATGGAGGAATCAAACTCTGTTTCCGGTTTTGCTATTAAGGTAATTGGGGCACTCCCTTTAATCGGCCTTTTTGCTCGGATATCATCTTCTCCTTCTCTTTTTTTCAGATCGATTCATTAGATTCCCCCAAACTGTTGACATTTATATTTATCATTGGAACTGTCATCTTCTCCTTCTCTTTTTTTATTTCGATGATAGAGGAGCATATTTAAAAAAAAGGAAGGATAAAAGGATGAAGCTTAGTCATCTTCTCCCCCAAACTCTCGGTCTCCACTTGTTTGATAAAATGCCTCAACAAAGAAATGGGCACAAATACTCTGTTTTGGGCTATTCAATTGGTATTGTGGAACATATTTGGAAAATATGAGTAATAGAACTTAAGTAATGGAGAGAGAATTAGTGGGTTTGTAAGTCATATTAGTGGCAAGAAGGAGGTGACATTCAGGAGAGCAATTGATCACTTACTAACCTCATGAAAAGCTTGAGCTGTCAACAAAATTAAGAGCATAAGTGTGTGATGACTAAGCTAGCAACGGATGAATATGGAGCAGGGGAGGCTGCCCACCACCTCCATTCCATTTCTTGTTTCTTCTCTTTCTTTAATTGTTAATCATACCCACGCCACCCGAAGCAAAGATCAAATTCTTAAATTTTCTAAAATTTAGTGGGTTCGGTTAAAGAGGAAGAAGGAGCTTAAGAGGACTGCAGTTGTAGAGAAATTTGGAACTAATTCTGAGATCAAAGGCACTACAACATCATTGAATTGGCAATTTGCAGCGAAATAGGAGGCATGTGTAAGTTTCATGAAGATTTATATATAAATAGGTTGATTTATATAGTTTGTGCGAATTGGGGTAAATTGTATTTAAGGTATCCATGAATTAGCAGAATGGAGCTTAGTTGTTGTTCGGAGTTATATGGATGAAAAATATGGATCAAACCATACATAATTGGTTGTGAATTCTGAAATTTAAAGAATGCACGCGTATTGTTTGACAAAAGTCCTATTAGGGACTGTTTTGTTTAAAGATTGAAATTTAGTAGAGGTTGATGCCAAGAATAAGTGAAATGTATCTATATTCCATTAAGGTGGAATTTCTGAAATCTGAACTTTGGTTAAAAGTAGATTTCAAATTTCATAGTTGAAATAATTGGATTTTAACTTTTAGACTGTTTTGATTCGGGTTTCTCTGTTGGTTTTATATCTACTTAGAATCTTAAACATCAATTTGACCTCCTCTCCCTGTTGATTTGATATTCAGCATATTAGGGGAAGAGAGAGAGAGAGTAAGTCAGTGTGTAAAATCAAAAGCTTGATTTTGATATGGAATCAGAAGTCTCCTTGAGGGTAATTAAGTCTTTAGCCAAATCATTTAACGGAGTTAAAACGGAAAGCATTTTTTCACTTTAACTCAAAAAGTCGAAAGTTTAAATGTAGCTTAACTGACTACAGGTGGTTAAGTGGAAAAGCGCTTAAACCCCATGTGGTCATCTGAACTTGACCCTAAAAAAAATAAATAGGAAGCAAACAACGAACACCACCACCACAAGGTAACTTTTATTGGAAATGCTGAGCTTTTTTCGGACAAATTAAAAGAGAATCAATTGTGGAGTAATTAAGCAAAGAATTCAATTCACATGGAAGTTGAATAATAATGACTAATACGTTTCACATTTATTTATTCAAATATAAGCTGTAATTTTATATATCATTCATGCATGCATTAGGTAAAAATAAGCAATAACCCCATACAAATACATTCCAAGAAGAGAACACACCCAATCCTAGATTTCTGAAAAAGATGTTACCGTCCTAAATCCATGATTCTCTGGAAGCAGTCCATTTCCTGGCCGGACAGATATGATCACCTCCAAACCTGAAACAAGTAGTATTAAAATTCAAATGTCAGTGCTGAAGGAAAATCCTATACACACCAAAAGCTATCTGTGTGCACTCTCTCAGAAACCAAGCCATAAGAATATACTAGTCCTTTTGGCAAAACCTTCATAGTAATTGGATCCGATGGCCTTAAAAATGTGTTTTCAAATTCGTTGTTTTTTTTTTGGGAAACAGTACATTGGATAACCTATCAAAAGTGAGATGGGTTTTACCTGCTGCCTTTGCAGCTACGCCTTCTTGATAGACGTCAGTAATAAACAAAATCTCTGATGGCTTATGCACACCAAGAGTCTCTGAAATTTCAATATAACTTCTTGTTTCTTTCTTGTTCCTAAGCAAAAATAGAATAGGATGGTTTTTTTTAGTGAAAAACCGAGTCGGTATAACTTCTTGTTTCTTTCTTATTGAAATTATTATGGAAATTCAAAATATTACCCCACTGTGGTATCAAAATATCCACACAAGTAATTTCTCAAGTCACCATAATTTGTGTAGCCAAACAAAAGCCTCTGCGCCAATCTGCTACCGCTGGAATATATGTATACCTGAGGAGGAGAGAAAAATATAAAGTTACTCAACACTTGAAACAATTCTATTTCAGAGATAATGAACTGCAACTAACACAAGACTATATATACTCAAAAAAAAATATCCTAAAAATGCTAAACATATGCCCCGGGTACACAAAAATGAATATACGCAGTATCCCTTGGGCATTGCGCCAACCCCAAATGTAGTAACTGGGGAAGCAAGTATCTAAGGCCCCTGTGGTCAGCTTACTATGTTACTTATGATGACCAAAAATGATACATGTATAGGGCAAAGGTGAAAAAATGCCCCTGATGTTTATCCAAAGTCCCACTTCCACTCTGAACTTTTTTTTTCCAAAAGTACACTTGACATTATAAAACGTAGCTCAAATATACCCTCCTCGTTAAAAAAATGCTAGCTAGACAAACAAATGTTAATTTATTTTTGATGTGGCCGACACGTGTAAAAAATAAAAGTTAATAAAAAAAAAAATTCTTCTTTCTTCTTTTCTCTCTCTGATCTCCTTTCTCTATTTTTTTTCATCTGCGCCATACGAAACCTCTATGATAAAAAAACCCCACCAATTAAGATCTGTATACAAATCAAAGCCACATCAGCCTTTCCCTGCTTACTCATCAGATTTGAACTTGAATTGATGAAAAAATTGGCTAAAAATTACCTCCGCGATACAAAGTTCACTATCATACGTTTGAGGTAAGATTTAATCATTATTTTGAGCTTTTTGTTACTGATTTTGGTATAATTCTACTCGAAATTTGTTGGGGAACAAAGCTCAGTCATTTGCAAGCTCTAATCGAATGATCTGATTGGATTTGAAGCAAGATTTTAGGGGTTTTTTTAGTTTCACAATTTAGCAAAATTTCTGAATTTTGGGGTTGATTTTGAGATGATTTGATGAGGTTTGTGCTCCTAATCTTTTTGAAATTTCTGTTTGGTTCTCTTTCCAAACTTAATTTTAATCGGTCGATGTCATTTTGTGTGTGGGGGTGATGAAGAGTCTGCAAATTGCTTTGTTTTTTGCATTTCTCTGTTTTTTGAGAATGGAGGGAGTATATAATTCTACGAGGCTGTGATTGTAACACCCCGAACCTGATACAAGCCCGAAGTGATACACGCCACAAGTCCAAAGGCCAGTTAGGCAACAATATCAATAACACGCAGCCCAAACAAAGCAACTCAACAATAATCTTAATTTAAAACCCAACAATATATATATTTTAATTCAATCCAAATGAAATACCAATAAATACCACATTCAAATAACGGAGACGCAACTCTTCGAAATTAAGAGTTTTATCAAAATTCATCAACAAAAGAAATAATATCTAAAACTAAACTCCAACTATTCCAAGCGCATCAAATAAATGCTCAACTTTCAACGATGAGACTTGTAAAAATATCATTTGCAAAAATACTTTTTCGAAAGCGCGTAAGTTAGAGGATGGGTTAGTGTTACGAGCAGACATAAGACCTGGTGTGGCGTCTTTGAGTTGCCCACATATGATGCGGTGTTCAATAAAGCGTTAGTGATCGAGAAGGGCTTAGCAGAAATGGAGAAAGGAAAGAACAATAAGAGAGAAAAGCTATCCAGGGGAGAGTCGAGTCATGGAGGACCTACGAAGAAGTCGAATATACAAACCACTAAATTTAGAGGAAATCAAGGAAACTAATGGAATCAAGAGAACAAGCTGAGGTGTACGAGGTGTGGTAGGAACCACCCAAACAAGGAATGCCGTTGGAATACGGGAGCGTGTTTTCATTGTGGAGATTTCGGCCAAAGGATTACGCAATGCCACAAGAACCCTCCACCAAAAAGAGAAGAGAAAGAAGAGGAAATAACGTTGGCAAGTCTGAGGCCAACTCGAGGACGTGTGTTTCAACTTTCAGACAACCAAAATTAAGGTATAAAACTCTTTTGTCAATTGTGCTAATTAGTTAAATAATAAATTTTTCTTCATCATGTAATATTTATGTTTTCTTTAGAATTGTGATTTGGGAATTTGGAGGACCAAATTCTTTTAAGGTGGGCAGAATGAATGTAACAATCGGGTTTTCTATAATAATAATAATAATAATAATTAAATAGTAAGATAATACTAACTGACATCTGTTAACTAAATCCTACATTTAAGGATTTGTGTTATATTTTAAAAACAAAGGGATAACTATAGTTTTAAATTTGAATTAACATCTATTTGTTCTCATCTTTTAAAACGCTGGGATTGGGATAATATTAATGAGGGTTTGAGAAAGAAATATCAGACGAGAGAGAGAAAAAAAGAACGTAAAAACTTATTTGGCTTTGGAACTACTGCAAAACAGAGAAGAAAGGAAGAAAAATCAAAATGGTAAAACCTAAACCCTTCTTTTAAAATTATGAGATAATATTGTATTATATATGAAAATTTTAGATTTTTAAAGCCTGAAAATGGTGTTATGTATGTGGTTTTTGTGAAAATAAATGATATTTTTTTAATCGCATATATATATATATATAATTATTTCGGTATAGATGTGCGAAAATTTTAGCCAGGGTAAACTTGTAGAGTTTGTAATTTCATTGATGTGTGTTAGTATAATTGTATAATTACATATTGACTATCGTGCCTGTAGGTGTATATATATGTGTGTGGGTAAGGAATTTTTTTATCTTTAGACGTGTGCATATATATATATATATATATATATATATATATATATATATATATATTGTGATGTTAGTAGAAGTTTCGAGTTCTGTGTATATAAATGATTAGTATACATTCTTGATCATGGTTATTGTTTGTAATTATATGTGTAGGTATTGGTATCTTGCATGAAATTATTATTTATAACTATAAAATGAATTCTAAACTAATAACAAAAAATATTTGTTTTAATTTTAAATTTATAGTTTCAATATTTAAGTTATTATAATTTAAGAAGATTATTATAATTTTAGGTATATTAATTAAATACATATTGAATTAAAAATAAATAAATATTACTTCCTCCGTCCCAGGATAAAAGTCCTGGTGGACTTTTCACGCATATTAAGAAGAGGAATAAAATGACAAAATTGTCCATAATAATGTCATTAAATATGGAGAGAGAATTAGAGTAAGAAAAGTATGAGATATTTAATGTTACGGGCATAATAGGAAAAAATGTATAAAAGTTTGGTTATTAAAAGAAAGTGAACATTTAACATGGGACAACCCAAAATAGTAATAAGGACTTTTATCCTGGGACGGAGGGAGTAAATATTAGTGTAAGATATAAAAGGTGTACACCTTAGTAAGTCCTAAATTTAATATTAAATATTGAATGCAATTTATAGTTATAAATATACTTGCATAATAATTTCATGCAAGATACCAATACCTACACATAATTACAAACAATAACCATGATCTAGAATGTATACTAATCATTTATATACACAGAACTCCAAACTTCTACTACCATCATATATATATATATATATATATATATATATATATATATATATATATATTTATATATATATATATATATATATATCAAAAAATTCCTCCAAGAATTAGACATTTTTTTATTTTAACAACTAACCAAATCAAATCTTGATATATTTATTTTTCTAATGATTTACCATATTCATAATACAGGTTGTAGCATATCAAATCACAACAAGAAGTGAACAATATCAAATCAAAATGAATAATTTTATTATAGTTGTAATTTTTTGAACTTGTACGTACCAACTTCAAATTATATAAATGATGATACATTTGTAATATTTAGTTTAATTCAATATAATTCTTAAATTTATGTTTAGTTTCTTAAATTTTAATATTGAATTAAATTCTTGAAATTTTAAATTTTATTATTTAATAGCAATCTTATTTATAAATAAAACTAATACGTTAAAAATATGTTTGAACTTTAACATTAGCAATATGGATGTCTTTGACTTTAAGAAAAGACCTTTAGTATAGATTGTTTTGCTTTATATTATTATTTCGTTTGGATAAATATAAGATAAAATATTAAAATTGGTTTAAAATAAAAAATCCCGCCTAGGCCCCGTAGGCGCTAGGCCCCCATCGGCCGCCCGCCTTCCACTTAGCGCCTTTTAGAACATATATATATATATATATGCACACATCTAAAGATAAAAGATTCCTTGCCCACACATACATATATATACACCTACAAGCACCATAGTCAATATGTAATTATACAATTATACTAACACACGTCAATGCAATTACAAACTCTGCAAATCTACTCTGACTAAAATTTTCGCACACCTGTACCGAAATAATTATATATATATGCGATTAAAAATATATCATTTATTTTCACAAAAACCACATACATAACACCATTTTCAGGATCTTGGCTTTAAAAATCTAAAATTTTCATATATAATACAAATATTATCTCATAATTGAAAAGAAGGATTTAAGTTTTACCTTTTTGAATTTTCTTCCTTTCTTCTTCTCTGTTCTGCAGTAGTCCCAAAGCCAAATAAATGTTTACGTTCTTCTCTCTCTCTAGTTTGATATTTCTTTCTCAAACCCTCATTAATATCATCCCAATCCCAGCGTTTTAAAAGATGAGAACATATAAATGTTAATTCAAATTTAAAAACTATAGGTATCCCTTTGTTTTTAAAATATAACACAAATCCTTAAATGTAGGATTTAGTTAACAGATGACAGTTATTATTATTATTATAGAAAACAAGATTGTTACAATGATGATGAATGGTATGAGCTTAT
Source organism: Panax japonicus (assembly GCA_020205505.1). Classification (NCBI taxonomy): domain Eukaryota; kingdom Viridiplantae; phylum Streptophyta; class Magnoliopsida; order Apiales; family Araliaceae; genus Panax; species Panax japonicus. The sequence continues at coordinate 88,841,384 of CM035091.1, forward strand.
TGTCCAATTATTCTTCATTTTTTATCACCTGAAGTTGGAATTAACAGTAAAGTGCAGTGCGATTCAGATGTTAAATTCACAATACTCTGTCAGATACAAATTGATGATATTCACAAGCTAAAAGGTTTTCTTCATAGTTTCTTACTCACAAATATGTTTACAGGGTGCCGAAGATGAACTAAAGCATGTTGTGGGGATTGTTCAGCCAGTAAGTGTGACATTCCAGGTGATCAAGGGCTTCAAATTATCCAATAGATGGAGTTTACACAAGTGACAGTGGCAATCCTCCCATGGTAAGTGAATATGAAAGATCCAAATGAAAATTGAGTAATAAATATTGAAATACTTTGTGTAGATAAGTTCAATATAATGAGTTGATGGTATGTGATGAGATCTGTAACTCTCGTATGCAACTGGGGGTTGCGATTAACAGAGGAGAAAGAGAATGGAGGAAGGAGATGAGGAGAGAAGAAAAAAAAGGAGGAAGAAAGATTTTTTTTTATTACCTTTTCTTTTTGACACCTGTCAGTCACATCAAAAATAAATTAACATTTGTTTGTATAACTGGCATTTTTTTAACGGGAAAGGTATATTTGAGCTACGTTTTATAACGTTAAGCGTAAAAAAAAGTTCAGGGTAGAAGTGGGACTTCGAAAAAAACATCAGAGGTATTTTTGGACCTTTGCCCTGTATATATATATATATATATAACCAATTGAATTCAAAATGTATGACAATCCAACAAAATTAAAGGTGTGGCTTCCAATTTTAGTTTTGGGGGAATGGATACATCTAAAGTTCTGAACAATAATAATTTTCTATTGTTGACAAGTTAAAAAAGACATCATGTGAACAATAGTAATTTGGCAAAAAGTGGTAACCAAAGTAGGGAGAGGGAGGACAAAATTAACCTGAAATAGAAAATTAAAACGAAAAATGGGTATTTTGAGGGACAGGTTCTACTTACTTTGCCAAGAAAAAGTCCATCCATAATCCATGTACCTTTTCTTTCAATATACAATTCTGATCTAATTACAAAATAAAAAACAAAAGCCAATTAAAATGTGAAACTAACCTTGATGCCCAAAGCATGCCACTTCTCAAGAGCTTCAGGTACATCATCAAAAACTACGCCTTCTATTTCACTTTTCTGAAATCCAGTTCGCCATATATGACCCTGTGTGCTTAGATGTTAGTCAGATTCTAAGGATTCTGAGGGAAAGAATAATGTGTGTATAACATGCATTTTGCTTACTTGTAATTGTTTCAAGGCAGTAATTTTCCTGTCAGCTTTTATCATTGCTTCCACATTAGCAACCAAAGCTGCAATCACCTCCTCTTTCCCTGCGTCATTAGAGGGAATAGGCACAGCACCTATAATTCCTTGCTTCAGATCATCCTCTACCTGGAAGTAGAACATTAAAATATTATTGCGTTCCATATGCTAGTTTGAAAGAGAAATCAAGAACTTCGGATAACACATAAAATTGGAACCTATACTGCACTACGAACCATTAACTCAACTCAACAATGCCTTTATCCCAAACAAGTTGTGGAAGGCTGAAAATGAATCACAGGTGTAAACGTAAAGCAGAAAGGCAAGAGAAAAGGAAAATAAATAAAAGAAAGAGAAGATAGAATAAAATAATGCAACTAAAAGAATATAAGTAAAAGATTGTAAATAGAATAAAAACACAACTGCAAATAAAAATTTAAAAAATACGCATATATAGATAAAATGATGTTAAAAAGAAACAAAGAAGAAAACTTGGGACAAGAGAGAGGGAATAAAAAAAAGATAGCACAAACGTAAAAACTAAAATAATGAGTTAGAAAATAATACTCAACATCACCTTTTATCCAAAACTAGACAATGCACATGTTATACTCATCAATGGCTTTCAAATCCCATCTTATGCATATGACACTCGGCTCCATATAGCATTGCTAACCACATCAGTATAAAACTTCCTTTCAACTTGGATGGGATTTTACAATTAACAACCCTGATGCACCACGCTACTTCAATGTTCAACCATCCATCTCTAATCTTGTGGCTAGCATCTCCCCCAACTCGCAACGAACCATTAGTGTTTTTTATTTTTGTTTAGAGAAATTCTCAACTATTGCTTGTGAGATGAACAGCCATACCAATTCCAGTAATGAAAAATATTAAGATGATGACAAAATTTTAAATAAACTAGTGAATACATGAGAGATAGAGAGAGAGGGGGGGGGATGGGGAGGAAGAGACATGATACTTTGAAGATGAACCACCGTAAAGTGCACGTATTGGATGTAAAGTTCAAAGATATTATGTCTAACGCAATTTTCAGTTGTACAAAGACGATGCACCATGCATTTCAAAATAAACCAAGAAGACTAGAATGTAAAGTTATCCAGTTTTTGTTCACCGTTATAAAGGAATGTCTGGAAGTTCTGAATTAATGTAACTAGTTATTCAAAAGAGATGTCATGTGAACTGCCTAACATGCTCTCACCTATGGACAAAGACACTCCCTGCTAATATTTGCTTGCTGAATTATAGACATTAGGACAAATTGAGAAAGAAACAGATGTAGAAAAACAAAACAACTTCTGAAACGAAGGGGAGAAAATAAGAACAAGGGCAAAGCAGCCTATAGTAGCCTGCCTATCGATAAATAGAAGTTTGCTTCGAAGTTCAAAAAACAAACTACAATCTAGGGTAAAATACATGAATAACAAAGAAAACAATCACCCATCTCTTTTACTAAATGGTGGAATTATATGAAGATAAACTCTCTAGATCCAGTGGTATAATTCAGAAATTGTAAGAAGAAAAATACTCACTTGAGAGCGTAACAACTTGATATCATCTTGAGTTTCTGCAGTATCGTATGTTGCATCTAGATGCCTTCCCACATTTTCACGGGCATATGGAAAGAGAATTTCAGTAACAAATGATATAGGAGTAGTAGTCCCTTCAATGTCAAGAACAATGCAACGCTGCCACACATTGTAATAAATAACTAGATGAATCAAAGTCGCAATAGTGAAGCTCACATAAGATTTATAGTAGAATGGGAGAATACTTCAATAACTTACATGTGAAGGCTCAAATTCATTATTTGAGATAACAGTCCCGGCCTTGACAGACATACTCGCATTATAGGCACCTTTTAATACTCCTTTGAAACTATGGATTGGGCCATGATTAGGAGTTGAGCAGTCCAGACCAAACTGATGAAGTTTGATAGCAGCATCAAAGAGATAATGATAACATTCAGCCTGAAAAACAGTATACTGTCAGCTGGAGCACATCAAGATAAACTTAATTCCTTAAAGTTGCATCAGTATAAAGAAAACAGATGAGTAAAAGAAAATACCTGCACATTATGCGTCCGTAATTTATACACTTATTCAACATAAATAATTATTGTAACCATGATACACATTGTTAGAAACCTATATTCATTATTCAACAGGTTAAGTTTTTACTTTTTAGAGAAATTGTTAAGGTTTAGGAAAAATCATCTACTTTGTACTTTTTTTGTGGTAAGTTTCCAGTTTGTACTTGGTTCTTTGTTGGTGGAGTATGCACTGTGTTTACTTTGTGCATAATGGAGCTCCTTATTGTATCTCCGCACATGCAACTGGTAATTGAATGTGACAGAAACTGTTAAAGTATGATAAACATATTAGGTCCCTTCTATAGCAACTTAAACTCTTAAAGCGATTGGTAATTTAAAATTATATTATAAGGTATTTGCACGTTTTCACTAGGCTATGTCAAAATTGTCCACAACAGACAGTAGTAGAGTACGAGAACAAACTCAGAATCAATTAATCAAGCTCATCAAGACCATGATCCTTATTGGTCAGGGAAAATACAAGAAGGGCCTAATGGGGTTTGTAGACCCCACCAGTTTTTTCAAAAAAAATTAGTATAGAGTTGCAAGCATAGTTGTCACGGCGCCAAGGTGAGACGCGACGGTAGTTGACCGCCAAGACGCCTAGGCGATAAGGCGCCCGCCATGGCATTCGTATGGCGACAAGTCGTTAACAATGTGCAATTTATATATTATTTGTTTTATTTCAAAAGTATATTACACAATAAAAATTTATATACTCTAAAACCCAAAACATAATAATTAACGGTCTATACTCTGTTTCTAGTCATATAGCTCAAACAAAGTCATCAACTATGAAGTCATTTCCGTCTCCCACACGAGCATTCCTCTCATTAAAAGGAGTAGGGTCATGAGCTAGGTTAAGGTCATGGGTTGAGTCACTTGGGTAATTGGAAAAGTCCATGGGTTATGATGAGTAATGGTAAAAAATGACTTAATCACTTGACTTGGGCCTGCTACCAATGTGTGAGCCTTGGCGTCTCGGCGTCCAAGGCGTTGCCTTACCCTTCTCCAACGCCAGAACGCCTAGTCGTCGCCAGAGCCGGTCCTGGGTTTTGTAAGGCCCAGGAAAAAAAATTTCAAGTGTGCCCCTTTATACAAAATAAATAAATAAATTATCAACTAATTAATTTTATTAAAATTATAAGAATTTACAAAAGATAAGTAAGAACACTTTGGGGCCTCGTTAAAAAACTTGTTTGGAGAAAATCTAATGGGACAAAACCCCAAACGAAGGAAAAAGATTACCCCGAATTGTAAACATTGCATTAAAAACGAAGAACAAGAATCTCAGCCAAGTTTTCTGTTGAATGAAATAATAAATAAGAAAAAGTTGACAAAAATATATATTACGATTTACAAATTTATATATCTAGATTCTATATGTATCTTTAAAAAAAATTACCTTTAAAAAAAAGCACTGGTCTAGCTGGTGGATGATTTATTTTCCAACTTTGTTGGAGAAGAGAATCATCGGAGAAAAAATTGCTTGCGTTGCGTTATGAACTGAGAGGGTCGAATGGTTTTTCCTTCTTTTTATGACTAAGAGTATTTTGATTCACCATATTTATTAAATTGTTTTATATTATATTTTATAATTAATTTTTTATTTTTTTTATACACATATATACATAATTTTTTTCAAATTTGGGCCCTCCTTAGCTTTGGGTCCCCGGGCTGTAGCCCTGGTAGACCTGGCTCAGGGCCGGCTCTGGTCGTCGCCTGACAACTATGGTTGCAAGTGAAACTCTTTTAAACTAGAAGTGTCAAAGTGAACTAATTTTAGTTAAAGAGTTAAATTTCAATATTTTCAGTTATAACGACCCGTGATTTTGAAAATTATGCTCAAGTTCTTCAATTTGATTTTTAGACACATGCTACTCTCTTTAGTAGTTGCAAAAAGGAACAAAGCAAAAACGGAGACATGATAACAAAATTGAGCTTCTAGATTTTATTTTTCTTGTTTACCTTTTCTCTTGTGTGTGAAGTATCATTTAAGTAGGCCTTTTCTTTCCTGGTAGGACTCCTTTGTGATAAGTTAAGGTGACTTCAAGACATCAAACACTAAGTCCCTCGTGCAGGCAACTATGCAATCTGTGAGCTCAGAAACCCAATTCACCTTTATCATTCTGGTGTTTGTTATTTCTTAAGCTGTGTCACACTTGTTGAACAAAAAACCCTTCACTAGCTCCTAATTTCCAAAATAGTAAATACACTGGAGTAATTTCATGGAAGTGTTTTATCTACATTGTCTGCATCTATACTTTGTATGTGCATTTTGAAATAGAAAAGATGAAAATCAGTATATCTTGGTCTTTTTGTTGCCGAATTTATTGACATTCAACTAACTTAAATTAATTGTGGCTAGATCAAATCAACATATCTACGTCTAGCTCTATCTCAAAAACGCAACCACAGTAAAGGAGAAATTGAGTTGAGGCCTTACTAAATTTCAGAAGTTTGCAAGAACAGAATATTTAACAAACATCAATCCTTTCTTCAGAATTATTACATCATATTCCCTGGAATTTCCAAAAAAGAAGTCCAATTTTGACTTTAAAATTGAAATGAATTCATTTAATTTTAGTCGAAACAATCTTGATTATTGTAAACTAATTTAAAAAGTACTGATAATAATAAAAATTATTGTTTACAAAAGTAAAGTGAATTCACATCAGTATTAAATTTTAGGATTTTGTGAATTGAATTTTAAAGTCAAGTGATACTCTTTCTTTGTAATGGAGATAGTATTTGAAATTTATGATCGCAACCTAGTTATTCCTTGCAAACAAAAGAATGATCAGCAAACATGTTCAACTGATTAAATATAAGAAAATCTTTCTGTAGCAACAAAAACCTGAGTTTTGGCACTGATCCAAGAATCCCCCCATATATATATGCCATGGTTCCGGACCAGCACAGCTGTTGTTTTTGGGTAAGCTTCAATCTATAAAAGGAGGGAAAGTTAAAATCAGTAGTCTCAGATCAAATGAACCGAAGAGCAGGCATGATTGGTTTTAAGTTCGCATGAAACAAACGCAGAATGCTGAAGTTCCAAACCCAATGATGACAATTGGATGCATTTTATAAAAGTATTTCCGTAGAAAGTTAAAGTCTCAGATCATGGCAGTAGTGTCTGGGACTGGAAATTAGAAAAATAATATACTGATCATGAGCTTTAAAATATATTTATTCTCAAGTTATTGACTATAAATCAAAAGAGCTTCTTTCTCATGATTATTAACAACTCAACCTTAATCAAGTAGTTCTGTTCAAATTATTTCAAATTTTCAACCACACACAACACATTGCAATTAGGATGCTAAATTAAGGAAATCAATAGTCAATTTAAAGTACCATTATAGATATATTAATCCTCACTAATTAATTAGCTTCTCTGCGTATATGCTTTAACCATATGATCATTTAATTTTCAAGTTTCAACGCAATTTTGTGCTTCCTATAATCTCTTCAAGAAATAGGTATAATAGCATCTTATGCACCAAAATTAGTGATGCACATAATTGTCCTGGCAATCTACTTCAACATAACAGCAAAAAGAATTATCCTCTATCAGCATGCATATCAATGAAACCAAAATTTGAAAAGATGTATAAAAGAACATACAGCTGCAGCAAGAGATTCTGTAAGCTCCCGCTCCTGAGCAGTGTTTTCAATTATTGGAACCACAAGCTCGTCATAGTAACCATGCCCTTGAATGCCTTTTATCATTTCCATATGAGTGATCTGCAAAAAATGACAATAATTGAGATGAAGAAAAAAATAGAAATTCTGGGAAAAAAGAAAAAAGAAAAAGAAAAGGAGGCAGAGACATTTTCAACAACTTAATAGACCTATCTGTTGATAATTTCTTCAGAGTTGTTAAGGTACTCCCAGATCACCTTTTCAGAAACTCTTACTCAAAAAAGGATATCGATATCTCAAGAGCTCAAATCAAGCTAATAAAAGTGTAGACTACAAAAAACATAGTGGTTATCAAAAAAGTTCAATGACCTAAATGCAAAACATTATCAACATAATATTTCATGGGGATCAAATCTGATGTCTTTCTAAGTCAACAGAAACTCATGAACATTAATTTATCACCGATTGTTCATCTTTGGTTAGATTTCTATAATTACATGTTAATGTTTCACCGATCATTCATCTTTGGTTAGAGTACTATCACTACATGTTAATGTTTTTTTTTATTTTTCCTTTCTTGCCTATAACTTTGTTTAAAGTATTCCCTACCTTATAAGTCACATTTGGTATTGCTTAACTAATTTTGAGATTGAGAAGATTATTTTTCTTTAAATTTAAAGTCTAAGAAAAATGTCAAATGCGGTTGCTTTTGTCCATTCAATTTTATATTCACCCTGGAGCCTCAAAATTTGATTACTAAATTGGGACATGGTAAAGTTAGATGTCTCAAATTAAAACGAGAAGGCATAATGATTGCCCATAAAACATAACATGGTAATAAATTGTGTTTTGGTACGAACATTCCAAACCATGAGGTGCACTTTCATTCCGAACTCATTTAACCCTAGTACTCATACTCTAGTGATATACTCCTACAATTTTTATTTCATATATGTCCTTGTACAATTTTTTTATGTTACCAATGTAATTTTTAGTTTGTGTGAGGTAATGACGTGGATTAAAAAAACAAAAACAAAATCCATGTTGCACTTTTAAGGTGGTCAACGTGGAAAATGAAGGGTATTTAGGTCTTTTAACTAGTTCCTTCTTAGACCTTTCTTCTTCCCAATGTTTATAAGTCAACAAAATCTATTGGGTTAATTTGAGTCGAGATGAAACTGTCTTTCAAGAAAAATGGGACTCGATTCTGTTGGGGAATGAAATTGATGAATGATGAAGCAATCAAGATCTATGTTACACGGACTTGGATGGATGGAATGTCCGGTTGGACACAATATCTTGAAGAGTGACATTGGTGATCCTCAATTTAGTCAATTTTTTACATGAAGTGTCTCATAACAATATCCTTGTCCAAGTGTGGTCGTATCGTACACGGGTACTTAAGGGTAAAGTGAAGAATCCATGTCACATAGATCAAGATTGATTTTTTCTAAAAGATTTTTTGAAAATGATTTGGGTGAAGTTCCAAAAAATATTATGTTTGCCAGTTTGTGTTCTTTTTTTGTTTCATTAGTTTCTTCATATCGTCATTGAAAACATATGGGTATTAGATCCACACCTAATTATATTATATTATGTTGCTTTGCAAGAAAGTAATTTTTTTTTATGGCAAGAAACCTTTTCTTTAGAAATATCTTTGTATTTGCTTATTGCATTTGCAAAGGTTTGGGTGTTTTAGATATGAAAGAATCTAAATTGACTGTTTTTGAAAATACTTACCAAAATTCGCTATTAATTGACGTTAGTCTTTGTTTGAGGTGAAAAGTTGAGCGTGAAATTATATAAAAACAAGGTTACTGGACTGGAAATTATGTGCCAAACAGAGGGTGAAAGGGATATTATAGGCATTTGGGTCTTCGAAGAAAGAAATACCCGAAAACGTGGTATGTCAATTATCCCTACAAGATTGCAATCTAAGACCGGGATGGGATGACAAACTTATTTTCAATAAAGAAGGTCTGGGTTTGAACGCCAATGGATTCGTTTCGAATGAAGGAAAATAAGGTTTGGATTTGAATGAAAAAGATGTTACAAATGAATGAAGAAAAGAAGCTTTGGTTTAGTTCTTGCACTACAAGAAGGGCTCACCGGAAAATCCGACACTCATAAAAATATGACGCGAGTTCAGGATTCTTGGATTTGGAACAACGCCTTGGGGCAAGAAATACCTCTGAAGTCTGGAACTTGCACCACCGGGGCTCACCATAAAATTAGGTGATAGGAAAGATGTGACGGTGATTAAACTAGGTTCTAAATTAGCCAAATTGATTTTGTCAACTTGTACTCGTTGGGAAGGAGAAAGGGTTAAGAAGGAGACTGTTAAAAGACCTAAACACACTACATTTTCCACATTGATTAGGTGAAAAAACCCACATGAATTTTGTCTTTGTTTTTTAACCCACGTTATTAACTCTCGCACTAAGGACTAAATTATTCATATAGAAAATTGTACAAGGACAATTATTAAAATTTGTTTAAGGACTAAAATGAAACTAGAGTAAGAGTACAATGACTAAATGGGTTTTATTACCCATTCTGAAACATCAAAAGTGGCTATCTAAAACTTTTTTCTCCTATTTACTTAAAACTTATATTAATTACAACTTCGCTTCATGACTTAAAAATTAGGAACATCCTCTTACCTAGCCCTTGGGTCATACAACCAATGGCTAGGATCAAATCATGATCCACTATCTAGAATCATGCTCTGAAATATCTAGGATATTATAAAGTATATTAATTGCATGAGTACTCTATTAGAAACCCTACTATGTAACAGAATATTCTAGGATATCACCTAATGTAGCCAAATGAGTCCCTTTTGAGTGTCAAGTAAGCAATGACATAGCTTAATTTCACTAAAAATGCATTTGTTGTAACACTATGCTTAGAACTAACTCATAAAATTTTTAACTATATTTTATATAACTTTTTTTAGAAACCTATTTCCAGCATATCACGTTCCGAATAAACGTTTTTCATACCAACTAAGCGATTCAAAAAAACCTACCCCTACCATATTTTGTATCCCGAAAAGTGATTTTGTTTTCAATTTTGTTCCACAAACCGAATCTAACCAAGATCAGAGTAGCATTGGTAATGTTCAAGTTTAAAACTTTCAACGCATTGGTCGTATGGTGGGCGAGGCCACTCCATGTTCTGTGCCCCACAAATAATAGTAATAATAAACAGCAGGTAGGTAAATTTTCCTAGGTGTAAATTGAGAAATACAAGAACTAGTGATTGTAAGGAAAATGGATTAATGACACTGATCTCAACCTTTTCGCTGCAACTAGAGAAGCCATAGTTCATAAAACTTACACGAAACTCTTTTGCTAAAGGATTGATCATAGTTGCGATACAGGATTCCATTCCATGACTGTGGATAACAGCACCAGCATTACGCATCTCATATGCCTGGAAAATAAGGGTAAACAAGATTATTGTAACTTTAAAAAAAGCTACAAATTTTGAAAGAAAAATAAATCACTTGTCCAAGATATACATTTATTCCGAATATTTGAAATAATAGATCACAGCAGTTCACTAAAGGTTCTAAGTTCCAATCATTACCACATGAGGTTAAAACAATGTCTTCAACATATCAAGCCTACTATAAAATTGAGACAGAAGGGATATAGACAGGCTAACAAATTATTCAAGGTTATCATATCAAGGATTGTGTTGCAGAGGTAGCAAATTGCACTCAGATGCATTGGATATAGTTATTGAAACATACTTGAAGTGGCTTTGCTATTTTGCCAACTATATCTGGAAAGAAAAAAAAAAGGAACTTGAGAGAGCAAATAACACCTAGGATACTCTTCCAGATCAAACAAGGAAAGAAAATTCAGAAGCTAACAAAAAGAACGGATTTTGATAATTATGCTCCTTTCATTAAGCTTTTTATCTTTCTACACACCCCCAACGCTTTCCCCTTCTTGCACTCTAATAGATGATGCACCTACAAGCTTATTGTACATATAGCTCTAACCCTTTACTCTTTAAAATCAGTGAACGATTGAACCTGCAAACAAATCATCTTTTACGCTATCTAGTATATTTGAAAGCAGCCAAACACTGCAGAATGAGCCCAACTTCCCATTAGGATTAAGTAGCATTCAGAAAACTTGGATTCGACAAAAAATAAACAAATGAACAGAGAATAACTGGATTGTTTACACAATCAAGAACTCAACTTAGTAACACTTTCTGTCACGAATTAGTTGGGTGTCTAGACAATCAACAGAATACCGAAATTTAAGCAGATTAATTTCAAATTTGCAGGATTTATTCAGGATTAAATAACAACAGGGGTGGAAGTGTTGAACTTGACCACGTATTAGTATATTACATTGGACAAATTCACAACAATTTAAATCTTAAGAAACAGTTACAACTAACAATTTTCTTAACGGATAATATTAGTAAAACAAACTATACCTTCATGAATAGAGGAGCACAATCAGAACATTTAGGAGGCTTATGGGGGTATGGCTTGGGTAAAGGCGAAAATAGAACTGAACCACTTGGAGATAGCACATACATATCCTCTGGAACCATTCTTTCCTTTTGCACACCTACCCAAAATCCATCACTTCACTACACTACATGTATGTATAGAGATATGTAGATATATAGATATGTAGATAGAGAAAAGAAAGGGAAATGGAAATACCAGATGGGGACATGAGGATGAGTTGTTGGGGTTTGGGGATCGAGTCATCATGGACTTTGATGGTGATACTTCCACCTGTACCAGATACCCATCCGAGAGTATAAAATTGACGGCACAGCTCCGTTATCAAGTTCTTAGTTTCCCTCACTTGATTGCTCTCCAAATATGCTTGTGATGTTGCAGCCATTTTTACGCCGTTTATGGAAGCTGCTGCAACTGCCGATGCCGCCATTGCTGTAGCAGCTCAGAGAGAAATTGAGGCCGCGGTTAGGCAGGGACAGTCCACGGAGGATGATGATATACTGTTTTTATTTTTCATTTTTTTGGGGTTAAATGAGCATTGATTATATTTCCAGCCGGTGACTGAAAAACGAAGTTAATTTGAACACGTGGCGATATTTGTCCTACCGTGTTTTAATGTTTATCAAGTCAACCTTTGCGTAATTACTGATACAAACCCACAGTGTGCGGTCGGATTTAGTAGCATATGTTACGCAGAGTTGAATAAAAATTTTGTGCGGATATACATATCTAATTATATAATTAAAAATAATATTATTATCACATAAAAAAAAATACATAATGCTCACATACATATGTATATTATGGGTTCCACATGTCAGATAGAGACCCACAGTATACATGTATATGTATGTGAATATTATGTGATCTTTTTATATAATAATATATTAAAAAAATCAATTTGAATGTCATGTCATGAATCACTATTACTCAAGACTTTAGAAATGTTACATTGTACTCAACAGAAGGCGGAGAAATTGTATAGATATTACCTCCGCTAGTTTAAGTAGCGGACATTTTAATTTTTTTAATATGAATGGCGTTGATGGGGGACTGGACATAATGGACATGTTAATTATTTTTTTCCAGTCCGCTAGTTTAACTAGCGAAAAGCAAATAATATTTTTTTAATCACTATCGTTGATAATTGTAATGTAAGGTGGAGATGTTATTTGTCTATTTTTTATTCCATACCAAATACATGATATGGATCATTGCTCATATATCTAACAAATTATCTGGGCCGTTTAAAGTTTGGGATAAATCTCACCGTCCATGTAGTGCCAAAGGCATGAGACACAACTAGTATATACTCCCTCCGTCCCATAGTTATATTTTGATTTTTTTTGGCACATAGTTTAAGAAAATCAGTTTAAATGACAATTTTTAACATAATTTTTCACATATACCCCTTAATATACAATTTATGAATAAGTTAATTACTCATTACTTATCACACTGGTACTCTCGACTTCAATTATTGACGTGTACTGATCATTAAAGTTCATAACCATAAAATTTTAACTAAAGAGAACACAACAACATTAAATATGGTGATAAAAATAATGACATTGAATATTATTTCTTCAAAAAAAGAGTAATGGTTGAATATTTATTATAAGGGCATAAAAATAAAATAATGAACCAACTAAATTTTATAAATACTACCTCCGTCCCATAATAAGTGTTTTTTTAGCTTAAATCACACATACCAATACACAAACTAAAATGACAAAAATATCCTTAATATATTTTATTTGAAGTTGAAGAGTTAATGAGTGTCATTTAATTGTAGTGATGGTAAGATGCAATAAATACCATTGAATGCATAAGGGCATATATGAGAAAATATTATAAAAATTGTATTGAAGTTCTAACACATCACTTATTTTGAAAAAAAAATATTAAGGCTTAAAAAACACTTATTGTGGGACGAAGGTAGTAGTAAGTAGCTTATATATTAGGACATCTAAAATGAAAAATCAGCCTATGACTATGGGACGAAGGAAGTATATATTTGACTATATGTATATACACAGATGTGTAGTACACAATAGTCTATGACAACAGTTTTTGGGCTATAGTGACGGTTCACTCGTCGCCATAGAATATAATAGCTATAGCGACGGTTAGCTCTAAAAAATCGTTGACATGGACGACTGTGTACTACATATATATATATATATATATATATATATATATATATATATATATATATATATATATATATACGGAAAGCTTCAAGAGTATAATTCTTAAATAGCATAATTTTATCAAAACGACGTAGTTTTGGAGGGACGCGGTGGTATTTTTGTAAATACGCGGTGGCATGGTATTTATAAAAATGTCACCGCGTCCCTCCAAAACTACGTCATTTTGATAAAATTATGCTATTTAAGGCATTATGCTATTTAAGAATTATGCTCTTGAAGCTTCCCGTATATATATATATTTCCTATATATATTTTAAATTTATATAAAGTCTGGTTACTTATTTATGCTATGCTTGATTGAATATTTTAATTTTCATCATCATAAATGTAAATTTAGTGATAGTATTATTGTATATTTGATTATGAAAATTCATTTGCTACGTCTTTGAGCTTTAAAAATGCTACTCTATGAAAATATTATTATTGTAAGGAAAAGAAAAACGTTAATGGGTATACATACATCTAATGAATGTCCATTGTTGATTTGTTGCAAACAAATTACGCTTAAATATGAACTCCCTCAGTTTTTTTAAGAGATAATTTTTTATCTTTTTATTTATTTGTGTAAATTTTAAAGAAACATTAATTACTTAATTTTTAATTTCTCCCATAATTATCCTAAATATAAAACATATTTTGTTCTCTTTTATCTTTTCAAAATATTTTATCTTGAATATATTGTATTAGATTTTTTTATTTTTGTATTATCACGTAAAATGTCAATTAAAAAAATGAAGGGGTATACAAGAAGATAACACTTATTTTGATTAAGGGTGGTGTGTTCGGAAAAGTCTTATTTCAAATGACTTATAAGTTCAAATAAAAATTGATTTATAAGTTGCGACTTATAAATAAAAGTTGTTCGACATCAATTTAACTTATAAGTCAAAAATTAAGTTAAAGCAAGTTATTAAGGTGTTCGACTCATAATAACTTATCATAAGTTAAAATAAATATAAAGATTACTAAAACGAATATTAATAAAAAGAGAGACAAAATAAACATTATATTTGGTCAAACTATTTTATTTTAAAATAATTTATAAGTCATTTTAAGATAAGTTACAAATACTTACTTATTTTTTTGACTTAAAATTCAACTTATAAGTAAAAAATAAGTTATTTCTGAATAAGTGAATAGTAACAAATTACTTATAAGTTCATTTGACCAACTTATAAGTTATTTTCGATCAGTTAAATAATAACAAATAACTTATATATTAATTTCATCAACTTATAAGTCATTTCCGATAGTAACTTTTAATTTTGATCACTTCTAAAATAATAGT
Organism: Panax japonicus; assembly: GCA_020205505.1. Lineage (NCBI taxonomy): Eukaryota > Viridiplantae > Streptophyta > Magnoliopsida > Apiales > Araliaceae > Panax > Panax japonicus. The sequence continues at coordinate 88,856,423 of CM035091.1, forward strand.
GAGAGTAACACATCATAAATTTATCTGGAAGATCTATAAATTTCAATACCTATAATAAATTCAACATTGAGAAGGCAAAATGGCAAATGAGTCTGTAAAATAATCTAAAAAATAAAAATTGTCAAAAAGTAAAAGAAAAAAAAAGAAAAGAATTCACATGAACAAAACCCCAAAAAAGAAACCCATCTGGTTTTCCTAATAAGAAGTAACAAAACCACTCAAAACCACACTTAACAAAAGTGACACCAACACAAATGAAGGAGTAGGAACCGCGGGAGCAACTGATTTAGCCGGAGCCGGCGGTGAACTAATATCAGCCGGAGTGCTTCCAGATGTTGTCGAAGGAGATGGCGCAGCAGGTGTTACTGATGAAGCCGGAGGTGACGATGACGTCGGAGTAGGCGCTGCCGGAGTATTTGCCGGCGCAGGCGACACTGCTGGACCCACAGATGATGGAGATGGCGCCAAAGGACCCGGATACGGCACCGGCACCAGAATACCCGGAGATAGCGCCGGAGTGTATGTTGCCGGTGATGGCTCCGGAACCTGACTAACTGGAGATGGCACTGGAGTGTAAGTTGCCGGATACGGCACGGGAGCCTGACTATCCGGTGATGGCTCCGGAGCCTGACTAAATGGAGATGGCACTGGAGTGTAAGTTGCCGGAGATGGCACCGGAGTGTAAGATGCCGGAGATGGCACCGGAGCCTGACCAACCGGAAGTGGCCCCGGAGTGTAAGTCACCGGAGATGGCCCCGGAGCCTGACTAACCGGAGATGGGACCGGAGTATAAGATGACGGAGATGGCCCCGGAGTATAAGTCACCGGAGATGGCGGCGAAGCCCGACTAAACGGAGATGGCGCAGGAGTGTAAGATGCCGGAGATGGAACTGGAGTGTGACTTGTCGGCGGTGATGGGACAGGAGTAGGAGCAGCGGAAGGGGTGTGAGTCGGCGGCGGCGGAGCAAGTGGAGGTTTGGGGGGATAATTCCTGATGGCCAAAACAACAATGACCAGCTTTTGGCCTTGATCACAGTTTGATTTATTGGCAGTGATAAAATAGAAAGGACCTGATCGATCAAACTTGAAAGTAGAATCGCCGTCTTCGAATTTGGTGATGGGTTTGGCGGTGTTGCATTTATCATAATCATCTTTGCTCACCACCAGAACAGAATCTGTTCCTTTCTTATATTTGAAAGCTACAAAAACACAATGCATACAGTATATTAGTAGGATTTTAGGATATATGTTTGTTGAACTTGAAAACCAATTAATATACAGTAAACAGCTGACACTTAGAGTTTCACTTATAATCAGTACTCTTGGTCAATTGATCAACTTATTTAAAAATGAATTTCATATTAACCTGCTTTGAAAATATTATTTTCTTATATACTCAAATAATAAAAATCTTTTATAAGTTCTAACGCCACAATTACAAAACACACTAAATTGCAAAAATAATTACTCTTTCCGTTCAATTTTATTTATGAAATTATCAAATTTCTCGTAAAAATAAGAAATTGTTACTTCCATTAGAAAAAATTGATATTTTCACACAAGGTTCTTTCACATACATGTGTGGGTCCCACTAATCATACATCAATTTCCTCCTGAAAAAGTCTAGGGGACCGGCCTTTTCCGACCGGATAATGACCGGCCGGGAATTTTTTTTTTTTAACCACAAAATAATTAATGTGATTTATAGGACTGAAATTTTTATAAAATGCAGTGATTTAGGTGTCATTTAGATACACGTAAAAAACAAGATTGTAGAGATTGTATAACCCTATTTGTTACGTGTATCCAAAAAAACACCTAAATCACTGTATTTTATAAAAATTTCAATTTCAATAAATCACAATAATTATTTTGTAGTCAAAAGCAAAAAAAATAAATTCCGACCGGTCACTGCCCCGATCGAAAAAGGCCGGTCCCCCTAGAAGGACTCTTTTTTCCCTAACCTAAAAATATAAGTTGTCTTTTTAAATTGTGAATATCATCAGAAAATAAATAAAATGAATCAAGTAAGATCGATCTGGTATATATATATATATAGATAGATGGAGGAGAGATTATATATATAATTTGATTTGATTCTCGTATATACTTACAAAGAGTGTCATTAACTTGGAACCTCATTCTCCCAGCCCAGTGATTGTAATTCTCAGAAGGCTTCAAGGTCCACCCATCTTTCCCACCAACTTTGAATCTGTAAGCAGCCTCAACAGATAAACTGGCGAAATACAGCATCAAAAAAACGCATAGTAATATACTGTATCTTTCAGAATCCATATACGCTTGCTTGGTATACTATACTATATTTATTAAGATCGACTTGACTAGATGAAGGGTACTATATATAAATATATGTAGAGCCTGATGACCTGATCGATCTATATTTATACTAAGCTTCCTATAATAACAACAGACATACACGTACGTACGTAAGAAATTGGAGATTACGGAGGAAGGTTCTCGAATGCCTCGCCTCGCCTCTAAAATTAGAAAAAATGAGACAATATTTAATAGTAAAATTGACAGATATTAATTATATCGAGAATGACAGATACTGGCTAGCTAGTTAGTTGAGTAATAAGAAAGAAATATTATAGGAAATTAATTAATTACTAATACGAAGGAAATTTATGTTTAAGGTTTGAATTTTTTTGGAGTTAAATATTATTATTATAAACATAGTTACCGTTGCAGAAAGAAAAGAAAGGACCAAATAAAAAAAAAACTTGTAATAAATGCCAAAATTTGCTGTGCATGCATGCAATTTGTTTGTATAAAGTTTTTTATATCTATCTATCTATCTAATAAAATACAAATGATTTTGAATTTTTCGCTCACTCAATAAATCATCTGGGCCGTCCAAAGTTTGGGATAAATCCCACCGTTCATACATCTATCTAATAAAATACATCTATCTATCTAATAATCTAATAATAATTTAATAAAATACAAATGACTTTAAATTTCCCGTTCACTCAATAAATTATTTTGGTCGTTCAAAATTTGAGATAAATCATATTGTCCATACAGTGCCGGAGGCACGGGACCCAGCTAGTTTATTTATATTGAATGCAGACATCTTCACCGAATGATATTATAAGTTTTTTTTTTTTAAAAATAAAAATATTTCACATGAATTAATTATATTTCACATGAATTAAAGATAAAAAGAAAAGAACACCACGGTTACAGTTGTCAGTGGAGGCCAACCTTTGCGTCTAACGTTCGAAATTATTATCATTGTTAGGAGTATTATTATAATTTGTCTTAATTATGAATAATCCAAGATTTTCCGTTCAATACCATATTTTTCTCACGTTACAAACACGTATACACTGAAACGGACCAAACGGTACTATTTTAGGCCCACAATCAAAATTGATTGATAGGTAATCAAGTGTGAAGTGAATACTAAATATGAATGAGTCATATTAATGGAATGAGTCATATTAATGGAATGAGTCATGAGTTGGACTAGTCTCAAGTCCCATCACTTGTGCCACGTGCCAGCAGCACCATTCCGGTCTGATATATGTACCGAAAAGCTGGCAAACGGGCTCAAAGCCCGCGGGCCGGGCCGGCCGTTAAAAAGCGGGTTTTAGATCGCACTTTTTTGGCTCACAAAAAATTGTGTCTTTTTGGCCCGACCCATTCAAAGCCCGGCTCGACGAAGGCTGAAAAAAATACAAAAAATAGGCATAAATCACCTTCGGCCGCGGACCGACCCGGCCCGCCCGTCAGCCCGCGAGCTATGGACTTACTTTTTTTGACCCGTGAAAATCCGGGGCTTTTTGGCCCGGCCCGCGCCCGCCCGTTTGCCACCTCTATGTACCGGGGTCATTAGTCACTACGGCCCGCCTGTGAGTCCGCGAGCTATGGGCTTACTTTTTTTGACCCGTGAAAATTCGGACTTTTTTGGCCCGGCCCGGCCCGCGCCCACCCGTTTACCCCTCTATGTACCGGGGTCATTAGTCACTATAGGCGAGCATAGTACGGTTTAAAAAATTTAAAATCGCACACGAAACTGCTTGTGATTGATGCGGTACGATTTTAAAATGTTCAGTGCAATTTTAAAGTTTGCGATTTCGGTTTTAGTTGGACTAGTCTCAAGTCCCATCACTAGTGCCACGTGCCAGCAGTACCATCCCGGTCTGATATATGTACCGGGGTCATTAGTCACAACAAGGTTTTAACAATTTTGTGTATAAATTATATTAAATAATTTTTTTTATAAATTTTGAGGATTGAATTAAAATATTTAAAAGATAAAATAATAATATATTTAAAATTATAAGGGCAAAAAAAACAAAAACCATAATATAGATTAGAATTACATGTATTTTTATCATGATAAATTAATAATAAAAATTGAAAAACGAATAATATTTGACCGACAGTCCTAAGGTTCCTAGAGATTAACGTTCTCGCAACCAAGGTTTTTAAACCCGGACCGGTCATCGAACCGGAAAAGTTACTGGGTGGATGGGTCACTGGTCCAACCAGTGGTCGGATCGTTATTGACCCAGTGACGTCATTAATATGTAATAAATAATAAATAATTAATTATATTAATTATTATTATATATTGTATATAATATTTAGTAAATATGTAAAATTAATCAATTTATCTACAAAAAAAAAACTAAACATTTCTAAGATACATTCAAATTCCAAAATTCAACCACAAGTTCAAGTGTTTGATTAAATGAATGCAAAAATATGTAAAATACCAAACAAAGTCTCAACTAAATTACTAAAATAAAATAAAATTTGTAATATTTTTTTTTTTTATCTTTAAGGAGAGAACCGGTCAAACCCGTGAACCGGTCACCGGTTCACTGGGTCAACCGGTTCAACCGCCGGTTCACCGGTTCTGAACGGTTTTTGAGCAAAAGTGGTTTAATGGTCCAAACCGGACCGTTGAGTGAACCGGGTCCGGTTTTTTCCGGTTGAACCGGCGGTCCGGTCCGGGTTTGACAACAGTGCTCGCAACAACTGCATCCTCGGACCCAATACCAGTGGTCGTACTACTTCAAATAATCAAAATTATAGGTGTCCAATGAACTAATAAAGCATATAGGGTGCCAATATGAACGGATGAAGTGGTTAGTATAAAATTTATTTTTTATATAAGTTGGTTAATTGGTTAATAAATTCTTGATATGCAGGCGAGGTTCTATGTGTGTCAATATTTTATTGACCAATTGACCAACTTATCAAAAATAAATTTCATACTAACCGGATCCATGGATGAGCAATGGGATCACAGAACAGGCAACCAGTGGCAAGACTAGAGATTGTGTTTGAAGAAACCAGAAGATGTTATGCAAAAACCCCTAGGCAAATAATCCTGGTATAAGGTACTTGATATAAAGAGCAGCTGTCTTTGGTATTTGAGGATCTTGATGAAGTAATACAAGAATTGGTTCACTGTATACCCAAATGATGAATATGAATATATGATAACAGAGAAACAAATTGAATTGATGCAAGATGCTTATATATATATATATATATATATATATATATATATATATATATATATATATATGGGATTCCATCCACAGTAATCGGTTGTTGGGAGCATCCCATTTTTGGTCAGCCGTAACACCTTGTACCGGCTTATAAAAAAAAATTGCATAAGGGCTGGTACAAGCTGTTACGGCTGGCCAAAAATGGGTTGCTCCCAACAATCGGTTGCTGTGGATAGAATACTTATATATATATATATATATGGATTCCATCCATGACAATCGGTTGTCATAAACACTATTCTAACAATTTATTTTCGAACCGTTGATCAACTTATTGAAAGGCTTAAATTGAAAGATAAAATCTACACAGCCGCTACAACATTTTGTGCACGAAAAACAGGTTGTAGCGGCTTTTATTTTAATATAAGGGTCCCACATAATCAAACATGTTGTCAATTTGGTTAAACAAAATTTTTTTTTAATATAACCGCTACATGTTGTAGCGGCTTGGTCCTTTTTCTTTTTTTTAAAAAAAAGCATTTCCCCCCATACATTGTCCTATGATAATAAAATGTTTAAGCCACAACAATTTGTAGCAGTTTACTCTATCCATCCCATGGTGTCCATATAATAAAATAATTAGTATAATAATAATAATAAAATAATAAGAATTGCTGAAAAATAATCTTTGTCCTGCTATAAAAAATTTTTTTAAAGCATTTCCCCCATTATAGTCATGACTCAGCTCATTTGACAAACTTAAAAAAATAAAAAATAAACCCGGCCATTACAAGTTGTGCCGACTTACAATAAAAAAAAATCTTATTGCATTTAAAATCACGCTGATATGGCTCCTTCGAATTATTTCCAAAAATAATTTTTCTTCCCATGATTCAAACTCGCAACCTCACACTTCAAATCCTCGTCATATGACCACCCGAGCACCACAGGTCTAGTTGTTCATTTCTTGCGAAGACTTGTCTTTATATTAAAACATTACATTTTCCCCAAAATCATAGAATAAGACATTTTCTTTTGTATTAATATTTATTTTTATATTAATATTAATAATAAAGTGGGTTTGTTATAATAGTGAAATGTTAATTATTATTATTATTCATAATTTGTATACTCATTTTGTGTTGAAAAAATTAAGTATCTTTTAAGAAAAAAGGGGCAATAATTATTATTATTATTATTATTAATATTAATAACATTGCATAATAATATTAATGTAAATGTTTATTATTATTGTAAGACCCCAACTTATTAATGAATAAAATTAAATTTTCTCTAATTATTACTGTGAATAATAAGGTATTAATTTGATATAATATTTTGGTTATGAGTGAAATGTGCAAAATTTTTAAAATAAGCAAGTGGTTATAAAATATTCATTTGTCGGGGAATATTCGTTTGGTCGTGGAATATTTTTTCTGTCGAAAAATATTCGTACGACTGCGCAGCCATTTGTTGACCCCATAACGGATAACGGTCGGATGAAGAAGACGACAAAATTGAATAACGGCGCAGTTGTTACCGTTAACACTGTTGGAATATTCGGTGGTTAAAATACAGTAATACGCGTGGTTGTATAGTAGCACACGGTATTGCACAGTATTGTTGAATTATTGATTCTTACGTAAGAAGGCACTACTCAATAATTGTTACAGTAATTACTGTTCAATATTTTATTTTATTGGTTCAATAATTGTTGCGTTGATATTTTATAATATTGTTGTTTAAATAATTATCACTGCACATCATCTCCATTATCAGATCAATAATTCATATTATTTGGAATAATATTATTAGATAGCATTATTGGGAATGTCTAGAAAGTTTTGTCAAGGAGAGGTTTGGTCACCTAATTGCGCGCCAGTAAGGAGAAATCCTTATTGGAAAGCCCTCTCTTTTCTGGGAACTGTCTAGTTGTTATAATTGTGATTCTGTAGTATTATTTGTGAATAATTAATTATTGATTTATATGATAAGAAAATATTTATTTTATGTAGATATAAATGATGGATATATTTATTTTATGTGGATAAAAATGAAGAATTTAATGCTGATGTGTTTTATCAGTATTTTGTCTGTGTGGATGTATTAAAAATCGTCCGTATATGGATTTCGGGCATTTTTCGTTTTGAATTTGAAAAAACTTAAACTTTCAAACTTGTAGAGAATTAAATTTCCTATGAAAATGACATAAGATTCGAATTTTTCTGATAAAAAGCTATTTTCTATGAATTACTGAAGTTTTGGAAAAATAAATAATTTTTATTAAATTATGGGTGAGACCCACTTTTGTTTTAACATGTTGGCTGTTGGGATTTTTTTTCCAGAAGTGGCATGCTAGTATTAGTCTTGGTTGGTGCGTAGGATTGATATAAGAAATAATATTATTTTAGTCTCCTTTGGCGTCCTAAAACTTTCCTATAAATAGGCGCTTAAGTTAGAATTGAAAATCACACCAGAAACAAATTTTCTTTCTCTCTATATTGTCGAGCGTATTTTAGTAAGTATTTAGATACTTTGAGAATTGCTATTCAGTACAATTTTCTGTCAGCACTATATCCGAAATTCAGTCAGAAGTACATAGGGGTGTTCATTTTTTTTCAGTTTTTTCGGATTTCTGGTTTTCAGAACCGGAACGAACCGGTCGGTTCGGTATAAAAAAGAGTCGGTCCGTTTCGATACAAAAAAACCGGTATATACCAATTTTTCGGTACCGGTTTCGATTCGGCGTTTTTATGGTTCAGTAAAAACCGAACCGGACCGGTTTTACCGATTTTCTAATTTTTTTATTAATAATAATAATAAATAATTATTATAATAATAAAAATAATAATAATAATAAAATAATAATTATAATAATAAAAATAATGATTATAATAATAATAATAATAAAAATAATGATTATAATAATAATAATTATATTAATTTTCGGTAAAAAACGATATCAAACCGGTTTCACCGGTTCGGTATACCGGTCCAACCGATACCGGTATTAAGATTTGGGCGATTTCGATTTCGGTACAGTTCGGTACCGGTCTGGTAAAAACGGTTGAACAGCCCTAGAAGTACCGTTATTTTGAGGTAAGGGATGTTATTTTTTTCAATATCAGTATGCCGAAATATTGGTATAAACTTTTTATCAAATTTGTTGTGTCGGGGTTACTATTCATGTATACGGCACTATTCACGAATACGGCACTATTCACCGAAAAAAAAATTTCTTCTTTTTGTCCAAGTTGTCTATTATGGTTACTATCTTTGATTGTATCTGTGACGCCCCCAAAATAGGCATACATCACCTATTTTGAGTCGTCAAATACATGGTACAGAATACAAATACAACTTAATAATACAACTGTCGTGTACAATACGACAAAACATAAGCTGTGAGTTTGAATACTAATATTGTCTACTAGAGATTATACAAACTCAAAAGGAGTCCTCATTACAATTATTATCACACTATTTCACAAAATAGTGAGGACTACTAATGCTATCATCTGGCCCGTCAATCCGTTCCCCGACTAGTTCCTGCTACGTTCTCATTTCCTGAAGAGAACAATGAAAATAAAAGGGTTAGCTCAACTAGCCCAATAGAAAATATTGTGACTAAGATAATGCAGAATATATTATCATTAGCCTTAAACAGTGTTAAACTGATACAATATAACAAACATCAAGTTTAACAGCAGTGAAACAAGCAATCCATTAAAAGAGTCAAGTAGAGAATAAAATCTACTATCTTTTATGATTTAAAAGGTTTTTCATCACTTTTATCGCTGGGACTCAGCTTAATAAATAATCCACATCATCGAATCACTTATGCACTACGGCCAAGGATATTCTTTAGTATCACGACCATAATTATCCATGCACTACGGGCCAAGAATATTTGTGTATTCATTAATGATCATGATCATGCCAACAACTGTCCATCAATGCACTATGGGCCAATGAGGACTTTTACCACATCATTTGTAACATTACGGTTATGATTACACCGAATAATCCCTGGTCATAATCATACCAAGTCCATCTATGCACTACAGGTCACAGATGACTTTCAAAAAAATATAAACATGAGGATGATGACAATGATATAAGAATTCAATAAAAACAAGTTCAAGAATTAATTTATATAGGAACTAATAATGTCCAAATTGTCAACATGATACTGCTTTATAGAGTAAAATTCAAGAATGCTCAGAAGAATATTTCCATGAAAAGATACTGGATGAAGCGCAAATATCAAGGATATTCCACTAATTTCATGGAGTATAGAAGTCAAAACTTTAACCAACTGAGTATAACAAGGAATGGAATAACAAAAGAAATCACCAGACATGCAATAGACCGCACATGCGGGTTATTCCAAAAGAATAATAAATAACGGAATCAGGTCCGGCGTAAACCGCACAAACAGAATATTACAACAGAATAATAAAGACGGAATCAGGTCCGGCGTAAAACGCACAAATAGGATATTCCAACAAAATAATAAAGACAGAACCAGGTTCGGCGTAGAACGCACGGACATGATGTTCCAATAGAATGATAAATAATAGAACCAGGTCCGGCGTAAACGCACAGGCAGGATGTTCCAACAGAATGATAAAGAATGGAATAACAGAATAATTTCACCAAGTATAGAGTAGCCCGCGTATACAGGTTATTCCAACAGAATAATAAAGAATGGAATAACAAAAGTTCTCTTCATGCATAAGAAAGAAATAATACTCCCTACCTTAGAAAAACTGGATACTGGAATAGTGAGGTAGCAGACTTCTCTTCTTTTTTTTATAATTTCTCTCTATAATAATCGTTCTAAATCTTTTGTGAATTGGTGAGAAATGAAGGAAGAATGAGCTTCTATTTATAGAAAAATATAGTTTCAATAATTGCACGTTTTGGGGCTCAAAAAATTACAGTACAATACCTCCAACTTTTCTTTTATTTTTAATTTAGTCATGGAAGTATTATCAAACTTAAACCACCTCCCCTAATAGTAAATAATGTGATTCAATAGTAAATTATGTGAATCAATAGTTCTAGACACGTGAAAATACGAATTACAGTATAATACCTCTATCTATACCTCCATTTTTAACTTAGTCATGTAAGTATTATCAATCTTGCACCAACTTCACTAATAGTAATAAGAATGTGAAACAATAGTATATACATGTGAATAAATAGTTATAATCATATGAAATAATAGTAATTAATTGCTCATTTATCCGATTAAATACCCGATTAGTCAATATAACCTCCAGACATCAATTATTATCGAAACAATTGTCGATTTTCACTAACACAATTAATTCCAACACATTGAAACCATTTTTATCACAAATATAAATTTTAAAATTTCAAAGTTTGACCTTTCCCAAAAAAAGGCAATTGTTGACTTTTTGACCAAATAGTGAATTTCAAAAAATTTTGTGTTTATAGACTATTTTTACTAATTTCATCATTCCAGACTCAAATATTACGTCCGCGTCTCCAAATTCATCTCTGAACACAACTTTAATTTTAATAACATTCATCATTAATATTATAACTCACAATATTTATCAACCAGGTCGTTACCAGGAAAGAAGGGGCTTTCCAATAAAGATTTCTCCCTATTGGCGCGCAATTAGGTGACCAAACCTCTCCTTGACAGAACTTCTAGACATTGTAAATATTGCAATTTAATAATATGAATAATTTTGTCGTCTCAATTATTGATTTAATAAAATAACATATTATGTTGATGATACTATGACAATAATCGAATCAATAATATGAGAGATATGGTGCAACAATTACTGTAGTAATAATTGAGTATAACTCAGTGACTTCTCACGTAAGCATCAATAATCAATATTGTGTGCTACTATCCAACCACGCGTATTACTGTATTTTTACTACCGGGTATTTCAACAGTTAATGGTCAAACTTCCGCCGTTATTTTCATAAAGTATTTTTGTCGTTTTCTCAATCCAACAATAATTTCGTTGTGGAGGGTCCACCAATGATTGTGCCGATGTACGAATATTCCATGTTAAAACGAATATTCTCCGACCAATCGAATATTATATAACAACTTGCGTACTTTGTAAAATTTATAAATATTACCCACAACTATAACATTATATCAAATCCACACCATAATATTCAAAAATATATTTCGAGAAAATTTAATCTTTATTCAAAAAGTTGGGGTCTTACAGTATCCATATTTTGATCTTTATTTTTGAATTCTTTTTAAAAATTAGTTATATTGGAGTATTATTGAACTTGGATAAACTATAATACGAATCTCTAATATTTGTTATTTTGTTTCACTGGATTCGTTCCTTTAAAATATTTTTCATCATCCTCAGTCCTAAATGATGATATTAATGAATATCTTTGGCCTGTAGTGCAAAGATGAATGATTACCTAATGAATATCTTTGGCCCGTAGTGCAAAGATGAACGGGTGTTGAGATGAACATGACCAACTGGTGATACAAATGAATATCTTTGGCCTGTAGTGCAAAGATGAATATTTGATTCAAGATGAATATTGATTGATGTTACAGGGATAAAATATTGATGATGGACTTTTAAATCTTAGAAGATAGTAGAATTCTTTCCCTACTTGACTCTTCTAATGGATTGTTATTTCCGCTGCAGTTGTTGATCTAAACTTGTTGTCTATTATTATATTTTATCAGATTTTCCCTGTTGAAGACTAATGATAATTTGTTGTATATTATCTTAGTCATAATATTCTTTACTGGGCTAGTTGAGCTCACCATTTTCCTTTTTGTTTCATTTTTCTTCTCAGGAGGTGAGAACATAGCAGGAACTAGTCGGAGTACGGAGTGATGGTTGTAGAAAGATATTTTAGCAGTCCTCACTATTTCTATAAAATAGTGTTTGAATAATTATAATGAAGACATATTTGAGTGTGGATATTGTCTAGAAGATAATATTTGTATTTAAACTTACAGTATGTGTTGTCGTATTTTGCACGACAATTGTATTATTGAAGTTGTAGTTTGTTTTATGTACCATGTATTTGGCAACTCAGAATGAGTGTTGTATACCTATTTTGGGGAAATCACAATTATAACATTGCATTTCCCCCAAAATCATACATGATGTTAGAAGATTATAATAATTTATTATATTAATCTTAATATCGACTTTTATATTAATATTAATAATTAAGAATACTATTATATGAAGTCATGCTCCTTTATGAACTTTGTCCATTGAATATTATGAAATAAAAGTAGTTAGTATTTCATATTTGATTTTGTAAATATTTTATGTGATTAAATAATTTTAATATTACTAAGTTATGAATTTGAAAATCCCAGTTCAACCAAATAGATATTCTTATTTGTTAATGAAAAAATGGAAGAAGGAGAGAAGAGAGAGAGGAAAGAGGAAGAAAAAGAAAAAGATTTTTTTATTACTTTTTATTCACATCTAAAATAAATTAACATATGTTTATTTAGCTGACATTTTGTTAACGGGAAAGATATATTTGAGCTACGTTTTATAACGTTAAGTGTACTTTTAGAAGAAAAAAAAGTTAAAAATGAAAGTGGGATTCTGGGAAAAACATCACAGACATTTTTGGACCTTTGCCCTAACAATAATTAATACTCCATCTATTTCTTAATAAGTGACGTTTTGGAAGAAAAAATTTGTTCTAAATTATCTGTCGTTTACAACTTTCTAGGAGAATAAATTAATTACTTTCCTATATCACCCTTATTTTCTCTCATTGTCCCAAGAAATTCTCACCCTTAGTATTAATAATTTTCAACTTCCCATAAAGGGGTAGTGATGAAATTTCACACATATTTTAATTATTAAATGATAGTATTAAATGACTTTCTTAATCTATGTGCAAAAATCTTAAACGACACTTATTTAGGAATTGAGGGAGTAACTATTAACCTTGTCTTTGGTATTTCTGATCATATAATTTAGCTAACAACATGTACTTATTTATCTTAATGAATGAAAACAACAACCTCCTCGAACAATTTTACACAACTTCTCACATAATAAATGATAAAAAAAATCCATTTAAGAGATAAATAAACACGTAAAACAATTAAAGGATTCGTCTTAAGGACTAAACACCTGTATAAAATAAACAAACAGAACTGAACACTTAAACAAAATATTGCTAAGAATTCGTTGTTTTCCATAAAAAAAGGTTGTTCGCTCCCAGGAGCTGAACAAATTCCACCGAACATCACTAAAAACGATGTTCATTCACTGAACTGAACATAAACCACCGAATTCCATTTAATATGTTCGCCCCTCAGGGACTGATCAACTAACCGAACACTAAAAATACTGTTCGCCCCTAGGGGCTGAACAGATTCTACTGAACATCAAAAATATTGTTCGCCCCCAGGGACACCAAAACGTATAAGCTAACATTTGAGCCTGAAAGGGCGGAGGACACTACAATATTGTCAAAGATTTTGAACAAGTTGAATTCAGTAATTCTGTCTTGTCCTCTTTTTTATGCATAAGTAAGGTTATAAAATAAATAAACATTTCGGACATGATTCATACTCGCTCGACTAAGAGTTTGATTCGAACACGACTCGAAATATAAATGATTTAAATATGAGTAAATTTTAAATTTCATATTCGCTAGAATTTGATGCGAATTTCAAATTGAACAGTAAGGACTAACGAATTTCAAATTAATTTAAAAAACACTAGCTAATAACTTTTAGATTATCAAAATTAGAAGCTAATTTCTAAAGTAGAAGCAAATGCTAATAATGGAAAAACAGGGACAAATAGGGCTAAATATACTAACTTTTCAAATAACTCGAGCGCAAATAAGAACACATATCAAATAAATGAAATAATTTAATAATGGGTGGCACAAGGGCGGATCTAGCCACAAAGTTCGGTAGGATCAAATTCAAAATTTTTTTTTGTTAAGAATAAAAATTATAACTATATATATATACTTTTATAAATCCAATATAGTTTCTCAATTATTAAATCGTTAAGTTTAATATATATATATATATATATATATATATATATATATATATATATTCATAATTTTCTTATAAGAAAAATATTAGAATAATTTTTTTAAACAAAAATTTTTTTTTATTAAAAATTGAATATAGTACAAATGTGACAAATCCAAAAGAGTTGGATAAGATCACGCGGAATAAAGAAAACTAAGTAAATAGTCTTGGAGTTTTAGCACCTTATATTTGTCTTTGAGTTTTAATTTGGTGATAAAAGAATAGGAAGTAAATGAAAATAAAAAGAGATAATGTCATTATTGTAATAGAAGAGAATTTTTTTTAAAAGAAAAGTGGTGTTTTTGAGTTTTAGTTAAAAAAATATTTAAAAAACGAGTATATTTCTAGTCAAAAAATTTCTTCTCTTTTTTTTACAACTAAAAAACTGTAATTCTATAATAAGCACACCTAGAGGGGGGTGAATAGGTGTAAATACTCAGAAATGATCTACACTGGCCAATTTTCAAAGTTTATTATAGCATGCTATAATCGGACGGTTTAACCCTGTCCGTATTAGTTATGTTCTTCTTTTGTTATAAACGGACAGCTAATATCTGTCCGTATTAGTGTAAAAAAAATTTCCACGTAAACAAAATCTGCAGAATATTAAAGCTTAAAACAGAAGCAAAAGAACAGTAAATCACACTAAGATTTTTACGTGGTTCAGCCCCTATCCTCTACTCTAGTGGCCTAATCCACGTCCAATCCCAACTAGGGTTGGAGACCATTTTATTAAAATAATATTCAACAATTACAAAGTAAATAAAACTCCATGTTACAACGGCGATCGATTGGACACCTCTGCCCCCTTTGCACCTCTGCAACACCTCTCACCTCTGAGACTTTGAAAGCTTCGTTGTACAGACTGAATATTACTAAAATAAAAACTCCAAGCCAACCTAGACTTATATTATGTTTATAATAGATATAAATAAGGAATATAAGAACACTGTAAACCAAGACTAAAAGAATGATATGATAATTTGTATCTTGGATAGCTTGAAGAATTTCTGTTTAGTGGTCACTTGTCCTTCCAATGCCGAGCAAAGCAGTATATATAGAGAAGATAGCAATGTCTATGTAACGTTCCAATTCCTCCTGCAACGGCTAGTACTTTTTGATTGAAATAAGAGATCAACGTTACCAATGACAACCTCAGTAGATAAGGAAATACAGCTATGAAGAAGTCAATTAAAAATCAAATACTAGTTGAAAAAGTCCTATTAGCAATTAGCAAGATCCCTTAAAAATAGCAATTACTGTTTAGCATGTGACAAATAACAGCTCCATCAACTTTAAATAAGAGTCCTCAATAAAGCCAATTCCTAAAAGATCTCCCAATTACGTATAAATTGGTAGCTCAATATATATATATATACAACCAGGATCCTATCAGGGATCCCGGATTTTACTAAAAGACGAACCTTCTTCTTTTTTTTTTGCTTTTTTTTTGCTTTTTTTTAAAACAACTAATTTTTTTTTAATATTTTATGGAACTGAAATTTTTCCATAATATAATATTTTGGACGTGATTTGGATACCTATACCAAAAAATATATGTACAGTCTGCACAGACTGTACAGACATGTTTTGTTATACGTATCCAAATCACACCCAAAACACTGTATTATATAAAAATTCAAGTTCCATAATTATTTTTTTATTTTTTAGTTGTTTTTTAAAAAAAAGCAAAAAAAAAAGTCCAAATTTTGTTAAAATGCGAGAGTCCGAATCTGATCCGGACTATATATATATATATATTGGAAGGATATAATCCCACAATTAAATATGAGAAATTTAAGGAATATTAAACAGATTTTCAATCTCCTTAAAATACTCCAATTTGAATTAGTCTACAAAGCAAATCAGGATTGGATATATATTCTATATAAAAACTTAAAACATGTTACAAAAATAACCAACTTGATTTACTCACTCCAATACTGAAGTCAAAACAAAGTGATTAATCCATGCAATAACTCATGCAAACTACTATATATATTATATAATTAATATGCATGACTCAATGTGATTAATCCATGCAATAACTCATGCAAACTATTATATATTATATAATTAATATGCATAAACATATTTGAATAACATGACCCAATTATAAGTCAATATAAAATCAATTAAGCCCATATAAATATTATCATCGTTAAAACCACAAAGTATATAAACCAACAAAAACTTTACAGGATGTTAGTTAAAAAAGAAAAGAAAGTAGAAGAGACTACTTACTCTTTGAACCAAATATTACACATGGAGAGAGAAATAAGAGTAGTACTCCCTCCGTCCCAAGATAAAAGTCCTGGTGGACTTTTCACGCATATTAAGAAGATAAATGAAATGACAAAATTGCCCATAATAATGTCATTAAATATGGAGAGAGAATTAGAATAAGAAAAGTATGAGATATTTAATGTTACGGGTATAATAGGAAAATATGTATAAAAGTTTGGTTATTAAAAGAAAATGAACATTTAACATGGGACTACTCAAAATAGTAATAATGACTTTTATCGTGGGACGGAGGGAGTACAAAATTATCATTATTTTAAAAAATCACTTATACAAAAAGGGTTTGGTGGTAGGAGTGTGTAGGGGAAGAAAAGGAGCCAAAGAGGGCACAAACATGTACGAAAATTCAGTGCACCCTACTCTAAGGGTAGATCCGCCCCTGGGCTGCCACTAATCTTTGATTAAATTAGAGCTGAATTATCTTTATTTATGCTTTCATTGAGCTCAATTTTAGTCCATTTGTTGAACCACGTAAGTAGCAACAGACTCCCTGCCTGGCAGAATATGCCGCAGATTAATCCCATCCATAATCCCTATATGACACATCAACAAAAACATGAAAAAAACAAAAAACAATGTTAATGTTAGGATGTAAAATAACCGCATAGCCAAACAAATAAAACCCAAATATTTATATGGACATGGCTAAACCCCAAGGAGAATCCTCCACCAAGACAAGCCCAAGTGCCCCAGGTATATATATATACACATACAAACACAAGTGCATATATTTTGATTATGTAATATCTAAAAGTATAAATATTAATTTAACTAATATAACTATCATTTAGTATCCTATTTTTGTATCCAATCTTTTGTTACCAAAGTATTAGCAAGCACAATAAATCAATGCATAAATGTAAAAGAAAATAACACAATGTTTTACGTGGAAATCTAAATCGAAAAAACTCATGGAGAAGGTAGAAGAAATCTACTAAATATCTGAAGAATGCAAGATAAAAAAGAGAATATCTCTACACCAAACCCCCAACACCTATATTTGTAGGCCATACGAAAATTCTATAACAAAATAAAATTAGAAATATTAAATTGAGTCCTAAACCAAAACAGATTCCAAGTAATACCTAAATCTAAATCCAACAAGTATTCATGTCATACACAACATAAACATTATAAAATACATGTCCCTCATATAGTTGGCTCCTCGATGTCAACGCCCGTGGAGGCCACAAATTTCCGGGGACATACAAAATATGACATTAACGGTTAAAAATGTAAATGATATACAATATATATGTTCATCATATCATATATTTACTTGAGCTATGTTACCTTCGCATATAGTTTCAACACCAATCCGAGAACTGCTGCAATTGGCATTCCAATGAGATAGACCGTTGCTAAATTAATGCACACCACAAGATGCTGCCAACCGCATCCCCTTGCGACACCTGTATATTTTAAGTCAATTCCAGTGAAATATTAAAAAATATCTCCAAATATATATATATAGAGAGAGAGGTCGGATCAGGTCCGGACTCCCGAACCGGACCAAAATCCGGAACTTTTTTTTTTCTTTTTTTTAAAAAAATAAAAAATAAAAAATTATGAAACTTGAATTTTTACATAATACAGTGTTTTGGGTGTGATTTGGATACATATAACAAAACATGTTTGTACAGTCTGTGCAGACTGTACATACATTTTTTGGTATAGGTATCCAAATCACGCCCAAAATATTGTATTATGGAAAAATTTCAGTTCCATAAAATATTAAACTTTTTTTTAGTTGTTTTTAAAAAAAAGCAAAATAAAAAATAAAAAATCTGGGTCTGTATTTTAAGCCTCTCCGAGAGTCCGGACAGGATCCTAGTTCTATATATATGTGTGTGTGTGTGTGTGTGTGTGTATGTGTGTGTGTGCGCGCATGCTAGCTAGCTAATATTGAATGGAAATTGTCAAAATTACCTGATAAGATTCCTTGAAAAGAATCGAGTATTATGGAAATTACAAGCAGGGGTGTCATTGAAGCATATTTCTCTATCACAACAGAGCTATCACTAAAGAAACCAGCCCAGATATCATGACCAAAGCCCAGAGCCAAAACAACCACAAGAGCCAGAGCTATAGAGAGTTTAAGACTAACGGTCATCGCATGCTTGGCTCGACCAGGATTGCCTGCTCCTAACTCGTTCGAAACCCTTGTGCTGTTTCAGTTTAAGTTTTTCATTAATTTCAACTAATGAACAGAATTATAATAGAGCATTTAGAAGAAACAGAAGATTGTTCTATACTTGGTATTCTATCTAACCTTGCAGCCGCGCTAAGACCATAAGTAAAATTGTAGGCTATTGTTTCTGTATTCACACTACAATATATAAAATCCCAAGTTAGTACTTCTTTTTATAAACATTAGAACAAGCCTAGAAAAGTTGACATAACAAAATTATGGAAATCAAAAGAATTCTTACCACATTGCAACTAATGAAGTGGTTATATCTGAGTTTGGCATCAATCCTGCTAATAACACAAGAATCTCAAATGCCCAATATTCTAAACTGGCAAAAATGTATAACAAGGTTATCATTAGCTTGTGCAAAACAATGAATCATTAGGTACTGTTCCTGAAAATATATGAGATCATCATAATGCTTTTCCATTAAAAAAGAAGAAGAAGAAAAGTTTCAGCATCCAACTTAATACCAATAGGTAGCAAGTAGAGAGGGCCCTCAAATATATATAATGAGTATCCAGGTCTAATTAATCCAATGAATCTCAACAATCCCCGTGTGGACAACCTATAAGGGTAGCACGGAGCATGTGGTCCCCTATTACATCCATGGGACACAATACATGAAGAGATAACCTTAACTCTGATACTATGTTGAAGCATCCAACTTAAAACAAATTAGTGGGTAGTTAAGAGGCCCCTCAGGTATACATAATTTATATAATGAGTTTCCAGATCTAATTTATCCGAATATGAATCTTAAGTCATAACAATATGTTCCGGTATATTTTATATTTTGCATTTGGCTTGTTACGAATAAGAACTAGAACTGGAATAACATTATACAAGTCATAACTACTTGTAGTATCAAAAGGTCGATGCTTGATGTTTAAATTATTGGATACATTAAAAACAAGAAAAAAAAGTTAAGGGTTGATTACTAACCACACCATAGCTGCAGAAGGGAGAGCCAGCTTTAAGTTACCAAAGACATAATAGAAAGACTCTAAAGAAAATCCTTCCCACGTTTTCTTAAATTTCTCCGCACAAAGTACATAAGTAGCCAACATAAGAACCGATATCCATAGGGAAATCGAAGCTGCTAATGGAGCTCCTTTGAATCCGAGACTAGTCCAATGAACTAAAGCATATGCGGTGCCAATATGAATGAGCAATGGGATCACAGAACAGGCAACCAGTGGCATGACTACAGATTGTGTTTGAAGAAACCTCAAGATGTTATTCAATAAACCGTAGGCAAATAATCCTGGTATAAGGTACTTGATATAAAGAGCAGCTGTCTTTGATATTTGAGGATCTTGATGAAGTAATACAAGAATTGGTTCAGTATATACCCAACTGATGGATATGATAACAGAGAAACAAATTGAAATGATGCAAGATGCCTGTAGATATATTCCTAACATCTTATATATTTTTGCACCAAATCCTTGCCCACATAGCGTCTCAAGTGCACCGCTTAAGCCAATCTAAATCAACAGAATGTAGAAATTCAAATCAATCAAACGGTATAATAAACTAAGCATAAGAAACACTAAAGGAAACATGAAAATAATCATTTGATTTCGAACATTCATTGATTTATGAGTTCCTGAATTATTTACAATAAATTTGTTAATAGCCTATATAAATCGAAGCTAATTCTTCACATATTGTAGAAGAGCTGGATTATGTTTTTTTGTATAAAAACGAGAAAACAGTAGAACTATAAAGGTCCATCACGGAGCCAGTTATGTACTCCTATCTCAAGTGTATTTTGAAATGGAAAGGTTAGTGGCAAAGCAATGTACAAATTAACTTTTTTCGACCCTAAAATTTCAAGAATTATATCATTACCATATAAAGTGATCAACAATGTCATGAATTCGGAATTTTTCCAATAATTTGAACAAGAAGTTGATGGGGCCTGTTCAGGGTTGGGCTCACATTGGCGTTGGGTTTTAACATATTAATCCAACAGACTAACATTTCATACTCCTAGAACTTTTAGTTACTAGTCGGTTTCATGGCTGTTTTAAAGATTTCCATGACACAAGATACTGAGTGTATAATTGGTTACACAACATTTGCGGGTCGTAGTGAGTTTGGAACATTTTTAAGTCCAAACGCACTTAAAATTGGTGAGTCCAGATGCTACTGCCGAAACACTGCAAATGTTAATAATCCAACAAATTCTAAGTGGGAATTGTTGGTAATAAAGTCTCACGATATAGAGAAATAGGGAGTTGAGAATTTAGAACACAATCACACAACACAAGAATTATAATGGAAACTCCAAAACCGGAGAAAAACCCACTTTCGTTGCCAAAGACAACCAGAGAAAATTTACTATATGAATAATATTACAATCACTCACACTCTCAGAACTTTTCTCACATCCACAAGAAATATAATTCTTCCCAAAAGAACTTTCCCACACAAAACTCTCTAACTCTTAGATACTTCTTAACCTTCTACCTTTGGATTGGTTTACATTCTTACAAAATGAGTGCTCTATTTATAGTGCATGTGAGGAGACAAGGTAAGGATCATAGTCAAGATTAGTACACCATGTTTGTCAAGGTTAGTACACCATGTAGGTAACATGGGAGAAAGTAAGCAACTTTATTGCCAAAGACAACCAAAGAAAATTTACTATGTGAATAATATTACAATCACTCACTCTCAAAACTTTTCTCGTATCCATAAGAAAGATAATTCTTCCCAAGAGAATTTCCCCACACAAAACTCTCCAACTCTTGGATACTTCTCTATATCATGAGACTTTATTACCAACAGAAGCAAAAGACAAATATGTAACATGTAGGCATGAAAACCAAGAAGCAAAGTCATACTCTGCTAGCAAGAAAGAAAGAATAACATACATACACGTCTCCTTATTTCAAATATTTATAACTTGTAAATTCCATTCTCTCTTTATCATGACTCACAGGACATGGAGAAATAGTACAGATAAATAAACAAGACACCACTATCATTTTTTATTCACTGCACGTTTAGGCATTTCTCATATTTAAATCACTCAATTTTACTACTTACACCCGCACACTAAAAAATAGTACAAACTGATATTCTAATGAATCTAATTTATTGAGCATATGGATTGACTGACCAATATGGACAAAGTTAACTTGTAGGTTTAGGCATCATTTAAAATGAAGGAGTATAATTAATTTACATCATCTATATACTATATATTTCTGTTACTAAAGTTTAGGTGTTGACTTAGTATTTCAGCTTTCTGTTAATAATCCCTAGAATCAGACTGAACTGTTCTTTGGCATTGTATTTGCCTTTTATGTTACCTTCTGTATGGCTATATAAAGCCACTTTACACATTGAATAAAGTATGCTTTTCTTTCAAAACTAGCTTTAACATTTGGTATCAGAGCCTTTTCGGATCTATACCGAAGTTTTTAATCTTATAGCCGCAGCTAAAAATGACAACTGAGAGCAGTTTTGTTCAACCAGTAATTCCCCCGATTTGATGGACACTACGATCATTGGAGCATGCTGATGGAGAATTTTCTTCGCTCCAAAGAATACTGACACGTAGTTGAGACTGGATTTTCTGTTGTAGCAGAGGATGCTGATCTCTCGGATGAATAAAAGAAGGTGGCGACAGAACAGAGATTGAAGGACTTGCGAGCAAAGAATTATCTCTTTCAAGCCATCGATCGTTCAATCCTTACGACTATCTTGGACAAGGAGACTTCGAAGGGAATCTGGGATTCTATGAAGAAAAAGTTTCAGGAGAATGCAATGGTCAAACGTGCACAGCTGCAGGCCCTTCGCAAGGATTTTGAGATCCTTCATATGAAGGAAGGTGAAACTGTCTCTGACTACTTTGCTCGTACTCTTACTCTTACTAATAAAATACGCTTTCATGGTGAAACAGTAACTGATGTTACTGTTATTGAAAAGATCATGCGCTCTATGATTTCAAAATTTGATTATGTGGTTTGCTCCATTGAGGAGTCCAACGACTTGGACACTATGTCCCTTGATGAATTACAAACTAGTCTATTGGTTTGTGAACATCAAATGCAAGGACATGTTGTCGAAGAGCAAGCATTAAATATTACTCATAACAACAGCGTTTGCAAACCAGGACGTGGTGGCGGTGCCTTTCGACGCAGGGGACGAGGGCGTGGGAGACAAGGTTTTGACAAATCTCTTGTTGAATGTTTTTATTGTAATAACCTTGGCCATTTTCAAAATGAATGTCCAAAGAAGGGCAAGGAAAATGAGTCACAAGCCCATTGTGTTGAAACCACTGTTTTGTTGGGAGTTAGTGAAGAGTCCAAAGCCTATCGCTTGTATGATCCACTTTCTCAAAAGGTGCTTATCAGTCGTGATGTTATCTTTAATGAAGAGGAAAGTTGGCCCTGGGATGATAGTTATGCTAAAGCAATTCAAGCACCTCTTGATTGGAGTGATGTAAATGACGACAGCAAAAATAATATCCAGGATGAAGCCGTAGGCAACAATTCAGGTGGGACTGGCCATGAGGAAGGCAGTGGATCTGTTAGTGTTGACAATCGCTTTCATGTAGGGGTGAAAACGAGTCGAATCTCAGCTAACACTCTAATGCTCAGATTCGGCTCGACTCAAAAAATTAAGCTCGAATTCGATAAGGAATTTCTAATTTTGCGCCAGATCTCGGATCATTACTCGGACCTACTCGGCTTGTAAGTACTCGACTCGTTTACAAAACGAGTTACTCACGAGTCTTCAAATCGAGTTTCGAATATGAACCATTTTGCTTAATACTGAACCACTACATACTAAATTGATTATTGAACTAATGTTTATATATAAAAATCTTTTACTTTTATTTATGTAAAGAAATTACAAAGAGTATAATACGAATTGACAATCAATTCACTGATTTATTCAAGTACAAGCTTACACAATTTAATACTACACATTATAAATTATAAAGATTGATACAAGTATCACATATTTAGCTTATTAGTATGGATCAGACCAGTATTCGAATATGATCCATCAAGCAGGTATCGAGTATGGTTCGAGAAAAAATGAAATACTCGAACCCTAATCTGTCGAATACTGGTATACTCGAATTCGACTCGTGTATCATTAAACAGAAAACGAGTATGGATCATTAAACAGAAAACGAGTATACGGAGGGAGTATTTGATATGGATGGAGAGTTATAGAGAGAGAGAGGTACCAATACGTGAAAGAGAAGCCGGTAACGGTGGCCCAAGAGTTGGCGAGATTGGAGGAGGCAAGCTCCAGCTGACCGAGGTGACCGGCGAACATTACGGAGACTAAAGTGATGGCGTAGAAAGACACGTTTGTTAATATCATGGGCAGTGAAAACAATACCTGCCCTTTCCCTTCTTCTACATCTAACAACTTTTCCCACCATCTATTTCTATTTTCCTCTCCTTCAACTAATTCACTTTCTCTCTCATGCCCAACACCATCGCTGTAGTAGCCTTCTATCAATAGCAAAGCTCTACTACTATCCTCGGAAATACTACTCACCGGGATCGATTCCATATTTAATTTCTTCTTAAACGAAAGGAAAACAACTAGCTACTATTTTCCTTCCAATTCCGTTTCTTTCCTTCCGCCATTCCTATCCCTCTTTAAATACCCAAACACTGGAATTAAAAAAAAAAGAAGCTAAATACACTTTTGTCCCTTGATCTTATGACCCTATACCTTCTCTGATTTTATAATATTATGAAGGTTTATGGACATAAATTATACATAAAAATAAGACCTATCTATCTAATAACTCAATAAATCATTTGGGTCGTTCAAAATTTGAGATAAATTTTACTCTCCATACAGTGTCGGAGGCACAGGACCCAGCTAGTTATTAAATATTTTACACATTTTTATTAATGTACAATGCGAGATTATGCATAATTTGTGCATTTAGTGTTATTCCTTACGATATCTTAACGTTGTCTAGTAGAACCCTCATAAATTATTAGCGTAAAAATATTTTACTTATTTCGTTCTAAAATTATATATATATATATATATATTTAAAATTAATATGAATTTATTTAGTTTTGATACAAACCATTATAATAATTGTAAGCTAACTTTGAAATACTACTAATTATCATCTTTGTTATTTTTAAAACTTAAAAATTATATCAATTTTGAGTATTAAAAGTTTATAAATTGATTCTAAAATGTCAAAATGTATCTTTAATTTTGAAACGGGTGTAGTAATTCTTAAGATAGTCTTTCACTTTTAATTATACTATATCCACTCCAACTTATATGATCATTATTACATTTTGAAAATCAATTTAAAATAGTTTCAAACTCAAAATTTACACGACTTGTTAAAAATTATGAAATAATAAAATTTGCTATGAGTAATATTTTTTAAATAGTTTATAATATTTATTATTTTATTAATTACAATTTAAAAAATTATGACAAATTTGAATTTAATAATCTTTTAAATCAACTTTCCTATATACTCCATTAATTTTATTATTTAAAAAAATATCATTTGCAAAATTATAAAAATGATTAGATACATCATTGCATTGGGGTGTGTGTAGGGGCCATGGGGCTGAGTAGGGATGCACAAAAGGCCTGCGGCCTGGCCTTGGTCTGGCCTGGGCCCGGCCTGGTCAAAGCCCGGTCTGGTCAAGGCCTGGCCAGGTCAGGCCTGGCCTGGAAGGCTTGAAAAGGCCGCTTGTTTTTGACAAAAATCTGGCCTGGCCTGGCCTTGGGCCTGGCCTGGGGTCGGGCCTGGCCTGGCTAGGCCTGGCCTGGCATGAGGCCTGGCCTGGCCTGAGACCTTACAAGATTTTTTATCTAATTATTTATAATTTTTGAACTTTAAATTTATAATTATTCATCAATAAAGTATAAATTTTTACTTATTCATTGTTGTAATTTATAAATTATAATACATTAGTTTTAATTAATACATAAATAAAATTTAAAATTTTAATTATTTATTCTTGATTTCTTGTTGATACATTTAATTACTATACATCTTCAATAAATATAACTAGTTAGTATATTTAATATTAATAATAAGTTAGTTACTTAGTTGATTAAATATTAATAATAAGTTAATTTATTGTAAATACTAAAGTACTAATATTTAACAACAAAATTTTAGTAATATTCTTTGTTACTTTAATGTTAAATATTAACATTAATTAATACATCAATAAACTAATTTTTAATATTAAATATTAATAATAAGGTTGTTTCTTGTAAATACTCAAGTTCTTCATTAATTTGGATATGCTAAATTCTTGATTTTGAATTTGGATAATAATTTGGATATCTAATAAAATACAAATGATTTTGAATTTTTCGCTCACTCAATAAATCATCTGGGCCGTCCAAAGTTTGGGATAAATCCCACCGTTCATACATCTATCTAATAAAATACATCTATCTATCTAATAATCTAATAATAATTTAATAAAATACAAATGACTTTAAATTTCCCGTTCACTCAATAAATTATTTTGGTCGTTCAAAATTTGAGATAAATCATATTGTCCATACAGTGCCGGAGGCACGGGACCCAGCTAGTTTATTTATATTGAATGCAGACATCTTCACCGAATGATATTATAAGTTTTTTTTTTTTAAAAATAAAAATATTTCACATGAATTAATTATATTTCACATGAATTAAAGATAAAAAGAAAAGAACACCACGGTTACAGTTGTCAGTGGAGGCCAACCTTTGCGTCTAACGTTCGAAATTATTATCATTGTTAGGAGTATTATTATAATTTGTCTTAATTATGAATAATCCAAGATTTTCCGTTCAATACCATATATTTCTCACGTTACAAACACGTATACACTGAAACGGACCAAACGGTACTATTTTAGGCCCACAATCAAAATTGATTGATAGGTAATCAAGTGTGAAGTGAATACTCCCTCCGTCCCAAATTAACTGCTCAATTTTGACCTTTTTAAGTCAAATTGACTATTTTTAGAATTAATAATTAAGCATATATAAATATATTTCTAAAATTATAAAAATTAGGATTAGTAATAATTATATATATTTTCTTTGGTTATAATCTCTTTACCTATATTTTAGCAAAAATAGTAAAAGATTAGTTTTAAAAATGGTCAATTTGACTTTAAAAAGTCAAAACTGAGCAGTTAATTTGGGACGGAGGGAGTACTAAATATGAATGAGTCATATTAATGGAATGAGTCATATTAATGGAATGAGTCATGAGTTGGACTAGTCTCAAGTCCCATCACTTGTGCCACGTGCCAGCAGCACCATTCCGGTCTGATATATGTACCGAAAAGCTGGCAAACGGGCTCAAAGCCCGCGGGCCGGGCCGGCCGTTAAAAAGCGGGTTTTAGATCGCACTTTTTTTGGCTCACAAAAAATTGTGTCTTTTGGCCCGACCCATTCAAAGCCCGGCTCGACGAAGGCTGAAAAAAAATACAAAAAATAGGCATAAATCACCTTCGGCCGCGGACCGACCGGCCCGCCCGTCAGCCCGCGAGCTATGGACTTACTTTTTTGACCCGTGAAAATCCGGGGCTTTTTGGCCCGGCCCGTTTTGGCCCGGCCCGCGCCCGCCCGTTTGCCACCTCTATGTACCGGGGTCATTAGTCACTACGGCCCGCCTGTGAGTCCGCGAGCTATTGGCTTACTTTTTTTGACCCGTGAAAATTCGGACTTTTTTTGGCCCGGCCCGGCCCGCGCCCACCCGTTTACCCCTCTATGTACCGGGGTCATTAGTCACTATAGGCGAGCATAGTACGGTTTAAAAAATTTAAAATCGCACACGAAACTGCTTGTGATTGATGCGGTACGATTTTAAAATGTTCAGTGCAATTTTAAAGTTTGCGATTTCGGTTTTAGTTGGACTAGTCTCAAGTCCCATCACTAGTGCCACGTGCCAGCAGTACCATCCCGGTCTGATATATGTACCGGGGTCATTAGTCACAACAAGGTTTTAACAATTTGTGTATAAATTATATTAAATAATTTTTTTTATAAATTTTGAGGATTGAATTAAAATATTTAAAGATAAAATAATAATATATTTAAAATTATAAGGGCAAAAAAAAACAAAAACCATAATATAGATTAGAATTACATGTATTTTTATCATGATAATTAATAATAAAAATTGAAAACGAATAATATTTGACCGACAGTCCTAAGGTTCCTAGAGATTAACGTTCTCGCAACCAAGGTTTTTAAACCCGGACCGGTCATCGAACCGGAAAAGTTACTGGGTGGATGGGTCACTGGTCCAACCAGTGGTCGGATCGTTATTGACCCAAGTGACGTCATTAATATGTAATAAATAATAAATAATTAATTATATTAATTATTATTATATATTGTATATAATATTTAGTAAATATGTAAAATTAATCAATTTATCTACAAAAAAAAAACTAAACATCTCTAAGATACATTCAAATTCCAAAATTCAACCACAAGTTCAAGTGTTTGATTAAATGAATGCAAAAATATGTAAAATACCAAACAAAGTCTCAACTAAATTACTAAAATAAAATAAAATTTGTAATATTTTTTTTTATCTTTAAGGAGAGAACCGGTCAAACCCGTGAACCGGTCACCGGTTCACTGGGTCAACCGGTTCAACCGCCGGTTCACCGGTTCTGAACGGTTTTTTGAGCAAAAGTGGTTTAATGGTCCAAACCGGACCGTTGAGTGAACCGGGTCCGGTTTTTTTCCGGTTGAACCGGCGGTCCGGTCCGGGTTTGACAACAGTGCTCGCAACAACTGCATCCTCGGACCCAATACCAGTGGTCGTACTACTTCAAATAATCAAAATTATAGGTGTCCAATGAACTAATAAAGCATATAGGGTGCCATATGAACGGATGAAGTGGTTAGTATAAAATTTATTTTTTATATAAGTTGGTTAATTGGTTAATAAATTCTTGATATGCAGGCGAGGTTCTATGTGTGTCAATATTTTATTGACCAATTGACCAACTTATCAAAAATAATTTCATACTAACCGGATCCATGGATGAGCAATGGGATCACAGAACAGGCAACCAGTGGCAAGACTAGAGATTGTGTTTGAAGAAACCAGAAGATGTTATGCAAAAACCCCTAGGCAAATAATCCTGGTATAAGGTACTTGATATAAAGAGCAGCTGTCTTTGGTATTTGAGGATCTTGATGAAGTAATACAAGAATTGGTTCACTGTATACCCAATGATGAATATGAATATATGATAACAGAGAAACAAATTGAATTGATGCAAGATGCTTATATATATATATATATATATATATATATATATATATATATATATATATATATATGGGATTCCATCCACAGTAATCGGTTGTTGGGAGCATCCATTTTTGGTCAGCCGTAACACCTTGTACCGGCTTATAAAAAAAAATTGCATAAGGGCTGGTACAAGCTGTTACGGCTGGCCAAAAATGGGTTGCTCCCAACAATCGGTTGCTGTGGATAGAATACTTATATATATATATATATGGATTCCATCCATGACAATCGGTTGTCATAAACACTATTCTAACAATTTATTTTCGAACCGTTGATCAACTTATTGAAAGGCTTAAATTGAAAGATAAAATCTACACAGCCGCTACAACATTTTGTGCACGAAAAACAGGTTGTAGCGGCTTTTATTTTAATATAAGGGTCCCACATAATCAAACATGTTGTCAATTTGGTTAAACAAAATTTTTTTTTAATATAACCGCTACATGTTGTAGCGGCTTGGTCCTTTTTCTTTTTTTTAAAAAAAAGCATTTCCCCCCATACATTGTCCTATGATAATAAAATGTTTAAGCCACAACAATTTGTAGCAGTTTACTCTATCCATCCCATGGTGTCCATATAATAAAATAATTAGTATAATAATAATAATAAAATAATAAGAATTGCTGAAAAATAATCTTTGTCCTGCTATAAATTTTTTTTTTAAAGCATTTCCCCCATTATAGTCATGACTCAGCTCATTTGACAAACTTAAAAAAATAAAAAATAAACCCGGCCATTACAAGTTGTGCCGACTTACAATAAAAAAAAATCTTATTGCCTTTAAAATCACGCTGATATGGCTCCTTCGAATTATTTCCAAAAATAATTTTTCTTCCCATGATTCAAACTCGCAACCTCACACTTCAAATCCTCGTCATATGACCACCCGAGCACCACAGGTCTAGTTGTTCATTTCTTGCGAAGACTTGTCTTTATATTAAAACATTACATTTTCCCCAAAATCATAGAATAAGACATTTTCTTTTGTATTAATATTTATTTTTATATTAATATTAATAATAAAGTGGGTTTGTTATAATAGTGAAATGTTAATTATTATTATTATTCATAATTTGTATACTCATTTTGTGTTGAAAAATTAAGTATCTTTTAAGAAAAAAGGGGCAATAATAATTATTATTATTATTATTAATATTAATAACATTGCATAATAATATTAATGTAAATGTTTATTATTATTGTAAGACCCCAACTTATTAATGAATAAAATTAAATTTCCTCTAATTATTACTGTGAATAATAAGGTATTAATTTGATATAATATTTTGGTTATGAGTGAAATGTGCAAAATTTTTAAAATAAGCAAGTGGTTATAAAATATTCATTTGTCGGGGAATATTCGTTTGGTCGTGGAATATTTTTTCTGTCGAAAAATATTCGTACGACTGCGCAGCCATTTGTTGACCCCATAACGGATAACGGTCGGATGAAGAAGACGACAAAATTGAATAACGGCGCAGTTGTTACCGTTAACACTGTTGGAATATTCGGTGGTTAAAATACAGTAATTCGCGTGGTTGTATAGTAGCACACGGTATTGCACAGTATTGTTGAATTATTGATTCTTACGTAAGAAGGCACTACTCAATAATTGTTACAGTAATTACTGTTCAATATTTTATTTTATTGGTTCAATAATTGTTGCGTTGATATTTTATAATATTGTTGTTTAAATAATTATCACTGCACATCATCTCCATTATCAGATCAATAATTCATATTATTTGGAATAATATTATTAGATAGCATTATTGGGAATGTCTAGAAAGTTTTGTCAAGGAGAGGTTTGGTCACCTAATTGCGCGCCAGTAAGGAGAAATCCTTATTGGAAAGCCCTCTCTTTTCTGGGAACTGTCTAGTTGTTATAATTGTGATTCTGTAGTATTATTTGTGAATAATTAATTATTGATTTATATGATAAGGAAATATTTATTTTATGTAGATATAAATGATGGATATATTTATTTTATGTGGATAAAAATGAAGAATTTAATGCTGATGTGTTTTATCAGTATTTTGTCTGTGTGGATGTATTAAAAATCGTCCGTATATGGATTTCGGGCATTTTTCGTTTTGAATTTGAAAAAACTTAAACTTTCAAACTTGTAGAGAATTAAATTTCCTATGAAAATGACATAAGATTCGAATTTTTCTGATAAAAAGCTATTTTCTATGAATTACTGAAGTTTTGGAAAAATAAATAATTTTTATTAAATTATGGGTGAGACCCACTTTTGTTTTAACATGTTGGCTGTTGGGATTTTTTTTCCAGAAGTGGCATGCTAGTATTAGTCTTGGTTGGTGCGTAGGATTGATATAAGAAATAATATTATTTTAGTCTCCTTTGGCGTCCTAAAACTTTCCTATAAATAGGCGCTTAAGTTAGAATTGAAAATCACACCAGAAACAAATTTTCTTTCTCTCTATATTGTCGAGCGTATTTAGTAAGTATTTAGATACTTTGAGAATTGCTATTCAGTACAATTTTTTGTCAGCACTATATCCGAAATTCAGTCAGAAGTACATAGGGGGTGTTCATTTTTTTTCAGTTTTTTCGGATTTCTGGTTTTCAGAACCGGAACGAACCGGTCGGTTCGGTATAAAAAAGAGTCGGTCCGTTTCGATACAAAAAAAACCGGTATATACCAATTTTTCGGTACCGGTTTCGATTCGGCGTTTTTATGGTTCAGTAAAAACCGAACCGGACCGGTTTTACCGATTTCTAATTTTTTATTAATAATAATAATAAATAATTATTATAATAATAAAAATAATAATAATAATAAAATAATAATTATAATAATAAAAATAATGATTATAATAATAATAATAATAAAAATAATGATTATAATAATAATAATTATATTAATTTTCGGTAAAAAACGATATCAAACCGGTTTCACCGGTTCGGTATACCGGTCCAACCGGTACCGGTATTAAGATTTGGGCGATTTCGATTTCGGTACAGTTCGGTACCGGTCTGGTAAAAACGGTTTGAACAGCCCTAGAAGTACCGTTATTTTGAGGTAAGGGATGTTATTTTTTTCAATATCAGTATGCCGAAATATTGGTATAAACTTTTTATCAAATTTGTTGTGTCGGGGTTACTATTCATGTATACGGCACTATTCACGAATACGGCACTATTCACCGAAAAAAAATTTCTTCTTTTTGTCCAAGTTGTCTATTATGGTTACTATCTTTGATTGTATCTGTGACGCCCCCAAATAGGCATACATCACCTATTTTGAGTCGTCAATACATGGTACAGAATACAAATACAACTTAATAATACAACTGTCGTGTACAATACGACAAAACATAAGCTGTGAGTTTGAATACTAATATTGTCTACTAGAGATTATACAAACTCAAAAGGAGTCCTCATTAGAATTATTATCACACTATTTCACAAAATAGTGAGGACTACTAATGCTATCATCTGGCCCGTCAATCCGTTCCCCGACTAGTTCCTGCTACGTTCTCATTTCCTGAAGAGAACAATGAAAATAAAAGGGTTAGCTCAACTAGCCCAATAGAAAATATTGTGACTAAGATAATGCAGAATATATTATCATTAGCCTTAAACAGTGTTAAACTGATACAATATAACAAACATCAAGTTTAACAGCAGTGAAACAAGCAATCCATTAAAAGAGTCAAGTAGAGAATAAAATCTACTATCTTTTATGATTTAAAAGGTTTTTCATCACTTTTATCGCTGGGACTCAGCTTAATAAATAATCCACATCATCGAATCACTTATGCACTACGGCCAAGGATATTCTTTAGTATCACGACCATAATTATCCATGCACTACGGGCCAAGAATATTTGTGTATTCATTAATGATCATGATCATGCCAACAACTGTCCATCAATGCACTATGGGCCAATGAGGACTTTTACCACATCATTTGTAACATTACGGTTATGATTACACCGAATAATCCCTGGTCATAATCATACCAAGTCCATCTATGCACTACAGGTCACAGATGACTTTCAAAAAAATATAAACATGAGGATGATGACAATGATATAAGAATTCAATAAAAACAAGTTCAAGAATTAATTTATATAGGAACTAATAATGTTCAAATTGTCAACATGATACTGCTTTATAGAGTAAAATTCAAGAATGCTCAGAAGAATATTTCCATGAAAAGATACTGGATGAAGCGCAAATATCAAGGATATTCCACTAATTTCATGGAGTATAGAAGTCAAAACTTTAACCAACTGAGTATAACAAGGAATGGAATAACAAAAGAAATCACCAGACATGCAATAGACCGCACATGCGGGTTATTCCAAAAGAATAATAAATAACGGAATCAGGTCCGGCGTAAACCGCACAAACAGAATATTACAACAGAATAATAAAGACGGAATCAGGTCCGGCGTAAAACGCACAAATAGGATATTCCAACAAAATAATAAAGACAGAACCAGGTTCGGCGTAGAACGCACGGACATGATGTTCCAATAGAATGATAAATAATAGAACCAGGTCCGGCGTAAACGCACAGGCAGGATGTTCCAACAGAATGATAAAGAATGGAATAACAGAATAATTTCACCAAGTATAGAGTAGCCCGCGTATACAGGTTATTCCAACAGAATAATAAAGAATGGAATAACAAAAGTTCTCTTCATGCATAAGAAAGAAATAATACTCCCTACCTTAGAAAAACTGGATACTGGAATAGTGAGGTAGCAGACTTCTCTTCTTTTTTTTATAATTTCTCTCTATAATAATCGTTCTAAATCTTTTGTGAATTGGTGAGAAATGAAGGAAGAATGAGCTTCTATTTATAGAAAAATATAGTTTCAATAATTGCACGTTTTGGGGCTCAAAAATTACAGTACAATACCTCCAACTTTTCTTTTATTTTTAATTTAGTCATGGAAGTATTATCAAACTTAAACCACCTCCCCTAATAGTAAATAATGTGATTCAATAGTAAATTATGTGAATCAATAGTTCTAGACACGTGAAAATACGAATTACAGTATAATACCTCTATCTATACCTCCATTTTTAACTTAGTCATGTAAGTATTATCAATCTTGCACCAACTTCACTAATAGTAATAAGAATGTGAAACAATAGTATATACATGTGAATAAATAGTTATAATCATATGAAATAATAGTAATTAATTGCTCATTTATCCGATTAAATACCCGATTAGTCAATATAACCTCCAGACATCAATTATTATCGAAACAATTGTCGATTTTCACTAACACAATTAATTCCAACACATTGAAACCATTTTTATCACAAATATAAATTTTAAAATTTCAAAGTTTGACCTTTCCCAAAAAAAGGCAATTGTTGACTTTTTGACCAAATAGTGAATTTCAAAAAATTTTGTGTTTATAGACTATTTTTTACTAATTTCATCATTCCAGACTCAAATATTACGTCCGCGTCTCCAAATTCATCTCTGAACACAACTTTAATTTTAATAACATTCATCATTAATATTATAACTCACAATATTTATCAACCAGGTCGTTACCAGGAAAGAAGGGGCTTTCCAATAAAGATTTCTCCCTATTGGCGCGCAATTAGGTGACCAAACCTCTCCTTGACAGAACTTCTAGACATTGTAAATATTGCAATTTAATAATATGAATAATTTTGTCGTCTCAATTATTGATTTAATAAATAACATATTATGTTGATGATACTATGACAATAATCGAATCAATAATATGAGAGATATGGTGCAACAATTACTGTAGTAATAATTTGAGTATAACTCAGTGACTTCTCACGTAAGCATCAATAATCAATATTGTGTGCTACTATCCAACCACGCGTATTACTGTATTTTTACTACCGGGTATTTCAACAGTTAATGGTCAAACTTCCGCCGTTATTTTCATAAAGTATTTTTGTCGTTTTCTCAATCCAACAATAATTTCGTTGTGGAGGGTCCACCAATGATTGTGCCGATGTACGAATATTCCATGTTAAAACGAATATTCTCCGACCAATCGAATATTATATAACAACTTGCGTACTTTGTAAATTTATAATATTACCCACAACTATAACATTATATCAAATCCACACCATAATATTCAAAAATATATTTCGAGAAAATTTAATCTTTATTCAAAAGTTGGGGTCTTACAGTATCCATATTTTGATCTTTATTTTTGAATTCTTTTTAAAAATTAGTTATATTGGAGTATTATTGAACTTGGATAAACTATAATACGAATCTCTAATATTTGTTATTTTGTTTCACTGGATTCGTTCCTTTAAAATATTTTTCATCATCCTCAGTCCTAAATGATGATATTAATGAATATCTTTGGCCTGTAGTGCAAAGATGAATGATTACCTAATGAATATCTTTGGCCCGTAGTGCAAAGATGAACGGGTGTTGAGATGAACATGACCAACTGGTGATACAAATGAATATCTTTGGCCTGTAGTGCAAAGATGAATATTTGATTCAAGATGAATATTGATTGATGTTACAGGGATAAAATATTGATGATGGACTTTTAAATCTTAGAAGATAGTAGAATTCTTTCCCTACTTGACTCTTCTAATGGATTGTTATTTCCCGCTGCAGTTGTTGATCTAAACTTGTTGTCTATTATTATATTTTATCAGATTTTCCCTGTTGAAGACTAATGATAATTTGTTGTATATTATCTTAGTCATAATATTCTTTACTGGGCTAGTTGAGCTCACCATTTTCCTTTTGTTTCATTTTTCTTCTCAGGAGGTGAGAACATAGCAGGAACTAGTCGGAGTACGGAGTGATGGTTGTAGAAAGATATTTTAGCAGTCCTCACTATTTCTATAAAATAGTGTTTGAATATTATAATGAAGACATATTTGAGTGTGGATATTGTCTAGAAGATAATATTTGTATTTAAACTTACAGTATGTGTTGTCGTATTTTGCACGACAATTGTATTATTGAGTTGTAGTTTGTTTTATGTACCATGTATTTGGCAACTCAGAATGAGTGTTGTATACCTATTTTGGGGAATCACAATTATAACATTGCATTTCCCCCAAAATCATACATGATGTTAGAAGATTATAATAATTTATTATATTAATCTTAATATCGACTTTATATTAATATTAATAATTAAGAATACTATTATATGAAGTCATGCTCCTTTATGAACTTTGTCCATTGAATATTATGAAATAAAGTAGTTAGTATTTCATATTTGATTTTGTAAATATTTTATGTGATTAAATAATTTTAATATTACTAAGTTATGAATTTGAAAATCCCAGTTCAACCAAATAGATATTCTTATTTGTTAATGAAAAAATGGAAGAAGGAGAGAAGAGAGAGAGGAAAGAGGAAGAAAAAGAAAAAGATTTTTTTATTACTTTTTATTCACATCTAAAATAAATTAACATATGTTTATTTAGCTGACATTTTGTTAACGTGAAAGATATATTTGAGCTACGTTTTATAACGTTAAGTGTACTTTTAGAAGAAAAAAAAGTTAAAAATGAAAGTGGGATTCTGGAAAAACATCACAGACATTTTTGGACCTTTGCCCTAACAATAATTAATACTCCATCTATTTCTTAATAAGTGACGTTTTGGAAGAAAAAAATTTGTTCTAAATTATCTGTCGTTTACAACTTTCTAGGAGAATAAATTAATTACTTTTCCTATATCACCCTTATTTTCCTCTCATTGTCCCCAAGAAATTCTCACCCTTAGTATTAATAATTTTCAACTTCCCATAAAGGGGTAGTGATGAAATTTCACACATATTTTAATTATTAAATGATAGTATTAAATGACTTTCTTAATCTATGTGCAAAAATCTTAAACGACACTTATTTAGGAATTGAGGGAGTAACTATTAACCTTGTCTTTGGTATTTCTGATCATATAATTTAGCTAACAACATGTACTTATTTATCTTAATGAATGAAAACAACACCTCCTCGAACATTTTACACAACTTCTCACATAATAAATGATAAAAAAATCCATTTAAGAGATAAATAACACGTAAAACAATTAAAGGATTCGTCTTAAGGACTAAACACCTGTATAAAATAAACAAACAGAACTGAACACTTAAACAAAATATTGCTAAGAATTCGTTGTTTCCATAAAAAAAGGTTGTTCGCCTCCCAGGAGCTGAACAAATTCCACCGAACATCACTAAAAACGATGTTCATTCACTGAACTGAACATAAACCACCGAATTCCATTTAATATGTTCGCCCCTCAGGGACTGATCAACTAACCGAACACTAAAAATACTGTTCGCCCCCTAGGGGCTGAACAGATTCTACTGAACATCAAAAATATTGTTCGCCCCCAGGGACACCAAAACGTAATAAGCTAACATTTGAGCCTGAAAGGGCGGAGGACACTACAATATTGTCAAAGATTTTGAACAAGTTGAATTCAGTAATTCTGTCTTGTCCTCTTTTTATGCATGAGTAAGGTTATAAAATAAATAACATTTCGGACATGATTCATACTCGCTCGACTAAGAGTTTGATTCGAACACGACTCGAAATATAAATGATTAAATATGAGTAAATTTTAAATTTCATATTCGCTAGAATTTGATGCGAATTTCAAATTGAACAGTAAGGACTAACGAATTTCAAATTAATTTAAAAAACACTAGCTAATAACTTTTAGATTATCAAAATTAGAAGCTAATTTCTAAAGTAGAAGCAAATGCTAATAATGGAAAAACAGGGACAAATAGGGCTAAATATACTAACTTTTCAAATAACTCGAGCGCAAATAAGAACACATATCAAATAAATGAAATAATTTAATAATGGGTGGCACAAGGGCGGATCTAGCCACAAAGTTCGGTAGGATCAAATTCAAATTTTTTTTTGTTAAGAATAAAAATTATAACTATATATATATACTTTTATAAATCCAATATAGTTTCTCAATTATTAAATCGTTAAGTTTAATTATATATATATATATATATATATATATATATTCATAATTTTCTTATAAGAAAAATATTAGAATAATTTTTTTAAACAAAAATTTTTTTTTATTAAAAATTGAATATAGTACAATGTGACAAATCCAAAAGAGTTGGATAAGATCACGCGGAATAAAGAAAACTAAGTAAATAGTCTTGGAGTTTTAGCACCTTATATTTGTCTTTGAGTTTTAATTTGGTGATAAAAGAATAGGAAGTAAATGAAAATAAAAAGAGATAATGTCATTATTGTATAGAAGAGAATTTTTTTAAAAGAAAGTGGTGTTTTTGAGTTTTAGTTAAAAAAATATTTAAAAAACGAGTATATTTCTAGTCAAAAAATTTCTTCTCTTTTTTTTACAACTAAAAAACTGTAATTCTATAATAAGCACACCTAGAGGGGGGTGAATAGGTGTAAATACTCAGAAATGATCTACACTGGCCAATTTTCAAAGTTTATTATAGCATGCTATAATCGGACGGTTTAACCCTGTCCGTATTAGTTATGTTCTTCTTTTGTTATAAACGGACAGCTAATATCTGTCCGTATTAGTGTAAAAAAAATTTCCACGTAAACAAAATCTGCAGAATATTAAAGCTTAAAACAGAAGCAAAAGAACAGTAAATCACACTAAGATTTTTACGTGGTTCAGCCCCTATCCTCTACTCTAGTGGCCTAATCCACGTCCAATCCCACTAGGGTTGGACACCATTTATTAAAAATATTCAACAATTACAAAGTAAATAAAACTCCATGTTACAACGGCGATCGATTGGACACCTCTGCCCCCTTTGCACCTCTGCAACACCTCTCACCTCTGAGACTTTGAAAGCTTCGTTGTACAGACTGGAATATTACTAAAATAAAACTCCAAGCCAACCTAGACTTATATTATGTTTATAATAGATATAAATAAGGAATATAAGAACACTGTAAACCAAGACTAAAAGAATGATATGATAATTTGTATCTTGGATAGCTTGAAGAATTTCTGTTTAGTGGTCACGTGTCCTTCCAATGCCGAGCAAAGCAGTATATATATAGAGAAGATAGCAATGTCTATGTAAACGTTCCAATTCCTCCTGCAACGGCTAGTACTTTTTGATTGAAATAAGAGATCAACGTTACCAATGACAACCTCAGTAGATAAGGAAATACAGCTATGAAGAACGTCAATTAAAAATCAAATACTAGTTGAAAAAGTCCTATTAGCAATTAGCAAGATCCCTTAAAAATAGCAATTACTGTTTAGCATGTGACAAATAACAGCTCCATCAACTTTAAATAAGAGTCCTCAATAAGCCAATTCCTAAAAGATCTCCAATACGTATAATTGGTAAGCTCAATATATATATATACAACCAGGATCCTATCAGGGATCCCGGATTTTACTAAAAGACGAACCTTCTTCTTTTTTTTTTTTTGCTTTTTTTTTGCTTTTTTTTTAAAACAACTAATTTTTTTTTAATATTTTATGGAACTGAAATTTTTCCATAATATAATATTTTGGACGTGATTTGGATACCTATACCAAAAAATATATGTACAGTCTGCACAGACTGTACAGACATGTTTTGTTATACGTATCCAAATCACACCCAAACACACTGTATTATATAAAAATTCAAGTTCCATAATTATTTTTTTATTTTTTAGTTGTTTTTTAAAAAAAAGCAAAAAAAAAAGTCCAAATTTTGTTAAAATGCGAAGAGTCCGAATCTGATCCGGACTATATATATATATATTGGAAGGATATAATCCCCACAATTAAATATGAGAAATTTAAGGAATATTAAACAGATTTTCAATCTCCTTAAAATACTCCAATTTGAATTAGTCTACAAAGCAACTCAGGATTGGATATATATTCTATATAAAAACTTAAAACATGTTACAAAATAACCAACTTGATTTACTCACTCCAATACTGAAGTCACTTTCGTGAGTTAGGAAACAAAGTGATTAATCCATGCAATACTCATGCAAACTACTATATATATTATATAATTAATATGCATGACTCAATGTGATGTAATCCATGCAATAACTCATGCAAACTATTATATATTATATAATTAATATGCATAAAACATATTTGAATAACATGACCCAAATTATAGTCAATATAAAATCAATTAAGCCCATATAAATATTATCATCGTTTAAAACCACAAAGTATATAAACCACAAAAACTTTACAGGATGTTAGTTAAAAAAGAAAAGAAAGTAGAAGAGACTACTTACTCTTTGAACCAAATATTACACATGGAGAGAGAAATAAGAGTAGTACTCCCTCCGTCCCCAAGATAAAAGTCCCTGGTGGACTTTTCACGCATATTAAGAAGATAAATGAAATGACAAAATTGCCCATAATAATGTCATTAAATATGGAGAGAGAATTAGAATAAGAAAGTATGAGATATTTAATGTGTACGGGTATAATAGGAAAATATGTATAAAAGTTTGGTTATTAAAAGAAAATGAACATTTAACATGGGACTACTCAAAATAGTAATAATGACTTTTATCGTGGGACGGAGGGAGTACAAAATTATCATTATTTTAAAAAATCACTTATTACAAAAAGGGTTTGGTGGTAGGAGTGTGTAGGGGAAGAAAAGGAGCCAAAGAGGGCACAAACATGTACGAAAATTCAGTGCACCCTACTCTAAGGGTAGATCCGCCCCTGGGCTGCCACTAATCTTTGATTAAATTAGAGCTGAATTATCTTTATTTATGCTTTCATTGAGCTCAATTTTAGTCCATTTGTTGAACCACGTAAGTAGCAACAGACTCCCTGCCTGGCAGAATATGCCGCAGATTAATCCCATCCATAATCCCTATATGACACATCAACAAAAACATGAAAAAAACAAAAAACAATGTTAATGTTAGGATGTAAAATAACCGCATAGCCAAACAAATAAAACCCAAATATTTATATGGACATGGCTAAACCCCAAGGAGAATCCTCCACCAAGACAAGCCCAAGTGCCCCAGGTATATATATATACACATACAAACACAAGTGCATATATTTTGATTATGTAATATCTAAAAGTATAAATATTAATTTAACTAATATAACTATCATTTAGTATCCTATTTTTGTATCCAATCTTTTGTTACCAAAGTATTAGCAAGCACAATAAATCAATGCATAAATGTAAAAGAAAATAACACAATGTTTTACGTGGAAATCTAAATCGAAAAAACTCATGGAGAAGGCAGAAGAAATCTACTAAATATCTGAAGAATGCAAGATAAAAAAGAGAATATCTCTACACCAAACCCCCAACACCTATATTTGTAGGCCATACGAAAATTCTATAACAAATAAAATTAGAAATATTAAATTGAGTCCTAAACCAAAACAGATTCCAAGTAATACCTAAATCTAAATCCAACAAGTATTCATGTCATACACAACATAAACATTATAAAATACATGTCCCTCATATAGTTGGCTCCTCGATGTCAACGCCCGTGGAGGCCACAAATTTCCGGGGACATACAAATATGACATTAACGGTTAAAAATGTAAATGATATACAATATATATGTTCATCATATCATATATTTACTTGAGCTATGTTACCTTCGCATATAGTTTCAACACCAATCCGAGAACTGCTGCAATTGGCATTCCAATGAGATAGACCGTTGCTAAATTAATGCACACCACAAGATGCTGCCAACCGCATCCCCTTGCGACACCTGTATATTTTAAGTCAATTCCAGTGAAATATTAAAAAAATATCTCCAAATATATATATATAGAGAGAGAGGTCGGATCAGGTCCGGACTCCCGAACCGGACCAAAATCCGGAACTTTTTTTTTCTTTTTTTTAAAAAAATAAAAAATAAAAAATTATGAAACTTGAATTTTTACATAATACAGTGTTTTGGGTGTGATTTGGATACATATAACAAAACATGTTTGTACAGTCTGTGCAGACTGTACATACATTTTTTGGTATAGGTATCCAAATCACGCCCAAAATATTGTATTATGGAAAAATTTCAGTTCCATAAAATATTAAACTTTTTTTTAGTTGTTTTTAAAAAAAAGCAAAATAAAAAATAAAAAATCTGGGTCTGTATTTTAAGCCTCTCCGAGAGTCCGGACAGGATCCTAGTTCTATATATATGTGTGTGTGTGTGGTGTGTGTGTGTAGTGTGTGTGTGCGCGCATGCTAGCTAGCTAATATTGAATGGAAATTGTCAAAATTACCTGATAAGATTCCTTGAAAAGAATCGAGTATTATGGAAATTACAAGCAGGGGTGTCATTGAAGCATATTTCTCTATCACAACAGAGCTATCACTAAAAGAAACCAGCCCAGATATCATGACCAAAGCCCAGAGCCAAAACAACCACAAGAGCCAGAGCTATAGAGAGTTTAAGACTAACGGTCATCGCATGCTTGGCTCGACCAGGATTGCCTGCTCCTAACCTCGTTCGAAACCCTTGTGCTGTTTCAGTTTAAGTTTTTCATTAATTTCAACTAATGAACAGAATTATAATAGAGCATTTAGAAGAAACAGAAGATTGTTCTATACTTGGTATTCTATCTAACCTTGCAGCCGCGCTAAGACCATAAGTAAAATTGTAGGCTATTGTTTCTGTATTCACACTACAATATATAAAATCCCAAGTTAGTACTTCTTTTTATAAACATTAGAACAAGCCTAGAAAAGTTGACATAACAAAATTATGGAAATCAAAGAATTCTTACCACATTGCAACTAATGAAGTGGTTATATCTGAGTTTGGCATCAATCCTGCTAATAACACAAGAATCTCAAATGCCCAATATTCTAAACTGGCAAAAATGTATAACAAGGTTATCATTAGCTTGTGCAAAACAATGAATCATTAGGTACTGTTCCTGAAAATATATGAGATCATCATAATGCTTTTCCATTAAAAAAGAAGAAGAAGAAAAGTTTCAGCATCCAACTTAATACCAATAGGTAGCAAGTAGAGAGGGCCCTCAAATATATATAATGAGTATCCAGGTCTAATTAATCCAATGAATCTCAACAATCCCCGTGTGGACAACCTATAAGGGTAGCACGGAGCATGTGGTCCCCTATTACAATCCATGGGACACAATACATGAAGAGATAACCTTAACTCTGATACTATGTTGAAGCATCCAACTTAAAACAAATTAGTGGGTAGTTAAGAGGCCCCTCAGGTATACATAATTTATATAATGAGTTTCCAGATCTAATTTATCCGAATATGAATCTTAAGTCATAACAATATGTTCCGGTATATTTTATATTTTGCATTTGGCTTGTTACGAATAAGAACTAGAACTGGAATAACATTATACAAGTCATAACTACTTGTAGTATCAAAAGGTCGATGCTTGATGTTTAAATATTGGATACATTAAAAACAAGAAAAAAAAGTTAAGGGTTGATTACTAACCACACCATAGCTGCAGAAGGGAGAGCCAGCTTTAAGTTACCAAAGACATAATAGAAAGACTCTACAAGAAAATCCTTCCCACGTTTTCTTAAATTTCTCCGCACAAAGTACATAAGTAGCCAACATAAGAACCGATATCCATAGGGAAATCGAAGCTGCTAATGGAGCTCCTTTGAATCCGAGACTAGTCCAATGAACTAAAGCATATGCGGTGCCAATATGAATGAGCAATGGGATCACAGAACAGGCAAACCAGTGGCTATGACTACAGATTGTGTTTGAAGAAACCTCAAGATGTTATTCAATAAACCGTAGGCAAATAATCCTGGTATAAGGTACTTGATATAAAGAGCAGCTGTCTTTGATATTTGAGGATCTTGATGAAGTAATACAAGAATTGGTTCAGTATATACCCAACTGATGGATATGATAACAGAGAAACAAATTGAAATGATGCAAGATGCCTGTAGATATATTCCTAACATCTTATATA
This sequence comes from Panax japonicus, assembly GCA_020205505.1. Classification (NCBI taxonomy): domain Eukaryota; kingdom Viridiplantae; phylum Streptophyta; class Magnoliopsida; order Apiales; family Araliaceae; genus Panax; species Panax japonicus. The sequence goes on from CM035091.1 coordinate 88,900,741, forward strand.
TTTTTGCACCAAATCCTTGCCCACATAGCGTCTCAAGTGCACCGCTTAAGCCAATCTAAATCAACAGAATGTAGAAATTCAAATCAATCAAACGGTATAATAAACTAAGCATAAGAAACACTAAAGGAAACATGAAAATAATCATTTGATTTCGAACATTCATTGATTATGAGTTCCTGAATTATTTACAATAAATTTGTTAATAGCCTATATAAATCGAAGCTAATTCTTCACATATTGTAGAAGAGCTGGATTATGTTTTTTTGTATAAAAAACGAGAAAACAGTAGAACTATAAAGGTCCATCACGGAGCCAGTTATGTACTCCTATCTCAAGTGTATTTTGAAATGGAAAGGTTAGTGGCAAAGCAATGTACAAATTAACTTTTTTTCGACCCTAAAATTTCAAGAATTATATCATTACCATATAAAGTGATCAACAATGTCATGAATTCGGAATTTTTCCAATAATTTGAACAAGAAGTTGATGGGGCCTGTTCAGGGTTGGGCTCACATTGGCGTTGGGTTTAACATATTAATCCAACAGACTAACATTTCATACTCCTAGAACTTTTAGTTACTAGTCGGTTTCATGGCTGTTTTAAAGATTTCCATGACACAAGATACTGAGTGTATAATTGGTTACACAACATTTGCGGGTCGTAGTGAGTTTGGACATTTTTAAGTCCAAACGCACTTAAATTGGTGAGGTCCAGATGCTACTGCCGAAACACTGCAAATGTTAATAATCCAACAAATTCTAAGTGGGAATTGTTGGTAATAAAGTCTCACGATATAGAGAAATAGGGAGTTGAGAATTTAGAACAACATCACACAACACAAGAATTATAATGGAAACTCCAAAACCGAGAAAAACCCACTTTCGTTGCCAAAGACAACCAGAGAAAATTTACTATATGAATATTACAATCACTCACACTCTCAGAACTTTTCTCACATCCACAAGAATATAATTCTTCCCAAAAGAACTTTCCCACACAAAACTCTCTAACTCTTAGATACTTTTAACCTTCTACCTTTGGATTGGTTTACATTCTTACAAAATGAGTGCTCTATTATAGTGCATGTGAGGAGACAAGGTAAGGATCATAGTCAGATTAGTACACCATGTTTGTCAAGGTTAGTACACCATGTAGGTAACATGGGAAAGTAAGCAACTTTATTGCCAAAGAACCAAAGAAAATTTACTATGTGAATAATATTACAATCACTCACTCTCAAAACTTTTCTCGTATCCATAAGAAAGATAATTCTTCCCAAGAGAATTTCCCCACAAAACTCTCCAACTCTTGGATACTTCTCTATATCATGAGACTTTATTACCAACAGAAGCAAAAGACAAATGTAACATGTAGGCATGAAACCAAGAAGCAAAGTCATACTCTGCTAGCAAGAAAGAAAGAATAACATACATACACGTCTCCTTATTTCAAATATTTATAACTTGTAAATTCCATTCTCTCTTTATCATGACTCACAGGACATGAGTACAGATAAATAAACAAGACACCACTATCATTTTTTATTCACTGCACGTTTAGGCATTTCTCATATTTAAATCACTCAATTTTACTACTTACACCCGCACACTAAAAATAGTACAAACTGATATTCTAATGAATCTAATTTATTGAGCATATGGATTGACTGACCAATATGGACAAAGTTAACTTGTAGGTTTAGGAATCATTTAAAATGAAGGAGTATAATTAATTTACATCATCTATATATATATTCTGTTACTAAAGTTTAGGTGTTGACTTAGTATTTCAGCTTTCTGTTAATAATCCCTAGAATCAGACTGAACTGTTCTTTGGCATTGTATTTGCCTTTTATGTTACCTTCTGTATGGCTATAAGCCACTTTACACATTGAATAAAGTATGCTTTTCTTTCAAAACTACTTTAACATTTGGTATCAGAGCCTTTTCGGATCTATACCGAAGTTTTTAATCTTATAGCCGCAGCTAAAAATGACAACTGAGAGCAGTTTTGTTCAACCAGTAATTCCCCCGATTTGATGGACACTACGATCATTGGAGCATGCTGATGGAATTTCTTCGCTCCAAAGAATACTGACACGTAGTTGAGACTGGATTTTCTGTTGTAGCAGAGGATGCTGATCTCTCGGATGAATAAAGAAGGTGGCGACAGAACAGAGATTGAAGGACTTGCGAGCAAAGAATTATCTCTTTCAAGCCATCGATCGTTCAATCCTTACGACTATCTTGGACAAGGAGACTTCGAAGGGAATCTGGGATTCTATGAAGAAAAAGTTTCAGGAGAATGCAATGGTCAAACGTGCACAGCTGCAGGCCCTTCGCAAGGATTTTGAGATCCTTCATATGAAGGAAGGTGAAACTGTCTCTGACTACTTTGCTCGTACTCTTACTCTTACTAATAAAATACGCTTTCATGGTGAAACAGTAACTGATGTTACTGTTATTGAAAAGATCATGCGCTCTATGATTTCAAAATTTGATTATGTGGTTTGCTCCATTGAGGAGTCCAACGACTTGGACACTATGTCCCTTGATGAATTACAAACTAGTCTATTGGTTTGTGAACATCAAATGCAAGGACATGTTGTCGAAGAGCAAGCATTAATATTACTCATAACAACAGCGTTTGCAAACCAGGACGTGGTGGCGGTGCCTTTCGACGCAGGGGACGAGGGCGTGGGAGACAAGGTTTTGACAAATCTCTTGTTGAATGTTTTTATTGTAATAACCTTGGCCATTTTCAAAATGAATGTCCAAAGAAGGGCAAGGAAAATGAGTCACAAGCCCATTGTGTTGAAACCACTGTTTTGTTGGGAGTTAGTGAAGAGTCCAAAGCCTATCGCTTGTATGATCCACTTTCTCAAAAGGTGCTTATCAGTCGTGATGTTATCTTTAATGAAGAGGAAAGTTGGCCCTGGGATGATAGTTATGCTAAAGCAATTCAAGCACCTCTTGATTGGAGTGATGTAAATGACGACAGCAAAATAATATCCAGGATGAAGCCGTAGGCAACAATTCAGGTGGGACTGGCCATGAGGAAGGCAGTGGATCTGTTAGTGTTGACAATCGTTTCATGTAGGGGTGAAAACGAGTCGAATCTCAGCTAACACTCTAATGCTCAGATTCGGCTCGACTCAAAAAATTAAGCTCGAATTCGATAAGGAATTTCTAATTTTGCGCCAGATCTCGGATCATTACTCGGACCTACTCGGCTTGTAGTACTCGACTCGTTTACAAACGAGTTACTCACGAGTCTTCAAATCGGTTTCGAATATGAACCATTTTGCTTAATACTGAACCACTACATACTAAATTGATTATTGAACTAATGTTTATATATAAAAATCTTTACTTTTATTTATGTAAAGAAATTACAAAGAGTAATACGAATTGACAATCAATTCACTGATTTATTCAAGTACAAGCTTACACAATTTAATACTACACATTATAAATTATAAAGATTGATACAAGTATCACATATTTAGCTTATTAGTATGGATCAGACCAGTATTCGAATATGATCCATCAAGCAGGTATCGAGTATGGTTCGAGAAAAAATGAAATACTCGAACCCTAATCTGTCGAATACTGGTATACTCGAATTCGACTCGTGTATCATTAAACAGAAAACGAGTATGGATCATTAAACAGAAAACGAGTATACGGAGGGAGTATTTGATATGGATGGAGAGTTATAGAGAGAGAGGTACCAATACGTGAAAGAGAAGCCGGTAACGGTGGCCCAAGAGTTGGCGAGATTGGAGGAGGCAAGCTCCAGCTGACCGAGGTGACCGGCGAACATTACGGAGACTAAAGTGATGGCGTAGAAAGACACGTTTGTTAATATCATGGGCAGTGAAAACAATACCTGCCCTTTCCCTTCTTCTACATCTAACAACTTTCCCACCATCTTTCTATTTTCCTCTCCTTCAACTAATTCACTTTCTCTCTCATGCCCAACACCATCGCTGTAGTAGCCTTCTATCAATAGCAAAGCTCTACTACTATCCTCGGAATACTACTCACCGGGATCGATTCCATATTTAATTTCTTCTTAAACGAAAGGAAAACAACTAGCTACTATTTTCCTTCCAATTCCGTTTCTTTCCTTCCGCCATTCCTATCCCTCTTTAAATACCCAAACACTGGAATTAAAAAAAAAGAAGCTAAATACACTTTTGTCCCTTGATCTTATGACCCTATACCTTCTCTGATTTTATAATATTATGAAGGTTTATGGACATAATTACAAAAATAAGACCTATCTATCTAATAACTCAATAAATCATTTGGGTCGTTCAAATTTGAGATAAATTTTACTCTCCATACAGTGTCGGAGGCACAGGACCCAGCTAGTTATTAAATATTTTACACATTTTTATTAATGTACAATGCGAGATTATGCATAATTTGTGCATTTAGTGTTATTCCTTACGATATCTTAACGTTGTCTAGTAGAACCCTCATAAATTATTAGCGTAAAAATATTTTACTTATTTCGTTCTAAAATTATATATATATATATATTTAAAATTAATATGAATTTATTTAGTTTTGATACAAACCATTATAATAATTGTAAGCTAACTTTGAAATACTACTAATTATCATCTTTGTTATTTTTAAAACTTAAAAATTATATCAATTTTGAGTATTAAAAGTTTATAAATTGATTCTAAAATGTCAAAATGTCTTTAATTTTGAAACGGGTGTAGTAATTCTTAAGATGTCTTTCACTTTTAATTATACTATATCCACTCCAACTTATATGATTTATTACATTTTGAAATCAATTTAAAATAGTTTCAAACTCAAAATTTACACGACTTGTTAAAAATTATGAAATAATAAAATTTGCTATGAGTAATATTTTTTAAATAGTTTATAATATTATTATTTTATTAATTACAATTTAAAAAATTATGACAAATTTGAATTTAATAATCTTTTAAATCAACTTTCCTATATACTCCATTAATTATTATTTAAAAAAAATATCATTTGCAAAATTAAAAAATGATTAGATACATCATTGCATTGGGGTGTGTGTAGGGGCCATGGGGCTGAGTAGGGATGCACAAAAGGCCTGCGGCCTGGCCTTGGTCTGGCCTGGGCCCGGCCTGGTCAAAGCCCGGTCTGGTCAAGGCCTGGCCCGGTCAGGCCTGGCCTGGAAGGCTTGAAAAGGCCGCTTGTTTTTGACAAAATCTGGCCTGGCCTGGCCTTGGGCCTGGCCGGTCGGGCCTGGCCTGGCTAGGCCTGGCCTGGCATGAGGCCTGGCCTGGCCTGAGACCTTAAGATTTTTTATCTAATTATTATAATTTTTGAACTTTAAATTTATAATTATTCATCAATAAAGTATAAATTTTTACTTATTCATTGTTGTAATTTATAAATTATAATACATTAGTTTTAATACATAAATAAAATTTAAAATTTTAATTATTTATTCTTGATTTCTTGTTGATACATTTAATTACTATACATCTTCAATAAATATAACTAGTATATTTAATATTAATAATAAGTTAGTTACTTAGTTGATTAAATATTAATAATAAGTTAATTTATTGTAAATACTAAAGTACTAATATTTAACAAAAAATTTTAGTAATATTCTTTGTTACTTTAATGTTAAATATTAAATTAATTAATACATCAATAAACATTTTTAATATTAAATATTAATAATAAGGTTGTTTCTTGTAAATACTCAAGTTCTTCATTAATTTGGATATGCTAAATTCTTGGGGAGATTTATGATTTTGGTTATGTTTTAGGTATTCTGTTGTACCAATTTAAATAAAAATTCATAAAGTAATTTGAAAACTAACTGGAATTAATACTTGAGATATAACCATGTAAGAGTTTAATGATCATAAATAAAAAGATATATGTGTGTTTAAACTTTACAAAATATATGTCCAAACCGATCCTAGTACGTATTATAAGAAAATAAATCGAAACTAACTTTATATTCAAAAAATAAAAGTGTAATCTACAGTATTTAAGTAATCTACAATATTTTATACGAAGTGCATAGTAGACAATTAGACATATATTTAAGAAATTAATTTGTTTTATATTCAAGTATCTAAATTATATATTTTTTTGTAATTTAAGATGAATATATTTATTTTTGTTCTAATCATTCAATTTATTTGTGTGTAGTAGAATGTTAAAATAAAATAAATCTCAAAAATCTTGCATCATTTTACAAAATTTATTAATTTATATTTTATTATTTATATTTTTTAATATTTATATGTAACATTAAAAAAGGGACCAGACCAGCCAAGGCCTTGGGCCTGGTCTGGGCCTGGCCTGGCCTGGCCTGCAGGCCTAGCCAGGCCACAACCCAAGAGACCAAGGCCTGGCCTGGCCTGGCCTGAAGGCCAAAAGTCAACGGCCTGGCTTGGCCTGGTCAAGCCCAAGGCCTGGCAGGCCCAGGCCAGGCCAGACCAGTCGGCCTGTTGTGCATGTCTGGGGCTGAGGCTTTAATTCACGAATGGTGAGGATTCTGGTGGTCTTTAATTCACGAAATAAATATGGTCTTTGACAAGTACTACTCCTCCATGTCTAATTATTTGATATTTTAGAGATGGACACAAAAATAAATAATAATTAGAAATCATTATAATACTCAATTGTCTATAACACCCTTAAATTTTTTGTTAAGATAAGGAGAATTTTGTTGAGATAAGGAGAGAGAAAGAAGAGTTTAAAGTATCAAAAAATAGACAGAGTAATGAGGGGTAATTTTAGAAAAATTGTCATTAATTCACTTAGATTTAAACAAACGACAAATAATTAGAGACAAAAAAACTCTAAAATGTCAAATAATTAGAGACGGATGGATTACTATGTTACATTTGGATTGCTTGTGGCGTGTGGATGTGGTGGTGGGGGTTCTAGTGGTCTTTAATTCACGAAAGAAATATGGTCTTTAACAATTATGTCTTTAATGAAATGGTTCATTTTTATTAAATATAAAAGGTCAAACAGTTGTTCCGTTGAAATGGAATGAAAAATTATCATTCTTATCAAATTTATGAATTTTATTATATGGAAAAAAAATATGAAATGACTCATTTCAGTCAATAATAAAATAAATCATTATACTCATTCAATTCCTCTAATTCAAAGATAGCTTTATAGCATCCTTTATATTTCTCACAAACGTTTGCATTTATATGAGTAATTCTCAAATTATTTTTTTGTTTGAGCGCAAGTAATTCTCAAAATAATTGTATAGTACTTATTCCGCTCTTTAATATAAGTCATTTTAGAATTGTGCATAAGTATAAGAAATAATTATATAACATTAAATATAAATCAATTGTTATATTGCCCTTGTTTTGAAAAAAAGATAGTGTATTCAGTGGCGGAACCCGAACATTTTTAGGTAAGTTGTCATCTTGTGACCATTAATTTGGTTAAAATTAAACCTTTTTAAATATTTTTTAATGGATCCGAATAATATGAAGTTCACTTCATGATAAGTTGATCAATTGACCAATATTTATATAGTATTGACACGCAGCGAAATCATCTCTCAACTTGGTGTCGGTGTCGACACTGTATTGATCATCATGCTAACCACTTCCGTTTGGGTTAAATGTTTTTTAAGTCACCGTATATATGTCAACTTACAGATGGATAACTGAACTTTTTTTTCTTACAGTCAACTCACTGTACTCAATTTTACTAAGAAAAATTTAAAAGACCGTTAAGTCAAGAATTGATAATGTGGCAGCTGACTTGTCTAAAAAAAGCCTCTGTGACAATTAGTATGCGACGACAGTGGCAGTGATGATATGGATTTGGAGTAATTTTTTTTATGAAAAAATGGTAAAAAATTTTAAAGTATAATATAAATTATAAAAAGTAGCCAAAAAACAAGAAAAAATAAATAAAAATAATTTTTTAAAAAAATGAAAAAGCGCATTTTTTTATTATATTAAAAAAAATTAAAACGAATTTTTTTAATAAAAATAACTTTTTTTTTTTTATTAAAAAAAATTTAAAACGCAGTTTTTTTTAATAAAAATAAATATTTTTAAAAAATTTAAAAATGCAATTTTTTTAAAATAAAAATTAAAAAAATGTAGTTTTTTTAATAAAAATAATTAAAAAAGCAATTTTTTTAATACTTTTTTTTCTTTTTTTATTAAAAAAAAGTTAAAACGCCGTTTTTTTAATAAAAATTAAAATGCAGTTTTTTTATAAAAAAAAAATCAATTTTTTAATAAAAATAATTAAAAACACAATTTTTTTTAATAACAAAAAGTAACAGATTTTATTATAAAAAAAATTAATTTTTTTAAGTCAAGGTTGACTTAAAATGCATTTTTTAAATAAAAAAAACCTCTTTAAATTGTTAACAGATTTAAAAATGCAATTTTTTTAATCTCTTAAACAGTTTTTTTATTAAAAAAATTACGTTTTGTATTATTTCTATTAAAAAAATACATTTTTTATTTTTATTAAAAAAACTGCATTTTTTTATTAAAATATTTTATTAAAAAAACTGCCTTTTAAATTACTTTTTAATCAAAATAAAAAATAATTTTTTTATTAAAAAAATCATTTTAAATTTTTTTATTAAAAAATAAAAAATTGTGTTTTTTAATTTTTATTAAAAATAATTATTTTTATTTATTTATTATTATTTTTTGGCTAATTTTTATAATTTAATTATACTTTAAAATTCTTTTCGTAGAATCTTTCCTCCAAATCCACATCATCACTGCCACGTCGTCGCATACTAACTGCCACATATGCTTTTTTTAGACAAGTCATCTGTCACATCATCGCTTCCGTTAAGTCAACCTTGACTTAACGTTTTTTAAAATTTTTAAGTAAAATTGAGTATAGTAAGTTGACTGTAAGAAAAAAAAATCAGTTATTCATCTGTAAGTTGACATTAATACGGTGACTGAAAAACTTTAACTCCTTTCTTTTTAATATTGGAAGTGAACGGCTTTTACAGCGGAGGAAGATCTTTAATGGAACAATTACATATCTATTATATTTTTAAAAATAATTATAACAATAGTGCACTCATAAAATTTTTACACAACTAATACACTTCCATATATTTACAATAATAGTGCAATTAGGATTACTTAATTTAGGGAATTAGTATTCAATTAGGATCCCTTAATTTATGAATTAGTATTAATTAAGTAATATATTTACATATTAAAACAAACTAAAGTGGGATATATGATAAACACGTACTTCACACTCTTTCCTTTATTTCTCTCTCTTCCTCTGCTATGTCTCTAGTTTTCTTCTTTCTCATAATGTAAAGCTAAGAAATTTGGTTCTTTCTCTTCCAAATTCACTAAACTATACATGCTTCCTTTAGCTTTCTCTCACTTCTCTCTATCTGTATTTCTTTGTTCTTGAGCTTTGTTCTGCTAAAGATCCATTTGTTTTATGGAATTTGGGTCTCTTAAAATG